>OY796880.1:23995752-25392060 GCA_963680785.1 Diplosoma virens | reverse complement strand
CGTTTCAATAGCTAAATTTGTTTTTTCAAAAGTTGGAGCAAGAAATTTTTTATTTTTCAATTTGAAGTCACAACTTGTGTATTTTGATTTATAAACCTAAACTTTCTTAATCTATTATGTACGTAACTTGTACAGCATATGAATTTCTATGTTTTCAACGCAAAATTAAATCATGCTGAAACATAATGTTTCTGATTTTTTGAGACACAAACAGTTTCAACTTAAACTAGTTAAAATTTGTAAGGTAGACTTATTTTTATTACAAAATTAATTTAAAGCATTGCATTTAGGTCACATGATGAATAAAAAGTTGCTAAAAACAAATATTGATTTACAAATCGAACAATTTTTATCACGAAATTTGCTTTTTTTCAATCAGGACGGTTTCAACTTGAGAGAATCTTGTAAAATTTGTGATGATAAACACCTTTTTCATTGTGAAATTTATTCAAAACATCTAAGTTACAAAGTGAAAAGAAGAGATCTTTAAGTCAAAAATTGATATCTTTTTATAAAGAGTTGAGTCTAATAAACTTGACTAGTCAACTTTTTGTTAGTTTTCTTTTAAATAATTTTTGAAATGTTTGTATTGTTGCTTAGTGTTAATGATTTAAAAACAAACGAATTGATATTTAGTTAAACTATGGTATTCTAAACCTTTAATGGAATTCTTTTTACTTTGGAAAGGAAAAAATAAGTAAAATGAGAATTTTTGAACCGTGTAAAAGTTGAAATATTTGCTTCTGTGCAACAATTATACAAAGAGTTTTTTGACAAAATTACAACACTTGTGAAATTAAGAAAACAATTGTGACAAAAATTTTGAGATTGAACTGTTATATGCGTCAAAAAAATAGCAAAAATCTAAAATAAAACACAATTTTTTATGCTTTTGTTCTAAAAACTAACAAATTTCTGCGACACTTGGAAAAAAAGTACACTTTTCAGGAAAAAAGGTTTTGGATTTTTTAAGCAAGCTAGTGTTTTCGTATTAAAAACTTAAAAATCTAAGACACTTGAAAGAAAGGTAGGTCTTTCAAAAAAAATTAAATTTTTTTTTCGTAGAAAAATTCTAGTATTTCCATACAAAAAACTTTATTATGTGAGGCTCTTGAGAGAATTTAAAATAGTGACAATTAGATTTAAAGTTTTAGACAGTAATTTTAAGAACTAACAACAAAACCTTCGTGTGAAAAATGTATAAAATTATATTCATAAATCAATTTTTAATATCAATTAATGACATTTTTGCTTAAAACGTTTATTTGCAGAAAGAAAAACTGAAGTATTTTTGGTTTAACTAGTGTCAAGCGGTCTTTCTAGCGATTTTTGAAAGGTTTATTGTCAAGCGATTTTTCAAAGGTTTATTAAGCCAGTGAAAAAACAAAAAGTTTATAATTTGATATAACTTGAATCATTTTTACTCGGTTTTTCCTAATGCTTATCGTTAAGTTTGGGGGATGATGACTGATCTTAAGAGATTGTTTGTTAATCAACGCCCCCTGTCTAATTCTTATTGCAATGATTTTAAAATTTTTTCTTGGAATTAATCAATAAGCTTCTACATAGAATTTCTTTTTTTAACATGTCAAACAATGTTACGTTGGCGTAATTGAAATAAAAATGTTACATTCAAAAAAATCAATTAAAATATAATTTTAAAAGCATGTTGAATTTTGTTTTAGAATATAAAAACAATGAAGTTATGCCTGACTAAAAATCGAGCTAAAATTAAGTCAGCCTTTAAGAAGTTTTACTCTTTTTTGGGTATTTTACATTTTCGACTTTTAGGGAATTGTTAAAAACTTTTTCTACAATACTTTAAAACTTGACCACAAAACTTTGATATGGAAAATGAAGTTAAAAAGTCTAATTTTTAATACCCGTAGACGGTTTCTTTTACAAGGTCACTGCTAAAATCTTTTTTCTTAGAGATTAGCAACGTTCAAGATAAAAGACTGAATTTGTTGGTTTCTTACTTTATTTGTGTTTGTTACCCCAAGCAAAAGCGTGTCCTGAAAGCGAAGTTTTAGCTATTTTTTAAAAAAATCCTGTTTTTTCGAAAGTTTATTTTAGATTCCGAGCTAGTCACAAAAGTAGAAAGTGTATTGAACAGATTTCAGTTTGATTTGTTTTTATTTGGATATAACAACTAACTGTGATAGGACTTGATAGAATAAATCTTATTATATTTCAAAATGCAACCGATTTTTCTTGAAATTGATCTTATTTACGTTGACCTTACTTGACTTTAAATTTCAAAAAATGTTAATTTTAGAAAAATTAGCTCACAAAATGCATTAAAATGTTCAGTTTTATAATGAATTTCGTTAGTAAAAGTGAAAAAATGTAAAATGTTTTAACATAAACAGTTGTTGCACTTGACTGATAATTAAACTAGCTGCTAAGCTTAAGTCGGTGTTTTAAAATCAAATTTTTTTTGGTCCAGCTTGTAATAAATTTTCCTTTCACAAATGGTTTTTACAAAACTATGAAAATCAAGGTGCATTATAAACTTTTTTTGCTTACTCTATTTTTACATTGGAAATTAAGGTAACCAGATTTTCAAACTCCAATCGTGAATACGTCCCAGTTTTAACAGGAAACGCAATACGCTATGAACAGGATACGGTCCAAGCTTTTGTATAAGAGAGAGATCTTGACACAATTATACACATTGCCACGCTTACAACAATTACGTGTAGTTTTCTTATTATTAAAAGTTTACAAAAATGACCAAAAGATTAAAAATAGTTAGAGCTGAATTCATTTTTGAAACAATTAAAATGTTAACACTAGAAAGCGAATTCATGTAGCATAAGAATTATAACTATATTTGGATTTGTTTAATTTACGAAATAAAATGGAAAAAAACCGAATTTTTTTATTATGAAACATTTCTTTATTGGACACAAATATCCTATCAATAAAAGTTTTGAAAAATACTTTAAAATTGATTATGAATAAAAACCAAGGTTGCCAAGAAAAAACTTGAACAAGCGTATAACGAAAATCAAAGTTGTTTAAAAAAAAATTCCAGATAGGTATGATAAAATCAAGGTTGGTTAGAAAAGAAAATGAGGTTAGGTATAACAAAAATCAAAGTTACTTGGGAACAATTAAAGATAGGAATAACAAAACTCAAGGTTGTCAAGAAAAAATTGAAGAGAGTTATAATAAAAATCAAGGTTGTTTAGAAAAATTGAAGATAGTTATAAAAAAATTAAGGTTGTTTAGAAAAAATTAAACAAAGATAAGACAAAAATCAGGGTTTCCGAGAGAAAATTAAACAAAGTTATGACAAAGATCCATCTTGCCAAGAAAAAACTTGAAGATATTTATAAAAAAATCAAGGTTGCTTAGAAAAAATTAAACATAGATATAACTAAATCAAGGTTACCAAGAAAAAATTGAAGATAGGCATAACAAAAATCAAGATTGGTTAGAAAAAATTGAAAATAAGTATAACAAAAACCAAGGTTGCCAAAAAAAATTAAATATAGGTATCTAAAAATCAAGCTTCTTAGGAAGATTTTTGAAAAAATTGAACATAAGTATAACAAAAATCAAGGCTGCTTAGTGAAAAAATTGAAGATAATTATAACAAAAATCAAAGTTGCTTAGAAAAAAAATTCAAAAAAGCCATGACAAAAATCAAGGTTGTTTAGAAAAAATTGAGCAAAGGTATAACAAAAATCAAGTTTGTCTAGAAAAAATTGAATGCAGGTATGACAATAATCAAGGTTACTAAGAAAAATTAAACAAAGGCATGACAAAAACCACGGTTGTTTAGAAAAAAACTGAAGGTAGGTGTGGCAAAAATCAAGATTGTTAAGAAAAATTAAAGACATGACAAAAATCGAGGTTGCCAAGAAAAAATGACAAAAATCAAGGTTGCCAAGAAAAAATTAAACAAAGGTATGACAAAAATCAAGGTTACCAAGAAAAAATTAAACCTAAATATAACAAAATCAAGGTTGCCAAGAAAAAAATTGAAGATAGTTATAAAAAATTAAGGGTTTTAAGAAAAAATTCAACAAAGGTATAACAAAATCATGGTTGTTTAGAAAAAATTGAGCAAAGGTATAACAAAAATCAAGTTTGTCTGGAAAAAATTAAATGTAGTTATGACAAAAATTAAGAATGTCAAGAAAAATTTCAATAAAGGCATGACAAAAATCAAGATTATTTAGAAAAAAATTGAAAATAGTTATGACAAAAATCAAGATTGTCAAGAAAAAATTAAACAAAGATATGACAAAAATCAAGGTTGTTTAAAAAAAATTAAAGATAATTATGACAAAAAACAAGGTTGCCAAGAAAAAAATTAAACACAGTTATGACAAAAATCAAGGTTGCCAAGAAAAAAATTAAACATAGATATAAAAAAATCGAGGTTGTTTAGAAAAAACTTGAAGAGGCTATGACAAAAATCAAGGTTGCCAAGAAAAGTTTAAACAAAGTTATGACAAAAATCAAGATTGTTTGGAAAAAAATTAAACATAGGTATGACAAAACTCAAGGTTGTCAAGAAAAAATTAAACAAAGGTGCAACAAAAATCAAGGTTGTCAAGAAAAAGAATTGAAAATAATTATAACAAAAATTAAGGTTGCAAAGAAAAAAGTTTTAAAATTGAACAAAGGTATAACAAAAATCAAGTTTGTCAAAAAAATTGAAGATAGGTATAACAAAAATCAAGGTTGACTAAAGAAAAACGTTTAAAAATTCAACAAAGATATGATAATAAAAGAAAAATTTTATAGTCGACAAAGGAAAATTTTGAAGAATTCAACAAGGGTGTTACAAAAATCAACCTTGTCTATAAAAAAAAATTAAAGATAGATATCTAAAAAGTTTGGCAAGGTTACCAAGGAAAGTTTTTCAACAATTGAACAAAGGTATAACAAAAGTCAGTTTTTCTAGAAAAAATTAAAGATAGATATCTAAAAGTCAAAATTGCCTAATGAAAAGCTTTTAAAATTCTATACAGGTATAACAAAAATCAAGGTCGTGTAGAAAAAAAATGAAGATAGATATTTAAAAATCGAGCTTGTTTGGGAAAATTTTTGAAAAATCGAATAAAGGTCTAAAAAAATTAAGGTTACTTAGAAAAAATTGAAGATAGGTATCATACAAATAAAAGTTGAGCATAACTAGAAAAATGTTAAAATTGATTATAGGCACCTAAAGATTAAACTTGTCTAGAAAAAACAAACAAACTTTTGACTATGGGTGTCTTGTGAATAAAAATCAAGGTTGCCTAGGAAACGTTTAAATGTGCACAAGTATCAATTAAAAGTTAGCGTAAAATACATATTCAGTAATTTGATTCTTTTTTTTGGAAATAGTTAGAGTTTACTTAAGGTCATGCTACTATCAATACGATTCAGCTTCTGAAACAACCTTCACGTTTCACTGCGAAAATACAGGAAATACGTGGTAATTGTCTACCGCATAAACTTTATAAAATCGTATTCAATAGAACTTATTAATCTTAATATCACCAGGTAAGACTAAAAACGATTTTTAAATTTGAAAACTAAATTGATTTGAAACATATACGCTCTAGAAAGGGAAAATTAATGGTCTTCTACTGCCATTTTTAGAAACACTAAAATCGTTTTCAATAAATCTTATCAATTTTAAATCTGCATAAGACCAGGTAAGACTAAAATAGTTTTTAAATTCGAAACTAAATTGGTTTGAAACATATACACTCTAGAAAGTAAAAGATAGGGCTTTGACCTTTTAGGTTTGGGATCGTGGGTCGTCAGCGCTCCTGCACTCCTGCCCGCTCCGGCGCTCTAGTGCCTCTACCGAAAACACCAACGAAAAAATCATTACATACTACTATCGCTGATTGAAGCTATAATAAGGATCTGGTATCATGATGAAGAGCTGAACAAGATGTGCTGTAATCTTGTTCACTCAATACCAAAAAGAGTGTCAATGATTATAAAATCGAAGGGAGGACATATCAAATATTAAGTGGTTAATATATTGTTTATTTCTATGCTAATAAAGTCGAATAACGAGAAAATTGTGTTTTTTAAAAATTTACCGCAAGTGTCCCAATTAATTTGCACAGTACTGTACGATGAAAAGTTCCGCGAGATTGTTAAAAGACATTTGGGCCGGAAATCGGTAAATAAGAGGAGATTCTAGGAGAAGACCTTTTTTTTAGAGAACATCTGAGTTTTGGGACAAAACTTAAGTAATCGGAGCAAGATTTTGCGTTCGTTTTTACTTCCATTTTTATGCAATTTCTTTTCAATGAACTGTGTTTGCGGCCCTTTCTAAAATAGCAAAATAAATTTTGGCCTTGTGACGCATTTCGGTTGGACACGGCTGGTTTAGTCCAATGTCTTTTTGGTTTTATAATAACAGTAAGCGCTTTAAAAATAAAAGTTTTCTTTTTGATATTCCATTTAATGTTAACTGATGCTTCGTTTTAATGGCGCAAAACTTTCGGATTTTCATACAAATAATAACAACCAATGTCGCGAATCTTTTATATAAACAAATGTTTTCTTTTATGACCAGTCCTTTTCATTAGCAATCTTTTGAAGAGGAGATACATCTTTCACTGCTATAAAGGATGTTGCCCATATATACAAACACTTAAAGAATTTTTAGCACACTGCAGTTTTTAGATATAAGCTTATATTGATGTAATTTTAAAAACTTCTTAATTTTACAATCAACAATTTCGGTTTTCGAAAATAGCAAAAGATTAAGTCTATTTTGAAAATGATTTTTGACCCGTAATCCACAATTTAGACTTATTCAACAGTGACGCAATAAAATACGGTTTTACTCGTTTTGCTAAAGAGGGAGCTCTTCCAGAAGTTAAAATTAATGAAGCCGAACGCTTTGGCTGAATCTGGATGTGCTTACAAACTTGTAACACAGTGTCGGAGTAAAAAAAAATTTCTGACTTGTTTTGACTGTTGTCTGATATTGGAAAGTCTGGTTTTAAAGTTTCATTTCGGACTTTTACGATTGTCTTTTTGTTGTTGTCGATTTGTTGAAGAGAAACTTGTTTAAAATTTTCCAGCACCTTGTGAGCAACTAACGGCTGCTTGTGGTCTAATCCACAATCATAGCATTTAATCTTATCAAAAGCGTGTTGAGTCATGGTTTTTCCGGGTTTTTGAACGTGAGGGCGCGCTGAAGAGCGTTGAAAAGAAAACCTGCTGTCAGGTTTTTCTTTGCAACCATATTCATAAATCCATGGAAAGAGCATTTCTTTCCAATTTCGAAAGGTAAGAAGAATACAAACCAGATTGACAATTAAGTTCAAGTCATACATGGCTAACGGAGCAAAGATGGCTTCCGGAAAGTCTTTGTGGATGGTTGTAATTAGCAACGCAATCGCAACGTCCGAAAAAATGCACAGACCTGCGAGCACAAACGAACGTCGAATGAGTTTGATAATGGCACTTCCATTGCGCATGTGGCGACTTCTAATTGCGCGCAGTTTGTTGTCCATTATTGGGTAAAGAAATAAAGCCAAAAAGGACAGCTGAAATAAAAAGTTAATTAGTCCAAAAAAACAATTCTATTTTAAACTTATATTTATTGGTTAGCACCAGCTTTTGTTGATTTTCGCTAGTTGTTTAAGTTTTTGTAGCTGTAAGTAAATTTGTTTAAAACTCTTGAACAAGCTGCTAGGAGCAAATGCTCCACAATAATGCTTATTGAATTTTTTTTCTTGCAATCTTTTCCGGAAGAACATTAAATCATATTTAGGGATGGAAACTTTTTTATTTTTAAATCTAAAAGAAAAAAACCAAAACATGGAGCAAAATTTATAAAAGCAAATTGCGGCCAACTTTGCAACGGCTAAGGCGTTGAGATCTTTAATTAAATAAATCCCATTTCTAAAGTGAAAAAAAGCATAATTTTCTAGATTTTATATTTTAGCATTACAAATTAAACTATTTAAGGGCTCGATCTCATTGACATTTTACTAATGATTTGCTTTATGACTCGTGGTTAAATTTTGTCAAAGGTTAATTTAATCAAACCATTTTGGCCCCTTACAAAACACATATTTACGACAAAATTTTCCATAGTGATCTCATGCTTTTGAGAAAACTGCGCATTATCATCGTCAATGTTTCATAACCACTAATTCCTTTCTTCTTTTGCAATAATGTTGTCAAAAACAAATCAGAAAATATAAATTTTTCTCAACAAAACAGGCTGCTTAGAACACAACTTTTCACTTTTGCAATTGTTTAAATTTTAGGCTAACGTTAATAAATTATTATTTGCACGTAACTAACGTCACAAACTCTTGATGTCGTTTTACTGTATTGTTTTTTTGTTGTTTTTTCTTCACGTTAAAACGTTTTTATGTTTCAGTAAAAGCAGATCTTTTGCCATTTTGTTTTTTCCTAAAAAAAGACACTTTACGGCACTTTTCTCTGCTACTTGGTCTCAGCAAACAGCTTTAAATTTCACTCGTATGTTACATAAAAACGAAAAAATTTCAACCGTACAGCAATATCTTGGGATCTTCGAAAGCAGGTTGGGGTAATTGCTTGACAGTTGCTCTAAGCCAGTGCTTCTCAACCCCTCGGTCGCGACCCAAAAGTGGGCGGCCGTTTAATTTGATTGGGTTGCCGACGACTGTAGTTGTATGAAAATTAAATCATTTTTGTTGTGATTCGATAATAGCTTTACTGATTTAGAGATCGCTACTTTTTAAAGACAAAAATAGAAAAATCCGAGACAGGAGATTAAATTTTCTTGTATTTAGTTTCTTTTTTATGCTTGCAATCAAGTCTATAAAAAAGATTTGGTCGCCAATCTTTGTTCTCTATTTCCTCTTAGCATTTGGGTAGAGACAAAAAAGGTTGAGAAACACTGCCTTAAGCGTAGCGCCTCCGATGCTTTTTTCCTGCGAATCAGGAGGATAAGTACAGATTAAAGAAAAAGATTTAGCGTTAATTTTTACTATAAGCTTATCTTTAAAAATAATTGTTTGTACAATAAAAGCATTTGAGGTGAGCATAACAATTTATATTTACATGGGGTTGTGAACAGTGATGGCTTTAGGAGAGTGCGAAAGGAGCGGCCGCACTATGACTCCCCTAAAAAACATTAAAAAGTGGCTCCCTACGCAAAATATTGCTTTATTTCTTCATAGTAGCACCAGGACGGTGGCATCCCTAAAATGAAGAACTTTTTTAGAGATCACTTTGTTTTGATACACTGAAAAATGCCCCCCCCAAAACGATAAACTTTTCTTTAGAGATTGCTCTGTTGCTTTGCTTCGGAACACTAAAAAGTGTTCTCCCTATTTTTCTTGCACTGGGCCCTCTTTTTGTAAGGCCACCACTGGGTTTGAGATATGATAAGCTTATTATGACCATTGAGCAGTACGCTTAAGTTTGTCACGACCTATGCAAAAAGAGAAAAACGATGCAGTTTTTTCCGTGGTCTTATTCGGTAAGTGATAACAGAATTCGGCAGCAAGTATAAATATTTGCCTAATTTAGGCTTCTCTCTGATGTCAATCATTTTAAACCAACGTAAACTGTATCCGGTCAAAATATCAACTTTCGATATCCAAGAGCCTTCATATGGTAGAATTTCGGAAGGTTAGTTGGAATTCACAGCTACTGTGCCACCCTTCGACAGAGTACTACCTGCAAGACTTAATTTTGGTTGTTGATATTTTGGTCGTTGATATTTTTTACTTGATATTTTGACGGTAAACCACGTAAACAAGCATTTACCTGAATTCCGCCACCGATCAATCCTCCCAATATATTTACTGTCACTCCTTGGTGTCGGGTTTGACCCACGACTCGGTCGTCAGACCACTTGCTTTCATTTAGTAAGGAACTTGATTGACAGACGCGTCCGCTGGCGCTGTTTTCTTGATCGATGACGAACAAGATCATGAAAAGTACAGTTGTAACGACAAAGCACATGAGCGCCGCCCAGCCGAGAAATCGAACTCTTTTGCTGTACAAGTGCTTCAAAGCGCGATTCGAGTAAAAAATGCGCTGAAATTAAACAGTTTCGTAATAAATTATGGATGGGATTTTCCTTTCTTGTTTTTTTAACTAATTTTTAGAACTGGATTATGCTTGGGATCGTCAAGTTTACACTGATGCGTATTTTTAGATAAGACCTGCTAGTCTTGCCGTAATTGAGTAAAAATACTTTTGTACTCGTTTAATTCAACGCCTGGTGACCTTGTTCTTAAAATTAAAAAAGTACAAAGTTTTAATATCTTTCCATGTTTTGATTCAGTATATATTCTATTCAATTCCTTTAACTCCGAATGTATTTGTACCTTGACATAACTGCAAGCAAAATTGTGCCGTACATTCATTTACCTGTCTGACCCATAAGAACAAGTAAATAGGATGAATCGCAATAAAATATAAGGCAATGCTCAGATTTAAAAGAATTGAACAACGTTGGGAAGACGTCCATCCGGTGAAAAGAAGTGTCTGGTTATTAGCGCAGCGAAGAAGAATCGCGACTAACCCGATTAAACATAACTTTTCAAGCCATTCGCTGCCTTTTCGATTGTGTCTCCCTGAGAAAAACAAAAAAATTTGTAATAGTTATTATAGTCACGACATTATTGTTTGTAAATTCAAAGTTTTACCTACTAGTAAAGTAATGGAAAATCATGCTTTGGGCAAATGTCACAAAATTTGGTCTAAACTTTATTAACCCATCAAATTTTTTTTGGTTGGTACGCCTATGAATGTGATGACTTTTTTTATAAATCACCACAACTAAAAGAGAGTAAAGTTATTTTCTTGAGCCTTTCAAATTATCATTAATTTTGTGGTAATGTGACCAGTGACGGCTTTAGTAAGGTGTAAATGGAGTAACCGCACCTATGTCCACCCTAAAAAACGGCAAAAAGTGGCCCCCTAAGAAGAATATTGCTCTGTTTCTTTATAGTAGCACCATGACGGCGGCCCCCCGGTCTGCACCAACTTTTGGACGAAAGCAGAGATAATGTACTTAATTGAAAGTAATGTTTTTTTTTACAGGCCACTAAATATTTGCGACAAAAATGAAGATTTTGGACATTGATTGAAAGTGATGGCTTTTTGTTTTTTTTAGAAATCACTATATTTAGGGATCAAAAAAGTCTCTATTTTTCTTGCACTTTCTGTAAGGCCACCAATGATCATATGACTCAAAATGCATCTTTCTTAAGTTTTAGACGAATGACTATAAAAGCAGAAGAATTTTAAGATAGCAAATTCATTGATTGTTGTTATTTGCTTTTTACCACCTAATAACGACTTGGAACTTACCTTTTGCAATAGCCTACTGTTTTCGAATTCTATTTTTGTCTGTGACGTAACAGTCTCAATTGAAAGAAATTCTAATCTCTTATACGCTAAGCCCTAGAAAAGGGATTTCACAATTCATTTTTCAATTAGATAAAAACAAAAAGGTGTGAAATTCGTGAACCGTTATTCAAAAAAGTTTGAAAGATTTATTGTAAATTTGGAGTAAAACGAAAGAAAGAAATTTGTAGTAGTTTGCTTGAAGTGTAATGTGTTATTCAAAGTGTGAAGAAAGTTTTTTTATGCTAAGCACCAAGCTAGCTAAATTAAAGCTTGTGTGGGACCAAAGTTTCCCGCTTGAAAAAGGGGAAGTAGAGTTTTGCTTCGAGTATTTTATAAAAGTTTTTTTTATCTCGAAGGTTAAAATTTGGAACGCTTAAATAATTTCAGAATAAAAAGTAAAGACAATTTACTGCAAAACATAGTTTATTAAAGCAGTGGTTTCCAAACTTGGTTTGCGACCCGAATGTGAGTCCAATGAGAATCTCGCGACTCACGCCTTGAGAAATAGGTTTAATTTAGTACAATGGTTCTCAATCTTTTCACGCCTGCGGCACACTTTGGAACCTTTTTAAAATTCGCGGCACACTTGGACCTGTGTGCAGATCTTGATTTTCGTCCCTAAAAGGTAGTGTTCTCTGAAAAAAAAAGTCTTTAATTTGAATCTGTATCGGATTTCTTGATTTTTGTCCCATAAAAGTAGTGTCCACTAAAAAAAAAGGTTGTGGAGCTATGGACTAATGTTTTTAACACGTTTCGCGGCACACTTGGAAATCTCTCGCGGCACAGTAGTGTGCCAGTACACAGGTTGACAACCACTGATTTAGTGTAATAATAAATTATTATTAATTTGGTTTAACCAAAAAATGTTAAAGACAACGAAAAAACTTTTCCTCCCAATTATTTCATGTAAAGACCTTTTTTAATCGTCAAAATTTTACTGGAAAAAAAACAAACGTATAATAAGCCTATCTTAATGTCATATTAATGGTTTTTGAAATCTCAAAGCGCGGTTTTTAATTGTGTCGAGGCTACCCATTTTTCAACCTTTTGCGACCCACTTTTTGGTCGCTACCAATACTTTGGAAACCACTGTATTAGAGCAGGGTTTCCCAAATTGTGTGCCGTGAAAAGAATTAAAGTGTGCCGTAAAATGTTCGTGTTTTGACAGAAAGCCATAGAGTCTTGGTCTACAGATGACTTATGTGTTTTATGTAATTTTAGTATTGCTAAAAATCTTAAATATAGGCTGCTTCAGTAAAAATGTAAAAGCAAAGAGGCCATTTGCGTAAAGTTGTTTGTTTTTTGGGATATTCAAAGTTAGGGGCCCAAGGCAAGGATTTCCAAAAATGGGTGTTCGCTAAAAAAAAGGGCTTTTATCTCGTATTTCCCTTATTTTTCCCAAGATCAGTATCTCTAAAAAAAAGGTTTTCAATTCGATTTGATCTCATATTTCGCTATTTTTCTCCCAAAATCATAGTGATCTCTAAAAAACATATACAGCAAAATGAAACTATATGCGGTATTTTCAAGGGGGAGCCCGAGACAACTGCTCATTCGCCTTACCCAATATCCACCACTGCCAGTATCAAAACAATTTTGTAGGCACACCCTTTCATTAGGTGTTGCTGCCATCATATATTAAATATAATTTCTGTATATAAACTTGAAGAGTGTATTAAGTAGGCTTTTGTCTTTAGAAAGTAAGTGTACCGCAGGCAAACTCAGAATTTATTAGTGTGCCGTAGTGAAAAAAAGTTTGAAAAGCACTGTATTAGAGGACGTTTTGAAATATATCTGCTTTACTTTTTATTCAGAAGTTTTTTAATTTCTGCTCTGGTCATTTGTCACGGTTACTTGTAAAACAGGCTGTAAGCTTTTGCCGATAACATTGACATTCATCTGATTAAATTGCAGCGGTTAATTAAAAAAGCTAGGATTAACAAGCAAATTTTTTAATCAAATTACTTAAGGCCCGTTTCCACTACGAGCGTGGAAAAGAGCATTCTTTGTTTATTTTATTGACCTTCGATTGAAGCGAGCAGTTAAAATTGAAGCGAGAGCAAAAAAAAATCAATAAAACAAACAAAGAATGCTCTTTTCCACGCTCGTAGTGGAAACGGGCCTTTAATGCTTCACTGCATGTATAAGCCAAGATGTTAAGTTCAAGTTGATTACACTTTTATCCGGAACATTTGCCGTAAGGAAAACTCACCCCTGGAATTTTCGTCGTAAAAAACTTTGCCGCATAAGATTTTTTCCGTAAGACAATTTCGCGGCATTTTTTTAAATGAGCGAACTACCTTGTTATCAAGTTTATCTCGCTTAGGGTTAGGGTTAAGCAGAGTTTCATACGGCAAAAACGTTTACGGCGATTGTTCCTAGACCCGATTACACCCACTTGTTATGAAAACTATAAAAACTAAAATAGGAGCTAGTTTTTACCTGTTTCTTTCTGCGTTTTCTTTTTACGGTTTCGATAGAACAACAAAGAACTTAGCAAGTATATGCTGATAAACATGCAACTTAGATGGATTGCTTCACAGATGCTCCATGCTGTGTTTCGATACAAATCAACAGAAATTTGGTTTTGCTTTATAAAATTTTTAGTTCCATTCATCTCATAGAAAATAATTTCATTTGCACACAATAAAAAACCTTTGCCGCACCACTTCAGTTATAAATCAAACGGTAAATTTATAAAGATAATCATACATGCGCCCCCAAAGCAACGCCACAAAACAAAATTTTTTCTGTTGTCAATTTGACTCCAGTGCTACTTCATTTATTAGTTTTTACCGTTTTTAAATATAGATTTTAAAAAATTTAAAAACATTGAGAACCACTGACTTTCAGGTCACCGCCTAAAATTTAATAACCCATCTGTCGTTTCAAAATTTCTGGCTTTTCATTGACACTCGATCATTTGGAAAAAATCAACAAGATATTTTTAATAACACTTCATGGTTGGCTTTCAGTTGACTTACATGTACTTAAAAAGTTCTCCAGGTTACAAGATCGACCTTCGCTTATCACACCACCAAGGTTTGCTTTTCCGGAGTCTAGTATGCCTGTTAAGCGATGAAACTTCCGCAAGGCCAAATGGAGTCATCACATTGCTTTGGCGAAAAAATTTGCAAAAACTTTGTTGCCGCCTAATTCACTTGATGTGGATGAGGCTTACCAGGACTTCTGTAACATTATCAAGAAAGCAGCCAAAAAAGACTATCCTACACGGTTATCGAAACAACCATATTCGGTGTTGGGATGCGGTGTGTGGACCCCTTTTTAGAACTTTCTGACTCTAAGTTTGACTGCTACAGCTTTACTTGCCAAACTAGACAGGAAGCGGAGGGATCGATGGTCCGAAGCACTTCGCACTCTAATCGAAAAGCATGGAATATTTTGCAAAAACCTTACTGGTAAGTCATGGTAGTCTCCTCGTCACTCTCTCGTTTTAGCTGATGCTATTGCATCTCAGCTAATCAGAATTGGGAGATAGGTGCTTGTTGACCGCAAGTCATCTCGACTTGTGTCTCAAGAATTGTCTGACTTTTGGAGAGCCGCAACACCAGACCCAGTGAATATCTCTGAGAATATTTCATAGAGAGAATTCATTCCTGCCCTCCGACACTTAAAACTAGGTAAAGCTCTGGGCCCTGATTCCATCTGCCCAGAGCTTATAATCTATGTAGTGCTGCTTTGAAGTCCTGGTTACGTGACTTCTTTTCTTCCTGTTTGCGCCGACTCAAGATTCCCAAGATCTGGAGAAAAGCGCTTGTAGTCGCGATCTCAAAGCCAATGAAGCCCGTGGGGGATCCAAGGAGTTATCGACCAATATTTCTGCTATGTGTCCCCTACAAGATCCTCGAGAGGCTTATCTATGCCTGTGTCGAGACAATTATTGATCCACTGCTCCCAAAAGAGCAGGCTGGGTATCGACACGGGAAGTCAACTGTGGATCAAGTCGTTCTGCTGACACAGAACATGTACGATTTTTTCGAGTCCAAGACGAAGGCCGGTGTTGTATTTGTTGATCTGACTGCAGCTTATGACACTGTTTGGCACCGTGTCCTTACCTGCAAGCTGCTGAGGCTCTTCCGGATAAACACATGATCATGGTCAGAATGATCATGGAACGTGTTTAAAAACCAAGTTGACCCATACTACTGGTGACAGCAAGCAAAGCAGATTACGCCGTCTGAAAAACGGCCTTCCTCGGGGATCGGTCTTGGCTCCCCGCTTTTCAACATCTATACGTACGATCATCCTTCCATGATTTTCAGAAAGTTTGCTTATGCAGACGATTTAGCATCATCACACTTTTTTGGAAACTGGAAAGACTTGGCGGGGACTTTAAGCCAAAACATGACTGCACTTTCAGCGTGTCTCCAGACTTTGAGATTGATTAGTCACACTAAGAGAGTGACGGCAGCCTTTTACTTAAATAACTGAGAGCCCAAACGTGATCTAAAAGTCTTCAACAATAATATTTTCAACAACAATCTTCAACAATCGACTGGGGCCGCGGGTTTAACCTTTAACTATCCCACGATGCTGTACTACCTGGTTCAGATGCTGGCAGTAATGGTGTTGGGCCAGCATCGAGTTTCGTCATCCCAAACCGTCAGATCTCGTGCTCCGTGTGGTGCCCGATGTATGGAGCACGCTATTAGAATGTGGTCTGCGGTTTGTTCAGCGGCGCCGCACTCGCAATTCGGTGAAGAAGCAAGACCGCATTTGTGCATGGACGAATGGAATCGCCCAACACCAGTTTGCAGGCGAATGAGCTTAGCCCAAACTGTTCGGGCAAGCTCATTTCAACAGTACTGGCACTGGCCTGGGTATAAAAACACAGATCCTGGATGTATTTTTACAGTATTCCGCGTTCCATCTATAGTTCGTCCACTTAGAAGTGCGGATGCCTAGTCCGGCAAGGTTGTTTAAAAGATTCCGCGCAGCTGGCACAAACAGGCGTCTAAATCTTAGTTTTTCTTGGCGAGCATCTGAGGACTCACTTAAAAGACCATTCAGGATATGATTAGGGTCCAGAGATTCACGGTAAGCCAAAGAGAATGTCGCTCCCAGTCAGCGAAGCTCAGCTGCCTGGATGCCTGAAAGTATGGGTAAATGGTCCGTTGGAGTGGGACGCAGCATCCAGTGATTATGCGCATAGCGTCATTCAAGACACTGTCTATGAGGCGAGTGTGAGCATTGCGATACCAGACTGGGGCACAGTACTCAGCTGTTGAGTAGACCATAGATAAGGCAGCTGTGCGCAGTGTTTTGGACCAGCACCCCATCCTTAGCCTACAAATCGTCTAAGCAGTGTGACGCGTGAAGATAGTTTTTTGCGCAATACCACTAGATGGTGACGAAACGTGAGCGATCTGTCCAGTTTTACCCCAAGATAAGTAGGGGTTGGACAAAACGGTAAAAGTCTATTGTTATTGTAGACTTTTAGCTCACGTTTGGGCTCTCGGTTATTTAAGTGATAGACTGCCGTCACCGTCTTCGTATGATTGAGCTTCAACCTCCAAGTCTGGAGATACGCTGAAACTGTAGTGATGTCTTGGCTTAAAGTTCCCTCCAAGTCCTTCTAGTTTCCAGATGAGTGTAATAATGCTAAATCATCAGCATAAGCAAACTTTCTGGAAATCATGGAAAACAGATTGTATGTACGTATGTTGAATGTTGAATAGGAGGGAAGCCAAGACTGATCCCTGAGGAAGGCCGTTTTTCAGACGGCGTAACCTGCTTTGCTTGCTGTCACCAGCAGTTAGGGTGAAACGAGTTGCTGTCACCGGTAGTAAGATTCAAGAGAAGAGCCAATGAAACAGCGACAAAAAGTACGCTTCAGAAAAAGTCAAGATAATTTTTGAAAACTGCCCGTCGCAGATTAATTGAAAATTAATGGAAATTACTATATCCTGGTTTTCATGGGTGAGAAACGATTGATTTATATTTCTCTAATGTACCTCATCATAGATTTGCATGAGTTTCTCTCGACAGGAAGTTTTCATCTAGTCCTTGCAGGGTTTTAATGAAATGCAATTTTCATACCTTTACTTTTTAAGTGGTCCACCGTCTTGGATGCCTCAAGCCTTTGACTCATTTGCCAGCAGCTTTCCCATCTTTATATGTCAGTGCTTTTAAATTACATAAAATCTTAGAAATAGCGAACTG
The DNA here is from genome assembly GCA_963680785.1 of Diplosoma virens. Taxonomy (NCBI): domain Eukaryota; kingdom Metazoa; phylum Chordata; class Ascidiacea; order Aplousobranchia; family Didemnidae; genus Diplosoma; species Diplosoma virens. The sequence goes on along the minus strand of OY796880.1, from coordinate 25,374,534 downwards.
ATCGTGAGATTTATAACAAACAACAAAGATCCATTCGAGAAAGGCGGAAAACTTACACAATGGCAAGCGATGAGCAACGACACTTGATCAGAAGATCAAGCGTTTTCTACTTAATCTAAACAAGTGTGTTTTTTTATCATAACATGGAAAAAAGGAATTAAATTTGAACCAGCCTTTTTTTGAAGTACAAGGCCGTTTCTATAATTGGTTTTTCTTTCTATATGGTTGTCTTCCTATGGTGGTATTGGCCTATATGCTGCTTTCTGTACCCGAACCACCATTGTACGCGTATGTACGTAGCAAGACTTCTATGAAAAATTCGCTTTGAACTGTCTTTCCTAAGGAACGACAGAAATCACTTGGGTGAACTGAGCATCAAAATCGCGTCCTTCTCGCAAGTCAGAGTGTTGTCACATGAAGTGGGGTCATTCCGATGTGTTGATAAGCTAATTATGTCATCATATCTTTTAACAAGAAATTGAGGTTTCATTTTTTCTTATGTTGGTCGACTTGATGAATGTTTTTATATTGCCATAAAATTTGTACTAAAACTTTAAACGTTTTATCAAATACATGTCAAAAAACCAGAATCAACCACCGTAAATAGAAAAGACTATTTATCTAAAAAACTCGGTTTTTCAGTATTACTTTCTTTGAATGAGCACATAAACTTCGAAACTATCAATTACACTTTTTTAAAACGTTTCTTTACAAGGTTTCTTTGACAAAAAGCAGTTTTTAATGACATTCTTGGGTGCTATGCTAACAACGTGCGAACTCACTGCCAAGTAGATATCGGCTGTCCTGAAATCAGGCATTGCGTGAGATTGCACGTTAGAGTAGCACCCATTGTTCTATTTACCACGTCTGCAATTCTTGCTTCTTAATTGTCCTGATATTTTCAACTAAATGCGAAGTGCAAGTCCAAGTCTGTTTTGATAGTGATTGCTGCGCAGCTGATAAGGTTTATCAAAACCAATCTTATAATCAAAAGTGACAGTAAGCAGATGGCGTTAGGTTGCAAAATTTACTTTTTTCTTTTAGATAAAAAAACACTTAGGTTAAAATAATTGATCAGGTGTACTTGTTTGTATTTTCACAATTGCATTTAAGTATTTGGTAATCATTTATACATCAGATTTAAATTTGGGAATTTAAACATGCTTCTCCCTCGCTGTAACATGCTTCAACTTTCACGGCTTGTGGATTTTTTTGTGTGCAAATTTGCTTGTTTTTTGTTACGGTACTTGTGCAGTATTTGAAGGCATATTGTGTTCTGTGTCCTCATTGGCTAACTAAGGGATTGTTGACTATTTTCTATCAACCGCTTCTGTGAGATTCTGTATTTCTATTTCTTCAAAAATTCGTCAAGTTTGTAATATATGAATTTGTATCAAACAAATGTTTCAATGTGAAATCAATTTTTATGGTTTCGTTCAATATTGAAAGTTTAACTAAGAAAGAAATGTAAAACAATTTTTCCTGCCTGAGAAAAAGTGTATTGCGAAGGGTTTTATTGCCTTTAAAAGGTAGACAATAATTGTAAAAAATAAAGCTGTCGACTTTACGCTGCAGATTATTTTTAGAACGTAACTTACGCAATAAACGAGACCACTGTACATTATAACACATCAAGTCGGAAAAGCTTCATAAATACATATTAATTATTTTTCTTTACGCATTTTACAAAATTACGTCATGCAGGAGTTCGCTTTTATTACAGTCTGTTTAAATTTTTTCCACAAACTTTAAAAGTAACTTTATATGACGCGTTTGGCGAAGAGCGTATGCGACGAAAACGTGAAATTTATTTTTTATACTGTACAGAAATTGTGCAGTAATGCAGTAATTGCAATGCACGACCGCGCAGTTTTCGCGGTCGTGCATTGCAGCGCAGCAACTCTTTCAAGAGAACCTTGCCGCATACCACGCCGAGTGCAACTTATAAAAAATTTACACCTAAATTTTAAGCAAATTGTGTTTTACATAATGCCATTGCTTAGGTAGCTAACTTAGTTGCTTCTCCTTCATCAATTCAATTACAGAAAGCAAATACCAGGGGGATAATCAATTACAGTAGAATTTGTTTATTTCGTCAATTCGCTCAATACGTCATCTTTTTTAATTCCTTTGACGTGACGAATCAGGAAAATTCTACTGTACTACTTTAAGTAATCTCTTTATATTACAATTGAATAAATGGCCCATAAATTTTCGATCTTCTAGTCAACTATTTAATTTGAATTTCTTGTACCTTAATTCACTGGTAATCAATAAAAATTAACTACATGAAACCACAAAACTTTTAACCCTTATTACGCAAAAGTTACCAGATGACGCTTCATCCCCTTCTCTGCCGAGCGCGTCATATGTGATGTAATCTTTGTTTTGTTGAATAGATTCATTTTTTCACGCCTAACAGGTTTATCTAAAGAGATTAAAGAATTTTTCGACAGCTGTTTTGGTGCAGAAGTATTTAATATTTAATTATTTTTAAAGTCATATTAGAAATTTTGCTTTTATTGCCATAAATATTACATAATATTTTTATGTAATTATGAGCATTAATAAATACTATAAATATTGTCTTCAGTTAGTAAAGTTTGATAAAAGTTTAAGATTGTTAGGCGTTTTTGTCAAAAGAATGATTATACGTCTATAGGTTTATACGTATAGGCTTAATTATTTTGTTGAAAAAATTTAATAGTATTGTTGTTTTAAAAATAAATTTTAAAACCGAGCTTTTGGTGTTTGCATTGAGGATAATCTTTAACCTAAATGTATGCTCAAAAAGAAACATGAATTGAAAAAATGTTTAAAAAAATACAGAATCTTGTTGTCAAAGTAACCCCATAAAAATGAGAAGAAAACATGTCTAGAATCTTTTGCTGAAAAAGTTGTTGTTTTATTGAAAAAAAGAAATAATTTAAAACGAAGTGTAGCATGTCTCAAAACTGCGTTTTGCTCTCCTGAAAAACGCTTTTGATTCAATCAGATGTGGAAGCTGGCGACTACGTCACAGAAGAAGATCGCTACTGTGATCGGTTTTGCAACAAGCAGGAATCTTGTTGCCATTCAGAGGGAGCGTGCCGATGTGGAACAACAACCGGTTTATATGAATGTGTTTGCAATGCTGGATTTTTTGGTTTGGGATTGTTGCCTGATGGTTGCATGGGTAAACACGTTTGATAAAACCATAAATAGTTTTTTTTATTATTTTTCTTTTTGGACAATCGTTTTTTGAGGTGCTATAGGTTAATCGAGTTTGTTTTTCACAACATTGACTTGTGTAATTATAATAATTGTTGAATTTTTATATAAATAATCAAGTACAAGACGAAAATTTTCTATACGAAAAAACAAACTGTGAGATATTGTCTTTTTATTTCAAATTTCTTTATTGCCAAAAATATAATCTCTTTTGCAAAAGAAAAAACGTTTTTTTATTGTTACTTTTTCTTAAAAGTATTAAAATTTTCCAGGCGATTGTGAAAACTCATATTGAATGTAAAATCTTTATCGTTTTTATTATTTTATTCTTTAGTAGCAGTAAAAAAGTAGTTAGATATTCGATTGAAAAAAATATCAATCATCTTTTAATAGCTTCTATTTTTGAAATTGGTGTAGTTATCTCATTGTTTTTTTTCTGTCCGGTCAAAAATGTTGCTGGTTTACCTTATAAAACCTCATAAAAGTAATGGTACTGGTTTTAATCTTATTGTTCTGCAATTTTTGATTTTTATACTTTTATTTTGAAAGATAAAACAATTTTCCAGTTACACAAACTTATTATAGCAAAACTTGTTTTGAAAACAGCCTGTCCTGAAGGAACATATAAGCCTCTACCGACACCTGGTGGTCCAGAAACTTGCACTCTTTGTCCCGATCTGAATATGGTGTCTCCGAATGGAAGTTCATCACTAGAGCAATGCACTTGTAAAACAGGGTATATTCAAGTAAGTTTTAGAAATGTAAGCTCTTAATTTCGCCAAAATTTCATGAATTAAAGGCGTTATTTTTTTTATGAAAAAAAGTATCTGTTAATTTTTTCAAGGAAATTATTTTGTGATATTATTTAATGAAAAACTGTTTTTTAATATTTATCAAATTAGTTTTTTTGACAAAAACATTTGGTTTGGAAATGTTATCAAAACACAGTATCAACTGAGTTTATCGACACAGAATCAATTCGAAGCTGCAATCTTTTGATTTTCGAACCAGGCTCTCCTGTATGCATCAGATAAAGCATTTTGTGACGCATCTGTGTTCGGCAGTTTTGACCACCTATCCTAAATTAAATTAATATTGTAAAGTAATTTTTTTAAAAAGTGTTTTAGAAACTCATGTTGTCGTATAAATTGATATTGCGGATCAAGTAAACTATACGCCCGGATGAGTGAACAGGTAAAGAATACGCCCGGTTTTAAAAAATAGTGAGTTTAGGGTTGGGGTTGGGGTTGGAGTTAGCTAACCCTGACCCTGGCCCTAACCCTAACTCTAGCCCTAATTTTTTTAGCTAAAAATTAAACGATTATTATAAAGTAAAGAATACGCCCGGTCGGGCGTATAGTTTACTTGATCCGATATTGCTTTTTGAAAACTAAAGTTATACTCGTAGCTTGTCTGCAAAACTTTAATAAATCCCAAAGTAAGGTGTTTGTAACTGTTCGTAGGTTGCTCTGATTATTACAAATTCTGTTCCTTTGTTTAACTTCAAAGCGAAGAAGGCAATCTGATTTGGTTGAGCTGAATTAATCTTTTACTTAGTTGATCCGCCTTAGAATTTCTTACAACTTTCAATTAGGAAATAATATTATCACTTTATTTTTTCAATATCAAACTGACAGTTTGACCATCACTGCGATATTATTCGTTGCCCGGAAATAGAAGCTCCGGAAAATGGAAGATTTGAAGGATTGCTCTGCGACAACCAATACAAATCTATCTGCCGAATTGTTTGCTACCAAGGGTATGATCTGGTTGGCAGCCAGAAATTAAAGTGTACCCTAGATGGAACATGGCGTACTGATGAAAATGATCAAATAGAGCAGCCATCGTGTCAAGGTAAGATTTGTTTGGTACTGGTTAAGTATGCAGTCTACTAACAAATTTCTTGTTAAATATGCGGTCTACCATCTGTCAAAAAGCCTGTTGACTAACTGCATAGGCCAGGTAGACTGCATGTTAAGCAAGATCGATTTGTTTTTAATTCGGCTCCTGTTAAACTCAATCAAAGTTCTTTGAATGTAAAAAAAATTTTTTTACAAGTAAATGCAAAAAGTCTGGTATCGAAAGCGCAAACGTCTAATTTTTTGAAAAATTATTTTGCTGAAACGCCAGGGTAGCGTTCGCTTTTGCTAGGTAATTACATGTTTTCTAAGAGCTTATCACGCTCAAGTGTCAATGCAACCATGCTATAACACTAACCGTGTCTTGGAGTTACTTTTTCTCGTTAGTTTTAAGATCACCTGGATCGACTTTTATCCTTTAAGTTTTTACCAAATTTAATTTTAAATTGTGATAAAAAGGAAATGAATAATGTTTTTTTTTTCAATTCTCTTCCCAACAACCAAACAAAATCTAAAATATAAGCAGTGGCTTTTGATTAATAAAGTTGAACGTTTGCATCAGTTACAATATTAATCGCTTCATATCTTTTACTTGACAGTTCGACATTGTCCAGAGTTGTCAGTACCGTTGCACGCGTCTCTGAATTGCAGCAAATCAGATTTCTCGTACAAAACACAATGCCTTGTGGTATGCGACCTTGGCTTTGTTTTGCGCGGCTCTCTCAGCCGATATTGTCAGGCCAACGCAGCATGGGATGGAATTGAAAGCGAATGCGCAGGTTTGGGAATCAATATTGATGCCGAACTAATTTTGTGTTAGTTTTTAATTAAAAGACAGTTTTGCAGATTTTTCTTTTTTTCGAGATAAAACTGTTTTTTATTACAACGACATTGTGACAAAAAACTTTTATACTCAATTAGATTTGATTTTTGCTCCAAAATAAATATTTTTTAAAAAATGAATTACTTTTGCTATCACACTTCCGAAAATTGTTTTTTAATGATTTAAGTTATATAATACAAAATAATCAAACTCGAAAGATTAAAACGCATCGTGTTCAAGATACAATTTTATTTTTTATTTTTTCTCTATATTTATCCTCCTGACTCGCAGGAAAGCGACGGAGGCGCTATAAATAGGGCAAGCAATTACCCCGACCTGCTTCCAGAGATGCCGAGATAGTGCTCTCCGCTTGTAATTTAATAGAGATATGACTGTAATTTAGAACTGCTTGCCAAGACCACCAAGCAGGGGAAAGTGCCGTAAAGTATCTTTCCTAAGGACATAACAGAATTGCGCGAGTGGGTTTTGAACCGAGAATATGTTAATCATAAGCACGGCGCTTTAATCTCTCGACCACGCTGCCGAACAGTTCAATACACGGCTGCATTTCTAAAATCTTTCCTCATTTCATTTTATTTGCCGAAGCTTGTCAGGAGTTTGCGGTAGCCATCTTTGCGAAATCGAATAATGCCATCACTTACGTAAAAATTTCCCAGGGGTGGCATGCCCTTGGCAACACTGGGTCAGATTCGACCTTCTCACGAATTGAATCCATATCTCTGGCTGCCACAAGTCATTTTATTTCAAGAAACTTGTTTGTTTCCACAGAAATTCGTTGTCACCCCCCATCTCCACCGATGGGTGGCAGAATCTCAAAGAACTGCGAAATACCATTGAATGCCACCTTGCCGTTTGGTGAAACATGCAACATGTTTTGCCCAGATGGTTTTGCTTTGTCTGTGCTCAACCAATCACGCTGCGTTGATACGGACACGTGGTCGACAGACACTTCTGAAGCGAAGTGTATTGGTAATTTTGTTTTAGTTGAAAGCATTTACTAACAAATTCCACTCGGACTAGTCCTTGTGCTGTTAAGCGAGTGTTAGGCTCGAACCAATTGTATATTAATTGATTCTTTTATTAATCATACATTTACGTGATAAATCTTTTTAAAATTTTTCACTTCCGTTGTGTTATTTACGTCAAGCGTTATTGCTTTAAACAAATTAATCATGCAACATGTCATTTTAGACCTATTAAACAAACTACGTGCTGAGTGCAAGCAATTTGATACTTTCTTTCCATAAATCTTTTAAAAAATAATAATAATAAATGAATAATTTTACCATTTGTGCACCAAACTGTCGAAAATTTCGATCAATATTTCTGATGACAAACATAAACAAAAATTCTAAACCAGTGTTTCTGTAAGTAAGTCGCTTTGATTGACTAGGAATTAGTGACCTCAAAAGAGGAACAAACGTTAAGGAAGGAATTGGTGGAAATTTGAATGAAACGTAAATTTATTCCAATTTATCTATTGACATTATACGCTTAATTTATTTGTGGCGTCGAACACATTTCTAGACAACGTTAGAATTTTTGCTGTTCCTATTATTAACTATCATACTAGGTAACAGCTTATCCAGCAATACTTTGTTATAGTAACTAAGAGCGCCAGCTCAAAAGAAAAATGCTGTTTACAAATAACATTGCTGCTACATAAAATTCTAAAATGCCTTATTTGTGTAAATAGTGTTTTTCGTATTTATTTATTTTTGACTTCAATAAATTTTCTAGTAACAAATTTTCTTCTATATGTTATTTGTGATTTAGTGTCGGTGTAAATGACAATACATAAGGTTACCAAGGGAGGAATGTGGCATAATCATAAATATGTTTCTTATATTTTTTTGGGAATACATAAAAAAATTTTATTTTTTTACTGTGCATTGCAATGCTGTTTTGATGACGTCACAATTGATAATTCTAGATGTCGAACCACCAATAATCGATTGTCCTGATGATATAGAAGTAACTGCAAGTCCATTTAGTTCAACTACAAAAGTCACTTGGTTTGTGGCTAACGTATCTGATAATTCAAACAACGTAAGAGACAATTTAAACACTATCATTAAAAGAATTTTATTAAAATTAAAAAGATGTGTGTAATATTGCTCGCTCACTATAACACTTCAATTGGCATAAAAAATTTTGTTAAATATTTTTGATGGAAAAATGTTGAAGCAAAAATTTTTGAAACTAATTGTTCTTAACAGACAGTTTAGTGTACACTGTCTTCTAAATTTTTGGTTTAAGGGTACTTTTCTCCACTGTGACCTTTGTCAAGCCAAAGCACTTTCTAAAACAATATGGATATTTTCCGTAGCACGAGGTAGATAACAAGATAAAATACCATTTTTACTTCTTTACTTAACAAAAAGTCTTGTGTTTTTTTTGTAGAATACAAAGTTTATAAGAAAAAAACCGCAGTGGTTTAAAATGTCAAATTTTCAAAAAGTCTGTGACGTCACAATGTCTACGCCAATGCGCAAGTCTGTTTATATACGGCTGCGCTTTGATGCGAAGTCAGAATTTCAATTGTCAGCTGAAAAGCTTTTAATTACATTGATTAATTTTTTTTGGGAATTTTATCTTTTTGACAAAAGTATAGCATCACTCAATTTTTGTACTTTTGATTAATCGACATTTTGAAATAGAACAAAAAAACACCTGGTAAAAATTAGTTTTTATCTTTTTTTGATGCAGTAGAACATACAGTATTTAAGAATTCATCTTTTTTTTTATTGCAATTAACCTCACATATGACTGCAAGCTATAATAACTTTTTGTAGGTAACCCTCACTATGATACCAGCAGTAAATCAACCTGCTTTGTTTCCGATCGGAACCTTTAATATAACGTACAGGGCGGAAGACTCTGAAGGCCTGTCGTCATATTGTCTTTTTAGGATCACAATCATTGGTAATTATTGACTGAAATTCTTAACATATGATGTAAATTTACATTATAAGTAACCCAAAGCCCGTTTTCACTACGAGCGTTGGCGGGATTACTTTTTGTTTGTTTTTTTTTGATTTTTTACGCCTTTGATTTTTTGTTTTTTTTGATTTTTTACGCCTTGTGAAAAGTAAAAGAAATCAATAAACAAACAAAGAATAATCCCACCAACGCCCGTAGTGGAAATGGGCTTTTACAGCAAAATAATAATTTTTCCGAATTTTTCTTTTTACGATGTTTTAAATTATATAGGTTATTGTATTTTAAATCTAAGGTAACTTTTCCTGTGATGCCAGCAAATTCTATAGATGAAAATTGTTAGTTGTTTTGATCAAGTTAAGTATAGTAAACGAATATCCAAATTATTTAAATATTTTTTATAATGATAATTTCAATCTGTTAACGCAGATGAAAAAATTCCTTTCTGAAAATTTCCGGGCACGATTCTTTTTTAGACACAGAGCCGCCAATTATTGACCGATGCAGTGACCCTGAACCAGTGGTGATTTCTGATGACCAAAACGCCACCGATTATGCCGTTTGGATTGAGCCATCCTTTACAGATAATTCTGGTAAAGTATTTGTTTTATATTAATTTTTTTCAATGTAATTTTTGATTTTTGTTTTTTTAATGTTACTTTTCTATCCTTTATAAATATATTAGACTTATTTCCAGATAAAATTCTGTAAAAATGTTAAATTAGATGTTAATATAAACTCTACTGTAAATTGAATGTTTTATCTTTGAAATTAGGAATTGTCATAGTGAATAAGAGTCGGAATTTTGGGTACTTGCCATTTGGTCAAACCAAAGTTTTTTACGAAGCGAGAGATCCGACTGGAAACGTCAGAACTTGCGTCATCACTGTCAGTGTTCAATGTGAGGAAGAAGTTTTAGTTGTAATCAAAAATACGTTTGCGTTGTTATTTCTTGTTTCTTCGGGAAAAAATGTGATATTGGGGGAAAATATAGCAAATTTTTGTTCGAAATTTGCTATTTATCTTTGGTTCCGACTGGAATGAAACCAATTTCGATTTTCGAAAAAGATCATAAGTATTAATTATTTTTAAGATAAAAACGAGTTGTTTTTATAAGATAAAACAAAATTTTATAATATGATATAAGAAAGGTTGGTCCAAACAACGTCTCCTGAGCAGTTTCAAAAATCCTTAATTTTGTGCATTGAAATTTTCAGTCTTTATTAATTTTATCGTACAAATTACTCAAGTGATCCTCTTTTTATTTAGTCCCCTGTTGACTTATGCTGTCCAAAGTCACTTTTCAATTATTGGCTAATTTTTTCGGACAGTTTCAGACCACTCACGCTCTTTTTTACATTTTTAAGAAGTGGCCTTCCCGAATGAAGAACTTTGCCCACTCTGATATAAACTGTTATTTATATCAATTAACTAATTAATGTTTAAATATGTATGCATTAAAATGGGTTAGTATAAACTTTTTAGTCATTTAAATTACTTATGCATAAACGTCAACAGTTTTATCGAAATAAAATGAGTTTAAAATTCAATATTAGTTGAAATGCATTCTCACAAAGTTTAAATTTTAGCCAAAACTTTTATGCTGACTCCGGTTTACTTCGGATTGACTAAATCTAAAAATTGCGTCCTTCAATGTTGGTTGATTGGTTGAATATAAAAAGAATACACCAAAAGTTCATCAAAGCATTTTGATATAAGCAAAAATAGAATAAAATTTTGTTTTTAATTTTACATGTATAATAACGTTTCACTATTATATCATTCAAGAATTTTCATGCCACAAGTTCGATGTCAAAAATATGTTGCGAAGCAATATTTACGCTTTTCAGTCAATTGAAGTTATTTAAAGTGTACTTTTTGTTCTCATCCAAACTGTTTTATTACTTTGCACTTCTCTAAAAAAATTTCTGCCATAGATAACCTTTGTCCTCCATTAAACAACCCAGAACATGGACATCAATTTTGCTCCCTTAACTCTGCACATCTCGTCGAATGTGAGCTTACGTGCGACAGCTTGCGGTAAGAAGTGTTTATCACTGATTTATTCCAGGGCAAGGATCAAAAAAGTGTATAATTAGAATACAAATAAAACTTTCTTGTTCAATAAGTATAATTGAATATTTTTGAAAGCATTTAGTTTTAAAGTTACCTATTCGTCAGCAAGGTCGAGTGGTTAATAGCGCCATAAATCGATATGGTTCCAGTTTAAAACCTAATCGCACCATTTCGTGCCCATGAAAAAGACACTTTATGGCATTTTCCCTTGCTTGGCCGTCTTAACAAGCAGTCCTAAATTTTAGTTATATCTCTATAAAACTAATAAACCAAAATGAAAAATTTCAACCGGACAGCGATATTTCTGCATTTCCGGAAGCAGATCGGGTTAATTGCTTGCCCTAAGCGCCTCCGATCCTTTCCTGCTAGTCAGGAGAATAAATATAGATATAAAAAAGGAATTTGGCCAAAATCCTATAGAATTTGATGGAATAATTCAACTCTAATTACATTTTAAAAATTATAGGAAAATGAATATGTTAAAACACAGACTAAAGATGAGTTATATAAATTCAAAATTTTAACATAGTAAAGATATTTTGGTTTTGTCATCATCATCATCATCATCATCATTTTTATTTATCATCCTAATTTGCAGGAAACAGAGGAAACGTTAAATTAAAAGCAAACTTCAGCTATTCTCCAACCTACTACGAAAGATAAAATAATATTACTGATCCGTTAAAAGTTTTTTTAATTTTTCGTTTATCGATAAAATGATAAGACCGAAATTTAGGGTTACTGCTCTAAAGTACCAGATTTTTGGAAGTAGTGCAGTAGGTTACCTGTTGTAGAATGATGAGTGCCTCAAACTTAGAGCAAGACGTTGAGAAGAGTTTATCTTGCTTGTAGTGAGGCTTTCTACGCTTTGCTTGAGAATGACAGGCCTCGAGAACTTGTTGACAATGCGCCTTAATTGAAAAGGGCATTTTAGTTACACGCAGACCATTGAACAACATTAAGTTCAAAACAAAATCTTCACCCTTGCTGATGGGTAACAGCACAGAAAGCCCCCTCCGCTTTCGATGAAAAGCATTCCTCAAGGATCAGTCTTGGCTCCACCCCTTTTTAACTTTTTTGGTTTAACCGTCAGCGACCTGCCTTTCATAACCTTCTAAAAGTGTGTATATGTAGACGATCTTGTACTGCTGTATTTTTCTGGAGAATAAAATACCTTTGAGATGACGTGAAGTCAAAACACCACGCTTGTCGAGTAGTTGCTGATTCAATTTCAGCGTCGTTTTGGACTTGGAGGTTAACATTCATTGACGGTAAGATGACGACGGTAGACTTTCATCAAAATAACTGAGAGGCTAAATGTGGGTTCAATCAGTGATGGCTTTAATAGGGTGCGAACGGGGCGGCCGCACCAGGCCCCCCTAAAATACATCAAAAAGCTCTTCCCCCTACCCAAGAAATTTCTCTATTTTGTCATAGTAACACCAGGACGTCGATGGGATGTCAAAAAGAAAAGAAAAAAAATTTGAAGATTCTGCTCCTTAGGTTGTTGTCACTTGTGCTTGTGCAAATGTGAAAGTTTTTTTTAGAGATCATAATGTCTTGATGCAGTAAAAAGTCTCTCTCCATGCTTTGGATCACCCAATAGTAGCCCCCCCTAAATTGAAGACTTTTTTTTTCTTTTTTTTTTGTAGGGATCATTTTGCTTTCATGCAACTTTCATGCATTTTTTTCTTTTTTTTTTGTACACTAAATAGTAGTCGGCCTTACGTTTCTTGCACCAGGCCCTCTTTTTGTAAGGCCATCACTGGGTTCAATGCTTACAATAATGGTTAGCTCTTAGTCCAGACTTATTTTTTGGTAAAGCTAGACAGCTCGCTCGTGTACTTTCGTCATTATCTTGAAGCATTAAACTATCTTTGCGTTTATGCGACTTTTGGGATCAAGATGTGGTGCTAATGACAAAACACATCGTACAGCCGCAGCTGCCCGATCTCTGGTCTACTCTACCACTTAGTACTGCGCACAACTTGGCTGTTGCAGTGTTCTTACACTCGAAAACAGTGTCTTGAACGATTCAATGCGAATTGTCAATATCAATTGATGTCTGCGTCCAACTCGAACGGAAAACTTAAAAGTTTTTTTCAAGCAATCAGCCATCTGAGCTGTGCAAACTCTCCCTTGGCCGATCATGTCATTCTGGACCCTAACCGCATACTGCGTCGTCTATTAAACGCCTCTGATGTTTCCAGGAAAGACAGATCTGCACACTTGTTTTTGCCAACCGTGCAAAAACTTTTTAAATCCCAGCCCGACTAAGCACCCATGATGTTTAGGAAACGCATTATCCATGGATCATGTAGAAGCACTGTTAGAGTAAATACACACTTTGTGTTTTAATAACATTAGGCCACTACTCTTAGGTTAATAAGAGCTTGTGTCAATGCCATTCATCGAAGGACCGGTGTTGGGCGCTTACATTTGTCTATACACAAATGGTGTCTCGCTCCCTCGAATTACGAATGCGGCGCACTGAACAAACCGTTGATCACGCTGTATCAGCGTTGCCCTATACATCGAGTACCTTGATGTGTTCGAGCTCTGACAGTTTTGAATGACTAAACTCGATGTTAGGGCAGCACCATCGCTGCGAGTATCTAAATCGGACAGTAAAGCAGCCTTGAGTAGCAAAAGTATAAACCCTCGGCTCCAGTGGTGCCTGTGTACATAGTTTTCCATACGAAGAAAACTTGTTGAAACCGCCAAGTATATTATAGTTTCCTTAATGCATTTTCCACCGATACGAAATCATGACGAGAGTAGGATTTGAACCAAGAGTATGGCTATCAAATCGCCACCAAAAGAAGGCTTCTGACCACTCAACTAAACTGTCGACATTTGAACTTTAGTGCATGCTGCTTATACTGTAACTTCGTTTGTTATTCGTAAAAAAAAAGGTGTTTGATTTTCAGTTACAAAAAGCGCCTGTCAAAACTCTGTAGCAATTTACTATGATTGATTAACCGAATAATCGTAATTCAAAATCAGTTATATTTAAAATAGTTTTTAAATTTTAAAAAATGCTTTAAGGTCAATTTTATTTTTGATTTTATGAAGATACGGTATGGCCCTTGCTGAGTACGGTTCGATTTTGTACACTTGCGGCGAACATGGAGAATGGCAACCCGAAGATCATATTCCAAAAGATTGTTCTTGTAAACAGTTTTTATTTGTAGCCTAACTGTTAAAAATTTTGAAAAATATTAAACAGCTTTTTTATTGAAATTAAATTAACATAAAACCAATGTAATTTTCAGACCAGGTCAAACTTTTTAACGTAATGCGTGGATACCATCAAACTCACTCCTTGCAGATTAACAAAGAATTGCAGACAAAAAGATGTATAAAGATTAACAAGCAAAATAACTTTCATGGCAGTATAACTGTATTTGAGTGGAAGTTTAGTGTAAAAACTTGTTTATAAAAAGCGATTCTCATTATGTTATGGCTGTTTTTTTAAATCTTTTTCAGATCAACGCTACTCAAATCACATTGAACAAGGATATAGGGTTCAATATAGCATGGCCCCACGAAATAATTGTGATGACGACACCTTCCTTGAATCAGTCAGACTAAAATGCGTCGACTACTTGTCACCGAGAGTGAGAATTATGATTTATTTCAAAGCAACCATTTATTTTAAATTTTTTAAATTTTCCTATTGTAATTATTTTTTTATACAGGTATGGTTTAATCCAACTCGAGGTCAAATGAATAAAAATAATCTATAGTTTTTTAGTTTTTCACTTTCAACGTTGTAGCTTTGCCGGGTAAAAAGTAAAAAAACGTTGAACATTGAGCTCGCCAGAGCTTGAGCTAATCGGCTGACTGTAAATTTTAATCCTTCAAATAAAACCAAGATTTCAGGAAGCTCTATTTACTCCGAATTTCTTTCAGATTTCGACGTGGTGCAGATCTGCTTCGATCGATATCAACTGCACGCTTGTGTCGGTGTCTGTCGAGTGCGTTGTAGAAGTGCCTCCCGAACCACCGACAACTCCGCTGCCCGCGGAGAACCCGCCACAATCATACAACGATTACTATGGCGAAAGCTACGACGAAGATATGGAATACGACGACACCAACGGTACCATTGTTTTAGCTATTGTTACAAACATTGATGACTTGTTTAAATCAGTTTGAAAGTGATTTTTTTCTACAGAAGAAGCTAAAAAAAGAAAAAAGCGAAGCTACAAATTGGAGGGAGCTTATCGAAAGTTGCTAAAACGATTTAAACGTCAACGGTAAGAAACCATCGAGCTCACTCATACAACGATTGCCTGCAAAAATTTTATCTAAACATGTCTCTATTTTGCTTTGAAACCTTTGCTATTTTAAAATATTTACAGTTATTTGTTTTTTTACAAGCATTTTAAATTTCGACAAGATTAAAATATCAATCGACATAATTTTGTTGCTGTTTTTTTTTGCAATTACCAGTTATTTTCCGATTGTAAACTCGTAATAAAATAATTACTGTAGGCCTACTGTTTGTACAAACACCACAGATTTCCTAGTGCTCCAAGTTAACATTTAAAACTTAAAAATCATCGGCGATTTTTCAAACCAAAGATGATATCAAGACACATGGAAAAAATTTCAAGCGTTAGGTTATGACCTGTATTTCAGGTCGCCGGCATTAGTGACAGTGTGACGTGGCAGTTTTTTTTCTCAGATGTAAATGTTCATTCTGCTTGTTAAACTCTACGCGTGTTTTAATTTTTTACCACGGTGACATTCGAGCTTAATTACAGTGCAATCTGGCGCAGGGGTGTCCAGCCTTTTGCTCGTCGCGGGCCAAATTTTCGTCTCTAAGTTTGTCACGGGCCGCAATTGCTTAAACAATCAAAGAAATTTTGTCATGTGAGTTTGTACGAAAATTTCCGTCTCCGAAAGAGAAAAAAAAAAAAGGTTTTTGTTCTCTGTTCTCTAAAAAAAAAGGTTTTCGCTTGAAATCAGTCTTCGATTCCTCACATTTCGTCCGGATGTCGGATGAAAATTTGCAAGTTGATGGAGTGTCGGATGAAAAATTCCTTCGCGGGCCGCACCAAAAGGCTTCGAGGGCCACATGCGGCCCGGGGGCCGTGGGTTGGACACCCCTGATCTAGCACTTTCATGCAATCATTGTAAGTACTAAACCAATGCCGTCCGAGGGTCCTCGTTGCATTTTGAAGGGAGAGACAATATTTTTTGCTTTCATAAAATGACCTTCATATAGAAATGTTAAAATAAAGACTAAAAAAATTCTGCACAGAATCGAGTAGTTTTTGACCTTCAATTTTAAGAAAAATTTTTTTAGTCTAAAAAAAATTAAATTAGGCACGAAAAAATTAGACTATCATCAAAATTGCGCCAACGCAAAAATTGTTTTTACAATTTGGCCTCCCCGGGTAAAAAGAGATTCTATACCGCTATATTGAATTACCGCAACCGCACCTCTCACAAAAGGAAGTGATCCTAAAAAACAAAATAATAATTCTTTTCTTTGGCAGTTCAACAAGTTTTTATTTATTTTTAAAGTTGAGTTTAAATTGTGTCGGTAGGAGGTCGAGTGGTTAGAGTGCCAAAATTGTTATAGACATGGTCTCGGTTCAAAACCTACTCTCGCCATTCTGTTGTATCCTTGGGTAAGACACTTTACGGCACATTCTCCTGCTTGGTGGCCTTGGCAAGCAGTTCTAAATCAGAGTCATATGTTTATTAAATTAAAAGCGGACAGCCATATCTTGGCCTTTCCGGATGCAGATCGGGGTAATTGCTGACGTATTAGCGTCTCCGTCGCTTTCCTACGAGTCAGGAGGATAAATATAGAGATAAAATAAAAAAAAATTTTTGACGTGTTTGAGTGGTGAAATTCCTTCGAAAAATTAAAAAAAAATTTTTTCTTTTTGCTCATTCGACAAATTTTATGACTTTTTCATATGATATTGTTTCATCACGACGAAGATCACGTGGAGACGAGGAGCTCTCCTATTACAGCAACGATGAGGACGAGGAGGAATACCTTTCCGACTACAACTACTCTTATGAAAATGAAACTGACCGGAACACGCTTCCAAGTGCAGTCACAGAGGTTAACCGCTTGTCCAGTGAACTTCTCTCAGAAATTGTGAACAACCCCAATTTAGTTCATAATTTGGAAGTCACTTTTACTATTGGCGGTACGCTGCGAACCTTTTTAGTTCTGTTTATATAACAAATTTTTACGCAATTTTGTTCCTAGTTTAATTTTGGTGTGTTTATTTTTGTTTTTAACTTGTCAAAACTGCATTACTTTTTTCAATAATTTGTTATTGTGCAAAGTTTGACGCACGTAAATTTTAAAATTTGATTCAAGGGAAGACTTGTGAATACTTGTTGATATTTAAGCAATATTTACAATACAGTAATAATATTTAACAACAAAAATTTTATTGTACAACAAAGGTTATTTTTAGGTCAAATTGCTTTGAATGACACTGATTTTGTTGGAAGTAGAATAAAACATGGAGATATGAGAGAGTTTTTCGGTCAACTGAGCATAAAAAAAGAATTTGATAACCGTTTAGCTAGGTAAGTAACAAAAATAAAATGATTAACCAATCTTTTTGAGCAAAAATACCGGGGCAGTATTAGTATGAATTTACAAGCAATAAAATTGTTTTTACTACGTTTGAAAGTGATACTAATGATTTTTTTTGAGAAATATTGTTACAACTACTCAAGCGTAAAATTGCAGAAAGTTTTTTCAACTTTTTGTTTTATTTTTCTTACGACTCTTCTCAACATTTTCTTTGTTTGTTATAATTTTTTGGGGTCACATTTGTTTTTGATTAATGTCATTTAATTTTATCTGAATGAATATTTTCAGACTTACTGTTAGAAATATTAACACTTCCACAACTGACGTCCTCACTTACAACCAAGATTCTTACGTTGCCTCTCCTGACGAGTTAAAGTGTCCGTTAGGGGCAGTGTTACGACAATCTGCAACTTGTGGTAATTTTACCAGCATTTTTTTTTCAACTTAAAGAGAATCATTAAAAACGCGCATATTAAAGTAAATCGCAATTCAATCTGAACTAATTCAATTGAGCCTTTCATCTATTTATTGTCGAAAGTTTATCGATTTAATTTTTTATGTTCGAAGTAAACTGCCCAGTTGGAACTTACTTCGACGTGCTGCCAAAAGAGTGCAAGAGTTGCCAGCGGGGTTTTTATCAAGACCTGGAAGCTCAGCTTTCGTGCAAGGCTTGCCCTACTCAAACTTCAACTGCTGGAGTTCACGCGCGCAGTCGCGAAGAATGCAAAGGTCGTCCCTTGTTAAAAAATAGTTGATTTTAAATCAAAAAGAGTTTTTTTAATAAGTTTTTTTTTTATTTAGACATGTGTAGCGTCGGGACCTATTCTTCAAACGGCTTGGAAACCTGCATCCCTTGTCCTTTTCACTCGTACGGAGATACGTACGGCGCCACAGTGTGCACTCCCTGCCCAGATAATTTTGGGACCTCTGTCCGAGGGGCAACCTCTAAGAGACAATGTGGACGTAAGAAATTTAGGGTTTTTTGACTTTTCTTTTTTACTTCATACTTTGGCTGTGTTTAAAGCAACTAAATCTCACCGCAATAAATAATAGGTGAGCAGCGTCAACCAACTTGTGCTCGTTGTAGGATTTTGCGAACCCGGATACGCATCGCGTGATGGGATCGTGCCTTGCTATCCTTGTCCGGAAAATACGTATCAATCTCAAGAAGGTGCTATATCATGTTATGAATGTCCGAGAGGTACAAGTACCGCGGGAAAAGCATCGGATTCTTATCGAAACTGCGTTGGTGAGATTTTCTGTTACAAAGTTATTTTAAGTTATTTTTATGATAGAAGAATTTGATTTTATGATTGTTTTTTATATTGATGCCAAATTTGATTTTTTGTCTTTATCTTTTTCTGCCTCTATCTAGCGGTTTTAGAAAATTTTGTTTTTTTTGTTAGGTAATTTTTTGATATGACCTACAGCGTCAAACTTAATTGACAACACAGAAATTTTTTGTTTACAAAAATATTTTTTGTTGGAGCCAACATAGGTTAGTTTTTTTATCAAAGCAAAAAATTATGATAAATTGGCTTTTTACTAAACTTTTTAAAAATTTGAAAACAGACTATTTTTTATTTTTAGGTAAACGTTCATATACCTTGTAAGCTCCAATAAAGTTTGAAACATTAAGCTCTTCCCTGAGCAAAATAGTTAAACAAATAAGAACAAGAAAACTGTAACACTTTAAAACAAAGCGCTCGTAAACTTGCACATTAAAATAAGTACTTTTTGCAAGTGGAAGAAAAAACCTTTACCTCAATAAATAAAAAACAATTTGAGCAGGTAAAACAAGCTTTTGACGATTTGCATTATTGGGAAGAGTTTTACTTTGTAAAGAAGACGTTTATGTAAATTTTTAGTTTCATTATCATAATCGTCATTATCTCTAGTTTCATCATCAATTTATTCTCCTGACGCAGAAGACAAAGTCGAAGAATTTAAATTCATAGCAACCATCGAGCATTTACCCAAACCTGGTTTCGCTTGGAAGTTTTTCTATTTGGTTTTAATTCAGTTATTTGATTGAAGCCAAAAAAATATCGTAAAACGTCTTTTTAAAGGACACAATAGAATAACGAGAGAAGGAATAGAACTAAAAACATTTTGATTGCGTTCGTCATTGATACGCCTTTCTTAGTTATTTAGCCACATGCTGGCGACATTTTTCGGCAGTTTATTAAAATAGTCTACAACCACTAATTGTTTAGTGGGTTCAAAATGCTAAAACAACAAACGAAAATAATTTAAGTCTATTCACACCAAAAGTAGTGGCACTGCTGTATAAAACTGACATTTATGAAATTTATTTGACGCCACGGTTATAACAATAGGGTAAAGTTGCAACTGTTTGTAACTACAACCATTTTAAGAAACTAAGAATTGTAACTCCCACCACGGCATTGCCGCTAAAAACTCTGCAAACAAATGCAAAGCAACCAAACTGTTTCAGATTAGGGCCCAAAACATACTCGAATTCGACCACATAATGCCCAATGCTAAAGACGGAATTTTTAATGTTGATTGACGTTAACTCAAGCATGTTAAGTGTGCAATGACAATGCAATATTGCTTCATTTTGTCAGCTTAAAGGTCTTCTTCTGAAGATTCCATCACAGCAAAATAATCTTCATTGGTTTTACCTGTGTGCGATAGCTTTGAATTTTTAAATGATGCGTCTTTTTCCACAACGCATAACGTTTTGGCACATGTTTTTTCGTATACATTGGTCGTGGATAGCATTGATCTGTCGTTGTCTGATCCTTTTTTTTCAATTTCTTTATTTTTTAAAGGCATTTTATTTTCAAATTCGATAGATGAAACACTTGCTGTCCCAAAACTAGAAATTGAAAACTTTCGACCTTGAAGCTGTGATGAAAAGCTGTCAGAGAGTTTATCGTCCAAATTGTTATAATTTAAATCGTTCAAATTGTTTTTTAATTTGAAATCAGCGTCAAAAATTTTACTTGGTGTAAACTGAGACTTATGAATAAAATAGTCATTTAGTTCTGTAAGTTTTTCTGATTTTAAACAATAAATATCCATGTTATTAGTTGGAGTTTTGCTTTTTCCAAAACGTTTTTGATGATCTTTATATGAATTTTTTGTCCCTTTTTTGACTAAACAAGGTTTAAAGCTGAAATTGCCAAAATCTTTTTTTCGTGAATTTAAATAAAAATCAGAACCCACCAGCATCTTGCTTTTTTGCAAGAATTCCATATCTTGCTCGTCAGAAATGTGTTTCGATTTTTCTAAAAGCTCTTTGTATAAAGGCATAGATTTCCTGTATTGCTCTTTACGTATTTTTAATCTGTTATTACAAACATGTGGTTTAGAATAGGAAAGCCTTTTTGATACCAATGAGTTATCATTAGCCATAGCGTGAGCACTGCATTCTTCGTCGGAGTTTGACGATAATTCATCGTTGCTGTTATCAGCAAAGACAAACATGGAATCAATGCTGTCTTTGCGTTTCCAATTTTTTTCGCTTTTTTCGACAAATTCCTTTTTCTTATTCTCTTCATCTTTCAAAGCATCACGTGATGGTAAAGGTAATTCGAAATCTTTATTACCGGATGAACCTAATGAAAATACCGAATATTTGGTCGAACTTACATCGGTAATAGATGTTAAAAGACTTGAAGACTGTTTCGTCGAGTTCAAAGCAAACGCGTTTGAATCCGACGTTGGATCCAAATATTTTTCGGGTAAATGGCAGTCGGTTGTTGTGGTTGTCTTCTTAGTTTCATTCCAAGTTGAAATTGCTGTTGTTGGTGGCAAAAAAACCGTGCAATTGCTGGAAAACTTAACATTTTTTGAAAAATTTTCAATTGGTAATTTAGCACTTTTAAAACATTTGCAATCATAACTTCCACTTTGATTCGAGTGTTTTGTATCATTATTTAAAGATACCGGAATGCTGTTGTCGACGTTATAATTATGTTGTGTTTTGTTGATGTTGCTCTTTTCGGGGGATGAGTTTTGGCTGTTTTCAAGCTTGCGGTTGTAATAAAGGCTTTGATTTTCTAATGCACATTTTTCACCTGAGCTTAGGGCTCTCTTTAAAGAAGTTAACTTAGAAATTTGATTTTGCAAAAAGTTCTCAGTCATAACGTACAACGATTCGTGTATATCTTCTTCCAATTGTCGATTTGATTCTTCGTTCAGCGTCTCCAATTCCTTCAGCACTTTAAACATTTTTTTCATTATGCGTTCTCGATATTCTTTTTTGGCTAATTTAACCGTAGATGAGTTTTCTAAGCTAGAATGACTCGAGATTGTAGGTATGAGATCAAAATTATTAAGACCAGTCTCGGACGATCTTAGCATTTGGTCATGACAAGACTCGCTTTGTATTACAAGTGGAATAAGATAGTCAGATTGATCGGTATAAGACGATGCTGCTCTTTCTGAATTACTTTTTCGAATTACACCTGTCTTGTCTTTCTGATTGAGCATAAGAGTTTTCAAATTATGGATTTTTTCGACATGATGATTTCTAGAATCACAGCATAAATGCTGAGTAGCAGATACAGGAAAAAACTTTTCTGAATCTTCACATGTCTTGTCATGACTTTTAATTGCAGTAAAAGTTTTTGAATTTTTACTTTCACCCAAGCCAAATGTTCCGCCGCAAGTCCATCGCATATTCATATCGTTTTTGACAAGTTTTGGTCTTCGGTATTGAATTGCTATTTTACTGGGTGATTGAGCCGGGTAGCTTGGGAGTGGACGACGAGCTAAAGGATTGTCGTAAACTAGTGGGTAACTGGGGTAGGATCTGAAAAAATACAAAAGATTAAGTTTTCGTGCATATAAATAACTTGCTGCTAAAACTTTCCGTTGAAAGAAATTAAAAATGATTTAGTGTACAACAATCAAAAAGACATTTACAGAAAATATTTCTCTTATTTTTCATTTCATTTTGCTGAGCTATCACTTGATCAGCACGAAGCTAAACGGAACCATTCCAACGATTCGTTAGATATGTTCTCTACAGTGGCCACTCCTAAGTACGAGCAATTGCTATGAGCTTCCGTAATAAGGAGGTCAACTGTATTTTATTTAGATCATACCAAACAAGACCGTAGCGCTTCACTCAGTGTTCTGGATTAAAATAGATTATGCGAGGTGCGCTTAGTGCATTGGGTTTTCTTCAAACGTCACCTGCTAACGACACAGATCTATATTGTAGTTGTCAGCAAAACATTTGAGCCGGATCATTTATACTTTGTGTTAATTGATTGATACTTATCAAAGTCTTCAGAATTTCTTGTGTGACACTTGTTTTAAAAAACCAAGAAACTCCCAAAGTTATAACACTTTTGTGAAGAACAATAAACAAAATTGACAGTAAACAACTTAAATCACACCTGAGTAATTCATTCGGGTGTTGCTGGAAGCTTTCTTGTTTATCAAAGCAGCATCTAAAAATTTAATATTTAATGCAAATACCGTCCATTTACAATGCAGACAATAAAAAGCTTTTTCTAGTAATCGACATATTCATAGACTACAAAAGCAAGGCTGTGCATGCCTTATTTTTTCCAATCGGTTTACGACGTGCAGGTCTCATACTTGATGTCACAACTTTTAGGTGAAAGATTTTTAGGCATGCTGTGTGTGCTTTAAAACAAATCTATCAATTTTGCCACACTTTATAAAACAGCATATGACATTGGCAAACGTTTTTTTACGCAATTCTGTCAGTTACCTGAAGTTATAGGATTTGTTTCGAATTAACAAAATGCAGCACACAATGCTGAAAATAATAGAAATTGCCAAGGCTCCCAGTAATAGAGTAATCAACGTCACATCTTTCTGGTTGTTTGTCTGCGGTTTTTCGGTTGCCAGGGTACGATGATCTACAGAAATTACATGTTGTGATTACGTAATTGTTTTTTATTCATGTACATCAATGTATTAAATCTAAAGTAGTTGATACTGACTATTTTTTAATTTTCTTTTTTTGTAAATTTTCTTGGAGTAAATTTTGAACATAAATTTAAAAAAATTATCCATTAAGTACGTTAACACCTTTTTAGATTTATTTACTTTTTATTATGCAATCAAGATTTTCATCCCTTTCACCTTTTATTTTTTATAACACGGCAATTTATAATCAATTAGTCGCTTATAATTACCTTTAATTTTTTCATCGTTTGGCCTTAAATTTGTTCCGACCAATATTTTATGGGTTGAAAATCTGAATGAACAAATTGTTTTTTAAATAATTTTTTGCTATTTATCTCAGTTTATCGTTTAGAAAAAAAACTCTATTTTGGTCTTTTCACAAGCTACCGGTACATTAAATTTTCATACGAAGTAAAAACCATGAATGAAAAAAAATACTTGAAATCCAATTGATTTTTTGCAATCGAGATTAAAAGCTTTTGAAAACTTGATTTAGTGGCAAACATCTTAATTGGGCCAGAATTGTATAGCTATACAGTGATGTGTGTTTTAACTGAAGCGTATGCACTTTTCTTGTTTGGTACTACAAAGAAATTTGTTACAGCTGCTTTTATATTATTGTTTTTTATGAATTTTAGATTTTGTGTTTTTAAAAAATAATTAATGAATTTCATCATGACAAAAACCAAAGCTAATTTTTTTTCAATTGTGAAGCCAAGTAGCAATTTTAATCAGCATTTAAAAATACTACAGTGAAATCGCATTTTCTAATTTCAAGCTTGTCACTAAATAATTGAGTTCATACAAATATTCCTTAATTTACCTTTCAACATTTTCTTGGGTTTGGCTGCGCAGTTCTGTTTGCTTGGTTGTAATATTGACGTTTTTTGTCGCCGCTGTGGTCGCGAATGCAGGAAAACCATCTGCGATCATAGTCCTCGTCGGCATCGAATGTGTGACGTCGTCAGTAAAAATAGAATTGATCGTTGAGACCACCAAAGGTTCAGATTCAGAAAAAGTGTTTTTCTTGGATATTTGAAAAACATACATTTGTCAAAATGCTTTCGTTGCTGACTATTTTACTGTTAAACTGTTTAAAAGCACAAAAACAAAAAAATTGCTGCAGTTCTTCAATAGAAACAAAAAATTATTTATGTTTTCTTTAATCCAAAAACATAAAAAACTTACTGAAATAGAAGTTGTAAATGGCTTTCCAGTTTTTTGTAAATCTGGATTTATTTTCCAATGATTGTTTCGCTGAAATGGCTCATCGGGCATTAAATCCTCTAAAGTTATATCATTTATTGACAATCCGCTTAACTCTTTTGGTTCGTGGCAATATATTGCTCCGAATCGGAACAACTCATCTCCATGTTCGCTCCTAAGGCGTGCTAGATTCCATTTGAGAAAACAATCGCACCTGCAGTTAAGTTTTCCGTTGATAAAGCTTTTGAAAAATTGCACTTATTTTTAGAAAAATTAATTCGGCTTACAAAGAAAACATGGATTTTTTTAAAGCTTGAACAACTTTTTGTTGTAGTTGGAATTTTTTATGCTGGTGATAGAATTAATTGAGCTGGTTCATGTAAAAATTGACAGGATTATATTTTGAGTTATTTTTACCCTTAAAAGAGTTAAGCGTTTGATCACATTAAGGTTGAATTTTTGAACATTTGCAATTTTTATTCATAAGTAACACAAACCAAAGCTCACCTCCAAGAATTCTCACTCAGTAGAACTTCGTTCAGCTTTTTTAAATGTGAAAAGGACCGGTAGTCAATCGCTCTTAAAGTGTTGTTGGCGAGGTTTATTCGCCTAATATTTTTTGAATTTTGAAATATTTGAGGCAACGACGATTGAACCGAATATTTGGGTAAATCTCTCAATAGCTGCATAAATAAACGTAGATGAGTTATTCCCGAAATCGGTGTACGCATTGTGACGAATGCATAATTTCTACGTTGCATTAAAACTTATTTTTAGGAAAACTGCTTTGCATAAACTTTTTCTTGGCCAAAAAGCCTTTTTGTTTCAAAGCACTCTAGACAAGAGATGGCAACCCTTTTTTATGGAACGAGTGAAACTGAAAGTTGAATCAAGATTAGATTTAGAGGATCATACATTTGGTGTCAAATGAAAACAAAAAAAGAAATTTTCGCTTTAAATCAGAAGGCGAAGGAGCCTACTATGAACCTTCTATTTGATTCAACTATAAAAACCAAAAAAAATGAATCAAAATAAAAACAAAAAAAGACAAAAGGTTCTTCACTCTAAATTGAAGGGCGAAAAGTGGTTTTCGACTACTGAAGTATGACTTTAACAGTGACTTTTAACTGTATTATGGATGTCAACTGAGAACCACCTATAGGAATTTGTAAAAAAATTGAAGTGGTCATATTTTCGAAACAAACGTCACTACAATTCAGTAATTTTGAAACTTGGTTATCAAATTACAAGTGCTAGTCAGTTTATGACCAGTGGGTCACTATTTTCCCACCCCTGATTTATTTATTTATTTTTTTTTTTTATCTCTATATTTATCCTCCTGACTCGCAGGAAAGCGATGGAGGCGCTATACATAGGGTAAGCAATTACCCCGACCTGCTTCCGGAGATGCCAAGATATTGCTGTAAGATATTTAAATGCAAGATATTTAAGATATTTAAACTGATAAGTAAACCTCAGAGCATTGTCTTCGCGATTTGGAATAAAAAGGATCAAATATTCTTATTCTGTTGTTTTGCAAATTTATTTCTTGCAATTTAGCTAATCCTCTTGTTGCTTTTGACGTCAAAACTTGAAGCCTAAACAGAAATTAATTTTTAGTATTATAAATTGCATTGAATTTGTTGGCAGCATGGTTGAGTATAGAAAAAATAGCTATTTTAAAGGCAACTGTAAACGATATAGTCTAAATCATTTCTTTATTATGATTTTTTTTTCTTGCTGCAAGCATTATACGGCACTTTTAACTGCGTAGTAGATTTAACAAGCAATTCTAAATATCCCATATCACAATAAAAAAATTCAAAGATAAACAAAGAAAAATTTCTATGTGACAGCAATATCTTGACATTTCTAAAAGCTGGTCAGGTAATTTGCTTAAGAGTTCTAATTTTAATTTTCCTGAAATGGTCCTGCAGTTTAGGAGAATAAATAGATGATAGAATGATCATGATGGTTTACAAAAATTTCTGTGTCGCAATGCTGCAGTAGACATTTTTTTTTTCTAGAAGCTATGAGAGGAGGTTTTTTATAAAACATTTTTTGCATAAAGATATTTCGTAGGAAAAATGAAAAGCTTTTCCTTGGCAAAGATTGGGAAAAGAAATTTACCAGCGGGTGGTTGACTTATAGCCGGACAGCAATAAAATGCGATGACATAGATACCTAACATTCTTTACAAAATTTTTTTGAATTCCAAGCGCCCAACAAGTTAGCTTTAAAATCGAAATTTTAATTTATGCTTCATATGACCTGAGCTGGAACCCAACTCTTGACTAGAGGTCAAGTGTCGTGACATCACATAATCAGGTATTTATTCTTTGCAATGGTCATATATTCAGCTTCTGAAAAGTTTTAGCATCTTTTACGGATACTGAATATTAGTTAATAGGTACACACCTGTTATAACTCAAGTCAAAATGAGTTAGGGCACTTAGTGTCAAAAAAATTCCTCCACTAAGGCTTTGAATAGAATTATGATCCAAACGCAAATGTTTTAATTTGACTAGTGAAGCAAATAAACCCAGATGAAGACTTGAAATTCGATTTTCCGATAGAAAAAGTTCGGTCAGAGATAGTAGATCTGAAAAGCTTTTTGCTTCAATTCCTAAAAGTCGTTTATGATTAAATCTTCATCTTTGTTTTGTTTTAGATTGTAACTGTATTTCATCTCATTTACTTACTCGTAATTTTATTGCAAGACAAGTTTAACAACTTGAGTTGCTTTAAAGATTCAAAGCAACTTCGAGATATGTTTCGAAGATTGTTGTTTGATAAATCCAAAAAACGTAATCCCGAAACACCAATGAACGTCTGAGGCATTAAATAAGCAATTTTGTTGTTTTGCAATATAAGAATGTGAAGGAGTGACAGGTTTAAATTTGACAGAGATTTCAACTGAAAACAATTGGATTACTGTAAGGTTACACCTTTCATTATTTTGTTGTGACACTATTTTTTAAATCAAAGAGAGCTGCATTGGTGATAAAACCACGAAAAACGTTTTATTTACAAGGTGCAACTGCCAAATGTTGCCACCTTTTGCGATTTGAATTTTATACAGTAATGTCATCATTATTAAAATTTTTCATCAAAAAATTTGAGTTATTTTTTCTCACCGTAGTAAAAAAAACAGTTTTTAGCTAATGTTATTTTTAAGTATTATTACATACGGTAGTAATTGAATTATTTTCCATTGATAATTGCACTACTTTTGATGGAAAAGTTCTCGGAAACTCTGTAAGCTGCCTAGAGGAACAATATACTTCCTGCCCCCAGCAGTGACATTGGTTTGGGCAATGTTGGAACGACAAGGACAGTTTCAAAAACAGCGAAACTATAAACAATCGTAAAACCGAGAAAAATTTCATTTAGAAAAATTTTTTGTACCAACAGGTGTAACCTGATAAGGTAAAAATTAAACAATTTATACACAAGCGCACAATGCCATAATTAACGTCACAACGCTAAATCGAATCCCCACTTTGTCGGCGGGATGAATCAATGCGTTAACACACTGACTTGCGAGCAAAAGAAAGCCAGTTAGATGCTCAGTCTTATTGATTTCGGTTATACTTTTGGGAAAAGCACTTGAAGAGAAATTCCTGAATGGGATCATGCTTCTTACTTACAATGGCGAGTCCGTTTAAAACAAAAAACAATGATCAGAACAGTGTAAATTGGCCATACGAAAAAGACAATAACTTTTTTTTAAAATCTTATTATATTTCCGCCCTGGCGAGTATTTGATCAAACATTGAACAAACTAACCTCCTCAACGCAAAAGTTTTGTTTAATTTTCCACGTTATTATTTGCCTCTAACGCGTTTTTGCCTTGTAATTTTATTTCTGAAAGCAGTTAATTAAAATTGATAGTAAAAGTCGTCGCGACATAAGCTTAATCAACATTAAAAATTGTTAAAAAGCTTCTTATTAAAAAATTTCTTGTGCTTTTGCTCTCATCTGATTGCTCAACAAATCAGTACTTTCGATGAAGCCAACCTATTGAGTAAAATGACGCAAAGCATAACTTATAAGGCTTCCGGTACTAGTATTTGAAACATTGAGAATTTGATTAACAACTTTCGAATCAACTAGGTTCTTACAAGAACAACTTCCTTTATTGAAAGTAATTCTTTAAATAAATTATTCAGGAAACTGTTCGGACGTACACGCTTGCCGTTACCACAATTTTATTTTATGTGTTGAAAAATTTTGTTTAGGTCTTCTATCATTATTATCTTTAACCGGACAAGAAGAAGAGGACGAAGTGCAGCGCCTATTCATCAATTCAACGAGACCTTTCAGCGAATGTTA
This sequence comes from Diplosoma virens, assembly GCA_963680785.1. Lineage (NCBI taxonomy): Eukaryota > Metazoa > Chordata > Ascidiacea > Aplousobranchia > Didemnidae > Diplosoma > Diplosoma virens. The sequence continues at coordinate 25,345,565 of OY796880.1, read as the reverse complement.
CAAAGGTAGATTTAAAAAACTTCTAACCTTGCGTTTTACGTATAAGTGTCGTGAAACTCAATCTAATTTTTTTCTTCAGATCCTTGTCAAAATGGTGGATCCTGTGTTTCAGGAGAAGCTGGATACCTCTGTGTTTGTCGACTAGGGTTCACTGGTAAGAAAATAATGCTTTAGTAACCTTTTACACTATTGTTTTTATGCTTCTTAAAAGCATTTTTGAATTACGTTGTTGTTGCTTTTTATTGTGCTCCAAATTTTATTAAAGTTATGTTTGCTTTGCTTTGCTTTTCTTGTTTCATTCTTTTATGCCAAAAAGACAAGTTTATATTGACAAACTGCTCAACGGACTGTTAATGTTTAACTTTATCTGTTTCATAATAGCAAAAAAGGTATTTGACCCGCAGTTCTTTATTGAAAGATTTTTTATAAAAAAAACAGACGTTCTCAAAGTGTGAACCTAACCAAGAATCTTATGCATCCGTTCCGGCCGACAAAAATACGTTGCCGAAAAGTGAAGTTTTAACGAAACAATTAGTAATGTATCTTCGTTGTCCTTACTATTAATTCTTATGGCTTTACAAACGAATGCAGGTGTCAACTGCGAAGTAGATGTTAATGAATGTTCTTCTAGCCCCTGCGAAAACAATGCTGAGTGTGTGGACCTAGTGAATCAATACAAGTCAGTTGATTTCAATTTACAAGCATAATAATTTTGCAAATACTATTAAACCTTTTTTTTTCATAGCTGGTTTTGATAAACAGCCGTACATCCCACATTTGAAACAGTTTGACAGCTGGGTGAATCCTCATACAAAACATCTACTCGCGTTTTAGCCCATTTGGTAAAAGAGCACAGCGTGTTGTTATGTGTCATTAGTCAGCAGCAAGTGCAGCATTTGTCGGATTTAATTTGCCAGGTTCTACGTTTAATCTGCGCTCAAGATGCTTTTTTTGTGTCCTTGAAATTAAATTGTTTGAAATTTTTTTATATAGTTTTTTGCAATTTTTTACAATATGGTCCAGTTGTGGTATTTTCATAAAAAATTAAAAATATGCAAACGAACCCCAAAACTTTAGATTTCTGAAAGTAGATTAGGGTAAGGATATTTGTTTGAAGGTTGTTCCATCTCAAACGCTTCAGCCATTGTCGAGCCATTTTGATGATAAATAAAAGTACACTTTACTCATTAATTGAAAGTTTTTTTTGCTTTATGCTTTGTTCTGAATTTGAAATTTTATTTAAATTGTATTTTTTAAATAACTAAAGAGCGCAACAACATATGTGGAAACTTTGAAAATAAATATGAATAGTTAAAATCTTTGCTTTTTCTATCCAAAAATGTGGAAAAGTTTCTTGAGATTTCTCGTAATTTCTTCAAAGTGTCATTTTTTTTAAAGAAATCGCGCCGCCTTCAGATTATTTGGCAAAGAATTGGAATTTTGAGTGACTACGAATTCAGATCATGAAATAAACGATTTATTGAGGTTGTGTGATGTGTTTTAGTTGTTTGTGCGTTGATGGTTACGAAGGCACACGATGTGAAGCCGAAATAGATGAATGTCAAAGTTCGCCTTGTCTTAACAACGCTTCTTGCGTCGATCAGCTGGCGTTCTTTGATTGTCGCTGCCTCGATGGTTTCGACGGTAGGAATCCCAAATCGGGTTTAGTCTTTCCATATTATTTCTGTTTAGTTCCAAGCGTCATTCTTGTTTTGTTAAGGAATTATCTGCGAGGAAAACATTGACGAATGCGCATCAAATCCATGTTCGAACGAAGGACTTTGTGTGGACGGAGTCGCTGGATTCGAGTGTGTTTGTGTTCCGGGATTCGATGGTTCGACGTGCGAGATAGACATCGATGAGTGCGCTTCCGAACCCTGTGAAAACGACGCTCTTTGTCTGGACGGAATAAACAATTATATGTAAGGAGCCTATTAGTACAAGCGATAAAGACAAAGAAGTATAATATTGACGAAAAATTCAATAACAGCCGACAGTGTCATCACCTTGTAGGGTCTCGTCAGTGCTGTGTTGACCAGTACTTGTTTAAGCCTAAACCCTAAGCAAAATTTAACTTTTGTGGTACCTATACTTGGCACAGTCAAGGCTAAATTGTACGCTGCTGACAAGCCGAAAACAGGTTTTATAAGTATTTTAATTGATATTTTAATAGGAACGTGCATATTACGCCCACATGTTTAATCGGAAAACACTCTCAGGAAATGGTGTCAAAGAGAGCGTAATTTTTTTTATCTGTTGACTAATTCGGTTTACTTTCTTGTTAATCAGCTAATACTGTTTAGAAAGTGATTCAGTCGGTAGCCATTTTATTTCATTTATTATTTTTATTTTCAATCATTATTATTTGAGTCACGCAAAAAAATTATGAATGCTAAAAAAAGATCAAGAAAAAGAAGAAGCAGCACAACATCAATGTTAAAACATGCAAAAGATAATTAGAAGAGTGTAGAAGTAATACGATGGAAAGAATGGCCGCAACACCTTGGTCAACTGAAATATAAATGAGAGTAAAAGGAAAGAAAGAAGAAAAGAATTTTACACGGTAAAAAGTAAAACAAATTAGAGATGGTTTAAACAGTCCATGAGTAGTCTGCGAAATGATGATGAGTGGCACAGCTAGTCGAAAATGGCAATGTATCTCAACTGACCAAGGTGAGTAAAGAAAAACCATCCATAAAAAGAAACCTAACCAGGTCCGGAAACTTTTACTACAATGCATCTGGTAATTTTACAAAATGATTATGCATAAATTAAAAAGGGCTTTTAGATCAAATAATAGGTGAAGCAAACAATTTACAATTATGATAACTAACATAAGAGACTATTTTGCCAGTCGAAGTTGATAGAGTTTTAAAAATTTATCTTTGCATGAAATAACAATTATAAATGATCTATCTTAAACAAAAATACACCTTTTACAAATAAATTCATGAATAAAAAACAATAATAAAATTTTTAGACCAGCAAAATAGCAAAATAAACAAAATAAGCAAAATTACGAGGGGAGTTCAGAAAGTAATGCAACTGATTTAATTTCTTGCAGCATTCATTTAACTGATATTATAGTTTCTTTTACAAGATATAGTTTACTAACATGTAGTTTACTAAGATTCTTTTACAGATTATAGATTGATAACTAAGGTTTACAAATTTTGTAAAAAAATAAGGGTTTGAATTACTGCAATCTGCAATTCAAATTTTAAGCAATCCCTCTATGTCTTCTTCGTTACAAGGTAAAACTGGCATGATTGCCCCAAAGCAATCTTGGCAGAAGCAATGAGTTGTTATTGAATTTCTACTGTCGGAGGGAGAAACAGCTCAGAACATAAACAGAAGGCTAAAGCAAGTGTATGGTGACTTTTGCAATAAACTACAGCACAACGTGACGGGGTGGGTGAAGCGAATCAATGATGGACAGGAAGAACCTGCTGAAAGCGATCTTTGCGATAGGCCAAGAAGTGGTAGGCCATCTTCTGCTCACAGTTCTGCTAACATTGATCAGACAGATGCTTTGATTAAGGAAAACAGACACATCACTATTAATGAGCTTGCTGAGTCATTAGGAGTAAGTGCATGGAGTGCTGTAAAGATCATGGATGCCTTGGGGTATTCAAAAGTGTGTGCAAGGTGGGTCCCAAAGCAGCTCACGGAGACTCATAAGCAATCCCGCCTAAAAGCTTGTTCTGAACTTCAGGAGTATTGCCATAGTGACAAAACCTTTTTGCAGCGAATAGTAACCGGAGATGAGACTTGGGTTTACCACTTCGAACCAGAGTCAAAGAGACCATCAATGGAGTGGCGCCATCTCACCTCACAACGTTTGAAGAAGTTCAAATCTCAGCAGTCTGCAGTAAAATTGATGATGACTGTGTTCTGGGATAGTGTTGGTGTGATACTGGTAGATTTCATGTCCAAAGGAGCAACAATCAATTTAGATGTTTACATTGATACATTAAAAAAGTTGAAAACAAGAATACGAAGAGTTCGTCCTGCTTTGGAAATATCTAAGATTTTATTGCAACATGACAACTCTGGGCCTCACACCAGCTTCAAAACCCGTGAGGTCATCGGCTCTTTTGGCTGGACAACAATTTTACATCCTCATATTTGCTAGACCTGTCACCATCTGACTTTTATTTTTTTGGGCCCCTTAAAGAAAGTTTGAGGGGCGACATTTCTCCAGTGATGAAGAGGTCAAAACTGCTGTTAGGAAGTTGTAAAAAACGCAGCTTGTAGAATTTTACAATGAAGGAATATGTGCACTCGTTAGAAGGTAGGAAAAAGGCGGTTTAGAAAGCGGGAGATTACATCAAGAAGTAACTATAAAATACTCATGCTATGTAATTTCTTGTGATGCACAATTTGTGTACCTGTCATGAAATACTCATGCTATGTAATTTCTTGTGATGCACGATTTGTGTACCTGTCATAAACTCAATGTCATGAAAAGAAACCTGGTTGCATTACTTTCTGAACGTCCCTCGTATTGGCATTAGCAACTGCTCTAAAAGATTTTTATTATTTTAAAAATAAAAAATTAATTGTTAATTTGAAACCGTAGACCGTAGCCAAAAAAGGAATTGAGATGAAAACAATCAAAATAAAAAGTGAGGGCAAAAAGATTCTAATTGATTTAGCAACTGTCTTAAAGTATGCAGAAAAGCAAAAATTAATTAAAAATGAGTTCTTTATATCTTTTTGAGCAGTCTTGATATCTTATTGCGGTGTAAAAAGTAAGCTTCTGTCTCGACGATTAACTTTAAGATTTAGGATTTCCTTTCCAGGCTTTTTTCAGAAGCCTGTAACCAACAATATGTAGGGCAGTATCACGTTCAGAAATCTAACATTATTATTAAAAATTAATCCCGTTTCATAAAAGATATTTAAAAACACTGAGATAATAAGATCTAACACTTTCTTTATTTTTAAAAAGAAAAGCCATTTCAATAAGTTGGTCTACGCAATTTAAGCTGGTCCGTCTGGTCCAATAAGCTGGATTCTCGAGATAACGTGAAAAAACAGCTGAAAATTTGACCACTTTGTTTGCCTTACGAATAAATTGTTACAACTCACATAGATTTTTCGGTTTTTCTTAAAACAAACAGTTTATTGCACGATTCTTTTTTACTGTTACCGGTAATGTTTAAATCAGAGACTCACGAAGGGCAACCGTCGTCTGGCCCTTTGTCTGGTTGCCGATCTTACGTCGCCAAAAAATCTAATAATTCGACAAAAAATTCGATAAAAGCAAATAGTTGGCGGTTACTTTAGTCAGTAGTCTTAATGTTAACATACTTTATCTTACTTAATAGTACAGATTCATTTAAGATCAAGAATTTTTATAAAGCTTTATTGCGAATCAGTAAAGACTATTTGTTAAATATAGGCATAGGCCGACAAATGAAAAAAATGGATTTTAAAATTAAACTTTTCAATTAGTTTTTACAGCAAGGAAATTATATTACCTTAAAATTTAAATTGAACTTTTTAAGACTATCTTGCTTTCGTAAAGGCTTCAAAATAATGGCTAAAATATCGCCCATAAAAGTAAAAATTTTCCCTTTTTTGAATTAAAATTTTAGCTAAACTGTTTTATTATAATTTGTAAACTTGATGACAAAGGAAGACATTTGGCAACAAACTCGGCCACAAACAAGCTGAAAAGGCTAAATTTACTTTTCAAGGTGTCAATGTTTGCTTGGATTTGAAGGAGATCGGTGTCAGATAAATATTGATGATTGCATGAGCAGTCCTTGCCAAAATGGAAGTTCGTGTGTAGATCTTGTAAATGATTTTAAATGCATTTGCGTTCCATCGTTCACTGGTCGCCTTTGCAATACAAGTAAGTCGTAATGACCCACTTAATACTCATTGTAAGTTCAAACTAAATGTAACGAAATGATAATTTTCAAGAACTTTATCCTGACTTCGACCTGATTTTTGATAAGCCAAATACGTATCATCACGTTGAATTGCGAGACGGGATAGGAAATATGACCGAGGTGACCGTTGCTTTTTTTATGAAGTCAAACAACACCGAAACTTCTGGAACACCGTTCTCTTACGCAATCGGAGATGGAGTCTTGGCTGATGTTTTTACCTTGACAAACCTTGAAGCGTTAACTTTGTAAGCTATTCTAAATATGTATTAATTTTAATTTATTAATTAGTTTGTCGTTTTGAAAACTTAGCATATTTGACATTGTGTTTCAAGCGTTTTTTTAAAAACAAAAAGTTATAAGTTTAAATTTGACTGAGTCAAGAAAAGAAATATTGATAATACGTCTTCATCAGCAAACATATTTAAAAAACACTAAATTACCAACCAGCGGTGCAATTGTACAGGCAGCAAAACTTTTCAGATACGTGAATGGCGAAGCAGTTGTCACCGACACCAGGAAGCTTAACGACGGGAAATGGTATCACGTAATTGTGACGTGGAAGAGTGAAGGAGGAGAATGGAAGATTTATGTCAACAAAGCTCTTGAAGTACAAGGAGCAGGATTGCAAGCAAACACTGTGATACCGGGAGGGGGAGTTCTCGTAATAGGGGAAGAGCAGGATTGCTTAGGAGGTTGTTTTTCTTCCTCGCAAGATTTTATTGGTAAATAGTTTGTTTTACTAACTCTCTAAAAGTTTCTAAATATATAGCACCATGAAGTACATAACTAAAAACTAATTGACGTACTTTATGATAAAAAACAAAGAACACTTAAGCTTACAAATAATATGATCATAAATTTGCATTTGTTTGCGAAAATAAAACCAAAACCAAGTTATCATTATACTCTTTTTGTTCATCCTCTAATATTATGAGTTCACAGTGCCCATCCTTGAAACGTTGCGCCTGGACAATCCAGCCACTCATGTTAGAATGACCACTGCGGTAGCAAACTAGAAGCAATGATATGTTAGACTTGGTCAGGTTACAAAACAAAGACTACGCTTCGTTTTGAAATAATATTACAATAGCATTAACCTGATAATCGCTTATTTATTAAGAACAGGATTTTCAAGCCAAAAGGTTTTTGTATTTCTAGCTTAAGCCATTGAATAGAATAAACGTTTGATCTGTGCTATAAAATAAGCCAAATATTTATAGTATTGATACAAAATCAGGTATACAGCACTTCCTATTCTTTGAAATTAATTTTAGCCTTTTTTTTATAGGAACGATAACTCAATTCAATTTTTTTAATTATGTAATGAGAGTTGATGAAGTCAATCTTCTTTACGACTATTGCGTTGACAATGAAGGAACTGTTAAGGCTTGGCCTGATGCTCTTGGAGGAATTATGGGCCAAATTAAAATAATCAGACCTGCTTCTTATTGCACTCCATGCCCTGAAATTGAATTAACATCTCACATCAACATCGAGGCCCCAGTAAGTGTGAATTACATTTGATGCTTATTTATATTTAAAAAAGTGTTTATATTTTTATGGAAAAATGAGTAGGAAATCACTCCTAACTCTGCCAATGCTCTATAAATATCACCAAAAGCTGTGTATAAATATATTTTGGTCTGTAATTTATTCAATCGATCAAGAAAAACACACACAGGGGTAATTTGACCTCTTACCATAGAGGCAAATAACACATTACTGTGCAAAAGAACAAAGATTCATTCGATTTCGACTAATATCACAAAACGACAACCAATGTAATATTAAACGAAATCAAATGTTCTTTGTACTTTTGCACTATATTGTGTCATTTGCCTTTATGGTAAGAGGTCAAATTATCTTTGTGTATGCATTTTCTTCATTGGTTGAATATACTACATACTAAAAGTGATTTTGATGATATTCATTAGGCATTGACAAAGTTATAAGTGATTCCCTACTTCATTTAAATTTTTTGCTTGCCATAAAACTAACGTTGCATTTTTTCACTAAATTTTATATCAAAAATACTAAATTCTTTACGGAAAAAAATATATAAAAGAACTTTGTATCGTTTAATTGATTTTGAAAAGTTCGTGTTTTTATTTCAAAAATTATATTAACAAAAATACGAGTTAATCTAAAAATTTTAATCGCCATTTTATACCCTAAGCCTTTGTGTTTTGTTACAACTAAAACGAGACATTTACAAGCATATACTAATTTCTTAAACCAAGAAATTCTGCAAACCTTATTTTGTCTAAATTTACAGAAAAGCTACATTCGAACGTTGTATTGTGACCTCGGATTTGACATGTGGGTGAAATCTGGTCTCACCAGAAGAAGAGCGCGCGCTCAAAGGCCCCGACTTGTGTGTAAAAACGGGGGTTCATGGTACCAAGGCAGATTGAAAAGAAACGATCCCTCATCTGATTTTCTCTGTCAAAGAATCAGTTGTGAAAGACATCGCGATGTAAGCTGTAACGATGAGAAAAATTAACACAACTAAACTTTTTTGAGTTTTGTTTTTTTTGAAAACATTTAGTTTTTGTTGATCGATTGTGAACAAAAGTCCACAGAATACAAAGCTCATGAAAAACGTAGGCATAGTAACAAATCAGTGATTTCTAAATGCTTTTGTTCTTTTGCACTGCATTGCTGATGTTTTTACATGCTTTGCGCTGATCTGATTTCTGATTTTTGAATTTCGGGATCTAGATCGATTTTGGCAGTGCACTTGCTACCGGTTCTTCTTTTAACGATACGGTTACGTATCGTTGCGATTCCGGTTTTCGTCTGAAGGGACACGAAAGCATCGTATGCCAAGCCGACAAAGTGAGAAATTGTTTAAAGTTTTTCTCGACTGTTCAATTATAATGAGTAACTTAGTTAAAATGTTAATTGTAGTAAAATTGAAAAGAAAAAATTTTCAGCCATACTTTTTGTATAGCATTATTTTTACGAATAGTTTAACAAATACTGATTTTAGAATGTCAGCTACGCACCAGTTGGAAATAAAAAGCAATGTAATTTATTGATTTAAGTCTAAAATTTGACGTTTTTTAGACTTGGTCTGCACGGTCGCCGGCTTGTGTGGATATCAACGAATGTTTAACAATCCCATGTCATAGTATGGCAACCTGCATGAACAGCATTGGAACCTATCAATGCGTTTGTAAAACGGGTTTTACAGGTTAGTTTTAATCCGTTGATTAGAATGACCGCATTTTAAATACGTTTTATTTCTCAGCTGAGTATTTTATCTATTTTGTACCTGTTTTGAAAATTTCTAAAAAATTTTTTTACTTGCAGTAAGATAACAAATCAAAAAACTTCAAAATTTTTTAAAACTTTTTCGTTTTTACATTGCAGGTGATGGACAAGTATGCTCAAAAGTAAGTTGTGGAGACCCTGGTAACTTTGAAAACGGCTTAATTTCCGGTGAAAATTTTACGTATGGAGCATCTGTGCACTTTTCATGTCAAATTGGATATGAATTAGTGGGACCCAATACAAAATTTTGCTTGAGCAATGGTACAGTGTAGATCTTTTTAAGCGTATGACGTCAAAAAAAATGATACATGGAATTATTTTGCAAGTTGTTTTTTTTTCATAGGTTTGTGGTCAAATTTAAACCCAGTTTGTTACGTAATTGAATGTGAGGAACCAGTCGCATTACTAAACGGAGTCATTCGAAAGTCGTCTAATATCTACCTGAGCGAGCTGATTCAAGAATGCGATCTTGGATTTGAATTGATAGGACAATCAACAAGAGGTAAACACAAGCTGTACTAATCATTTTGTTGTTATCTGTCAGGTTGAAATTGGCACATTTTAGCTTGCTTGCTACGCAACCGAAAACCACTTCAGCGTTTGATGTTGTGCAATTTCTTTTTTATGGAACGCTTTGTTGGCAGTACAAACGCTTATAATTTTTCTTCCTCTTTGCACATGATTTAATGGTATTTTGCCTCAACGGTTTTGTAATTTTACATTCGTCTGGAAGAAATTCGATCGAGTCTCAATCCTCAGTTTTTTTTCCTGTCTTTATAAGATTATATTAATCAAACAAATCATTCTGTCACTGCTTTGTCTCTGATTCGTTCTTGAGTATTTGCTGTCTGGTGGTGTTATAGTGTATGCGCTTGACAGAAGCAAGATATCTTCACATACTTCGTCTGAGCCCCGTTTACATCGTTTAATCGTTTCCTTATTGAAATTTACTTTTAGAATGAAATGTGTTTGAAGCGACAGATTTAAGCAATTTTTGTTACTTGATTTTTTAGTTTGCTTGGAAACAAGATCTTGGTCTGGGGAACCTGCCCGTTGTGACCCAGTCACGTGCCCGCAACTTACCCCTATTGAACGTGGTTTTGTGAACGCGACTTTGGACCAAATTTTTCAATTCAAAGACGTGGTTACTTACCACTGTAAACCTGGTTATAGGTAAAATGCTTTTTTTATATAACTGCTTCAAAGTGTAAAACCGTATTTAGTACAAATGGGATAAGTTGCTTTTGCTGAATTGATTTTTGGTTTTAGTACATCTTAAAATCAAATAATTTTTCAAATTATTTAAAATAAAACTAAACTTTTAGTTCAATGCTATTAAAATTTAATAGAACAGTTCTAAAACTTTTCAGATTAGTCGGGCATGCAAATGTTCGTTGTACAGACGACGGAACATGGAGTTTTCCCACTCCTGAATGTACTCCTCAATCGTGTGATCCACCAGCTAATATTTCAAACGGATATTTTGAAGGTGATAGGCACTCTTTAAATTATCAAATCTAAATATATAGTTTCAAACTTTTTTTAAAATTATTTAATTTATGTATTATACATTTAGAATAAAAAAAGAACAAACTTTGTACTTTTAATAACATACATCGTTTGACCACTGTTTCATTATTAACACGACGTTTGCATTGCTGTACACCAGTGATTGTTTTCGAACTGATTAAATAAAATTGAATTAAATGAATAAATTAAGATATTGGTTGTTGTATTGCTTGTTTTCCAGTCGCCATTATAGTGTTTCGTTTTTGAAATAAACCAATACATTGTTTTTTGTATTTTTTTAGTAACTGGATTTTTGTACAACAACACTGTAACATATAGTTGTGATGATGGATATTTTCTTGTCGGACATTCTAAATTGTGGTGTTTATCTTCTCAAATTTGGGGACACCTCGAAACAGGTTTTTTGTCGTTGAATTTTGTTCTAGTTTCTTATGGAAAGCTCTTTAGCTTAAAATAATTTGTCGTAAAAATTAAAACCGTTAAAAATTTTGCTTGAGGTTCTAGTGCTCCAGTACGACTTTTTTTAATTTTTAAGGGGTTCTCGGGTTATCAAGCACTGCTGGCATCTTTAGTTTTGTAATATTAGTTCACTATATAAGATAAAGGTTAAATTGTTTGTTAATCAAATAAATTTAATTGAATACATATTGAAGAAAGAATACAAAAGTTTTGTTTTTGATCAAACTTTTAAGAATTATAACAAATCTGCAAAAATACCAAGTACATCCTTTAAAAATAAGCATAAATTCTTTAAAAAAAAGCATAAAAGCTTTGATGCACTGATTTATTTTTGACATATTATGATATATGTTTAGATGCTCATGCAGATCTTCCTATTTGCTCACCTGTGTCGTGTGGGCATCCAGATAATATTCAAAACTCAAATTTTGTGTTAACTGAGACCGAAGATTTTGTTTATGGGAGTTTCGTTAAGTAAGTATGATTTATACGTCTTACAGATTTTGCGACAGTAAAGAAGGAAAAATTATTGTTTTTTGGTTACTAAACTTAGGACACTTTTAAAATTGCCATATATATGCAGTGAGCAAAAAAGTTTTGTTAAATTTGAAAAACACTAGTTGGGAAAGGAGCTTCTTCTGAATTACGGTAACTCGGTGTAGCGTGATAAGGAAACTTTTAAATATTTTTAAATTTGAAACAAAAAAACTGGTGTCCAGTTTTTTTCAACCTTTTACAAATTACAAATCTTAATTTATATTTTTTGATTTACTAAGTTACACTGTTTAGGTATATATGTGTAAGCGGTTATACGCCTGTTGGCAATAGCAAGATCTTTTGTCAAGCAAATGGGCAATGGAACTCATCAGAAAACTTTTTTAATTGCGTTCCTGTAATGTGTCCGCATCCTATTAATCTTGAAAACGGAGAAATTACCAGCGACTATGTAAGTAAATACTTTGCTGCAGACTAAACAAAAGTTTTTTGCTTGTTGTGGGAGCACCCTTAAAGAGAAAACAAATTTAAACCATGCAGGAAGCAAATTCTGAGGGTTTTCATGTGTTTGGACATTCCATAGAATTTCATTGCAGCAAAGGTTTTTATCTGGATGGAGACATTTCATCAACTTGCCAAGCAAATGGAGCTTGGACTAATACTTCCCTTAATTGTGAACCTGTGTCTTGTAAAATACCAATTCCAATTCCAAAAGCGAACATGGAGTAAGCAATTTTTTCATTTTTTATGGTATTTTTTGGAGACTCAAAAAAATTACCGAATATTTAATTAATTTTTCAAACAAATATAAGTTTCTTTTTTGTATAATATGGTTTTGTTTCATGAGATATCATTGCTTTCAAAATGTAAATTCAATAAAAAAAGTTGCTGACTCAAACAAAGCAATCAATAGATTCCTTTAAAACAGCCACGTAATTGGTTTATTTCATTATTTCAGATTGATTCCAGGGCCATACATTTCTGGCCCTCATTTTAAAAGCTCGCTTCGATACTCGTGTCACCTTGGCTACCAATTTCTCAATCCTCTTCACCGCACAAGAACTTGCGGCAGTGACGGACAGTGGACAGGTCATAATTGAATGAGCTTTCTTCACTGCATGTTAAATTACAATCGACAGTGCTGTGCATTTTCTACCCAATCCATTTTTGTATTTTCGTTCGGGTTTTTTGCGAGTTTCTTGTGTTTCAATTGCAACAAAAATTGTTTCAACAAAAATAATCAAAAAACTGAAAAATTAAACCTTTTATTACACTTACCGCTTTACGTCGCGGTTTGTAATGAGTTACCCAGCGTTTCGTCTTAGGCAAGGCAAAGTATAGACAACGCTGCCGTCTTTAGAACTTTGGCAACGGTGTAGAGCTGTTGGCAACAAAAATGCCGAATTCGGACGACCCGAGAATCGAACTTAAAACCTACCGAGCCTGGGGAAGAGAAACTAACTACTTTAATATTGAATAAAGTTTATACCACTTTATAAGTCTTAAGATGATGTTTGATAAAACTTCAATCAATTCAAATCTTGGCATAAAATTAAAATGGGAAATAGACAATTCCGGTTTTGCATAAATTATTACCGATTAATTATATGCAGTTTGTTTCAAAAATGTCTTAAAAATTTTTCTATTTACTTTATTCATTAATTTCAAAACTTCATTAACCCGGATGTTAAACACATTACAAAACTTTCGTAAATTCGATTGATAAAGATTTAGTGGTTGCTGGAAAGTAGCAATGAGGTTTATATACGCAGGTGAAGTTCCGATCTGTAAAATTAAAGATTGCGGTTCTCCACCATCTCCCAGTGTGAACGGTCACATGTCAGGAACAAGCACTACCTTCGAAAGTCAAATCTTATATTTTTGCAACGAAGGGTACTACGAGGGGAGCGTTTCAAATGCGATAACTTGCACAGCTGAAGGTATTTTGTTTACATTTCTACGCAAATGCACACGATTTAAAAAAATGTTAACAGTTAGTTTGAATGTTAACAGTTAGTTAACAGTTAGTTAAAAAAATGTTAACAGTTAGTTTGAATTGAAAAGCTTTTGCGCCGACACTTTCACACTCGGAGTTGTTTAGGATTGTGGTCATCCACAGAAGTTCCTGTTTGTTCCCCGGTTCAATGCGATCCGCCAAACAAGTTTCGGAACGGTAATTTTACCGGGAACGATTTTACTTATTCCAAATCCTTAAACTATTCGTGTGATGAAGGATTTAATATGACTGGTTTGCCTGTTCGTACGTGCCGATCTGATGGTATGACACTTGCCGGTTCTCGTAATTTATTTTATTAACTAGCATTGTGGTTTTGTTTAAATCCAGGAACTTGGAGCTCGGATGCTCCAAGTTGCCTTCCAGTCGAATGTGGAATGCCCCAAGAAATTGAAAACGGAAACTTAAACATTGAAAGTAATTAGTTAGTAGAATTTTCGTGAAACACAATAGAACTGTGGCGAACATGAAAATTAAATTGAAGAGATTTCTCCGAGTTTCTCATCGTTTTTCTTTTAAAAGCAAAACGTTTTTATATTTTTATTCTGCTTCGTTTATATCTGAGGATTTCTGAAGTCGTTTTAAACAAAAGTATTGTTCTTTGTTTCTTTTCAAGCAAAATGCGAATGGAAATTAGTTAATTATTATACATTCATTGTATAGACTTTTATCTAACGGAAGACTAATTCAAGTTTAACCTTTTCTGCAGTACAAAAGTATGAAAAAATCCTATGGGATATGGGATATCCTTTGGGAAAAAAATATGATTTTCTAAAAAATAGAAGAATATATATATTTTTTTTATCAAGTGATATGTACTGTTTCAAAATCAAGTAAATTTTTTATAAAGTTAAGAAAATTAAGGAGCTTCAGGGCGTACTATATTATTTTTTTATTAATTTTTTTCATGTCTGTTTAATATTTTATTCTGTATTTATGCATAATCTGTCTTATTATTTGGTCAGTTCCAAATAATGAAAACAATTTACCGTTTCTCATACGTTTTTAATCTCCGCTAGACAATTATTTTCACTCAAAAATTCAATCCTAATCGTATATTCGGGACATTTCGAGAAAGTATCTTTGACTGTTTGACTATGATTTGTCGATTGTCTGCAGCAACTGTGTTTGAATCAACGGCCAATTACTTGTGTTTGAATGGCTATGAAATGACCGGAACCTCTTCAATTAAGTGTTTATGGAATGCATCTTGGAGTGATAAACCTCCCCGCTGTACGCCTGTCATTTGCGGTCCATTACCAGCTCTGGAAAACGGTTTTATACTGGGTTAGTAAAAGAGCTTTTCAACTCATGTCTTAAATTGAAAATTTTATGCATCTTATTTATAGGAGAAACTTTTCACTTTATGGGGCGAGTTTATTTTCTGTGTGATAGCGGTTATATTCTTCACGGTAACAACCAATCTCTGTGCCAAGCCAATGGATCATGGTCACATCCAAGCCCAAAATGTGAAGCGGTTGATTGTGGAGACCCACCGAATGTTTTGAACGCACAATCTGACTGGAATGGCATTTCAACCATTTTCAAAACTGAGATCAATTTATTTTGCCTCGAAGGTTTCGAATTTGGACAAAAAAATATTCCGACAATCTACTGTCAAGTAAAAAATAACGTTTTGATTTTTTTACGCCATTTTGCCAGCTACAAGTTTTAATTATCAAATTTTAAAAGTTTTATCTTGGTTATTAAAGTTTAAAAAAACTTTTTATAGAAAATAATTTTAAAAAATTTTTTTTAGTTTACAGACTAAAAATTTCAGCTGTAAAGATTAATTTTAAAAAATCAATTCACTTTTTTCTTGTTCAAACTGCAGCTGGTTTTAATACTAAATTTCACAAGTTTAATTCGTAAGAAAAATCCGAAAAATCTTTGCTTTTATTTTTTTTATGTGAGCTACTTAAATTGTGGTGTTGTTACATCTTTTTTAGGAAAATGGTAATTGGAGTGTTTCTTCATCGTGTTTTAAAATTCAATGTCGAAACCCTGATCTTCCACACCATGGAAAAGTATGTACAGTGTACAACATTTCCTGTAAATGGAACAAAACGTTTTTCGATAATTGAAACTGTTTTTTGGAAAGCTTGTTACGAAATAAAAAAGTATTTACATTATTTGTGTACCTTTAATAAATTGAAAACAAGATCAAGTTATTATTTGGCAAAGATGAACTCCAAAAAATTATCTGAAATTGAATTGTTTTCAATTGAAATTAAAATTTGAAACACTTAAACAAGTTGCAAAACATAACAGGGTGTTTCACAATTCTTTCTGATTTTAAAAATTTTAATAAACAAAAAGTAAACGAGATAAAATCAAAAATGTAAAGCAGCTCAGTTGGAAACATCTTGTTACAGTATTTTGGCATATGCATCAACATGCCGCTAACCAATCCAAATTTTTTGTAGTTTACGTTTTCAATATGGACCCCATTTCGGTTTGCACAGGCATTGATGCGAACAGCAAAATTCTCAATTACGCGACGACATGTGTCTGTTGTAACACTCTGGATGAATGCTTCAACAGCTTGTTTCAGCTGTCTAAGAGAGCAAGGCTTCTCTTTGTACATTTCTGCTTTAGCAGCATCCCAAAGGAAGAAGTCAAGAGTCGCAAGATCAGGACTCTGAGGAGACCATTCGAGCTCTGCCTGCAAGCTCCAAATTCTGTTTCCAAATAATGTGCGCAAATGGGCCATAGTAGCGTGTGCTGTATGGGGGTCTCTTTTGATTTGTTGTGTACAGTTGGTTGAGGTCCCCATTAATTCGATTCAATACTTCTCTGTAGCTCTCTCCATTCACTGTGACAGTTCTTCCTCTGCTGTCCTCAAACCAGTATGGCCCAAGCATTCCTTTCTTTGCATTTAATGCGCAAAGAGCAGTCATCTTTGGGCCTTTCGAGCACCTTTCATCGATCTCTTCAGGTCTCTCATTTCCTCAGTACACACTGTTATGATGATTTACAGCATCATTCAGGTGAAAATGGACTTCATCTGTAAACCAAACTTTGTCTATACAATTCTGAAAACGATCCATTCGTTTTGCTACTCTGTTGCACATTCCAGTGCTTTTCTGCTTGTCTGTGTCCGTGAGCTTGTGGCATGTGAATATTTTGTTCGGGAACTTAGTCAGGTCCTTTCTTAGCATTTGCTAAAGACTTGTTACTGATATCCCAAGCTCTTTGCTCCTGCACCAGAGGGACTTTTTTGGACTCTGCTGTACAGAAACACGGACTCTATCCACATTTGCAGGAGATCTTACAGTGTATTGGATAAATTTTTGCTGTGGAGCTTCAACGTAATACACATTAAATTCTCAAGCATAATGACGGTTTTTATGTCATTTTGACTCAAACCACCATTCAACGATTTTGATTTTTTGCTCTTTGGAATAGACCATGGTTAATTTAAGATAATACAATCATTACAATATCAAATGACAAAGTATTTATTACAAAATCTGAAACAGGCGAGAAGAAAAAAAATAGAGCAAAAAAATTGGAGTCTTTCCAAACCTGAAAGAATTGTAAAACACCCTGTAGTATTAGTAATAGAATTACGTTCAGAATTTTACCTTGATTGAATCAAAATTTCGAAATGTCCTTTAATAAACTGTGTATGGAAGTTTATTGACTTTGCTTTTTATAATAAACTTGCTTTAACCCTTTCAATACCGATTTTGTAATAAACATATTAACATTTTCGGTGCCAAAGAACGTATATTTACGTCTAAGAAGGGTCTCATTTATCGTTAACCGTTACTAACCCACCAAGCTTTGGGGTTTTCCCTAAATTTAAAAAAAAATTAATTAAACTTGGCAAATAGTAAACAAGAGCCCAATTGCTTAACTTTCGGCACCGAAAAAGTTAAATTAATTCAAGGAAATTTATGTCATATATGTGTTTTAAATAGATTTTTGTTACTCCGCATTGTATTTCTTCTACTTTTCTTAATTGGGACACATTTGTCCCATGGGACATATATGTCCCGACGGTATTGAAAGGGTTAAATTGCTTGCTGTACTTTTTTAATTTTTACGTCCATTGCAACGTTACAACGTAACGTAAGAATCTTTTGTTGGTTCAATCAAGTGATAGACTACGGTAACTTAGCAAGTTATTTTTTGCAATACAGTATAATTTGACATTTCTAACGCGTTTGTAGCTTTCTAAAACAAAAAAATCACCAGAAAACTATGATATACAGATTGAGGGTGAGAACGTGTCCTCCTACGAATTTGAAGATAATGTGACCTACACTTGTGATCCTGGGTATACTTTAATTGGAAATACGACAAGCACTTGTCAAGGAGATAAATCCTGGTCTAGGTGATTGTCTTTATGTTAAAACTCTTTTTTCTCAACTAAAATATAAATTTCAGCCTGCATTATTTATGTATTAGCATATTTGAAATAGCTCGATTGAATGACTAAACCGCAATCTACATCCAGAAAAACAACTAATGCTTCTTTATGCCTTCTGTATAATGATAAATTTATGTAAGAGCCTTTTTATTAAAAGACACTGTGTTAAAAAGTTTTATAAAGTAAAGATCAAAAGGTAATTGAAACGATTTTTTTAGCTCACTTCCACTTTGCGAACCAGTGGATTGCGGAGAGGCTCCTATCATTGCCCACGGCATCAAAACCGGAAACCTTACTACTTTTTTATCCACTGTTACTTATCGATGTGACGAAGGGTGATGAAACGTAAGTAAATTGTCTCTGAGTTATAGTAGTAAACGAATTATTGCGTTAGATACGAAACAAGTGACCCTTTGCTTCTCCGGTGCTTGGACACAGCTGAATGGAGCCACAAAGAACCACTGTGTGCCCCGGTCCGCTGCGGTCTTCCACCAGCAATTTCTTATGGAAATTACTCGTTAATCAACAACGTCAGTGATTTAACTTATATGAGCGAAATAAAATACAATTGCCTGGCAGGTAAATAAATTTTTAAAAATATCCTGATTATTTTTTAGATTTTTAAGAGTTTTCGTTGAGTTTTAGACATACTGTATTTGCATCGGTGACCAAGCACAACATTCCTAATTGAACACACAATAATACAATAATTAAGAAAAATAAAAGGCATGTTTGCTGTTTAGGTTATTACTTAGTTGGTTCGAATATTGCTCATTGTTCATCCGATCGAACATGGCGTCACAGTGCAAGCAATCGTGAAACAGCCGAAAGTCGAAGACCAAACTGTCAAAGAATTACTTGCTCCCCTCCCCCCCTTATACCGCACGGATCCACTCCTCGTCATAATTATATCTATGGAGAAAAAGTGATGTTTGAGTGCGAAAGAGGGTATGAGAAAGTCAATGAAACGCGTGAGGGAATTTACTGCACCGCCGAAAAAGGGGCACGAAAAGTATGTTGTTTTGAAACAACAACAAGTTTTTTAGAAACAGTTTACACTTTTCTAATTAATTCAATTTTATTATTTTTAATTTGGCGAGTTAGTGCCAAAAGTGATTTAGACACACTGTTTGAACATATGCAGCGAACGTTAAATTTTGCGTCGAAAGTAATAAGATTTAATAGGGTTTAATAGTAATATTATTGTGCAATTAAAAGTATTCTTGCATAAAGCGATAATCTTTGGCGGGTTCATGAAAGTCTATTTAAATAATTTTTGAAAGGGTTTCTACAATGGAATTCTTCCTGATTGTCGGCCTGTGTCATGTGGACGCCCGCCAGAAATATCGAATGGTTACTTTGAGAATAATGCAACTCTGTTTCAAAATGAAGTTTTTTACAATTGCAACGAAGGCTATGTTCTTTCTGGTTCGTAAATAAAACTTTAAATAAACTTTTAAAACTGTGATCTTTATTTGCTCAAAAATAGAGGCTATTTCTTTATTAATTGTATTAAACAATACAAAATTACTTTATGATTTATTAGGTTTCCATTGGTGAATGTAAAACTTTGTAACTTTTATTCATTTATTTTTAATTTAAAAAAATTGCCCTTAACTTTAGTCATACGAGTATACTCTTTCTGTTTAATAAATTATTAGTTTTTTGCAAAAAGTTTACATTTATAATTGATTGGATTGAATTTTAGGTGAAGAAAAATCAGTTTGTCAAGCAAACAAACGTTGGACAAATACTCCCCTTTGTTTGCCCCGTGATTGTGGGCCACCCCCATTTATAGCCAACTCCATTCGCAATTCTATTTCAACTTTATATCCAGCGACTGTTCAATATCAATGTCAAGAAGGTTACGTTTATCAAGGTAAATTCAAAAGGTTAAGATTTTGTTAAATATTTTTAAACGTGTTCAAAACATTTCAAAA
Organism: Diplosoma virens; assembly: GCA_963680785.1. Lineage (NCBI taxonomy): Eukaryota > Metazoa > Chordata > Ascidiacea > Aplousobranchia > Didemnidae > Diplosoma > Diplosoma virens. Next base: position 25,325,570 of record OY796880.1, on the reverse strand, counting down.
TTTAACTTTTACAAATGTTAAGGACCCGATAGTCTGTATTGTTTGTCTACTGGCAACTGGTCTGATTCCAGCGGAATCCTTTGCACTGCAGTCTCCTGCGGAGAAATTCCTCAAGTTAACAACGCGACTTCTGTTAATACAGGAAACTCGTATACAGACTCTGTAAGTGTGAACTTGGGCGTTTGATTTAATTATTTATTGTAAATATTCAAACTAAAGTACGATCTATTAAAGAGAGAAATGTAAACAACTTTAAACTGTTTGAGGCAATTTTCTCATTGACAAACTATTTTTGCTAACGATTTTATCATGAACAAAACAGAAAGTATTAATTACAGTATTTGTTTTTTGTAAATATTTGTTTCTTTTAACTTTGTTAAAATTTAGAAAAACTTAATTATAGTTATTATTTTTGTTACGTTATATCATTACTCTTCCTTAAACTACATTAAATTAAGTGCTACTGGATTTTTTAGGGAAATTTTTTTAAAAGTTTGATAAAACATTGGGCTTGTTTTTGTAATTATCTTTGGCTCCCTGGCTTAAGAAGTTTTTTTATTTTTTACTTAAGCCTCTGCTACTAACATCTTTTAAATAGTTATTAACTATCATTACAAGAAATCATTAAAGAATATTTTTCAAATACATATTTTAATGAAAGTCGTTTTATAAAAAGAAGCTTTGATTAAAAAAGAAAATTGAAGAAACTATTGCTATACAATGTCATTTCAAGTAATAGACTGCTATATTCTATTTACAATACAACGGATGATAATTTCTAGGTGACATTTGCATGTGCGGACGGATTTGTTTTAGTTCCTTTCACGAAATCAAACTCAATCACTTTGAACTGCCGCTCGAACGGACAATGGGACGGAATAACGTTTGTTTGTCATCCCCAATCCTGTCACGCTGCTCCGGAAATCGAGCACGGGTGAAAGTGAACCGAAGCGACAACTGAATATTTTAATTTCATTACTTTTTTGTTGCTTACCACAGGTCTGTCAGGTTATATTCAGCTTACTACAGCCTCAGTCAGTTGAGCACTGTTTACTTTCCTGATGTGATTGAGTACAGCTGTGACCGAGGATATGTAATGAACGGAAGCCAACTGTCGCAATGCTTGCAAGACGGTACCGGATTTATAAGACTAAAAAGCAAATTGGCTTTCTGTTCCTAAACCTCATTTCAACTTTTTTTGAACCACGACTATTTGAAAAAAAATTTTCGCGTTATGGTCTCTATTATAATAATGAAAAGCTCGGAAGTTTAGCGGCTTTTGCTCTATCAAAAATTTTTCAGGACGATTTAACACTACGCCTCCAGTGTGCTCAGCTGTCGTGTGCGGGATTCCTTTTCCAGTTGCAAATGCCAGTTCGACGTTCAGTGACGTCACGTTTGGTCATGAAGTTGCCTATGTTTGCTCCTTAGGCTATTCCTTCAAGTAATTGAATTTGATTACATTCTCAAAGCATTTATTTTGTACTTTTATTATGTGTGATGTTGCTGATAAAAATTTATCTATGCTTTGAAAGGTATGATGACACTACGGCGGCTATCAAAATCATAGAACTTCTTTTACTTTACTGTTTTTGCCACTTTGTTTAATGTAGCTTAATAAGAAACCTACTTTCTATATAAAACAAAAATTTAGAAGCGACTCGTCTGAGACGTCTGTTCACGTGTCGTTCTGTACTGAAAATGGCCGATGGGAACCCAAACCCCCGGCGAACGAATGTACGCGAATGGTTTGTTTTCAGCCACCAGAGATAAGGAATGGAAAACGGATTGAAGCGACTCCTGAATTAGTGTATAAATACGGAGACTCTGTCGCTTACCGTTGTGATCCAGGATATGAATTTGAAGATGATTTATTTTCAATCACGTGTCAGGTAACAAAGCTTTTGTTTTTAAAGAGATTTTTGAATTTCCTTTTCGAATAAAATATATACAATTCAGTAAATATACGAAAGCACTAATAAACTTTTGTGTTTAATTGACCCGAAATTACTTTTAGTCTGATAAATTTTGGAGCTCTCTACAATGCAATCCCGTAAATTGTGGATCATCACCTTGTCCGAAAAATGCGATTTGTTCGGAAAACGGCCAAACTTATCCTAATCAATCCTTCATCCGCTGCATCCCGGGATATGAAATTTTACCTTTGGTTACTTCTTATAAAATTTTTTGTCAGAAAAATGCTGAATGGAGCATTCCGTTTTTCAATCAAAGTGAAAGTAAAATAGAAGCTTTTAGAACTTTTTTGCATGTTTTTTCAGAAGATGGTCTTTATAAATGCAATTGTAAGAGCAATATTAAGTAGATTGCAAATTAAGTTAGATTCGTGTTGTTTTCGCTTAATGATTTTTAACCAATTGACGCGATACCTTAGTTTTTATATTCTAGAGGTCTCGCGAGCAGTTGAAAACTTTTTTGTTTTAAAAGTTCAAAAATTTTTGTTTAGTACACTGTACTAGGTTACTAGGTCTTTGTAATAATATTTACACTTCACATTTGTTTGCGTTTAATTAACTAAAAAGTTACGGGCATTTAAATAAAATACAACATAAATACATATATTAAATTAAACTTCAACAGTAAACTATTACTTTTATCACAACTCAAAACTCAGCAATTGTCTGTATGTAGCTGCGAAAACCTCTGAACTAAAACTTAACAACAGTCACGCGTTGATTAGGTTGTCAGAAAAGCGTCAATGGCTTTCAATAAAAGCGCTTCATAAAACTTACTGCAAGTCTTTATTTGTAAGTGAAAATAGATGAAAAGTTTTTTTGGAGGGCAGCGAAAAATTGAGCTTTTTCGAGGAGTGCCGAAAATGAAAAGGCTTGAAATTACTGTTTTAACTAAAAGCAAACTGCTTATGTACTGATCATGTAACATTAACGATATCATCAGGTTGTTGCATTTTTAAAAGTTACGTGAAATTTTAGGTGAAATGTTTTGTTTTTTAGTCGACCTGACGAGGTGCCAACCTCACTCGTGTGAGGCCCCCGAGGACATTGCCAACGGCAGATTTTTTCTAATGGATCAAGAAACCTTTTTCGGATCGACTGTGACTTACACTTGTAATCCAGGATTTGAAATGACTCCCGAATCGCACGTGACTTTGTTTTGCACTGAAGAGAGAAGTTGGGGCCCATACTCTCTACCAATGTGCAAACCAAAAGATTGTGGGGTGTTAATTTGTCCTGAAAACGGTGTGTGTGATTTTTATGCTTTAACTTTTGGTTTCTTACTATAACAAATAAGCAAAATTATTATTTTAAATTATGAATATGAAATACACTAAGTTTCTTCAAAAAAAAAAAAAGAAACAACAGGTAGGCTAAATCTAATTTGAATAAGTGTTCAGATTGAAATGGTTAAACTAATATTACCGTGAAAAATAGTGAAAAAAAATCATTCAAAAACTTCCCACGAATTGTTTAAGATTTTTAATGTTTAAATTTTTTGATTTATTATGATTAAAATTTCGTATAATGTGTTTAAAAAACTTACTATCAAAAAAAAAAAAAAGAACAAGCAACGCAAAATTTTAAATTGCCAAAAAAATGTAAGCTTTTTTGCGCTTATTTCTGGAAGAGATCACCCTGTGAAGCAATAAAAATCTTGAACTTGTTTCTTGCTTTAATCTAGTTTTAAATTATTTTTTTTGTTGTTCTAATTTATTTTTTTGAAATTTTTTATAGTATGAATCCGAAAAAAGTAATTGCTGTTATAAATAAAACAGATGCCTGTACATGGTTATATTTTTTATTTTTTTATTGTTTGAGATATTTTTTGTACTTTTGTGTCCCATAAAATTCTTTTTTTTTTCATAATATAAATGCATTTTATTAAGATTTTTCGTGTACAAAATTGTATAAACGATAATCATAAAATCTAATTAAAACATTTCTAGCAACCTGCACCAGTGAAGGGAGCACCTTCGGATCAGTTTATCACGTGACTTGTAACACCGGGCACGAAATTTTATCTCTTGGAAGCAGGGAAATGACGTTGCGGTGTTTGAAAACCGGTCAGTGGTCTGAGCCACGAATTGACAACTTGAATTGCACTCCTGTAAAATGTCCGGTTCCTCCCCGCCTTCGACACGGCTCGATTACAAGCGGAAATAAGAACTTGTGAGTTGAATGTAACTTTAAACATGGAGTTTATTCTAATTTTTAATTTGTTGTTAAATTCCGAAAACATGCATGAAAAATCCTTTTGACTAGTTTGTACAGTTTACTGCGTTTCATCTGCACAGGAAAATACAATATCAACAATCCGTTAATTATACGTGCGATATTGGGTTCTACTTGAATGGTTCTTCATCGTTGACTTGTCAAGTGGATAAATCCTATTCGTCTGCATCTCCCATTTGCATCCCTGTAAATTGTGGTTTGCCTTTTAAAATTGAATTTGGAACTGTTGAATATTCAGGTAATTTCTGCTTTTTTAAAACTTATCTTAAAAAAAAAACTCTTTATTTGGTTAACGATGTTCAATTTCTCTATAGATAATTTTTTTAAGGGTGGTTTATTTTTTTAAAGTAGGATCAACATTTTATTATCGTGCTTTGCATTAGAAAGCAAGTTTTTCCTCCTGGCTATAACACATTTCCAACACCAAACATTAAAATTTGGCCCAAAATCTAAAATATTTAGGAATTTTAGTATTTCTGTCAACAAAGAATAAAGCAAAACTGTTTGCTTATGAGTTTTAAATTTTCAAGTGATCTTTGCAAACGCAATGAAAAATCTTAGCAAGAACAAGCGTTGTGGAATAAAAAGGCATTTGCATCATGAGAGCCATAAACTGTATTTAGCCTTCCAAAAATCTTTTAAAATAAATAACGCTGTTGTAATATATCGCAGATGTAATAAATAACATAATTGCTCAGTAACTTTTGAACCTTTCTTTTGATTTTAGGTGTTAATTTTTTGCAAAACGCTTCATATATTTGCAACTCCGGATATAATTTGATCGGAAATAATTTGTGGATTTGTTCCTCCCAAGGATCTTGGGTTGCTTTGAATAGTGATAATGCTACAGTTGTACCAGGTATAGAAAAAGTTTAACTTGTTAATTTATCGGATGATGAAATTTGTACTGAGTAAATTAAATACGTTTTTGTTTTTTATCTTTATTTTCGATGTTTTTTTTGTTGCTTTACAGACGATAGGAATGAAATTTTAATTCCTCCATATTGTGATCCTGTATCATGTGGGGAAGCACCGTTTTTGGAGAACGGATATTCTTTACGTCCAAGTCAAGAAATTTTATTCAATCAAAGTGTGTCGTATATCTGCGAAATGGGATTTTACATGACTGGTGCGGTATTTCATCAAAATGTTTAATATTAAAAAAAAGATACAATTATTTGTTTCTATATAATTAAGACTTTTTGTAAACGTCTAAAGCAAATGTTTTTAATATCAGATAAGTTTCTCTTAATGATATATACGTTATATCTTAATATTACACGTATCTTTAATTGTATAGTATCATATACAGTACGTTAATGGGTCTTGAAAAAAAAACTTTTGCGTGTCTACAGCAATTTCAGTATTTTGAAATAGATTTTTTATTGCCACCTAAATTGATCTAGGATCGAGCAGTCTCGTTTGCATGGAAGATGGCAACTTTGCCTCTGACGCATCTCCAATCTGTGAGCGAAAGTCTTGTGGCCAACCTCCAGGACTTGAACATTCCCACAGATTGGCTCATTCCGCTTCCGGTAATGTAACTTTAATTATCATGCCAGGATAAATGAATTTAAAAAAAAATTCTGTGAAGACTAAATTATAAATTTGGTTTGAACTGTTATTATCAGACACCTTTCTGTCGAAAAAATCAATAGAAGAACCCAACGGTTAATTAATCGAGACTTGCCTAACATTTCGATATACCGGGTACGAAACAAGCTGACTCCGGGAAATTTTGGCATGGTTCATTATTGCAGCGCTTAAAACTATTCTGCAAATTTCCACACTTGGTTAAAAAAATAAATGTTTTTCTTTTGTTTTGTTGACTTTTTTTTAGTTGTTTGCTATTGCTGATTCTAAAAATTTTTTATAAAAATTGTAATTTCTGTTTAAACTTGTTGTCTTTGTTTTTAAAAGAACTATTTAGACTTTTTTTTGTAGCTATTCATTGGTTTTAAGTTATTTTGAATATCAAGCAATATCTTAAAGATAGTTTTCTTATAAAATAATTAAATAGAGTAAAAATATAGCCAAGTAGATGCCATAGTTTTTCTTTTTTTATCCTTTATTATTTTTTATATTTTATATTTTTGAACAAATCAATTGTTTTCAGGAGGAACAGCATTAAATGTATTCAGTGATCAAATAATTTATTCCTGCCAACAAGGGTTTCATTTCCGTTCTGGAGTATCTGTGGTTCGATTCAACTGTTCTTCTAACGGATCTTGGGTATCCCATCAAGAGGACGTCTGCATTCCGGTTTCTTGTGGGTCTCCACCTGAGTTTGACCATAGCATTTTACGTGGAATCAACTTTACGTTCAACAGCACTGTATATTATTCTTGCGAAGAAGGTTATGAATTGAATGGTCCCTCCTCACGAGTTTGTCTATCGAGCAGGTACAAAACAAAAAGCAAAAAAATTAAAGTTTGCTTGGGTCTGTGTTGCTTGCTTTTGCAAGGCAAAAACTTATGCTGTGTTTATCTGTAAAGATCTACTGAGACCTTTTTAGCCATCTAAATATAACCAATTAACTGTAGTTTAATCATTGTTGGGTTTTTGTTTTTTCAAAATACATAAAAAAGTAGCCATGTTTTGTCGCATTTATTTTGTTCTGATTAATCTTAACATTCTAGTTTTTTATTAGAGATGGAGTGCGCTTTAGAGTAGAGCAAAAAAACTCTTTGATTTTTGCGCCTTGTTTTTATTTTTGTTTTTTTACTTTTTTTATAAGAGATAAATTTTTCTACAATTATTAATAAAGTCGAAAAATATAAAAACGAAAGTCTACATGTATAAACAATTCTAATCACAAAAATATTTTTAGGCAATGGAGTTACGAGAAACAACCGTCTAATTGCCACTTGGTGCAGTGCCAGACTCCTACCTTTATCATCCACGGACACTTTTCTGGAAATTACTCGTATTTGAGTCGAGTTACGTACGAATGCGATTATGGTTATGAACTTGTGCTTAACAATTCACGTGATGAAAGCTCGGCTTTGACTTGTCAAGCCAACAGACAATGGGACAAAAACCCTCCTAGTTGTCTCCCTGTATCTTGTGGTTATCCGTCATTTGTTCCTAACTCGCAATATTTGGGCTCGTCTTTTACTTACGGAAGTGAAATTGTTTACAACTGTGACGTAGGATATGAAATGCAGGTAGTTTATTATTGAGTCAGCGCAACAACCAAATACAACAGTATTAGGATGAGAAATTTTTCAATTTCAGGAAAGTCCGATTAGTATTTGTCAAGGCAACGGGGAATGGAGTAATCCAAAGCCTGAATGTCAACCTATAACATGTAACCGTCCGCCACGGGTCCAAAACAGTCGTTATAAAGTTGGTGACGTCACATTTGGAAACACTGTGTCGTACAATTGCGACAAAGGTGCATTCTTTGAGATACAGTTTGGTTACGAATTAAAAATTCTAAAGAAATCCACAGTGTTTTTTTTAAGAACTTTTCTAAATTAACTATTAAAATTAAATTTTTAAAGCTGCAGTAGAACTCGGTTAATCAGGAGTCGATTTGACAGACAAAATCATCCAAATTAGGCGAAGATCCGGATAATTCAAAGCTTTTTATTAAGAATTACAGAACATAGGAAATCATTTGTACTTTCAGTTTTATCTGATTTAAACGAAATTTCGCATTAGCCGAATCCGGATTAACCGAGGTTTATTGTATTTAAAAATATCAGCAAAACACTTTTTGTTTATATTTAAGACTTCTAGTTTTTTTCACAGCTTTCTTTTCAAATAACACTCGTTAACTACCACGTTTTGTCTATATGTAAAGAAGTTTAACCTACTGTTCGATATACTAAAACTATAAAAACTTTGCATGAAATCAATTAAAATGAGATGGATCACTTTTTTTACTGTGTTTGTGAAAGGCAAAATCATTGTCCTTTTTGAAAACTTATGTAGAGAAGTGTTTTTTTTATAATATAGTACATAAATATAAATATAGGTGATATAGATGTAGTAGGTAGAAGGTAACTGTACCAAATTTAGGGTAAAGACTATAAAAAAAAAAAAGGTCATCAGTCACTTTCTATCAGCATCTAAAAACTCTATTTTCATCCGAAATGTAAGATAAAGACTAAAAAAAAAAGAATAAAGATCAACACTTTCTATTAGCATTTAAAAACTCTATTTTTATCCGAAATATGAGGTAAAGACTAAAAAAATAATAATGTTCATCACTTTCTATCAGCATCCAAAAACTTTGTTTTCATCCAAAATGTAAGGTAAAGACTAAAAAAAATAATAATGTTCATCACTTTATATCTGTGTCCAAAATCTCTATTTAGGTCCCAAATTTAAGGTGAAGACGATTGAAGATTCAATCAACGAAGAAAATTCTAACACTTTTGCTTACAAACTTCAAATATTTAAACAAAAATTATAACTTTAAGAATAAAATTTTGTTTCATAAAAAAAGCTAAAAAGCCATACGTTAAATTTGAAAGCCAAATATTTTTAAAAGGCCTAATTTCTCAGATCGGCCTTAAAAAGACCAATATGGCAACTCTGAACTGTATATAGTTCAATTGTAATTCATTATGATTATTTCTTAGTAAAAATAAATTTTTTTGACTCCAATAATTACTTTTTATTGTATGCCAAAGCAAATTGTTTAGTTTAATAGAAGTATCATTTCAAACATTTTCTTTAGTAATAATTGTTTTACAGGTTATTACCTGCAAGGGCCATCCGATACATTAACCTGCACTTCTTCAAAAACGTACGACTTTCCAGCGCCTTCTTGTCTTCCGGTTTCATGCGGAGAACTAGAAGATCCGCTAAATGGATACGTCGAAAGGGTTACTGGTGGTTTGACGTTTATGCATAATGCAACGTACCACTGTCATTTAGGATACGAAATGACCCAAGGTATTCAAACCTTACTAATTTTAAAAGCTTTTTAACCTAAATAAAATGTTTCATTGTGGTTTATAACGATAAACTTTAAGCCTAAATTTTTTCTTTGAGTTTTCTATATAAAAGAAGAACAGAAAAAGCTTTCTGCTTAAGCAGCTCTCTTTGACCACTTGAAACTTTTTCGAGAGGATTCAACTTTCAAAAAAAAATTTTCGGAGTGCTTTGAGTCAAAATTTACTTTCATTGATCGCACAATCAACTATTTTAAAATACCCTCGTTTCTGTTATTACTAGTTAATTAGTATACGGATTTTTAAGGACATAAATCTATTGCCTCAAATTACTATGATAATATCTTTTTAGTCCTTTTTACGTCGTTTTTTGTTTTTTGCGGGTAATTTTGATTTTCTAATTTTTTAATTGTTTCAAGGAAATTCCAACAAAACCATAACTTGCACTGCGGATGGCGTTTGGAGTAAAAGCCCCCCTACATGCAACCCGATAGAATGTGGACCTCCTCCGATTGTAGCAAATGGAAACGTTCAATTCGAATCCGACTCTTACACTGCCACAGCAGCTTACAATTGCCTGCCTGGTATACCGCGAGAGCACTTTTGCATCTTTGTTTTAGTGCTTACTCAAAGCAAAGCTAAAGTTGTATTTTGATTTTTGTAATCAATTTTTTAAACTAGGTTATGAAATTTTTGGAGATAGCGTTCGTGAAAATTGCTCGGAAAATCAAGTCTGTCTGAAATGTCAAGCGAATCGAATGTGGAATGCAAATCCTCTTGAATCAGAACAAATTGAATCTCCTCACTGCGAGCCTTTGTCGTGTGGGGAACCACCGAGAATTGAGCATGGGAGGTACGGTTAAACATTGGCATGAGTAGAAATGTAGCGCCTGCACATGCATAGCAACAACAGTGTGTTGAATTTCAGAGTTGTCTACAATTATTCGACTTTTGAGAGCGTGGCAATTTATTCTTGTGACGAGGGCTATGAATTAGACCCTTCTGCAATTGCAACTTTAACTTGCGGTCCAAATTACTTGTGGGAACCGCGCACTTTTCCTAATTGTCAAAAAGTTTCTTGTCCTCATCCATCCGAGGTCAAACACGGATATTTTGAAATTTTAAAAAAAGCACCAAGCAATAATGACCCTGCTTACGAGAGAAACAATTTTTTCTTTGAAGACGTTATCAGCTACAAGTGCAACATCGGTTACAAATTTTCTGAAAACAAGACAACTATAAACAGTTATCGTGCTGTCTGCACGGAAAGAAAAGTGTGGGACAGATCGAGTCCGCCTTGCGATCCGGTGCTCTGTGGGAATCCCCCGCAACAACATCACGGGCATCTCTTGAACCCGCGTACAAACGACGATTCTTTCGCGTACAACGACGTTGCGACTTACCGATGCGACGATGGTTATGAAATAGACAGCGGGGTCAACAATGAAAGTATAACTTGCAATTTTACCGGGTAACTTTCGTGAAATAGGAGTTTTCTTAATTTTCGTGACGTTTTTTCTTTGTGTAGTCGTTGGTCAAAGACACATCCTTTACCTTGCAAGCCTATTTCTTGCGGCGTAGAGCCTTACGTCACTCATGGTTTAGTCATCTCTGGAGAAAGGGGACAATTTAATAAATCTTACGGAACAATATTGCACTATAGATGTTTCAATGGATATTTTATGATTGGAAATGGTAATTAGTAGCTTTAACGTTTAAAGTTAGTTGTTTATAAGAAAAATGTCGCAGTTTCAAAATTTTTTTTTGCTTTGTGTAGATGAAGTAAGATGCAGTTCAAATAAAACCTGGTCCCCAGCTCCCGTTTGTGAACCAGTGTCTTGTAATTTGCCTCCGTTGGTGGATCACGGATATTTCGTTCATCAATCTTCTCTTTATCCGTTTTCGCCTTTCGATCCTTTTCCTGGTTTCGAGGAAAACGCGAGTGTATCAATCGACGAATACCACAACAGTGGTGACGAAGCGGTCACTTTTCATCCTCTTTATTTCGATTTTGCTGCTTCAAGCCCCGAAAGAGTCACGCAAGAAACCATAATCAGAAATCGTCGCAATCCGAGTCCGGAGTTTCATCCCAAAACCGAAGGATTTGTGTTCGGTGACGTTGTTCATTACGTATGCAATCGTGGTTATCATCACAATCCATCATTGCCAGACTCGGTCACGTGCGAGGAAACTGGCCAATGGAGTACGCCTCGTCCTCTTTGCGAAATAGTCACGTGTCAACCTCTTCCAACCATGTGATTTCAATACTCTTTTACAGATTTACGAGGGGCGTTCAGAAAGTAATGCAGCCAGGTTTCTTTTCATGACATTGAGTTTTAAAGGTACACAAATTGTGCATCACAAGAAATTATATAGCATGAGCATTTCAAAATTATTTCTCGATGTAATCTCCCGCTTTCCGAACCGCCTTTTTCCTACCTTCTAACGAGTGCACATATTCCTTTATTGTAAAATTCTACAAGCTACGTTTTTAACCACTTCCGAAAAGCAGTTTTGACCTCTTTATCACTGGAGAAATGTCGCCCCCTCAACTTTCTTTAAGGGGCCCAAAAAAATAAAAGTCAGATGGTGACAGGTCTAGCAAATATGAGGATGTAAAATTGTTGTCCAGCCAAAGGAGCTGATGACCTCACGGGTTTTGAAGCTGGTGTGAGGCCTAGCGTTGTCATGTTGCAATAAAATCTTAGACATTTCCAAAGCAGGTCGAACTCTTCGTATTCTTGTTTTCAACTTTTTTAATGTATCAATGTAAACATCTAAATTGATTGATGCTCCTTTGGACATGAAATCTACCAGTATCACACCAACACTATCCCAAAACACAGCTCACCATCACTTTTCCTACAGACTGCTGAGATTTAAACTTTTTCAAGCGTGGTGAGGTGAGATGGCGCCACTCCATTGATGGTCTCTTTGATTCTGGTTCGAAGTGGTAAACCCAAGTCTCATCTCCGGTTACTATTCGCTGCAAAAAGGTTTTGTCACTATGGCAATACTCCAGAAGTCCAGAACAAGCTTCTAGGCGGGATTTTTTATGAGCCTCTGTGAGCTGCCTTGGGACCCACCTTGCACACACTTTTGAATACCCCAGGGTATCCATGATCTTTACAGCACTCCATGCACTTACTCCTAATGACTCAGCAAGCTCATTAATAGTGATGTGTCTGTTTTCCTTAATCAATTGTTAGAAGAAATGTGAGCAGAAGATGGCCACTTCTTGGCCTATCGCAAAGATCGCTTTCAGCAGGTTCTTTCTGTCCATCATTGATTCGCTTCACCCACCTCGTCACGTTGTGCTGTAGTCTATCACACCATTACCTACACTTGCTTTAGCCTTCTGCTTATGTTCTGAGCTGTTTCTCCCTCCGACAGTAGAAATTCAATAACAACTCATTGCTTCTGCCAAGATTGCTTTGGGGCAGTCATGTCAGTTTCACCTTCTAACGGAGAAGACATAGAGGGATTGCTTAAAATTTGAATTGCAGATTACAGTAATTCAAACTCTTATTTTTTTACGCAATCTGTAAACCTTAGTTACCAATAATCTGAAAAAGAATAAGATGTTAGTTAAATGAATGCTGCAAGAAATTAAATCAGTTGCATTACTTTCTGAACGCCCCTCGTATTTAACTTTATTTTAGTTTTTGTAAAACTAAACTGTTTGCTTTTTATGCTCGTATCTGGAAAAATTTGCTTTGGTACGTTGCATTATTTATATCACTGATCTATCAAGTCTCTTTTTCATTATTATTAAAAAGACTTATTCTGAAAAGAAAGATATTTGCTTACCTTCTCCAATAAATGCCAATAAATATTTAATTTGACTTTTTAAAATTTTGAGAAAAATAAGATTTAAATGGTTAGTTACAATTTTTAAATAAAAAATTTCAAATGCTTTATTTTTGCTTCTACATTTAAAAAATTGTTTTTTTTTTATTTTTTTGGTAGGATTTAACTTCTACAAAAGCTAGCAATTTTTGCCGAAGAGATTAATTTTTTCAAATTTTAAGAGAAAAAAGTGCAAGAATCTTGATTTTTATGATTTAGACCGTTTTTCTTTTTTTTGTAGAGAAAACGGTCAAATAGTGGAGGCACAATTTGAATTCGGAAAAAAATTAGTCTATGAGTGCATCAAAGGCTTTGAGTTTTCCCATGATGCTGGATCAGAGTTTGTGTGCGATGAAACAGGCCGTTTTCGTCCTGTTTCTAACCAATCAGAATCAAACGGACTGCTGTTACCAACTTGTGTTGCTGTGTCGTGTGAATTCGCCGCAGATGTGCCGAATGCGGTCTTGGTCAATCAAAATGCTGCTACTGTGGAACATTTTTTTCAGGTTTATTAATATTTTACCTAATTCAGTTTTTTGTAAAGCCAGGGAAACATTTTTATTTCTACATAAGAAAAGTATAGTTAAAAATTTTCTGCAAAAAAGGCTATAAAAGCATTATGGAGTGAATCCGCAACCAGCTCAACATTGTACAATGCCGACGCAATAGGATTTGTAAATATTATTGAGAGAAAAAAGAATGCGGCAAGTAAAGGTGCCACGAATGTTTGAGAATAAATAAATTAGAATCAACGACGCACATCTGTACAAATCAATGTAATTATCGACTACATGTCTTTGTCAGGATGTGATCCAGTATACTTGCAATCGAGGTTATCGTATTCGAGGTCCTTCGCAGTTGACTTGCCAAGCGAACAAACGATTCAATCACCCTCCCCCGACTTGTGAACCTGTTTCTTGCGGCTTACCGAGTCCGATGGCCGGCTCAGCGTACAACTGTAAGAATTTTGGCTTTTAATTTTTAAAGGAAAACGTACTTGTTTGGTTCGAATGTTTTTCCAGACTCTGGCATCACGTACACACATACTGCGACATATTCATGCGTCGCTGGTTATGAAAGGGGCTTTGATCAGATAACTTGCACTGAAAATGGAACATGGACTCGATTATCTTTAAAGTGCAAAAAAATTAATTGCGGTTTCCCGCCTTTTCTTGAATTCGGCAACGTAGGTATGTAAAGTGTACAACAAGATGTTTTTGAATGATGCGAAAAATCATTTAACATTAATTAGCGTCACTTAGTAGGCTCGATAAATTTTTTAACTTTAGCTTTAGTTATATATTCGTTTTTCCTCAAACACTAGCAGACAATGCACGAGAGAAAAGGCCTGTAGCTCACCATAGATTGTGTTAATATAAAAACAAAGAAACGAAATGGATTTTTTTTGATTTTCGATTGATTACATAGCTGACAGGCTTTTTTCCTGCTCATTGATTCAGTTTAAATATGCATGACGTATCAAGTAAAGCGGATATCATAAAATAGATTTAAATAGCAAAATCGTTTTTTTATTTTCTAAAGTGCCTAGATTCTTTTAAAAGTCTGTTTTATTGGCTGAAGATGTAAACGGAACGGAATACAACAACATTGCCCGCTACAGCTGCTTATCGGGCTATCGAATTTCCGGAAATTTGACGCGTGTCTGTTTGGCTTCCGGAAATTGGTCATCCGGCTGTGTTAAGTGCGCTCCGGTATCCTGCCAAACTCCTCAAAACCCACCAAACGGATATTATGTTGCTCCGGCAAATCATTCTTTTGGCAGCGTAGTCACTTATAGCTGTAATGAAGGCAAGCAAACTTTTACTGTAATTAGCGTGATTTACTCGTTCTCTAATTACTTTTTTGGATATTTATTGGTCTAATTAACTACAATTCACTTTTTGAACGCTAATATACAGTTTTCACATGCCATTAAAAATTTGATGAAATGAAAAGATCGTATTTTCTATAATTTACAGTAAGGCTCAAATAGTTTCCAAGGTTTTGGAATTCAGTCAAAATGCTTATCTGCAGTAAGCCTATGTAAAAATACCAAACTCAAGTCTGAATAACAAACTCTTACGTCTTTCTGTCAAGTATCTGATTGAGCTACATTGACTTCCATCGATACTAACAATATATCCTACTTACAAAAGTGTATCTTCTCTGCAACGTAAACAACTTTTACTTAATAATGCGGCTGTATTTTAAGGTTTTATAAAATAAACTTTCAAAAAAATTCGGCATTCATATATACGTCTTTTTAAACTGCCACTGCAAATTTTCATTTTATCGGTTATATCATACAAAATAATCGTCTAAGTAAACAATAGTGCTAAAAAGAGAATGTGATAACACTGCGTTAATGATTCTTTTTAATCCTTTTTCCATAGGATACTGGTTGAACGGAAGTGCTTATGCAATGTGTAACGCGACTGGCCAATGGACTAGTTTACCCCCTGAATGTAAAAGAGTGTCTTGTGGTTTCTCCCCGAAAATTCACAACTCGATCTTGCCTCAAGTGGAAATGTTTTTTGAAGATCAAATAACCTATGAGTGTGACTTTGGGTAAGTTTTCTCTTTAAAGGCTGAAGCTTCTCAACTTTAAGGTGGTTCTTTCTTGTGGAATCGGAGGAATTTTTTCCGACTCCACCAATTCAAAAATTTCCGACTTTATCTATTTAAAATTTTCCAACTTCAACTTCGGCATGTCTGTAAGAACGACTCCGACTCCACCTAAAAGTGCGACTCCGGCGACTCCGAAACCGTACAGGCTTATTTTAGCAAAGAACATAGCCGCCAAAAACAAAAACAACTCCGACTCCAGCACACCTAAAAACACGACTCCGACTCCCGACTGTGCCAAATCTAAAAAGCAACTTCGATTCTTCTCTAAACATGCGACACCGCCGAATCCGACTCCAACTCCACGACTCTAGCCAGTAAACAGTACTTGGCATTCCTCGGTTCGCCGTTGCAATACAAAAGTTTACATTAATTCTTATGCTAATTTTTATAGTAAACTAATCAGAGGAATATAATCATAATTAATCAAGTATTTTTTACGATAGAACCAACTGTTTTCAAGGTAGGCTAGTGTATTGAAACATGCACTCTTTAATATTAAGCAGACGATAAGCAATTTGTTTTCTTCGTATAAAGTAGTGCCGTAGGAGAGTTATTATTTCTATAAATATTTTTTAAAAATCATATTTAGTTTGTTTTTTTTAATGCAAAAAGGTTTAACGAAATGTATTTCTAGATATACCATCAGCAAAGAAACTGCTTTGCGTTGTACTGGCAGCGGAGAGCTAAGTGGGGAACCCCCCGTCTGTATACCAGTGCCTTGCAATGACCTGCCGACAATAAACAACTCGCACATAGCCTCAAGTAACATGTTTACTGGTTTTTGTTTGTTATTATATTTACTGCCTTCTCTTCACAAAGGTCACAAAGGTGCTTTTTTTTGTTTTTAGATAAATCGTTCGTGTTCGGAGACTTGGCGTTTTTCGAATGTGACACCGGATTTGAGTTTTCGTCTGAACCACTCGTTGCGGAATGTACAGGAAACGGCACGTTTCATTTCCCTTCCAAAGTCACATGCCATCCCGTCCAATGTATTGAATTGCAAGATCTTGAGCACGGAGTTCTTTTGCAGAAGCTCAGAAGTTATAACGACACTGTGTTCTTCTCTTGTAATGAAGGGTAAATATGTAAACAACGCTTTGAACTTACCTCTCAAAGCTGTCAGCAAAAAACGCAATTGAAGGCCCTATTTCTAAAAGTACCTAAGTCACATTTTCGAAAAAATGAGATAAGCTGAAAAAATTGTTTGTTTACTTGCCAGAAATATTCTGAGAAAAAATCTTTTCAGGAAATCACTTTTTGAATAGCACAGAGGTTTAAAATCTTCGCGTATTTCTATTGTAGAAGTAGGGCTTTTGAAAACTTTAAACCTCATTTTTTCAAAATGACATTATCTGACTTAGGTACATTTAGAACGAAGCTCTTCAATTACTTTTTTTAAAGTTGGTAGTCTCGTTTATGCAATGTATAATGTAGAGGCATTATCCTTTTTTTATCCATATTATAACAATTAAATTGTAAAAATATAATCAAAAATAAAATAAAAAAATCAAGAGCAAAAACTTTGGTGCTTTTTACCAAAATTACATGTATATTATTGTATAATGTACGGTACCAAGATCAAAACAACAGTTTATCAAAAACAGTTGATTGAACTATGTAAGTTTTTATGATTAAGCCACTTTTTTTTAAAATGAGATTTATTAACATCAGAGATTGACTGCGAGAAACTGTTATGCCATATTACGCCATTATGCAGTTTCGATAAACTGCTGTTCCATAAACTGTCCGGTCACAATAATGTATAGTATATCATCAGTATCAATTTTTGTTTCAATAATGTACGTACAGTAATTTTGTAGTTTTCGAGTATTTATTTTACATAAAATTCATTTAGATATCGCTTAGAAGGTCCGGCTCAAGTTACATGCACGGCAAACAGAGAATGGTCTAGCACTCCCCCTACCTGCACCCCTGTTTCATGTGGCCCTCCCCCTTCTTATCCCAATGCTATTGTGGTTGGTAAGTATATAAGATAAAAGCACCTTTTTTAATATCTTATAACTAAACCACAAATTTATTTGTTTTGTTTGTTTATTAAATAAATTGATTAATCACGGTTGCATTGCCATCGACCGAGGGTCATCAAACTGCGGACCGCGAAGTTCATTTGTCCTCCCCTCCCAACTTCGCCGTAAATGAAATTTAATAGAAAAATATAATTCATGTTCAACAAAACTCTCTACGAACTTATTTTTTGCCCTCAAGTTGAGTTTTGGGAGATAAAGTATTGAAATTTATGGAAAAGATCTTTTTTTGTTTTGCTGTTGATTTTTTAGAGATGATGTATTAATAGTTACAGAATTTGGCCCGCAGTCATCAGTTATCTGGGCCTTTTATAAAGCAGTTTGGCAACCCTGTAATGCACAAAATACTTTGCTGTCTTGTGATTATCTTCATATGCTATAGAAAATAAACAGACGTCATTCTAATAGATTTATTTTTTATTGTATTAGGCAAGGCTCCAGTTCAAAATTGCCAAAAAGAAAAATTATTATTTGTTGAGGTTCAACGATAAAAGTCTTGGACACAAATCGATATGGCAATTAAAAATTCAAACTATTGCACGACGTCGTTAAAAGCCTAAGTTAATAGTATTATACATAATAAACTTATAGCAGAAGTGCTTTTTTAAATATTTTGCTTCAAGTTTGTTTCTTTTAAAGATGCAAAACCTCGGATGGCGTTTTTGTAAACCGTTTTTACTTTAGCTGACTGAAATACTGTACTTATAGCAGTTAGATATATTTTACTTTTTGTAGTTTTCTATTGTGTGATGATATCTGCGATGATAACAAAAATTTTTTTAAATTTTATTAATTCTTTAAACTGACATAATCTTTCTTTTTGAAATAAGCAATTTGAATAAGACATCAACAACTTTTTTTACTTTTCCAAACCAACAATTTCGATTTTGATTTTTAAAAAAATTTTTTTAATGTTTGTAAATTTTCTTAATACAACTGCAGTGCTGTATATATGAAGCAATCTCGAACTTTGTTTTTTTATAGCCAGCAATTTTTATTTTTTTAACGCGTGTAGACGATCACCAGCGTTTCACGTTTGGGATGACAGTTCAGTACGAATGTGTTACCGGTTACAAGACACCTGGTTTAAACGGGATCACAAAGGAGTGTGAAGCGAACGGGACATATACCGATGGAGACGTTATTTGCGAAATGGTCACTTGCCCGGAATTTATCCCTTTTTTTAACGGTTTGTACATTGCATTAACAAGACAACAACTACAACGCTCTGGCACTAAGTAGCAACTGTTTAATACAAAAAAGTGGTTAAGTTTCTTTTCATTTTAAAATAAGTCGAACATATTTAGGTAAAAAAACAATCATTAGTGTTTGATTTTTGTTGCAGAACTTAATGAATTTTTGCATTGCAGAAGAATATATAGAATGATATATAGAAAGATAAATACAGAAGAATTAAAAATAGATCAAAAAATTTTTTTATTAATGATTTTAATTGCTTTAGAAAAGCGTGTACTTTTTGCATGCTTCAATAACCATAGAACTCGGGTTTTTTAGCCGGAGTCGTAAAGGCGATTTAAATTTTATAACATTAAAATTCGAAAAAAATTTTGTGCCCTGGAAACTTCACGTAAATCAGTTATGTACCAACAAAGAAACTTTGCGCAGATCTTAACTTTTTTTTAAGCCTTAGCAGTAAAATTTTCCGTTAATTTGCGATATTTTATTGTTTAGAAAAAGACAAACGCTTCATACTTCGAACATTTTTCGTTTGTTTTAGGTCGCTATTCGGTCAATGGACAGCAGTATTTAAGCGAGGGCCTGCTTACGTGCGTAGATGGGTTTCGATTTGACACTGGAGATGAATCAATAAGCTTTTATTGCCAGGTTTGTAATCGTTTGCAAATCGGCAAAAATTCTTCTTTGAATATAAAAGTAGATTGAATTACGAAAAGCTGTTTCAAAGATTTTCTACAAAAAAAGGTCAAGCGTTTATTTAGATTCTATATTTTTTGTTATCTATTACGGTCGGGTACTGTATTCAAATCAAAGACATACAGGACCAGTAAGAAAATTTATCCTTTTACTATCAAAGTGTTTAAATCGTCTGATTTAAATAACGTAAATATAACTTTTCATCAGAAAAAGATTACGGTTTGCAAATTTATTCAAAAAAATTTTGTGCTCTTTTTATTTTTTGCAATTGTTTTGATGTAGCCAGCTTTGATTTTTTCGGGAGGAGGAATGCGGTGCATAGAAACGGCTAATAGTTACCTTGAAAAGTACAGTTGCTTTTTGCAGGCCAACGCGTCGTGGTCACGTGATTTTTCATCGATCAATTGCCTCCCGGTGCCCTGCGAACCGATTTCTATAGTTCCCCACAGCGAAGTTGAGATCCACCAACAAGAAAGTCATAAATTGAACAGATTCGTCAATGACCAGAGACTCGATCATCTGCATTACGGCAATCGAGTAGTCTACACCTGCCATGAAGGTTATGTTATGGAGGTAATAAAAGCACTTTTTCATACCTCCCCTTTAATTTAGTGGTAATGTTTCTACTGCTGTGGGAGGTCTGGTGTTTGCTTCGCATGGCGGCCATATCTAATAGATTTTATGCCGACGTTTCGTATAATTGCGATGAGATCGCGTAAGCGACTATATTCTTCTAGTCGAATATTGCCGAGATCGAAACCGCGAAACGAGTATAATAAAAAGAATTGATTTGGTAAAGCTTTTTTTGTGGTTTCTTGTAAAAAATTTTTTCAGGGCATTTCAACTTTGAGCTGTCGCTCGGACGGGACCTGGAATTCACAACCAGGTGTTTGCCTTCCTGTTCTTTGTGGCACTCCACCAAGTGTGCCGAACGCAAAAGTTTTAGGTAAAGTTCTTCAAAAAAATTACAATGAGTTTTAAAAGACTTTTTGTCATATTTTTTAAATAGAAAAAAGGTAAACCTTTTCAGATGAATTAGACTGTACTGTTTTATTTTACAAAAACACAATTTAAAATTTATTGTTCTTAATAAAATAGCATTAGTCGGTCAAAGACCGAATATCTGTGCATAAATGGAGGAAATGACGACGGAACAGTGAAGATGGAGGACACAAAAGTGCCAAGAGTAAAGAAATTTATGTATTTGGGATCAACGGTGCAAGAAAGTGATAGTTGTGAGAGGGAGGTAAAGAGAGAGTGCAGGCAGGATGGAACGGATGGAGAAGAGTATCGGGAGTAATCTGTGACAGGAGGTTACCACCTAGAGTAAAAGGAAAACTGTACAGTTTAGTGGTGAGACCAGCAATGGTGTATGAACTTGGACGGTGGCGGTCACAAAGAAACAAATGAAAGAGAAGGAAGTCGCAGAGATGAAAATGTTGAGGTTTGCTATGGGAGTGACGAGAAAAGATAAGATTAGAGTACATCAGTAGTACAGTCAAGGTTGAACGGTTAGGAATGAAGATGAGAGAAAGCAGGCTGAGGTGGTATAGACATGTCATGAGGAGAGACCAGGAGTATGTAGGAAGAAAGATGATAAAAATCGAGTTACCGGGAAAGAGGAAAAGAGGGAGACCAAAGAGAAGATTTTTAAATTTAGTGAAAGAAGATATGGGGGAAGTTGGTGCGAAGAAGACGGACGTTGAAGACAGCACGGTTTGGAGAAAGATGATACGCTGTGGCTACCCCTGATTGAAGGGAAAGGCCGAAAGAAGAAGAAGTAAAATAGCATTACTCAAACACGGTGTTTTTTAAGCAACACTATTACAATCCACCACAACATGGAATCATATGAAGAAGGTGTTAAACTTAGAGTAACCGTCGTTTGATAACCTAGACCTGCACTCAAAGATACAAAATGATTGAAATATTTTACTTTTCACTTTTTATGACGTGATATTGTATTGTTAAGAGATGAGTGCTGAGACCGCCAACCACAAAAGATAGCTTTTGCAAAAGAGCAACCAACACCCAGATGTGGCGTAATCGCTTTTCAAAAACCTCAACTAAGGGGCCCTACTTGTCCCGGGGGCTTTCAAACAGGTGGTCGGTGGAAAAGCGAATTGTTTAGATTGAAAAACTTTTCAACTAGCACAAACTTTACTATAAAAGCAGATGAAGACCAAAAAAGTCTTCACAGCCTGTGTGGACTTTATGAATAAAGACCTTTTTTTGCTTTTTAATCAAGTGTTTTTGGTGCCACAATTCCAGGTTTTGAAGAAGATTTTGATTAAGGTTACGCCGGCCCAGCCAAGTCGACCAGGGTAGAAGTTGATTCCAAGTTGATCTCAAATCTTTTTCTAAAAAAGTGAATCGCGTCACTGGGTCAACTTGTCGATAACAAAAGAAATTTTATAGGTTGATTTTAGTAAAATTCTGACAATTAAAAATATTTAAATTCTGTAATATTTTTTTAGAAAGACCCTAAAAATAATTAATAACGTTTAATGTTTAAATTAGTTGATGTGGGGAAAAATTCGATTTTAACTTTTTGTAGGTGACAATTACACGTTTGAAATGCAAGCCACATACATCTGTGACACCGGTTACGTCAATACTAGCAGTGATATGACCAAATCATGCTTGGCAAGCGGTAGTTTCAGTGAAAATCTAGTGGGATGCGAAAGGATTTCATGTCTGCCTGTTCCCAAAATTAAAAACGGAACACCTTCGGCTGAGGTTGGACTATACAACGATCACGTGACTTATGAGTGCGACAAAGGGTGAATCTAGCAAATCTCACACTTAGTTATAGAATAAAGACTAATAATTTATTTTATGTAGACATCAGTTGATGGGCAATAAAGTTCTTTTCTGCGACAGCAGAGGATTCTGGATTCCTGCGCCCCCGCAATGTGAACGCATTCAATGCAAAGTACCTCCGACCATTCAGTTTGGTGGGCTTGCACTTCAAGCTTTTGCTTTGTAAAAATCAATTTAAACTTGAACTTGAACCATTCAAATACATTTTCATAAAAAGCCGGTTGTAAAAATTTTTTTCACCGCTGTCCCTTACAAAAGTAATTAATTCAGTTGTAAATTAAAAACAACTTTTAATACAAAGTAAGAAAATACAAATTGATCTTTCTAATGTTTGATTTGCAGCTATCGTAGAAACGACTGGAAGTAAATACGAAGACGTCGCCACAATTAACTGCATTCCCGGATTTGAACTTAATATCAATGCAGATATGTTAATAGCCACGTGCATGGTATGCTTAAGAAAAGAAACTTGTTTTTTCTAAACAAATTGTTTGAGCGGTACGTTTAATATCAAGAAACAAAAAATTTGATAACGAGCACTAGCTTGCAAAGCTAGTGCAAAGAATAAAAAATTGAACTGTCTTCCATTTGTCAAGAACTTATATCAAAAAATTGTATGAAGTCAAAATAAGTAATCTTTTTGTTTAACTTAATGGTTGTATTGCTAATTCTTTTCAATTCTATTTTTTTCAACAACCTCATTGAACTCTTGTCACAGGTCAACGGGGAGTGGTCTGTGGAGTTGGAAAGAGTTGAATGCACTCCTGTATCGTGCGAGTACATCTCGGGAATTCAAAATGGCGATATAGTAATCATACCTCCACTACACAGCATCAATGCGTTTTCTTCAAGCAAAAAATCTTCACACGTCTTTGAAACCCGTCTTTCTTTTAATTGCCACTTCGGCCACGAGTTAATGGTGAGTTTTTTCTTGTTTTTTTTTAATTAAAATACACGGTTTTTTAATTGAAGTTGCGAAACCTCAATATCAACCATCTTATTGAATATCGACTTTTTTCAGGGTGAATCAGTGATATCATGCGAAGCTAATAAGAGATGGAGCGGGCCTCCACCCCAATGCAAACCAGTTCAGTGTCATAGCCCACCGTCGTTTGAAAATGCTCGCTTGACAAGTTAGTTAATTTTTTTAGTTGTGAACTGCCCAAGCAACGCAGTAAAATCGTAAAATTAATTCCAAATGTCGAGAGATAAAATTTCATTAACTTTAACTTCACTCCAATTTTTTTTCTTTTTAAGTGTAAATTAAATTATTCCACTACGGTTATTTTGTTCGGACATGATTTTTATAAAGAATTGCAGACCGTCTAAAAACATTTAGAACCAAATTAAACTTTGCCCTCGTTGAGTCTTTTTCTATTTCTACCACGGCTTACGTAAACCCATTTAAAAGTTAAACAGCATTTCTCGTTTAAAAATCAAAAAAAAATTTCCAAAACCTATAAATGAGCGAATCTGTTTCTTACAGCAAATGCACACATATTCGGTACACGCGCCGTGTATGTGTGCGAAGAAGGATTCACACTCGCCAGTCGGTTACGTTATCTTACTTGCAATGAAAATGGAACTTTCAACGATTATAGGATTAGTTGCTCTCCAACGCCGTGTCCCATTTTACCCATCATTGAAAACGGGCAAATTGTGCTCGAACGGAACGACCCTGTTTATCGGGACACAGCTGAAATATTGTGCAATAACGGGTTTGATGCCAATCTTATACTTTTTTTGCGGTACTTAGTGAACTACAATTTTGTCAATGAATTAGTGGGATTTGGAGAATTTAAAATTTTAATCGATTTCACTTTTTTGGTATGGCTGAAAGCGTAAAAATTCACTGTCTTATTTTTGACGCAAAAAAACTCAAAATAACAAAAGTTTGCTGTTTAGTTGTATGTTGTCATAAAATGCCGTTGAAAAGAAAATTTTGCCAGTCTCACTTGTGTCTGCGTAAACCCTAAGCCCCTGTGCAATCTGTGTCTGACTTGGAGCGGATACCTTTCCAAACGATGACGTCAAGGGTCGTTAAATGCCTTACAAAATTCTAAACCTTTTTTATTTTTAAAATTTTAAGTCTATCTAAAGCAAAACTATGTCAAACAACAAAAACTTTTAATACCCTAACTGAGTAATTCAGAAGTTTTGTAGTTGCTGATTTTTAAGGATTTTTTTTCAAATTTTATTTTCGGCAAAGCTTCTGGTTCAGTCCTAAATTTAGATAACGATTTTTTACTTACCTAATGCAATGTGTTTTTGTGCATCTACTACAAGGGTGTCTAACCTTTTTTGAGCCAAGGGCCATTTTGGCTCATCAAAAATATTGGCGGGCCAAACAAATAAAACACCCCAATTTTTGTCCCAAAATCGTAGTGATCTCTAAAAAAAAGATCTTGATTTCGAATCATCCTCCGATTTTCTGAATTTCATCTCTTAAACGCAGTGGTCTCTAAAAAAAGTTCTTCACTGCAAATCAATTTCGGATTTTATAATTTACGTCTCTGAAAACTAGCGATCTCGAAAAACACAAGATAAATGGGGTTTGCACGTGGAATCTGTATTTGATTTCTGGCAAAATTGGCGGGACCAGAGCCCTTCGAAAAATAATGCGCGGGCCACAATTTGGACGCCCCTGATCTACTACAATCTTTTCAAAAACGCGAAATTATTCTAAAGATGTTGTTTTATTTATTTGCTTTTTGTTTGTAATATTGACTTTGTGAGCCATTTAAAATTTAAAGGTTCGTTTAGATATTACTTGAATGGATCTGATAGCATCGAGTGCCTGTCAAGGGGAGTTTGGAGTGAAGCATCAGTCAGATGCTTGCCAGTCATATGCGGACAGCCACCATTTATTGCCAATGCTGTTCCTGTCAGATCAGGTGCAATTTGTTTTGTTGAAAGTTTTTATTAACAATATTGGTTCAGTTAGATTTGGTCGACTTTTACGGTGTTTGTTTAACAGATTAATATATCATATAAAGAATAATTTGTGTATTGTCGTCGCAGTATTTTTGTCGGCAGTGTGGCCGTGAAAATGTAGGAGAGCCGCCGTATTAACGACAAGAGCAATCGATGCAGTTTTGTTTCAACTTCTCCTTAATTTTGTTGTGTCTTTGGGAAGAACACTTTACGGCTTTTCTCCGCTAGGGGGAAGCTTAGAATGAAGCTCTAAATTTTATTTATATCATTACATAAAAACTAAAATCAAAAAATTTTTTCAACTATTCAGCAATATACTATTTTTCTTGTTACCAGGTATATTCTTCATTATACTCTGTTGTTCTTCTGGTAAAAACAGAAAACTTT
This sequence comes from Diplosoma virens, assembly GCA_963680785.1. Classification (NCBI taxonomy): domain Eukaryota; kingdom Metazoa; phylum Chordata; class Ascidiacea; order Aplousobranchia; family Didemnidae; genus Diplosoma; species Diplosoma virens. The sequence continues at coordinate 25,299,896 of OY796880.1, read as the reverse complement.
TTTTGTTAAAAACCTTTTCAGTTTATTAAAAACTAAAAATTAAAAACAAACAGTCAACGTTTCGGGTGCGGTTACAAGCACGCTTCATCAGGACCAAAGCTAAAATGAATGTAAAGTTAAGAAATCAACTAAAATTGCTTTTTTTCAAAAAACAGTTGTCAAAACATAGCGGGAATTACTCAAGCGTAGCATTAAATGATTATTTCAAAAAAAAAAACAACAAGTTTCGTGTAAAAAACAATGAAATACGCAACACGGAATCGAACAAGCGTGAGAGAACAATTTAAAACAGCAATTAAATTTTGAAAGTACAGTAAATAAAATACAAAAACAGGTTTCATTTTAATTCATTATATATTTTATTGTAATACACACCTTCTTTGTCATTTATCGGCAATTCTTATTCAGCAATATCTTGGCATCTCCGAAAGATGGTCAGGGTAATTGCTTTCTAAATTAAAGCTTTTGAAGTTATCCTGCGAGCAGGAGAATAAATAAAGATGATGTCAACAACCTTGCATAAAGTTTATTTCTGAAATGTTATCTTTTATTTTTCCGATTTTCTGATTTTCTAAGCCATAGCTCAGCATTATGAGCTTGATCAGATATAGACATTCCATATTCTGTCATTACGCTTACTTTTGCGTCTTTAAAATAGCCTACTTGATATGTACAGTACAATGCTACGCTCTACAAAATTATTTGTGAGAATAAACGTAAGTGCTTTAAACTGAAAGTAACGTCTTAAAATATACAAAAACAAAATTTTGTCATTTTATCTAGTTTTTATGTACTTTGCTGAAAAACTCGCTTATGTTCCGTCATTATTTTAAGACATCACACGAAAAACTCTTACTGACTTCGCGGCTAAGGCGTAGATGTCCATATTCTTACGAGGAAGACAAGCAAGATCCCCTTTACAGCTTTTGAAGTTGCTTTTATTTTAATAATTCAAATAGAGGAGCTTTTCAATTTTTATATTTTGTCAAACCTTCATTAACTGTTAATATTTCGTGTAGAGTTTCATTCCTCAGTCCAGTTAGTTTATGGTGATGTAGCTGATTACGAATGTATGTCGGGCTTTTATACGCCCGAAGGAACTATAACAATCGCGTGTACCGCTGGTGGAACATTTCAAGAAACACCAGCGCAATGCAATCCAATTGTATGTGACGATATACCTCAACTAGAAAACGGTAAGCATGTTTGAATTTCCAAGATTCAAGACATGAGGTTTAAATAGTTTCAATATCAAACACCATGCTTCGGATGATTAAATACTTTTATTGTGCCTTTGACTTTTGTTTTTTTAGCGATCGCCAATGCCACTCGTGTCTTTTATGGCGAAACGCTGCAAATATCTTGCAATCCAGGTTTTCGATTTTTTGATGAAATACAACAAAAAAATGTTGTTTGTCAGGTAATGAAACAAATTTATAAAAAAAAATTACAAATGTTTTTTTTTAATTTCAAAGTGTCTTCGGTATTTCTTGAAAATCAAATAAATTATATGCTAACATTTAACACGAAAATAGGGACCCGAATAATTTTTACTTTGATAACTGGTCCCACTGAAAGTTTCTTAGGAATAAACTTTCTTAAAATTCCGGTTTGTGTAAATTCTTTCCTAATAACTATAGTTTTACTTTTTGTTGATCAAACAAAACCTGTTAATTAAGCTTTTTTTAGGGTGAAGAGGAATGGAGCGAGGATATTTCAAACCTTCACTGCCAAGGAGTTGATTGTGTGGCATTAGAACCTCTTCCGTTCGGTCGGCTAGAGCAAATTCTTGTAAATGGAAAAACTAGAAATTTGGATGGCAATAACCTGACTACCTTTTCTTACCCAGCTACCATAAAATACAGATGTGACCCTGGATATATTCTAGTGGTAAGAATAAAAGTTTTAATTCTGACAATGAATTGGTTAGCATTCCTCGTTTCGGCGCAAGAGCTTTGGGTTCAATTTCTGAGTCGGTCAAACTGACAGAATGTTGCTAAACGTTTCGCATCGTGTAGAACTGCGTCCTAGGACGCAATGTTTGGGGCATTGACACCGTGAACCAGTTGCAAGCTTCTGTGTATGAAACGACCTTAATTAAAAGGTTCAGTTTTTGCTCCCTGACTTTAATAGCAATATTTTAAAAAATTGTAATTTTAATAGATCTTTAGAATTTTTGTAGCAAAAAAGTTTAATCTGGCCCTTTTATATGTTTCAATTAAGCTCCCGAGTCTAAACATAAGGATGCTTTTAAGCTGCTGGAGTTTATTTTTGTGGACAGGGCCGTTCAAGACAGCATTGTTTGACCGATGGAACCTGGGAGGGAAGTAAGCCTTTCTGCGAACCAGTCGATTGCGGACAGCTTTCTCGACTTCTTCACGGTTTTATTGATGGAACAAAAACGTGATTTTATATACAATAATTTTAATATCATATGTTTTATCATTAAAGGTTTTTTTCTACTGTAGAAATTTGCCCTCCTTTTTTAAATTGGTATCATTATTTTTGAAAATCAAGACGATAATAGACGCTAAACTCTTTTTATTGACACAAAAACATCCTCTCAAGGTCAGCAGTGAACCTTAAGTTAACGAATATATATTTAGTTTAATCATTGTACTAACCGATAGGCTAACATGAATTTTTCATCGTAGGTTAAGCCAATTTAGGTTCAAGTTAAAATAATGTGCCCTTGTAGTTCACGTTCATATTCGGTAAATTGACCTTATTCGTATTTTAGAACATCCGGAAGCATAGCTTTCTATCGCTGCGAAGTCGGTTACCGATTAGAGCCCTTGAGCGCAACCACAAGGGCGTGCCAAGAAAATGGTTCTTGGAGCGGAGTTGCGCCATTTTGCAAATGTAAGTAAACTGAAATACTTTTTTTTCTGAACGCTTCATCATTAGTTTTTCAATTTCAGTGATAAGCTGTGGTTTTCATCCCTCAGTCGAAAATGCAATTGTGTCAAATCAAGCTGAGATTTTCTATGGTTCATCGTTGAAAATCACTTGTAAAAAAGGGTTTACTCCAGTTGGAAACACAACCAGGTAATAATTAGAAGTTTCTTTTGGTTGAGATCTTTACAATAAAATAAGAAGAAAAAGTTTTTTTTTAATTGGTGTTATATTGTATAGGCCTAACGAGTATACAAAAAAAGATTGCTTGTGCTTAAACAAGTACTTCTGAGTTTTTTCTTCATTAAACTGAGCTTTTGACAGTTTTCAACGTTAGATTCTTTATTTGCAACCGCAAAATTATTGTTCTATGGCGTTAAATAAATGCATGTTTATTAGATATAATAAAGTTTTATAGAAATACGAGTATTAGCTGCTTAATAGAAAAATGTGCAGCGTGTCAAAAAAAATGAATAAAAGTGATGAATTTTGTGTACTCAATACAATCACAATTTTTTTCAGAATGTGTGGTTCTGACGGGGTTTTTACCGGGCCCTCTCCTGTGTGCGAGATCATAAGCTGTGGGTTGCACCCTGAAGTTCCATATGGAGTTGTTGAACCTCAGCTGGCATTTTTCTATCAGGAGTCCGTCAATATATCGTGTGAAGAGGGATTTAGACTTGTTTCTGGTTCATAATTTTACTTTTTGCTTTTTGTTGAAGATTTTTTTTTAAATCGAACATTTAGGATTAAATTATGTTATGATTTTACTATGGCCTTAGTTCGAATAGCTGCTGTTTATCTTAATAGAATATTTTTTAGGTGACAGTCATAGGGTGTGTCAACATGACGGTTCTTGGTCTGGCATCCCCCCAATTTGTGAAAAGGAACTAGCGTCACTTAGAGCTTTCAATGATCAGCAGCCCCAAACATTGCTTTCATGCGAAAGACCAGACTTGGAACATAAGAACGTTAAGGTGCCTGGTTGAATAGTTTGGCAAAGTTTTCAATATGCTGAGACTGAAAAATAATTGGAAAAAAAATTAATTGACGCACTTATTAAGCGAGCTTTTTTCCAGTTGTTTTGACGTTAAAATTAATCCTCTGAGTCATACCAGATGTAATTTAATATTTGTGCCATTAGACTTCACAAAACTAGCTTTGTATTTTCAGTTGACAAATGAAGACATTTCGATCGAACTTTATGAATCAGGAACAGAATTGGAACTTTGCTGTTTAAATTCCGGGTTTTTGCCACTAAAAGCTACAATGATTACACGATGTGAGAATGGAGAATGGACAGAAATACCGGAATGTTTACGTAAGGAGACAATTGTTATTTATCAATTTCAATTAAATTTCTTTGTGGATTTAAGAAAATGCAAAGTGAAAAAATTACAACTTTTGGGAAATTTGTTTTGGATTCTTTTTTTTTTAATTAGTTTAATGAGGGACAAATTTTGCAGCCAATTTTGCATTTTCAAGTTTTTGAAGCCTAGATTATTTTGCTTCTTATTATTTTGCAGCAAAATGCAGACACAGATGTTTGCACCAAGGAAAATGCTCACAGTCGGGAAAATGCTCGTGTTCGCGTGGCTGGTCTGGTTCCAATTGCCATCGACCCTCGTGCCCTTTACCTTGCCTCAACGGTGGATATTGTTCAGCCCCGTTTCGATGCACTTGCCCTCCAGGCTGGACCGGGATGAGATGTCAATCAGGTATGTGGGTTTAGACTAATGTAAAACCTTCATTTTGTCTCAAATTTTTTGTACAAATACAAAGTTTCGCCTCAGTTATTGGTAGCCTGAGCTCTGACATACTGCAGTTCACTGAAATTTTTGAAATGTTTCTTAAAATTCATTGTTTGTTAAATAAAAAATTTTCTCGATAAAATCTGTACCAATAATCCATACCACAAACCTTTACTTTTTTAATTTATTTTACCAAAATTTAAAGTATTTTTCTATATTTAAAAATTTGTCGAAGGTAGAAGCAGCCTATAACGCTAAATGAAAGTTTTTTTTAATATTTAAGTTCCAACTGTCAACTAGCCCCACTTGAAATATATTTTTTACCAAGGAATGGCCAGTGATTAAACGTTTGAGCTTGGTGGGTTTCACCTGCTAGGGTATTTAAAAAGCTGCGAAAGTTGTCGGCAGCGTGATCGAGTGGTGAAGAGCACCGCGATTGACATGGTCTCGATTTAAATACTACTCGAGCCATTCGGTTGTGTCCTTGGGAAAGACAATTTATGGCACTTTTTCCTACTTGGTGGTCTTGATATGCAGTTCTAAATGTACGACATGTCTTTATAAAAATTTCTTCCGGACAGCAATATCTTGGCATCTGGGTAAGCAGGTCAGGGTAATTTCTTGCCCTGTGTATAGCGCCTCCGACATTTTTCTGTGAGTCAGGAAAATAAATATAGAGATGAATTGGAAAATGGAAAAAACTTCCGCATCGAAGTCTTTTTGAACGACTTAGCTAAAAAATTTCCAAAACTTTTACAAAGAGGATTTCAAAGACTAGTTGCAATTTGAAAAAAAAGTTTATTAAAGTTGATTTGGTCAAAAAGTTATTTGCATCAAATATCACTTTCCGATCACAATAAGGTAAATAATCGACAAAAATTTGTTATTATTCAAGTCACTTTTTCTTTAAGGGCAATTTATACTTTTTATATCACTGTACATTTAATTTGCACTTTCGGCAGACAATTTAATTGGGACTCTTTGATAGTAGCCTGGTGCCGGTCTGCCCCCTTGATCTAGGATAATGCTACAAAAGACTTCACAAAACGCATTGAAGAATAAAATTCTACTCTTTAAAGTTTTAAAAGGGAGTAAATAGAAATCTTTTTCTAATTTATAAATTAAAAAACAGTTTATTTTTGCTGTGCTAAAGATTGGTTTGAAGAGACCCATTCAGTGATATGTTGTCCTGCTGAAAAGTGGTCTTAGCTAGAACTTAGCAAACTTAAAGCTTCAATTTAGCTATAGGCTACCAAAAATAGTTTGCAGTTGTTTGTAACATTTATTTTACAACCTTTCCCCTTAAATTCCTATTTGACCTGAGTGTCACATTTCATTCGCAATTATTTTAACTTGAAAAAGCTATAGTTATTTTCTGTTTTTCAATAATTTTAATTTTTTTTGATGGCTTTGTAATTAATATAAACACTGTTACCAGGGATATTACTTATTTTAAAATTCATTGTTCTTCCGGTAAAATCAGAGGCAAGTAAAACTTCAACAAATACAAAAGGCGTAATATTTATTAAAGCAGAACTCAACGACGTTTCGTCCGTTACATCGGGCGGACTTCTTCAGGTAAAAGCAGAACACAACGCGCACCGTATATATAGCAATATAAAAAATCTCAACTAATGTGGGTTTTCAACCTGTTAAATTTGTTTCTTTTGCACTAAGTAATTATGAAATCGTTATGTATGTTCGCTTCTCACCTTGTGTTTGTTGGTTTGTGTTTTTAACTTCTTGGATTTTAAATACGGTGCGCGTTGTGTTCTGCTTTTACCTGAAGAAGTCCGCCCGATGTAACGGACGAAACGTCGTTGAGTTCTGCTTTAATAAATATTACGCCTTTTGTATTTGTTGAAGTTTTACTTGCCTCTGATTTTACCGGAAGAACAATGAATTTTAAAATTTTAATTTTATTATGACATAATATTTTTATAGCCAAGTAATAATCGCATAGTCGATTATAGTCGCTCCTACTTATCTCACTTAACTTATTTGCAAGCTGTTTTACGATTGTTTTGAATGTTTCTCTTCTGCCAGACATATAATGACGTAATACGTTTTCGTCCCGATTCTCCGATTGGTTGTTTCTCTATAGACGCATACGATGACCGAGTGTGAACTTGGTCGTCGCAGATACTAGCAAATTCCACTGTGAAGTAGCGTCACGTGACGTGATTTTATATAAGCGGGCGCTTGGTTTGCATAATTATTCCAGTGCTGATTTGAGCGCAGTGATTCCACTGTTTGTTCCAATGTCGTTTCCAGTGTGTTGATTAACAAGTGTTGGAATTGCTTTGCGCCAGTGTTTTCGGAGATTAATTCTATAAAGATAGAATTATATTTGTGTCGGACAAATTTAATTCTTAGCGCTGGAATTGCTTTGAAGTTTGGCAAAGCGTGGGAGAAAAGTTTTCGTCAATTATTAGTTTCGTGGATTTTGTAAATACATTCTTTCTAGTTAGAGACAGTGGTCTCTTTCTGTTTGCGGTATTCGGATCACCTTGCTGAACTGGTCCTCTTGGATTCCCAAGTAAAGTCTATGACACTGAGCTATAACATTTTGCTTTCGATAATTTGTTTTAAAATAAAAATTTTTTACAGCTGAGTGCGATTTTCCTTGTGCGAATGGTGGAAAGTGCATTGGCCCCAACTTGTGCCAATGTCCGTATGGATATTTTGGTAAAAATTGTTCCGAAAACTACTGGTTCGATCCTTTGTGGTAAACGTTGAAAGACCTTGAAACCATGTGTTGCAACGTAACGTTGGCTATATAAATTGTGCCAAAAGTTTTATTGAACGTATTAATATTCTTTCGGAAAATTTGAATTTTAAAGTCATTTAGTACCTTGTAGGTACGTAGGCGAAAGTGAATTGCGAAATCCAAAAAACAATAATAATAATAATAATAATTTTATTGAGTTGTTGTTTTTCTTTTTATGAACTTGAATGACGGTGATGATATTGTTTGAGTGAAATACTTTTTTTATTATTTACTTTATTTTGCAATAAAAAAAATTTGCAAACCTCTACTGGTCAGGTACAGGCTTACTGTTTCCGCTAGAGACGAGTTTTATAGTGAAACTTTTATGACTCACTTCCCGCAATTTACTTTGTCTCAGCTATCAAGTCCAAGACTGCTCTCAGCCGTAACCAAGTTTACTATCCTTAAAAGCTTTATTTAAAAATACGCGGATATAGCCTATCGACAATATTTAAAAAGCCAATTCTACAGATATTTTATAAATTTAATAACAAAAGTTATTAACTCACCTGAGGTAAACTTTTCTGCTTACTCGGCCCCGTTCTTTGGATCGAACAAATAGCCTACTTTTTACAATAGACTATATAATTTATTTAGTTTCTAAATTAAATATCATGCTACAGTGCGTAACTGCTGCATCGCCAAACAAATCAACAACAAAATCTGTTCAAAAACATCAGAGATAAAAAATATTTTAATCGACATCTATGCCCATATTAAGCAGGGTTATCATTCGAACTCACCAAAATAACCCGTAGTAATTACCTAAAATAAAACAGTTTCAAAATACTGAGGAGCTGTAGTTAACAAGTGACAAAGATTAAAGCAAAATCTTCATCTACTTGATACTTAACCAAAAAAAAACAAGTTTACTTAAACATTTTATTTAGTGGAAACCAAACAAAATAAAAAAGTTGGCATCAAAAGCGTTCAATTTTTTTAGCCAAAGGCTATTTTGGCATACCAAAAGTATTTGCGGGCCAAGTAAATAAAACACCGTGACCGCATTTTGTAACTGAATGTTTTTTCAGTCTTTGTTTTTTGTAAAATTTTCTTTAGTAACCTAAAAATTTTGTTTGTTGGAGTGCCTTTTTAACCAATCAACATATGATCAAAATTAACTAAACCAAGGCGGTCATAGGCCTAATACACTGAGTCATTTTTACCTCAACTTAGCTTAATCAGATCTTAATTTATAGTCTTGGCCTTAACTTGGGTATTTCTTCCAGATTTTTAAAGCGTTCAAATATATTTTTTTATTATTTTATTTATTTTATCTCTATATTTATCCTCCTGACTCGCAGGAAAGCGACGGATGTTCTAAAAATTTAAAAAATCGTTCTAAAATTAAAAAACCTTCTACTGACGCAGAAAAAAGATAATTTATTTTTTATCATCACGCTTCTTCTTTCAGCCTTTCCCTTTAATCAGGGGTAGCCACAGCGTATCATCTTTCTCCAAAAGCGTCCTGTTTTCAATGTCCTCCCTCGCACCAACTTTCCCCATATCTTCACTACATTTAAAATCTTCTCTTCGGCCTACTTCTTTCCTCTCCCGGTAACTCCATTTCCATCACCTTCTTCTTACATACTCCTGGTCTCTCCTCATGACATGTCTATACCACCTCAGCCTGTCCTCCCTCATCTTCATTCCTAACCCTTCTACCTTAACTGTTGCCCTTATGTACTTATTTCTAATCTTATCTTTTCTCGTCACTCCCACAGCAAACCTCAACATTTTCATCTCTGCAGTTTCCATCTTTTCTACAGTACTTGTTTCTTTGTGACCGCCACCGTCTCAAGTCCATAAACCATTGCTGGTCTTGCCACTGAACTGTACACTTTTTCTTTTACTCTAGCTGGTAACCTCCTGTCACAAGTTACTCTTGATACTTTTCTCCATCAGGTCCATCCTGCCTGCACTCTCCTCTTTACCTCTTTCTCACAATTACCACTTTTCGCACCGTTGATCCCAATTACTTAAATTCCTTTACTCTTGGCACTTTTGTGTTCTCCATCTTCAATATTTCTTCGTGATTTCCTCCATTTATGCACAGATATTTGATTTTTGATCTACTTACTTTCATCCCTTTTCTTTCCAACGCATATCTCCAGCATTCTGGTCTCCGCACCACTTCTTTCCTGATCTCTTCGCAAATCACAATATCATCACCAGACAGCATTGCTCACGATGGTTCTCTCCTTACTTCGTCCGTTAGCCTATCCATAATCACTGTAAACAGAAACGGACTTAACGCTGATCCCTGGTGCAGTCCGACCTTGACCTTGAAACTTTCTGTAGTCCTTACTGCACATCTCACCACTGTTTCGTTTACTTCGTATATATCCTGTACAAGTCGCACATACTTTTTCGCCATTCCTGATTTTCTCATACTTTTTCGCCATTCCTGATTTACGCACGTCCCTTTGCCATTGCAACTGCCTTCTTTGCCTTACTCTTCTTTTCTTTGTACATCTTCTTACTTTTTTCATCTCTTGTTTTGTCCCATGCTTTCTTTGCCTCTTTCTTTTATTTTATGCTCTCTTGTACTTCCTCATTCCACCACCATGTCTTCCTGTCTCCTTTTCGTTCCTAAATGTCACTCCCAGCACAGTTTCAGCTGTTTTTTTAGCATTTCCGCTGTTTTGTCCCACTCATCAGGTAACCCATCCTTGCCTCCCAAAATCCTGGTCACCTCTTGTCTAAACGCTTCTTGAGAGCTTGTCTCCTTCAGTTTCCACCATCTTATCTTTAGCTTTACTTTATCTGCCTTTTTCTTTTTCACCGTGAGAGCCATTTTGCATACCACTATAGGGAGCTGCTTTGCGACGCACTCATTTACCATCACCTTACAATTGCACGTTTCCTTTAGGTTTCTCCTTCTGCACATTAGATAATCTATTTGAGTACTTTTTTCGCCACTTTTATACGTCACCGTGTGTTTGTCCTTCTTCTTGAAATAAGTGTTGACAACGCCCAAATCCATCTTCTTGGCAAAATCCACAGCCATCGATCCCGTTATTTTTTGTTCCAGCGCCGTAACTGCCCATTATTTCCTTATTCTCTATGTTTAATGGGTGGAAATTTAGGTCCGCACCTAGAACTATCCGCTCCTGTTTTGATACACTTTCTATTAACCCATCCAGGTTTTGCCAAAAATCACTTTTCTCCTCCATGCTGCTATTATACAGAGCTTACTATGTTTAGTATCGACCCTTTTACCTCCACTTTCATGACCATTAGTCTGTCTGACCCCTCTTTACCTCCAAGACACTTTCAACCACTCCTCCCTCACCACTAACCTTACACCATTTTTTCTTCCATCTGGTCCATTGTAGAATAATTTGCAGCCACCTCCAATGTTCCTCGCTTTACTCCCTTTTCACTTTGTTTCCTGTAGGCAAAGTATATCTGCATTCCTACGCTCCATCATGTCTGTCAGCTCTCTCCCCCTTCCATTCATTGTTCCTATATTTTAAAGTACCAACCTTTATGAGTGTGCGTCTCCCTTTGCACATTTCCCTCAGGCTCTTCATTCGCCTTCCTCCTCTCTTTCTCCTCTTTTTTTCAATAAGCCCAGCAGTAGCATAATTTCCATAGGTGCCCTGCCGTGCGACACCTGAGGCGGTCGTTGGTAACCCGGGCCGCGACCGATCCGGTATGGATTTATCAACATAACATATTTGTATAATCTGACAAAAAGTTTTACGCCAGATGCAACCCTCCCCGTTTATCTGGCCTTGGGACCGGCATCAGGAAACACTGGAATGTGCCCCCGATGTCTGGGTTATCATCATGCTATATAACTATAAAAAAAAAGAAAACAGGTTATGATCGGCAATCGAACTTGAACATAACAATCTGTTCGCCAACACCTTCCTGTTGCGGCACATTAATCGTTGAAACATCGCGTAAAAATAATAATAATAGACAAACCCTGTAAAAAAAGCAATTATAATTTAGCTTAACCACATCTTAATTTTTAATCCTAGCCTTAATTTTATTTTTCTTGCTATGATTTTTAAAGCAGTTTTAGGCTGACTATACGTTTTTAGTATAACTATCAAAAAAAGAAATACATGTTAAAATTAGCTGGAAAAAATACCAAAGTTAAGGCCAAAACTATAGATTAAGACGTAGTTGAAGGTATGTTACGGTAAAAATGACTATGGCTCGTTTGAGTTAAAATCAAAACTTAATGAGAGTCCAATACAATTTACACATAAACCGATGCGATTAAGGCTAATTTAAGCTTAATTTAACTATAAGTTCTTTAATCTTTACAAATTTTTGAACAAGTGATTTGTAGTACAGAATTTGAAGATAGCTAACAAAACACTCATCTCTAAGCTTTTCGTCCGACACTTGTCAGGAGATAAACGTTAGAACGAAGGAAAGAAAAATTCAATTGATTTTGTAATAAAGTTGAACGGAGATGATTGGACAGGAAGCGTCACAACACCTTACAACCTTACACGTTAACCCTTCCTTGCGGTTTTCGTTTGAAAAAAAAGCTAATCAATCTCTTCCTTTTCTTAAAGATTCACTTTATCAACATCCTTTTAATGTTAAATATAGTTTTTAAAATACATTTACAGCAAATTAGTAGGTTTTTTAGCATAATATCGAGCCTAATCAAAACATTTTGAAAACATTTTAAAAAGCTCTATTAAACAACTTAAGGAATTCGATCAAAAAGGTGGAGCCCGAGCCAGTCATTTTTAAAGTATCGAAGCGGAGCTGGAGCTGGATCGAAAAATTTCAGTGCTATCTCCGTCGCCTTGGATGTAGTGATCGGAAGTCAAATCTGTTCACTGCCATCCATTCATCCACGCTTTCCTTGTTGCGCCCCACTAATCGTCAAAACATCGCAAAAAATGATAATAAGACAATTGATTTCTAAAAGCCATTACCAGACCTTTAATTATTTTTAATTTGGCGTCCTGTACCGGACCTTATATTTTCAAAAATCTGAAGTTCTGTACCGGACTTCTGGCCAGTAGCACTGTTTTGAAAAAACTTTTGCAAATTTCAATAATAGTGTTGGATAGATAAGATTTTATACATTAAGTACTTTTTCATTAACTTTGCTTGTTTAAGGTTAACTAAAATTGCTTGTTGTTGCACTAGATTTTTCAAGTTTTTGTTTTACATCAATGTTTCTTCAACATTTTACCAGTATGCACTCTAATTTTTATCGTTTGTAGAATGGTATTTTATTTAATTGGTTTAGGCCTAGGTGGCCCAGATGATATTACAGTGAAAGGTTTAAATGTTGTCAAATCTGCTTCAAAAGTATTTTTAGAAGCATATACTTCGGTATTAACTTGTGGAAAAGAGGCTTTGGTGAGTATGTTTTTGTTAGAAAATTTATATACAATATTGTATGAAAAGTGACTTAAAAGTGGGTTTACAATTATTAAACCTTTAAATTTCCAAATACTTGGTTAACATGCTGCCAAACATTTCTAACTCTAATACTACAAATATAAAATAGCTTACTCTTTCATAAACTATCAGAATTTTTAAGCAAACTTAAATTGAACCTTTTTGAATCTGAAGTACTTTTACATTATGTATTGTTAGTAATAGGCTATTTTAACCAAGATTTTGTGGGTTGCCTGAAGAAGTCACTGTAAGTAATTTTTTTGGATGAAACTAACCTGGAATTCCCCCTACAGCACCAGGATAAAATAGTAAAGAAACCAAGAGGAAAAAGATCTCTTCAAGAAGTGATAGTAACCACAGGGGGATGTGGGTTAATTTTACAAAAAAAAATTGCTTATGGTGACTTCTTGAAGAGACCCCTAATTATCTTCATATTACACAAAAGAGAGCATATGCATTATCTAAAAGATTTGAACAATTTCTATTTAAAATATGAATAGAAATCATGTTTAAAGTTTTAAAGCAATTTTGTGATTAGTTTTGTTATCTTACATATATAACATTTATTTGTAACAAGCTTTGTAAATAGCAATAAAACATTTGTTGATAGTACAGCAGTACTAAACATGAGGCAATATACTTAAAAATGTTCAGTATACTGTATATGACATATTAGTGCTTACACAGAAGACAGTATACTGAAGTATATTGAAAAATATTTAGTAAACTGTATTATATGTAAGTACTAATATGTCTGTACAAACGCTTCTGTGTAAGCCAGAATACCCTAACCTTAACTCTATTTTTCTAGGAGGATTATTATGGAAAAAAGATAACATTAGCAGATAGAGATATGGTGGAGCAAGAATCAGATAAGCTTTTTGAAAATGCTAAAAATGAAGACATTGCATTTCTTGTTGTTGGTGATCCATTTGGGTTTGTTATTATTAAATAGTCAATTTTTAAAAAAATTTAAATTGATTTTTTATGTTTTAGTGCTACTACTCATTCAGACTTAATTCTTCGTGCGATTCAATTAAATATTCCCTATAAAGTTGTACACAATACTTCTATATTAAATGCTGTTGGTTGTTGTGGACTTCAGGTTTGTGCATCAAGTTTTTTTATTTTTATTTTTTATTCAGAAACAATAAATTTGTATTCTGTACAGTTAGTGTTATCATATAACATTAATGATGAAACTCTTATTTTGATAATTTATTGGCTAATCCATTCCAAATTTGCAAACAACTACTATAAAAAAAATTTTGCTATTATTAATAAAAATTACCTTAACATTCTTGGAGCATAAAATTGAAACACTTAAATATTTTTAGAATAAAATTAAACTCAATTTACTTGGAAACATAGTCTACTGAAGACGTTTCAGAGTTGTAACTCATTCTATCATCAACTGCATTGAACTAATTTATTTATAAATTTGAATATTTAACTTTGGATAATTTATGATGCAATAGAGTAAAATATTGCCAAGTTATATGTATTAAATAAAATGATGGGATGAGTCACAATTTTGAAACGTTCTCAATAGACTATGCTTTGAAGTATATTGGCTTTACTTTCTATTTTTAATTAACATTGTTTAATAAAAAATTGTGGCATTACTTCCCTTTCTGAATACCAGATTCATCTTAGATTTTTGTTTATGTATACAGAAATGACTAATCTCAAATTATGTATTGCATTTTAGTGAAAAATTGCAAGTTTATTTTGATCAAAAAGTTTAAACTAGTAACTAGATTGAAATTTTTTGTAACTTCATGAAGAACTAGCTTTCTGTTAGGTTTTTTATTTTTATAATTGCCATGAATAAAATTTCAATTATAAGTTCAGAGATCGTCGATCTCAAAGTACCCAAAATTACAAGTTGTTGAAAGTAACCTCCACTCCAGATAAAAATATTTTACATTTATCTCTAGGTCTATTTCTATTCATATCTTAATATAAACCAATTAGCAAATGTTATGGTATGAAAATAGCAATTAGCAAATGTTTAAATAAGAGTAATGTTATGAAAATGGCAATTAGCAAATGTTTAAATAAGAGTAAACTTTTTTAAAACAGCTAATATATAAAAGCTGGATTCCTTTATTGACAATTAGGGGTTTCTTGTAATTCATATCTTTTTTTTATGTCGTTAGAATCGTTTCACTAGGTATAATATTTTCATGTAATATATTTGTTATTTGTGTACTTGTAAGTGTTTTAACTTGCAGCTTTACAATTTTGGAGAAACTGTGTCAATTGTGTTTTGGACAGAAACTTGGCAACCTGACAGCTTTTTCGATAAAATCAATGCCAACTTGGAAAGAGGATATCATACCCTTTGCTTGCTCGACATTAAAATGAAAGAACAAACCATAGAAAATTTAATGAGGTTTGCACTTTTATAATTTTCGGTTTTTGTTTTAAGCCGATTAAACTACCAGCCCCACTTGATTGAATTATAAATTGTGCTGGACAAGGACTGTATAAAAAAATTGTTTAAAATTTTTGCATGCAGAAAAAGCAAAGCTATTTCGACCAGCTGTACTTGATTTGTTTTTCATTGCAGAGGAAAAAAAATCTATGAACCGCCGCGTTTTATGACCAGCGACGTTGCGTGCGAACAACTGCTGAAAATAATTGAAAGAAGAAGCGAAGACGGTCGTAAATGCGGTGAGTTCTTAAATAAACTTCAGCAAGTGATGTAGGGTTTCAAAACTACTACCCACGTCGCTTGAAGTTTGAACTTACCGTGGTACGAAGTCGGCAGCCTGGTCGAGTGGTTAGAGCGCCATGATTGTGATCCACATGGTCTCGGTTTGAACCCTACTCGCGCCTTTCTGTTGTGTCCTTCGAGAAAACACTTAACGGCATTTTCTTTTGCTTGGCGGTCTTGGCAAGCAGTTTTAAATTTCAGTCCTATCTCTACAGGATCATCAATATTTAGCGTTATCATTCGTTTCAAATTGAATATTTTGTGTTTTTCCCATTGTAACTGAACTTTTGACACTTTTTATGAATCTTTGTACTCAAGTATTTAATTTAACCATGACTAAAGTTTTAGACCGGTGCTTTTCAACCTTTTTTTGTGGCGACCCAAATGCTAAGCGGAAATAGAGAGTAAAGTTTTGGCGACCCAATCTTTTTTTATAGACGTTATTGCAAGCACAAAAAGTGAACTAAACACAAGATTATTTAACATAGGTCTAACCTAGGGTTGCCATATCTGAATAGGTGGAATTCCGGACAGTCATTGGCGCACCAACAAAAAGATTTTTGAAGGGGTGGACAAAATAAATTTGCTTCCGAATTTAAGACGAAGGCCGAAAAAAGGGCTTCACTTTGAATCGATCTCGGATTTCCCTATTTTCTTCCCAAAATCATGGTGGTCTCTAAAAAAAAGGTCTTTACTTGAAATCAGTCTCAGATATTTCATTTTTTGTCCCAAAACCGTAGTGTTCTTTATTAAGTAAAACTTTTGGGTCAATCTTTGGGTTGCGACCCACTTTTGAATCGAATCACAACCAAAATGATTTAATTTTTACACAACTACACTTGTCGACGATCCAATCAAATTAAACGGCGACTCACTTTTGGGTCGCGACCCAGGAGTCGAGAAGCACTGTTTTAGACAAACGAATGGAATTATTGAACTATTTAAGGCACTGAAGGCGAAACTTCCGAAAGAATAATCCAAAATACCCCAGCATGTGATTCGTGACTCTTGTAGATCCTTTTCCAAGCGTCTCCAGCTTATCATTGGTTTCAATGAGTATATATATTGAGTAAATCTTATTTGTACTAGATTTTTATTTACTCTGCAACAATATTCTACCTGTGTTACTCCAACTTTGTGTTTCATTTCATAAATAAAGCTTTTTTAAGCTGTAACGCTAAATTTGACCCGAATGATAATGTTTCAATTTGTTTTTCAGAGCTAAGAAAAGATTCAATTTGTGTTTCATTATCAAGAGTCGGTTGCGAAGATCAAAAAATTGTTTGTGGAACTTTAAGAGAATTAATAGATTGCGAATTAGGTGCGCCATTGCACTCCCTAATAATTGCCGGGACTCTTCATCCTTTAGAAAAAGACTTTCTTAACTACTTTATGATAAAAAGTAATGCAATATAAACATCTGATAGATCAGTGTGACCCATTCTAAACAGTGGATAATGCTGTAGTATTTTTTAAAAAATAATTCACTAGTATCAATAATGTATCGAAGTCTCTTTTATACTTTTTATGGTAATTTCTATTGTTTTGCCAACAGTTACGCTTGGTTATTTTCTTTGTGTATCACTCTATCTTTTATATCACAGTTCTTTCCATATATAACCGTCTTCTCTCATGATCTTTACTACCTGAACAAACTTTCTTAAGACCTATCCGAACAAAGAATAGATTTGTACGTGTGGACAATTGCACAACATTGATTGCTCTGAAGTATTTTGCCAGCTTATGCGCTGCGTGCCGTTAAACATTCAAACCTGAACTGCAATTGTTTGAACTGGTGCCGATTGTAGACACGAGGATCTTTCTCTTGTCTCTAATAAAATAATCTTGTTGATAAAAAAAGTAGCTGGATTTTATGTCTAAAAAGAATTGGCCAACAACTATGGTGGAAACACAACTTGTTATTGGTCACTAATCATACCCTGGTTACTTAATGTTAAATTAATATCGTTTGTGTGTTCTATTTCGCAGCATTTGCGTTTTTTTAATTTGATTATTTTTGGTTTAATTCAGAGTATGTAATCACGCGGTTGATAAAAAGATGTCTGTGGATTATTTAAAATAACGAAATTTTGTTCTGCATGTTCTAGTTTACCTGCTTCAGCTGTTGATCGAAGCACATCAAACCGTTACGCTATCCGCATTTAGTTAAGACGCGATTTTTTTTTGCCCGGTTTAAAAAGCTGATTTGAGATAAGCCATGATTGCTTAAAAAGCGCTGAGCCTACCGAACTCAGCAACATCGCGCTAACTTTTATGACGTTATGTATTTTTTTATGACTAAAGGTAGAAAAAAATTTCCAAGCGTTGCCCATCCTGAAAAAGACGTTTGCCGATTAGCAGGCTCTTGATAAACATTGCGTTGGATAGATTCCCTTTGTTTTGGCAATTTTGGTTTTGATCTGTCATGAAGAGCATCCATGTCTAACTCGTGAGCGTATGGGGCTCGCATCGGTAAAGTTTTAACCAAAAAACATTTTGCGCGTGGGACAATCCGGTTATCAAACAAGGTAGAGACTTTTTCTCTTGGATTTTTAAAAAATCTTGAAATTTTTCTTTCTAAATTTTGCAATTTGCGTCTCTGGCTATTTTTTAAATTTTACCTTAAAATCAAACTTTAAAGTGAAGACAAAAAAAAAGATCAGCATCTACTCAGTTCTTTTTAAAAGTCTGTGTTTTCGTAGATGAAACATAATTTTGAATTAATTAAAAGCCTATTTCCTATCGAGAAACTAATTTAAAAAATCTCTAAATGTCTTTGCGGGCCGCGAGTTTCACATGCCTGATGTAGAGCAACAGAAACAAACGTACTTACAGCCTAGGTTGCGAGGAAGCAACTGTATACATTAATAACTCATATACATATTGCGCAATAATAAACATCGTCGTTTTGTGTTTTATTAATGCGCCATGGAACAAACCGCAGACCACGTCTTAAAATCGGGCATCTCCTGAAGCAAGAGTTTTGACGGTTCTGACCGACAAAACGCAATCTGACTCAACATCATCACTGCCAGCATCAGATCCGGGCAGTACGACAGCCTGGGCCAGTAAAAACATAATTCTCGGCATCAGTCCTCTGACCCAGATTGGATGCTCTTTTTAAACAATGAAGACGAAAAAAAGCTAGAGATGATAATAAAAATAATTTCATAAAAATCGGTTTCTTAAATGTTAGTTGGTAAAAGCCGGCGCCTTCTCTATAAGTTAAAAAAATTTTTTTAAATTTTTGGAAAGGATGAGTTCTATTTTTGTTTACACTTTTACTTTTGCTGAATAGATTTATCTAATTTTTTACCCTGGAATATTAAGTAAAGACCTTTTTTGTAATAGTTTGGAATAACTCGACTGCTTTCCCAAGAATATCTGTTATGTGCAAGTATTTGAAGTTTAAATGTCAAGTTGAGCACGCTAGCTTCCATTCATTCAATTTTATCCAAAACCGTTAACCGCTATGAAAGTCAACAGTATTTTCTAATTTATTATCTTTAATTTGCGCTTATTTCGTAAAAATTAAAAAGTTTGAAAAAACATTTAAGCCAGGGGTGGGCAAAATTTTTAGCTTGAGCGCCTTTACTTTAGACTTTAGTACCGTAAAACGGGGTGACAAAAACCACTTTTGGGGCTATTTTAGTTTATAGTTTCTTTAACTTTGCGTAAATTGTACTGTTATTAGTTTTAGATTAGGGGGAAGGATGAATGCTGTCGAATTAAAAAAATTTTCAATTTTTTGATCGCATTTTCATAACATGTGGGGTCATAAACCGTGGTGGTTTTTTTCACCCCGGCATGGGGTGACAAAAACCAGTCAATGTTTTCACTATTTTTGGTATTTGTAAACCTTGCTATAGGAGACAAAAGCTTTAAGAAAATCTCTTGCCTTGACCTAAGTTAAGCTCAAATGATTTTAAGTTCTTCTTATGCTTTTTGCAGGGTATCAGGCAGGGTTGTGGAGTCGGTAAAATAATTTCCGACTCCAAATAAATGAAACTTTTCGACTCCGTCTCCAACTCCAAGTGATAAAAATTTTCAGGCTCCAACTCCACACCTCGGAAAGTTTCTTCTCCTACTTCATCTTTAGAAGACATCTGAAAATGTTTTTGACACCAAAATTCATAACTTTAAAAAATATCATTTACAATTCATATATTAACTCTAAAAAAAAGCGTGGCATCTATGAGATCTTCTTTAACTGGCTTCCGACTCCAGTAACTAAAAACCCTCCGACTGCACCTCACCTTCAAACTACCGACTCTTCGACTCCGCTCCACCTCACCCTCAAACTACCGATTCTTCGACTCCGACTCCATCTCACCCTCAAACTATCGACTCTTCGACTCCGACACCACAACCCTGGTATCAAATCGCCCTGCTAGGTATAGCCGAGCATCAGGTTTTGTTTTATACAATCTTGGCATGATGAGAGCGCAAGCAATTCCAGCACCAACGTGATGAGGCTCGCTAAACTTAAAAAATATTGTAAATATGATATAGAGAAGAAAATTACTTCAATTTATTGGTGGTTTTTGTCACCCCATTTTTGCTCATGCAGTCCGGGGTGACAAATCCCACCCCATAAATGACCCCTAAGGGGGCTCATTTACAATATCTAAAAACTAGCTCACTTTCGTTATAATTAAAGCTACGAATTAACGCAGAATTAAATGTAAAAATTTGAAAAAATATTTGAGATACATATCAAAGTTTCCAAAAGTCAAATTTTTAAAAAATTTTTCGAATTTGAGCCGGCTGTTTTTAATCTATTGTAGTCCGATGCAAAAGAATTACTGAAACTCAATTTTTTTACAAAGTAATCTAGAATAATTACATTCAATTTTAAAATCTAAAAAACATAGATTTGAAAATAAAATGAAGCTTAATTTTAACTTCGAAAGTCGAGAAAATCATTTTTTGACCAGTGGTATTAGTCACCCCGGTTGGTATTTGTCACCCCGTTTTACGGTAGTAAGAAAACTAAAACTTTAGTAAGACTACTGATACTAAGACTAATTCTCAGAAATAAACACTTAAAATTCTCTTAAAACGACGTTCATAAAAGTATAAGCAGAAATGATAGAAATAAACACCAAATAATATCCTGTATATCGACACATAGCTGTACCTGCTGAGAACGCAGTTGCCCCCCCCCCAAGTATCCAAAACTTGGGCAAAAATGGAAGTTTTCAGGCAGCAAGAAGAAAATATTTGGGCAAAATCAGACATTTTGTAGCAACAACAAGGAATCGCGTGGGCAAGATTTAAGATGTAGACCTTTTTTTAGAGATCACTAGGGTTTTAAAACGAAAATTGAGAAGTCAAAGACAAATTTTTTAAGTGAAAACCTTTTTTTAGAGATTAGGCCTATTATGATTTTGGGACGAAAATGGAGAAATTAGAGACAAATTCTAAGTGAAGACTTTTTGTTTTTCTCGTTTATGTTTTTTTCTTTTCTTTTTTTTTTGGTCCTCACCCTTAATTTTTTTCTCATATCTGTAAAGTACTAAAAATAATGATTCGGGCAATTGTTACAAAATTTAGGCAAAACTCCATCGCCCCCAAATTTTTTTTGGCTGGTACGCCTATGTATCGACATCTTAAAATTTTAAATGTCAAACCCTTAATACTTTCAACATATTTGACGTTATTTAAAAGTAGCGAATTCCTGCTTTTTTGTCTAAGATATTAGGCCTATTATCTCGTTAAACTTTATCAATATCATTTTCATGTATTTTTTTGTACCTTCGCTGTATATTTTAGTACACCCAAGTAGGCTACACCACGTTAGTACACCTAAATCGATTCTCATTTTTCTTTATTATTCTTTATGCAACATTTTTTATAAAAATTGTACTTGCGTAAAACCAAAAATTTCCAAGTTTCAAGTTTTTTAGCCCGAGTTCAAGATATGTTCTTAAAAAAACACTAGAGAGCAGCGGCATGCCATAAGATTTGATAAGGAAGATGTTGGTTAATTTGTTAGCAATAGTAATGACATTTGTTTGAATCTCTTTGAAGTTAAAATCTACATTTAACTTAGCAAGGAGTTCCCAACCGGGAAAATTCCGCACAAAGGCGGAATTTTGTATTTTCAAGGAAAATTTTTGTGATGTAATCGAACGTTTTGGATATTAATTGTAATACTTTATAGATTTTTTATATGAAGAACATTTCAAAAGTTTGATTTATTTCGGTAAATTTGACTTTTATGTAAGCTATTGTATTGAGTAAACTGTTTTTTTGCTTTGCACTTTTTAATGGTCAATTGTTGCTTTTTGGTCAATAACGCTGCTAGTAATTTTGTGATAATAGCTGATATAAATCATCGTTTTTGTGTTACCTGAAACTATTATTCTTGAGCTTTTTTCATTTCTAATACTAATAATTTTGTAGTAATGAATGTTAGTCTAAAAATTTTATCGAATTTATAAGAACGTAGTTTCTCTTCTCGTATACTGATATAAACTTACTAATCAGGCTACAAACTGAATTTCCGGTGGGGGATTTAGTATGGAATATTGGTTAAGCGGGTTCATGACATTAAAAATGTTGAGAACCACTGACTTACCCTATCTCATTCTACTTCTTCTAATCAATCGAACGATGCCAACAAAGTCTGAAATTATGGCAACTTGTCGGATCCCCAGCCCAACTTTTATGACTGCAAAAACGTTTATACGCGTAGACAAATTTACTTTTTAGTTTATCAGATCAAAATTTGAAAAAAATTGCAAGACGGTATTAGCTCTAAATTTTACATTTTCTATCGTAGCCTACCAGATCAAAGCATTTTGGTTAGATTTTAAATAGCGTAAAAGAATAGAGAAGTTGGATCCCTACCATAAAGTTTTTGACCAGCACTTACTGACGCCATCAAAGTTGAAGCTTTACCTGATGATGATCTATTCACAAGACAAAGACAAAAATTTACATTTTCTTCAAATGAAAGAAGTGAGGGGTGAGTCTTCGCTTGCATCAAAGCGCACCACTTTAACAACAATTTTAATGTCTTGTTAAGACTAATATGTAATTAGCCGTAATATTGCGATGCGATCTAAGCGGTTATCGCTCGCAAATAAAAATTGTGAAAAAAATCAATGATGTGGCGGAAGATACAGTAATTTTTGAACTCAAAAAAATGCCAAGTTTCGACTGTTCCAATTTCAACTCGATGAATGTAGCCTACAGATGTTCTGATTAAGCTCGCCAACATAACCATAAGCAGTGGACCACACAATTCTGAGTAATTTTATCAGGAAAAGGAAAAAATTGAGAAACAAGACTGCTCTAACCTAAATAAAGCGAAACGTGGACACTAATTATTGTTTTATGCTTAAAGTTTTTCTAAAAACGTTTTTTTCAGACTGAAAACCGTGGGGGAAAACATAGTTACCGTTACACTTTCAAAATGGTCCGCTTTCCGCTTGCTTTTTCCGCAAACGCTTTCAGCCAAAACCAAGCTTTATAAATTGCTATTTCCGGGCGAAAGAAAGAGGTCCTACTGAAATCTTTAAATTCAAGATTAATGTTTAGCAGTTGGCAACATAGTAAAGAAAGCAATTTTAGTCTCGGTTCAATTCTTTTTTTTCCCATGTCGTGGTATGTTCGGAAAAACACTTTTATAAAACCACACGTCTATAAATGTATACTTTTTAACTCGTCCAAAGTGGTTTGTTGGCAAACAAGGTAGTTTGGCAAAAGTAATTTGCAGACAGCTTGTCGCCCATATTTCAAGTTTTTACCTGCCTGCTCTTTTTTTTATTTTTGTAGTTCTCATTTTTCTTAATTACTATTTTTGTAGTTCTTTTGTAGTTTTGTAGTTCTTAACTATTTTTGTAGTTCTCATTTTTCTTAATATATGAAGCATGGACATAAAAATCTGTCTCTTGGTTTTGGCCCAAATTTAAGTTTTTATGGTTTTTTTTTTTCATATAAAAGCTTTGCTTTTCGCAAAAAACTTTTTATCTACTGCATGAAAAGTAAAATATAATTTGACTTAAGTAACGAAAATTACATTAAATATCATGTGTTATGTTGGTCTCAATATGGTTGACTAGAAAAGCTATGCAATTAACTTGATACTTGATGAAGCAAAAGAATTGATTTGAAAGTGAACAATTTTTTCACACGAGGCGTGCGATAATCTCCTAACTCGCTTTGTGTCGTAAAACCTCTCTTTCAGTTGTCGTCGCGAAAGTTGTGGTTTTATTGTCGTGGCAAAAAGAATTTGAAGTGTGAAATATTGCTGCTTGGTCAAACATTTATATATGGCGTTTGCGATCGAGTTGCGTTGATCGAAGTTTGGCGGTTTCTTGCAATTACGATGTGTGGTCTACGTGTTTGTTTTGCTTTCGGAAAAACTAATTTAAAGTTTGTTTAAACTCCAAGCAACAATATTGTCTTTCAACAAAAAAAAGTGTTATTTAGTTTTTCAAGTGATTCACAACGGATTGATTCAATCTTTCAGTCTGCAACTGTTCTTGAGAATTTATCGAAAACATTCACGGAAAATTATTAACAAGCCTTAATAGCTTACAACTAGAGCATATCAACAAAACGCGCATTGAAACTTTAACATTTTGTGATAAAGATGCTTTTTCTTAGCGTCGACATAGTTAGAAAACTAGTCCAGTCAGAGGTTTTTTCCCTCGATGTTTGTTTTACTAACAGAAGAGAGTGAGTTGAAAAACTTTAAATAAATATTAACTTTTCACGTCATCGTTCAGTATCTAGAACCGTAAACGCCTTGCACAGACAATTAAAGTTTGGTTTAAATGAATTGATCAGGTAGACAAGATAAAACGGAAAAAGGCTTGGAAAAGTAATTAGCGTATCGCTTTAAAGCTTTATTGATTACGAAACTTGAGCTCTGAAAAGTATTATAATTCTTCAGTAGTGACCAAGATAGACAAGCTTTTAGTGGAAAGCAATTTGAAAACGTTTTCTAACGGGCTCGGTGTTTAAGTTGTCAGTCGGTTTCTAAATGTGAAACTTGAAAAACTGTTTTGTATGTGGTAAATTAAGCCGAAAGCCTTGTGTAGTTTCAAGCTAATTAAAAGCAACTTTTTTTCAGAAAGATTTTCAGTTGGGAATGGGAAACTAACAACTGCTTTTGTAAGCCTACCAAAAATTGATAAGCTCATTGATACAAAATTTTATTTTATTTCCGGTTGTTTAGTTTTTATTCTCTAAGAACGAATGTGAATTTTCTTTGCAAAACAACTGTGGTAGTAGAGTAAATAGCACGGTGTCAAATGCTATAAACCTTAGTTTTTATTGTTTCAAGATAATACAAATGAAAACATCTAAGTAGAATTTTTGTGGTCGAATTCAAGCATCTTTTTTTATTGAAGGTTGAATTGATACAGGAATTTGTTTTGTTAATTGAGTGTTCCAGCTGTCATCGCGCTGCAAGGGCTACAACTAAAAAAGCAGTTGGAGACTATACAAAAAGCTGGTGCCAGCAAAATTAAAGCTTTTCACGTTTTCACGTTATATAGTTACTATAGTTACTATATATTTACAACGAAAGTATTTTGTTGCTGGTGATTTATGTTAAAAAACAAGAAGTAAAACTGCTGTACCTGATTTTGAAATATCGGTCTCAAATAATATCGGTACTGTGAAAAATGTTTCTGAATTTATTATTTCTATGCTACATTGTAGTCAATCGAAATCACATTGACCGGAGAGTATCCCAGATAAATAATAATAAATTGTCGTACAGTGGCATCTATCAGGCTTTACGGTAAATTGAAACTTTAAAACTCCAAATACAAAACGTAGCTGTTATTGAATAAAGTGGAAAAAATTAAAAATGCGACCAATTCTACTTTCGTCGCAATTCAGCAAGAAACGCACCATGAGTTTTTTATAAATCTAGTCATTAAAACAGCTTAGCGGTGACAACAACATTTGAAAATGAATTTTGACAAATAAAACTTCTACTGTTTTTGAAACTGAACACCGAATTTTACTTTACGCGCTTTAAACATAGGCTTTGAATCAATCTACAGTTGGTGTCGGAAGCATTATTAAGAAGTGAGTTTTAAAACCGATGTTTACGATAAAAAGTAATAATTTGATGGAAGTTAATTGACGCTGTCAAAAAATTGGGGTTTTTTTGTGATGAACAACGTAAACAAACTACAACTCGGCTTGATTAAACCAATTAAACTACTTTCTACTTACTACTCTTAAGGTTTTGTGTGCTGCGTCTATAACCACGCTTTTGGCCTAAAATTCTTTTATTCTTGGCCATTAGATTATGATAGTATTTCTGCAACACGTCACAAATACCGCTGACAGTTTCTACTTCAAATGTTCATGAAATCTGGGTCGTAGGTTGAAAATATTCTTTTACTGGAAGAGCATTATTTAATTACCTTTTTGCTTTTTATTTAATGTAATATGTTGTCATACTAAATTTAAAATCGCTTTAAATCTTTAGTCACTAAAGTTTAGTGGCTAAAACAAAAAAAATTGTGAAAATTCAAAACAGCATCAAGTCCAAAAAAAAACTTAAGAATTAATAATATAAAAACAAAAATTAGAACATTCGTTTAAATATCTTTTGATAGAAGTTGTTTTGCAATATGTAAGAAATAAGAATTAGCTATTACAGAGCATAATCTACATATAAGGCGGATTGTCAGCTTTGTCTATTGCTGTGTAGAAATCTATTTGTATGCATTCTTTTAAAAGATTATCTCTTTGTAAACGCAAAACTGAAGAACCCCAGGTCCAGCTGGAGAAAATAATCCTAAATGGTTCAAAAACAATTCTCGAAAACTTGATTATCTAACTTGGGTCGCTATTAAGGTTTAGTTAGACAATATTTTGGCTTAGATTTAGTTTAATAATTTATTATTCACATTAAACGAGAATAGAATTAATGATGTTTTGTTTGTGACGAAAGAATTGACTTTCTTTTTTTAAAAAGATGAATTGAAGCCTCACCAAGACATTTTACGTCATTCAAGTGTACAATTGAGCAATGTTGCGTTTGTTAAATCCACTATGACGCGAATTTCACAAAACAAACAGAACGGTCATTCGAAGTAGCTCGCGTATGTGCTTTTTTTAAGTGAACAGTCCCGTTCATATTACTCAGATCATTTAAATTTGTTCACGACATGGTTTGTAAATGTTTACAACGCTGAGGCGAGAAACTGTTTTTGATTTAAAGTAGCCAGGGGAGTACAATAATTTTCATTAAATAATGACTAATAGTACGGGCGTACCAGCGAAGTGGCCGATATGTGATAGTCTGAGCCCGAGACAGTCGCAAAGCAGATTATTTCAGACATGGCTGCCAAACGAGAAATTACAGGGTTTCTTTGTCAAGGCTTTTCCGAAATGATTGGCTATTTCCATGAAAAATTAGGTTTTAAACAAAGTAAAAATTTATTTTTAAACTTCTGGTTTTTGTAATAAGACGAGTTTGTGCCACTTGTCAAAATACCCCAAAGCAACAGGTTAGAAGTTTTTAAAAGTTTATGAGTATGTGAAAGTGCGAACAATCATCCCAGTTTTCAGTTTTCCACTTGTAAACAGCTAAACATTCAGTGAAAATTAGTCAGCAACAAATCATGACAACTGTTTTTCGTAGCTGTATTTTATACAAAACAGCCAACCAAAACCATTAAAGCATGAGTGCGGCAACTGAGAATAATTTTAGTTATACATTAGGATTTCTGTGATTTGGCTTTTTAAAGAAGTTTAAAAAATTCGCGTAACTTGACGAAAGGTTTAAACAATTGTTGAAATAAGTGGATCTTATCGATAAAAGAATAGGATAGCGTCTTGAGCCATTTCAATTAAGTTTAATTTAATTCTCTTAATTACGTATCGTTTCGACCTTTTTAAATTTGGAAAAATATATTGAATTGATTTTAAACCGATTTTTGTTTGAAGTGAGAATGGAATATTTAGACGCAGTTGCTATTTTTTGATACTAGCGTTTTTAAATGATGTTTGTGGACGCAGCGAAGCATAAAAATAAGTCACTTTATATTTCACCGTGTGTTCATTCTGCGAATTTTTCTGCGTTAATTCAGCTAATTACATGCTTTTATTACGATTCATACGGTAAACAAACAACGTGAATTGAATCATTGCAAACTGTACACAATTTCAGGTTTTATGCTTGATTTAATGGAAGTAGTAAGCTTTTGTCAAGATTATTGCTTTATGTGAATTTCTTTTGTAATAAATTTTACTTTGCTTAAGCTGCTTATATTCTCAGTTGAGTTGACAGGATTCTCATGGAAATTTTTCATAAAAACTATTGTTAAAGAAATGCCGGTAAGAAATAATTTTTGTATTTTTATTTAAAATGTAAATTGTTATAGTTTTATATCAATTAATTAATTGCTCTTCTGTCTTGCTGGAAAACGTCGGAGACCTTAAACTTAGAGCACCTGTTTAGCGATTATCCCAATGTGCTTTCGTAAAGTCAAAATATTGCTGGCGGTTGTTGATTTTTTAGTTATTTCTATCGTGATTTGACAAAAAATTCTTGTTAAATTCAAGCAGAATTGATGCAAAACGCATTTACTACGGACACCACGATATGAATGACTAAGGTGGAAATGAAATAAACCGGTATAATGTCGATCACGATTTCTAGTCGACTACGCCAGGGTTTCCCGAACTTTTTGGGCCGCGAACCCTTATTTGTAGATCTTTTATATCTCGGACCCCATAACGAATGTCGCATCAATTTATCTGCCTTATCGACGAGGAAGAACAATATATTACCCGAAGAATAAAACTCAATCATCTTTATTAACAACACTGACACCGTCAATGCCATGGACGAGACTGCTTTTTACTACACAAGATATCAATTTTAAGAGCTATTCGTGACAAGGAACTCTTAAGTCAGATTCTACTGCAAGTCTGGACCTGACTTAGAGCTAAAATAAGGTAATACCCCTGTCACATACAAACTAAATGTACCACAATTGATAATAATTCTTGTAACAATTCTAAAATGCAGGTGGACTGTTAAAAACACCGTATACGAAATCATCCCAGGGATGTAGGTGAACCGCAAAGGGTTAATCGTCGCTTCACTTACTTTTGCACCACGAAAAGGCAGGAATCATCAAAGTTGCGAACATTTCCGACTGGTCATAAGTTATGAGAGCAATTATGACTTCACGGACGCTTAATTGCGAAAATTATTACAAAATAACTTTTCGAATGCAAATGCTAAGGCGGCCTAACATGTTGATCTACAATAGTGAAAACTTGCGCATTCATCTTGATTGCGAATCACTGGGGCAATCGTCTGTAACAATCGATGGTCGTACCTCTCATCGAGGCCCCCCTGTGCAGTCATCATGAAACTCAAGGGGTCCGCGGACCCCAGTTTGAGAAACCCTGCTCTACACTGTTCCACATTTTTATTAAAAGAATATTGTTACTAAAAACTATGAAAAAATTTTTTTAATTGTTTTAAATCAAAGTTGCTCTTTTAAATAACATCGAACGAGTATTGTCACATTTACTATTTTTCAATAATAAGCTCTTTACACGGATATAATTCAATGAACATTTTATCGAAAATATATGTTTTTCTAAGCTTGTAAATATTCACAATAGTTAATAATTTACCTAACAGATCATAAAAAATTCTACAAACATTAATTCATTTAACTCAGGGGTTCCCAAATCAGGGGTCGCGACCCCAAGTGGGGTCGGAATGGTCAATATATGGGGTGACAAACTGGTCATGGGGTCGCTGGGGTCGCTGAGGTATTGGCATGATATAGGTCAGCGTGGTCCAACTACGGGCCCGCGGAACAATTTTGCACAAGTCTTGTCGATCACAAGCAGCGGCAACCTTTTTTTTTTGGAGAACGCTATGATTTTGCGATGAAAATAGGAATTTCGGAGATCGATTCCAAATGAAGACCTTTTTTTTTTTTTTTAGAAAACACCCTGATTTTGGGACAAAACTAAGTGTTTTTAGCCGGTTGAGGCCCGCAAATTCGAATAATTTTGAAAAGTGGCCCACAAGAGTGCAGAAGTTGAACCACCCTGATATAAATAATTTACACACGGGCGCGCGCGCATGAACTCGCACAAACACACTGACATGGGGTCGCACTGAACAGTTGAAAGTCCTGAATGGGGTCGTGCTAAGAAAAGCTTGGAAACCCCTGATTTAACCGAATCTGCTGTTTTATATTTAAGCTGAGATTCTTCTAGCCCAGAGTGGCCAACCCGCGGCTGTTACGTTCATATTATGTTTGCTTTTAGGACAGTGGTTTTCAACCTGGGGGTCGTGAGAAGTTTTAAATCAGGGATGTCCAACCCGCGGCCTACTTAAGGTTCTGATACGGCCCAGCGAAAATTTCCAGTTTTCTGGCTATAATGAAGATTACGAAAAAGAGTTCCACGAGAGTTGAAAGACATTTGGGGCGGAAATCGATAAAAAAGAGGAGATTCTAGAAGACCTTTTTTTTAGAGATCACCATAATTTTGGGAGGAAAATAGCGAAATTAAAGTTAAAATCGAAGTGAAGACTTTTTTTTTTAGAGAACATCATGATTTATCACAAAAATTGAAAAATCCGAGACTGATTCTTAGTCAAAATTTTGAACGTTCATTCTGACTTTCGGGATCTTGGTTTTTGAGATTTTGATTTTGTCAATCGGGATTGTGAACTACGCCCGAATACAGTGGCTCTTTGCGGTAACACAAAAAGAAATGTGGCTCTTGGTCCTTGACCGGTTGGCCACCTCTGATCTAGCCACTTGAAAGTTGCTGACGAGCACCAACCCAAAAAATTTTTATACAAATGATAAACTTAAGTAATAGCAAAAAAAACCAAAAAACTCTTTCAGCATCATCAGTTCTTATTTGAATTAAGCATGTTAAAATCATAATTCGGTTTAGGATGTGTCAATTGAATCTTTTTGCGTATGCAGGCTTGGTTGCTTACTAGGCCTACGACGTACATATTTTTGAAAAAAAAAATGTTCGCGCTCAATTGAAATTGAAAAGACGCTCTTTTATTTGATTCTATTTTTCCTGTATAAGTTTTAAACTTGTAGATAACATTTTGTAACGTAAGTATCCATTTTGCCGTTTGTTTTTACAGTATTGTATTACGCAGTCTCATAGGCTTGGTGAATGTTTCAGGTAATAGCAAAAGAATAAAAAGATTATCTAACCATTACAAAGTGATGAAATCTTTAAATGACTTTCAACCAAATTGTTATGCATTTGTCAATGATTTGAAATACACTGAGTCTTTTTATAACTTTTTTACTTAACCACATTTTAATTAGAAAGCTCGTAGCGATGAGGTGTCTAATTTGTATCATGGACTAAATTAACGATTCTTGAGATAGCGTGTATCTGATTAAACACGACACATAAATTATCACTTTTTTTTTTAAACAGCAATGTTGATGTTACGGTAATCCTCTTTGAGGCGTAACTTCTTCAATTTTTGAAATTTTGGACTCCTCTTTAAACTGCTCATAACTTTTTCCACTTTTAATGTGTCAAACATAGTGTGTTCTACTTGGTTGTTTTGCTGTCGTTTTTTATTCAGAGGCAGGGCTCCCAGTCCTGGGTTTTTCCACCCAGATCTGGGTTTTTCTTGTCCCATCTGGGTTTCTAGGTTTTATTTTTGAAACACCTTCAAATCTGTTTTTTTTTTTTTTTTTTTTTTTTGAGAAAATAAATAATTATTAATTATTAACACGTTTTTCTCCGCGCACCTATATAAAAATGATATGAAAAAAGTCCTATTTGCGTAGTATCAATCAATATTTGTGAAAAAAAAAATTTGGCTCTTGCTCATTATTCGCCGACTTGAGTTGATTATCTTTTAAATTTGAGAAATCCCCAAAGCCTGCGCGGTTACTAATGGCGAACAGTGAATAAGATCAAATTGTTTTCACAATTTTAATGTAAATAAATATTTAATAATTTGTTAAGTAAGAGCTTTGTTAGCAAAAAAGCATCCTTAATTTGTTGAACAAAAACTGGAAACACGCTCTGAACTGTATTGAAGAGCGGTGTTTGTAACATTTCTCTAATTACTTTTCAACGAATATTTTGCATAATGTTTTCTCTAAAATATTTTATTTTGCAATAATGAACTATTAACATTTTTTGGGAAAAATATAGCATCTGATTTTTTTTGAAGGAATCTAGGTTTTTATATAATTAATCGCTGGGAGTCTTGTTCTGGGGCCGTTTTGCATAAAGCCCTCTTGCAGTAAACTTTAAAAATAACAGTGAAAAGCATGAGTTGGTTGAAATTGGAATTTTAAGATTTTGTTTATAGCTTTCAAGCAAAAGCAAAAGTTTTCAGGACAAAGCAAATATCTGAGATCAAGTGTAATTTTGGTTTAAAATGTTTCAAAACTAAAATCTATGGGCAGTTCTAAGAAACTTCATTTGCGATTCATGCTGCATTTTTTCTTGGTTGCAACGCGATTGCAAAGAAATGACTGAGAGTGTCGCATTAGAATTGATCGCGCACAATTTCACTAGAAAGAGATTTGTTGCCTTGCGTCATTCTTCGAACTATATGTAAAACCCACGAGCGTTGAATGGAGCATTCTTTTTTTGTTTTATTGTTTTTTTACTTCTTTCCGCGCTTAAGCGCTAAGCGAAGCAAAAAAATTAAAAAAAGAAACAAAGAATACTCCATCTTACGCTTGTAGTGGAAACGAGCCTTTAGCTGCCAACACAGAGCTCTATTCGGCTTCTTGCTTTCACTGCTAAGCGAATTTTGTTTCCTAGCAACTAAGTTCTAAACAGATAATAAAAATGAATCGTCAATCGTCTCGCTTGCATGTCCATGAAGAAACCACGCGCACACGTAAATGTATTATATATTGAAGCGGTACTACTTTCTAGAACAAAGTTTACATCTTTGATTCGAGAACATCATTTTTCTCCAAACTTGTTTTTTCGTAAAAATGCCAATAGTTTTAGAAAAATTTTTTCGCTTTTAAGTTTTGCAGACGAATTTATTACTCCAAGATTTATGATGTCTTAAGAATTTATTGGAACTATTGGCGATGAAAATCCTATCCATTATTTTAAAGTTATTAATATTTGGTTAAAGTTTGCGAAAAGACCGAAGACCAAAAACGAAAAAAGTTCAATTATTTTAAATTATATTATGTATAATTATTTTAAACTATTAAAACTTTATTAATATTAACAAGTATTTAAAACTTTTCCCGTTTTTGTTCTTCGGTCTTTAGTTAACCCTGTGGTTCTCAACGTGGAGCCTGGCAAAACTTTGGTGGGGCATGGTGATTCAAGACACTATGAACCAATTTTGGTGGAAAAATACAAGGGGGCCGCAAGCAGTAGCCATCGTTTAAAGTCTTTGCTAAAATCAAGAAATCAGTGGCAGTTTCAAAGTGATAACCCTTTTTTTAGTCTTCACTAGTCTTTAAGGGTAAAAATGAAGAAATCAGAGGCTGTTTCAAAAGGATGATCTTCTTTTTGGCCTTTACTAGTCTTTTAGGAAAACTGTACTGCCATCCCAAAATTTTTTGGGCTCTAACACTTATGTAGTACCAAATGGAGGCATCAGAATTGTAGAAGTGATTAGGTCGGGCATGGCCCAAAAAAGGTTGAGAAACACTGGTTTAACCCTTTCACTGCGACAAGGGAGTTTACTCCACATCGATAAAAAATTTTTTGAGGTCAAATTTTGATAGGATCTGAAAGATATCTGTTTAATTATGTTCAAAAGATATTAACTTAAGAAAAGAATATATTTTGTTTTTTTGTGCCAAACGGACACTCTTTGGGAATAGTATAGAAATTATAATTAGCTGTGAAAGGGTTAAGTAAATTATTTTTTAGAAACTTAACAATTATTGTTGAATGTTTGTTATCAATCAATTAGGTTTTATTTAAGTTGATTTTTGACCAATTAATATACTGTATTTTCTAAAACAGTTTACAACGTCGAAAAGAAACCGAGATTTTAACTAAATTCTAGAGAGCTACAGCCTTGGTTTTTTGACTTACTTCAAATAAAGTGGTGTTAAAATCGAAATAACTTGATTCAAGTTGTACAATTTCTTACTCTATTATTAACGTTATGAGAGATGTCAAGAAATTTTGACGCTGTTGAAGCGATACCACTTGTGCGCTAGCTAAGTGTTTGGCCAAACGTTTCTCTAGTTCTACAATGTCAGCAAAGCACTAAAGCTTAATTACAGTATATGGGTTGTATGTAAAGGCAAGCAAGCTTTGCAGGGTACTGAAAGAATAAGAAATGTTGGTTGTTTTCAGCGCCTCCATGCGCAATTAAATTTTATTATTTACAAGACTGACAAACTAGCCTGGTTTAGAAGTCAAAAGATGAACCATTCATAGAAGTGTAAACAAACGAACGTTTACTTGTAATTGTGTAAATTTATGGTTTAACATCGTGAGGTTTAACGTAGTAAAGTAAGCATACAAGCTTTATGTTTCAATTGCAGCTTTTGTTTGTTAATTAGATCGTACGAAAATTCAGCAGTTTTAGTATTGCGGTTTTAAAAGAGATTGTAAATGAATTTTCAGTTAGTAGCTCGCAGGGATTTAAAAAAACGTGTTTTAACATTAGCATGAAACAACAGTGATTTGTACTTGGAAAACTTTAGAAAATGCCAAAACCTTGGAACATTAAACGCTTTCTTGGAATTGACTCAAAGCCCGTGCCAGGTAAATAAAACTTGCTATCATCTTCGGCGATTATTGGCGATTTATTCGTTTCCGTTTCTTAAAAGCTTGTTCGTCAATTTTTCATTCTTGTTTTTTAACCTAATTTCAGATCTGGCTAATTATTTTAAGTAAATTCTAAGCAAGTATTTCTTTTGCCTGAGTTATGACAAAAGCTGTGACAAATGGCAAAAACCCAACAGTTTTTGTGTTTTTCAATTTAATTCAAAAGTGCATAACTTGTTTATTCTTGTTAAAAATCTTTTTTCAGTGCAAGTTGTATACTATAGGCGTAAAAGACAAGTACTCCAAACATTTATGGCTGGCCGAAAGGTTTCGTTTTTTTGGGCTCAAGTTTTCTTTGTTCTTTACTGGTTATAAAAGGTTAATCGAGAGCAATTTTGTGATGGCCTGGCAGTCGATCCGGCAGTGCCCGAAAAAAAATGCTCTTCGTTTAGCTTTGCCAATTGTTCAAGTATTACCGGGCAACTTCTTTGGTTATGCTGTATACTATCTATTCTAATGTATTTGTTATATGATTTATCAATAAACGATTTTAAAGCATTCATATGGAAAAATCTTTAATCGTACATGCTGTTGAGGAACAAAGTCAAGGCTAAAGTGTCTCTAATCAAAGAAAAAATATTTTAGACAACCTATTTTTTTTTTCTGTTGATGCTACATTATATTTTATTTTTTGGCTGTGTAAAAAAACTTGACATTGTGATGCATGTCAATTCGCAGTTGATAAATCGTAATTTGTAACCCTAACAATCAAATACTGTACATTGATTACATCCGACTTTTAGAAAAGCGCTATTCAAAAATTTTTATTTAAATCATTATTTAGAAAATTAAGATTAGTATGTAAAAAGAAGCTTATTTTAAAGAATGCCTCCAAAAAGCAAATAGTTTGTTTCGCTTCAGTAGCATATTTTGTTGCATTTGTGTAGTAGACGCGTTTTCTTATGTGGTATTATTTTTGGAATTCCGTTAAGACATTAGTGTTTGGCTTGTTTATAAAGGTCAGGAACCGATTGTGACGATTAAGAAATTATTTTTTAAGTAAATGTCACAATTGAAAGACGAAATGTTGAAGAACCTCTTAGCAACAAACGCTCTTTTTTCATACCAGGGCTACCATCCGAACTTACCAAAAAATAAGCACAGCCAAATCTCTATTTTCTTCCCAGAAACATGGTGATCTCTAAAAAAAAGGTCATCACTTTCAATCAGTGTCTGAAATCTCTATTTTCATCCCTAAAACGTTTGGCACGAGGAATTGCCCCCCTGCCTCCCGGCTTCCAGCGCCCCTGGAAGTATGCACATTAAATTTTTGTAAGACAATGTTTAAGAAATCAGTACAAATTTTAATAAAAAAGCACAAAATGGTAGCTCTGTTTATAACGGAAAATAACTAAGCAAATTGATATGCATATTAAAACGATTTAATAGCATCGTAACCTGCTATTCCCGACAAAGAAAATGGAGTTTTTGACTTTTGGAATTGCCAATTTAAATTTTCAATCGTATTATAATTGATATTTAGCAAAACTGTTTTCTTATAGTGCTGTAATCTTTTTTATTTAGTTTACTTGTGAACACTTTTATGGTCGTTGCCATAAAAATGTAAATCCTCTTCTACACTCCAACCCTAGGGCTATAACGTTTACCGCTAGTTTTTGAGTACTTAATTATACGCCGGCGTGACTTCAATTCAACTATTTACATTGTACAATAATTTAAGATAAATCATTGAAGTCTTAGCTAAACAGTTCTCTACCTAAATTGGTATTGCGATCTATTGTTGATATATTTTTCGAACGTTTAATATCAGGACTAAGGATGAGTGTTTTATCGGAAAAAATTAATCTATAAAGAAATAGAAAAACATAAGTTTAAAAGTAAGCAAAATCAAGCGTTTAAGAGCAGTACGTTATTCACAATAATGGTAATTGTATCGTATCTTGTAAGCGATTGCGACCAAATCGTCTGGGTCCAAAACAAAACAAACCAAAAAACAATTTTACATGTTTTCTGAAAACCTTATGCAAAACCTTCTTCAGTTAATGGCAAATTCAAATTAGCATTTAGCATCTTTTTAACGCGAACAATTTAAATTAACAGAAAAAGATATTGGAAACATGAACAGAATGAACGACAAGACGAGTTTTACAAACAGTGAAAAGGAGGGTGGAGGAAACGGGACACATGTAACAAACCTTAACGGTCAAGTAAAGTTGGCACCACTTTCATTCAAAACTTCTGCTCGTGAGTATGACGGCTGGACCAGTAGCACCGGTACAAGCCCGAGCAGTTGCACGGTTTCGTCGAATTCGAACTCGATAGAAAACGGAAATTCGCCTCACGTTTTATTGACCGATCGTCTCGCTGCTAACCAGACCTATTCGGCATCGCTTAGCGGAGACGATCGTAAAAAATTTGAAAAATTGAATCGAAATCGCGCAGAAGAAAATGATGCAACAAAAACTGACGTGTCCGAAGAAACTGCTGCTTCCCACGGTGCTAAAACCGAGTGTGCCAACATTGGCGATTACGTCGAGAACGCTTTGATTTCTTCTAACGCGAGCTTGTCGCCGGATTCAAACAAGTTGTTCAGCGACACTCATCGCTCGCCTCGCTTATCGTCATTCCAATCTTTTTCAACCCTGAATCAAGAAGCAAACGGAATAAATCATAAAAGCAACCTCGAAATGAAGCCCGATTTCGTAACTTTAGACTTCGTTAAGTCGGCCGTCAACAGCGAGAGAAGATCGAAAGCAGACGCTAATAACTCGGACAGCTGCAGCAGCAGCCTGAGTAGTAGCTTCATGTCTTCAATTGCCAGCGAAGACGGCAGTTCCATTGATAGCGATGTTGTCGAGAACTTGCGCAATAAAATCGCTGCCGCCGCGGCGAAACACAAGCTCAAGTCTTCAAACGCGTCACCGGCTAATCAGAAATACGGATATTTAAAAACGGATTATAAAAATGAAAATACGGAACAAAGTTATTTGAATAAGGCTTTAGCCGATGATTTTCCTCCACCACCTACATTGCAAGATCGATGTAATAAATGTGGTGGAATCATTGGTCCGTTCGGATTAAGAGATGATGAAGAGAACGCTGGGTCGCCCGACTCGTTCGGTAAACTTTGATTTTTTGCGTTTCATCAATTTAACAAATTGCTCTTCAAATCTCATTGTAATAAATACTCAGTTTTGTATACCAATATGTAGTAATTTAACGTTTTTTGAAAAATTCTCGTCTACACGTTTACGTCTTTTGTTTAGGTCACTGCCAATGCAATGCCAATGATGGAACAGACGAAGTCACCGAAATAGACTTGTCCAACAGCAATTTAAAAACAGTTCCTGATTATGTTCAAGAGTATGCTTCGACTTTGGTGAAGCTGTCTCTAGAATCAAATGCGATTGTAGATCTTCCCAAGGTAATCGTTTCGTGTCGTTTTTTAATTGAAGTGTCATGAACATAATTGTAATTAGTGCTGGAATGATCGTAATGACGTGGTTTGTCTAATCTGTAAAAGGTTTTAGAAGAAGTCGTCCGATTTTCCGAACAAGTTTCCGGACAGAATGCATTTGCATTTAGCGCCTAATCGGGCAGTTTCTGCAATATATTATATAACATATTTTCTGTTTTATCTGAAAACGAAACAATTGATCAATCTTGCTATTTAAGAAAGATCCATTGCCGCTCAGTGTGCAATTAAAAAATCTATGGCTGATGATCATAGGGTTTGATGTGTTTTGGTTTTACGTCGGTGTAATTGCTTCCGTAGTATCGCGATTTTTCGTCAGAATTTAAACTGATTTTATGATTTTATTGGCAAAACGTTGTTGGGAACGTGATTTTGCGTTCCGGTCAAAGAGAACTGACAACTGCCGTTAAAACTGTAATTTGCTTAGGAGCTGTTTAGCTGTGGGCGCCTTCGCGAACTCTTGATTGGTGACAATGATATCGCCAAACTTCCTGCTAACTTGGCCGGTTTGACGGATTTGAAGCATCTTGATATCAGCAAAAACGGTAAATGGCAACAACCATTTTATACCACTACCGTTTTATGTAAAGCTGAAAATGAAAGTTGACTTGTAAGTTAAAAGCCCCCGCTTCGCTTATGTGTAATGACGTCATGTTCGTCAGCTCGCTGTAGCAAATCACTTGGCTGTTTGAAAAATGTTTCTTCATAAAAGATTCTTTCTCATGAATTTCAAAATTGAGTTATATCGTTACAATGTAACGTTTTTCTCTGATTTATTCAGAAATAAGTTATTGTTGACTGATTCACAATTTTTGAACAAAAACATGAAAATAGTCGTGTTTACTCTCATTTCTAATTCGTTATCTGTTCTCTATTCACCCTATTTGTAAAGAATAAACACCGAAATAACTGTTGCTGAATCTATGAACCAGCATCTAATCGATATTTAAGTTATGAAAACCAATGGGCGTGTTCCGGTTAAAACAGCACTGGACTGTAATATTCTTTAATTTTATTTTGAATGTTGTCTCTTTTCTTGACTTAATTATTTAAATACATATTTTCTCATTCAATTATTCCAATTACATTGTTGCTGTGTTTTGAGAACTTTAAACAAAATTATATTTAACGAGTTATAAAAGTCTTGCGATTATAGTTATAAATGTTACTTTTAGTTATCGAAGATATCCCCGATTGTATGCCATGTTTGAAGAACCTGAAAATCCTAGATGCTAGTGTCAATCCAATTGAAATGTGAGTTGCAGGTAGTTTTTGCTGTATAAGCAGATTACAATAAAAATCGGGTTCTTTGAGTTTGAATTTGCAACTTAAGTAATTATCCTTTTTTGAATTCGAAGAAGTCGATCGGATTTTGTTTTGCCAAACTCGAACTTGAACGAAATGGTGAAAAAAATGGTGAAGTTCAATCAAGTTTGTCAATGAAAAAATTTTGAATAGAGAACAAAAGTATATGAATCTATTGCAACGCGAATACTACTTTGAAAGAATGAAAATTCATTAAGAAAACCGTTCTTCATGAACTATTAAAACATTTTTGCAAGAATACAAAACACAAGACTATTGAATTTAACAAGCCCACAACATTCAAAGATTGATCTGAAAATTTTCAAATGTTGTTTAAGTCTATTTTAAGCTCGGTAAAAAATTATTTCACCTAAACTTGAACTCAAAAAAATAATCTATCACGTTCGCATCCCTGATTGTTTCGATTATTTTTCAAAAAATCCTATTGAACCCAAGCAATGACCCTGATTTGTGTAATGAAATTTTTAAAACCAAACCGTAATGTTTTTAATTCATGCGCCTTGCGATTGCAATGAGATCTTCCCTCCCTACATTTTGCTTCACATGAAAGTCAAACGCTTGTTCGACAGGTAGAGTTTGTGCATTTCACTTGATTTGCCACGAAAAGATTCGTTCAATTAATATTGTTTTTAATTGATTCGAAATATTTAGCTTGCAAATCAATTTTGGTTTAGCGTTTTTTGGGTGTTTGTCACTTCAAGGAAAGTCTTTTTTTTCAGCCTTTCAGAGGAGTTCACACGACTGATCAGCCTTCAAGAGTTGTACATGAACGATTGTTTCTTCGATTATCTTCCTGCAAGTTTTGGTCGATTGTCCGAACTTCGCGTGTTGGAACTGCGCGACAATCAGCTGCAGATTCTTCCGAAGTCAATTCGAAGACTTTTAAATCTTGAACGATTGGATTTGGGTGGAAACGTTTTACAAGATTGGGTAAATTTAAAATGGTTTTAAAATTGAATCACTAATCGATTTTATTTGTACCTTAACAGAGTCGAGTTCATCTCTTTTATTGTCTTATATCTTTTAAATGATAAACACCATAATTTATACAGAATTTTCTCTGTCAAACCATTGTTTAATCTCGGGAACAGATTTATCAAATTGATTTGAAGCCGTTTCAAAATTCAAGTTCGCTTTATCGAGCTTACTCATTTTCGCTGCTTGACAGTCGACTTTTGTTTATGAGTAATATAAATATGGGAGAATTGGTTTTCGACTTTGTCTGCTGTCTGAAACGCAACACGTTAACAAGCTTTAGCATCCTACATATAGCTATAAATCTAAGACAATGGTAATTGTTTGTTCTCTGAGATTTGCTCACATCAGCACTAACCGCAAATTTTATTTTTAACGTTGATTTTGTTTCCTTTTTCAGTTTATTATTTCCGATTAATGCAGCAATTTAGCATTTCCAAATTGTTGGCTGTTATTAATGTTTTTTGTTTAAAACATTTGCAAAATCTTTTTTACTTTTAATCTGGGGATCGATACCGTATTTCGGTTTTTGCTGCTTTGAGGTATCAAACCAATAAGCGAGTAATCGCACAAGACTCGTTGAATTAGAAAGTCGGTCATATCTCATTGAATTAGAAAGTCTACGCAATGTGGTGTTTCTATAATTATAAAAAATTTCTAGCCTGACGTCATATCGAAGTTGATCAATTTGCGGGAACTTTGGCTAGACGGAAACGAATTAAACAAGGTTTCTATTGATATTGGGCAGTTACTTCAACTGACATATCTGGACCTTAGCAAAAACCTTTTGACAACTGTACCAAACCAAATTGGCTCTTTGGAACTTGTAACTGACCTTCTTCTGGCAGAAAATAATATTACCTCTTTACCTGAGAGTATTGGTGAGTTTGATTATTTTTGTATTATTTTCATTTTACGATGTATTTTGTAATTTGGCTTTATTTGTTTTTAAGTTGATGGAAAAAAGAAAAAGTTGTCTTTTTGAATGTGAAACAAGTCAAATCTTTTGCGTTTGCTGTTAACTATTGATCGTTCTTTGTTTTTATTTTGCCACGAATTAAAATCAATTCAGCTTTTTAATTTTCGATTATTCTAGAATCGTTGTTGTCTCAGATTAATTTGCACTGCAACGGATCATTTGTTTACAAATAAAAACGGCGCTATATTAACATTAGTCATTATTATTTTTAAAATATTTGTCAAATTCAGCGTTTAGCTTCGGCCACTGACGTCACTTTTAGCTAGCTTTGTCGTGTTATGTGTTATATGATTAATAATGTTGTCGGTTGTTATAGACTTAGCGAAACTGCCACGGAAGAAGTATTTTGCTGATTCTTGTGTATTCAATGCCATTATTGTTTACTTCAAAAGTTTTTAGCGTTTTTCGCTTTACGGTTACAGTGTTTCTGTTCGAAGTTTCGGAAACCGCAATTTCTTAGAGCGATTTCCACTACATTACCGTTCGTTGTAAAATGTAATTGAGTTTTGCAATAATTAGTCTTAGAATTCCTGACTCTTAAAGTCTACAATCTATCTAGCAGTTGTAGGATGTTGGTTGCCACTTAAGGTTTCTTCGTCAGATACTGTTGCAAAAACAAACAAAACAACTTTTTTCTTAGTTTAAGTGGTTACGGTTGCTTGAAGCTGAAAAAAACGCTTATCTTTCAGTCTTGCCGACGTAATAAGCTTACGAAGAGGTAGCAAGATTTATTGCGAAAAATAAGAGATGTTCCCATTATACAAACGTCACCAATGGGTACGATTTCACGTGTTTCTTGTAACAACATTACCATGCTTCGTTTTTTTCGGTGGTTTTCGACTGGGCAAAGCCGTTATGTCAAACCGCCATAAATGATTGCGACGCATTGCGCACGATTCGTCGATTGATTATGCCCGACATATAATGTATACCGAATTTCTTGTTTGTTCTCTCAGGATTTATGCGGTGTCTGACATCCTTGAACATCGAGCATAACCAAATTGAAAAGCTTCCGGACAGCATCGGAAAGTTGCGGCTCCTGGCAGAGCTCGATGCTTCTCACAACAACCTGAAAGAGCTTCCTTCATCAGTGAAAGCTCTGAGGTAACGCTTTACCACTTAAAGTAATATCGAAAAAAATTCTGATTGTCGCTTGCTATACAGTAGTTTTCAGCTCTGCGAATTTTAGGTTGATAAAAAAAATTACTGCTTTTTCCCACAACTTTTTTTTCCAAATATAGAAAGATCATTTAACTATGCAGCTTAGCGGTAGGTTGCTTAAGAAATTGATTACGTTTTAGAAATCTGCAATTGCTTCTGCTTGACGACAACCATCTGACCGAACTCCCGCGCGAGATCGGCGATTGTGTTTCGATGAGCGTTCTTCAATTGAGCCAAAACCGAATCGAAGCCCTACCGGACTCGCTCGGCAATTTGGAAAGCTTGAGAGTGCTTAATATTTCCCAGAACAGGTGCTTGTCGTTTCCAAAACAAAGTCGAGGTTTTCGTTTCAAAGCGATCGCTCGACGACTTGCCACTTAACCTTGCCCTGTTACTGACATAGGTTTTCCTTTTTCAGGATTCGTCACCTTCCTATTACGTTGAAGAATTTGACGCAGCTCGAAGCGCTTTGGATCAGTCCTAATCAATCGAAGCCGAGCGTTCCCGTCCACGTCGAGTTCGATCCCGCAGATGGACGCCAGGTTCTCACCAACTTGCTTTTTCCTCAAGAGAGAGACGGTGAGTTGGTTGGAAGCTTAAAAGTCTTCAAAGAAAAATGGATTTCGAGCGTAGTTTGTTTGATTTGAAACTGCTAAAAAAAAGCAAAAAACTCTATGTTGATTTTTCAGCGGGCAGCTTTTATTGTTTAAATTTCCCAAGTTGAGTGTAACAAAGTAAAGTGATTTTTCACTTAGTTACCGCAGAAAGAGAAAATAACTCCAACTTTTCTATTTTAAAAACAAACAATGGTTAATACATTTAAATGTAATGAACTTGCGCATAAAAAAAAGCCAAGATATTTTCTTTAATCAAAAAGATCTTTAAAAAAAAACAGATAATACTTAGTGTACAGTAAAACGTCTCTGTGCCTTTTTAACTATTTCTTGACTCCCGCGGGCCATTCAAGTCTGACACAATGTTGCCAACGGCTCGCAACTCTTGCGAAAGCGGCTTTCTCACGCAACCTGGCTGAGCTGTGCAAAAGCATTGTGACGGACACAAGCACGTGACACGCTTCTGCCTATCAGTGTAGTGAACTGTTCATTGAACAATACGTCGTATCTTACGATTCTCCTTTTCATATTAAAATCATTATTTTTGAAACAAAAAAATCATCCAGGCAATGCGCATAAAAAAGCGTTACTAAGTACCCAGAATTATTTAGTTTATGTCGCCCACACACACATATACAAGCGCTTTAATTTTGTCGATACGTAGAAATCAAATAAAATAAAAATATTGGTGTCACAACAAAAAAATTTTAATACAAAAGAACCACTGAAAAGCCCCAAATCAATTATGATCAGTTTTTAAGCAAAATTTGATTATAGTATACGAACCAGTAGTGATATTTCCCAATATAAAAGGGAGAAAATTGAATCCCGTGATAAAACAATGAAGCCAAAACACCTTAAATGGACACTGCCAATCTGCAATGCAGGTTTAAGTCGCGTCAGCAAAGTTCTCGGTGCATGCAAGGACGACGACGATAGCGACAAGTTTGCGATTGATGCTGCTGATGACGACGATCTAGAAGCTTATTCTCGTCGCGAACGAGGAAAGAGTCAAGTTGTGTTCGATCTCAGCCTGACCACGTACAGTGAAGCTGCTGATGACGACGATGACGATTTCGATGACGAAGCCGAAAAGGAGAATTCTGAATTGAAACCTTCTAGGTGATTTTAATGTTCGAGAATGAGGATTTGCTTTTTCAGACCATTAACGTGTGAACGCATGAATCCTCGTCATCATCAAAA
Source organism: Diplosoma virens (assembly GCA_963680785.1). NCBI lineage: Eukaryota > Metazoa > Chordata > Ascidiacea > Aplousobranchia > Didemnidae > Diplosoma > Diplosoma virens. Next base: position 25,255,890 of record OY796880.1, on the reverse strand, counting down.
AAACTAACAACCGCCTTCCTTCAGCTTCATTTGTTTTTATTGAAATCTTGTGAAAAATGAGTATTAAGATTGGTATAAAAATCGATTTATATTCGATTGTATTTTGACAGAGAGGACTCGAGTGAATATATTATTGACGTCGACATCAAAGAACTAAAAAAAAACAACATCAGTGAAACGTCAGGTAATGATTATTTATGAGTGATTTACAGCTAAATTTTAATAAAATTTTGCCCCTGTCTTCAATGCATTCTACGCAGATCTACCAGAAGATTCTAGAATAGATGACGGTGATCATTCGCTGGATCAATTCGCAATTGATATCCCTAAAAACAAAGAACTCACTGGATTGGTGGTTTCCCCCAGCCTCGATTCGACAAACAACTTCAAACCAAACCGACTTACTGTTATTTCTGAGAAGCCGGTGATCGATGATCAGAACGGATATGACGTTGAAGCCAGACTTCCTGTGTACGTTGGCGAAATTGAAAAGAAAAAGGACAATTTCGCAGTAAGGTCTTTGCCAGACCTAGATTTTATTGATGACGAATCTTCGGTTGACGATGATCTTCAGAAAACAGACGAAAGCAAAGCGTTTGCGAGCGATTCTCAAAACCCTGTCGCGGTTTCAAAAAGCGACTTGCAGTCAAGACAAGCGGTTGAGGCTTTCGCGTCACGTCGTTTATCACAAAAAGATATTCTCGAATCTTCTGAAGCGTGCGACAGTGCGAGCAGTCAGCTAGAGCATAGTGTCGATTCGAAAACAAGCGAACCGGGCAAGCCGCAGGTCCCTACAAAACCCAGCAAGTTGTGCATTCAGGAATTTCACGCTTCATTGGAGTCTTCAGGCGACAAGCAACCGACGAATAAATCAAGTTCAGTTTGCTTTGCAAGTTTGTCTGAAGAGGTGAAAGGTCAAGGTGTCGCTGATAGGTTAAATGATACAAAAATAGAGAATGAACACTTTGACGAAACCTTTAGAAGTGACGCGAATGATCTAGAAGTAGCAAACGAAACTAACGCGAATAACAGTAAATTTAACCAGGTGGTACCAAACGTAATAACTGATGATGCTTCTAGAAAGCTGGCTTTTATAGATTCCGATTCGAAAGTAATTTCGACTCCTGTAAGAAGCGAAGTAGATCCGATTTTAAATGCGAATCCTAATCGCTATTTGATGACAACTAAGCCGTCGTCAATTACTTTAGAAGAAAGCATTCCGCCACCTGACGATTCTGAAGCTAAAATAAATGATGTGGAAGCACAAGACATTGATGAGAAGCGTAGTGGTGTAAACATTGCGCCAACGTCTTCTGGAGAAACTCGATTTAAAGTCTCTTGGAAATCAACATCTTCAGTGGTAAAACCAGCAGCTTTCCAGCCAAATCAAATCAGCGCTAGTGTAAACTGCACAAAAGAACCACAAGAAAACAAAGAATCGAACACGGAATCTATCAAGCATGGAGATGATTTTGCAAAGAAACCAACCCCCAAAATTACTGATTCCACTATAAAACTACAAAGTGTTGACGAAAACTTTTCAAAGCCCCCTAAACCTGTTGTTCCTCCACCTGTTCCAAAAAAGAGCAGTGTTTTTCATAGCATTAAAAAATTTGAAAAGCGCTTTGAAAGCGAAACTGTAGCTCCAGCCCAAAAAGAAAAGAGCAAACAGAGTTGCGATTTAACTCAACAACACTCTAACTCACCTTTGTCCCATTCGAAATCAAGTATCGAAGCGGCTTCAAAATCAAAACCTATGGCGATTGCGACGATACTTTCTCCTGCAAAAACAAGTTCCAAACCAGACTTATCGCCCGTTCAAACTGCCGTCAGTAAACCGGATATTGATGACGTCATGATTGCAAACGACGTTTTAAAGTCCTTAGATCTTTACACGAAAGGTAAAGAGATTCAACGAAAAACTCCTCCGAACGATAGTGATGCTAACGCAACTGACGAGAACGGCGTCGCAAAAATGACCAACGAATCCTCGGGTGAAAAAAAAACGGGCGAAAAGCGTCAGTCGTACGGACGAAAATCCAAATTCGACGAGGCGCTAGCCGCCACCAAGCACAAGCACTTTCGCGAAAAGCTGGAAAAGGCGATGCAACTCCAGCAGCGCAATTCCGCCGGCAATTCGCTTCGACAATTATCGCGAGGAAGTACGTCATCGATCGCGGGTATACCCCGAATCACGTCACCGATTCCGCAAAATTACGGATTTATATCGGACCGAATGAAGCCAAACGAAGAAGAGCCAGGCATATCACAATCGAACAAAAGTACTTCTCTGAAGGGGAATTCCCCTCGTGTCCAGTCTGCAGGAGACCACAACAAATCAAACGTTCTGTCAAAACAGACCTCAACTGACGTCACGTTCGCAAAAAGAGGATCGACCTTAAGGAGCTCTTTGAGGAACTCATCACGAATTCAATCCGACACCAACATGACTACTTCAAAGACAAGTCTGGAGGAGCAACTCGGCCAACTCCTCTTAGATGGATCTTCAGCATCATCTTCCGATCATCGGGGATTCGTTCCATATCTTCCAGACGAATACTGTCTTTCGACTTCAACTCGTAGCATCAAACGATCTTCTTCTTCAAAAGACAAGCCTGACTCTTCCGGTGATTTGCATTCCAACAATTCGCGCAGAGCCGCGCGACCTGACGATTGGAGGAATCAGTTGCTTGAGTATCTTGAAAAGAAAAAGAAAGAAAAGAACAAAAATCCAAATCAGGGTAAACCAGCAAACAATATTTCTCGAAGTTCCAAACAGTTTGCAAACTCGCAATCACCGAATTATGCTTCAGCAATCCCCCAAAAATCCGTATCCAATTATCCATCCGTAAAGCTTGAAAGCAAAAATGGCGCCCGTGCTTTAGCAGCCGCTGCCAATCGTTCAGCTCAGCAACCAAAACAATCTATCCAGACCAGAAAAAATAATCTAACATCCTCCAAACCAGAAAAGAAGTTAGTTCCGAAACAGTATGCGTCTGCTGATGAAGCTCTCGGCAACTTCGAGAGAAACACATCTCAGAGATCCTCCGGCCGTCGCTCCTCCTCAAAGTATCAACGAACTCGGACTCCCGGTCCGGAAATAATGTCGACCGAGCCCAAAGTAAAAGATCTTATGACTCGGTCGAAGAGCGCCATGGACCAACCAATTTCATCGGAGCTAACTGATATTTACGCTGCTGACACATATCGCAAAGAGGATTTACCTCCAAAAGTAAATTTTGCACTTTTTTTGCTTTGATTTAAAATTTTAGTTTTTTTTTCGCTTGAAATATACACGTTACCCATTAATAATTATTTCCAATCTGTTTTAAGTTTAGCGCTTTTCTCAAAGTAAAATCACGTGGTCAATAAAAAAAGAAAATTTTATGTGTATCCTCTTAATGCGCAGGAAAACATTTGAGCGTTTAAAGTTAGGTCAAGCGATTACCCCCACTTGCTCTGAGAGATACCAAGATATTGCTGTATGGTCGAAATTTTTTTATTTGTAGATATGACTAAAATGTTGAGCTGCTTTATAAGCCAAGCAGAGGAAAGTGCCGTTAAGTGTCTTTCCCGAGGACATAACAGAATGACTGTAGTAGGTTTTAAACCGCGATTGTATGACCTACTTGTAGCGCGGTATTGATGGTTGATATAGCGGCTTTAAATGAACTTTTTTCCCATCTTGCCCGGCACTTGCAGTGGTCTGATTTTTTTTACAAAATCCCGATATCTTAGTTGATTCCCGGTTTTCATGGCACCGCGTGATTTAAAACAAAATTCTCTTTGGGAATGCGTTAACATTTTACGAATGCAGGATAACTTCTACAAAGTTCACCCCTATTTTCCCTCTGCCCCTCCCACGTATGAAGACCACATTTTACGTCAAATGAAGGCCGGAACGTACAGCGGAGACCATCAAACTTACGTCAATCTGGAACAGCTCCGCGAACGACTTCGAGCGTCCGCGAAGCAAAAAGAACAACAAAACCGAACCAATCAGACGCCGTCGATTCATCACGTGACATCGAACCCGGGTCAAACCCGGGATTTATCAGCGAAGCCATCAGCGACACGAGATCATTTCGTAAATAAACAGTAAGTTACTATCATCTGCAGTTAACACCTGTGCATGAAGAATGTTTATTGTCTGCTTTTAATGCGGTAGTAGCACTGTTGTGAAAGCCTCTAAGTCTAACAATAGAAACCCTTTGTCAACAGAATTTCGCTTTTTTGAGATTTTGCAGATTCTTGAACTGAAAAAATAATTCCAAATATTTAGTATCAAAACATTAAAGTGTAGTTCAGAAAAAATTATAATAATATTTTTTTGATAGTGCTTTCAGCCAAAATCTTTGTAGCTTATAAGGCTTATTTCAACTACATATGCTGTTCACGCTTTTTCTTCATTTATTGATCGCATTTCGCTTCAATTCGCACTAAAAGATATTAGCACTAACAAAAAGGTTTAATCAAGAATTAAAATAGTTACGGTAGTTCGCGTATACCAAACAACAGGTAAGTTAAGGGAAAACAAGCTTGGCACATACAATTGTTAACTAAGTTTTAGTTCCGATGGGTTTTGAGTATTTAACTGATTAATATTCTAAGTTAGAATGAATTGATTGTCATTTTTATCCGGTTTACTTCTTTCCAACGAAACCTTAAATCCGTTATTTGTTGTCTTATCCTAACATTTTCGAAATACGCCGCTACATCATTGAAATCAAGTACTGGGCTTCCACAACAAAAAAACATTTGTTTTTTACTTAGGCGGTAACTAAAAAGTTTGTTTTGCTTTTTTGTTTTGCAGCAGTTGCTAATATTTCTAGAAGACATTTCGTCAGTCGTTATATGAATTTACTAGCTGCTGAAAGCATAGTCGGACAAGAGCTTTAATGCAGCTTGCAGATTTTCTCACAGTCAATAAATAAAATTCCAGTCGAAGGTTTTAAGGAGGCTTTGATTTATTTGATAAACTGCGATGCATTTGTTTATGGTGCTGATAAAGACACCATAATCTGATAAGAATTACCAAGTTCTCTCACTGCGCTTTAGAAGCTTGAGCGCTTTTAATTTCATTTTATTTAATGATAAATGATTATAAAATGAGACTAAATTATTTCAGAATGTGTTTAGTATTTTTCTGCAATATTGCGTTTCATAAAAATTTCGTTTCTTTAAAACTTAAAAATCGGCTTCACAACAGCTTGTTTTCCGCTTTGTTAAGTGACGTTATGCTTCATTGATCAACAATTTCATTGAAGATTCAATAGAGAGACCGCATCACCAAGTGAAACTATGCGGAAAGAAATTGTCGTTTGCTTTTCATGCGTAATTTATGACTCCTATCTTTAGCTTATGATCACATCAAAACGAAATAACTTCGACAATCTTGCGTTTTGATGAACTCTGGTTCATTTGGGCTTTAATTGAACAATTTAACCAAAACACAAAAAGAAATAGATTTTCGATTTATACGCTTTTAAATGTTTTACGAACTTTAATTCAAAATACTCGGTGCATTATTGATGAATTTTTAAGAGAAATGCTCAGCTTGAGTTGTGAACTCGTGTCTTTTTAATCACAAGTCGGCCGCTCTTCGTCTTGCGCAGCATTAACTTGCAGTTGTTTTAATTTTTTGCGTTTCCTAGTTTGCAGTCAAACTCTTTGTTTTTTTCAACGTTGCCGCCATTTAATTCACAAAAGTTTTTAATCCGAAACACACCCAAATGATTTCTGCGAAGATTTTCGATGACGAGTTCAATTTTTTTCCAGAGAAAGTAAAACTCGATCAGAAAATTCACTGCGGGCACCCGCTCACAACTTCCTTCCTGTCAATCACCAGTCACGTGTTCAATACACACTCCAGCAGCCTTACAACGCCCAACCTCTTCAAAAAGGTGGTTATTACGTTGAAAGGCCTGCATTCCCAGCAGATCAGTACCAGCCACTGTACGACGATTTATCGCGCGTCCCATCTCGTTATCAACACGGCGACTACACGAATAAATATGTCGGCCAATTACCCTCCAGTCGATCGTCCAACCCGATCAACTTCACACCTCAGCCGATAGAAATGGACGGGAGACTAGTTAAGAATCAAACGATTTACAAAGATCCTTATTATCTACCGGATCAGAGAAATCACAGACATCCGTCATCTTTTCTCCTGCCGCCGGAGAATAACTCTCCCCACCACCGCTCCTATCAGTATTCAAACCCGTACCCGGATGATTATGCTGACAATGACGAAAGGCATGTATTAAAGTTCTAATAAATCACGTATAGTTTTTTTTATGTTTTCTGTATTAAAATATCAAAATTCGACACAGAATCAAAAAGAGTAATGGTTCAAATTTTCAGCGTTCCTAAGTATGAAAATTATTGTGATTAATAAAAAAGCTTTATTTGCATTGAAATCTCGAACAAGTTATTCTCGAAATGTTTTGGAAAGTACTTGTTAAAATCTTTCGAAAGAAAAAACCCGGGATGTGAATTTGATTTTATTAACCAGTATTTCTGACAATCGCGCATCCTTTTGTAAATTGTAATCTAGACTTCCGGCATCGATGTAACTGATTTACCGTGCATCCGGTTCTCCTGACATCGATTCAACATTGTGGGGTGATCTTTAAGGTTTCATCCGATGATTGTTCTTGTCGTTTCACAGCACTCTTTCCGCTTTTCGACCTTACCAACATCAGCAAACCAATCCTACTCGAAGAAGCCAACCGCCCCAACCTACATACAATTCTCACTATCTGGCCAATCCCGCTCATCATATAGACGACCGCCATTATTACCCCCCCAAATCGTCGATGAGCGGCCCTCATCAGCATCAAGATTACCATCAGACAGAAGGTTATTATCAGTATCTTGCCGGTGATGTTGGTGGGTACACGCAAGAGCATCTTCCCCTCGAGTTCAGCCCCGGACAATTTGATACAGGATTGAAGATGAGGTAGGTCGAAACGAATTTCTTTGGCTCGCGATTTCTTCGCCGACGACAATACTGATAATCTAACGCTTTGAAAATTACGTGAAAGTTTCTCACGATCAGCTTATCGCAAAGCTACCATCTGAACAACGAAAAAAACAATTGCTCGTGAATAAGTTGACGTAGCACCACTAGTAAACGTTCTTAATGTTAATCTATTTACTAAGATCCTATCTATAATGTAATAAAATGTGATAAATCTTTTTTATCTTCATTTCAAGCGTTTGTGAAAAAGGCAAGAGTAAAATCTTCACTTGCCAGTCAAGAGCAAAAAAAGCGATCGCCACACTGTATCACCGCAGTTTCGCTGAGTCATGGGTTTTCTTAAACTTTGATTGGGTTTCGTGTACTTCACAAGTATTCCCCATCAACGCTTATTAAAAGTATTAAATAGGGATTTACAAATTCAAAAATTAGCTGAAGGTTCTTGGTGAAAAAAAGAGTGTTGCTGTGGCTGGAGTAGCTTGATACTTTTTGATCCCAAGGTGAAATTGAAAAAAAGGTTGCCATATCTTAAGAAATATGCGTATTAATATTATCTATTCTAAAAGATTGCTATTAAAAATATACTCAAAAAACCAAATTTTGTTCTTGCATTTTTATTTAGTTAGGTTATCCAAATATCCTTTAGCTGTTAGTCTCATTATTGTATCATTTTCGCAAACTTTCTATCGTGTTTTGAAATGCTTATAACTGTCTTAACAAAGCGCCCAAAACAAAACTGCTGAAAAACTTTGAATCATTTCTAATGACACTTTTGTTCAGCTCCTCTGATGACCTACATCATGCCTTCCATGAAATTCATGATTTCGGGGTCGAACACGTGACCGTCACCGTACGGAAAAACCCTAATTTCGGGTTTCACATTATGGGTGGAGTCGACGCGGGGGGAAATCCCTATCGACCCGACGACGAAGGGGTTTTTGTCACCTACGTCGCCCCCGGTGGGTCAGCGGAAGGGTTGGTAAAACCGGGAGATAAGATTTTAATGGTGAGTGAAAAGCAAATTGATGCGAGAGTCTTTTTTACTTTAATGTCAGACGTCACTTCACAGGTGAATGGCTCTGACTTCGTTGGAATCAGCCACCAGAGAGCGGTAGACTTGTTGAAAAACGCCGGCCAAGCAGCGGTCCTTGTTGTGGAAAGAGTCGTAGGAAGGCCAGTGTGAAAACGTCGATGAGCAACTTGCAATTTTCTCTCGCACTGTTTCGTTTTTCTATTTTTATCTAACCGAAACGCAGTCGTATAATGATGAGAAGCGTTACGTTTATTTTTTAAAGGTTTTCATGTAGCCTTTCAAACTTTCTTAGATGTTTTTAGATGTTTTTTATAAGTTATTTTTGCAATGATTTACGATTCTAACGCGTTCGGCAATTCTTGTTTGATCTTTTAATTTGTTTTGTTTTTCTCGCCTTGTTGTTCCGTTGCCATCTTGACCCGAAAAATACTCAGTAATTTCGCTCGTCTCATCTTCGAACTTCAAAATCATTTCTTCGTTAAACTTGTTTTCAGGGAATTACATTCTTGAGATAAAACTAATCAAACCTCCTTCTCGATTATTCAGCGAAGCGTTCAATTAAGATCGCAGTCGCCTGTTCTTTATTAAAGCGCCTTCGCACAGGATAAAGTTAAACTTTATTTGTTTTGTTTTGTTTTTTTGACGTCACCAAAAAGACGAGTTTGGCATGGCTTGTTTGTCAAAACGTGTGCTTAATTGTTTTTTTAATCATCGTTAACTAGGTTCTACCCCCATTCTCTTAAAATTGGGTTAAACCAATCATGTTGACCCAAACGGCGTGGGTCATTTTATCCCATTGTTTGAATCGAAGCACGTGTTAATTGGAAGAGTGATTTGATTGTGAAACCTGGATTGTTTATTCATTTAATCTTTCATTTTAGAATTTGAGGCGCTCTCAACTTGGCGCATGTGAGGAAATTTGATCAATTCAATTGTTTAAGTTTTAAGAAGTAAATTCTTTTTACATAAACATTGTGAATATAAATTTTGTTGCTTTGTGATAAATTAAATTCCAATCAAAGCCGAAAAAAAGTTTCTAAAAAACTAAAGCATTTTAGCACTTTTTTTTAACAGGTTTTGACAACACATTGTAATCTTCCAAATGTACAGATTACATCAGTGTTTCTCAACTGTGTGCCGTGAAAGATTTCTAAATGTGCCGCGAAACTTTTCAAAAAACTTAAAAACAATGCTTTGCATTGGGTCAGTGTTATCTTCCAGACTTGTTTCGTACACAGAGCATGTCAAAGTTGCAGGCCGCGAAGTTTTCTGAAGAATTTTTTAATCAGATGCTTAATTCGAAATCAAATTAACGGTAGCCTACATAATTCAAATGACAAGATTTATTAGTAAGAGGTGATTTTCTAGCCGAAATCAACCAACCAATTAATTGAAAATCTTCTTTGATCTTCACCCTGATTTAAACGTAAAATTTAAAAGAATAACCGAAATCAACCAAACAATTTTTTAAGTTAAGACTTTTTTTGGCCTTCACTTTCTTTTTTAACCGAATTTCGGCCCGCGGCAAATTTTCACTCATGCGGAATGCTTACACTAGCGAATTTGATACGCTTTTCGTACACAATATGCGGAACTTGGATAGTTCATATGAAAACAAATCGTTAAAAATCTAGTGAAGAAAGTAAATTACATAGAAATTCGGTTTTTATGTAATACGCTGTAATGCCTCACTGGTCCAAATATGCCGCAAATTTGGAAGAGGTAGCAAAGTGTGCCATTGAGACTGAGAACTAGATTACATAAAGTAGTTTAAAACCTTTTTGTAGGGGTAATCAATATTCAGGTCTTTGAAAATCTCAACCGGTATTCGAAACTTAAAATTTTACTTTTTTGTTTCGAGTCGTTAAAACTGAATATTAAAACTCTTTAAACGATCTTTTTTTTATTCTGAGCCTAATAAATATATAGCCTAAACTTTTTGTAGCCTATTACAAAATAACTTTGTTAGAATACAAAAACATATCAAAAGTTTAAATTCGATTCTTCGAGGAATAAATAGGTTCTTTTAATCAGCCAAACAAATTGCAACAAAACTTTTAAACGACGGTTATCTTGATCTTCTCGAGTAGCAGGACAACAACGGTGACATCGTCAAACGCTTCTGCTTCGATTCAAAGGTAGTAAGATAACAAAGTTTTTGGAGGTAGTGATAGGATCAAAACTTTGAATTGCATGTTAAGACTGACAAGCAGAAAAAATAACGTGCCGAAGGCTGGAATTGAACAAAGACTCTGCCGATCGTCGAACAGAGCTCGAACCTCTACGCCGCCCTGCCCGATAAACGACGAATATTCCAAAAGCCAAGCCATTAATTTAAGATTTTATTAAAAATTGGTTAAAAAGTGCGATCAGTACCACGTATTTACAATTGTGTAATTTCTTCAAACTGACATTGAGCGCATTCCTGCTGCTTCCGTTTTTTTAATCTATGCTCGGCAATAACTGAAAAAACAAAAAAAATTATAAATACGCTTTCATCGTTTTAAACAAAGTGATTCGTGTGTAAACTTTAAAAAGTTTTTTTTTTTTTTCAGCAAACAAAACAAGTTTTTCCAATTGTTATCAGTAACAAAAAATACTTACTCTGGGTACTCGTAGAGATGAACAATGCTGTCAGCAGTACGTAGACTTTGATGCTAACGCAAACACTTGTGCTCCAGCCATAACCCACCATGCTTGACAGAGTGAGGAAAAAGATCCAGCACGTGAAAGCTCTTGATGTGTTGGTTGGAAAAAAGAGTGCCACACTCGCTTTAATATAAAACAAGCAGGCTATTAAGGTATTAATTACAATTTTGTTTTAAATATTATTTTATTCACCACCAGCCTTGGCATTTTTATTTAATTAAAAACTTTTTCAAAACTAAACTTTGCAAAATAATCTCTAAGTCGCGGGACTTTAAGCAATAGTTTTTCAGTCTGTCCAAAAAGTAATTTTGGGCCCTGACTTTATCTTACATCAAAAACCACACTCTTGTCCCAGTCAATAAGCCCAAGCAGAGGATTAAATAAGTAATTATGAGCAGTAAGATTAAATAATTTTGTGGTTTTTATTTGTAGCATTAAGTTTGAAAAGGAACGAAACAACGTTTCGTCTTATTTTTTTGTTTGGATCTTTTTGATCAACAAAACAAGATTCTTTATAATGTTAAACAAAATGCAACTAAGACAATTTTATTTCATGCTAACACATATATGACCATAAATTTTTTATTCGTTGGAAAAAAATCTGCTTTAATGGTTTTATTTCGGTTAATTGGTTTTATTAGAAATGTATGTAACTTTTTACACTTTTTTTTCTTTTTTCTTTGTAAATGTACTTTTAAATTTTCAATATTAAGACGCAAGGTGCGGTGACCATGCACAATTTTTTGTGTATGATATAACGTATGCCGTCTCCCTATTTGCAACCTTTGCTCTATTTTGGCTTCAATTATCAATTATTGCTTTTGGATGCAAATAAAAACATACTACTACTACTATTACTACTTTCTTTACATCATGTTAATTCAAACGAAAGCTTTTCTTTTCTATTGGTAAAAAATCACGTGAGCGATCGTTGCTATGATCTCATCAACCTCATTTGCTACTTGAGTATTGCCTCACTTTTAAATTATTGCATCAAACACTTATGACACAATGGCGGCGTCACGGTTAGGGTTCAAAAATCGAACTGATAAATGCTATAACACTGCGTTTTTTTTTGCAAACGAAACCACTTTAATTCTATTTGAAGTAAATACTTTTTGTAGTCATGACTTGAGTTTTAGCAGTAGAAGAATTTTTTTGATGGACCTTTGGGTGAGATACGGTAAAAATCTAGTGCCAGCTTTGTTATGACTTAAAAAAATATAACTGAAGTTAAAATTGTTGCAAGAGATTGTTATGAGCTTGATTTAAGCCAGCGTACTTCCTCAAAAAAACTATAGGCAACGACCTACTTCCTCAAAAAAAAATTGAGACGAAATAGCGTAGAAATATTTATTGAATGAAAGTGAAATGTAATGATCTTGTAAGTTAAATGATATCATCATAAATTAGTATCATTTTCTCATGTACAACTACACTGTTGTTTTTAGTGATTTTAAAAGCACCTAAAAAAGCAATTCAGCAAAACATTTTTTTCTGAGTCTGGAAATACTTTTAACCCCTTTTTAAAATTTGAGCAAGATTGGAGTTTATGTTTTTTCCGACAAAAATTTTTCATATTAAATCGATGCATAAAAAAGTGCCTTTTAACTGCATTTTTCAACTGGGTACCCCATACGGTTGTAATCGCTTGTCGCCGGCCCCTGGGCTTGGATCAGGTTAGTGATGACTTAAAACAACGCGGTCCAACTACAGGATAGAATTTGTGCGGGCCGCGGAACAATTTTGCACAATTCAAGTCTTGTCGATCACAAGCAGCGGCAACCTTCTATAACAAGGCATGGCGAGCTGATGGAAGAGAGTCTAGGGTTGAGACCGATTCCAAGCGAAGGCTTTTTTGTGTCCAGAAAACATCACAATTTTGGGGCGAAAATAGGAAAATCGGAGATCGATTCCAAGTGAAGACCTTTTTTTTTAGAGAACACGATGATTTCCAACAATTTCTAGCCGCCTGAGGCCCGCAAGCTCAAACAAATTTGAAGTGGCCCGCAAAAGTGAAGAAGTTGGACCACCCTGACATTAAACATTTGAATGGTCAAAATTAAGAATTTTTGAAATCGTTCGACAGATCGCAAAAATTATGTCGTTGGCCTCGGTTTGAATGACGTTGATTTAATTCTAAAGTTCATCAAATTTTTGGAGCAGGATTAACTCCCATCGCTTTGTAAGACTTTTTTGGAAACTTTGAGTTTTGACTGCAAGTTTTCCAACTAAAGATCGTGCGATTATTCAAAGTAAAACAATGCTCACCTGTAGTTGTAAAAAACCAAATGGAATCACAAACTCCAAGTCCAGCGTGGAAAAGGTAAATTATCCAAAGTTCTGAATTTTCAGTTGGGACCCAAAGCAAGCAGAATACATATGACGCGATGTTTCCGAAAAATCCAACCACATAGGGACCAGTTCTATGGGAAAAAGCTTTTAAACAAAGTATTTTGACTTGCTTCATTCTTTTAATCTTAGATATCAAAATTTTTTTAGTATTTATAGCAAAGAATGCTTGAACTGAGTTTGACTGAGCTTATTACTAAAAATAGATCAGCTTCTCAAAATTGTTGTAATGAAACTTTAAAAAGTAATTTTATTTCTGCTTTTAGCTTCAATGCGGTGTAACACTGTTTAAAAAATGCTGCGAGTTCTTTGATCATTGCAGTCGGCGTTTATGATGTTTGCAACATTTTGCAAAATTTTTTTTATTTGCTGGACGATATCTTAACACTGAAGTTATGCAAAATTAAACACATAACAAAATGTAATAACAAAGCGAGAAAAGGTTTTACGGTCAGTTTTACCACATTCACACAATTAATTAAAAGCATCAAAAAGCGTATTCGATTTAATTTACTGTTTCCTAAACTGTTAACCAAGGTAAACTTGCCTTCCAAACTTGCTTGACACTTTTCCAACAACAAAGGAAAAAACAAAGACAGATGCGTTGTAAATGGCGAGGACAACAAAGGAAAAAACAAAGACAGATGCGTTGTAAATGGCGAGGCACATTCCAACCTGCAAGCTTACTAAATTTTTTAAAGTCGAAAATTTTATACGTTTCTTAATTTTTTTTTAACAAAAACCTGTTTTGTCATTGTAATATTGAATTTGTACGCAAAGTTTATTTGCTCGCTTTATAGTTTCTGCAGGGTAAAACAAACCGAGATGTTACCAAATACAATAGAAAAACTGGTTTCGTATTCTACTTTATCATTCCATTGTTCTAAATCGGCTAACTCGCACATGTAAGTGTTTTGACATGAACGAGATATAAGGTAATCTATAATTTAATTTTATCACTTTTTGCTCAGTTCTTTGTATCAGATCGCAGCAAAAATAGATTAACGCAATAGCTAAATTAAATATTACTTAAAAATGCCAAGTTGACTCATACTCATTTCAAAGTTTTAGTAATCAGAAATATTTAAAAGATACTCCAAATTAAATCAATAATAATGTAACAAAAAGCAATTTCGGGTTAGACACAGATAGAACTGGGCCCAAAGCTTTATTTTTTACCACTCCGGGCTGCTATCAGATTCTGGCAACAACAGCGCTCAGCCAACTACTGGTTTCGTCATCCAAAACCCTCAGATTTCGGATCTACTTGGTACCAGGTGTACGGGGTTTGTGGTTTGTTCAGTCGTCCCAAAATGGCACAAATTTTGCAATTTTCTTGATTTACATTTCTTAAGACATGTTTCTACATCATCTTCATTATCACAATTAGTCAAATTTTGATTCCTCTTTCCAGACGTGGCCCGATTTATCTCACTTTTTTAGGAGCCTTCCACATCCCATTTCTTCGTTTTTTACGATCTGTAACAACCTCGTTTGTAAACCAACGATCCTAGAATTTTCTTTCATCGGAATCTTCCACATCTTCTTTGGACAACTTTGTTTCCTTCTTCGCTTTCCTGTTGCATTCCAATGTTTTTCATAAACACTGTCTTATTTCCTCTTCAAAACATCTCAAATTAACCCACTCCAATTCTCCTTAAACCAAGCATACACTATTTAAACGCCGGCGCGTCCATTTCTAATAATTTTACACCAAAAAGAGATCTCATATATTACAAAGGTTTCGTGTAAAAGTACCTCGTTATACTTTTACAAAGTTAAGATATAGGTACAACGGTGTATCATTCGTATACTCGTAAATGAGTGCTGGCTTTAAATTTCTGTCAGAAAACTCTTCCATAGAAATTTGCAGAACAACCTACGTAGATCTTCTGGTTTTCTCACATGACAGAAAAATCTATCAAAAAAAGCAGCTGTAATTTTAACTGCTATTATTCACCCTTTCGATCCGACTTTTGCACAATAAAGTTATTAATTTGGCTCTTATTTACTATTTGCCATCTTTAGTGAATTGTTTTTTAATTTTAGGGAAATCCCCAAAGCTTGTTGGGTTAGTAACGGTTAACGATATACGAGACCCCGTTCGTGGACGTAAATCTACGTCCTTTCGACTAAACCGACGTTTAACAGGTTAATTAATTATGATTAATTATGATAGTTTTTTTGCATGGGATTTCTCTTGGGCTTCAAGAATCCTCAGAGTCCTGAATTATCCCATCCCAATGTATTTTTAATGGTAAAAATTTGATTTAGGTTTATAGCGCAAATTTTTGGGACACATATATCCCAACAGGATCGAAAGGGTTAAGTCTTAAACCAGTTGAAACCGACCAGTAGCCTGTAACATAGGCTACAGCTACAGATGTTCTACAAAAATCTGTTCAAAATGGTAAGCAATAAAATTGTAAGGTTTTGTAAAAGTCAATGAAATACTAGCAAAAAATTTTTTCCACACAAAAATGTCCTTTCTGACCTTTAATTTAAAGCAGTGTTTCTTATCCTTTTTCTTTGCTAGCACCCCTTTGAAATCAGCAAATGATTCTCGCACCCTTTTAGAATTGACTGTATAAGAAAATCATTGCTATCAAAATTTTAAGCAATAACTGACTGCATACGTAATAACACAATATTAAAACTTGAGTTAGTTTTACATTAGCAAAAAAGTAAATTACCATAATACATTATACATTTACTGTGTTTCGGTGACGTTTTTGCTATTGTCTCAGTAGCATAGACCTAACCAACCTTGATAATTCAGCAACCACGCACCCCTAGGAATAGATATCGCACCTCTTAGGGTGTGAGTACCTCTGGTTAGGAACCCCTGATTTAAAGTAAAGAACTGAAGTCTTTTAATTAATAGAAAGAAAACCGCTTTTAACTGAATAAGGTATTCTCCAGAACCTCTATCGCTACGACTACGATGCTATGTGGCTGGAGGGGAATAGTTCTATCAGTTCCATTCCTTGTATTATTTTACGTCGTTCAAAACTGATTTTTAAAAAGATTTTTAAAAAAGTCAATTAAAAGCAATTGAAAAGTGCCGTTACAATGCAGTTTTTCAATTACATCAAGTAATCTACAGGCTAATTATAGATTGAAAGACATGATTTTTTTCTCATCTATAAAAAGCATCAAAGTTACGATTGAGGTTTTTTAAATGCATTAAAATGAAATCGAGTCCCACTTTTTGCTCATGATGGTGTTTAAAGCTTCATCAAGCTATTCCTGGCCGCATGCACTTTTCAGTAGAGACTTGGACGAATACGAGAAAGCGTCAGAGTGCACTCGACTCTAACAGGTCTGGTGCGCTCGTGGTCGAGTACAAGCGGCAGACTCACTTACATACAATAAAATTGTACCGGTAGGCTGGTATGGGTGGTCCAAGTGATTGTTAAAAACAGAAGTGAATAGACACTAATTGGCTAGTTTTTAATTCCAAGTTTTGTGTGAACGTTTTTTTATAGAGACTCTCTTTGTTTCGTGCTTCAGAATTAGAAATAAAATTTTGGAATAATACAGTATATAGCAGGAGTGGCCAAACGTATACCATGTTTGAGCCGCATATCATAAATCCAAACTTTTAAGAGCCGTAACACAAAAATCTAAAAACATGAATTTATTTACTCGTTTACTGATAAAAAAAACGTCCTCACTTGAAATCATTCTCAGATTTCCCACTTTTCGTCCCAACTTTATAGTGTTCTCTAAAAAAAAGGTCCTCACTTGAAATCATCATCAGATTTCCCTATTCTCGTCCCAAAATCATGGTGTTCTCTAAAAAAGGTCGTCGGTTTTCCCACATAATTTTTCATATTTTTTCAAAAGGTTCAAAGAGCCGCCGTTTAGCCATCCCTGGTATATAGATTAAATTTATATTCTTCCAAGTTACAACCTAGTACGGATGGTTTTAATAAATAAAAACTACGAGACCAAAAACTGGCCGCAAAATATCGTATCGTGCAGGTTTCTACGTGAAAGACATATAGCGATTGGCCTAATTCAGAGGCGTCCAACCTTTTTAAGCCAAGGGCTTTTTCAACTTATTAAAAATACTTGCGGGTCAAGTAAATAAAACATCGCAGCCGAATTTTACAAATGAAAATTTTTTTGTTTTTACTTCGCATTAAAAAAATTTCTCTTAAAGCACAATTACCTAATTTACTTTACGTGATTTTGAAAATTATCTGGCGGGCCAATCAAGCCTTTAAGTAGGTCAGATGTGGCCTCTGGTCACGGGTTGGACGCCCTCGCTTAATTGCTATGTATCAACAAATTCAATGACGCAACTATCTCATAATTGAAGTACAAACTGTAAGTTTAAGTAACGGCGACAAAGGCTAAAATTTTCGTACCTCAGATACGCCGTACACGCAAGAAACATAAGCTCGTGTGATGTCACTGCTTTCAAAGCTTTTGTTAAATCCACTGTAAAACTGTAAACCCATTAGAAGTAATTGATCTGGTAGAAAAAATTGCTGAAAAGTTTTTTTGCTTTCTTGTTTTATTAGAGTAAACTTTTCTTTGTTGCTTTTTCTTGATTTTATTTTTTGCTTATTGTCATCTTTTTCAGGATTCTGAAAAGAAATTTGGGCAAATTTGTTACGTATCAAGCAAACATTATAGTTATAGTTACAGCAGAGATTGTCCCCAGGATGCCAAGGCATCTTCTTGATATGCTAAAGGTGCAGCAAGAAATTAATAGTTTAAATTTGTTTGATAATCCACAACTTATATAGACTTTAGTCCTTATTTGAAAGCAAAAATAACCCGAAAATTGTTTTTTGATTTCACTAAATTTTTCTTTTCTAGGTTGGTGTCGTAAAAAACAAATGGCTTAAGAAAATATCAAAATGTTCTTAATTCGAAGTTACCTGCTTAGGTTGAATTTTTTTTGTGGCCCAAAACTTCGTTTAACGATACTTTTACATTCATAAAGGGTCACGCCATAAGAATCCACAACTGCTTCGCTTACACTAAGGATGACATTTTTTATGATTAAAAATATATTTTTTTATAAATTATTTAAGAAGACCATAAAATGGTCATCAGATGAAATGGGAAATTCTATTAAATACTTTACTTAATTACAGCCTTTTGCTTTACCTGATAGAAACTGATGTGCGTCACTTCGTTTACTTCGCCTATTTTATTTACTTTATTTCTGTGCCTTCCAATTTTTTCCATTTAGAATAGCTACCAGTTGTCCTTTTGAATCAGAGCCACGCAATGCGTTTATTAGCCGTGCTAGACAGCCGCCTGGAGCGCACATTTAGGGATTGCTTTTTATTTTGCTTTTTAAAACTCCTCTTGCGGCTTTTTTTATGCGGTTCTGTCCAAAGGGAAAGACACTTTACAGCACCTTCCTCTGTCTAACAGTTTTATCCAGAAGCTTGTTTATTAGATTTAGATCAATATATATAAACAAAAGATATATCTATATATATAAACTCTCAATCAGACAGCAATGAGATCGTTGTGAGTACGTCAGGTAATCGCTTGACAGCTTCTCTAAGTTTAACGACTTCGACTTTGTCCTACAAGTCAAGGGGGAAAACAGTTGATATGATTACAAATGAACAGAGTATGAGTTATAGATACCGGAATTGATAACTGTTTTTTCAGAGCATATTCTTAGTTGCTTTTTGAAAATGCAACAACGGTTAAAATTTTTATTTACCATTGCAAATTTTATAAAAAAAGTACCATTTTTTTATCCCTTGCAATCTAACTGAAAAAACTTGTTGAAAAGAATTCATTAAAATGGCAACTTGGCTTATGCCAGATGATAGATTCATCGTCAAATTAATTTTCATACAATAACTTATCGGTAATATTTGTGTCCAAACTATTTACTTGTAGATCTTTTACTGTTTCCGGAATTATTTTTTTCGTAGAATTTTCCAAAAAATCAGGCTCTGATTGTACTTCTTTAAGGTCAGCCAGCGATTTATCTAAAAACGAACTTTCTAAATCTTTTATAAGAGCAATTGACAGTTTTATATTTAAAACCTTGTATTCGTGATTTTAAATTTTGAGCAATGTTAAAGCAAGAAAGTTACTTTCAGAAGTGCCCCTCAGGACAGTAGGCCTACAATTAAAACGAATCATAGTCGAATTTACAGCACTCCGTATTTACAGTCATAGTCGAATTTCATTTAAAAGTCATTCTTTGTGTATTGTTGGCATCTTTATGAAAATGCTTAGTGAAATGCTTCACTATCACAAACAATGGGTCTAACTGGTGTAACTTTGAATCTTTCAACATTGCTCTCCGGTATTACAGTTAACTAAAAGTCAACCTTGTTTTACAAAGTTGCCATTTTTCAGTTTTCGAAAACTAACTTGAAGGAGCAAACATTAGATGAAGAAGCACCCCCAGAAAAGCGCAACCTGAAAAAAAGCCAACCACAATAAATACAGAAACGGGATTCGGAGGACGATAATTTGATATTGTTTCCTTGGTCACTTCAGGATCTTGACAATCTTTTGCTCCACATATTTCATTTACTTGAAATCTAAAACGTTTAGAAATTTTAAGTGATACTGCGAGATATTTTTGTCTTGAATGAATTGTTTTTATTTTTTACTGACTAGCTGGACAATAGCTGAACTTGGAGTGGTAGGGTCGTTATCGAGGTTTGAACCGATTCTAAAAGTCATTCGCTATAAAAAAAAATTTAGTTCAGATAGCCACATAATGAAGATTTGGAAAGATTTTTTCTACTTGTGATAATCATTGTACATTGCTGAAGTTTTTTCTTTAAAAATACTAGTCAGTTTTGTTTTGTGAAAAGATCGCAAAGCTTATTCTAAGGTCTATTATTCAAATCCAACCACTGAAGTTAAAAAAGCTAGAGTTTACAGAGTGGTCCCGGAATTTAAATGCAAATTGAAAGGGTTTGGAACGGTTTTTCTTAATCTTTTTTGCAAATTCTACTCTTTATCAAACAAAATTATTAGATATAACCCAATTCAAACTTATGGCAAGTGTATAACCTGAACCCCAATCGGCTATAAAATCAAAATCGAATAATTATGTTCTTGGATTTCAAATTCGAACTCGACATATACATTTTTGCTGTAAATTAAAAGTCTGTGTTACTGTTGTTAAATCTAAATTATCTAGTCTTGATGAATCAGCAAGAAGTATTTTATAACGTAGCCTAGGCAAAAAAACAATTTCGTAGTTACTGTAAGTGGTTTATTCCAAAAAATAAAGAAATGATAAGAATAAATCACATTCCAAACGATACAGAATATAGGCCTACATAAAATTTTGATTCAATTATAGAGTATAATTCAAACTGCTATTCAGTTCGTTGCACAATACAATTGAACACGCACGTTAGATGTGTACCGAAATTTCGTTGTGGCCTAAATTTTTATGGATTTCTCCGGAAAATCAAATCAACATTATGAAAAGAGAAAATCTTCAGGCCTATTGTGCTTCAAATCAGAGACGAAGAATACAGTTTTCGTGCATCTGTTTCGTGTTTGACAAAAACCATACAATCTAAGATTCACCTAGCTGGACATCTCCATGGTCAGTCAACTACCTCTGTCCTAGAGAAATAAACTGGACACTTTAATTCAGTGTTTCTCAACCAACCCTCTCCCGATCGATGCCGGTCCTTCGTAATTTTTGTGCCGGTCTGTGAAAACGTTTGTTGCCCTACACCGGTTTTTTGCATAATTTTATTATTATTGGTCTTTTTTGATTGTTATCTTTTTTTGACTCGCTGGAAACTCGTTAACTTTATATTTAAAACAACCACCAACCAATTATTTCCACCTGCTTTCAAACATGCCGTGATATATCTGTGGGGTTAAAATTTATAGAAATATAGAGTTATAGAGTTTTTTTTATAATAGAATTAGATATATGCCTGAAGTTTAGAGAAGATAAAAATGCTGTAAAAAGTCTTTCCAAAGGACACAACAAAATGTCGAGAGTAGGTTTTGAACTATGACCATTTCGATTACGTTCACCATCAATATGGGGCTCTTCACTACTCGGCCAAGCTACGTAATAATGTAGCCAATTAAAAAGCTTTTGTGTCTACTTATTTTAATCAGTTACATAACAGCAGTTACATAACAGTCAGTTACATAACAGCAGTAAAAGGTTATAAAAATGTCTGTCAGCGTAGTAAAAGTCCAATAAAAATTTTATATCGCGACTAGATTAAAAGCTTTTGATAAAAAGAGGTTTTTATGATTTACAGAAAGGGGTTTTCATGATGCATGAAAATCCGAAAAGAAGTTGTGAAGCATAAAAGATTTAGAAACACTGACTTACAGACCCAACTTACAAACGTTATTTCTGAAGCCAATTCTTAACTGTTGTTATTTTACAAGCTTAAGTTTTTGTAAAGTCACATTTCTAAGAGAAATAAAGCAAAGTTTAAAATATTTTTTATCTAATTGCGGAAAGATAGGCTTTCAGCCTAACCAAAGCTAAACAACTCCAATAAATGAAGTCATTCCAACATTAACTTACTGTTTTGAAAAGCTATTTGTCAGAGAGGGTGCCAGTGAAAAGTTTTGATTTGTTTGAATGACGTCATCATGTTGGTTGTTGTTCTTCGGATTGATTTCAAAAATAAAAGTAACAAACAAATTTCCAATCGCCTGAAATATAATTTTTACTTTAAATTAAAATGTCCACGTTTTTTTGCAGATCAATTAAGTATATTTGAAAAGCCTGTCGAACCAAACTTTAATAGAAAAAAATAATTTTTGTCCAAGGTTTGGTTCTGAACTGCCTCACTTCTTGGTTTATTGTAAAACTAGGCATACCGCTCAATGAATTAAAGTCAAAAGATACCGATCCCGCCTCGAGCCTAAAATCTAGTAGTTGTGATTCCATGCAGGTCTTTTTGTAATTCAAATTGAAATGTTTTGGGCCATGCATCACAGTTAGAATATTGCTTATGAACTAAGTTTTTTCAATTTTTTATCACAATATATTAACAAGTTTTCAAAGCTCTCTATTCTACTGCTGAACATTGAAGACCTAATTGCCAGCAAGAATGACTTCATTTGTGGTTCCTATTAATCTCCTTTGTTTAAGACGTGATCGAACGTCATTATTTAAATTTCCCCTGCGGTTCACAGCACATTGTCGAAAAGATTTGGTGTGTTGTTTTAGTCTGTATTTTTCAAATAAATTGCTTCTTCCTTTTTCTAACCCCGTCTTTAACAACACACAAACTTTTCAACATTTTGTTATTTTGTTCATGTGGCGGAGCAGAAATAAAAGAAAACTGAACTGAACTAAACTGAAAATTTGATTAATTTATTGATTGATTGGGCGACGTCTTCAGCATTTGCGACAGAGTTTGAAGCACGTGCTATCCTGCGACAGGAGATTGACTGCACTTATGTCGATAACGCATAAGATCGAAGTTTGAATTTGCTAGCCAAGACGCTGGACAGTTCATCACCGGTTAAAACGAATTTTGTCCAACAATTTCCATCTACATCAAATTTTAAGAGTGTTTTTGTAAAGGCGTTGATAATTTATTTTAGGAAATAGTTAACGTCTGCACAGCCTTACAAACTTGAATGCTTCTATCTTCTATTTTTCACTTTCAAATTTATGTTGTCGGCTTCATCAGATCGGATTTTGACTGGAAGTATGTTGCTAAAACTGGGAAGGGGGGGTGTATTGCCAAGTTAGTAGGACAATTGTTAATAATCTCTTTTAAGATCTTAACAAATTCACGAGTGAAACTAAGGTCAGATTTTGCAACAAAAAAATTTTAACTGATTCAATAAAATAAAGCGTTGTCCACAAGACACTTCATGCCAAAGGTTTCCCGAGAATCGATAACGGCTGTTGCTTATCGCACATCTAAGGAATTAATTGAAATTTAAATCCTCTTTGCAGTGTTTTTTTATTGTAAAAGTCATAGGTTTTCAAATATGGCACGTTCAATACTATTATTCATCTTTGTTTTGTTAGAAGAAACTACCAATAATAACCACATAGAAACACTTAAACAATTTCAAAAGGAAAAGTAAATCCACTATACTGCGAAACTTAGTTTATTAAAGGACGTTTCGGAATTTTAACTCATTCCATCATCGACTGCGTTAAAGTAATTACTTACTGTAATTAAAAATTCGAATATTTAAATTTCGATAACTAAATATTGAATGTTGGAGAAAACGGTTGATAAAAGAGTTGTTACACATCCAAAAATTTTATCTATCAATGAATAATGACAAACAATTAATTCCACTCTAGGCCAGGGATCGGCAACGTTTTCTTTCCAGTGTGCCAAGTTGTGAAATTCAATGTCAAAACATACGTTTGCGTGCCGATGTCTTTACTTCGATTCCCTATTTTTCTCCCAAAATCAGGATGTTCTCTAAAAAAAAAAAAAAAGGTCCGTAAACGTGTTTTTGAAAAATATTCACGACGCCGCGTGCCGTATAAAATCACCTCGCGTGCCGGGGGTTGCCGACCCCTGCTCTAGGCTATGTATTTAACATTTAGTGTTCTTTTTACTTGTACCAATAGTACCAACAGCACATTCTGTACCAATAGCACAGCATATGTTTAAACTTGCTATTTTACTATTTCGAACAAGTTTTAAATTTGTAAAGTCGTTATTTCCTATACGCCTAAATTGCTATTGTACAAAAAATACTTCAAAATTATTATGTATTTATTCAGGTCTATAACATTGTAGTGAACTGGATCAATGATTATTTGATGGAGTAGTTATCTAAGTTTGAATGGATGTCAATTTAACCGCTGTGGATAGTAATTCTTCTGGTACCTTTAAATTGCGAGAAAGTCACGTTTTTTTATGCTCCAAATGGTGATTTCTCAGCGTATCTTGTGTGTGTGCTTGACAAGATATCTTGTGTGCTTGAGTTTGCGAAAACAAACGCCATTGTCAAAGTTCAGCATGGCTTTAGAACAGAATTCGGCATTGATCCGCCCCATCGTGAGACCATTTGACGGTGGTTTAGACAGTTTAAAGAGACTGGATGCCGGTGCAAAGGAAAGAGTTCTGGAAGACCACGTACTGCAGAGGAGCAGGTGGAGAGCATTCACGATGCATAGGAAAATAGCCGACGTAATTCTAAACATCGAGCAAGTCATCAGCTTGAGATTCCGCATACCACTGTCTGGTGTGTGTTAAAAAGATGGTTACATATGAAAGCATAGAAAGTAAGCTTCGTCCAAGCACTTGCTGATGGCGACAAGGAGATGCGAAGGACATTCTGTGAGTCAATGCTGAAGATGGTGGAAGGCGATGAGACCTTTTTTTTACGTCTCGTTTTTAGAAATGAAGCGACTTTTTCTTTGTGTGGCACAGTCAATTATCACAATGTGCACATTTGGGGAACACATCACCTTCATGAAACAGTTGAGCATCCAAGAGGTTCCTCTAAAGTGAACGTCTTTTGTGCTGTGACTCAGGAAAAAATTCATGACCCCTTTTTCTTTGAAGGAAACACCGCTATAGAACAAAGCTATCTGGAAATGCTTCAAAACTGGCTACTCACTTTATTGCAAGCAGATTCGAATGACTTCATTTTTCAGCAAGATGGAGCACCGCCTCATTGGCATCTCGGGGTTTGAGCTTATCTTAATGAAAATGTGCCCTAATGATGAATTGGTAGGAGAGGTGCTTGCTCTCTGCACTTGCCCTGCCAGATCCCTGAACCTTGCTGTGTGTGACTTTTTCTTGTGGGGTTATGTTAAAGACAAACTTTATACTCCACCGCTTCTAGCAAATTTCGATGGCATGAAAGATCGAATAACAGCTGCAATCAACACAGTGGACCGCGACATGCTGAGGCGCATTAGGGATGAATTTTCATATCGGCTTGATGTCGTCCGTGCTGCCGGTGGTGACCACATTGAGCACTTGTAAAACATGAAATAAAACTTGAAGGTATGTACAATACAAGTGTCCCAGCTAGAGTATTCTATTGTTTATCGTTTTTGACATACGCATCACGTGATGATATTGGCGTATTCTTTTTGAAACACCCTGTATTATTTCAATTTTTAAGTCACATTATTTATATATGCCCAAACTTAGTTCGTTTTATTATGTATATTTTGGCAATATTTTACTGCATTACATCGTAAATTATCCAAATTTACGATTAAGTAGTTACTGTATTTAAGTGCGGTTGATGATGAAATGAATTAAAATTTTAAAACGTCCTGTAATAAACTATGTTTCGCAGAATGTTGGCTTTACTTTGTGTTCTGATATAACAAGTTAGTTTTTGTCTTTGTTTTAACAAGCTTTGTTTGGGTTTTATTAGTTCAATCAAGTATTGATTTTTCAGGCAAATTAAAGTTTTTAAATTATCTTATGTTAGTATATTTAAATGACAAATAATTGACAGTAAACCGAAAGCCCGATATATAAAAACTTTTGCTATTTCTACGAACCTGAAGCCAGACAATTTTTGTGGCAACTGTTAACTTACTACAACAATTGATGAAATGCAAACATGAGTAAAAACGTTTACTTGTAGAAACCTGTAAAAGTTGTCTTGGTGTTAAAATTTGCATCATTTTCATTCGTTTTCGCAGAAAAATTCCCAGTTTGATTAGATGTATACCAAAACCTAAAAGTAAATTTCAACCAGACAGCAATATCTTGGCATCTCTGGAAACACGCCAGGTTAATTGCTTGAAAGTTGCCCTAAGTACATAGCGTAAAAAAAACATAGCGTTACCAGATATAAATGCCGAAGAGATTGTGTAAAGTCGGTTTTTAAGTTTTAAAATTGTGCAAATCACTTACTTGTGAAAAATTCATTGCTGCAAATAAAACTCCGCTGCACATGCTAAGATTCGCCTCAAATGTTCCGGATCGGGATTGCTGGAAAAGTTTGGCGTAATGAACGAGATATGACCCGGATGACACCCAGTACAAGGCTTTTCCTAATCCATAAATGATGTTTCCAGGCAACAAAATGTAAGGTTCTGCAACAAATGCTTTTCACTTTATATTTTTGTTATTTTTTGAGGGTTCGTGTGCAATCTTGACAATTTTGTCCAGCGTTTTGTACAAAGGTTCCTACCGTATTGAGCTGAAACGTTTTAATCAGAGCTGTCTTTAAAATAAACTTTTAAGCTTTGTTTTTTGCGTGTAGCATTGAAACATAGTTTAGTATTTTAGCTATAATGATTTTGGATCCATTTGATCTCCATCTTACAATTAATTATTTTTTTAATCGTTGTCATTCTTTTATCAGTAGTGTAGCCGAGTTGTACAAGCGACGTTTTTGCTGACGATCTCAAGTCAGATGCTTTGATTTCAATTCCTGCTCTCGTCAAATTCCTGGGTCCTTAAAAAAGACACTTAATGTCGTTTTCTATTGTTTGGCAGTCCCAGCAAGTATTTTTAATTATAGTCAAACCTGTAATTAACAAAAACATAAAAATTTTTGTCGGATAAGAAAATCTCGGAATCGAGGATGAATACTTGATATTATAATATGATGAATTCTCTTGAAAAGCGAAAAAATTGTTTCGTATCATCCATAAAGGGTTTAAATCCAATAAATCTAGACTATAACTTAATGGGCCATAATTAAACACCACAGTAAATTTAACAGCATTACCTGGGTAGGAATTCGAGAGACAATATATCAAGGCTGAAACATCCGATATCATCAGTCCGGTTTTTATGCCGTAGATTTGAAGAAAAGACGGAGACAGAACAGCAACCAACAATGTTGATAGATAATGTAAGGTAAGCGACAAAGCTCCTGGAACAAAAATCCAAAAGTCGAATGAATAGGACAAATAAATTTGCATTTTATCTTTAGCGCATACACACAATCCTTAAACGCTTTAAGGCAAATAGCCGTTCTGAAAAAATTACTTTTGCTTTATTTGGAAAAAACACGACCTTTTTTTGATCTGTAGGTACATTTGTAGTTATCATGGCAGTTAATAGGAAAAAAAAACAAAAGACCAAACAAAAAGTCATTACTTTGATTTGAACGTGATATTTGCGAATATCTTGCATGACAATTGAAAATGGGACCACAAATTTAGTTTAAGACCAAAAAAACAAAAAAAGGGCATCACCATGATTACTGCACGAATTATGGCTCGCGGTAAACTTGCAAACAAAAATTTGGCTTTCGACGATTAAAAGGTTGGGCACCCTTCCCTACAATCATCAACTCACCCAGACCATTTTCAACGTTTATACTTGACTGCAATCCAATCAGTGTGTATTGGCCACAACTCATTAAAGAAATTCCTGTCATGTAGATTATGAACGATTTTGTCGGGTTCTTTTGGTCCCAAAATTCAATTTTGTTTTTGACGTTTTTCATTTTGAAAAAAATTTAGTGTCAAGTTGTTTTATAAATTTTGCAATTGTTGTGCAATCTGAAAGCAAGCATTTTTCAAATTAAAAGTTATTTCAATTAAAAGCAATTAAATTCAATTTTAACAAAAAATTACCGTAGATACTCGACTATAAGTCGAGGTTTTTTTCAGAAAAATTTGACAGATAAAATGAATTGGACTTATAGACGGGTCAATAAAAAAAAAAAAGTTTTCTTCAAAATCTAGTAAATTTTCTACCTCGACTTATACTCGAGGTCGACTTGTAGTCGAGTATCTACGGTATTGTTAATATCATTTTTTATTTATAAACAAATAATAATTTTCAAAATAAATAGTCAGTATCGTTTAAACAGGATTATAAAAATATCAGGCAACACGTAAAACAACGAAATAAATTATATACAGCTTCTGACTTTGAGTAGCTTTGGGTTTACGTTCTTTACGATTTTAATTTTTGGCTACTGCAATCTCAGTTTTTTAACTATGCATATTTAATTAATTGTTTAAGACAATCTGTTGGTGGAAACAACAAAACACAGCACTTTCATTTCAGCTTTGTTTTTCTCTTTTATTAACTCTTCTTCTATAACTAATTTTGTTGGCTTGCAGTTGACATGACAAGATTTGTGAAGAGTCTACAAAAACAGTTTTTTCGAGTCCCTCTTTACTCTTTTGTCTAATAATTCAGTATCTTGTGTGCAAATTTTCGCAGAAAAAAAATCAATAACTTTTAAATTCCCGCTGCATTTTACTTAAATTAGTGAATTTGAACTCAAATTATTTTTCTACTCAAAAGTTTAAAATTAACACAAATTAAAAGAAAAAATTTATTTAATAGTTCATCTACCTATAACAATTTATGTCAGTAAATCGATAACCTTTAGTTAAAAACTTGTGCAGGATGTTTTTTTTCATGCATGGTATATTTTCAAACCCATTAGTCAGCAGAGTGTTCAAAAAAAGCTAAAAACGTTTACGTTTTTCTTGTTTTTATTTTAAATTGCACATTTTTTCTTATTATATTATTTATGAAGAGAATTCTTGTATTTTTATGTCCATTCCACTATTATTTTCAACAATTTGTGGTTACTTAATATCAATACATAGTCTTCGTAGATCGGCAAAAATTCCAAGAGGGGCATTTGTTAGTGGTCAAGCAGTTGAAAACCTTTGTTGTAAAGTAATTGCAACATGCAATTGTTCAATTTTTTTCGAGTAATATTCATTAAACACCAGTCACTGTATTGTTAATGTTAATGAAAAATTGCTCGAAAAATTTCAATGCTTATAACGTTGTTTTTAGCTCGGGGC
Organism: Diplosoma virens; assembly: GCA_963680785.1. Lineage (NCBI taxonomy): Eukaryota > Metazoa > Chordata > Ascidiacea > Aplousobranchia > Didemnidae > Diplosoma > Diplosoma virens. The sequence continues at coordinate 25,227,183 of OY796880.1, read as the reverse complement.
ACAAAAGTTACTTGTCACAAAACTTTTAACGTCTTTCTCCTGAACCGACCAAGTTGCAAATCCTTCCGCCACAAACCAATTATAATTCGCCTTTTCTAAATGACACTCGCGATTGTGACTTTTTTTTTTAAACAAGCATTAATTAAAACTTTCAACATGACTGGTTAAATCAGACTGATAACTTGCATTCAAAATCCCTCGTTTAATTTCTGAAATCTGTCTTTGAAAAATAACTCTGCAATATTGTAACTTCAAAAAGATAGCGAAACACAAAAAGTTTGAATAACTTTTGTAACGTAATTATTTTATATTGAAACGGCATGGTGTAATGCAAAACAAATTTTTGATAAAACATAAATGGCAACTCAGTAATGAAGCACTTAAAACAGCAAATGATATTTTACTTTTCACCATGGTTCGAGTCAGCTGTTTGCATTTTGACAATGGAGGAATGCAATAAATGGCATGAACGGTCTATCAAAAGACAGTTGTGTCAGATGCATTTGCTTACGTCTAAAAACGCACTCTTGACTCTGCAGTAAAGCTAATATGATTCAGAATCGGTTCATAAAATTTCGATTAACAAAAGGCTTGCTTACATAAAATAGTGTTCGCTAACTTAGATGTAATTTGGCTTTTTGAAAGCGCGTCAAAAAAAGGCTTAAAAATTCACTCACGGCAGATGTATTTGAACCTTAACCTAAACATTACCAAATTTCAAATAGTTTTCTCAATTTCAAAAACCAATATTTACTTAAAGCTAGCACTAGAAAGTGTCAGCAGCCAAAGAATTATCTGCCTTCAAACTTGCAGTGTGACCGAAATCAAACCGTCAATGTACAAATTAAGCCAAAATTAAAAATCGAGTGAATTCTTTAAAATAAGCAGAGCATAAATGGGTGAGATTTAAATCTTTTTATCCCGATAGACGGTAGTTTTTTAACAAAATAATTTTAAACCATAACAAATATCATAAAGCGCACCACGATAAACAGAAGAGTTCTTAAGTTTTTCTTAAGCAAATGCGCTTAAAAATGTTATGTTGTGGTGGCAAGACTTTAAAAAATTAAAGGTAAAATAGAAGAAAATTGAAACGAAACAAACGAACAAAAACAGAAGTTTTAACTTTAACTAAACGCATTATGCTCGTAATAGAATGGGATTGAGGACGTCCTGTTCCAAAAGTCGCTTTTCTCTCTGTACTTTTGCCGTGACTTGAAAGCACCAGCACCAGCTGGGGATCGGAAAAATTCGAAGGCTGACGCCGAAAATTCAAAAACTTCAAGCGGTCGTGTAGTGATCAAATGAGCCGAGGTATTCAAGCGCAGCACGATAACAAAACTGATATTGATCTTCGGTTTGAACCATAGCCGGACGCTGGGTGCGCAACATCTTTACCGTCTGAAACATTGTAAAAATGCGTTCAGAAAATATTTGGATGTTTTGATTCAACGTTATTGTGCAAAGTTCTTTCAAATCAAGCCGAAAAAAACCTGTTTTTTCTGCTGTTTCAAATTTCGTTTCAAAACTTCATTTGAAGATCAATTAAGCAGAAAAAAACACATTTACTTAGACTGGCATATCTAAGTTTCGGAGATAAATTTATTTTGCAGCTCTACAGTACATGTTATGGTTAATTGCACTGGATATAAACAAAGTCATTTCACAAAGCAATACTCAATAAAATGCACTTTCGAGATAAAAAACATTTGAAAATCAATAAAATACCGAAACAACACAACGGAAATCGAGCATGAGTTACTTGAATACAAGGGAATCTTTGAAATAATGCTTTGATGATTTTAATATTTTTTAAAGCGATTTATTTTTCTTACCTGAAACATATCAACAAGATTTTCAAATCGCATCCGCTCGAGGGCGATACTGAGCGTAATGAAAACTCCAGTGCGTCCCACTCCCGCGCTGCAGTGAACAGTGATTGGTCCTTCTTGGCCGAATTGCTCCTTTGTTTTATGAACCTGGCCAATAAAATCGATAAAGCCTTCGCCTGATCGTGGAACAGCCTGTTCTGGCCAATCAGTGAATTGGAATTGACGGATTGTTCGCGATTGACCGTCCCTGGCATCAGTCACCTGACAAAAAGTTTTGTAAAAACCATAGAAAAAAAATGCGTTCAAATTATAACAACAGTCTTACGGCCGTGCTATGTTTCAATTAAAATACTGAAAGTCAAAGTAAATATAAAAATAAGATAAAAAAAAATCAAATCGAATCGAAACCAAATCCAACTTAAAACCGACCTTGAATTCCCTGAGTATATATTGCGGCATCTTGTACTCGGGCATGGGGTCGACCACGAAGTACTGGTACCTGGCCGACCTGTCCACCGGCCAATACTGGTGGCACTTGTCCTGCAAGAAAGTAACATTTTAAAACCACAACCGGACGTTGCGTCTCCGTGACGCAACTCGAACGCGACCCACCCTTCCGTTCTCCCGCAGCTTGGTCAGCATGACGACGATCGTAGAGTTGTGCTCCCAGAGCATTCGCCAGAAATCGTCGCTGGTGTCGGAAAGCGGCCCCTGAGTGGCGATGTAGGCTCGCCTTTGTCTGAAATCAAAACCGAATCCGTTTTGAGAACGCGACGCGTCGCTAACGCTCGATGAACGCTTTTCATGAGTCAGCAGCAGCATAATCGACGGGAAATCGCTATTTCGATATCGTGCAATCGCGAAAGAATGTCGAAATACGTTTTCGATTTGGAAGGAATCTTCGAAAAGCGGCGGCCGCTTTGCAAAGGTCGCCGAACACCGGCAACTACATCGTAGCCCAACTAACCGATAACCATCGATGAAGCTGGCATTGATGTAATCGGATCCTTGAACCCCTCGAATGTGCTGCAGACAGACGCGGGAGCCTTCATAGGGAAGGATGTTGACGAGTCGGTTCTTGAACGTATTGCATGGAAGGTTCGCATTCACGAAGCGGGCGGCAGGTGCTTTGCTGCTGGCCAAACGCTGCAAAGTTATATAGTCAAAAAAACTTGCTTTCCTCAATTCTATCGCCTCGTATCGAAACAGATAAAAGAACGACACAAGTAGCATTATGGATTAAGTAGCTTTGCGTCGTTCTTGTGAGATAAGTGAAAAACGATAACTCGCAAACGATTCGATCGAATAAGCCCGCCTCTCCCAGAAAATCACTTTGTTCTCACCTTAAACTCGAGTTCCATGGGCGTGACCGCGGTCACGGGGTCGGGGGTGGTCAGGGCGTGAAGGTGGTTGTAGAGGTTGCGAGCGGGTAGCTCCGTGTTGCCGCAGTTGATCGCTTCCAAGATGGCGTCGTGAATGAAAATATACTGGTCCTCAGTCTGCACCTGCGCGTCGTAAAAGCTTCAACTTAACGAGTTTTCGACGTGCGACGACAGAGTCGACACGTTCTTTTTCGTCGCCGACGACACCCACCATGTAATTGCGCTCCGCCCTCATGCACGTGACCTGGCCGTAGATGTCGATGGTGTCCTCGTGCTTCATTCGCTCGAGCATCGAGTCGATGCAGATGAAGCAGCCTGTTCTGCCCACGCCAGCGCTGTCCGATAACAATCGCGTGTTAATCGTTGTCGTTATCACGATGCTTTTGTCTCCAACTTGTCAGCTGCGATTCGCAGTTGTGCGCAAATCGAGTTAGTTAGCGAGTGTTACGCAAGTTCGAATGACTTGCTGACTTGAAACGCTGATTAACAGTTGGCAAATGCAAGAACGTTGTTCATCCGTGCTACCGATTGTATGATAAACAACAATACTGCGGGAATAATTTCACTAAAAGACGTCGTGTAACCCACAAAGGGCAACGAATATAAAAACTCAGCAGTCTGGACTTTCAACGACAATATTCAACGCACAACTACGGAGCAATGAAGCGAAGAGATGTCGGCTCGGTTCATACCTGCAGTGAACCACGACTGGTCCGGCCTCGGGCTGATGACAAGCTTTGACCCGCCGCATGAAATTCAACACCGGGGTCGCGTGCTCGGGCACTCCGTGGTCGGGCCAGGCCGTGTATTGAAAGTGCTTGATTTCACGTCGCTCGCTGCAATCGCTCTAAAGGCACAAAGCCAGGGGCGTTAAGGGTTTTCCGACCGGGGTCAGAAGAATGGGTGAACTCACTTTGTGCAAAGTCAGATTTCGAGCACTGTAGGTGGCCAGCTCCATTTCGTCTCCGAGCGTAACTGTCATCATCCCGTAGGTTTCGCTTCCCGTCGATGGCCAGTATTGGTCACACTTTATCTGATAAAAAATATGGACTTATCGTCTGTTGTTGCTGTTTCGCAACATTGAAAGGAAATTGCCCTTTCAGCTTCATTAAAAATAACAAGGTACAATCGGAAACTAGCTAATCTTTGATAAAGCAGCCAAATCGGCACACAGCTAGGCTATATCAAATAAGTTGAGCGTCCGGATCAAACTTTGAAGCGGTAAACTTGAGTTCGATTCCAAGTCTCAAGCCAGGGAGGTTAAAGTTATATTCACAGCTTTCCTGCCTGATCTTCAGCATTATAGGGAGACTCTGAAGGCTATTGGAAGCCACTTGACTCGATGACCTCCAGGTCATCTTGGTGCCGCCCTACTGTGGGGGCAGAATATTTACGTGTTGTGGTCATAATAAAATTAAACGTAATTGTTACTGTTATTGTCTGTTACTAATTAACAAGTTACACAAATTATAAATAACAAAAGATTAATTGGATTTACCGGAAATGCATCAATGAAAAAAGAGCTGTATTTTAACGATATTTTACCTTTGACCTTTCTTCGCATTTCGTCATCATCACAACAACGAAAGATCGCTGTTCCCATACCATTCTCCAAAAATCGATAATCGTCTCCCGGGTCGGCCCTTGTGTGGCTATGTAGGCGTTTTGACGTCTGTAGAAAATTATAATCTTGTGTTAATAATGCATTTACAGGCAGTGGTCAAAAAAATCAAATATCAAGTCAAAAAAATCAAATTATTAAATATCAAGTAAATCGATTTTATTTCCGATATTATCTAACTTGCAAATATCTTCAGGCAAAAAAGTAATCACGAAACAAGATCAATCGCCTTTCAAGGCTTTCAAACCGATCTGTGCAATGACCTCACCTATATCCGCTTATGTAATTGGCGTTGACGTAATCGGACCCGGGGACCCCGTCGATGGGGGACAGGGTGATTCGGGAGTGGTCGTAGGAGATCACGTTCGCATAGCGGTTCTTCGACTTGTTCTCTTCCATCTCGGAGTGCTTCCATGTGAAAGGCTGGCCGGGATCAATCGACTGGAACAAGAAGTGAACGAGTCTTGGGCGCGGAGTTTGAACGATGTTTAGAAACGCGCACGCGCAAAACTCGCTAATGAGAGCGGTAACTGCTCTAATTACTTACAACCCAAGTTTAAAGCACCTTCGGCGATGTAAAACGTTTTTATTGCCGTTGTTCGTTTTATTTTTATCTCCTGTAATTATGGCTCGGGACTAAAACGTCGTTTAACGAAGTTTCAAATTTAAAAACAGTTTAATAGCAAAGTCTAGGGCCAGCATAAGCGCCTACAAACAGTGCGATTTTTTCAATCTGGCAACACCGCAAAAAACAGGCGGTTCAATGCTGTTAAAAGCGACCCAAGACATCCGCGCTTTTTTACCTCGTATTCCTGGGAGAATTTGAGGTTGTCGTTGGCACCGAGACGGGTCACGTGAGACGCCATTTCGGTCAGCGGGATGGGAGGGTGAGTCTTCATACCTTGATGAAAAGCCATAATTAAAAACTAAGCCGGCAACACTAATTTACCGTCGATATTCACCTGAGGTTTGATAGTGTTGTCGCCTCAGCTCGACTGGGTCGTGGTCCACCCGTTGGTCAATCTTGGATTTGCTGACCGGCACACCCGCGCTGTATTGTATGAGGGGCGACTCCTTCTCTCTCGTGTTTCTGCAAGTCCAAAAAATACCAGGGATTAATTTCGTGGTAGGGAAAGTCCCTTTTCTTGAAACAGAAGCTTCGATTTGGAGGCGACTGATTCTAATTAGATTTTTTTTAGCGCAACAGTAACTTTTAAAAAAATTAAAACAAATTGTGAAGAGTCTTCCGCGCTTAAACCAACTAAACTCTTTCGAAAAGAATTTTAAGACAATTACATTATTAACCACGGGCAAGAGTTGACCGAGTAAGCAATTCACCTTCGGAATTTCATTAGGAAAAATAGAACGCAAGCAACCAACAGAAGCACGCCGACAACCGGAACAATTATCCAGATAGGATTCAACGATTGCTGTTCCTTTTCTACTTCCAGCACATCGTTCGGAACCAAAAAAAATTCCGACAGCGAAGACGATGAAAACGAAGTAGGCTGAAACAATTTCGTCGTTTTTTTGTAATGTTCATAATCACTCGAATCACTCCAGTAAACTTCTTTGTCTCAGTGTCAGCACTGTCAACATTAAGCGGCCCGCGACGGATTTCTAGATGATTTGAATTTTTTTGCCTCCAACCAAATTCCAGGTAACTATTTTAAGTCTTAAGGTGTAGAGATCACTGCACTTCAGGGACGAAAATCAATAAATCTGAGACAGATTCAAAGTGAAAACCTTTTTTTTTTAAAGATCACTACATTTTGGGAACAAATGACATTTCATAATAACCCATAATTATTAAAATTTACCAATGTCAATCTATATGCGGCCGGCGAAACATTTCAAAGCCCCAATGTGGCCCGAGGTTGAAAATTATTGCCCACCCCTGGTCTACAACCACAAAAAACAGCACTACACGAGAGACAACAGCAACTTTATTTCAACAATGACAAAATGTCGTCCAGAGCTAACGTCGAAATACAATCGAAAAGAAAACGTCACAACCAACCTGAGTTCTATAAACGACCCGTGTAAACACTCCGTAGAACGCGTCGGGCTGCAGTATCTTATTGACGAAACCGCCGTAATTACGACCGTCACCGAGGTGGAAGGAAACCGGAAGATTCTCGGAATCGAACCTGGCCGCGATGTATGGTTGAGCAGCGTTGCTCTAAAATATCAGTCGAATCAGTTCACGACAAGGTCGGTTATATTTTCTTGGGATATTTTTGACTTTTTTTTAAACAAGATAAAAATTCAAATATTAAAAAGCACTTACCTCTCTTTTCTGACGTTCTTGTCTGTCCGAGTTCATCTTTAAACTTTCAATACTAAAAGAATCAGTGTCAAACGGCTTGTTCACATCATTTCCTGGCACGACGACAATCAAATATCTAAAAAACAATGCACCAACTCGCTTAAACAATCATCCGACGAGTTTACTTTGTTTAATAAAACGAATTTAAAAATGCCATGATATACGTTTGTTCAAAACTGTTATAAAGTTGTCAACGAATTTAGCGAAACCGTTTCGAGAAAAAAGGCACGAATCAATATCTCGAAGCTTTAAAATCGACGACGCTAGTACGGACTAAAGATTTATGGTAGTGGAGACGGCCCTAGATAGCCTGACGATGAGAATCTGAAACAAGACGGTCTCGCACGAGGACCATATCTTGTGCTTTAACTCTCGCACGAGGTCTTGGACGAGTTACAGCTTTAAGAAGTTTCAGTTCGACTAATTCCGTGATGCAAGAAGGGTGCTGCGATCGTCGCAGGCTGTACAAGAGGCTGTGCAGCGAAGGTTCGCAGAAGATTCTCACAAGATAATGTGAATGATTTCATCTTGTAAACGATCTGATTGAACGGCAGGTCTCGACTGCTGTACATGGGCTTCGTTTTTGGATCAGATAAGGACGTAAATGGAAGTAGACATCAGTTATAAGGTTTTAAAAGATTTGTATTAGGGTATGGTAGAATGGCAGAAAGGGTCGATAGAACAGCAGAAGCAACTTAGAAATTGTCAGTTCGAGCTTTTTAGTGAGTTTTGTAAATGTTTCGAAACGGAAAACAAGACAAGAATAAATTTGTGTCTTGGGTTTACAAAAAAAAGTGAAGGAAATCGACACCAGAATAAGCACTTCTCAATTGCTGAACCGCTTGGCTACAAAACATTAGAAAATCATTTAAAGCAAGAATCACAGCGACTGCAATGAAGACACTTACTCAAGCATTGCATCGCTCTTCGTTGCACTGGGAATTTTCACAGTGACGACAAAATTCTTTTCAGAAGTTTTAATTTGGGGAACGGCAGTGGCCAGGTTTGATGACGTCCGAGAAGCAAGCCAAGCAGTTCCAAGCTGGTATTGTTTTCCTTTAATGTTTTTTCGTTTAATTTCATGGTAAACTATTTTTTAAGTACACAACAACATCGTACACAAGGTAGTAGACCATAAAAAAGCACACTCAGCAACAATAACATATTCAGAACCAGAAAAAATTAACCAATCATAAATGTTTTCGGCTTCCATCAGCCCTCATCAAACGAATGAAAAGAAGTAAAGAATTGAATTACATTTTGAAGCAAAGGCCAATAACCTTATTACGTAAACGTTTACCAACATATCTAATTTAAATCATTTCAACGAGTTTTTCAAACGGGAGTTTAGCGGAACGAATCAAGAAATTAAAAGGCAGAAACTAGGAGTGTTGTATCATAGGCGCTGTTATATCAATCACAAATTGAAATTAAAGATAGAAATAGACTACTATTGCACAAATTGCTAGTATCAAATGGGCTTTCATGTTTTTTTTCAATTTACCTTCGTGAGCGGTGAACAAAACCACGGAGAAGTTGTATGCTTGGTCTGAACGAAGATGTGAAATCGCAACGCTCGATTGTTTCGATTCAACGCTTTTCGAATCACGGCTTCCCACAACACTGAAAGCAGCAACGTTGACGCCGCAATTTCACTTTCACTAATTGGCCTTGCTTTAATTAATACCGATCGATGTGGCGAACAGGAACGCGATTTCGTCATATCGTGTTCTCAAACGGGGGTTTAGAGTTTGAAACTAGTATCATTACAAAAGCAATGTCTTTGCCATTTTCAATCAAAAAAACAAAAAAATTAGTTTAAAATCAAAGCACTAAAGGACTGTGTTTACGAGCCGCACTTACCTGTAATTAATAACATATTTTCGGTTCATCAAATCGCTAGGTGGCAGCCACGATAACCAAATGGTGCTTGACGATTTTTCAACGACCGACAAAGCTTGAACGGTCAGATTTGCAGTTGAAACTTCCAAATTCGTAGCGGTCATGATAAGCGGTCCGCTTTGGGGGCCTTCACCCTCCGAGTTTCGAGCGGCCACTCGAAAATCGTACCTTGAAGAGAAAAAAGTATTCGTTTAAAGCAAGAAACTACGTTGAAGCAGTAAATTTTTCGATATCAATTTCAAGTCATGGCAAACAAAATCAAGTGTTGAGTACCAAATATGCATTTAAAAGATTTTTAACTTCGAAACAAAGCTGTAATTTAATATGTTATTTATCAGTTTAGTTTAATACGTTATTTATCAATTAGTAATTTATTAACTTCGAAACAAAGTTGTAATTTAATGTTATTTATCAATTTAGTTTAATATGTTATTTGTTAATTTATTAACTTCGAAGCAAACCAATCAAAATTCTTAAGAATCAGTGCATTCTTCCGTACTTTTCTCCCAGTTGAATGTCTTTGAGCTTCAGCATCGGTCTATCAGTAGTAACGTTGTAGTAATTTGGGCTATCAACCAGGGATAATCTCCAGTAAACTGTATACCCAGTGATAGGTCCATTGCTTGATTGCCAAGACAAAGGTGACCATTTCAGGTCAATTTCGAAAGTGGACGAAGTGAGACTCTGGTTTTGGCCTAAATTCAACGTAGTTTTTCCGGTCAAATTTTTCGGAGCATCCCGTGGTGGCAAAGGAGGAAGAGACACGTGAGAAACCGCTTCTTTTCCAACTCCTGAATCCAAAAAAACGTTAAAAGACTTAAAAAATGAATAAATTACCAATGGAACCCATTATCGTACAATAGCTGACGAGCTAAATTAAGCAAATCGTTAAAAAAGAAAAATTAATACTAGCAAATTTCAAAATATTAATAAAATTAATATTCTTAATTCTTCTTCCAACGCCAATATCTTTTTAGGTTTCAGTTTTCGATCAAGAACTAACCTTCGCCATTGACAGCAGCAAGCATGAACGTGTAACTCCACCCTGGCACGACTCCATCATTGGGAGTTGGAAGAAACCTTTGATCAATAAAATCAAATCTTCTCAATGTCCATTTTTTCGAGTCAGGACAGTTGTCGCATCTAAAAATCACATTTTTTATTACTTCTTTGTCAAATCGACAATCTCAGCTGTTGATCTTGCACGACAAAAACCATTTATGACTACGTAAGAAAAAGGTAAAAATTTTAAAGCGAACTCTTAAAGTATTTTTGAAAAACATAGCTCTTTAGTGAAGATTTAGCTGCAAATTCGTATTGAGTGCCATTCCATCGATGGTCAATGGTCAGTCGTTTAGTTTTCAAAGAACAACTCTACAGTCATTAATTGTTTCAGTAGGAAACTGAAGATTGCGTGAAAACCTGCACTTGTTTGTCGTGTTAACTAATCACACGCCAACATGCAACGCGTCTAACAAGCACTTAAAAAAGCACAATATCAAGTAGATATAAGCGGTTGATCAGTCTTTAACATATCGCACATGACCAAAAAACAAAAGCTTGCGCGTTATTTACAATAACTATAATCAAAAATCAAAAAATCCAATCGTGACCAGGTTGGGAATCGAATTCATTACATTAAAACCTCTCGCGGCACTCACCTGTATTTGAGTTCAAATCCCGTACAAGTATCATCGTCACCGCTGGGTGGCTTCCACGTGACAACGGCCGACGACCGAACAACATCAACCGACATCTGAGGCGGCCCAGGGGCTATGACAAACAAACACGCCGATGCCGACTAACGACAAAAACAAGCCTCCAACAATTGCCTCACCTTTTCCTAAAGTTGTCGCGTATTTGACGTCACTCATGGGCCCGGCTCCTTTGACTGTGAACGCAGCAACAGACAAGGAATATCGAGTTTTGGGACCCAACCCGGTAACAACGTGTTCCTGTTGTTCAATGAGTTTTCATTTAGTTTGGGCTTGTTTGAGGTTGCGAGGCTTATTTGCATTCATGCAATAATAAAATTAGTTTGTTTCATTCCCATTCCATAAAAGCACAGCAAATTTGATTTGATCAAGTTAAACCGTAGCAAAAAAATCAGAAGTTCAAAACCAGCAGCTTGATGAACATTCTCCGATAACAACGTTGACAGTTATTTTGTGTTGATTGAAATTAGTTTTTTTCATAAAGTATAGGTGCCGAATTGCTTGATAATGCTTCAAAAACTTATCAAAAAATTAAAAATGCAAAGCAAAAAGGCCAAGATGAGGTGGCGACTGAAAGCCTTACCAACGCTCCCGAATTGCACTGGATTCGTTTCCGCCGCCGACTATGCTTAGATGAACACTAAGGTTGTATGAAAAGAATCGCATTCAGTGGACGTATGAACCGAATAGGAAGAAACTCTAAACTTACCAGCTCTTGATTGGGCTTCACGTGACTTAGTTCTCCTTCGTATGTACTAACGAGTTTAGTTCGACTGTTTGGATGGTCGGAAATGACGTAAGCGACCTGATAACCCCGGATGTTGCCGTTTTTCAAGAGAGCATCGACTGAGTTCCAGCGCAGCCGGATCGAAGTCGAATTTAAAGCTTGGGCAGTGACGTTTTGTGGGGGGCCACCGGGAACTAAACGATGAAAATAGAATTTAAAGAGCTAAGTAACCATAATTGATATAATAAGATTCTTTGGTAAGCACAAAATGATTTCACGAGCAGCCAATTGTGATGACGAACAAGGCGCAACAACATCGAATGGCATATGCTAGGCAAGAGATTAAAAAGAATAGCAAAGTCTACTTAAGAAAAGAATAAGAGGCAAACCCACTTGATTCGGCGGTAGTGCATTGGACTAAGGGGCTTCTGGGACCTTCACCCATGCTAGTGGAAGCGCTCACCCAAATATCGTAAGCTGTGTACGGCTTTAAGTCACCAATGCGAACGGAGTTTGAATCAGCGGGCACTTGAAGCATTACTTCCGGTTCGTGTACATCCGCGGAAACGTAATAAACCGTGTAACCAGTCAAGTTTCCGTTGCGGTTTTCCTTTGAAGGCGCTTTCCAAGAAAGAGTGAGCGAATGCTCGTCAACCGCTCGGGCAATGACGTTCTGTGGTGGAGAGTTTGGTTCTATTCGAGAAATTTTGCGGTTAAACGAAACAATCCGAGAAAACTAAAAGCAACTTGAAACAAAATGAACGTTTTACACAGGTACAGTGCAAGCCATGAGTGGTTTCTGAATTGCAAAAATTGAAAACAAATCTTCTCGAAAACAGGGCAAGCAAGCGATGATAAGCAATCACACAATGTAAAGAACAAAAAGTGGACAAAAATACACGTTAAATAAAGCAGGCTTACAGCTTGTTTTGAACAACAATAAAATATACTAATATAATAACCGACGTCTTTTTTTATTTTTGTACAAAACAAGTTTACTTTCAAGATAGGGAATTTGCTTGACGCAGAGCAGAAGAAAATCCAGAACAACCACACGTTACCACTTACTGTCAGCCAGAGTAGTGACAAACAACGTGTCGCTGAATGGGCCCCTGCCAGCTTGCGTCTGGGCCAATATCTTAACTTCATAGGTGGAGTAAGGACGTAGGTTGCGAAGGGCGAATTTAAATCCCATTTTGGGAGAAAGTAAAATTTCTTTCGAACGCTAGAAACGAAACAGAAAACGTAAGCAATTTAGATGCTGTTAGTTTAGTAATACAGTATATACAAAGTTGCTTTGTTGAAAAGAAAAAACCCTACAAACTAATTTTTGGTTTCAAATCGTTCGGCAATGCGACAAGTAAACTTGAAGCAGTTTCCGAGCAACATCTACTATCTACGTCACATCCGCCCATCCGTACCATGGTTTGCGAGTCGCTGCATTTGTAAGAGAGTATGTAGGTGATGATCTGACGGTCATTGACCCCGTCTGCGGCGGGTTCATCCCAGGTGAATCGAATGCTATTGGCTGTCACTAACGTGGTGCGGAAGTTGCGGGGTTGAGAAGGTACTGTGATGCAAAAGACCATAAATGTTTATTAAAATTGATTGCTTATACTTGCTGGGTAATAAGTCGCATTTGTTGGTGGCTCACCTCCTTGTATTGTTTTAACAACAACTGGTTCCGACAGTGGGCCTTCCCCGGCTGAATTAATGGCCGACACACGCACGCTGTACGTGACGCGTGGCGTCAGGTTACGCAAGGTCGTCAGACGTTTGTCGCCGGCAATTAACAGGGTGTCCCAAGCTGAAAGTTTTACAACAGAACAAGCTCTAGGAAAGCTATAACACGAAAACGTTGTCCAGGGTCCTACCTTGCACAGGCAAAGTGAGGTTATTCGTGTAATAGAGTTTGTATCGAGTTATCCGGCCGTTGGGAATCTTCGGTTCGTACCACAAAACCATCACTGTGCTAACGCCGTAGAGAGAAGCTGTAATGCTGAAGGGAGGGCTGCCGGGAGCTGAAAAGTTGTTACTATCAGAAGCAGTCGAGGTACGTGCTCGAGTCAAAGCTACTTTGAGTTCGAACAGTTTTGATTCGACCATGAGCTTTACTTTCGCTTTTGATAATAAAGTAACAAAGTAAAACTTGAAATTACGAGCGGTAACACGAGCCTCGATAAGGTTGAACATGCTTTGCATCGTGACGTAAAGTCATAACCGAGAACTCATTTTAAATACATCATTCGAGGGAGAGACGCCATGCTGAAGTGCACTCGAAATTTTTAACAAAAGCAACTAGCAGTTGCTTGCGATCCTGTTAGCTTTCATGTAAAGCTGGACATCCTTTTTGAGCAGTTCAAGCGATATCATACAGTTGACAGACAGAAGGAATTCCATTTGCTTTTATTCAACGAAGAGCAACAACGGACCACTTACCCGCTTCGGGGGTCCGCGCAAGCAGGGGCGCACTCATGTTTCCTTCCCCTTGGGGGTTGACGGCCGCCACTCGAAACACGTAATCGGTGTACGGCTTCAACCCAGTCATGGTAAAGCTGAGTAGATAAGAAAGTGTTGTTCTTTACAAAAAACGTTCTTTTTTAAATAATTATTCGATTAATTCACAGCAATATGGCTAACAACCGAAAAATAGCTAACAACTGGCGTGCGTTAATTTTTCAATAATCAAAATCGATTTTGCTTCGTTTAATTTCATAAATTGAGCCGTTCTCACTGTACCTCGTTGACGAGATATCATCCAATGACTGAAATCCGTCGTTTTCATTTTGCAATCGATAATAAATCCGGTAGCTGGTTACTCCCTCGTGTCCGCCTGGTTTCCAAGAAAGACTCAAATAGCGCGAATTGTTTCCCGACTCGTCCACTCGCACGCGTGTCGGAGGCTAAAAACACGCCGTTCGGCGTTTAATTTAAATATTCCGAGTTTAAATGAGTTAACTCGGTCGACAAGTTGGAACAATTTTAATTGAAATCGATTGCTTTGGAGACGTGGCGACTGTCTAAGGGCACATCGCAAGTGCGTAGGAGTTGTAACGCGGATTAAAGGATTGGCTTGGAGTCACGCGGTCGAGCTTTTACAATGACCCTGGTCTTAAACAATGAGAAAAAACGAGAACGGCAATGCGAAACTTTTATCGATGACTCAACGGTAAACAAACGTCACGATAACGGGAGCAGACTGACCCTGGGCAGTGCTTTGATGTGAACTTGAGTGGTCAGTGAAATCGAGTTGATTGTTGACCTCGCGACACAGGTGAAATTAGCTGGTTCCCGCACGTCTTTTAGCAAGAGCACCACTTTTCCCACCAAGCGGCCTGCAAACATCTTCCCCACCACCCCCATTCTCCATTCACGGCTGCCATCAACAATCGGAATGTCTTCGGGACCCCAACGAGTCTCTTAAATAAAAATATAGCCTCATGTGATAAAAGCAAATCAAAGCGGATCCACGGAGGGGATTCACCTTTCTGCCACTTCACGTTGGGCATGGGCGAACCGACAGCGACGCAAGTGATATTCAAATTTCCGTTTTCTTCAACTTCATAATTGAGTTGGGGAGGAATGGAAAAACGCGTCGAAACTTGTCGAACTAAAAAATACATTAAAGCGTCGATTTACTATTAAATGTATTTAAATATCGAAGTTTTAGGAAAAGTTGTTCGAATTCAGAAGCTTAATTTTTCAAGATTAAGTAAATGCAACCATCAAATTCTTAAGTTTTTCTCTGCTTAGTGCTTTGACCTATAACTGCTGGTACATATTAGAATCTCCTTGTACCAGTTTGAATTGGTGGAAAAAATCAAGGCAACATTTTTAAAGCAATGCTCGGCTTTTCTATGTACCGCTGGCTCAGGTCCACACGGGCGAAAGCCTCATCAATTTGAAAACAAAAATAAAACAACATTGCAAGATGCGAAGGTCACCAAGGTGCCTCCGTGGACCACACCACGAGTGACCCGCATGCCTGTTTTAAAAATAGCAGAACTCATCTATCGATAATGAATAATTTTTAAAAATTGAAGAAATTTGTTATTTCAAAAGTGCGTGTCAAACTGATGGCCGTTCTTATGACTCATTACCCATGAAGTAGTTCTCAGTTTCAAAAAGGCTGCTGACCCCAAGCTAAAGGTTTGAAAATCATACAGTTATAAAGTACTTCAAACTGTTCAAAAATGAAACAATAGAAGTGGCTGTTTTAAAATGTTTTGGCAGGTTAAACTAACTAAATATTTGTTAATATAAGTTAACTTTGTATGCGTGGCAGACTTTACAATTTTGAAGGACTTTTACAAAGGCTTGAAGTTGCTAAAAATAAGTTTTTTATAGAGAAAATTTATTAAAGGACAGAAGGCACAAAATGACTGATACAGCTTTGACCAAAGAATTTATTGCTTAAAGCGCAATCAGTCTGACATCAAGTGATATGCCAAAAAACCTACGAACAAGTTTAAACAAACTAAAACAAGAATGGGAAAATCACTCAACAAGCAAATAACAACAGGCCTGTTTCCCTTTAGTTAGGACTCATCAGGACACAATAGCTTGATGTTTTACGAAGTTACGCTGAAAGGACAATGTTTTTGTTTTAAGTTATAACAATATTACAAATTTCAAAACCAGTCAAGTCTAGCCATAAACGTTTTTATCGAATTGAATGGACTTGAAAAGGTTTTACTTGTGCCGTTCCAACATAAAACATCTTCGTTAAAAACAAAACAAATCAAATCCAAAACAAAACTAAAGCTAGCATGTTTGTCTTTCAAACGAAATTGAAAAGTAAAAGCCGCGTCAATTGTCTCTTCTTCAAGGCTGCTACGATTCAAAGCGACGAATCAAGTCTTGTTTTTTTTCACGCGCAGATTGACATGAGCCGAAATAATCTGATATTGCTAGTCGAGGAAAGAGGCTCCGCACCGCAAGTTGTAATTACATAAATGCGAGATCAGTTTAAAGTAATAAAGATAAGAAGATAAGCCATATAATGTTCAGACTTAAGAACCAACGCTATTTACAGCTGAGCTACGTCTACTGTAACTCAAACGATCATTTCGCAAATCAAAGCTTTAAAGTCCGTTTTCTTACCTCTAACGTAAATGCTCGCTGTACTGGAGAAGACGACTCCGTAATGATTTTGCGCTGAACAGTGATACTTAGCTTCATCGGTGAAGTTGCTTCGTTGGATGGCCAACATTCCTGCAAGAGAAAAAATAAAAGCAATGCAGTGAACAAGAAGACAGGCGGATTATCGGGTGTTTTTTTCGGATAAATAATTGGATAATCCGATTGTTCGCTTTCTTTTAACAGCGACCATGCTGCGCGTCGTATTAAGCGCACAATCTTCGAAAGGTCAAGACTCGAATGAATATCAAAGGAATCTGGAGCTAACAAGGGATTGCGCTCTTGACATGTTGTGAACTCCCGGCATAAAAACAAACCATCCCGATTTTAAGCGAAAAGCAATTACCGCATGAGGATATCGTAATTGATCGAAGGCGAAGACGGCGCGGTTTGTTCGGATTGTTCAGTCGGGTCGACGCTTTAAATCGTCGAACCCGTTCTGCTTCGTAACAGTTTGCAACATTTCGCACGCGAAGGTGAAGCGACATGACAAACAAACAGACTTGCTCGAAAGCCAGAGTGGACAAAACACGAGACAACAAAACAAAGTTCACGGGTCACAGGACGATTTCAAATGTCGCAAACAAACCGAAAGACAGTTCTTTGTTTCATTGCTTTTTTTTTGGCGGAAGCGGGAGGATATTTTGACGTCGGCTTTTTATCAATAAATCGAAACCGCCTTTTTTAATAGCGACAGCTAGCGGAAGAACACAACGGATGTTTGTTCAAGATAACAAGAAAACTTCCAGAATCTCGAATACACTTGAAAACTTTTGGTCGCAAGATAAACAAATTAGCAGCCGGTGAAAATCAATTTTGCGTAATGTTTACTTGAAACAGTTACGTCATTGTTGAATTAACGCTGACTCACTTAATTTCTACTCGCTTTTCTGACAACAATCACCTAATATGAACGCTAAAATGTAATCACTGGAACAAAAGTAGATCTGACATTACGTAATCGTTGATATCTGTATTCAACAAATAAGTAATTAATCTTTACTTCTTCAAGCTTTAATTCGCCTATATTTATAACATCCGCGTCAGTAAGCTGCTAATAAAAGACTGTAAGTGGAATGTAATGTACGTGAAAAAGTTCAGTGTGGAATATACGTGAAAATATTCTTTTTAAAACAAATTTTATCTTATACTCACAATCTACCATAAAATATGTTGTTCATCATTACTCAGTATCTACCCTAAAGCGAAACGCAATGTATTGCAAACATAGGCAACACAAATATGTTACAAAATCTAGGGTAGAAATGAGTAAAAAAAAAAGATTTTGTTTTTAAAAAACAAAATGAGAACACAAAAAAAAACGTAGTTTTAGCTGTGTTTTATGATGGAATTTAACAAACCAATTGCTGTGTCCCAAGGCATTGACATAGAGTTTAGCCTTTAACTGGGCTGCAATGTGAAAGTCAATTCTAAAAACCAAACAGGGTCTTAACTTTAAATAAAAAATCAAAACAAAGTTTGACAACATATGTATCATACAAGTGAACTAAGTCATTTGAAGATATATAAAAAAAACTTTATTTTAAAACAGAAATAAGTATTTTTTACCAAAAAAAAAAAAGATCTTTGATGGTGCCTGTCTCCGAATACCAAATAAAAGGTTTTTCAAACAATATAGAGATGAAATGAAAAGTGTATCCAATTAAATTTTCGGCTTTCAGTTAAAGTGAAGGGGTTACTTTTTTTGTACCGGTAGGGGTTACCAGGGTTACAGTTATTACTAAAAAATGTGTTTTTTAAAGATTTCGAGTCGCGGAAAAAAGAACCTTGAAAAACGATGGCCCAAACAACCAACAATTTCGTTTGTTGTTCCTGATAAAGAAAGTTTCGAACTTTTTTAACCCTTCCAAATTAATTTCAAAAAATGGTCAGAAACATGCAGCAGGAAAATCGACAAAATTCGAATTTAAACAAATCAGTTCTGTTTCGACATTCAAGCGTTGCTGTGCCAGGTTGTAAAACAAAAGTTTTCAATTACTGAAGGCTTTTTAATTGGAACAAGCAATATTGTGGAAACATTAGGACTAGGAAAAATTGCAACGAAGATGTGGGAAGGAAAAACTACAAAAAATAATTTCTTAAAGCTTTTTAAACCAAACGAAAAAGAACTTCTGTGGACAATGGATTTAAAATTTTAAATTATCTTGACCATGTACGTATTTCATTTTTAACACTAACTTAAATATCTTTTAAAAACAAAGGTAACAATCAATGAGCTGAAGATTTTTCAATTTTTTTTACCGAAAACCATTAAATAGAAGTCGTTAAGTGATTTGCAAACAAGCGACGATTGACTAAAACAATTCCAAAAAAGGCTTGTCTTTATTTCTCAGGAAATGTTGTCTCTTCACGCCAAACATTTTCTCAACATTGATGGTAAGGCGAATTTAAGCCTCACAGATTTTTTATCAACATTCACAATCGCTAAACATGCTGCTGTTGTTTATGGCTGTCAAAGCGAGAGAGAAGCTTTCTTGAAACTACATAGAGTTAAAACAACATTGTTTCGAACGGCTGTGGTTTTAATGATGTTATCGAAGTGCGAAAATAGCAAGCTTAAATTTTAAAATATTTACATGTTTAAAAGATCACTTGAAAATCTTTGAGTTTAATAAAGAGCCCAGTCGTAAAAGAAAAAAGAAAAACTAAGTGAAAAAACGTAAATAACTAAAGCGATTTAAGAATTTTTATCGCTTTCTCGCTGATTCAAGATTTGCTTTAAGCACATACATGTTTATTAGCAATTAGGCCAGAAGACAGATTATCTTTGCCAGTAAGTGAAGAGTGCTATTAGATGTTTGAGGACTAGTGAAAGACCACCGTGTGAAAAAAACATAACAGCCTGAATTTAATAGAAAAACTCACTCCGTCCTGGATCAGAGATGATTTTTATCGTAGCTAATCCAGT
Source organism: Diplosoma virens (assembly GCA_963680785.1). NCBI lineage: Eukaryota > Metazoa > Chordata > Ascidiacea > Aplousobranchia > Didemnidae > Diplosoma > Diplosoma virens. The sequence goes on along the minus strand of OY796880.1, from coordinate 25,207,607 downwards.
TAGGCAAAATTAACAAACACGAAATTCTACGTTTACATGGTTTTTGTACGTTTCATTTGATTACGTTTTAAATTGCAATTTAATTATTCCCGGATCAATTTAAAAAAATGAGAAGTAAAGTTTCGATGAACTCACAAAACTTACGACAGCAAAATGCCAGATGATAAATAAGTTCTTCATATTTAGATAAAGGCCAATAATAAAAAAATGTATTCAAATTCGGAATATCTCAAATCGTAACACTCGGAAATTTCCGTAATTGTTTTTGGCAATATGTTTCAAATTGCAAAAAAATGTAGTTTTGGGTTTTTTTATGCTTAAAGATAGTCTTTTTGCTAAACAATAAATGACAAAAAGTATACAGGCGTGCAAAAAGTGTGAAAATGAATCACGGGTTGGTGACCACAAAAATCCAAACAACCACTCCCCAGAAGCGTTAAAAAAAAGTATCGACAAGAACGAGAAGCTTCAATTCACAATGTAAATTTACGCTTTAGCTAAGGCAAATCAAATCAATAAAAAGCCTTTCTATGATCTGAATGTCTGAAAGCAGTAACAATTTATAATTTACAACATTTATTCTGAAAGCAGTTCTAAACGTCTGCTATTTTGTTTTCAGAAAAATTGCTTTTGCTTTCAAATAAAGTTATACGACAGTTGCGTTTGAAAACAGTTCTATTTGTTGCAAACATTCATTCCTTAAAGTTATAATACCAAATTTACAGTCTTTCCGTACTTTCAATTAAAATGTTGCAATTTTCTTCCAAAAATCTATTATCTATTTCATTCCTTAAGAATTGAAAATTTTTTTTTTGTTTGAAACAAGATTCACCAAACTACAAACCGCCAGGTTAATTTGTTCGCCAAACACAAAGCCAATCACTTTGTGCCGACTTTTTGTATGTATTGAAATAAACACTTTTTTTTTGAGTCTTTAAATGGCTTTCGAAGAAAAGAATCAATTCTTCTTCATCTTCGATCGCATTTTTTGGCCTTTCAAAGGCAATATACAATTTTTGATTTATTTGAAGATAGTATATCCGGCCAATATTCGGCATGCAATTTTTGGTATTATTCAATAACTGGTCTCTTTTGGAAAAATTTTTGATGAACCCTGGCTTAAAACAATTTTTATCCTTTTTCTATAAATAGCTTAAGGCTGTAATTTCTTCAGAAAATATCGATTGATTACCAAATCCTCCCCATGTTGTAATCAACGGCATGAGATGCCCACCTCACTGAACAGCAACGAAAATAACATTAGAGTAAAAAATATTTTATCCAAAAACCTTCTTCAAAACTTGCAAACATTAATTTTATTGTCATAGAGTCTAATCAAAGCGATTAAATAACAAGTTTGAAAGAACTACGGTATTTCACAGCGGAATCAAACAAACCGACTCTGACCACTTACCCTCAGAGGAAACGGTAATCCGGCAATCGCTGGTGTTTAGGGGCAGATTGTTTTTGTACCATTTCACGACGGGGTCGGGAGTTCCCCTCACGGTGCAACGTAATGAAACTGGTTTATTTCTTTCTACTGTTCTTGTCACGGGGCCGTGGATTATTTCAGGGAAACCCGACGGTTTTTCATCATCTGCAAAACGAAAAGAAAGTTCTATGTTTTTTAGGCCAAACATAATTACAAACTTGATAAATGCAATTCAAACTGAATAGAGACCTATAAGCGATAACAGAAGTGTCCCTGCAAAACATAAGTCTAGAACAGTACGCCTAATTGTTAATTTTCCGAGCAGTGTAGAGCTAGGTTACAACATATGCGGGCAAACGTTAGGCAAAATATTTCCATTTTCCTAGTGATAATGTTCGGAAATATTAAGCATTACATATAAATAGAGCACACGATTAAAAAGCTTCACTTTAAAATGCTCGCGCATAAATGCAACTCTTGTTTAAAGCAAGTGTAAATATTTACTACCTTATTGCAACAAAAGTTGCCCTAGTAATATAATATTAATAAGGTGCCTTGAAACTTTGCATTGTGCCTTGACAAACTTTGCATAATACAAAAAGCGCATACAAGGATATCTCGACTTGCAATAAAAAGAAAAATAACCTCAAATTAGATAAAATCGAAATATTAGTACACCAAGCCACATGGCTCCTAGTTTTACTATGTAAATTACAGTCATTACGCAGTGATCTGAAAAAAACTTAAGTTATTTTCTCCGGTCGAATACCAAAAAAATTGGAATATTTTGGTCAATCGTCGCTGACGAAGAGGCTGATCAATTTTAGGTGGTCCAACGATGAGAGACCCAGAGAACTGTTTGCAATCTTGCTCAATTTTGCGTGAGCATGACACGACAAAAAGAATGAAAACCCGAGATATCGATTCTCAAAACATAAACAGAACAAGCTTCAATGGTTCACTTCAAAACGAGCGACATTGGACCCTTCATTGTTATCGGCGTACATTTGTCGGTCATGGGAGAGTGGCTTTGATAAGCGACGGAACGCGCCAGATGAATTCAAGAATATTCCGGATGCATAAAACGCTGCTTTTTCGCGGATTTAAAACACTGCCATTCATAGCCGCACCTGCCGGGAGAGCAACCTCAAAAATTTGGGCAAAATAAGAATTTTTCGGGCAGCGACAAGGAATTATATGGGAAAAACAAAATTTTTGTGCAATGGAAATTAACACTAAATGCAGAAAAAAGTTTAAGATGGCCTAGACTTTTTTTCTTATCACTAGGATTTTGGGACGAAAATCGAGAAATCAAAGACAGATTTTAAGTAAAGACTTTTTTTTTGGTCATCACCCTAAATTTGAGACAAAATTTCTTCTCATATAGAGTACTAAAAAATCACGATTCGGGCAAACGTCGCAAAATTTGGGTGGAACTGTTTTGCCCCCCAATTTTTTCGGCTGGTACGCCTATGCTGTTATCAAACGAAACCAGTTGCAGAAGCGATAATCCATGAATGTGGAGCAAAGAGTTGATTACCTAACAATTAAGTTTCTATGAGCCTTGATTGAATACTTGAACAGAAGTTCGTGACGAATGCCGCAGCGTCTTCAAAGTAACCTTGGCAAAACTTTCGGGGCCACCATCGGGTCGATTAAGTAAAATTACTTGAAATTTTTTAAATTTCCACATACGAAAAAAATATTTTCCTATATATAAATCACGTTAAGGGAGAACAAAAACCGAATTTATCAAGGGCTATAAACTGATTAATTATGAACTCTTAAGTTCAAATTCTTAGAACATAATTAAAAAATTAAAAAAAGAAAAAAACACCCTTAGGTCAAGCCACTTTCCTATGATGGCGACCCTTATATTTACTGCTATGCCGGGCGAAAACATATCTCTACATTCAAAACTCGGCCATCACAATATGGTTTATTTCGCAACTAATCATTAACATACGCTTTCGATAGAAACTGAAGAAATCTCTATTTCTACAGTTGAAGTTTGTAACAAAAAAATGCAATTGTTTACGGGTCCTCGGCGATTCAAAACGCCGAATAAAGTTGCCGCGGCACCCCAGTTACCACTGGGATAAAGCTAAGTTTTTAGAAGGTGTATATGCAGTGGTGGCTCGCGCATTGGAGCTGCAGAGCTGTAGCATCTTAAATATCTGTGCAGCAGTTGTAAATATTATTAGCAACGCTTACAAATTATAATTATTAATTTTTTAAGCGTTGCTGATAATATTTCCAAGTTAAAACTGCTTCATTGATATTTAAAGTGTTCTAGCTCTGCAGCTCCAACGCATCAGCCGTCACTGAATATATGACCTGTTCAGATTTGTTCAATTGCTTGTCTAGCCAAAACGTTCAAAGTTTATTGCGTGCATTTCGCTTTATAATTCACTTTTATCAGGTTTTTTGCTTTTCTGTTTCATACTCGGTATGATTAGGGTTACTTAAAGCAGTTAACTTTATCCAAAAATACTGTAATAAGTAAATACACATCCTTGTTTGTTTTGATTGTTGAAACAAAACGTATGTTTTTGTATCAAGCTCAAAACTTTTTTAAACAACTTCGTCATTAGTTACATTATTTCAGTTTGCTTGATTTTCTGAAGCATGTAATAAATTTGTCTCAATTTTAAACAACACCTTAAAATTATATCACAACGATAGAACAACCAATCAAAGTTTCGTAAGCAACAAAACGCCAAGATTTTAATGTCACAAAAGGGTAAATTTGTCTGCAAAGTTGTGAAAGCACCTAGATATATCGATTCAAACAAATCAGTGCTGAAAATGCCAAATGAGATCAATTTTATGTCAGTAGAGAATCAATTTTATTTCTTATCGTCACGACAAACGAAAAAAATTCAAGTTATCCAAGTAAATTCGTGAAATGATAAGACGAACATGTCGATATATTTAATAAATATGGATATCATACCAACAACATTCCTTCAATGGAGTCTATTTTAAACGTGCGAGAGAAGTCAATTTTCTTTATAGCTAAGATAGGTGTGTAGAGAATGGTAATAAAGTACATAAAAAAAGCTTGGCTAAAGGCGTGAAGGTCAAAATAAAGTGTTTTTAATAGTTTACTGAGCGACGATTTTAAACGTACACAATTAAGTCATTTTAAGACGCACCTTCTAGTTCGCTTTCAAGTAAGACCTCTATCAATCAAAAGCTTGATCAATAAGCTTTTGCAAAAAAAAGAAACTGTTAAAATTAAATTGAAACGCTTGATATGAGTGAAGAATTGGAAACTTGGCAACCTTTTAGCATGTATACCCAGCTGCCATTTGAAAACGCATTACAATAACGTGGTTTTACTCTAAAGCAGGCCAGTTGAACCTTTTAGGACGGCCATGAGATATACCGGTACAAAATAAGCCGTACATTACAATAATTAAGGTAAACATGGTGAAAATTGGCAAACGGTGAAAGTAGAACGTCCCGTCAGTGATAGTACAATAAAAGTAAAAGTTTATCTCTTTTACTTCGATAAAAAGTATTTGACTGCATCTATTTTATAGTTACGTCATACAAACAACAATAGAATAAGCCTGCCAGAAACATTTGTTTCTGTTATAGCCATTTTTGTTTATGGCCCTGTTATAAGCAGTAGCCTACAGCTCTACGCTAAATTAAATTTTTTTACTAAAAAAATAACTGCTGATAACATTGCTCTTTTAAACTCCTTTTGTTCAATCAAAACTATTATACTTGGAAAGAAAACTATATTTACCGATAAAAAACAAAAAATTGACTGAAAAAAGAAATTTTTGCAAGCACAAACCCACCAAATAATTAACTTTAAAAAATGAGTAAATATTATTTAATGTTGGTTCAAATAGTAAAAAAAATTGCTCGCATTAAACGAATATCAGATGGTTTCGGGGAGTTTTATTGTTTATCGTAAGTGACTGATCGATTTACCAACTATCAACCATGTAAACACAAAATATTAATCATTTTTTCCGTTTAAAATGATTGTTCGACAGGTGTAGTAGTTCATCGTGTAGAATCCGGGTCAGCCAAATCTGAAAAATAGTAACCAACGGCTCGCCAACGTTGCAACTGTGCCACGTTCAAGGTGGTTCTGCATTCCGAAAGCAATGTCCTGAAGATGTGCACACCACAGCCCGTGACACGTTTTGATGTGGTGAGAAAGCGCATTGAAAGAGTGTTTTAATTAAATTAAATCTTGAGAGATTTATGGTTTATTTTTGTTAAACTGAAAATACGGTATTTCACTCACAACTCTACTTAAAAAAATAACTTTTTGAATCCCAATTAGTTTCAACTTCATTTTTTGTTTCAAGTTTTTTTATCCTCAACCAAAGAAGAAATATCTTTTCGTGCAGGTTTTGAAAGTGCTTTCAAACAGCTCCGCAGCTCAGTTAAAAGGAAATAAATAAAATTGCTTTCGTTACGACATTACAGCATAGTAGACTCGGTAATAACAAAATCCAATTCAAAATTAAACCGCCCATTGCTCTCAAGTTACGCAATTCGTATTCAAGTTTCTTCGAGCGGACTCATGTTATGGTCGGCATCAGCGATTCTCAGTTATGTAAACCTTCGCAGCTTAACTAAGCAGACGATAGAACATCAAAGCCTTACATTAAAAACGACTTACGCAGCTTAAAGCTGTGTTTTATAAACTGGAAGCTGTTTTATTTGCAATGAAGCAAAGCATCTGATACGAAACAAATTATCTTTTTCCTTGCCTAATAACACTATTAAATTTCGTATGATTAATCTCTTTACAATGCTTTCTTTTTCGCAAAAACTAGCAGGATCGCTACGTATATTTTTTCCAAATCGTAATAATGAGTCATAGTAAGGCTGTGTTTGTAGTGAACGATTTTCGGAAATTTTTTTTTTTTTTTGTGATAACTAGGGTGCAGAAGTTACAAAGGCCTGCTTTATTTATGTTTAGTACCGAAAAAACGGGAAAGATAACAACTAAAGGAACCTTACAGCAGCGGCTCGTCGACTTTCGGAAAATAGCAAGAAACAAATACCCCTTTGTATGACGTGCGCACTTTTGAGTCACTTTGAAAAAAGGCTCTCTGCGATGAAAACGCGCCTAACACAGAATTTCGTGACACCCTGCGTCAGTCGTTGCATTGAATCCAAATCAAAAAGTTTAAGTTTAGAAAGTTTGACAAAAACTCAATTAAAGGTTCTGCTGATTAGAGGAGGACATACAGGGAACCACAACATTCATAAAAGTGAAAATCCAATGCAATTTACACAGGCTTTCCTCATTCAATGATGCAGAAAACAAGCGCAGACAGTTGTAAAATCAATGAATTTTTAACGGTGGGTGGTGTGAATGAGGCGCGATTTAAGGACACATATGCGTGTCATTAAGTAGGACAGTAAAAGCTTTTCAATCGTGCGTGAAAAAGTCGAGACCTCGCAATCTCGATTGAGCGACCAAAATATATTTACTTGAAATAGAGCTACAATTATTGAAAATATTTTTTGGTCATATCCAATCGCTTGTTTTACGGAATCGACATCTGTCGCTCATAAAACACATTCGTTTTATTTCTTTAAATTGTTCTGTAGCTTAACGGTAACTGTCAACGAATATTCTAGATTTTCTAAACACAATCAACAGTTTTATCGGTCATTACGCGGAAAATGTCTTAAAGCTTCCTTCCGAACCGGACAATGCGGTTGCGAGATCTCTCGAGGTGTGGAAATTAAATCCTGTTTAATCATTTGACCAAAAAAAAAAAGGAGAGAATCAGATCATGAGAAAGCATCGCTGTATTTCCACGACCGATGTTGTATTGGGAACATCGACGCCGATTCAAGAAGGTCGGCAGTCTTCGTAAAAAATGGCGAAGCCAACGCTGAAGTTTCAAGCTCTAAGACAAGTTTATTGCGCTTTTTAAGTATTTCGCATGAGCAAAAAAAATATAAGCGCAAAGAAAAAATATTTTTCATTTGACATTTCGAAGTATGTTAAAAACAAACCGAAGTGGTGCCAAAGTAAAGCATGTTTGCTATACTCTATTATAAATAGAAAACTGCAAGATTACAAAAGATTTCTTGCACAACTTACAGCGTTCAAACTTGATAGCAATGCTGATACTTCCGAATAGTCGTAAACAAAAAGTTTCAACTAGGCTCACTAGCTGACGTTTTCTACAGTTTGTAAAGTGATGAAAGGACTTCTTCATAATGTTTATTCTAACATTGCAGTAATGATCAAGATTTTAGATACACTTCATCAATGGGAGAAAGATTATAAGCAAAAGAGAATTTGGATTTAAACTTAATTGATATCCAACAAAACATCATTATCCTTATTTCACTAAATTATGAATGCTTACATTGGATTAAAATTATTTTCATTGAATTATAAAAGCAAGAAGACAAAAGCTATCGAATTAATCCGATTTACGCTCTAGTTAATTTTTATTTTAATCAAGCGACAACGGATCCAATTTTTGTTGTCTTTTTTCGGTTATGTTTCGATACCTACAGTAAATTTAAAAGCTCGAAAACAGTGAAAGTTTTAAAATTCCTTCAAAAGAACAAGTTAACACATATGGTTTTAATTTCATTAAAATAACAAGAGAAATTGTTTATGTTCTGCTTGGCTTTTCTCCTAAAAGATGATGACGCCTCCCAAACTACTTTAGTGCAAAGCAAAAATTTTTACAATGCCGAGTTGCCGACAAAACTTTGCAAAAAACACAAATGCTTGGAACTTCATAGAAGCAGGAAATGCAAAACAACCGTGTTTCAATATTGTTTGAAAAGAATAATTTGCAAAAGCAACACAAACTTTCATTTTTAAAACTTCAGAGTGGTTGAAGGTTTTAAGATTATTAAGGAAAATAACCAAGTCGTGCATAGAAAACAAAATTTTTTTGATTTTAGCTTTTTAGTTTTCCTTTCAAAAAAAAACTACATATCATGCGAGAAACTGTTTTTCTACAAAACTCCACAATAAAAAACAGCATTGGCTGAAGACTTAAAATGTTTGCACAGCAATCGTATCAAACATGTAGGAACTACGGCAGTACATTCTTTCAATCTGTCAGTTGCTCTTTTCATAGACAGGACTTTTAATTCCTCGCCAAATACTCTCGCAGATAAGAATGGTTGACATGCCAATTAGACAGCCGATGCTAAGCACTTCAAATATTATCTGTAAATGCAATCTAGGACAGCAGAAGAACGACTAAAAACATCAAACAAACTTTTTTGGTCCTTCAACAATCTTTTTTTTTTTTTTGGTCCTTCAACAATCAAGTAAAGATTTCGATGCAAGAAGTGCGATTGGGATTTATGTTTGCAGAAACGTCTCCTTCAACAATCCGATTAATAAAGTTTTAAAACAGCGATTTGTTTAAATCGATTCAGGAAGAAAATATAGCTTTCCCACAAGGCAGCAATCAAAAACAGATTTGATCCAATTACGGTACAGTTTCAAACTAATATTGCTTTTTCCCTAAAATCACCCCGCCTCAAGTTTTTAGCAATGAAACTGAATATATATTGCAAAATATAACCTTACGGTAAGGTTAAAGAAGAAACTATGAACCTTTATTATTATTATTGTACAATGACTAGTGTTATAATAAACAATTACTTTACTAATCTGACTATGAGAATTTTACCATGTGACAGGAAATCTAAAACAGGGGCTTAACTGCGCTTGAAATAACCGGGTATATTCGAGTCGCTCTAACCGAAATAAGTAGCTTTCGTATTAAAGTTATTTCTTTTTAACTTCTAATAACAATCTGCGATCTTGGGACACAGTCAAGTTTATATTGTGTCGATCGACCTTTCTTCAAAGCAGGAAGTTGTTTGAAAAACAACAATGTCGCGTTGTTTTGCTGGAAACTAGTGATTTTCGAGTAATCTCACTGTATTCTTGGTGCCACTTTGCAAATACATAAACATTATAAAGCTTAAACGCTAACCGATAGAATAAAGCTCACCTTTATGTAATGCTGCTCTTCTGATTCGAGAATCAGTTAAACAGCAATTTCTTAATTTTGGGGCTTTTCAAAATCGAGAATTGTTTTACATCTCCTACACAGCTTTTGACTAAATTGATAAATAACAACAATTTAAGCGTAAAACGATGATATATGTTTCTTTACGTAAAACGTAAAACGATGTTTCTTTATTCCTCAAAAAGTTGGGACACATACACACATTTTCACGAAAATGAAGTCAACCACAAGATAGTTGGAACAATAGATCAGTATCCTAAACCGACGACTTGCCAGTGGAAGAACGCGAATCGGATCATCAGTTTATTGACTGATTTCTAAAATGCCTTGGAAAAAACATTTCGCAACAATTAGCTAAATAAGCCATGCTGCTTACCAACCAGTGATGGCTTTAATAAGGTGCAAACGGTGCGGCCGTACCGAGCCCTTCCTAAAATACATCAAAAAGTGGCCCCCTACACAGTAAGTTGCTCTATTTCTTCATAGTAGCACCAGGACGTCAATGGCATGTCAAAAATAAAAGAAAAAAATTTGAATCAGCACATGTTTGGCTTCTGCTGGTTAGGTTGTGTCACTTGTGCTTGTTAAAGTAAAAACGCTTTTTTTTAGAGATCACTTTGTTTTCATACACTAAAAATGGCTTCCGCTACCTTTTTTTAGAACACTAAATAGTGGTCCTCTTTTTGTAAAGTCATCACTGTTACCAACAGCGGTGTTTTCGGTTAAACACAGAAAGTAGAAACCAGGCCAATACCAATAAGTTATTTACATGTGGCCATAAGCAAAACGACAAGACAAACAAAAATATCAATGACATATTGGTGATGTTCAAAGACGGCTGAGATGATAAAAATCACTGTTTTCCTGGTAAATAGCAAGAGGGAAAATTTCTAGATGTAATTCAATGGTATAGAATCAACCTTTTGTTTTGTCTTTTGTTTTTATTCTTTGAAAAACTTACTTTAATAATTAATAAGTGACTTAGCGAAACAACGATAATGATCAGAAATTGCCACAATTTACAGTACCACTTTTGGAAAAACAATTGGACTTGAAGAATTGATCGAGTAAACCTTCAAATTGTATGCCCGACGCAACTCGACTAGCAGAAGGCGCGGCAAAAAAACGTCAAAGATTGTTTTGCAATTAGGCGCTCGCAGTACTTGATAATTGTGACAAGACTTGAGATTGGATAGCGAGCTGCTCTGTTTTGTATGAAAGCGCGGCGATTGATAGAGGTCTATTATCTGGTGTTCGAGCATCGAAGTACACTGCAGTTGTTTGTGTTCAAAGACATAACCGCTGGCAAACAAACTTCGAACGTGGTTAAGTGTTAGCAGAGGACTTTGGATGTAGTTTTTAGCCGTCATACTGACGTCATTTGATATCCTTACCAGATATTGTACTTGACTATCAAAACCGCATTAAATTTGAAAAACAATTTTCTAACACTTTAAGATACCAAATAAGTACCGTAGATACTCGAGTATAAGTCGAGGTAGAAAATTTACTAGATTTTGAAGAAAACTTGTTCTTTTTATTTTTTTTTTTATTGACCCGTCTATAAGTCGTCTCTCTTTTTACTGACCTTTTTTTATTGACCCGTCTATAAGTCGTCTCATTTTATCTGTCAAATTTTTCTGAAAAAAACCTCGACTTATAGTCGAGTATCTACGGTATGCTATATTTATAAATATTTCTTTTAGCAAAAGCTAAAATAACTAAGGAGTTATGTATGAATTGTGTATATATTTCCAAGCAGCATATAATCCCTGCTCTTTTCGGTGTAACAATGTATTGACAAAAACTACAAACCTTAAAAAGAATTAGAAAAAATTACAAAATTACAAAATCGCAGTACTTCTTCTTTACATTTACGGTGTTACAGCTTCGTTATACAATAAAGCTCTCGGTTTTTCAGATAAAGTTTAAGCAAATATTCAAATCGGTAACCTGACGTCATAAAGTAAGTACAGTATACGGTAAACAGACGTTGAACGCATCGGTGTAATTCCAATTAATGAAACAAATACGGCGCTACTTTCTTAAATAACCGCTTTTGTAAATTACAGCTAACGAACGAAAATCGACGCTTACGAAGCTGACAGCGGTGAAGAAAGCAAGCAACGCTGGCTTGCGTTCACATATAATTAGAGGAATGCTCTCCCGATAATATCACCGGTAGACGAACAGCAATTTCAATTGGCCTCTGATGTCAGTCACAAAGACTCCTAAGCCCGTAGTTAAGCGATTGTTTCAAGCTTATAAAAAGCCTCAACACTCATGGCTAGGCGATCCCTTTAAAGACTGAAGGGCATTATTATAACCGATTGTTTGCTTTAGCGCCGTTCGCGGGCGCAAAGTCAAAAGAAAATGATTATCTCCATTTGGAATTTCAAGCATTTCCAGCAGCTTTACAATACTAGCGTAGCGATTTGTTGAGGGATCTCTTGACTAACCGCGGACAAATGCTTTTTTAAACAACAAAATAGTTGATCAAGGAGCAATGAAACGAGCTGTCAAGATCGGTTTGTTTTGATGACATAAGTAACTAGAGCAAAATGCCAATTTCTTTGTTTTCTAATTGCTCTACAAACCAATAGCTTTTTATTAAACACTAAAAAAAGTGAAATGACTAAAACGTTCCAGGGCTAAAATCAAAACTCTCTACGAGTCTATAAAAAAAAAAGTTTTTTCGACTCTTATCAAAAGCTTATTCAAGCAAATTTAAAAGTTCAGGAGTTTGAAAACGAGCTTACCTTCGATGATCTTTTGTGATCCGCCCAATTTATTCACATTGAGCTCTAATATGTTTTAAATATTCATGAAGTAGGACGAAAACAAGACTAGCCGACGTCGTTCGCATCGTTTTAACAGCGCCGCGAAAACGCTTTTCAATTACACGTTTCAACTTTCATCGGACCGACATTAAATTACGGCTTGTTTACCGTGAAGACAGCAAGGAGGACCTACGGGACGAAAGACCAATCTACAATTTAATGAATAGCGTAACGATCGCTCTAATTAATTCGTAAACAGAATGAAGGCGAACTAATGACCCGGCGGTCAACAAGACTTCCACCCACCTGCTGTCGTTGAAACTAGTGTCATGACTTATGAATGTAATAGAAATTTAACATGTTTCTGTGTCGAAACAACAAGACCCTAAATCATTACGTCATCTTTTATGGAGGCCGATGTAGACATTATTTGTCCAATACTATTCAGAGTCAAAACGTCATGATACAAACAGGTGTGCCGGTAGCGCGAGTGAAAGTCCAAATATTATTCGTCATAGTTTTGCGAAAATAGATTGCATTTAATCGAGATTTTCATCGTCAGCTAAGCTTTGTCCCTAAAATAATTAACTAAGGGCCAAAACGAAATAAAGTTTGAGAATGCGAGCACATCTATAATGTTCATATTCAAAAGTTGTCACGAAACAACAAAATAATTGACCGAAACATAGAAATAAAACATAAAATAAAGCAAAAGTTCAGCGATAATTCTGCTTACAATTAAAAACCAAATTTGATTTCTTTTCAAGTCTAGCTTAAAGATATAATGCAAATGCTTTCGAAAGAGCTTTTGCACAAACATTTTATATTTCTTTATAGAGCACACTGACTGAAATCGTATTTATAGGATTGCCAGAAATATATAAATTTATTGCGCTTTCAAGTTGATGCCAGAGTCATAAAAAACTGCTCTTTTGATTATTTTCAAGGCAACTTTATACTAAAAAAATAAATCTGTCTATTCCTATGGCAATTCAAAGTTTCTCTGCCACTGACAACTTATTAAAGCTTATTCAAAAAACCTTCTGTCGACAAGTAATTAAAATTTAGTTGAAGATCAGGCAATCTGTTAAGTGTATGTCTTTCCCACTCCATATCGCGAAAAGATTGCAAATGGTTCAGTTACGGATTTGAAATCTTGAATAAACTTTAAATAAATAATTTGAAATCGATAAAACAACAAGGAAAATAAACGCAAACAATTGCGTCCCATTAATACGGTTTACGAGTCGGGGACAACCATATTAGAAGTCTAAACGTGCCGAAATAACAATAAAAGTTTTCAGCTTTCACTTCAGATAAGACTGGAAATTGTCGAAGAAAAATTCACAACTTAGTCAAGCAAATCAATTGAAATGACTATATAAAAAAAAAAAATGTAATACTAATTTTTTTGCAACGCTATAATTTATTGCAGCAACGAAACTTTCTCGTTGCTTTTCAATGAAGATAAATTGCGTCAAATTAGTACAAAAAAAATACGAGTAAATATTTCTAAACCTATTGTGAAATAGTTAAGAAATAAAACAATGATGAATGAAAGTTTTAAAAGAGCGATGAAAAAAAACGAAATTGAGATGGAATTCCTAAACATGACAAAAGCAAATGTTTTTTTAGAATGTTTAACGTTGTTCGTATGTCATTACATGGTTGGAAAGGCTAAAATATCAAATTCATCGATTTTCAAGATAATAATGAAGACAAATGGACAGGCTAATGAGGGCGAACATCTGCCATGATCTTTACACTGACTTTAGCCGAGGTTATTACAAGAGTACATTCTGAATTTACAGCTCTTCTTTTGCTATTAACAATTTTTTTATTCAAAAAATTGATTTCAGGAAAAAACTGTACTTGTGATTTGCCTTAAAAAAAAAAGACACTTTTCCACTAACAACTATTTATGCTTTGAGATATAGTATAAAGGCACTATATTACTATCTATCTCACGTTTGTAATCTCATCTAAAGCCATTACTTAAATAAACGCTTAAAATTTAAACCCTAACCCCAACTCCTCCATCCGAGTGATATCGCTCCTCGAAAATACACCAAATAAGGATTCCTTGTTAAAGTGCCCAAGGCAAAATTGCTTCTTTCAATTAGTATCGACGCATAATGCATATAAAAAATGTCGTTCGAAAAAGAAAACAAAATAAGCTTTAGATACGCAATACACAAATAGTTTAAGTACAATGGCTGAATTTTGATACTTAAAGCAGTTCTTAAAGTGTGGCGAATACAAAAGATTGACACTTGAGCTGATATTCTGGCTTTCTACAAAACCTGAAACAACCAACTTCTCTGTTCACTTTCTATTCCTGCTGCTTTCTCCGCCAAATCAGTTATTAAGGGTGCAACAGCTTAAAACATTTCTTCAAGATAAAATTTTGCATATGACGATTCTTTGCAGTTTAATCAATTGCTCACTGCCGGATACTTTAAAAGTTTCTTTTGGGAGACAATGACTACTGCCTAAGGAAGATGGCATTTGAGTTCAATTTCGTAAAACCTTTCCCAAAAACTTAATAATAAAAACAAGCAACTATAGACTCGTTAAAAACTGACACAGAAATCTACAATAAATTACAATTGTTTGCGGACCGCGTACCACCAGAGTTTTTCAACCTTTTGTGGTCTTTTACAGTTTATGATTTTTTTAAAGATTTTCGTATAACCTGTACCCTCCTTTTCAGATCTCTTTTCAGTAGATAGATATATAAAAAATATTGTATAAAGTACTGTTACGACCTCCCCTTGAAAAGAGGTTGGAAAACGCTGGCGTATGCCATTTGTAAATCACCAAAAAGTCAGTTTTGATTTCAACACCGTACCGTGAATAAGAGAGACCCGAGCTTGATTTTCAACTGATCCCACTTTATTTGTGGCTCGACATTTGTAGACTCCTCCGTCCCGTCGCCGACGAGCGTCGGAAATCCACAAAGCGGAAATGATTCCACCGCGGTAATCCTTCGTCTTTATCTCGTATCGGTTTTTAGACACCTGCATAGCAGAAGCAGCTTCAACTACAAAATTTCTTTTAAGCAAACGTTCAAGAATCAAATGTTCCAGTGATGAGACTGCAGATCAAAGTTAATCTGCTGATTAATATGCGCGTTCAAATCCTTCTTCAACTACTCTGTCAGTTTTTTTTAAACTGAAGAGTCAGCTACTAATCTTCGGTACGGGTACCTTTAATGCAACGACTGTTTCTACACGTAGGAACTGATAATTTTCAAAGATTTGCGTTGATTGGACGATTAACGTTGGAACTACACCGCTTTAAATTATAACTTTAATATCCGTCAAGCGCGTTAAAACCGAGTCGGAATTATTCAAAACTTCTTAATTTTCGGGTGCAATGCAGATGTAATTAGATGCTTTTATTAGTTCAGAATTTGCTTGCAAAATTGGCAGAAACACGTTGACTAAAACGGTTCAATAAATTGTGCTGCTGATTGTTGTTGTAAAATGGAAAAATCACATTCCGCCTCTTTTTGTTTAAAAAAAAATTGGGTTTTACAAAGTAATAACAGGGTATACGACGTTAATAAAGCTATAAAAAATCTGAAAAACAGCTAAATTTTAAAAAACGCAAAATTTGATTGTTAATCAATATAAAATCAAAACAAAATATTTAAATGAACGTAGTTATAATAAAAAATAAAACTGAGGCATATTTTGTACAAAACGATCAGAATCAGCTTTAACTAAAAACAATTTATTTTTAAGGTAGGTTAAAATGGCAATGTAAGTAGTCAAGTTTCGCAATGAAAACTCTAAAAAAGCAGAATAGTAAGCGAGCTAGCTAGGTTACTTAGGTTTGGAATAAGTTAAGCTTAAACCTGTTTGATATCAACGAGGATGAAATTGTTTTTAAAAGGTCTTTGTTAACAAAAACACTTTCGAACAATGTTCTTTTTTGCGTCGTGGTTTCGTTTTTGCGCAGACCAATGCCAAAAATTTGACGGTCCCATCTCGAGACGCTTCAATGAAAACTACACATTTGAGCGTTAACTTAAACCGTCATTACTAAATCATTCAGTGAGCTTAACATTAGGCATTGACTGTGTTCCAAAAAGCACGATATTTACTGGTTGCCAAAGCAAGTAAAAAACTACAATCGTTTCATCAAACATCAAACGTTTCTTTTAACTATTATTTTTCTTAGTTGAAAGCCTGAATTTAACTAACAAAAATAGTAAACTTTGAACAAAATAAGTTAAAACGCTCAAATGTTTTTGCAAGCCCAATCAGTAAACAAGACTATTTCAAGAAAAAAATTTTTTAAAAAATAAAAAACAAGATGATAAATTAATCGAAAACAACGAACAACTACTCTACCAAATTTAACCGCTCATGATCAAGGGCTTTTTTATAAAATGGTCAGGTTCAAACAACTTTTTAGGCTATTTATTGATCGCAGCACAACCTTATGGTGCTCACCTTCGTATTTCTATCATTGATCCATTCAATATTGGGTCGAGGACTTCCAGTTGCATTGCAAATCAGCACGGCAGTACCCCCGATTAACCCATCAACTGGTTGCGGAGGCCCCACGATAACCGGAGCAACTAAAATTTATAAAAGCAGAAAAAAATTATAAAATTTAAAGAGGAAAAGTTCGACAATGACATGAAAAAAATTGTTTGAACGATTTCAGTGGTGCCATGCAAACACTACAGAGAAAAACACAGAATATGCTAAGTTGATGGTTTGTGCAGAGGCTCACAATATACAAGCAACTATCCAACAACACAAGATGTACCCCCACTCTCAAAATCGCTACAATTTAGAATAAAAAGAACATCAAAAAAAATTGCTGAAATCTTATCTTTAACAAGATCATTTATTTTTAGCTGTTTACTTCTTTACGCTCAAGGGTCGAGCTATCAAAGCGCACGTTTAGCAAAATGGTTTTAACAAGAAAAACAAACTAGAAGATAGAATTATTAATACTTTTTGTATGAATACGTTTTCAAACTTTAAAAGATAGCCTACATTAACATTGCGACGCGCGAAAGATGGTGAAATAGACGTATGCAAACGAAAATTCAAGAACTTCATTGTTTCAACCATAACAATCAGTCTTGCTTAATGTTCGGAATGAAACAACAATAAATAGACTGAATTATATATCTACAAAAATTTTGATATTCAAATCTTGTCAACGTTGGGAGTTATGGGACGCACTTGAGAAATTGAAGAAACGCATAGTTTTTAAATCAAAAAAGTTTGTAAATACAAGTTACAGCAATTTCCAATACACTACGTGATCAATTTCTATGAAAACATTACAATTGGCTATCCATCCCCCTATGGGTGTATGTGATGTACCGCTTGTACAGCTATGAAGAGATACAACAGTGCAAAGGCTAATTTATTTACATGAAACACGCTGTAGGTCGCGATATATGGTTAAGATTAAGTGCAATGTAAACCTAAATCACAATGATTACACTAAATTCTAAATCTATGGGAAATGATTATGAATTGATATAAAAATTAAGATTTGAGTTTTACCTTCTTTTGATTGCCTCTGCTTGCGATGGTGCCGGCGGCAATTTGTGAACGATAAGAAATATAGAATTACGAGGAAAGCAAGGCGCATTTTGTTGACGTTAAGGTTTAGCAACTAATAGTCCGTTCTGTACCAATTCATTTCTTTCAATATAAGTATCTGAAAGATTTCTAGTTGTTTTTGCACTTTTTGTAAAAATAACAAATCCTTAACTCTAAAACAAATGTTTTTCAGTTTCCTTTTGACGGTATATTTCACCCTTGTAATTCGGCATAAAATAACAGATTTTTACTTTATTCCTATCAAACCAGATAGTTTTTGTTTAATCCAATGCAAGTTTTTCCCTAAAACTATCATCTCCTCTACTTTAACTTTTCGTCATATTTCCTTAACTAATTGAAGCACACTTTTAATACCTGTTTACTTCGCCAACAAATCACAGTATCTCTTAACAAGCTAAGCCTTGTGGATTAGTTTGCTTTTGTGAGATGCACAACCGAAGTGAAAGACCCGTGAAATGTTTCAGTAGTCACGCTTTGATGCGTACATAAAAAGAAAAAAGATCAAGAAAATAACTTTTCCAAACACATTGACAATAGCGTCAACTACCGAGAACAATGGCAAATCTTCTTTGGCCGTAGTAGGTCAGCAAAAAACGAAGATTTTAGTTATATTAGTTACTGCACAAAAAATCACTGGTGAATCTAATCAGTTATTAATTTTATTTTTTTATTTATTTTCATTTTTACTCACAATCAACTTGAAATTAATCATAGTGCATGTAGAAATAAAGATTGTGAATAAGGAAGCAGCGACTAAACGAAGTACGTTATTAAATGATAAATAATTAAACGATAAGCTAAAGGCCTGATCAAATATATACAACTGTTTTATAGCAAAAACCTTTTATGGCAAAAAAGCTCTTTATTTTATAGCAAAAACCCTCATTTCAATTTGGATAAAATAACCAATTTAAAAAGAAGCATTGCATGGATATAAGCTTTTGCGGACAATCTGCAGTTTTGTTTTGTTTTTTTTATTTTTCATCTCTATATTTATCCTTTGACTCACAGGAAAACGCCTGAGGCGCTATATATCGAGCAACTGTCAAGCAGTTACCCAAACCTGCTTCCAGAGACGCCAAGGTATTGTTGCGGTTGGATTTTTTTTTATTTTTTATTTTTAGACATATAATTGCAATTTAGAGATGCTTGCTAAGACAACCCAAGCAGAGTGCCGAAAAGTGACTTTCCTAAAGATACGAGAGAATGGCGCAAGTAAGTTTTGAACCTCCACCGCGTTGATGACGTTCTGAGTTGATAAATGGAAACGTAGTTCTTCAATATAATCGCCTGTGCTAATTTCTCAAAAATACTGATTACAAAAATGTTATTAAAACTTAAAACTGTTTGAATCATTAGTGTGCCTTCTGGCGTACTTGTGAACCTGAAATACTTTAAAATGACCCAGAAAAAAATGTTGGAAAACGTTCGGGTGGAATTTTTGAACGTTTTAGAATAATCGAAAGAAAATGCGGTAGATAGCTTATTAAAATCACGATATTAATTATCAGTTGTTCAATTAGAGTTAGCCAACTGGAGACTGCTAAAAACATTACGATATTTGCCGAGCCTACTGCTAACTACTAACTACATTATGATATTATGATAGTAAGAATTTTTTAAATTTGTTTTACAATAGTTTTTTCTCACGGTGAACAATTGTAGATTATGTAAAATCAGTGGGAAATCGTGAAAAATAATTTTGAAAAAGTTAAATTTGCCTTATCAAGGTAACCATATTATTACAGCCTAAATACGATAAAAATTTTAATTGCTCTTAAAACCGTATTCGCGATAGCAGGAAACCAATAGCCTACGCGGAATTTTTTCAAAAGGTGGTTTTGGGTGCAGAAATTACCGTTATTATTGGAGGTCCTGGCAGAGGCCGCCATCTATTATAGGCCTGCCAGCCCAAGCAAGCTTTTCAAAATAAGTTTTTATTTTTTAAAAGTCAAAAGAAGACTATAAATGAGGTGCTTACCTCAAATTGAAAGACCAAAAGTGATTTTGTCTTAGGAAAAATCGATTGATAAAAGAACACTGTTACGTAAAATTTAGCAGGTTAAGTTTTGAACCCAAGTTGTGTCATCGTCACCACGTGCAAGGGTTAGATTGAATTTATTCTTTTAAAAAATAAACATCCAAAAACATATTCAGTTCAAAATATAGGTTATGCTAGAAATTTTTGCCGAACTTCATGCTTGTGACAACCTTTTCAGGTTTTTACTTTGAAATTACTATGGAGCGAGTGTATTTCTTTATCTAAATCCTTTTAACTGTTAGTATTCAACTTCCTGATTTGCACAACAACGTTGTTGCCGTTAAACGTAGAGCAACTTGCAAACGATTGCTCCAATTTTCCCTCGAAAATGGCAAGATATGCTGTCCGATTAAAATGTTTTATTTTATTTTTTTTAATTGTTGAAATAATGGTAATTTAGAGCTGCTTGTTAAGACCACCAAGCACAAAAAAGCGTTGTAAGCTACTTTTTCCCAAGAACGCAACAAAATTGAGACCACATCAATCGCGATCGCGATTAAAACGGCGCCCCCACCTTATCAACAGCCCTGGGGGTTAATTTTTAATCAAAAGTAGGCTATATTTTGATGGCATTTTTGTCATTGTGTTTTAATGATATAATTTAAAAGAGAAAAGCAACCTCTGGGAACAACCTTACAAAGCACAATTAGTGCCACTCTTTTCATTGGTTTATGATAGATATAATATATTCATAGGTTGTTTTAATTTTTGCTTTTCATTCAACTTGAAAATTTTTTCAAAGTTATGTATACTTGAAAAACGAACCACGAAGCGGCGTTTAAATCATCAACATTTTGTCGCCTCAATTCCTGTTTTCATCCTGTTGTTGCGCTCTTAAGTTAAATAGCCTACCTTTTGTTTATGTCCCTGCTTGGCGGTTTTGACAAGCAGCTATAAATTTAGTCTGTCACCTAATAAAAGACAAAAAACCAATCAAAATCATTTAATCAACAACAATATCTTATGTTTTTTTAAAGCAGGTCAAAATAATCTTTGCAGTTAGGCCTAACCCACTTTAAAGTTCTTGGAGACCAAGTCCTACAATTCATGACATAGAGGTGACCAAGTCACTTTGTAAAACAAACTAAGTTACAATAACAGTTAAGGCGCGTTTACAGCCGTTTACAGTACTTTTATTTTCTTTCAGCGTGATCTTTGTTTGTTTTATTGACGCTCAAATCCACTCATGTTTTCGAGAAAAAATGAGTGGATTTGAGCGTCAATAAAACAAACAAAGATCACGCTCAAAGAAAAAAGTACTGTAAACGGCTGTAAACGCGCCTTTAGGCTTGGGAAAAAATAACTATGTTACAACAGCTACAGAAATAATTAAAATGATTCGGATTTGGGACTTTTATCTCTCTTTAAACTTTCAAAAAGTCCTTAATTCTTGACACAAATTCTACTTACCCAAAAAGGTAGATAGCATGTTTACGCCATCTATGAAGTTATTACTGATGTTATGACACCCGCAAAGCAATAAACGCTCTTTAAACTTAACATTATATTAGGATTTTTCTGGGGTTTGGTGATTTTTCAAATTTTATTTTGTCGCAATATATTGAGACAGGAAATGGCAAATGGTAGGCTATTTTTAGTGTTTCCAGAGCAGTGATTTCCACCAACCCTTTTTTATGCATTCCTCCCTTAAGCCGTTTCCAAATCGTAATTTCTACCCAAATATAACAAAGAATGAGACTGGAGCTTAAACAAGAGTACAAAAAAACTAGGCCAAAGAAAAAGCAAACTTTAAAAAGGTTTGAAAAAGCAGAAACAATTTTTTTATTATTAGTTTTACCTCAACTCGTCCTACAGATGGGGCATGAAGACATTCCACATGCAGACCTAATAACCGTAAAATTCCGCTCACGACCTGAGCCAAAAAATCTGAAGTGGAAAAGGAATTGATGAAGTGGTGAAGCGAAGATAATCAAGTTTAGAATCACAGTTAAGCAAGAGGTAAAAAAAGATTTTGTGCTGACTTAGTAAAAGCGCTGCAGAAAGAATTTCTCTAATTTTTAATGCTGAAAATATTGGATGAAAGAGAATGTAATAATTGTACTGTAGTGAGTTTTCGAGAGACGCAGCGATAGATCGAAAAAGGTAAGCCTAAGGTTACGAGATGAGATCGTGGAAACTTAGCAATGAAAAAATTCAGAGAAAACAACGTTTTTCATCGTGAGATGTAAAATTCTTGATACTTGAAGAACATGAAGTAGTTAAAACTGTTGAAAGAAAAATTAGCACAGCCTGACTGACATGCTAATCAGCACGGGTGAATGTCCCGAGACTCCTCTTTTGAAATCTCGGTCTCGTCTGGGTCTCGGTCGGTATCGGTCGGTATCGGTCGGTATCGGTCGGTCTCGTCTCGGTCTCCTAACCCCAAATTTTTGTCTCGGTCTCGGTCCACTACATCTCGACTCCAGATCAAGACATTGCAGCGATAAGAGCAAAGTTTACATGTATTGTAAATAGGTCGTGATTTTTGGTAAAAATAGGTTAATTGTATGCTTTTAGCCAAACAGGCGTCATGGCCCTCTTTAAGTTCGCCATTAATCACAATACAATTGAACCATGGCAATCAAGACCGTCAATTTAATTTAGTTGAGGTAAGGAGTATTTTTTGCTGCTCTTCTAAATCGGAAAATTGAGATTAATTAAGCTATTATTTCAGTCAAAAAATTAGATAGGATTATTTCTCAGCAGTGGTGGATATTCAAAATTAGGGGCCTAAGGCAAAATCCAAATTAGGGGCCCCCAAAATGTCGTCACAATGACGTCACATTCGAAATGACCATTTTACCGATGCCAGCTAGAAAGATAGGCTACGAAATATTGGAAAAAAATTTGATTCTCATACGAAACTTGAAATAACTCAAATCAGTGGCAGACACAGAAAGTTATAATGAAAGATTTACACGTGACTCAACAAT
Organism: Diplosoma virens; assembly: GCA_963680785.1. NCBI lineage: Eukaryota > Metazoa > Chordata > Ascidiacea > Aplousobranchia > Didemnidae > Diplosoma > Diplosoma virens. The sequence continues at coordinate 25,184,812 of OY796880.1, read as the reverse complement.
TAATCGAACGACATCTGATAGAAATGGCACTTAATCGAAATGACATTTGATCAAATAATGAAAGAAAAAATTTACAACTTTGGATCTATTCCAATTTTGTCAATTTTTTGTCCCAAAAACATAGTACTTTAAATCTGCACCGGTTTTGTTGATTTTTTGTCCCAAAATCATAAATCTCTAAAAATAAGATCTTTCTGTCTGAATCTGTCTCTGATTTCTGCAAGAGGTCTATAAGGGTGGAGCCATAGCACAATGCCCCCCTCTAAATAACTGACTACGTAAAAAACTGCAAAAAAATGATAGCAATAAGCATCTAATAAAACATAACCATGACAAACATACCCGTACCAGCCCAAAAAATTTTGGGGGGGCAATGAAGTTTTGCCCGAATTTTGTGACGTTTGCCCAAATCATGATTTTAGAGTACATTTCGGATATGACAAAAAAATTGTCTGAGTTTCTCAGACAAAAACCAATTTTGTCCTAAAATCATGGTGATCTCTAAAAAAAAAAAAAAAAAAAAAAAAAAAAAAGGTCTTCACTTAAATTCAGTCTCCTAATTTTCGATTTTCGTCCCAAAATCATGGTGATCTCTAAAAAAAAAAAAAGGTCTTCACCTAAATTTGGGTTATTATTTCTTGCAGTTCCTCATCATCACCTCTCTAAATTTCCTGACTTTGCCCAATTTTTTCATATCGCTGCCCGAAAAACTATGGTTTTGCCCAAATATTTTCTTCTCACTGCCCGAAAAATCTTAATTTTGCCCAAATCTTCAAAACTTGGGGGGGCAATTGCCCCCCCTGCACCCCCGGCAGGTACGGCTATGATGACAAACGATCTACTTGTTGCCCCCCTAAAACTTGTTGCTGCCCTTTGCCCAGAGACCTTGTTAAAAAACCTTGATCTTGACATTGGCAAAAAATTATAAAAGATAAAAACAAATTGTCTTTTTACTGTTGGCCTCTGCTTTTTATGAATCTAATTTACAGTAACAAAGAGATTGTTTAATCGCAGAAACATACAAAAATAAATCTTTTTTTTTATCAACTGTCATTTCGATCAAGTGCCGTTTCGATCAAATGTCGTTTCGATAAAGTGTCGTTTTGGTCAAATGTCGTTTCGATCAAATGTCGTTTCGATCAACTGTCGTTCGATCAACTGTCGTTCGATCAATTGTTGTAGCACCGGGTTTACAAACTAAAAACACAATTAGTATTAAAGTTGAGATAACGTCAAAACCTTTTTTTCTCTACACTTTTTTACTATTCTATTGTCTTTTAATTGGTCTGCATATCCTTCATTTTTCAAAGTGGGAGGAAGGAGTTTAAAAGTTTAAAAGAACTTTACAAGTTTAAAAGAAGGAGTATAAAAGTTTAAAAGAACTTTTAAACTCCTTTCTCACATGCATATGCTTATGACTAAAATTCTTTTTTTTACTTGAAAACATCTTGGACAGACTTGAATTCAGTGATGGAATTCAGGAAGTTTGCATCGGTTTGCGCGAACACGTTGTTATGAATGCCATAACGTTCAGCGAGCGCGTTCTTAATTTAACGTAATCTCTGTATTTTTATACCTCTATGATGATGAAAGAACCTATTATTGACAACTTCTATACTATAGAGGAAAGAACCTGTTCATTTTTTTTAATTTTAAATTTCATCATTGCTTAAACTCGACTTGACCCTTTTTACAAAAACAAGGACTCAACCCAAGTTCTCAAATCAATAATTGTTGACTTGGAATTGGTTTTGTGTGGTTAGTAAGCTATGTTATATGGAATGCATAAAAACAAATTGGGAAAATGGTTTTGAAAATTCGACTTTCGTACACTCAGATTCATGCTTTCATGGACTTATATTAAAATTACATCATTTTTGGTAGTCTTGGATTTGAAATCGGTTTGAGCTTTTTAAAAATGACTCGATCTTGGTTCGAATTTGAAAGTTATAAGTTGTTGGACTACTATTAGCATGCACACAATCTATTAGAGGTATATTTTTAAAACTTTCTCACCACTACATATTAAACATTTGTACCATAGTTTTGATAGTCTCAAAAAATAATAAATTTGTCGAAATACATTTCAACAGAATTAAAATTGAACTGACTAAATAGGTAGGCTACTATCACAGACAAAAATCTGATCCTTTTTTAGCAGTAAAAACAAATTTGCACTGATTACATAGCAACAACAAGAAAAACAATTTTTTTATTGAATATATATATATATATATATCAATTAATCCAGTCAAGCAAAATAATGTTAAATCTCAACAATTATGCCGATTCCACAATGTACGACAAGTTTTATCATAAGAATCAAAAAATCTACAGCCTAAAACATTATTAGAAATGCTGGTAATACGAACTTTTGTAAAATATGAATACCTTAATTTTTATAAAAAAATTTAAATTACATTCGAAAGCTAACAAACTTTGTTAAAAAATATAATTATGCTTGCTTTTAGGCAAATGAGTGAAAAAAATACTAACCCAAAATAAAAATTTGTTAATGATTAATATATTATTAATCAGCCAATTATTTATTTAATATTTTCAGCTTATGCTGCTTTAATTAAATCTTTTGAAGATTTTTGTCTGGCAGGAATAGAAATATGCAATGCAAACTTGCAATAAAGCTAGCTTTAAACTAAAATTGTAAAAATAATAAAAGTGTTGTGAAATATTGTCAAAACCATTTAATGTTATGATTGTTTGTGCAAGATAGACCAACTGATAATCACAATCAAATTTAATGTAAGAAGCCATTTAGCTTATTCTATGTTAGGTTACCTTTTAAAATTGTCATATAAAATCAAAATACTTTACCTAAATAATTTCTAATTCAATTTTTTTCATGAGATTCAAGAATGACAATATAGAAAATTTTAACTTTAATCAAGCAGTTGTTTTTACCAGATCATCTTACAAACCAGTTGTCAAAATGTCAATTTTAAAAAATGCTGAACCCCTTAAAAAAAGCTGCAATCAAGTCTTGAAAGTCAAGTGAATGAATAAATTGCATATGCATCAATTTAGAACTTTGAAAAAAAGTGAAAATCTCCATATAAACTTGGTTAATGGTAAAACATTTGCAGACTGTATTTATTGTTCTATTAGTTTCTATTGTACATGAAGCATTTGCTACAAAAAGAAAAAAAATGTATTTTTATTACTGGTGTTTGTAAATTTTTTAGTTATGTTGTTGTTTTTAGTCATTATTTTACTGCAATTATGGAAAGTAATTAATATTGTATGCATTTATCAATAGAAAAATTTAAATTTAAAACAAGATTTCTCTTTTTCTTAGACATAGTTTTAGTTGTAAAGTTGTTACTGCTAAATTTCAATCACTTTTGGATAACTTTTATGGCAATCTGACTATTAAGAATAGTTTACATTATGTAGTTCTGCTATATATAGAAACTGAAGAGATTTTATGGATTGTTGTTTTAAATTTTAAGTGTTCTGCCAACATTACCCTATATGCCATATTATGTGACATAAATTTAATCTATTTGCTGAAAACTTTTGAGAGTTTTTGAGGTTCATGAAACCATGTAAAATACCACAAAATAAAACTACATGCGGCATTTTCAAAAAGGGGGGGCCCCTCGATAACTGTAAAAAAGGGGGGGCCCGAGGCGATCACCTCATTTGCCTCACCCAATATCCACCACTGTTTCTCAGCACTCGATAAATATTTTGGCGTTAGTTAATAAGCTTAAGACAATTTGAAAATATTTATTTAAACAACTTTCTTATAACTAGTTTTTTTTATCTTTGTGATTCATTTATTGACAGCCATTTTAAGTAAAAGATAATTATTACGTAACAACATTCTAATTTCTCTCTTCTACTGTAGTCAAAAAAGCTTGAAAAATGAGTTGAAATTCTAAAAAAGAGAAATACTCAAGTAACAGCGAAGGATCTTCTGCTAGTAATGCAGCAAATTTTAATAGTGATGATCAAGAAAAACTGCATGAAATATACAGTTGTATGAAAAAATTGGAAAATCAGGTGCACGAGCTAAAAGCCAAGCTAAACGATAACAACAAAGAAATGCTTAACTTAAAAACAGAAAATATTAAGCTAAACCAGACACTTTCTCAAATATCGTCGTCGTCATCGTTTGAAGGATATCCACTTTAAATGTGTTCAATGTTGATGCACTTGAACAATATGGTGGAAGAGAAAATCTTCGCATACATGGCAGCCCAGAAAGCAAAGAAAAACAGTATGACGCGAAAATATTGTTTTTGAATTAGCTAAGGAATTGAATATTGATCTAAAGAGTTGCGATATACAAAGGGCACATAGACTTGGCAAAAAAAAGAAAACAGCTGATGCAAAACCTAGACAAGTAATTGTGCGATTTCTATCCTATAAAAAATGCAACGAATTTCTAAAAGCAAAATCTCGGCTAAGAGACAGTAAACATTTTCCTGATGCTTTCATTACTGAAGATATTATCCCACTTAGATCTAAATTGCTCCACTATGTTAAAAATAAATGCGGCGGAAAATTTGTATTATGTCACACGATAAACGGTCGCATTAGAATGAAGAAATCAGCGAAATATGAAGGTGAAATTAGCAACAATGAAAAAGATGAGGGAATCGGAGATTGGATTACAATATCGACCCCTGATGATCTATTTAAACATAATATTGATATAGATTTTCAAAAACTAAATTATTTACCATTGCTTTTTAATGACGATGCCAATTGTAAGGAGTAACCTTCAAAAAGTGTGGGAAAATTTGCATCACACAATCAACTTGCATGATGGCAAACTCACGCCCCAACTTTGACTTGCACCTCCGCAACAACGCTGACACTGATAGTTTTGATCACAATTATAGCGATTTGTTTTCTACTAGTTACAATGTAGATGCTTGTAAAAAAACTTGTTTGACAAAAAAAAATCATGACGACATATTTATAATTCATTTTAATGTTCGAAGTATTCAAAAGAATATAGACTCACTAAATAATTTGTTGTCTAGCTTTAAAAACCAACCAGATATCGTAGCTATCTCTGAAACCAAATTACAAAAAGAAAATATTAACCGAAATTTTAATCTGAATGGTTATACTTTCATTCATACTGATAGCACGACCAATGCGGGGAGTGTTGGTTTGTATATAAAAAATGCGATTAAGTTTGAACTAAATCAATACTCCAATTACCTCTTGCCTAATTCTGAACATTTATGGATTGATATTCATGCAAAAACAGGCCCGATAGTAGTAGGTGTAGTGTACAGGCATCCTATTGCAACGGCCTCTGCTGTTGATAATTTTAAGGATAGCTTAAAGGAAATATTTATATCACTAAATAACTGTAAAAAACAATATTACTGCTTAGGTGATTTTGATATTGACTTAATGCAAATATCCACAAAAGATTCGATTCGAAGATATACGAATATGTTATTGAGTTTCACATGCCTCAGTGTAATCGATCTGCCAACTCGAATCAGTCTCACATCAAAGACGTTGCTCGATCACATCTACACAAATAACAGAAAAAGACGAGTAGTATCTGGTGTATTGACGTGTGATTTAAGTGATCATTACGCGACTTTTGCAATTGTCTCGGCAATTACTAAAGTAAAAAAAACGCATAATAATGACTATAAAGTAAGAGACATGACCAAATTTAATTTAGAAATTTTCTTAAATGCTCTCAATGACCAACTTTACATTCTAATAGACAGCAATATAAGCTCGCCTCATGAATTGTACGACAAGTTTGTAACAAAATTTGAAAATGTTGTTGACGAATTTGCACCTATGAGAAAAGCTTCGAGAAAGGAAAATAAGCTTAGATGTAGACTGTGGTTAAGCCGCGGTCTTCTGAAATCGATCCAAATCAAAAACAAAATGTATAACAATTTGCGTGAGAAGCCCGACACATCACAAAGTCATAAATACCAAATTTATCGCAATCTGTTAAATCGTTTAATTAAACAAGCAAAAGTTGATTACTATCACAACGTGCTAAAAGAAAATAAAAATAATTCCAAAAAAGTATGGAATATTGTTAATGAATTAGTATACAATAGAAAACAAAAAAATTCTGGACCTACTAAGATACTAACAGATACAGGTTGTACAATCATAGATCCACAGGCCATTGCGGAGGAGTTAAATAAATTTTTTGTAAGTGTTGGAAACAGGATGGCAGCAAAAATATCTGCACACGATAAGCCATCTAATTCACAGAATAATTTAAATAAAATCAAAAAATAAGTAATTCTGTATTTCTTTCTCCTTGTGCCCCTCAGGAAGTGTTTAATTTCATAAAAAAACTAAAAGATAGAAAAGCATGCAGAACAATAGATATTGAAACTAGATTTATTAAACTTGCTAATCCTGTAATTTCTACTTTTTAAAGCAATCTCTTTAATGGACTGCTGTAAAGTTCTTTAGAGAGTTTCCCACTCTGCATACCACTACGGCATACGGTTGTTTTGGTGACTGTGTAAAATAGTCTTTTTGGCTACTTTTTGATGATTTTGAAAACATCCTGGTAAGTTGCTTGCACATCACGTAAATTCAGCAGCAACAAATTCTTTTCGAATTTGATCGTTAAAGCAATGTATTTACTCTACTTGTCACTGCAGAAACTTCTTCCTTTAGCTGGCATGCCTAGCACTGGCAAAACAAAACTTGGTAATGCAAGCCTAATAGGCGAGGTTCCATGTTTTAACTTCGAAAACTTTTTTGTGACTTATGTTGAAGATTTTTGATGTGGAAAAGATTTCATGTATTTTTTTTGTACTTGTTGGTTAAATCTCGGTTGTGGAGTCGGAGAAATTATTTTTCAACTCCACCAATTCAAAGTTTTCCGACTCCGACTCCACGAGATCTAATTATACGACTTTAACTTCAGCACATGTAAAAACGGAATCCTAAAATATGCGGCTGTGGCATATATGACTCAACAATATAGTTATAAGCAGGGTTGTGGAGTCGGAGTTGCCATAGTCGCATGTTTTAAAGCGGAGTCGGAGTACTTTCTTTAGATTTGATGAAGTCGAAGTTGCGGGTAGGAGTCGGTTTTTTAAATTTGGTGGAGTTGGGAATTGGAGTTCTTATTGCTTTTGGAAACTTCAAGTTAAGCTAAATTTATTGTACATTTTTATATTTTATTTCTATATTTATCGTTCCGACTCGCTGGAGAGCGACGAAGGCGCTTTATGTAGGAAAAGCAATTACCACCACCTGCTCCCGAAGATTCCAAGATAGAAATTTTTTTATCTCGTTTTTTAGTTTTACAGACTTATAACTAAAATTTAGAACTGCTTGATATGACGCCTTGCAGGAGAAAGTACTGTAAAAGTTTCTTTTCAAAGGAAACAACAGAATGCGCGAGTAGGTTTTAAACCGAGACCGTGTCGATAACAATCACGGCGCTTTAACGGACTTTAACTACTCAACAATTAAGCCTCCAAGGTTGTGAAATCCAAATTTCTAGAGTCGCACGTTTTAGAATGAAGTCGGAGTCGTATTTTTTAGATCTTCTATTGTCGAAGTTTGAATCGTAAAATTTTAAAGAGCTGGAGTCGGAATCGGAAAATATTATTTCAGAGTCGGAAAAAAATTACAGATAATAAATATGACTATCAATTAACTAAAAATCGGAGTCGGAGTGCCAACGAAAAATACGAATCCGATACCAACGCCAGCACATTTAAAAAAGCGACTCCGACTTCAGCATATTTAAAAGAACTACTTTAGTTCCGATTGCAACCGAAAACATGCAACTTTGATTTCCGACACTGACTTCAGAACCTTGGCTTAAACCAAAACAACTCATGTAAAGTGTCATGAAGTAAACCGTAAACTAGGCTTTTATTCACAAAATTATGACTAAAATCTGAAAAGAAAGCAATAATAATAATTGAAATAGAATTAAGCGTTTGAAATTAAATTAGCTAAAATCCATTAAACAAAACCAGAGTGCCATTTAAAGTTTAAAAAGTTCGCGCAAGGCAGCAAGTTACATAGAAAGATGACAACGAGAGAAATGAATAAACTTATGAATAAGGCAAGTGTTACGGTGGTTCGAGTCCAGGTTAAATCATGATATAAAGTCTCGTGTCTCATCTCAGTCTCGGTACTACGAAGTCTTATCTCGTCTTGATTTCGCTACTCCGAAGCCTTGTCTCGTCTCGGTCTCGCTACCTCAAAGTCTTGGTCTCGGTCTCGGTCTCGAACCACGGTGACTTGACTCTGCCTCTGCTGTAATAAGCAGTATATTGCCAGAAAAAGTGGTTTTCTAAGGTAGTCTATTAGTTAAAAAAATACAGTGATGGCTTTAGTACAGAACGAACGGAGCGGTCGCGCCTGGCCTCCCCAAAAAACGTCAAAAAGTGGCCGAACTTCAAGGCAAAATATTGTTTTATCTTTTCATAGTAAGATTGACAACAAATAAGTTTTGAAGTAAAATTTCTCTCCTGGATTAATGCAATTTTTTTGGGGGAAGAATTCCTCCGCGGTTGAGAAGCCCTGATTTAGATAGTTCAAAGCCATAACAATAACTTAAAATATAGAGCTTCGGGCGCTTTTTCACTCGTTTTCCAAACATTGCAGTTTTGCTGACCCAGCAATGATCAACACATAGAAATTCCGTTTTCATTATATGATATAATCATACTTACTTTTAAAGTAATTGGCTTTGATTGACAGCTGCTCAATAGCCGAAATCAAAAACGATTTCCAAAAAATTAAAAACCGATTTTTGTTTGGTTGAATTCAAGCTTAAATTAAACCAACTTCCGGATCCATATTAATGCAATGTCAGACGTCATCTTGAAGCAAATTTCATACACATCAAAACTCCGTTTTCATTATATGATAAAATCATACTCACTTTTAAATTAATTGGCCTTGATTGACAGCTGCTCAATAGCCAAAATCAAAAACGATTTCCAAAAAATCAAAAACCGATTTTTGTTTGGTCGAATTCAAGCTTAAATTAAACCAACTTCCGGATCCATATTAATGCAATGTCAGACGTCATCTTGAAGCAAATTTCATACACATCAAAACTCCGTTTTCATTATATGATAAAATTATACTCACTTTTAAATTAATTGGCCTTGATTGACAGCTGCTCAATAGCCAAAATCAAAAACGATTTCCAAAAAATCAAAAACCGATTTTTGTTTGGTTGAATTCAAGCTTAAATTAAACCAACTTCCGGATCCATATTAATGCAATGTCAGACGTCATCTTGAAGCAAATTTCATACACATCAAAACTCCATTTTCATTATATGATAAAATCATACTCACTTTTAAATTAATTGGCCTTGATTGACAGCTGCTCAATAGCCGAAATTAAAACCGATTTCCAAAAAAATTAAAAACCGATTTTTGTTTGGTCGAATTCAAGCTTAAATTAAACCAACTTCCGGATCGATATTAATGCAATGTCAGACGACATCTTGAACCAAATTTCAATAATTCCGTTTTCATCATACCGTTTTGAAGCAAATTTTACCAACATTTTATTTCAAATGTCAAATGGAGACCGAAAAAAGTCCATTCTTGAAGTTTGAAAGGAACTTTTTATTCAAACGCCAAGTAAAAAATTGTTTTAATACATAGTCTTTAGTTGGCTTCTATTGCAATTACAAGCGGATAGCAATATCTTGCTATCTCCAGAAGCAGGTCGGGGCAATTGCCTACCCTATGTATTAGCGCCTCCGTCGCTTTCCTGTGAATTAGGAGGATAAACATAGAGATAAAATAAAAATAAAAAAAATCTCTGGAAGCAGGTCGGGGTAATTATTTACTCTACACTCGTGAACAAAAAAAATGGGCCAAGCAAGTTTTATACATTTTATTGAACAAAAAGCTACAGTGAACAAATTAAATCGAACAAGAAAACATAAATGAGTCTAATAGACACAGAACAAGACATTTACTTTAATATAAGCTTAGTAGCCTATAAATCGCGTTCCCCTTTGATTTCTTTAAAAAATTAATTCTTTTAGACATGCTCTCAACCAAAGTGGAACACTGTGAAGAGGAGATGCTATTCCATTCACTTTGCACAGCTTCCCACAGTTTGTCTTTGTTCGAAAAAGTTTTTCCAGCCAATGCACGAGATATTATGGCCCAAATATTCTCGATTGGGTTTAAATCGGGGCTTTGGCCAGGCCAAAACATCACATCAATTGAATTATCGGCAAGCCATTTCTTAGTGACTTCAGCGGTGTGTGCAGGAGCATTATTTTGTTGAAAAATAATGTTTTGGGATATTCCCAGCTTCTCGATACTTGGTAACAGCCTGTTTCTAATATTCGAATGTATTCCTTTGCATTGATTGACGTCTCGTATCTAATAAGTTCCCCAACTCCTGCAGCAGTAAAAGTTTCCCATACCATTATCCCTCCATTCCCGTGTTTTACCGTCGTTTTTATGCAATTTCGCGAAAATCTTTCTCCGGGTCTTCGAATGCAGCGTTCGGGAGCATCACTAAAAAGACAAAATCTTGATTCATCTAACCAGAAAACATTCCTGAACCATTCTGCATCTTTCTTGCCATAACATGAGGAAAATGTCTTTCTATCATTGATGTTCTTCTTAGATAATAATGGCTTTTTTTCGTACCTTTTTAAAGAAAATTCCATTTTCTTCATTTGTCTAGATATTGTCATTCTGGAAAGGGATTTTTCATCCACTGTTTTGAATTCTTTGCTATGATCAACATAAGTTTTCTTTCGGTTTTTCAAAACAGTCATTTTAAGCCTGTGGTCGTCCTTGAAAGTGGATGCTCTAGGGCAGGGGTTCCCAACCTTTTTTGCTGTCCGTATCCTCTTTTTTGGTTTGGGTTTTTCTTGTACCCCTTTAATATTTAGAATAATAAATTTATCCTTTTTTACACTACCTTCAGTTATGCGTAGATTTTATACAAAATACGGGTTAAAGAAGCAGCACAGTTCAGATTTTATTTTTTAAAATAAAATTCATTGTCAGTTTTATTACGCAGTTTAATGAGACTTTTGTTGTTGCTTCGTCATCACTATAATCTTTTAAATGATGGTTCAGTTTTGCTTAAAGTAGCCCGTAAGTTCTCTTTCAATTGCAAACGGTTCCTGTGCTTATTTTTGATATACATCATTGCCAAAAATTCACTTTCACCAAAAATAAGTTGTTGAAAAAGGAATTGTCATTATCATGGTTTTCTTAGCTAGGTTTGGAAAAGCTTCCATTACAACACACCAAAAATTGTCTAACTTTGATTTTTCAAAAAGCAGTTGAAATTTTTGGCAACTTTTTATTTCAATGAGATCTTCTTCAAATTATCATAATCAAACATTATTATCAAATCGAGTAGAAATAGGTTTATGATCCATTGCTGAGCTGCATTTAATTCACCATCTGAAAAGCATCCATCAAAGGAGCAATAATATTATGCTTGACATTTTGCAGAAGACAATTTTTTGCAATTCTGTTAAGAGAAGGAAAATTAGCAAGGTTATTTTTTGCAAATCGGCTTAACCACAGGGATAATTTAGTTTGAAAGCTTTAAGTTTTTCACAAGCTGTAATCAGGTTCATATGTTGTCCTTGAAGTGACAAGTTCAGCTCATTCAGGTGATATATAACATCAGCAATATAGGCCACACGTTGAATAATTTCATTGCTTTCAGAGAGCCCACCAAATCACAGTTTTCGTATGGCAAAAACAACTTGATTGTTTCTCGAAGTTCGAAAAAGCGTGTCATTACTAGGCCTCGGAAAAGCCACTGTATATCAGTGTGGTACAGCAAGATGCAATGTTTATTGCTCATTTTGTCACAAAAATATTGGAAAATTCTGTGATTTGTATCTTGCTTTCGAATGAAATTAACCATTTTAATGCATGTATCAAAAACATTTTTTATACTTTCCAGCATACTTTTTGAGGCGAGATAATCGTTTTTTCAAAACAAAAGTAAATTCTTTAACGAAACTGTTCAAATAGCTGCTCTGTAGCCAATGATCTTCGTACCCCCAAAGGGTACGAGTACCCCCGGTTGGGAACCTCTGCTCTAGAGCGACCAGATCCAGATTTCCTTTTTACTGAACCTTCGATTTCGAACCTTTAACCAATTCGCTTCATAGCAGAGAGAGATGTTGTCACATTTTCTTTTCTTAAAATATCAAAAATCTGCTTGTAAGTCAATTTAGACTGCCTTAGCCCTGCAATTCGGTTTTTTATATCTTTGCCAAGATGCGATCTTACCATTTCAGGATTATTTTTTATCACTAAATTATTATATGCTATAATAATACTGATCTAAAAATAGGAATTTCCAGTTAAATTTAACTAAATTTATGCAAAAATATTGAAAAATCTATTTTTTTCTTTCTTTCACTCTTGGCCCACTTTTTTGTTCATGAACGTATGTATTAGCGCCTCCGTTGCTTTCCTGCAAGTCAGGAGGATAAATATAAGATAAGAATTAAAAAAAAGAAGAAGGAAAAACATTTTATCTTATAAATGATGTTTAATGTAAACGGCCGTTTTATTCAAATGTATTATGTTTTAACATATAGCATTGTTTTCAAAAAGTTGTACGTTTTTTCAAAAAAACTTCATATTCCAAACGAATTAAAACACTAAACCAAACAAATGTCTGAGGCCTAATAGTAAGAAGTTGTGTAATAGAACTTGAAAAAAGACGTATCATAAGCAAATAAAATTGTTCATAGCGCCATTCGCACCCTGACTATGTGAATTTTTTCAAACAAACTCCCATAAACTAAGCAAAACAATTAATTTTTTTACTAAAGCTTAATTTTTTTCTACAAAAAAGTATCAAAATCAAGTTTCAAACAGTGAGTCTACGTAAAAAATCTTAATTTTTCATCTAATTTTTTATAACTTATTTCAAAATTGGCAAAGAGCTTGGGTGGACGTTGACTATAAAAGTTATAAATCACCAAAACCTAATCCGTTCGACTTAATTTTTTGCCATTGTTTTTGATTTCGGCTATTGAGCAGCTTTCATTCAAGGCCAATTTCTTTAAAAGTAAGTATGTTGTCATATATTGAAAACGGAATTTTGATGTGTATGAAATTTGCTTCAAGATGACGTCGAACATTGCATTAATATCAATCCGGAAGTTTGGTTTAATTTAAGTTTTTTATCATAGTATGTTTTCGTTTAGTTTTGTGGAGTTTTTTTTTAGGAGTTTCCCCTTTCCCCTGCTTGGTGGTCTTGACAAGCAGTTCTAAATTAAAGTCATATCTCTACTAAATTACTAGCGGACAGCAATATGATGGCATCTCCGGAAGCAGGTCGGGGTAATTGCTTACCCTATGTATAGCGCCTCCGTCGCTTTCCTGCGAGTCAGGAGGATAAATATAGAGATAAAAATAAAATAAAAATAAAAAAATAAAAAAAAAAAGGAGGAAAAGTTTATTGTGTTTTAATCATAAACTTGTTATTTTAACCGTTTTGTTCCGTGCGTCAAATGCGTATTGTATTGCCGCGGCATTTTTTCTTTTTATCCAAAATAAGATTTTTTTCTGCCAGAATTACAGTGGTATTTTTCAATGGAATTAGAAAGATGCTTCCGCGTTACCGGGCTCTTTATATAAATTGATAATGTATAAGTGATAAGATGATTAACAGTTTGTGTTTTGTGCAAAATTTTTTAGAAAATGAATAAATTTTTTTCACATTTTGATTTGATTTTGTATTTCACTTATTTAAGCATATAAACTTTGCACAACTTAAGTCAGGCTCCCCATCACGAATTTCTGCTAAGTAAAGATTGTTCGTATTTACTTGAGTTATTTAATGATTAGTAATCTGTTAAAAAAATACTTATTACTTAAAAAAAATTTTATTAATTAAAACCCAGCCCTATCTGTGAGCCTCCCTAAACATAGGCTATTTAAAATTAATTTCCTTGATAAAGTTGAAATTGTTAGAAATAGACATACATGTTAATAGCATGTTCTTCATTTCTACATTCCATTAGCATTACTTAATGGTGTTTTGTATTTTGTTTAAGGTTGCTTGCTACTTATTTTGTGTCTGTGTTCAAGGGTCTGCAACCATACATTTTTAAATGATTATTTTTGTAACCTTTTTTTTTGACTCATGTTTTAAATCATTTTGTTGCTGATTTCTTTTTTTTCAACTACATATGTGAGCTTTATCAATCGCTGCTATTTAATGGATAAAAAAATAAAAATTTTGATTAAATCAACTAGCAATTTTGACAGTACTTGGCAAAAGTATCTGTTCAAAAAATGCTTTTTTAAATGATTTAGCCTTGTCAAGGGTAGGACAGTGGTAGTTAATTTTCAACCATTACAAATTGGCTCATTTCTGTTTAGTTACTAACACTGTGGACTTCAGGTTGAATTTATTACAGTATTTACATGATATTAAACTTTAATCTTTATTATTACAGAATCACTTATTCAAATAAAAACATGCAAACAAAATATAAACTTATTCAAATAGATGAGTCTCTGGATAGAATTTAAAAAGTTTTATTAAAAGATTTCCCAAAAACAGACCAACAATAAAATTCTTGTTTTTAAGTTCTTTTCTTAGTTCTTTTTTGTTATTTCTCAAATTTATTTGTTTTCCTCGTGTTCTGATCATTTCGTTTCAAATGTCATGTTTTATATAGTTTTCTTTGAACACATTGATTGTTTTAAATGGTATAAACTTTGATGCAAGTTTGCTTCACCACAACACCACACTCTTTGACATTGATTTACTAGAACAAACATTATCATGTCATATACATACAAAACTGGCACAGTTCACAGTTAACAAAATGCCACTCCTGCAAAGTTATCTACATACAATAAACCTTTATACTTAGATGCCATAAAGCCAGTATGCCTAACAAACACACATAATGCTAATCGCATCTTTAACTGTAGCCAAGTACCAACACAATACCATGCTTCTAACACTAATTTGTAAAAAAAGTCTTTGAAAGCAGCAAAGGTAATTCAAGAGTGAAAATCTAGATTGGTTTCTTTGAGGGATCAAGAGACAGCTACTCTTTGGAAGAGGGGCAACAATAACAAGAACAACAACAACCAGCAATTCTAATTTCAAAAGCATTGTAATTTATGGCATTTTATAAGTAAAAGAAACTATTTTTCAATTTCACTTATTTGATTAGTGTTTTTAATCTTATTGGTATCTTGAGCAAAATTTACCAATTTTGTAGAATACATTAATAACTTAAATCAGTATTATTTAAATGCATTATATAAAAGAATTAATGGAGAATACTTAAATAGATTTTTTTCAAGAAGTCACAATAAGTGATTTTTTTCAGTAAAACTAACCCAGAATCCCCATTTCAGCACCAGGTAGAATAAAATAAAAACCAAGAGAAAAAGATCTCTCCAAGAAGCGATAGTAACTGCAGGAGCATCCAAGTTAGTTTCCCGAACAAAAATCACGGTAATCCTGTACTTTAACATGGTAAATTTTTTGGGTCTTTTTAAGAAGTCACCATAAGCAATTTTTGTTTGTAAAACTAATAACCCGGATTCTCCTGTAGTTACTATTGCTTGTTGAGAGATCTTTTTCTCTTAGTTTTTTTATTCCATCTTGGTGTCAAAAGGGGGATTCTGGGTTAGTTTCACCAAAAAAAAGTACAGGATTACCAAAATCACTTATGGTGACTTCTTGAAAAGACCCCTTAAAGCTTACCCAGTTATTATTTCAAAAAACCATAAAATTTTGGATTTTTATCAAAAAAAGTATAGCATGCCTAAATTAGAAATTTAGCTAACCCATTAGTTAAATTGTTGAAAATAATATATCAATATTTTGTTCAATGTTTATCAAATTAAATTTGTTTGTTTGCTTATGACCCAAAATTAATAAATATGCAGCATAATACAGGGTGTCCATGAATTAAGGCAACGAACGTTTTGGCCTCTACTGAAAATACAAAAAATTAAAACAAGCATTGCTACTCATGACTTAATAGGATAAAGAATAGGCTTTTAAATGATATATACTTTATTCAATATAACTCTCTTTGTTCTTGACTACGGCCTTCAATTTGTCTGGAAACAAGTCGCACGTGGCATGTAGCGTTTCTTGAGGTATAGCATCCCACTCTTTCATCAGTTTGGCCTTCAGGGACTCCAAGATTTGATGAAGAGTGGAGCACACTCTTTTCTCCAAGATGGACCGGATGGAGTAGTCCAATAGGTTTAGATCCAAGCTTTGCGCTGGCCAATCTTCCTTATTTATAAATGAGGGGATTTTCTTCAGAATCCACAATTGGGTAAATTTTGAACCATGAGAGGGCGTCAAATCCTGTTGGAGGGTCCACAATTCGTCTTTGAAGTGTTGCTCGGTTTAGGGGAGCAGACAACCCTCCAGAATGTCTGAGACATACCGCTCAGAGTTCAATTTCACTCCCGTTAGAACAAAAAAGAGTGGGGATCTCCCAGTTGTGGTCACTGCTGCCCACACCATCACAGACTGCAGATTTTGGCATCTGGTGACAATTCTTCCTTCAGTCGTGGATGAGGACACCCAAATTCTATTGTTTTTCTGGTTAACAGCTTGCTAGATGTCGAATTTCTTCTCGTCAGTGAAGACCAAATTGGGCAGCGTGCCTTCTGTGATGTCCTGCAAAAGTTTCCTGCATTTTTCAGCCCTCATGGCCACATGATGATCTGAGAGTTCTTGTCGACGCAGCATTTTAAAGGGTTTAACTCCTAAATCTTTCCTCAACAGTTGGTGCATGGTGTAGGCATCTCCCTGGTGTGGGGGGTATGAACAGTCTGTTTTTGGCCTTGGCCTTCCCGATTTTAGGGTAGTTCCAATCTCCTGAAACTTTTTGATGATCTTCCAGACAGTTGTGTGGTTCATTTTGAGCTGTTTAGCTATTTCACTATTACTTTCTCCACTTTTGTGAAGTTTTATCACAATGTTATGATCAATAAACATGGAAATAATTATTTTAGAAAACTTTGCTATATCTGAAATGAAAGAACAGAGTTTTAGCTTTAAAATAGTGTATTAGTTGTTTGAGAAAAACCAAATTTAAATGCACTAATTTAACAAAGAAAGTTGGTTGCCTTAATTCATGAACACCCTGTAATGTGTAACAAAAAATGCAAAATGCCAAGAACCACTGAATAACCAAATCTTTTTATATCAAAGTGATTTTTAGAAACATGCAATATGTTATAAAAAATAGGTTCTTGTTCATTATTTGCCAAGCTTATTTTATTTGCTTTTAAATTTTGGAAAATCCCCAATGCTTGCTAATTAGTGATATTGAATAATGAAGGACACCCATAAAATATGGAGTATCAAATACATTACACTGTGCATTATAATCACTGCAAATTATAAATTGATTAATATTAAACAGTGAATAAACATTTGGTGGTACAGAATTTGAAGATTGCATGAAGTAAAAGATTTTTCTTCCCAAAGCTTTTCATCTGACACTCTTCAGGGGAAATCGTCAGAATGAAGCAGAATTGAAACCGAACTAAGTTATAAAGGGGGAAAGTAGAGTTCTCATTGGCTGAAAGAAGTTAGCCAATGAGAGAAAAGATTAAGAAATTAATCTAATTGGTACTCTCGTTCACAGAGCTTTTATGATTTGTTCTAAAAGCAAACTGGACCAAAAGCTTGGCAAAATTCGTTCAATTCTTTTGGAAAATGGCTACCCGGAATGTGTAATCAATTCGGCTTTAAAGCGAAAACTTCAACAACTAAATTCTAACCCGGTCCACACAGTAAAAAAGTGCCCTGTCTACCTACACATCCCATGGATTGGAAACGTCTCGATGAAGTTCGAAGAGCAGATTACGTCTGCTGTGAAACGCTGCTTTTTCTCCACGTGTTATTTTCAACACCCGACAGCTCCTTCCAGCGATTAAAAAAGACGTGTTGCCTTCCCATCATCACAGCAATGTTATTTACTAGTTTTTGTGCCACTGCGATAGTCGGTACATTGGTCGCACGTCTCAACGGCTAGAAGAGCGAATTAAACAACACGTTCCTAGATCCATCACCAATCCTTGTGCCTCGGCCAACTGCCAAAGTCTTTCCTGCTCTTGCAAGAACAACACATGCCCACAACAATTTCACGAATCTGCCATTGGTCAACATCTTCTTGACCACGCCCAATGCGCCCTTCATTACAGCAACGAAAAATTTTCTATTCTCGCTTGAGGTCGCTCTTCCTTTCACCTTTTTGCTCTTGAAGCGACTTTCATTAAATCTCTCAATCCCCTTCTGTGTAAAGGCCCGTTTCCACTACGAGCATGGAAAAGAGCATTCTTTGTCTCTTTTATTAATCTTCGATTGAAGCGAGCGCAAAAAAAAATCAATAAAACAAACAAAGAATGCTTTTTTCCACGCTCGTAGTGGAAACGGGCCTTAAGCAAAAAGAATTCGTCTACTCTTTGAAAATTTCTTAATCTTTTCTCTCATTGGCTAACTTCTTTCAGCCAATGAGAACTCTACTTTCCCCCTTTGGGTCATTCCATGTATAATCAACCAGGCCCTGTAACCACTACTCTTGGATATTAATGGTTTCAATATATATTGTAGAGCTTGGAAAAACTTGAAGTTTAAAAAAATTTTTTTGAAATTATCTTAAGGCGTTTTCGAGTTATCGCAATTTGAAGTTTTGGACACTTGATGGCATTTGGATAAGTGAGCACTGGTCACGCTCTATGATTTTCTTTAATAACTCGATTTCTGCTCATAGAAAAATGAAACAAATGTTGAATTTACCATTTTTGGGGTCAAGGAATTCGTTTAAGCTCATAAAAAGTCAATAAAATGTCTCCTTTATGGGATAAATAAACAATTTAACATAAAAATCAAGCTCAAAGTTTACGACCCAATAAAAAAAATAGCAATCGGTGTCATGATATGGTTTTTGCTTTTTTGCGTAGTATGGTTCATATACTTTCATATATCCAAAAATTGAAAACTTGTTTTTTGTGCTCTCAGAGTAAAGTTACTTTGAAAAATTGCTTGATTTTGATGATGTCAAATTAGATCAAACTGTATCATGAAAGAATTAAAGGGGCAATAGCCCTAAACTACTCTTATAAAGCTAATTAGAAAAAAGTTCACACTCAACTTGATTAATTTTTGTTTTATAATTTAAAAGATATTGAATTATTATAAAACTTTCCACTAATGTTGATGTCATACAAGTACCATAAGTAGTTGATAAAAAGTGTTAGCCTTGTGATATTTGAATTAACTTTTAGAAACAGTTTAAACTTGAGTGCATTTACCAGACATGACATTGTTGACAGAGCTGATTGGTACATTTTGCTATTGTTGCACTGTCAGCAACATGTTTGATCCCCAGCAGACAGCCAAGGTCCAGTGAAAGTGTTATTAGTGTGGTATTTCAAAGATACAAAAAATTTAGAAATGATTGACCCTTTAAAGGGATATCATATAAAATAATGTAAATTTCAAGAAAAACAGATAACTGTGAAAGACCAGGAAAATCTATCCATCACTGCCAATGAACTAAAATTGCTGGAGAAAAAAGCTAATGACCAAGATTTGTTAATTAAAGAAATCAGAGTGAAAATGGTTAATGCAAGCACTCACAGTGACAAAGTATCTCACACTGAAATCAAAATCTTGGTCAATTAAACAAGCTGCTGTTTATTTTGGAGAATCTGAATGAAGCAAAAGCAATCATATGGTATTTTGTCAAAGCCAATTATTCTAGAAAGAAACAAAATATCTGTTCACACAAAAGTTGCTGTTTTATCACAATATGAAAATGGTGAATTCACTCATTTAATGCCTGGAATTAAAATTTTGCAGGTGTTTCTCAAAATATTTGTCAACAAAAATGGTTAATTCTGTGCATATTAAAGAAATTGTATGCTGCACTTTGTGATTAATATTTGGAGCAGAAAATTGGTTTCTCAGAATTTTCTCATTATGTCCAAAATCACCAGTGTGTCATCAAAAGCATTCATATCATTTTTCAAAAATGTGTGTATTCAATGCCAAAATGCAATCCTTCTAGTAGATGCAGCAAACAGTGATAAAACATTCAAAATGCTGATCAGCAAAATTGTGTGCAGGACAGACAACAAAACGTGCATGTTGCATTGGCGGGAGCAATGTCTTGGATCTCAAATACTGCAATGCTTTTTGCTGACCTTGATCAATTTTTACCCAATATGATGACCTTGATCAAGAAATCCAATTTTAGCAATGGAAATTTACAGATGGAATGAATCTCATAACTGTGGTGATGACCAGAAAAGAATGGGTTGAAGAAGTTGTTAGAGTTTTGGGTAATCTGACCAAGCATTCATTCGTAGCTAAATGCCAATCAAGGTAGTTAAACTCTCAAAAAAGTTCTTTGACAAGTCATTTCAGTGCGGTTTTGCTGGACTTTGCAGAGAACCACACCTTCACAATCCAAAACAAAGTGCAAAGTTATCATTGGAATCAGCAGCAATGCATTGTTCATCCAGCAGTGGCATACTACATGCAAGATAACAACTTCATGTAGAGGTCATTTTGCTTCATATCAGATGAACTAACACATGACACAGTTTTTATGCTTGGGTTTTTGTGCAAACTGACTACACTATTTCTTAGCTTGTCTCAGAGTATTGATAATCTTGAGTATTTCTTCGAAGGCTGAAGCTGAATCTGTGCTATTGCAAATGTGATTTTAACAATGAAGCATGGTGGTCGTTTTTTGCCACCAGCCATGGCAAATTCTCATGTGATGATCCTAGGGAAATTGTTAAACAGGCATAAATAGCAAGCCTACAAAGACCCATGTCTGACCAGATCATGACTATTTAAGCACTTTTTGAATATTGTTGTGAGAACATTAGTGGTATTCAGTTTGAGTTACTGCAATCAGATGATTTTCAAAAAGTACAACTTAAGATGGCTTCCAGGTTTTTGTTGGGAAGTACAATACATAGAACTTGCTTTTTCCAGCACTTTGAACCCTCTACAATATCTTCAATTGGGTACAAATAAACCAGCAAAGACAGAAACTTCATAGGCATTTATACGAGTACTCGTAGCTTTTCGCACCACAGCAGAGAAGATTTGCAAGTTGCTGGAAATGACTATATAGCTTGCAAGTATGATAAAAAGTGGGGGATAAGACTAATCCTAGAAGTTGACACTGTGCAGCTGGATGCACAAGATCAGCATCCACCAGGTCCTGCTAATACATTTTTTTGGTCACTAAAAGATGACATATGTTGGGTTCCATTCCAAAATATTTTCTGCAATATCACTACACCTATAACTGTTTCTGGAAGATCTTACAGTACAACTGTAAGATTTCAATATAATTATGAATGTCTATGCTGATGAGTAATGACACTTGCATTGATGAATAATGACACTTAAGATTCTCAAACATTGCATTTTTTCCTTTGCAAAGCTGTAAAAACAAATAAATGTAGATTCTATGATAACTGCTGCAGTCAGACTGCCATTACTAGTATTGGTTACTGAATCAAATCATTTGCAGCTAGCTTTTTACCTGGTATTTAAAAATTGTACTGGTCATTATAAAATTAACATAATGTTGTGTGCTATTTAGTTTAAAAGCAGCTTAACCACTTATTCTGCAACTCTTTTCCTTTTCCAACCAATTATTCTGCTACTTATATTTATGTCAATTTAAGAAATTTATATGAATGCATGCAATTTTATGGCATTTTATCTTGCACAGTTATCTGTTTTTCTTGAAATTTACATTATTTTATATGATATCCCTTTAAAGGGTCAATCATTTCTAAATTTTTTGTATCTTTGAAATACCACACTAATTACACTTTCACTGGACCTTGGCTGTCTGCTGGGGATCAAAAATGTTGCTGACAGTGCAACAATAGCAAAATGTACCAATCAGCTCTGTCAACAATGTCATGTCTGGTAAATGCACTCAAGTTTAAACTGTTTCTAAAAGTTAATTCAAATATCACAAGGCTAACACTTTTTATCAACTACTTATGGTACTTGTATGACATCAACATTAGTGGAAAGTTTTATAATAATTCAATATCTTTTAAATTATAAAACAAAAATTAATCAAATTGAGTGTGAACTTTTTTCTAATTAGCTTTATAAGAGTAGTTTAGGGCTATTGCCCCTTTAATTCTTTCATGATACAGTTTGATCTAATTTGACATCATCAAAATCAAGCAATTTTTCAAAGTAACTTTACTCTGAGAGCACAAAAAACAAGTTTTCAATTTTTGGATATATGAAAGTATATGAACCATACTACGCAAAAAAGCAAAAACCATATCATGACACCAATTGCATTTTTTTTTATTGGGTCGTAAACTTTGAGCTTGATTTTTATGTTAAATTGTTTATTTATCCCATAAAGGAGACATTTTATTGACTTTTTATGAGCTTAAACGAATTCCTTGACCCCAAAAATGGTAAATTCAACATTTGTTTCATTTTTCTATGAGCAGAAATCGAGTTATTAAAGAAAATCATAGAGTGTGACCAGTGCTCACTTACCCAAATGCCATCAAGTGTCCAAAAATTCAAATTGCAATAACTCGAAAACGCCTTAAGATAATTTCAAAAAAATTTTTTTAAACTTCAAGTTTTTCCAAGCTCTACAATATATATTGAAACCATTAATATCCAAGAGTAGTGGTTACAAAATTTTTAAAAATTGGTTGATTATACATGGAATGACTCCTTTATAACTTAGTTCGGTTTCAATTCTGCTTCATTCTGATGATTTCCCCTGAAGAGTGTCAGATGAAAAGCTTTGGGAAGAAAAATCTTTTACTTCACGCAATTAAACAGTGAATATAAATTAATTAGTATTAAGACTCTTGATCATTATAAAATCTTTGTTATTCCTCCATAACAACTTGCTCTAGCTAAAACTTTTTTAATTTGGTCACAATGCACTTTACCATATAAATTGAAATTATTAAATTTCATATTTTATGTGACTTGCTTCACTTGCTATGATATTTATTAGCAAATTATTATTTGAAGATGCAAGAAATTATAGGAAAAAAGAAGCTAATCTTGCATTAACCTGTAACGTTAGTAATCCAATTTTAAAGCAAATATTGTGTATTCTACAACTGTTATTACTTTTATAAGTAAATATCATTACTTCAATGATGTGCTACTTTAATTTTTTTTTGTGTCTATAATCTAGAATTACCCATTTTTGGTAATACAAAGTTGAGATTAATTGTTAAATTTAGTATATAATTAATGCAAATTAAATGAATTTTGGCTATTGTTATAATATATTTTAAAGATTGGTTTATACTAGCATGAATCTGTCAAGATCTTAAAACATTGTACAATTGTTTTTATTTTCAAGATTTTTAAAAGTATTTATTTGTTAAGATATGCCTATATTTCAAATAAAAGATGTAAATACTGGTGAACCTGTCAGTAATTCACAAATTGTTAACCTTGTTGTTCGATTGGTGGCTTCTGGAGCTGCTGCCTTTTTTCTTTATAAATATGTTTCCAAAGTGATTGAAATTCTTGATCCAACAAAAAAGCAAAAAAAGGCTTCAGAGGAAAAGGTATTTGCAATAATAAACTTGTGGGCATTTTTTAACAATTAATTTTTTTAAACAAATTGGTTTGTCAAAAAATTAATAATTATTATTCTTGCTTTGTGTGTATTACTGTTTTGTTTTTTGCTAAGGCTGTTCAAATAGAGACTAAACAATTATTTTTATTGTTTTAAATAAGCATCATAAATTGCACTATAGTGATTTGATCCATTATTCAAGTTTTTGCAAGGTTTTCTTGCTTTTAAGATTGGGCTACTCTGTAAAAACAATGAACTGTTTTTAAGAAATTAAGATTTTGGTGATTAATCAGTCAATAAACAATGAAAGATGTTTTACGAAAATTAAAGGTGTAAAACTGAAGGTGCAATACGTTTTCACAAATAAAAGATAATTTTATTATTGCTTTTTAAATCCAATTGTTTGCAACAAGTCTAATTGTTTTTTAAATGCATTATTTTTCTAATAGCACTACCAAAAAACATTAATTAAGTTTTTTCATGCAACTCATATGGACTTTTTAGGTAACTCATTACCAATTTTTTAAATGTATATCAATTGACCTAATAAAAGATTTTTTTTCCATACACTGTTTTAAATATTGATTACAAAGCATCTTGGCATAAGTAAATTACCAATAATTACATTTTTGTTAATCATGCATTTTGTACTGAGAAAATTAACATTTATGCATTGCAACATTAATGCCACCTTATTTGCATCTATTTCATGCTGTGTAAGATTTATAAGGCTGTATTAATTGTTAATGCAGAGTGAACTAATTACCTACTAAACAATAACAGCAAAATATTACTTAGTTGTGCTCTATTTTTTTTATGTTTTCTTCATTGCAACTAGAACCAAAATTTTTATTTTAGTTATATCCTGAAGCATGTGACAAGTTTACAGTTCATATTTCTGCAACGTTGCTTCCTGGAAAAACTTACATCTAGGCTACAGTTTCAGTTATGGCAAGCCAGTGGCAACATTTTTCTTAGATTTGATTGACTCAGAATCAAATATACAGGTGGTTTCCAAACTTTTTTTTGTTGCTGGCAACCTAGTCAACCTAAAATTTGCTTGCCTTTTAATGACCAAAAATTACCATAAATTCATATTCAATGCTCAAAAAAATGGTTGAGTATCAAAGACATACATAACATAAAAAAGATTTATATACGAGGTAGTGAGCTTGCTGCTTCAACACATTTTAACAAAGTGCTGTTTAATATTTGATATTACAATGACATGTGCGCCGCACACCCGCACTTTTTTTTATTTACAGTACACAAGTTTTAACCTGTTTCTAAGGTAAAGTACTGATAATAAATTTTTCCATAACCACGAAACTTTTTAATGTTTCACCATCTAATCATTAGACTTGTTGACTGTGAAATTACTTGCAGCCGTTTTATTTTAAAACAGAGAAAGTGTATTTCTTTACAAAGCTTACCAATGCACAGTGTAAATTAGGTGGTTTTTTAACAAATTTTGATTCAAGACATGTTCTTCTGTATGTGAGTAAAACAATAATTGCCACGGTTTTCAGTAAGTTTATATGGCACAAGTCTTGTCATGCCCAATTTGTAAAGTACTTAAATATAGACTTCCATATCAGAGTCAAACCACTACTTTAGATAAAAAATTCTTCATTGAAACTAGGCATCATCTTAATTTTATCTCTATATTCTGAATTGCAGAAAATCGATGGAGGCACTATTATATATGGCAAGAAATTACCCCGGCCTGCTTCCAGAGATGTTAAGATATTGCTGTCTGGTTGAAAGTTTTTGATTTTTTAGTTTTATAGAGATATGACTGAAGTTTAGAACTGCTTGCCAAGACTACCAAGCATGGGAAAGTGCCATAAAGTGTCTTTCCCAAGAACACAACAGACTGGTGAGAGAAAGTTTTGAACCGAGATGATGTCTGTCATAATCACGGCGCTTTAACCACTCAACCACGCTGCCTGTTATAATTCATAATGCTATTGTTTTTGCATGTATTTCTAGGCTCAAAAGTTATTAAAGCAACTTGGTAAAAAAGATATCAAAGATTTAAAATTGACTGAGTATGAACTCAGCATTGCATCACAGCTTGTTGTTCCAAAAGGTTAGTTTTGTGTGTATATTTAGCTAAACACTAACTTTCGCTACCTTACTATGAACAGATCTATATACAGGAAAACTATTAAAGTGTTCCCTCGGTTATCGCAGTAGATGCGTTCCGAGACCGGCCGTGATATGACTTTTAAACCCCTCCTGTACTATTTTAGGACCTTTAAACCTTTAAAAGAAATCATTAAACAACATTAAAAATGAATCATTTTAACGGAAATAAGGATGTTATATTACTGCGGGTGGATGCGGCAAAGTGGTGAATCCGCGATATCATTAAAAAAATAATATGGCTGCCGGATGCCGCAATGTAATGAATCCACAATAGGTAAACGACGAAGTAGGGAGGGAATACGGTATACCCTTAATTTTGATTTGCTCTTGTTGGAAAATTAAAATTAGTGAAATTACAGAATAAAAGAAAAAGGTTTAGCCTAGTATACAAAAAATTTTAAGCTTTTTATTTTAGATACCTGTGTTTACAGAGAAAGAAATTTTCTTTTGAAGTTTTATATATATGTTGTGTGTTTAAAGCCTAAATAATTATTTGTGTTAAAGAAGAAAATAATAATAGAAACTATTGAAGGTTTTGTGGTGGTTAATGCAAATCATGCTTTATACTTCAGTTTTAAATAAGCTTAATTTTTTTAATTGATATCCACATCACTAAAATCAATCATTTTGTAATTACAAATAATTTATACTGGATAAACTTTCAAACCATTTAGCAAAATACGTTAAACTTTACGTTAAATTTAGGGTTAATTTCAAATAGCGTTAAATTTATTTTTATTTTTGTAAACAATGTTTACAGTACAAAATTAAATTGGTAGATATTTCAAAATTATAGTCTTGCAAAGGCAAAATTACTTCATTTATTATGATCTTAAAAAATATCTAGTCAGCCACTAGTGTTCACCTTTAATCAAGTGTATAAAGATTTAGTTTTATATTTTCACTATTTTAAAAATTATTTTTGTTATTTTTATTTAAGATCTTCCAATATCATGGGAACACATCGGTGGGTTGAACCACATTATTGAACAAATAAAGGAAACTATTATCTTACCTTTTCACCAGCATGATTTTTTTAAACAATGTAAACTTTTCATGCCACCAAAAGGTAATTTTCAAAGTCTTCTTCATTTTGCTTTTTTGTTTTAGTCGGTACTATTTTTTAACCTAAGATATAGTCCTTTTTCAATTAAGATTTTATTTCAATTCATAAGATATAATGCATTAACATTTAGATTATCACAAACCTTTTTTTTATACAATCAAAAAAATTAGCATTTATTACAATAACATTAAGAAACCTATCTTCTTTAAATTATAGCTTAATAGTATTTTCAAGAAGTTAAAACTCACTTAAATTGTTATACTAAGTCTTTTTCGTCTTTCTTCTGTCAGCAGGATAGCTCAGTGTGATAACATTCTTACTTGAAGCAGAAGGACATAAGTTCCATTTTCAATCTACCTGAGTGCGAAGCAAGACAATTCGACGGGACAAATTCGTGGGCGACCCAATTTGGCCGGAAAATAAATAATTTAGCTTCACTAGCGTTGAAGTGACAACAAAAAAGTTTTGTAATGTCACTAAGGCAATTGTACGTAAAGGCAATTGCAATTGTTCAGTTGATAAAAGTGAAAATTTGCATTTAAAATTGTTAAACGCGTTAAATTTAGGTATGTTCCTAGCCGAATATTCATTTGTTTGAATGTACAATAGCTAATTTCGAATATTTAAATTAAAAAGAAAACACGTAAAATAGTTAAATTTTTGAACCAAGGTCGTTCAACACATATCTCGTACAAAATTGAAGTTTACGGGCGTACGAAAGTTATATCGTCATAATCAGCATTATACTATACTGTATATAAACATTTTTTTGCAGATCGGCGTATCAGAAAAATACTGAATGACGGTTAAGTCACAGTAATTATTATATTAAACTATCAAACCATGAAAATTATTTTAACGATTTTTTATTAGCTCTAACAGTTTGTTTCGTCTATAGCAGTGGTTCCCAACCGGGGGTCCATGAGCCTTTTACGGAAAAAATAAAAGAATATGTCATAGTGAAAGCAGTGGTGGGTATTAGGGGAAGCGAATTAGGCAGTTGCCTAGGAAAATAAAAGATCGATTCAAGGTGAAGACTTTTTTTTTTTGGAGATCACCATGTTTCTGGGAGAAAAAACAGCAAAATTGGAAATAAAATCGAAGTGAAGACTTTTTTTTTTTTAGAGATCACCGTGTTTTTGGGAGAAAAGAGTGGATTTTATTTCCTTTTTTATTTAAGGGGTCCACAACTTTCAGGAAAATCCTCAAAAGGGTCCATGACATTAAAAAGGTTGGGAACCACTGGTCTATAGTTTGTTTCGTCAGAAAGCAATCAAAAATCTTGAAAACGAATACAAAAAGGAAAGCTTAACAAATCGATAAAAAATCGGCAAAAGAACTTAAAAATAAAAAGAAAAACACGACAGTGATTAAAAAGTTAAACCGGTTACAAACTTTTTTGAATTAAAATTTCAATGTGTAAAATTTTTTTTCCGTTGCTTACGCTAATATTTTATGGCCAGAATCATGATTAGTGATTCTGACGTTGAAAAAAATTTTACACATTGAAATTTAATCTAAAAAAATTTGTAACCGGTTTAACTTTTTAATCGTTGCCATATTTTTCTTTTTCTTTTTAAGTTTTTTGGTTGCTTCTGATGAGCCCTATAGACGAACAACTGTTAGAGCTAATAAAAAATAGTTAAAATAATTTTCATGGTTTGATAGTTTAAAATAATAACCGCAGTGACTTAACCGTCATTCAGTATTTTTCTGATACGCCAATCTGCAGAAAAATGTTGATATATAATATAATGCATATTATGACGTCACAACTTTCGTACGCCCGCAAAACTTCAATTTCGTAAAAGTTATACCTTACGTTAAACGACCTTAGTTCAAAAATTTAACTATTACGTATTTTTTTTTTAATTTAAATATTCGAAATTAAACTATTGTAAATTCGAATAGATGAATATTCGGCTAGGAACATACCTAAATTTAACGTGTTTAACAATTTTAAATGCGAATTTTTACTTTTATCAGCTGAACAATTGCAATTGCCTTTTCGATTGCCTCAGTGACATTTTTTTTGTTGTTGCTTCCACGCTAGTGAAGGTAAATTATTTTTATTTATTTTCCCGCCAAATTGGGTCGCCGACGAATTGGCTTGCCGACGAATTTGTCCCGTCGAATTGTCTCCTTCCAAATTGTCGCGTACCCACCCACCTGAGTGATTTCTGTTGTGCCTTAAAAAAAGGCTCTTAACAACAAATTCTTTAATACTGTCACACTGCTTACTTAAACTAGTTACTTACTGTACCATTATAATTATGCTTAATACAGTAAGCAGTAACCAGACCAAACGAACATAATTTTATTTTTATCTATTTTATCTCTATACACATCCTCCTGACTCGCAGGAAAGCGACGGAAGCGCTAATACATAAAGCAAGCAATTACCCCGACCTGCTTACGGAGATGCCAAGATATTGCTGTCCGATTGTAATTTATCAGAGATATGACTGTAATTTAGAACTGTTCGCCAAGATTACCAAGCAAGGAATCTAACCTGTTTATCTATCGTTTTTTTTAAAACCTAAACTTAAAGAATTAATAGCTTTTGTTTCTGTTTTCAAAATACGTCACATTTTTCACGAAATATTCTTTAGAGCCTCAAAAACCTTGTTTTAACTAATTATTGGGATAATTTTTTTTATTTGTACTTCTAATTTTTGTGCCTGCAACAATTTTTTCATAATGCTCTATTTCACGCTTGTATTGGAAACGGGCGTTAAGGGTTTTACAGTATATAAACTTTGGATTGACTCTTATTTTCAGATCGACTTTTTTTAGCTACATGCTTTTTTAGCTATATAATAGAATTTTGTTGATACATGATAAATATACAGGGCGTCCATAAACTATCACTACAACGTCAAAAAAATTGCCATTAATTCATTTTTACGTTATAGAGACAAAATCATACACCCAGTCCAGAGAAACTTCCGAATTAACTGTCTGATTTTGTCTCTATAAACCAAGACATGCACTGGGCATTTTCCTGGGGAGTGCTCATTTTAAAGAATTCAAAAATCTGCAAAAAGACAAAAAATAAGTAAACAAATAAATACAGCAAAAATGCGAAAAGGCATAATTAGATAAAAACTCGAAGTGTTTGTCATTCTTTTTACACAAACTGTACTAAAATGGATTAACAGCAATTTTTTGACGTTGTAGTGATAATTGAAACCCTGTATATAATAAATTATGGTTGACAGAAATATTTTTAGGTGACTTTCAAAAATTTGAGAATGCTATTGCATATTTAAATTTATCTTTTCCATTTCAGGTATTTTACTTTATGGCCCTCCTGGCTGTGGAAAAACTATGATTGCAAAAGCTACCGCCAAGGAAGCTGGCTGCACTTTCATCAATGTTGAAGTTAGTTATGTTTTTTTGTTTTGTTTTATCCAACATGATGACTTGAAAATAGATACTAGAAAAGTTTTTGCTGATGACGCAATGACAGTGAGAATAAACAGCATTTGTTTTTGAGATGTTCGGCTTCAAAATTATCAACCTTATAGATAATGTGTCCGATATGAGGAAGTTTTTTTAAGCATTTTGTAATTTTAAATAAATCTTTGGCATTTAATAGGTCCTTGCTGAATATCAAAATAAACGGAAAAACCATTTTCACCTTGCATTCAAGAAGGCAAAACATACACACTCAATACCTTAGCAATTTAAATGATCAATGTAGTTCGTTATTTTCGAAGTCACTAGAAAATACAAGTTATGCAATGGCCGTCATGTTTGGTCCCGATTCAGCGATCAAGTTCACTAGAAATCATTAGAAAATATTTTCTAGTGACTTTTTTATTTATAAAAAAAAACTTATTATGAATCACTAGAAAAAATTTTAAAAAATGACTAGTGATTTATAAAAAGAAACTTATTATAAATCAATAGAAAAAATTTGGGACCAAACATGGCGTCACAATAGAGAACAATGCGTTGCATAACTTGTATTTTCTAGTGACTTTGGTTATTTTAAGAAAAAATTTTCTTTTTTCATTTAAAAACAGCAGCATTATTTTTGTTCATTGATGTAGGATTTCTCCAACCCGGGGTCACAACACAAAGGTGGTAACAAAGACTTTTTAAACGAGTTGCGAGTAAGGTTTATGATTTCCTGGAAAAAAATTCAATCCCCCGGGATCTACGCAATTCTGCTAATTGCAATATACGCAAAAAAACGGAGATGACGTAATGTTACGCAATTCTGTCTAAAAAATTTACTGAAGACTAAGAAAAAGGTCTTCACTTGAATTACTAGTTTCTAATTTCTCCATTTTCGTTCCAAATGGCATGTGATTTCTAAAAAAAGTTCTTCTCTTACAATTAGTATCCAATTTTTTAATTTTCGTCCCAAAAAAAGTCTTCAGCTGCAATCCCAAGCCTTTGCTTAATACGTAGGTCGCGATCGACCGATGCGTTGAGCACCCCTGCTTTAAGTCATTACTTTTAACTCAAATGGAATGAGTCCGGATTTCCCGGGAAATTTGTTCGCGATCTCGGAAATTATGTAAAACTTTGTCTGGGATCCTGGTACATAAACCCTAGTCACGAGTATATTTTGATTATACGAGGGGCGTTCAGAAAGCAATGCAACTGATTTAATTTCTTGCAGCATTCATTTAACTAACATCTGATTCTTTTACAGATTATAGATTGGTAACTAAGGTTTACAGATTTTGTAAAAAATAAGGGTTTAAATTACTGCAATCTGGAATTCAAATTATTAGCAATCTCTCTATGTCTTTTTCGTTAAAAGGTAAAACTGGCATGATTACCCCAAAGCAATCTCGGCAGAAGCAAAGAGTTGTTATTGAGTTTCTAATGTCGGAGGGAGAAACAGCTCAGAACATAAGCAGAAGGCTAAAGCAAGTCTATGGTGACGGTGCGATAGACTACAGCACAGTGACGAGGTGGGTGAAGTGAACCAATGATGGGCAGGAAAAAAGCGATCTTTGCGATAGGCCAAAAGTGGTAGGCCTTCTTCTACTCACAGTTTTTCTAACACTAATAAGGCAGATGCATTGATTAAGGAAAACACACGAGCTTGCTTAGTCATTAGGAGTAAATGCAGGAAGTGCTGTAAAGATCATGGATACCCTGGGATATTCAAAAGTGTATGCAAGGTGGGTCCCAAGTTAGCTCACAGAGGCTCATAAACAATCCCGCCTAGAAGCTTGTTCTGGACTTCTGGAGTATTGCCATAGTGACAAAACCTTTTTGCAGCCAATAGTGACCAGAGATGAGACTTGGGTTCACCACTTCGAACCAGAGTCAAAGAGAGCATCAATGGAGTGGCGCCATCTCACCTTACCACGCTCGAAGAAGTTCAAATCTCAGCAGTCTGTAGGAAAAATGATAGTGACTGTGTTCTGGGATAGTGTTGGTGTGGTACCGGTAGACTTTATGTCCAAAGAAGCAACAATCAATTCAGATGTAAACATTGATACATTAAAAAAGTTGAAAGCAAGAATACGAAGAGTTCGACCCGCTTTGGAAATGTCTAAGGTTTTATTGCAACATGACAACGCCAGGCCTCACACCAGCCTCAAAACCCGTGAGGTCATCAGCTCCTTTGGCTGGACAACAATTTCACATCCCCTATATTCGCCAGATCTGGCACCGTCTGACTCCCGTTTGTTTGGGCCCCTCAAAGAAAGTTTGAGGGAACAACATTTCTCCAGTGATGGAGAGGTCAAAACTGCTGTTAGGAAGTGGTTAAAAACGCAGCCTGTAGAATTTTACAATGAAGGAATATGTGCACTCGTTAGAAGGTGGGAAAAGGCAGTTTAGAAAGCGGGAGATTACATCGAGAAGTAATTATGAAATGCTCATGCTATAATTATGAAATGTACTTTATTGTGATGCACGATTTATGTACCTTTAAAACTTATTGTCATAAAAAGAAACCTGGTTGCATTACTTTTTGAACGGCCCTCGTACTTTAATTTTAGCCGATTGACAAATTTGTTTGGGGTATAATAAAGCCAAGATTTTCTCAAAGTTAAAATTTTTGTATTTATTTATTTATTTATTTATTCGTGCTTGTGCTTTTTAACATTTTCCCATTTCATCCAGAGTTCGGAAGTATTGTTTTGATTTCGTGTAAACTTGCGACTTAAATAGCCAACTATCCTCGTTGAAAATCTTTTAAAGTAGTACGCATTTACCAAAATGTTAACAAACTAATGCTATTAAATATACAAATTATTCAATTTAAATCAAAAAAACTTTTAAATATTGAAGGCTTAAATAAAAGCAAGAAAAAATGAGGTAAGTTGAGCAATGCAGGTACAATGAGCAAAATACGAAAACTAAAGCATTGCTTTAAAATATAGCCCAGAGTAAGCTTAGAAAAATGCTGGGGCTTTAGCTTTGGCAAAAATTTGACAAAGCTGAAGCTCCAACAAAATTGGATGCACCAAAACCAGAGCGTCGGTACATTCCTCAATTTAAATGTATCACTTAAAAATTAGATTAGATACTCCTGATCTTGTGATGATGTCCGAATTATGATGTATTGCTTCCGTAATCTTATATGCCGTTGATTGAGAAATGATGTCATGGATTTTTAATAGGTTCAACAGCTCACCGACAAATGGTATGGCGAGTCGCAAAAACTAGCTGCCGCTGTTTTTTCGTTAGCGTACAAGCTACAACCAGCTATTATTTTCATTGATGAAATCGACGTTTTTCTTCAAATGAGGTATTTCGACAATCGATATGCTTTCGCAGTTACATTTCCGGTAACACTGACGTTTTTTTGTTACTTTCGATGTAAATAACAACTTTTCGTATCATTGGTTTTCTAAACGTAAAGGTACAACGCGCTATTTCGTAAAATAATTCGCTGCTCCCAGTCAACATTCGACTTATTCACGTCGTTAGATCCGATCGCGACCACGAAGTGACCGCGATGATGAAAGCGACCTTCATGAGCTTGTGGGATGGCTTGGCGTCGGACAACAACAACCAGATCATGGTGATGGGCGCCACCAACCGACCGAAGCAGATAGACCAAGCCATTCTCCGTCGCATGCCGATACGGTTGAACGTTCCAATGCCGGTGAGACAAGCAATGAGTATGCTCTGACTTAATTTTTTGTTTATTTCGGTTCGCTGCGTAGTGTGATTGCTTGTTTGAAAACAACAGTTTACACACCTAAAATGGGAATTTTTGGGAGTCTAACTCCGAAAAATAACTCTCTGAGCAGAAGCGAACAAGTTCTTTCGATTGACTTGCGCCAACGCTTTGCAACAAACTTGTACTTTACGTTGCTTCTTGAAATGAACGTTTGATCGGAGAGCGGTCTTTTCCTCCCATCGGCTTTTCTCTTTTCAATCAAGTCGACAGTTTGTATTGAGTTTGCAATTTCGCAGAACTCCGAACAACGTTCCAACATTCTGAAGATTGTATTGTCCGTCGAGAAGACCGCGTCTGACGTCGACTTCGCTGAGATCGCCGAGTCGTTGAATGGCTTCAGCGGAAGCGACATTAGAGAAATGTGCCGATACGCGTCAGTCGCTCGAGTTCATGAAGCTATCGGCAAAGGAAAGTAAGTAAAAAGTAACCGTTGCCATGACAACGGTTGATCTGGGTCTTTATAAAACAAAGGCTGTGAAAAATCCGCGAGTTTATAATTTAAAGAGCTTGGCACGTGTGTTGGATTCAGTTTTCTGTAAGACATTTCTGTAAGACATCAGTTTTTAAAACGTGTTTAATGATAGATATTATAACTCCGGCTTTAAATTTTGTTTTCTGTTTAATGCAATATGTGTTTTATATCTATTAAACAACTTTTCCAAGATATTAATTTAGTTTATCCGTGTTAAACATCAAACGTTTCGATTTTCTTTCAATTATTAAAATTGTACTTTTTATGTTCGTTTATTATTCCATCGTAAATCAAACGAAATTGGGACAAATTAATTTGGGTTCCGTGCTCGGAAAAGTCGGAAGCTGATTTGCAACGGCCAAAAAAATAACGATTTTTTGCTTTATGAGTTACGAAAAAGTTCTAGAAATTTTTTTTTTTTATTTAGCTAAAGTAACCAACTGTTTTTGTCTTGCCGAGAATCAGCATCAAATTCAAAATATATTTTTACTTAAGTTGGTTTTAGGGCCCCGTGGTTTATTTTGTGTTTATTTTTACTTTCTACTGCTCGTCTTTCAGCTACAGGATAGTTAATATTGAATTAAAAGCAATAATTCCATAAACATAACATTTGCTTTTTCGTTTGAATAAGCAATCCAATGTCATGTGAAATTTTTGTGTAGTTTAACTTTTTTGCCATTGAAATGCAGCTACGACGTAGATGATTAGGGCTGGCTTGAACCACGAACATAGACGCAAAATAAAACATTCAAAACCAGAATCGACATTCACCCAACGTTTCAAACAGAACAATGGGAGAAGTGTTGAACTGAGAGCAACTAAGTAGCGATTACCTCTTTGCTTTTGGATACGCCCAAACATTGGCACGCGAATTGAAAATTTTTAGATTAATTTGTTTTTGTTGATCGACATGAGCGATTTGCTAAAACCTGATTACAGAAAAAATTGCCGTTAAGCGTTTGTCCCAAGAACGTATCGACACGACGAGACGGATATTCGAACCCGCACTACGTCGATGGCAGAACCATCCAAACGATGCTCGTGCTGCCAATAGCAAACGAACCAGGGATCACGCTCAACCAATCGTTTTCTTTCAGCGTCACCCCGCACACCCCTCTGCGACCCATCAATGCGGATGACCTGATAAATGCTTCGAAGGTCGTTCAGCTCAGCAAGGGCTCGGCAATGCCGGAACTCTTCCGAAATCACACGTCCGAAAGTACGAGCTAAACTTGTCGACGCGGATCGGCAAGCTTTGCGCGGTCACGTGCTCGGCCTGACGCATCGTTTTTTTTTTCAGTATGTTTCATGTCGCTTTGATTGAGTTTAGTATAAATAAGTTTCTTGATCGATCGTCTGATAAATTTGTTTTTGTTCATTGTGTGATTGTGATGGTCAAAATTAGGTCAACACATTTAATTACTGCTTTAAGAAAAACTTTGAAATTTTCTGACTGTGTTTTTTTAATTAATTTGAAGCGAAGCAAAAACTTGGGAAACGTATGCAGACCTGCTCAAAATTTCATAATTTAAATGCTGAATGCTGAGCACGCGATTAGCCGTTCAACTTATCAATTGGACGGCGAAAAACCACTGGGCAATTAGTGCCATATGCATCCTTGAAGAAAAAATCTACAATCTTATTGGCTTTAACAAGAGGGGAAATCTCTAGTGACTTTGGCCTTCTATTATTTCCTACGGTATCCCGGAAGTTCACAGCCGCAAATTCAAAGCCGCCAGCAAAACAGCTGAAATAAAGCTTTTCACTTTCGTCCAACCTGTTCGCACTATTAACCGACAATTTACAGCATGCTACAATCTTAGAAGTTTAAAGATATTGCAAGCGCTAGTGTTTAAATTATTTTTGTAAACGTATAGCTATAGCCGAAATCTCAGCAAGCATCCTTTAAAAATAAAAAAAACAAGTTGGCCTAAACGTTTTGCAAAATTGTCATTTAAATTTAATTTTGTTTAATCGATAATTAAATATTAGAGCAATAAATTCATTACTTCTCGATCATGATCAACAGAGGCGTACCAGCTGAAAAAAATTCGGGGGCAATGCAGTTTTACCCAAATTTTGGGAGTTTGCCCGAATCATGATTAAGCCTTTAACATTTTTCCAAATTTAGGAAACTAAAAAGGTATAAATGAAAAAATTTTATGACTCTTTTATCTCTTTTAAGTACTACTATTTTAAATGCTTAATTACGTTTTTTGTTAAAAGTCTTCATCTCCAAAAATTAGTTTTAAAATGGAAGATAAAAAATCGGCGCACTGTTGGAACATAGATCCAACAGTGTCCCCAGTGGTGGATATTGGGTGAGGCAAATGAGGCAGTTGCCTCGGGCCCCCCTCGAAAATAGCTCGTGCAGTCTCATTTTGCTGTATATGTTTTTTTAGAGGTCATTATGAAGTTCGGACGAAAAGTGGGAAATAGGAGATCGATACGAAGTAAAGACTTTTTTTAGAGATTACTATGATTTTTGGAGAAAAATAGCGAAAAGAGAGATCAAATCGAAGTGAAGACCTATTTTTTTTAAAGATTACCATCATTTTCGGAAAAAAATAGGGAAAAAAGAGATCAAATCGAAGTGAAGACTTTTTTTTTAGAGATCACTACGATTATGGGAGAAAAAGAGGAAATACGAGATCATAGCCATACCAGTTTTGAAAATCCTTGCCTCGGGCCCCAACTTTGAATATCCATCACTGAGTGTCCCACCACGATTCCGATACTGCGCCACTTTTATACAACTCAGCAATATAACACTCCAAATTAATCAACTTCAGGTTTTTTTTTGCTTTAACAACGAAATATGCAAAACTTTTAAGTCAGAAAATTGCTTTCTCGTAAAATGACAAAATCAACTTTTCAAGCAATTTAGACAATAAAATTCAAATCGCATTTTGAATAAGGCCAATATATAGTAAAACTACGGATATTAAAACAAATCCTTTACTTTTCCTGATGTAAAAATTTACCAAATACAATATGGTTTAAACTTGCGTCACTCAATTTTGTCATATTTATATTTTTTATTTCCATCTTCTTATTCATCACCTTGACTCGCAGGAAAGCGTCGGAGGCGCTATTCAGGCCAATTGTCAAGCATTTACCCTGGCATGCCTCCATAGATGCCAAGATACTCTTATTCTGTTGAAATTTTTTAATACAATTTGGAGCTCCTTGCCAAAATCGCCAAGCGAAGTAAGTGCCGTAAATTGTCTTTCCAATGCCACAACAGGATGGCGCCAGTAGCTTACAAACCGCGGCTTGTCAATCTTGTTCTTAACCTGGAAATAATCTACACAGTTTGTCAGCACTGTGGGCGAGTGGTTAATAGCGCTGTGATTGAAAGCGAACGCTATCAAAACCTACTCACGTAATTTTCTTGTGTCTTTGGAAAAGACGCTTTACAGCATTGTCCTCTACTTGTCGGTATTAACTAAAAAATCCAAAGTTTTATCATACCTCTGAATAAAAAATTAAAAATACAAAACCAGGCAGTAACATCTTAGTATTTTCAAAAGCAGGTCGTGGTAATTGCTTGAAGTATTACGCCTCAAATGTTTTCTTTAAATTGAAATTAATGTTTTGGCAAAAATATTCATCCGAGCCTCATTTCGGAACCCCATAATTTCGCGATGTTTCTGAATGACCCAATTTTTCTAGAACAGCTTTTACAAGCTTCAAGCTTCTACCAGAAGAGGGCGTTTTAACCTAAGGGTGGCGATCCTTTTGAGAGTCGTCAAGTCTTTTTAAGGGAGTTGCAACGATATTTAGACTAATGCAATATTTTCTAACCTTTTTTTATAAAAAAGGAGAGCAGGAAAAAGGCTAAAATTAAATTCTGATTTTTTGTTAGGGTTTATTGATCTTTAAACGAAGTCACCATTGTAGGCAAGCAGCGTGACCCAATTCAGGAATTCGTTGTTAAGTGCTTTGTCGAATAACCTAACAGATAAAGCTCGTTGATTACTAGGCATCCAACTCGCGTACTTCTGCTTGTAAGTCAGAATGTTATCTCGCCACTATTAGAAGCTTGTTGACTTTGACAGGTCTTAAAGATCTTTTTTTAATAACTTTTATTGCATGATGAAAAGGAACAAAAATGTGCACTAAAGTTTTTTATTTATCACACAAGCTTTTGTGAAGTAGACTGCTCACTTTGTCAGGTGTAACAGAAGATTCATCAAGTGTCTTTTTACACCTGACGTCAGATGTTCCGTCACACCTGACAAAGCAAACGAAGTTCACGAAAGCTGGTGTGATTAATTCAAAATTCAGTCAGGTTTAGAGCACATTTTTCTTTTCCATTTTTTATTCCTTTGATATAACAGCATGGAATTGATATGGCGTAGCCTAAAATTGGTGGCTGAAGGCAGGGCCGGCTTTAAGCTTCTAGCGGAGCAACTTATTGTACAACTTCTAGCGAAGCGCAATTTAGTTTATAGAGGGTCTGTTGAAAAAACTGGAGAGCCAAGTAATGGAAACTTTCTCTGTCTAGTAGAATTACATGCAAAGTTTGACCCCGTAATGGGGAACATCTTTGACGTGTTACCAATGCAGAAATTCATAATCATTACCTGGGGAAGAGGATTCAAAATGAGCTTATTACAGTACTAGTTGATGCTGTTGTGAATGCTATCCTTCAAGACATCAAAAATGTAATATTTTTTTCAGTAATATTGGATTGTACTTCAAACATAAGTCACAAAGAAGAGAAATCATTGACTATCCCGTATGTATCGGATGGGGTTAATGCGGAAGAGCCTGTGGCTGTAAAAAAACGTTTTATTGAGTTTTTTCCTGTTGAAAGTACTACTGGACAGGACTTATGCGATGTACTGGTGAATGAGCTGGAAAAACTTGAATTAAATGTCCAAAATATTTGTGGACAAAGTTATGATAATGGTGTCAACATGAAAGGCATTCATTCTGAAGTTCAAAAACGGCTTTTGAATATTATCAAAAGAGCATTTTGTACTCTACGTGCTTGTCATAATTACAATCTGGTTGTAGCAGACATGGCTAAAACATGCCCTGATGCGGTAACCTTTTTTTGGAATTTTACAAAGCATGTACACCATCTTCTCAGCATCTACAAAGTTCAGAAAGCATGTTTTCAATCTATATGTAAAACCTCTGTGCGAAACAAGGTGGGAGTGTAGAATAGATAGTGTCAAAGCACTTCCCTATCAATTGCTTAAAATTTGTGACGCACTCAATAAATTAACTGAAGAGGCTGATGATGTGATGATCAAAAGCGAAGCACAAACGCTGTATGAAACATTGAAGCAGTACAAATTCTTAGTGTCGCTTGTGTTATGGTACGACGTGCTCTTCCAAGTCAATTTTGTGAGTAAAGAACTGCAAGGTAAAACAGTAGATTTGAGGACTGCAATGGATTCATGCAACAACTTGATGACTTGGCTAAGGAAACTGAAAGTTGATGAGTTTGTTTGGATTCCTGTTACAGCAAATGAATTGGCTGAAGCCATGGAAGATGTTGCAATTTTTCCAGTTAAACGTCAAAGGAAAAGGCAATATCATGAATCTGCGAAAGATTTCACACCTGGAAATGCTGAAGATGACTACAGAATTTTTGCAATTGCTTCAACAGAATTTTTGACGCTGCAATTCATTCCTTATAGCCGAGATGTGAAAGGTTTGGAAATCAAACAACAATCTGCGAAAGATTTCACACATGGAAATGCTGAAGATGACTACAGGATAAATTGCTTCAACAGAATTTTTGGCACTACAATTTAGTCCTTACAGCCGAGATGTGAAAGGTTGAAATCAAACCACAATCTCTTGGGTTTTTTATCAGCTTCAAGAGCCTTCAGCGTGATGACATACGAAAGTTTGCAGAGAACCTCGAGCAAGCATTGACGTCAACAACAGACCAGTTCGTAGATATATGCAGGCAAGCATTAGCTGATGAAGTGGAATCTCTAAGACATATTCTTCCAGATACTGCCAAAACTCCCGAAGAAATTTTAACTTATCTTTCCACTAATGAAAATGCACTATTTTCCCAAACTACTTCGTTGCACTCAGAATATTTTTAACAAAACTTGCAACTGTGGCATCTGGTAAAAGAAGCTTCTCGCACCTCAAACTAATCCAAAATCCCGTGAGGTCAGCAATTTACAAAGATAGATTGAACAACTTGGCAGTTTTTGCCATTGATCGTGACCTATGTAGAAAACAAAATTTTGATGATATGCGTATGACTTCGCTACACGCAAGGCACGTAAAGTAAAGTTACTTTGATCGTGATTTTGTACTTAGTAAAAAGATAATAAAATGTAAAGACGAATTCATTTTCTATTACAAAATTTTAATTTTCAGTTATTATTTTTATCCCTACCCAGACTGGACCCCGCGCAATCCGTTTTGTATAGGGCCTCGCAATAGTAAAGGCCCGTGTTGGCGGAAGGGTACAATAATCGATAACAATCTTTTACCAAGCTATACTTAACTGCATAGGAAAGCTTGTGTTTCATTTACGTAATTTTAAATGCTTTCATACATTAAAAAATAAATTTTTTCCTAAGTAAAAAGTAAAAACTAACTTTACTTATAAAAAAAAAATCAAAAATGCTTTTTAAAAAAAATGTTGTTTTTACAGTATTTTTGCAAATATAAAATGAAATTAATGTATGAATAAAGTGTTTAATCATGCCAGTATGATGTCACTTTGAGAAAAAATAAATAAAACACAAAGGCGCACTGTTGGAGGTTCTTCCCTAATTTACGAATATGAGAAAAAATTTGTCTAAAATTTAGGGTAAACTAAAAAAAGTCTTAAGTTTTTAATTTTTGTTCCAAAAACAGTGATCTTTGAAAAATGTCTTCATTTTGGATCTGTCCCTGATTTCTCAATTTTCGTCCCAAAAGCATAATGATTTCTAAAAAAAAAGGCCTTCACCTTAATTCTTAAACTTTTTTTGCATTTAATGTTCATTTTTGATATACGTAAAAAATGTTTTGACCAAACAATTCCTTGTCGCTTTCTTAAATTTCTTGATTTTGCCCAAATTTTTTAGACTCCGGGTTCGACAAGTTTTTTGTTCCGGGTCAAAATTTTGACAGCCTGGCCAGATGAGCAAACACAACGCATTTAATTTTATTAAACTTTAATTGAAAATTGTGTTATCGAATAGCGCCATGTTAAAATAATTTGTTTGGAGGGATGGATTAAAAAGTAGGCCCGTAATTTGCCCATGTCAGATCATAGTAATAGCACTTGAAAAAATCAAAAAATACGGGGTAGATTGATAAAGATAAAAAAAGAAAGATTTTAAAGTAGAAGGTGTTAATGCAGACTCGATCTTAATCGAGGTTACATTTTCATCTAAAGTTGCTATTCACGGCCAATGTCTTGCAGAATAGAAGTTACTTCATTTTATTTCCTTACGTAATTGCTTTCGGTAATGACATCACCTAAAGTTGTTTTCCCTCTTCGCCTTTTTCAATGTAATATTTTAGTATAAATAGTCGGATATTAACCGTCGTGGGCCATTTTTAAAACAAACGTAATCGTCATTCTTGTTTGGAGATTGTGAAGCGGATTTCAATTAGTATGTGTTTGTACTTTGTGTTAAATTCTGAATTGGTGCTTATTTTTGTTTTATAATTTTTAATATAGAAAACTATATCCATACAAGGTGCGCGTATTTACATCCCGACTTCACATATTGCGACACGTCAATTTCGCCTCAATAGAAAGCTTAAATTTGTTGGCAACTTTTCCAAGTGGTTTAGAGCTTTCCAAAACTCTTCGAATCGATAAAAATAAATATAAACAAATTTTTTATGTATAAAATATATGCTTCTTCGTGACTCTTTTTTAATGCCACATTGCTGTTGAAGATGAGGAATAGATGAAGCAATATAGAAGGTAATTTTTTAGTTTAAAGCCTGCAATAAATTCAATAATCTGTTCGGGGAAGAAAAGCTTCGAAAAATATTTTGATATTCCTGTTTGAAGTAATTACAAAATTACAACTGATAATGTTGCAAAAATTTTCAGCTTAAAAAATGCGCTTAATATTAACGGTGCCAAAGAAAGCAGGCCTACGGTGGATATTGATGACGTAATTGATGGTAATTATGAAACCAATTAATAACACAAAAAGTAAACAAAAATGTGATTGTGGAGCTTCGTATATTGGGCAAACCGGCAGAAATCTGATCACCAGACTAAACAATTTTTGTTTTGTTATATTGTGCGTAACTCGAAACGATATTACAAAGACGATAGGGCATGTGTGTAAACGACTTTTCATTTAGAAATTTTTTAGCTTTGCTTTTTGCGTTTTAATCAAGAACGCCTTTTAATTAAGAAAATACGTTAAAGTAGCTGTGAAGTATCAATCAAAACTTTTTTCAACATATCAACTATTTAATCTTTATCCTCCTGACACGTAGAACGACGTCGAAGTGCTGTAGAGCAATTTCGGTTTGTCTGGATCGTGTCTTGCTGTTAATGCGAATGGGACAATCGACATTATAAATTCATAGAACAGACGACTCGCTAACAGCCAGAAATACCCAATAGGTGGCATTAGACAGCCGTAAACCGTTGCAGAAACTTGACGTGCGTACGTAAACACCTGCTGTAAAATAAAGTGGGATTTTGCGCATTAAAATTAGGCCTTCTTTTGAGTAGCTTCCGGTAAGTTTCTATAACATGATAGTTGAATTGAAAATTTTACTTTATTTACTGTTATTTTTCTAAAAAAATGTGGTCTAGAAAGCAGAATTAATGTAGG
The DNA here is from genome assembly GCA_963680785.1 of Diplosoma virens. NCBI lineage: Eukaryota > Metazoa > Chordata > Ascidiacea > Aplousobranchia > Didemnidae > Diplosoma > Diplosoma virens. The sequence continues at coordinate 25,141,576 of OY796880.1, read as the reverse complement.
ACTAATAAATGTTGGCGTGGTATTCCCTATGTTTTTTGCATAAAAACAGGAAGGATGCATCTTACAGAGTCATCAGTCATTTTTTCTGACAGTTAGTGAGAATCTGTCAATAAGGAATCACGACGGAAAAACAGGAAGAAATTAATTTACCGTCGAATTCAGTTTTATGTGTAACTTTATGCGACAAGAGCGCCGAAAGCGGGTGAGTAAGGGCAATTACTTCCATGCTTTTTTGCTCCCTTCAAATTTCCCCCAACTCTTTTCAAAAAGGAAGGGTACAGATGGGCAGATGCAGAAGCATTGGGTTAGATTTGCCCTTGCAATCATAGAAACTCGACCAAAATATCGGATCCATTGAAGGTGAAGGCTTTTTTTTGGTTTTCGTCTTCACTTTAGATTTAGGACGAAAGTGAAAATTTTGGACTCGATTAGAAGTGTTAACCTTTTTTTTAGTCTTTACTAAATTTTTACGCTGAAAAACAGTCGCGATTCGAAGTTGCAACTCTGTAGGCCAAAATTAAAATAAAATCATGGAGTCCTTGAACGTCAATAAAATTTGGGAAAGATTGCATTGTCCCCTCAAACTTTTTTGGCTTATATAGCTATGAAACTTAATCACAAAACCTCAAAAAAAGGTGTTTTTTTTTAAATTTTGCCACCCGCCAAAAAAAATTTTCCAGCGCCCCTGGCGACCAAGGTTTTTACATTTGCTTGGTAAATATTTCAAAGGCTATTATATTTCTTACCCCTTTCATAAAAGGGCGCTTAGAAGAAGGAATACCTGAATTAGACTGTGGCGAAGCCGTAATTGACCTTAAATTGAAGTTCAACAGCGCTCGTAGACGAAAAATATTTTCGAGTTTTATATTGTTTATAAACGGGAAATTGAAATAAAGCATCAATTCCATACAGAAGCTATTTATACTGTTTGTTTTAAGGAGGCAACGAATGCTTACGTGATTTAATGATGGCTTTGTGCTTTGTTGGTCACAAAGGGGGAGGGCCGTTAAAAGTGAGAAAAATTGCTTATGCACTATGTAAATTTACCCTTGAATGAGTTGTTAATGATATAAATTGTTAGTAGCTGTACCAGTTCTTCTACTATTTGATTCAGAAAAACTAGAGTCATGATCTGTATTCTAAAGACATCATCAATACTAATGACTTTTATAAATTGGCATAAAGTTTGTAACTTATTGATCTTGAAATATGTATGTTGCTCGCAAAAAAATTAAAAAATGATTTTTAAAAAATTTTAATTGATGATTTTGAACCAATGAGTTCACAAAGAGGGCAATTGTAAACTCTGCCAGACTTCAACATGAAATTTTTTACCAAGCTTTACATGTTAAGTGGTATTTTCAATTCAATGAGTCTATTATGCAACTGAATCTAAAAATTAACGATTAACCAACACTTGCATCTTGCTGGATATAAAATTTAAAAAAATTTAAAAAGCAAAATACTGTAATACAGCACAAGACATCAAAGCCAAACAAAATTCATTCAAATGAGCAGTAAGCACAACTAATGTTAGGTTATACGTGAAAATACAGGCTATATTGGTTGCTGTGCCGAAGAATTTAATTTCAATGACATCATACTGTATCGAAAAAAAAAATTAGCTCTACAAAGCCAACAGAGGATAACTTGGTGATGCATTTTAGCTTTGAACTTTAAGTCGATACAGTTCAGCTTAGGTTTACTTCGAAATAATTATGATAAGCGTGTAATAATGATGCCTTTATTTAAATTGATGTAATTGCTCCAATTGCAAGTTACAAAGAATTGAAAAATTTATAAAAGTCAAGTAAATAATAAAAAATCATCCGAAAAAAAGAAACCTATCAAAAACATTTCCAAGTGAAAAAGCAAAATTTTATTCTTGGTACAGTCCATACAGCACAGCTGTAGCCCACAAGGTTTTTCCTTCGAACGTTACTTCAGCAAAGCTGTCGTGGGCAACTTGCCATAAACAGCGGCTGGCAACTCTTACTGTATTTCGATTCATTTGTCCGATGTTAACCACTGTGACGAATTTATATCTGAAAAAGAGAATCTTTCTTTGTCATTAACATTTTAATCTCAAAGCCCTGGAATCAAAACTCTTTTTTCCACTGCTGGGATTCCTAACTTTAGATTTTAGATTCTTAGAAAAAAGTTCTACGAAGTCTTGGAATACAATGACGCTGCTAAACAAACAGTTTTAGCTCTCTTCACTCACGACATCTTTCAAATAAGGAAATTTTGATGACGAGCCAGATTCAGTCTAATGACATTTTAGTTTTTAAACTTAAATCTAACATAATTAATCTTGAATTCGGCCTCCGTATTTAAATAAACATCAGATAATTTTCACGGATCAGACGAAAGCAATTAACAAAAAAAAGTTGTATGGATGATAAGTTCACAGAAAAATACCTAGCCTTAAGATTGAGAGTATCCGTTGTTTTGAAGCGTGGCCGAGTGATAAAAAGCGCCGTATTGTTGACAAACGTGATCAACATGGCCGTGCTGGTTCAAAATTTGCATGTGTCATTCTGTTCAGTCCCTGGAAAAGACCCTTTACAGCCAGGTAACTTTTCTCTGCTTGGTGATCTTGATAAACAGCTCAAAATTTTAGTCATATTTTTAATTCAATTCAATTTTATTTGCAATCAAGTTATTACGTTTCAAAGTTGTTATTGAAAAAGTGATTGCGAAATAGGAAACAGCGGCTAAACGATATACGTTATTACACGCGCAACGTCAATTGTGCACGGTCGCCGTACCTTTAAAACGAAGTAGCTAAGTTATTTTTAAAAAGGAAAAAAGGAAACAATTAAGATAAATTTTAAAAAAATAAAAATAAAAAGTATTTCCAAATAAAAACTAAAAAATTAACATGAAAGCTTTCGACCGGTCAGCAATATCCTTGGCATTCCCAAAAATGGGTCGGAATAATCGATGGACGATTGCTTAAAGTATAGCGCCTTCAACGCTTCCCTGTGATTCAGAAGAACCGCCACCTTTTAAACAGGTTGTTGACCCCTGGTTCCGAGTCTCTAGCCAAAAATAAGGTTGCCAAGTGAGCTTTTTTTGTGAATAAATTTTAATCATACTCTTTTTCTCTCACCTATTATACCCAAGCTTTTTAACAGCTGTAAGAATCTTATCAGCTAGCAATTTCACCAGTCTTCTGCCAAGGGCTTCGTTGTATTCCACGTCTTCTAGATGGTCCTTAAGCATAAAAAAAATGAAGAAAAACAATAAATTCCACATCGCCGTTTAAAATATTTAGCTGATTTTTCATATGTTTGGCAATTTCAATTGATTTTCAGTTTGCTCTTATGTTTTTTCATTTTCTCTTGGTCAAAACATAATAATACGGTTTTAAAAAAGGGTCAAGATGTTTAATACAAAGATACAGTAAGAACAGTACCAACGTTTGAAGCCAATAAAAGAACGTAAAAATAGAGTTTACACAGTAGATATCAAATATAATGACGCAAAAAAAAATGTTTTTGGATGGCAACATTAGTTTTTAGATTAATAAGGAGTTTATCAAGTGCATCAAACATACGGTACTTTTCAAAAACAAACATTACATGGCAAAGTTCTTTGTGTTAAATCGCTTAGCTTAGTTGCAACTTAGCACGAGCAAACCAGAAGGACAATGGTGCTAATCCAAAAAAAAGTGCGGGACGATTTAACGAAAGTTAGTTTTTTATTTTTTGATAAGATAACATAAAAAATTAGAGAAAGGGACAAGGGAGACCAATTAAAAAGATTTTGGAACTAACCACGTCAAACATTCAACAAAAATCACATTCTGAAAAGCAAAACTTTCGTGAATTTCGCATCCATTCCCAGGTCGCTACAAGCTATTCATCAAATCATCTATATAAAGTTTTACAAGAACGAAAGCAAATTAGCTAGAAAAAGCACATCGAAACCATACCATTAGGAGTTGTTCCATTAACGCTTCTATTTTTGCCGTAGATAAGGTCACATCTGGTGAAAGTTTATAAGTGTTTTGATATTTTACTTGAAATTTTCTTCCTGTTGGCACTGCCTCACCTGATGGCTCGTCGCTAAGAAAATAAATTAAGACGAAATCTTTTATATTTATTGATTAAGACAATTAAGTAAAAAGTTTTTTATAGGACACACTTTGGAAATGTAATGTTCATTTTTGTTTTAAATAGGGAGTGACCTTATTCCCAAAATATAGTTTTCGTAGATCCCAAACTCAAATTGCTTCTTATCTTACTGCCTCTATGTTTAAATTGATAACTTCGTCCGCGAGACAAAATATGGGAAAATGCAATTCGCGTTTACTGACTGATATCTATCAATTCAAATAAAATTTTACTTGTTAAACAAATAAAATTCGTGATAAAATAATTTCTTGCAATTTGGGACCTACATTATGGATACAAAAATAGGACAATTTTTTTTTTATTTTCTTGGTATAACTAAAAATTAAACTTTCATTGTGCTCCATCTTTGCGTTACAAATTGCTGTTGTGGGGATTTGAAACAGAATTTTAAATTTAATGTTTTATGTACATAATGCTATTTTGCTATTTACAGCGCATTTATTGGTCAACATGTTTTTAAAACCATGAAACCGATTGGAACCATTGGAGGAAAAAGACGAGATGAAATTAGATGAAATAAATTGACTTATGCAACTCGAAAAATAACAAATAATAGAAATTAAACAGAAGAATTTAATTGTTTTTTATTAGGAAGAAACTCTTAAAGAAAACATTTTTATTTTGAAATAAAGTTTATATTTTTTCGTGTGTTTACGATGTAATTATTTAAATGGGTTAAATCAAAATGTATCATTAATTTCTCTTTGGTATCATCATTCAATAAATGTAGACCAGGGGTGCCCAACCCGCGGCTTGCGGGCCTCATGGGGCTCTTTGCCTGGTTTTATGCTTCACATTTTATTTGTGTTTTTAGGGTGTATTAGCATTAGTTCATTTGATTAAATAATTTGTGTCGAATTCGTTCTCCAAATGGCAGGAAAAATACAAAGAAACAAAATATGACGTTAAATACAGGACGTTTTTAACAGAATTAAAGAGTTTTTTTGTTTTTTTTTGTTGAACGTAATGGGAAAATATTCTGACTTATGTGCCAAGCATCATTAGCGCATTTCAAAGCTTTAAATCTTGAGCGCCTTTTCAACTCACTAAATGCTAACAAAAACCAAGAATTTCCAAAAGGAAGTGAACTTTGCTAACACAAATTCATCATTTTAAAAAGTCAGATAAAGCTTTTTGAATTTTTTTCCAAAAAACAAAAAAAAACGCAATTGCAAATTATTTTATTTTTGTTTGTAGATTTGGTTGAATTTAGAGTTTATCTGCGAAAATATTGTACATAATATTGATTGTTCAATTTAAATTACTCTGTTATGTGTAACATTTATTAAAAATTCGGCCGAGCAAAGGTATGTGTTAATGTTGTTCATTTGTATGGCTTGTGTGTCCATGTGAATAATGTGGCTCTTTGCGGTAACACAGTAAGAAATGTTACTGGATGCCTGCGTCCCACTCCAACGGACCACCTACCTGTACTTTCAGGCATCCAGCCAGCTGAGCTTCGCCGACTGGGAGCGACACTCTCCTTGGCTTACCGTGGATCTCTGGACCCCGATCATATTTTGCATGGTCTGTTAAATGGGTCCTCAGATACTGGCCAAGTGAGACTAAGATCCAGACGCCCGTTTGTGCCAGGTGCGCGGAATCTCTTGGACAATCTTGCCAGACTTGGCATCCGCGCCTCTGAATGGACAAATCACAAATGGAACGCGGAGTACTGTGAAAATGCTTCCAGGCTCCGTGCTTTTGTGCCCGGGACCAGTGTCAGGCCTGTTGGGATGGGCTTACCCCGAGCAGCTTGGGTTAAGCTCAACCGCCTGCGGACTGGTGTTGGGCGATTCCATTCGTCCATGCACAAATGGGGTCTCGCTCCTTCACCGAATTGCGAGTGTGGCGCCTCAGAGCAAACCGCAGACCATGTACTAACAGCGTGCCCCATACATCGGGCACCACATGGAGCACGCGGTCTGACGGTTTTGGATGACGAAACTCGATGCTGGCTTAATAACATCACTGCCAGCATCTGATCCAGGCAGTGCAGCAGTCTGGGGTAGTAAAAGGATAAACCCTCGGGCCCAGTTCTGTTTGTGTCTGGCCTGGAGTGGATGCCCTTCAAACGATGACGACGACGACGAGTAAGAAATGTGGCTCGTGGTGCTTGACTGATTGGTCACCGCTGCTGTAGATTATGTAAAAGAAATGGTTTTCTTCTATGTTCTTTTTAAATTCAACCAAAAGTACGTAGTTCATATTAAAAAAGTAGATTACTGTGTTTCAATCTTTATGAAATTATCGTAATATTAATTTGACCTTGAAGGTGTTTTGTAACTGACTGAATACGTGTGTTAAAAATAAGGGGGTAAATTTTTCTTCAAAATTTTTAAGGGGTAAATGAGCAAAAAAGATTGAGAACCTTTGTATTAGGTCCATAAAAGGGATGGGAGCATTTTGAAATGAGAGCCTGGAGCTAGCAAAGAAAATTAGACTGACTATGAAAGACTAAAGCGAAAAACTGCCTAAGTTTTTAATAAGTGAAATTACTTAATCCTAGAAGTCTTACAGGGCAAAAACGATCACTTAGATTTTGTTTCATTTTTTATTTTTGGTTTGAAATTGCATATTGCTTTAAAAAACTATAATATTAATTTTTTCATTTCTGTGTATATACATATTTGAACTTTTGAAGACATGTTAAGAACTTTAAGACTAAAAGCGAAAAACTCGGAAATAATAAATACAGCTTTTAGTAGGACCAAAAATATTAAATTTCCATCCTCTGGTAAACCTTTTATATTATATTACGATTGAAGAAAATAAACATCTTAAACCTACTGCAGCAAAGTTGAAACAAGTGAAAAATACTGAAAGAAAAATTAATAAAATCGTCTTAATGTTTTCATCAGTTACTTACGTAAAAGTGCAGGTACTTGATCCAGCTCCGCTTCTGATTTGCTGCAACTGTTCACGTGGTATTGGGAGAAACATACTAGTTCGACGGTCCAATGAGTTGCTAGAAATTCTAAGGTCCTTTCCCAAGCTCATAGTGACTTGAATTAAAAAATTAACTTATTGTTAAAACTTTCGATGAAATTATTACAACTGAATTCAAATTTCTTTTACACTTAAAACAAAAATTTATCGAGGATGTTTTTTGCTGCAAATAAAACATTTATGTAAAGTTATTATTAAAAAAAGCATCTAAAATAAACCGAAAACCAAATAAATTTTTTAATAAAGAAAAACTAACGAGATTTTAGAAAAGTACTTTTTATTAATTGAATTTGATTTGTTTTCTGCAACTATAGACTGACGCTCTTGCTCTTCTACAGTTGCGCCAACCCTAACCTGATAATATGGGGGTGTACAAATACATAAAACTGATCAAATATCGATTTGCCTTTGGCTTATCCAGATTTAAGATTCATTAAAAAAAAACCATAAAACAAGTTAGGGGTGACAGAACCGTTAGTCTATCTAAAACTCAAATTGTCAAATTTTATTATAACTCCTTAAATACTTTGATATATTGAAAATCATCTGAAAATTGTAGATAGTAGGTTGTCTTAAAACTCAATGCTACAAAAAACGTCAAGTTTGAAATGTTGACAATCGCTTAGCCTACTGCAACATACTAAAAGCAAAGTGTTTACAAGATTTGTTCTTTTTGATCAGGGTAATCAATAACGTCACTATCGAAATCCGTAGTCAAGTTCAATCTTTGAAAAAAACTCCTTCTAATTGATGAATTTAATCTTTATCTATTACTGTTTTACATTATATTATTATGGCTGCAATCAAAATAAAATTATTAAAAACTAAGATACCAATTATGACGCAACTATCAAAATGGTTTCTCTTTTTTTAATAGGAACTTAAGAAATATTAGTTTTTAGCATTTTATTGGATGTTTTTCTTACGCATTTCCCAAGCTGTGAGATATGATTTTGCTGAAGAAAAATTAAGCCGCAAGACAAATTCTATTTATGCTATTTCATCTAAAAAAAAATACTTGAAGATTTCCTAGCAAGATACAGTGCCTACTGCAAAGGTGTAAACCAGCGACATACTGTAGCCTACATGTCGTTGACGTAAACAAACTGCTGAAGTTTTGAAATATAAAAAAAGAGTCGAATCTGCGATGTAAACTGGTAACGCATGGCCAAGAGTAAATGGCGAAAGTAGAAGTTTTTTGCTGAATTGCCAATGATGGCCTTTCAAAAAGGGGGTCTGGTGCAAGAAAAGTAAGGGTGGGACACTAATTATTGTACTAAAAAAAGATAGCTGAACCCATTTTTAGTGTAGGAAAACAAAGTGATATCTAAAAAAGAAAAGTAAAAGGTCTTCAATTTAGGAGAGCCATTATTGGATGATCCAAAGCATGGAGAAGCACTTTTTACTGTCTCAAGACATTGTGATCTCATAAAAAGAAACGATCTTTACTTCAACAAAGAACAAGTGACACAACAACCTAAGGAGCAGAAGTCTTCAAAATTTTTTTCTTTTTTTTTGAAGTGCTGTCGACGTCCTGGTACTACTATGAAGAAATAGATCAATTTTTTGTGCAGGGGGGCCTGATGCGCCCGCTCCGTTCGAAAGCCATCACTGCGAATTGCTGATGGGCGGTGTTAATTGATATAAAAATTTGAATAACAATTCGATGAGTACATTGACGCATACCTGGTATTAAAATAATAGTAATCGCATATATTTTGATTGCGAAAACAAACAAACAACTAAACTTTCCCACAATAGAGCAGCACCCAGTGAACCGAGAGACCCTAAAGTCAAGCGACTTTTTAATGTTTAGATTCTGCCTCGAATGCTGAAACTTAAGCTGGGAGATGTAATTCACTTTGGCTGCGTGGCCACATGGGCAAGAGCGCTGTATTGATGGAAAACGTGATCGACCGTGTCACGGCTCAAAACCTACTCGTGTCATTTTGCTGTGTCTTTGAAATGACACTTTACGGTACTTTCTTCAGCTTGGTAGTTTTAGCGAGCAGCTCTAAATTTTAATCATATTTTCATAAACACTAAAAAAAAAACGAACAAAAAATTTCAACCGTACAGCAAGCAATATCTCTGCATATTCAAAGAAGGTGAAGTAATCGTTAGTTGATTGCCCTATAGAAGTTTTCCTTCGAATCAGGAGGATAAACCGAGATAAATAAAAATAATGATAATTCTAACGTCACTGGTTTAACGCGAATCGGAAAAAATCAAAACCTTCCGCTTCAGAGTCAGAAGTCCCGCTTTCTCGACTCACTGAGGGTCAACCTTGCAGTAACTTTTTTTGAAAGAAGTCTCGAGCTCGATTGACTGGTGTAGAAATCACGTGCGAAAAACAGAAGCATTGACGTTTAAAGATAAAAAAATTACTTGAATATGAAAGAGAAAAGCAAGAAGACATCTAGTTTGAGAGAACTCAATGCATAATGAATATTGGCCTTGTCGCACGTTTATGCGCGCATTTGTTCGTCGTCGGATTGGTGTTTCCAGCTAAAAAAAACTTGCATAGTTCATGGATGGGCAAATTTTTTAGCTCGACCGCCGGATGAAAAAGATGATTTTGATCGCGGACCGCACTAGGTTTGAATCCTAGCCTCAAGCTTAGTCGAAGACCAAAAAACAGAAAAAAAAAGGTCTTCGCCTAGTTTAATTTAAATTGTTTCCCATTCTTGGAGGTGAAGAGCAAAAATGTCTTTACTTTGCTTTTTTACACCGTTCACATTGAATGCTTGTAAGCTGGATCTGCCCACGAGCCGCAGTTTGCCGTCTTTATTTCTAAGAGTTGTCCTTATTTTAAAGTTCAATGTTTTGAAACCTTTACTATGTTATTTTAGATTTGCGTCCTTATTTTATTTTATTTTGAGCAATAATGCAATGGCATAGTCCATATATGTAATTCTGGGATCATATAAATATTATGCCCCCAGGGGCATATTATTTAGTTGACAAATTTCTGGGGGCATATTATTTAATTGATAAAATTCTGGGGGCATATTATTTATATGATCACAATTTAAGTAAATTATTTATTTGATCAGTATTTTGGTTAAATTTTTTTAGTGATAAAATTTTAAATACAAAATAGTATATATAATTGTGTTAGGGTTAGGGTTAGGGTTAGGGTTAGGGTTAGGGTTAGGGTTAGGGTTAGGGTTAGGGTTAGGGTTAGCTAACCTAACCTAACTACCCTACCTAACTACCTTAGCTAACCTAACCTAACTACCTTAGCTAACCTAACTACCCTAACCCTAACCCTAACCCTAACCCTAACCCTAAATCATTAGGTTATGAGCATGATACAGTAAATCATTCTCTCAATTTTGTATCTCCACAAACTGGTGTCCATACTCAAAATGTTGAGTCTTACTGGAGTAAGAACAAATTAAGAGTAAAGAAAATGAAAGGAATACAAAGAATTTATCTTCAAGATTATCTGTATGAATTTATGTGGAGGGATAATTTACCTGGTGATCCTTTTGAAAAACTGATTGATCTTGTAAAGAATTATTATTCTGAATAAATGATGATTGTGAAAAACTGATTGATCTTGTAAAGAATTATTATTCTGAATAAATGATGATGTGATGTTTGAATTATTTTTTATTTTAAAAATTAACATATTTATTTTAATAATTATTATTATTTCTTCTATTTTAATAATTTATATTTTTGTTATATAAATAATATGCCCCCAGGGGCATATTATTTAGTTGATAAAATTATGGGGGCATATTATTTAGTTGATAAAATTCTGGGGGCATATTATTTAGTTGATAAAATTCTGGGGGCATATTATTTAATTGATCATTAATGGGGGCATATTATTTAGTTGATCCTAATTCTGTTGACGTGATATCCGTAATTTCCCTTTGATTTTTTTGTAATTTCTTAAAATTCTTAAAATTTTTTGTAATTTCTTAAAATAAATAAATTGTTTTTTTGTGCCTTTTTCTTGTTTTCCTAAAATTGTTCGCCTGGATATAGATAGAATCAAAGTTTTTAAAAATATGTTTTTGTTTCAACTTACTATATACAGCAAGGTTTCTCAACCCAAGTCTACGAGGAAAGCCGTTTTTCGAGACCTAATATGTCATTATCCTGAATTAATTATACATGTATTGCCATAAAAGACGAAAATTTTAATATAAATATATAAACGACTGTTGATAACTTTTAGCTAATTGCTCACAAGCGATAAAATATAGAACAGGAGGCTCAGGGCTGGTCCTTCAACTTTTGGTAATGGAAACACCTTAAAGTCTAAAACATCAACAAAAGATTCATAGGCTAATTGCCTATTTTCATTTTGAACTTTGACCATCATAGTCCTCAAAGCTACTATTGCTCTTCTGCACTTTTCTTTGTGAGACTGCTCGCGACCTTTTTAGCTTGGCCCAGCAAAAAACTAAAAATTTAAAAATTGAGATGAGCGAAGGCGTCACATCAATAAGCTTCTTCGGTTCGATACGTTCCTCATCAAATAACCAATTTGCGCCCTGTTTTAAATATTAGGCCTGGGCTGCCAACCGTCTTTATTTCTAAGAGTTGTCCTTATTTTGAAGTTCAGTGTTTTGAAACCTTTACTATGTTATTTTGGATTTGCGCCCTTATTTTATTTTATTTTGAGCAATAATGCAAGGTTGCAAAAAAGTTACCAATCGAACTGACCAAAGTATTAGGAAAACTATTTTTTTTTTTTTTTATCTCTATATTTATCCTCCTGACTCGCAAGAAAGCGACGGAGGAGCTATACATAGGGTAAGCAAATACCCTGACCTGCTTCCGGAGGTGGCAAAATATTGCTGTCCGGTAGTAATTTAGTAGAGATACGACTGCAATTTAGAACTACTTGTCAAGACCACCAAGCAGGGGAAAGTGCCGGAAAGTGTTTTTCCCAAGGACACAACAGAATGGCGCAAGTGGATTTTGAACCGAGATCATACTGATCATCAGTCCGGTGCTTTAACCACTCGACCACGCTGCCGACTATTATATAAGCAACTATTATATAAGTATTAAGACTAACTACGTATTATATAAGCAACGTCAATTGAAGGCCAAAAAAAAGAAAAAGCTAAATAAATAATAAGACTGTGGCTAGGGAAGAGGAAACGAATTCAGGTGCTGCTAGACTGGTTTACAATGGGAGATGGATTTTTTTGTAAAATGCGCTACAACGTAAACAGATTAAGTGATTATTCTTTCAAAATTTTTTTGCAATTTTTAAATTGTAAAAAAAATTCAATGTTTTTCATGGTGAGATATTTTTAGGTATAATATTGTTGTGATTAATCGAAAGCACTTATGAGAAGTCGTAACGATTTTATTATTGGCGCAAAAAATTTTTTATGTTTAGGCTTGTCTTGGCTTTTTTTTGTAGCGAATCACGTAGAACAAGTTTTTTACAAAAAATTCTAATTAAACGTCTTGAGATTCTAGTTGAAACAAAATTGTCTACGCTTTTCAATTGGCTCTATTCTTATTGATCTGAAACCATCACATAATCTGTGGTGTAGCCTACATTAAAATTTTATGGAAGATAAAAAAAAACCTTTACCCTTTGATCAATTAAAAATGATTAAGAGGATTTCGATTTTAAAAATTAAAAAGCCGCTGTAAAAATTGAGCTAGATTTATAACATGATCAAGCATCGGTAATAAGAATTTGAAGCAGGTTTGAAGAAATGAAGAGAAAAGAAAACTGGTTGATTTCTTTTAAGGCTATTAAGGTAGCTGTATGTCCATTTTATATAGAAAATGGATGCTTTTGATTTTATCGCACGAATAATTATAAGGTTATTTCTAAATTTCATAATTAAACAATTTATTTAGCTGTTTATCAAGTTTTTTTATTATCAAGTTGTTTTGGTCTGCCTTTCAGTTCAGATTTCAAAAAATTGCCATACATTTTATATTAGGTCGTTACAAAAATAATGGCCTGGAAGCACCTTCGTACTGTCCAATCACTTGTATACCCATCTCCCCATGCTCTGTTGATATTGGCAACAGTTTAGAAGGCATTGTGACTGAGTTTGAACTCATACAACAAAGTAAGCAAAGTTCATGTTTTTTGTGTTTATAATTAAGGGCTTATATGCTTTAAAAATATTTTTGCCTAAAAATAAGTTAAAAAATATTTAAGAGTACACATCAATTATTGTGTACACCAAAATTGACCTAAAATAAACAACAAATACATTGTCAAAACAGTTTTGCAAAACACGGTACTTCAAGCGGCCATTATTTTTGTAACGACCTAATAGTTTTAAGAAGTCTCATGCAGCAGCAATTGCAGAGAATGGTTTCTGCTTTTGATACTAAAGGCAAATGGTCCAATTTTGAAAAAGTCCCACGATCTATAAGTAAGAATGTAACAAAAAAGTTTTGCAACTTAGTTTAATGGTTTACTTGGTGACAGAATAAATGTTATAAATATTTCTGTTGTGACTTGGAAGCTTTAACAAATCATCGTTGATGGAACTGAATGAAAAACCGACAGCAGTGATTGAAGCAACTTTGAGGTTTGAATGGCTGATAGAAATTTGCTTGTCTGTGAAAAAGCATTGTGTAAAAATTTTTTTCTTACGTATTTCTGACCATTTTCATAAGATTAAGCTTCAAAATTGTTTTGAATATCAGCACAGCCATGGGTCTATTGTTTGATATCGTACGAAAAAGATTGATTTTTTTAGCAATTCTATGTATGGTGTATTTTAATTAAAGTTTGACGATCTAAAATATGAAATTAAGTAGTTTTTGTATTCGTTTAGAAAAACCGTTTAAGTTCGTTTAACAGCTGGTAATCAAAATATTTACTTGCAATTGATAATTTTTATAAACTATAAAATTTTTAAGGAAAGAAAACAAGCCACGTTGCTTAATTTATTCGGCCTTCATTAAATGCTGCATTGCTTAAATTCATAATTTTTGGATAATTGTGTAGGATTTGAGCAAACTATTTACTATAGCGCAATAAATTCCCTTAAATAAAATTTGTTTACTTTGATTTTGATCAACCGCAAAAAGCCCATAAAATTTATTATATACACAAATTAGGCCTCCTACAGACAAAAAAAATTGCTAAGCAGCCAATTCTTAGAATGCAATTTAAATCAATGATGCTTAAACCTTTTGGTGCGGGCGAACCAGCGTAATATTTAGTTGCCGACCCAATATGATTGCCGTTTATAAATAATTGTTCTTAAAAAGTAGTGTGAAAGAAGGAAATTATTGAAACTAATCTGATGACTTTACTGTTATTTTTCATTCAATTTTTATAAATTGACGCGAACCGGGTGATTAAAAATTATTATTTAACCTATGTTCTAAAGATCCTCAATAATCCCCAGTTTGTGTTTAACATTTTTGAATTCATAGTATCTCTACCAAACATTACAAATAACAAATCAGAATTAGCAAGTCCTCCATCTTAACCTTGTCCCCGCTAGTTTTTTCTGGATTTTATTTAAGGGAATTTATTGCTCTATAATAAATAGTTTGTTCAAATCTATAGTTATACCCAATCCTGCCTTCCATTTACAAAAATGTTCTGCCAACTTTCTAACAAAGACAAAACAAAGGTCCGCTTCTACTACGAGCGTGCAATGGAATATTCTTTGCTTGTTTTATTAGTTTTTTGACTTTTTCATGCGCTTATGCGCTAAGCAAAAGCAAAAAATCAATAAAAGAAACAAAAAATATGACATTCGGCGCTTGTAGTGCCTTAAGGTTGTGCAAATACGCGCGTTGCACTGAGAATGTGTGCCAGTCGGTAAAGCTTCTCAATACTGTACTTAAAAGACCATAGAAAACCGCAAATTCCCGGATTGATCCGAAACAGAACCCAATGTTTGGGAATCTAAGAATCATGCGCAAATGCTTCTTTTTGCTTAGCTTCCGAGTTTGTGACTAATCTAAATGAGATCTAGTTCTGAAATCCAAAAATTTGAAAATGTCGTGCGCTGTTCTTTCCATCAAAACATCTTAATTTAAATAGTTTGTTTATGTTAAGTAGAATACAGTACTACGGCAATTTGCATTATTACTGGAACATGTTTTATAGCGAAAGACAGTAAAAGAGACTTGTAGGACGAAAAAAATACCAACTTGTAAAGCTACAGCAAAATCTTGGAGTAAAAAATGCCAAAAAAAGATTATAAAGGGACTCATAACTCCCTTAGAAATAATTTTAAAAAGACTGTTTTTTTGTAGTTTTTGTAAACGGTGAAATTGTAGTGCTTTGCCTGATGAGCGAAGTCGTGACATTTCAATCTCAAGTTGGTTCCTCATTGAATTCAGCTGCATTAATTGTAATTTTGAAATTGATCAATAATTTAAAAAATTGAATGAAGTCTACTTTGCAATCTTTTGGTAGTAGAAAAAAAAACTAGATACAAAAGAAATATTTTCGCCCAGTTTTAAACTTTTTTAAAGAATCTAGAGTATTTAGACTCGAAATTTTTTTTATTAAATTAAAGAACACCCCATTGATGTTGGCAAGAATCCAAACAAAATGTGATGTAAAAAAGAAAAACCTTCTAAAAAAACTTTATTGTGTGTAAATCTTGCAGAAATGAGTCAACAACAGAAGAGATGGACCACCAGCATTACAGAAGCTTTTCCTTCCACCCTGGCATAACCGCTCTGATTGCATGTTGCGTCATCTTGCTGGCATTGGTCGGGTACCTCTGGTCGGACAGGGTGAGGCAGGGCGTGGTGACGATCAGAACTTGGTGTCGCTATTTCCCTGTGGCTAATACACGAAATGAAACCGGAAGTGATGCCGAAAGGACGCGACGCCGACCAACCGATTCACTGCTTAAAGAAACTATTGTTGCTGAAACTGACAGCGAAAATCAACTTTTGGACGGAAAAAACTGTAAAGTCGAAGAGGAGGTGCAAAAATCCAGTGCAGGCAACCGGATTGATTCTCTTTTGGCGCAATCAACCAACCGTTGGTCGGTTTCAATGTCACCGATCAATACAAAATCGTTTCCTGAATCCCCGATCATTATCCTCACTCCGGCTACTCCGCTTCCGCAACATCATTTATCCATGGAAACATTAAGAAGAGACTCATCGCTGCCACGGATTGACAAACTCGGGAATTCTGCATCGAAGGACTTCAGCAGCAGTGAAGAGTTGTGTTTAAGTGTCGGTTGACACCATAGGTTTTTACTACTGCAATGTTACTAGTAACTTAATGATTACTGTTTTATTATTACTTCGTTTAAAGTTTTTATTTTATTTCGCTTATTTCAAGCTGGTTTTTTCTGTAACAAATTTTTTTACAATTTAATATACACTGTAGCTGTGGAAACTACATGTAGGTCTATAAGGTTTCAATTCTACTTTTTTTGATTTCATTTGTAGATCGTTGATTTTCCCTCAAACAATGCTTTCATTGTAAGTCTAATTCAACGGATGTATTTTCTAAATCCTATTACTGTGAATTTTATTGTGTTTTTCACGTTACGTTATATAGATTTTTTTAAACCTGAAATAAAACTTACTAATAGTGATTCATAAATTTCATCTTTCTTGGAAATCTTTAAAACTTACCAATACATGACACTCAACCAAGTTCTTTTGAAGTAATTGTTGTAACATCGCCTGTATCCCCTTCGAAACTCTACAACTCTTGGAGAATGGCAAGCTTTTTTTTATCTTTTTTTGCTTTTCTTAGAGCTTAAGCGTGGAAAGAAAAAATTAATAGACAAAGAATAATGCTGCCAACGCTTGTAGTGGAAACGGGCTTTTACGTACGACCGGATAGCTCCCCTAATAAAAAGGTTTACACCAGTACAAATGTCAAGTTTTTATTCTTATCGGAATAGTAAATATCCATTCATGTTCCAGTAGTTTGACATCGAGCTTTAAATTTTTAGTTAATA
This sequence comes from Diplosoma virens, assembly GCA_963680785.1. Taxonomy (NCBI): domain Eukaryota; kingdom Metazoa; phylum Chordata; class Ascidiacea; order Aplousobranchia; family Didemnidae; genus Diplosoma; species Diplosoma virens. The sequence goes on along the minus strand of OY796880.1, from coordinate 25,124,574 downwards.
TGTTAGTAACAGTCGTTTTAATTGCTATTTTTACGTTTACTTATACAACTTAGCGATTTCATAATTTTACTGGTGTTTTTGTTATTGACAATAGATAGGCTATTAAAATTATCGCAGGTCTTGTATATCCTCAAACACTTGACAAAATAACTCGAAATTAATTTTTTACCAGTGATCTTTAACCTTTTTGATACTGCGACCCACTTTGGCATCCCAAAGTAACTTAACAAACCCTTCTTAAAAAAACTTTTTTGCATTTGTGAACGCTCATTAACAAAAAAATGATTGAAAATATTTACTCTTTTTAATGAAAACTGATTAATTGAATTCAACTCTACAAAACGATAATGTGCAGACTGAAGTTGCATCTTGACAAAAAATTTTTCTATTCTTAGTGATGTTGTTTCCAGGACACGCCACATATCTGGCTCAGTGACGTGCAGAGGTCTGGTGATGCCCGGGGGCAATTGCTTGACTCTGCACCCCCTCCCTAACTCTAGTCTAGCACTGAGAAATGTGAAAAAGACAAACATTTGAACATTAAAAGTACTGTCGACAAACAAATAAAATTTGGAAATTTAAATTCAAAACGCTTAAAAAAAATCACTGATGATTTATGATTTTTGTTGTTTTTTTATAACATTTTGCTTATCATTTTTGTTTTATTTGTAACCTGAAGCATGTGATTGTAACCACAATACGTACTGTATATTAAAGAGTATTTTTATACTCAAGCAAAACTAGATATTGTATTTATAAATGCAAATAAATATCTAAAGGTTCACAAAAAAGAAGGCACTTACGAGGCATGATAGAAGATAGAGTTATCTATATTTTCTATTGTTAATAGTTGTGAAATTGTACAATCATGACGTTTGTTTGCTGCATTGCCATCCCAGGATAAAGCTTTATGTTTTTCTAAGCAACTAATGAGTAGTGAGACAGTACACGTTAGTTGGAGTGCTCGTTCCCGATAACGGTGCACTATTGTGTGACAGTAAACTCGAGGCACTTCGTACTCGCACTTCAGGACAATCACTAACCTCCGCGTGGAGCAAAGTGAAATAACCCTCCGCGACTGACGTGCACGATACGAAGTTCCGAAAAACTCGAAATAGTGATTCCATACATTTCGCGTTGCACTGTAAGTACTAAAATCCACTCGGCCCTTTTTTAAAAGCAGCTTCAATCCAAAAACTGACACTGTACAGTAGAAGCTTTTCTGTAAAGTATGATCCCACCACTCACGTAAAGTCGCTTCAGTATCCTATCTTTGCTTAATAGCGCTCATGACAAGTTTAAGTGCGTGCCCCCACAATGAAAATAGAATACTAACGCTTCACTAACACCAGACCCAAAATCAAGCAAAAGCCATAAATGGACTTTGCATTTCACACAAAATTCAAACAAACTACGTTGCTATTTTGTACTTAAAGCACTTTAAGCAATTGCATTATTTACCCCCTCAGACGTTAGATAAACACTTTTTTGTTTAGCCATCTCCACTGGAAAGATGCTGCTAAGTTAAAAAAAGGTTACCACCGATAATATTTGTATCGTGTGCAAACTCTAAAACAGAGATTCTCAACCGGTGGGCCACAGCGCATTTTATTTAGGTGGGCCACACAGAGATGGTGTGAAAAAGCGTTGAAATCATATATTCGCAGGCATGTTTTGTTATGAAAGAGCGATTTAGTAAAATTTGGTACGGAATAAAAGTGCAACGTTTTTTTTTAATCATCACTAGATTTTTCGCTGAAAACAGTCGCGATACAATATGGCAACTCTGTTAAAACAAGTTTTGTAAAAACTTTTTTTTTTGTCTTGAAACCTTGAATTTTGCCTCCCTTATATCAATAAAATGACTTCCCAGCGCTCCTGCTGAAGACTAGTCACATTGGCCTGCAACAATTACGTTTCAAGCTTTTGGGGCCACGGTCTTAAAAAATGTTGAGAACCCCTGCTCTAATACCTAGACTCACAAAAAGGCCAAGCCCAGAAGATACCTGTAAAAGTAATCACGAGAGACTTTACGTCGCAATGCAAATTGGGCGTGAAAACCAGAATCGATTTGTGTATTAAATCATGTGATGTTGGATTTTGTGCTGGTTGAATTGAGTGAGATTGAATTATATGCAAAATAAATTGTGGGACCATCAGCCGAAAGATAAACTAAGCCGAAACAACTGTAAACTATCTTATTGCGCAAGAAGCAGACACACCACAAAGCTGAAAGGTTTAGCAAGCAGTTTCTTGGAAACATAACGCAGTGCTTTATCTCTCCATCGGGTCACTTAACATTCTTTTGCATGCCTTCCCAAGCAAGTTCCCATCAAATTTATGCAGAATTTGTTAGTGGCCTTGCAGTATGCAGAAGCACCCAGCAGTTATAAAACTCTAAGAAAACGTAATTCTTTAAATTTGACCCTTTAGCTAGATGCCCCCTTGCCTTGGATGCCCGGTGCTGACGCCCCGTTCGCCCTCCTCTGACCTCGCTCTACTACTATTTTATTTTGGGTTTTGTATTTTACTACAAACAATCCAGAGAAGCCTGTCTGATACAAAAGACATCAGATGTCAAACGTTTGCATTTTCGAAAGCAGGTCTGGGTAATCGCTTAATAGTTTTTCTAAATTTAACGCTACCAACTTTCCAGCGAGTCCGTAAAGGAAGCCAATCAGTCTCTCATATGACACATAAGTTTTATACAAACTCTCTTCTCAAATGATACTTCATATGACAATTAAGCTGTAGCCTTTTATTTGCTATATGCAGTTAATTGAGGTCACTATTTTAACATTTTTTTAAAAAAAAGATGGGGTCTAAGCTAGTGGTTTTCAAACTTTGGTGGTTCGCGGTCTCTTTTTAGAGACTGTCAAACATCTGCTTTTCCCAGCTTCAGATATTGTCCCAAAAGTCAAATGAAGACCAAAAAAAATTATAAAAAGGTCATGACTTTGAAACCGTTCCTGATTTCTTTATTTTCGTCCTAAAAGTCAAGTGAAGACCAAATAAAAATTCAGTTTAGTTTAGTTCAGTTTTCTTTTATTTCTGCTCAGCCACATGAACAAAATAACAAAATGTTGAGAAGTTTGTGTGTTGCTAAAGACGGGGTTAGAAAAAGGAAAAAGCTTCTGCTCGTGGTTCCCCGATAAATACCCATGCCTTCTTAGAGGGCTATATGGCCCCTTTGAGAACCCCTAGTCTAAGCTATCCAGCAGCTATCTCTTTCAATCTTACACCAATCTATTAATTAACGACACCACGCTGATATGCTTGACCGAACATACTGTACATTTCTACCCCATCCAGTTATGTCCTCATAATAAGGTAAAAAAGAAAATTCCTGAAATTATTCTATTTCATTCACCTTTAATAGCAAACTCATCAGTAGCGTATTTAAGGGGAGGTATTGTTCCATGGCTCCTTCCTTGGAGATTACTAATACGAGAAATCGGATAGATTCTAAATGGAGGACCTTTTTTTAGACAACATCAAATTTTTGAGACGAAAACCGAGAAATCAGAAACTTAAAAGTTTTTTCCATTCAGTGTAATTGATTGTGTTTGCATGGCTTCTCCTTTTAAAAATCTTTGGTACGCCATTGGAACTCATAGTAAGTAGCAATAGGCTGTCTCAGAGACCAACACGGCGTGTATTTGTGGCTTGTACCCACCAGCAATTTTGCCTAACGCCTGTATCCAACCTGCAAGTTTTTCATTTTTGAGTAACGCCAACATAAGTCATAAATACGAAAACATAAAAAAAATTGGGGAAGTAATTAGCCTATTTATGCAGAACTTAAAACGGAAAATTTGCAAAATATTATTGATTATTTTTTAGAAAAACCGATTTTGCCTGTTCATAACCCCCTTCTTGCTGACTTTTTGCTGCAGAGCTTGGACCAGCCCGTGTCCGCCTGTCAATTTTATAAACGTAAGTCAGCCCCTACCCGTCCACGAGGCAGGCGAATACGGACAGACATGTTTTATCCGTGCCTGCACAGGCCTCTAGGCTGCATAGAAAATAGGTCCTCCCATAAAATTTTTGGTTTTGCGTCTGCTTACTCAGCAGTTTTACTTCCTCTTTAAATTTTGGTTTTCTGTACCACGCGGTGAAAATTGTATTTAGTTTATTCTTTTCTGTACAATGACGTAAGTAAACGACTGATATTTAGTTGTAACATTGATAACTGGTTTAAAGCAGACTTGGACAACTAGATAATTCTAGTTGTCTAATTAGACTAATTAGAGAGAAATGCCGGTAATCTAATTCTAATCTAATTTGTGAAATGTTTCTATGCTCTAATTTTAATTCTAATCTAATTTGGAAAAGCTAAAAATTTTCTAGTTGTTTAACTCTGCTCGAGAACTCTTAGGCATGATTGCAACATCAGCTGCGTCGGAAAGAGTTTTCAGCCATGCAGGCAAACTGCATAGCGCAAAACGAGCCAATCTTGGTGTACAGACATTTGCCATTCTCATGCTTATGAGAATGAACTCTGATTTGATATTCACTAAACTTGATTTTTATCAAATTTCTTTCTAATTCGGCATTTAATTCAATTTCCACGTTTTTGCAAATTCAGTAATTCTAATTCTAATCTAATTTGAAAAAAATTGTGTAGCTATAATTTTAATTCTAATCTAATTTGGAAAAGCTAAAAATTTTCTAGTTGTCCAACTCTGGTTTAAAGTACGATTTTTGCCAGGTGGTACTATTACTGCACCACCTTAAATCAAAGGTTGATAAATTTAAGCAAATTACAAGATAATAACTACGAATAGTATTTTGCTTTTGTTACCAGGGCTGGGGAGCCGGAGCCGGAGCCGGAGCGCGGAGCCATGGAGCCAGCCAATTTTGGAGGAGCCGGAGCTGGAGCCAGAGCCTTTTTAAATATTTCTGCGGAGCCGGAGCCGGAGCTGGAGCCACAAAAATTTTAATAGCTCCGGCTCCAGTAATGGTTCATAGGATCAACTTCATAAAATGAAATTGACTGTTATGGATTTTTAAATATTAATATAAAAATAAATTTTGTGTTATATAGATATCTTTCTTTTCATTTATTAAGCAAAAACATCTCTACAGCTTATTTTATCTGATTAAGAAATTAAGAAATAGATGAAACAGGCTGTTGGGTTGTTTTGTAATAAATGAAAAATCAATGTATTTGTTCCGTCTTTCGTTAAGCGCTCTACAAAAACACGTCGATTAATTTTTTCCTAATTTATATATATTGCTTAAGTTTCATATAATATTACAATATATATATATACACAGTATGTAAAGAGACAGAGAGAGAGAGAGAGAGAGAGAGAGAGAGACGTCGTCGTCGTCGTCGTTTGAAGGGCATCCACTCCAGGTGAGACACAAACAGGACTGGGGCCGATGGTTTATCCTTTTACTACCCCAGACTGCTGCACTGCCTGAATCAGATGCTGGCAGTGCTATTATTAAGCCAGCATCGAGTTTCGTCATCCAAAACCGTCAGACCTCGTGCTCCATGTGGTGCCCGATGTATAGGGCACGCTGTTAGTACATGGTCTGCGGTTTGCTCAGAGGCGCCACATTCGCAATTCGGTGAAGGAGTGAGACCCCATTTGTGCATAGACGAATGAGAAGAGAGAGAGAGAGAGAGAGCAAGAGTGAATCGATCTTCATTGCAAAGTGCAAAGTGCTCAAAGAAAAGATCAGAGCAATTTCGTACAAAATTTATTTAAACTCTATTTAAAAAAATCTCAATAGTCTATTTCATCCAATAAAATCAGTTTTTTTATTCATAATAAGGTAAGAGAAGGGGAGTCAGGTCATTTTAATATGGATGCATAACCTGAGTCATTTTTTCCTATATGACATCACAGGAATTGCATTATTTTCTTGATTAGTTTAACAAATTATTCTTAATAAAAGATCTCAGCTAAACAGTACTCAGCTCTATAAACTTTCGTTTGTTCAACTTCTACAAATAAATATAAATAAAAAAAAGAAACAGATGATGATTCAACGTAAAAAATTTTTGGTATTAAAAGATATTAAAAGGAATAAAAAGAATAAAACCTGTCCTTCATCAGCTGTTTAATTAGCTGTTTTTATTTATAGTTATCTGAAAAAATTGAATAAAAAAAAGCTTATAGAGCCGAATGGTATTTAGCTGAGATTTTTTATTTAGAATAATTTTTTTAAATAATTTTCTAAGTCTGTGTATCCTACAATAAATATACCACCACTCTTTGCAAGTTTGGACCTGTTTTACTTTTCGACAGTTTTGAATTATTTTTGTAGTTTAACAAACTACATATTTTGGAAGCATAAAATTTAAAAAGCTTAATAATATCTCTATTGTTAAAAAATTTAAAATTTTGAAACGACCTCTTATAAATTATGTTTTGCAGAACTACGTTTATTTATCGGATAAGATTGACTTATCGTACTATGTTTTCTTAATGATGTTATGAAAACATAGTACTATGTTTACTAATAATTATAGCCTATTCTTTATTTTTCCTGTAAACACAGGAAGATTCAATAAAATGAAACAGACTGTTTTGGTTTTTTAAAAAGTAGTTAAATAAATTTTGTATAATATATTTAAATATCCTTTTTCAAATAGAATCTTTTTAATTGAATAAGGATCAAGATTCTATTTAAATATAGAACCAACAGATGTTTGTGGTTTTTTTAAAACAGTGATTAAACAAATTTTGTATTAAAATATTGCTCTTATTCTTTAATTGGGCACTCTGCGAGGACGATTGATTCACTTTTTAATACACATATAATCTTTAATTTACAATGGCTAATGGTGAACAATTTAAAACAATTAAGGAAGAGGCAGTGTACATCAATTATGCAAGTAATTAAACTAGGTGCTTTTAAAAAAAATTGTTAGCCTCATATAAAAAACAAGGTGAATTCTGACTAAGAAGAATCGGAATCGAAAAATGTTGTTGAAATCGGCATCGGAGTCAAAAAAAAATTGGTATCATCCCATCACTAATTTAAACACTCAATGATTAAGAGCAAATAAATATCAAAATTTAATATGACTAAAACAGAATGTAGCCCTGAGAATTGGATAAGTTAAATTTTTTATTTGGTTCAATTTTCGCATGATTGTTACGTCGTAAATTTATCTCTTAAAATTATAGAGTGAAGATTTGGCTGACTCAATCTTATTTATTGCCTTAATAATGTTTCATCACAAACGTTCTCACTTATTTCCTCGTGCGTTAAATCTCTTGGGAGTTTTTTTTTCTCGAGCACATGTGCTTCTCAAGTTTTCCACCAAAAAAGATAAAGTTTAGCTATTTGCAGTGCGGAGTTTGCAATTCATCTTATTTACGATTTAACCTTTTCAATGTTTAGATAACGCCACAATTGATTTTCATTTACCGTAGATACTCGACTATAAGTCGAGGTAGAAAATTTACTAGATTTTGAAGAAAACTTGTTTTTTTTATTTTTTTTTATTGACCCGTCTATAAGTCGAATTCATTTTATCTGTCAAATTTTTCTAAAAACCTCGACTTATAGTCGAGTATCTACGGTAGTTATATTTCTTGGTACTCGCTTTCGGATTTGATTAATAAAATTGTAAAGATCAGAAGTCGTGATTCCTGTTCGAACAGAATAGTTTATCGCAAAAAAGATTTAAACACTAAATGATGAATTACTTGTTTACTAAAGAATTGGAGAGCCGGAGCCGGAGCTAGTGGATAAGTGCTTGATAGCTCCGGAGCTGGAGCTGGAGCCGAAGCTAATGAATGAGTACTTAATAGCTCCGGAGCTAGTGCTCTTCTACAATGGCTCCCCAGCCCTGTTTGTTACATATAAAAGCCTTGTGGAATTATTTTACTTTTTATGCTGTTTATCAAAAGCTCTCGCGACTCCTAGGTTGAAAACCACTAATCTAAACAGTGTTTCAAACCACCTAAATTAAAACCAAAATAAAAACTATCTAAAAATATACTGCGACCATCGCAAGCTATGTCTCCGATCTGTAAGACTTTAACTTGAGCAGCTAAAATTTGAACTTTTTAAGTTGATGCTCTAATGGCGCTTTTCGACTTTTTCTTCTGGTCCTTTTGTGACGTATTCGGCAGAAAAGTCGAGCATCAAAAACTGATAGCAAGTCGCCCACTTCCAAATAAGGTCATCTTTAACAAAAAATTGCCCTTTAACGAACACTCCGCTAAATTCCGCGTTGTATTTCTAATCTAATATAGAGCATTTCGTATCTGCATTTTTCTGTTTTATGCGACTCAGTGTTCTTCTCCTAAACCAAATCAACCAATCACTTTCAATAATTGCAATCTTTATCTGAAAACCGTTTATCAGAAATCTTTTAAAATCAACAACCAAAACAAGCCTCATTATAAACCTCGAGAGACATATAGCAATAGACAAAAACAAAATAACGGAGTTTAAATGCAAATAGTGTGTGCGATTACATACGCTAGCAATTTAGGGCAAATTATTATACTTTTCTCCTGTACACCAAGCAGACGACAGAGCAAAGTACGCAGGAAATAAACGAGAATGAAAAAAGCCTCGAGCCATAATAATATTAATAATAATAATAAATAAACAGAATGTGCAAAAAACGTTAAGTTAAAACCGAGCACGGTAAAAATATAGAGTAAAAAAAACAACACAGCAATGCAAAGAAAATCTACTTCTTTCCACGTAGTAGAAAAGCAGATTCTATAACCGAACGTGGAATCGAACCCAGCTCCTGGTCTTGTTCACAGTGGAATAATTTGATTGACAGCAACCGCAATTCGAGGTCGTCCGAGGGAACTTCGACACGCTCGGTGACTTCAGGCACTGAACGAGCTTGTCAAGCAGGGGGGGCGTTTGACGCCACCGCGTGACCAGAAGAAGCGTCTCTTAGTGTAAGATTGACGACACGAAATCGGGAGGAGGGAGGGAAGGAGTTGGAACAATTATCGTTAGAAAGAAGCACCGAGGAGTTTGTCGGTAAACGAATAATAGTCGAACAATGGAATGGTGGAGTACGCTAGTAACCGAAAAATAACAAGAATCGAAAAGCAAATAAAATGCACTCCCGAATTCGAAACATGCGCGCGAACTCGAGCGTGAAGTCACGCTGCATGTTCACAATCGCCAGACAGTAGATGAATCGGCAGTGGTCGGAGCTTCGATGTCAAAAGCGTTTCAACGACAGCAATTCGCAATTCAAGTTTCTTTTATTACGATAGCAGCGCTCGCTTCATCCGCTCGTGTTGTAACGGGGAATTTCCCCGAAACGTCACTGTAATCTGCAAAGAGTTCGGAGACGGCGTCATAGGTCACCGTCGCCATTCGCACCGCGTTGCTCATCACTGCTAGGGTAATATCGAAAGCGATCGGCATCAGAGCGAAAAGGAACCGGATCGTCTTCGGCATCGCTCGGATGGCGCTCAGTCGAATCGGACGACGCGTCGTCGTCGTCTCTGTGTGACTCGCCGAGGTGAGAAGGGCTGCGCGAGAAATTGCGATTAGTTCGGACACGAATGGCAACGAGAACATTAACTCTTAGTTAAGGTTAAGCTTGTTGCAAGGGGATCTCCCATACAAAGAGATTCGGATTTGTTTCTCACAATTTTCACCTAAGCGCTAAAGGCCATTTTTGTCTAAAAGAAACTTTACAACTGCCAACATAAATTCGACGAAGAACCGAAAACATGTCAAAGAACTAGCCGCTACATCGACTCGAGTATCAAAATAAGTGCAAGAGAAATTTATCAATAAAAGAAATTTTAAAACCACTTTTCGATGAATAGTTTTAAATAATTACGGCAGTTTGGCTCCCAATTCCTGTTCAATACAAAAAAGTCTCACCTTCCTGGCATCAAGCCAGCAAAATATTCGCGATTTCTGGTGATCGCGTTCACCATTTCTTGTCCGTCCGGATTGACCAGGTCAGCCCAGATTTCGACCAGTGGGTAAACAACAAAATCGATGAACATCACCTAAACCCGACAAAACGATAAGTCGAAAAGCTACACTTCTCAATTTATTGTCGCCCCGTGAACTTAGAAGTATTTAAGCTTTTTTTACAACCAAGGTCATAGGTCACTGGCACGCAACTCACCTGCGACTTTTCGATGTTCGCGTTGTTCCGGTCGCACATCGGACTCACTTCCGCTCCGATCGCTTTCTCGACGTCTCCTTGGCGCCACCATTCGTTCATTAACCGCTCCGTCCACTGTTTGTAGAGTTGGAGTGGTTTTATAGGGTTGCTCAGGTCGGCGCAGTGGACGAGGTTTTTGAGGACCTGTCAAAAGAGTCGCCGATCAACGGGATGCAAACTCGAGCTTGTGACGTCAGCTTTGCTTTAAAATCGAGATTCAAGCGCAAAAATTAAAACTTAAAATTGGATGGCGGCTGCCTAAAGGTGGTATTGATTACGAGTCGCGAATAAAACTAGAACTGACCTCAATCCTGTCCACGTATTGGTCTAGTTCCAGAATACCGGAGCTCGCCACTTTCTTTGTTTCTACCATGGTTTTTAGGTTTGCGACCAGCTGCATGTGCTTGGACATGTCCGTGGCCAGAACCTGGCAACAAAAAAAAGAAGCGGGTTAGAAACGGACACGAGACCACGTGACGTGACGTCATCGTACCATGTCGACTATCATTTTCCGAAGTAGCTGCCACTGCTTTCGCGAAAAGTGATCGAACAAGTCGCAATGATCCTGAAGCATGAGTTTGAAGCCGACCGCCAAATGGTGCATTTCAAGCACGGACGTGTCATTGTAAATCATCGCGAGTTCAGTGTCTGGAACAAGAAAACGAGCGTTTGAAACCTTGCCAACTCGTGCAGAGTAGGCGGCGAAACAACCGCACGAGACACTCACAGTTCGAGCAATGGTACTGGTTGGTCACGCCCGGATGGTCAACATCGTGCAGCGCGCTGGCGATCAACGCCGAAAGCACCTCGAGATCGTTGAAGAGCCCCTGCCGGGTGAGATTCAATTAGACTCGAACCCACGACCACCAAGTTTTAGTTAAAATACAACGAGACTCCCGCTTACGTCTAGAGCAGGGATGCAAAAAAGAGAGTGGACCGATTGAGCGACGTCAGCGGCGTGGATTCGGTTGTGGTAAGGGATGTCCCGGTAGTGATCCTCCAGGGTCATGATGTAAGTGAGAAACTTGGATTGTTGGAGCTTGAACTTGTTGAACATGTCGCGTTTCTTAAAAAAAAAGTTTTAGTCAGAAAATTGGAAAGTTTCAAATCTTTTTACAGTAAAGGTTCAAAACACGTCCACACATAAAGAGTAGCAAAGCAGAAAAGTCAATTATTACCGTAAGGGGCGAAGTACGAAAACTATTTAAATGCAATTGATTTCGCTCATATCATTAAATACTTGCAAGAGTAAACTAAATCAATAACTCAAATTTAGAAACGAAAAACGTATTGCAAAATCAAGACAAACAGAGACCAGGGTGTTGTATAATGAAGTATCATCGGCGCGCCAATGCGACGGCTTCCGGATAAAATTCAAAAATGGCGGCAAACGAGAAAAAAAGTATTTCCCATGTTTCAAATCAAAACCTTTCTAGCTTCGAGAGCCACGACCTACCTGGCATATGGTGTACATGACGCACGTGAGCGGTCGGTTGTTGCTTAGTTCGGCGATTTTGAAAAGGTCCACTCCTCCCCATTTATCGATGTGTTCCAATTCCTGAAACGAGAAGGCAACAATCAGCGACGTACGAAACGTGTGCGCAACCGGAAAAGGCCGCGAGGTCAAGCGACGATGCGGAAAAACGACAGATATCGAACGAAATTCTCACTTAAGGAGAAAACGATTGAATACCCAAAAACATGAACGCGAACTAACCGCGGCTAACGCTGCTTCGTTGTTGATGACGACACCAAAGGCGGGTATTTTGTGCCATTTCAGCACCACATCTTTGTTTCTGTTTTGCTTGTAGACTCCTGAAACAACAGATTTTTTCTTTGAAATTTAAGCTTCATTAAACCGGGCTTTGATTAATACGCGCATGGCACGTAAAGTTTGCGTAATGCGTGAAGCATGATAAAGCTTAGTGTAAAGCAACCTTTACCGTGCCCGCGTCTCAGAAACGCAAGGGAACGAGGATGAAATACGTGCGTGACCATCACACGCAATTTTTTTTTTTTTTTTATGCAGACGGCGTGTACAAACTTTGATCGAACCCTCAAAAGGCAAGAAAAACATTACAACTTGCAAAAAGTTTAACGATCATAAATAACATTCATCTGTTACAACGATTAGAAGAGAACAGTCCATATTTGTACTGCTTAAAGGGAAAAAACCTTTTATGTTTAACAGTCTTCTTGAATTGCAAGTGACTTTTAAAACGATGGCACGCAAAAGAAGAAAAAGCGCATCCAATCAAAAACAAATGTGTACACGAGTTTTGAAGTGACGTATCTGATAAAACTGAAAGTTTTTCTCACGTATGATGAAAGTGACTGTTTTAACAGTCTTTTGGGTGGTATATTATTGTGGCTGGACAGCTTTCATAATCAGGGCGTTAAATGACGCTTACCTGTGATCTCGCTGACGGGACGAAATTCTCGTTTTGTATGACGGGACTTGTTCGAAATCTTGCTCGCTACGTTCAAGCTCGGTGACGACGACTGTTTGTCGCGATCGTCGCTGTGGTCGTTGCTGGGGGATAAAACGTCGTTTTGGTTATCTGCAAAACATAAAGATAAAAACATAACCCTGACTCTTTTCGATCACGTTCCATAGTCGATCAAAACAAAAGTATATTAATATAACACAAGTCAAAGTTTAATCATCGACTGTCGTAAACCTAGGAAAATTTTTAAAAAACGCAAACGGCTAATAATAGCAGCACGTACGCAAACGCTTTTTTTGGCCTAATTTAGAACTTGTCGTTAATGGCAACTATCTACAATTATTCTAATCGTGCAACACTGACTTTGCTAATTGCTTCGCTGTTGTATTTATCGTAGCGCGTAACTTAAACAAGGCAATATATAACATGAAAAATTTTACCATTATTAAATGAACTTAAGGGTACTTCCATAACGATCCAAAAAATTTTGCCCTAAAGATTAACTATAGTTAGAAAGGTCGAAACTGCTTGCGATTTTTCGATAGCGAAAGTCACCAAGATCGCACCCTGATCATTAATTTTAATTTAATGTTTATACGCCAACTTGCGCCATTTCACGTACTGTAAAATCCAGAATTCCTTAAATGACGTTGCGAAACGTGGCGTCGCGTCAGAGCGCGTCTAGTGCCTCCCAGTAAACGATGATGACATGCGCATGCGATCGACGCAGAAAAAGAGGTGCTGTGCAGACCGGACGGTTGCTGTTCAACCGTGTCAAGTGAAAGCAATTCTATTTTTAGGGACTTTGTTATGTCGTTCCAAGCGACAACGTAAGAATCGGTGGTATTCTCTATCGAATCCAAAACAATCGCTTCATCTTCTGACGAAAAACTCGGAAGGCTTTTTCTTCGTTTTATCTTTCCGTTCGTTGAGCTTTTCAACAAGTAATTTATGCGGTTGACTACCAAGGCTATGGAATTTTGCAGCTGGTTATCGTTAAGAAAAGATTCGGGAAAGTTTTTCCACGCGAGAATTGAACCAACATTTAAGTGCTGCCTATCTATTTCCGACAAATGGCAATTAGAATTTATGTCAAAACGAAAATTATTTTTGATATTCCTTGGCAACTGCGACGATTGATCACACGAATAATTGTCGAATTGTTGGCAGTTTCTGGAATTTTCGTTTGTTTGGGCATCACAACAAAAATTAGGCACGGATGCAAGCTTTTGCGACTTCCTCACAGACCAGGAATTTTTTTGTTTTTTCTCTTTGACTGCGTAATTGCTTTTCCGAAAAAGCTTCGGTTTTTGCATTTTATATTTTCCTAATTTCCAAATAATAGTAAAATTTAAAATAGGCTACAATCCTGAATAAACAATCAAAGTTATTAACTTTCCGCCCAATCTGCTGCGTCTGAACAAAGCCGGTTAACGTGAATTTCATTCCTTTGTCTAGCTCAAAAATCAATCATTTAATTTGCCTTTAAAGCACAAAGTAAACGCCATAAGAAAATCGTTTGGCAATTGGTATCATTTAACGATTTATGCCAACTGTAAAACGTAAAAATTCTTTTTTTTTTAAAGGACTGATCAAAAATAAATTGTATTAAAATTGACTATCACAATAGCTTTGTTTAACTATTGCTTGCTTCATCAGTTGCTGTAAAGGAATAAAGGATTTTATTTTGTTACACCTGACGAAGTGAACAGTACTTTATCAAAACTAGTATGATCAAAAAACTCAGTCAAATAACCCGCTGATATTCTCGTTCATTTTTGATTGATTTCAATAGTTGACACGCTTTTCTTTCTTTATTCTTTCGATTCAACGACTAAATACAATAAAAAAAATCTCTATTTCTCTGCAGTTATGAACCAACAGCATTGTAAAAAATATAACTACATGATCTTTATAAGAGAAGTTTTTACACGAATTTGCGCGATGCTAATCTGAACGTTTGGTAATCCACCGCCGCACGCAGAAATTTATATAAAAACGACACGACACAATATGAAAAAAAGCAAAGGACGACATTTCTTCTCAGTAATTAAACGTGCGTGGTACGTCACAATTATGTCAAAATTGGTGTGCCAAAATAGTCTCAAAAATAAAACAAAAAACGGACTGAATGCTTTTCTCCTACATTCCACAGGTCTCTTTTAAAATAAAAAATTTTAAAATATCTATTTTCGAGCTTGGCAAATAAATTTGAAATAGGGTATTTAAAAAAAATATATATACAGTACAATGCCGGCAAAAAAATCTTTACATTGACTAAATCTCACAAATTTCACTTATCTACTATTAACTTAGCTACAAAATAATACCAGGCACGCTGAACGATGAGATTATGATGAATTGTAGCAACAAGGTAGCTTATTATGTAGGTATAATCGCTTTTGTGATGTAATGGTTTTGGTGCGAACAGTACGTAAAAGACTAGTGCCAAATTTTCATGTAAAGTTTTTTATTGCCGAACGAATGTAAAGATTTTTTTGCCGGCATTGTACATTTTTGAATTGGTATGCATTTTTGATTTTTAGGAACGAGGAATAATAAAGTAAACAAATAATTCAAAAACTCTAAACAAACTTGCTTGTATTTAAAAACCAGATTTATTTGACCAAAGTGATATGTGATTAGTACGGCGTCTGTCATATGACGCTAAACAATATGACGCTACTAATGCAGCAAAGGACATTTCAAACTAGCCATAGAATAATTTGAAAATGCGTGCAAACATATAATTTTGGTTTTGTTAAGCGAACATCCATGAGGTTTGTTTCGACGCATGCGTCGTTTTGTTATTAGACATGGGATAAGCGTAATCAGTTACATCAATCACAATCGATTACGCTTTTTCATGTAATCGCAATCGATTACATTAAAAACTAAGGAGTAATCGTAATCATAATATCGAACACATTGACAAAACTTACAGGGTGTTCAGAAAATACTGTTAAAACGATAATGTTACAGTCAAATCTCGGTTTACGAACGTCTCGGAATTTGAACAATTCGGTTTTCGAACAGAAATTTTGAGTTAAAAATGACCCGGTATTCGAACAAAAATTCGGTTCTCGAACACTTTTTTTGTTCACCAGCATACGAGTTGCAGTACATTCATTGTTAGGTTGCTTTATTGTTACGTTCTGCATTTACAATTTTATTGTACAAAACATTCTTTTCTCTTCATTAGCCCTAAGTCATGGATTCAATGAAAGCGAGAAGTGATATTGGTCAAGGAAAAAAAATACATGTATTATTAAATATACATTGTTATGTAAATTTTTATGTTATATAAAGTTATGTAAATGTAAATTACTTGTTATGTTTGGTTTTATTTACTCTTGGAAGAAATGGTTTTATTTTATGATATACAAGGTATATTGTAAATAGGTAAATAAGTTATTCTTTGGCGCGTGGAACGAATTAATCTTTTTCACATTATTTATAATGGGAAAATATGATTCGGTTTTCGAACAATTTGGTTTTTGAACAGCTTTCCAGAACGAATTGTGTTCGTAAACCGAGGTTTGACTGTGTTTAAAAATAACACAAAGAAATTTTTTTTGCAAATTCATTAATCATAATGTATGCTGGACTATAACGAATAGGAAAAAATGCCATTTATTCAAAATGGTCGCCCTTAGAGTTTATAACTGCTTTAAAAAATCTGCGAGAAAATTCATCGACCGCGGCACGGAAAATTTTTTGTACACTGTATGCATTGTTGCGACTGATGTATTGTGCTCTTTTGCCAGTTGTCTAATGGATCTTTTAGTTCTCTGAGACCTAGGTCGACCTTGTCGGGTGCGGTCATTAACATCTTTGGCCTCAGCATAACGATCCAATGTTCTTTTAATAAACATGGCGTTCAGATTTAAGTCTTTTCCCATCTTGAGAATTTCACTTCTCGTTTTCTTTTTTCTGTGCTGCTCGATCACAAACTCGCGTTTAAAAATTGTTTTCATTTTATTAAAAAATTTATAAATTTAGGATTTATTATGGACTATATACTTTAAGCTTTAATTCTGTACCAAAGATATAATCTGAGAATCAAATTTTAAATAGTTATTATATTTTGATAAATTTTTTAACAGAACTTATTGAACACCCTGTAGATGTAATCGATTACAATCGGCTAACATTCAAGCGCGGAAACCTCATTTCGAACGTTTAACAAAATGCCTGTTCCGTTCTTTGTGCATCTTTTCTTTCAACATGTACAGTAATAAAAGCAGGCCACCATTATGCGAAAGAAAACTAAATTAAAAACAATAAAAAAAGTAAAAAGCTGAGGTAAAAAGTTACGACATTGTTGTCACACCAATAATGTATCATCCAGATTTGCAAGACCGTGACGAGAGTTTTCAAGTTAGAACAACCAACACGCGATTATCAAAACTGCTTTTACAGATGCAAAGATATTGCTATTCGTTGATTTTTTTTTAGTTCTTTACTTGTTACGATCGCCCAAGAAAAAAAACCGAAAATTATTTTTTTAAGACACAACAACATGACAAAGGTAAGAATCGAAATAAGACCATGTCGATAGCGATCGCCATCAAAACGTCGCTCCTAACCGCTCGATATTATAGCCGACGTGTCATTTCCAGAAATTCAAAGGATACTCGGCAATTTCGAATTTTAAAAGTGGGTTTAAAAGATACGTAGTTTTAAAACAATCCATAAAATTGACCTTGTAGCGTTAAATCTCGCGACGTGAGCAAAATTTAACAATTACAAATAAAGCCAGTCAACGTAAAGTTTGCAATATTTTCGAATTGCTGTTAAAGAATCATCTGCGGATTTTGCTGGAAGAGCATTGTTTAGAGAAGTACTTCTTAGCGTTTGAAAAAAATACGTGAAATGACGAAGAGAAACTGTAACGTGCTCAAAAATTACATAATTCTTTTTTTTGTTTATTTAATGCAGCCAGTGACGACGACCTACGTGAAATAATTCACAACAGAGAAGCGAAACTTAACTGAAACGTGTTTCTTTGGAATGAAAATAAACAGTACGATTATGATGCAATGCAAATTCACTGAATTCATATTGATACAGATTGCAGGTAACTGGTAGATCCTAGCAAGCTAATAAAAAAATCAACAACCTAAGAAGGAAAAAATAATTACAATTTAACCTGAATAGGTCGTAGAATAAAAGCTATATCAAACCATTGTCACGAGAACTTGTTCGTAGAGCGTTAATAAAGCTCGGGATGAAACGTCACTTCGGTCGGTACCTCACTCCAAAGTAATCATCTCAACGGATCAAATCGAAAATCTCACAGCAAACGAAAATCTCACCGAATAGTAATGAACGTATCTTAAACAACTAGAGGCCACGCTCGTGCGCAGAGACAAAATGCTTTCTATTAATAGCTCACGCAAAGCTGCAGCAAGCCGACATTTCGTGCACTTTCGTATGGGAGTATGACTTAACTAGCAAAAACCTTTGTTTTCGTGTGCCGCCGGTTAGATAACTAATACGTGATCTACGGCGTAAAAAAATATCACTCTACGTAAACAAGCCGCAGACTTTGATCTTTTCTTCAGTTACGTAAGCAACGACTCAGTCAAGTCAATGAAACTTGGTGAAAACTCACCTAATGATAGCAGAATATCATTTCGATTAAGGTAGGAACTGATTTGTTAAAAGTGAAAAACATAATACCATCTACAAAACAACATACTGTACAAAGTTGACAGGATTTGAAAGATAACAATTAAAAAAGAAATAAGCTAATCTTTAAATGGTTCGTATGCGTCAAGTAAATCGGTATAAAAACATGAAAGAAATTTCTCGAATCAGTACAACGAACGACCTCGTGCGTGTCCGTGTCAGCATTACGTATTTGGATTAGTCCCACAGTGGCGCTTAACAATCCGGCAAAGTCTGGTGCGCCGGCTCTGCTCCTTATAACAAATGAAATTTTGTGGGAAACACAAGTACAAAACTATGGCTAGAAACTGTGCATGCGTGTTTGTAACTGTTAGAGCAGAGGACCTTATGGTCCCTCACAACCTTCCTGTCATTAATTAAAACAATTTTTAGTATTGATATGTCGCGTCTGCTTACTTGTTTTTTTTTGCGGCAAAAAGTAAACTGAAACTGAATCTATGATCGAATCAACTAACTACAAATGTATCTTGGAGGAAGCTAAATGAAAATCGGCTTTCGATAAGATAGTCGGGATGCGGCACATTTCAGAATACTTGGAAAAATAGAATAAATTTCAACAAAACAATGTCGCCTCGTTTACTCTATGTAAAACAAAATATAACTATGTTTTCTCTGACTGTTATGATGCAGTTTTTATCCAGGGACTAACTCATAACCAGGGTTGTCGATCGAAAGAATTCTTTTGCGTTTCCGATTCCGGACAACCGAAAAAAGGACCTCGAACCCGAATTTGGATAAAAGTTTTCAGTTATACTTTTGGAATTTTCAGGCCATATATTTACATCGAAATATATCCATGCCGGCTCGGAATCACGGAGGACTCGAGGGTAGCGGCACACCGCTGGATTTGTGAAAATGTTTTTACGAAAAAAAAGCTTACGGCAATCGCGATTGCAATTGCAAAGTTCGCTTTTTATGTATTAGGTTTTTTCTGTCACCAATATGATGTGGGTTGAATTGAAAAATTTTTATTGCTGCACTCAACCGTTGACCAAAGCACCTTTTTTTGCCAAGTTAAAAACGTGTTCTAAGCATTGACGCTGACACGGCTGCCAAGTGCTACTTTTCAACTTAAGCCTTGTTAAGAATTTATAATTCTTTTTAGGAACATCTGGATTCTAGCAAAGCCTTTTTTTATTCATCAGTTGACTTTCACAAAAGCGAAAAGCACGTTTCGGCCTACAGTTTCAAATAAAGTCTTTTTTTATACTTGATAATACCATGATAATTTTGCATGAGCAATAGCAAAATCGAAGAAGGTTTAATGCCAAAGCCTAGGTCAGCGTTTCTCAAACCTTTTTTTCTGCGACCCAAAATCGCTAAAAACAACGATTTACAAATGTGACTGCGACCGAAATAAATTTGAATGAGCCCTTATTTTAATTAGAAAGAAAACGAAATTGTTATGTAAGCCAACAATGGTTGTCTGATTTTGAACTGTAAAATGTGTGGGCAGAAATTTGTTCGTGAGCAAACTTATTTCGATTTCTTGATTTTCGGCTGAAAAACGTAATGATCGCTAAAAAAAAAAAGTCTTCACCTTAAATCTGACTCTGATTTCTTGATTTTCGTCTTAAAATCGAAATGATCTCTAAAGAAGAAGGTTCTTCACTTTTGAAATCTTGTGTGCGCAGATCTTTTCTTTTACTTGCGGTAATTTACAAGCCTTCGCGACCCATCCACATAGTCTTGGCGACTCATAGTTTGAGAAACGCTGGCCTAGGTCATGTCAGTGCAATAGTCTTTCGAATACATTATGTTATGTTGCAGCAATAGAAATATTATTAAAGATAGCTTTTATTTTTTCCCATGTTAACCGCAATGACCTCAATCTTTTTTTATACTTGATAATGCCCTGATAATTTTGCATGAGCAATAGCAAAATCTAAGGTTTGATGGCGAAACCTAGGTCATGTCAGTGCAATAGTCTTTCGAATACATTATGTTACGTTGCAGCAATAGAAATATTATTAAAGATAGCCTTTATTTTTTCCCATGTTCACCGCAATGACCTCAATCTTGCAGAAAGAATTATATTTCAGCGACAATTTTAGTAATCTTTTTCGGGTCCGTACAAGCATATTTCATAAATGTTTTCACAATATTCGTCAGTAACCGTAAGATTATGTGCAAGAATAGAAATGGCGTTTTTTCGTTAATAATAGGCATATCCGTCCGGACTATACTACTTGACAAAGCACTTAGACTATCAGGTTCTATAACCATTCAACCAGCGCTTTTTGACATTTTTGTCCCACCGACACATGCGTCAAGTTCCGCTGTTTTGTAACTGAATTAATCGCTTTGACCGAACCAAGCATTCTTAACCCTTTCGCTGCGCAAGAAAAATTTGATTCTCTGTTTTGTAAGTGTAAACCATAATTTTATTAATTTCGTTGCTATAAATTTAAAACTTTTGTTAATATAATATTGATGTTATTATTAATAGACCACTAAACAATAAAATACAATGAGAAGCAAATGTGATTCTCGCACGCACAGTGTTTGTGAGCATCTAGTATCATTTGTGATTCCCAGGCTTTAATTACAAAATTTGATTTCTAATATTACTAGCAAACTGTTTGTCACCAAGTGACAATCGCACAAGTGTTTTTACAATTCGTAACCTCAGTGGACAGCCTAAAAAAAATGAGTCTCGGATTCGAACATGGCACCTTTTGCGTTGTAACCGGTAGCTCGAATGGTCGCGAACGGCTTCATGGATCTTTTTCGACGAGAATTTTTAAATTTTTTAGATTTCTCGGTCTACCAATGCAAATACTCGAATTTTAGTTTTTTTCCTGGGATACTATTTGTTGCCTTTAATTTTTTAAAAGTTCAGCATTAAACTCGTAGCTTCAATAGTTTTTGTTGATTTAGTGACTCAGTCAGTCAGTCAGTCAGTCAGTTCCTCGTTTACATTATAAGATACTTTGCTTCTAATAGCAAAACTTCCATTAAAATAGTTTCCTATTTAGTGTTTATTAATAAAATGAAAAGCATTTTAAAAATTTTGTATTCTAAGATTTGGTCCAGCGCCACTAATAGCCTATTTCCATATTGTATAATTTAGAGAATAGCGTAATTTTCTTAGTGCTTTCGATTAGAGGGCGGACTTTCTCTCGCAAAGAAAGTTTTGACTGTTTGAAGTTTTGGAGTTTCATTCTAGTTTGTACAGAGTGTTCAGAAAGTTACTGTCAAGTCAAGTTGGGTTAAATCGAGGATATAAAAACAATGCATATGAAAAAATAAAGAAATTTCTTAAAAGTAAAAAAGCTATTTATTGCAGCAATGGACTGCAAATGGTCTTTCTTTTAAAATACTGTATAAATTTAGACACCACCTTCAGCAAAATTATTGCACAACATTAGGTAAATTCAATGAAAACAATGCACTACCAGCGTAACTGCAAAGGCATACTGGCGGCGTTTGCAGTTACGCTGGTAGTGCATTGTTTTTATTGAACTACCCTCCCAAAGTTCAGGTCCACAACTTGCTGTTTGAAGTGTAAAAAACCACAAGCACGTAGTTGTGCCAGCTATTTAAGTTTTCGACTTTTCAGCTAGGTTCAATAACAAGCTATATTGTCCTGACGAGTTTTGACAAGAACGAAACAGGTCTCTGTAAGCAATTGCTTGTTGATCGACTTGACCACGCTTACTTAATTAGATTAATTCTTTATTCTAAAAATATAACAGCATTTAAAACGTTTCTTCATTTCTTATTCGCTTTGTTTCAACTTTACATTTGTATTATACACTGTTACAATTTATTATGCCCTTATAGCTAAAGGAAAATTATATCAGAATGATTCTAATACGATAAAATTGTATATATGATAAAATTCTAATTGATAAATATCAGAATTTCCATCTATTTAAAACATCAAGTTCTGAAACTGAATCATCTACAGATCCAAGAGAAATCGGCTTTGGCATTCTCTCAAGCATTGATGAATTTGTTCCATCTAATGAAAATAGCTCTTCAAGTGAGAACAAAAGCGACTTAGTGACACCTTATAATACCTCAAACTACTGAAGAAGATTCTCAACAATTCTACTTTTAAAGCAGATTCATTTCAACAAAAAACAGATTTTACACAATTAAGTTTTATAGAATTAAGTTTCGGTTTTGCGGCAACTACGTATGGTCTAGAAATTAATGAAGTTGCTGATGATGTGCTACCTTTCCTATTATTTCAGCAAATAATAAATGACAATATTATAAGGCACATGGTTAATGAAACTAACAGATATGAGCAATAGAAACTGGAACATCAAGAATTTAGAGCTCGTTCACAAATGACTAAATAGAAAGTAGTTTTATTGAAACGAAATGATTTATTGCTGTTATTTTTGTAACAGGTTTGGTAAAATTTCCAAAATTGCAAGATTATTAGAAGTTAAATCGAATTTATTTTCATCCATTATTCCATCATATAAGTATGTCATATGACAAAGGTGAGCTCCAAAGGAATTTGCATGATGAAGTATGCAAATAAAATGATATGTCCGAATGATATCTACATATCACGGTATGGATCACAAAGAAACAGGAAAGAAAGATCGAAACGGTGATCCAATTATCAAAATCCTCTGCTATTATAGACTATAACAGAGTTAAAGGAGGTATTGACCAGTCTGACCAGATGACGGAGTATCACAGTCCAATTTGAAAATCTGTCAGATGGTATAGAAAAATATCAGGCTCCCAGCATTACTGCTCTGAACTCATCGATGTATTTTAATAATTTTTTTAATCGTGAGAAAAGATTTCGTTTGAAGATTACATTGTTTCTATTTTAAATGGTTACTTGGAGGAAAACAGCCAAATTCCTTCTTTCCATAAAATTATAAAGTATGAATTAAAACACATCACAAACACAGAAGGCAAATTATTATACTTCGGAAACGATGCAGTGGATGTACTAAACAGGTCTCCAGTGAGAGTCATAACTGCAAAAAAAGCATTTTGTCTAATTTGCTTTAATGTAACTCATAATGTGTAAAAATCATCAAAAATTTCACCATTGTGGAAATACTGTATTAAGAATTAAGCAAATGTATTCTTTTTAAGTAATATTTTTGTTGAAGTGTTAGTAAAAAAGGGATTTTTTAAAGTACTTCTATTTTATTTATTTTTATTGTCAATATTTTTTATGCAAAAAATTTTGACTTCAAGTTTATGAGTTAAATTTTGTTTTATAGTATTATTAACTTCTAAATAAAAAATTATATATTAATAAGGGTATATAATTCTGAAAAAAATTCAGAAATTTTGCAAAAAAAATTTTTTTATGACAAAGGTTGAGTTATTATTCTAATCATGTAAATTTTTTGATAAAAATGGTGAACTCTTTCTTAAATGACCTTAATATTATAAAGTATAAAAAATACCAATAAAAGGTTATTTATATATACACTTTTTGTTTTTTATTCTTGTAAATTTTTAGTACCAAAAGACTGAAGTTAAAGGGTAAAACACTGAAAATTGCAAATGCTTTTAAACGTGTAGTCATTAGGTCTTACTAAAGCGTGTGAGACAACTGAATCTTAAATATCTGAGTGTTTCAAAATTTTCAATTACTATAGCTTGAAGTGCACCGCCACCCAAGAGCTGCCTGAGATCTACTGCATGATAATAAATCTATGAAAAAGATACAACAGTAGATGTCAAACTGTACAAGCACCACTTAATTTTTATGGCTCAAATTTTTCCTTCACTTATATCGGAAGCAAAGTTGTGCCATCGTTTTATACACGCCCGGAAAAATGTGTTTGTTTTCCTCCACATGAAGACAAAAAGTTACCTACCAAAATTCAAAGGCTGTTTTTTGTCACTAAATTAATGCAAAGATCTTTTTTAAACTTTTTGTGGAATTTTAAAAGCAAAACACCCATGATCTGAATGTTGGTTTACTTGGAGAGAAAACCGCTTTTTAGCTTCAATCCTCTTCAAATGAGTGCCAAAACCGATTAAAAACAAATATATATTAACATAAAGTTCAAAGTTTGTTCTTTTTACTGTCGTAAACGTAAGGAAATTAAGGAAACGGCAAACGGCTAAATAGCTGCACGTACGCAAAAACTTTTTGGCCAAAATTAAAATTCGTCGTTAATGAGAACAATTGATATTTATTCTGATCTTAGAATCTTTCTAGCTAATTGCTTCGTCTTCATACATATATTAGCGCAAAACCTGAATAAACAAGGCGATACAATAGCGTGAAAAAATGTTTTTGATCATTACCAGTTGAGCATAAGAGTTACGTAAGAACCATTTAAGCAAAAACGGTCTTTTTACTCTTCAATCTAAATTTTAAGCAAAAAGCTGCCCTGTTTTCGAAAAAGTACTGTGCAAATTTGCAGAAGCGGTCAGTTCAGAGAGCAAATCTAACTGTAGCTAACATACTATTTAGCGAAAAACGGAGTTGGAGTCGTCAAAAACAACAACGAATGCGATTGGTAACCAAGATTTTTTTCAAAAACAGCGGATTTTTTTGTCCAAGCCACTATTAACATTAACAAATAATGCTACCACAAATTAAACAAACCGACTACTTCGGAAAGCTCTGCCTATTGTTGGGCAAAAGTTTTTTTTCAGTTTTGCTATTGATCATTTTTGCCATTTCACGCTTTTTGTTTTTTCTTGCTTTCTTTCAAAAAGTCTGTTTTGAACAACTGCATTATGTGATCGCAATTTTCGCCGTAGAGAGATGCATTTCGGTTTAAGAAGTTTTTACTCTCACTTCTTTTTCTTTCGATTTTTTCTCGATTAACAAATCGCCATAGCAGATCACTTTATGCATACGAACTTGGCATAATCACATTATATTCCGGATGCCCTTCTTAACAAACACCAATGTTGCTTATTCGTTCAGTTTCGAATCCAGGGGTTTTGCTTTGCATTCAAGACGATAACCACTGTACCACAGCGGCTCTACTTTTCACTATTTGTATTATTAAAAAAATCATTGAAATGTCAGAATCAGTTGAAAAATAATTTTTGGTTTGTTTTCATATCTTTTTTTTTCACAAGCTGGTGATGGTTGGATTTAGTCAACCGAAATCAACTTAAACGTGTTTTAAAAATATTAAAAAAAAATTTGCTGCAATCTAAAACTTGTTTCTATGACCGATATTTCTTCTACATCAGCGTAAGCGCACAGTTAACAAGATAAACTATTGCACAGGCTGGATTTTGACAGAAGCGAGAAAACGCGATACAATCGGAAAAATTGCAAAAAAAAGTATTTTCAACAACTTATGATTTGAATATTTTCTAAGAAGCATAGAAACTCGTTTCGAAACCAGAATATGATTGCTGTGATCCATTTTAATGAAAATAAATTAACAAAATCAAAACAAAGTTCTTGGAACAAAAAAAAAAGCTCAAATAAAGCTTGATTACAACCAGAACGTCAACTCCAGACGACCTTCAATGCAAATTACCTCATTAATAAGGTTATTGGCACTTGTAGTGCAGTGCTTAAGGCTTCTATATTAAGCCCAAAGGCCAACCTAAATCAACTATATGTCTCAAGCGTCACTGCTTGGATTTAAAATAGCATCCGAACGTAAACAAATTAAAAATTCAGAAAGTGTTAAAAAATAACATTCGTGGGCTAGTATTAATAACATGCCTGATTATTAAACTTATCTTTCGCATGAAACCGGAACTTCATTTGTAAGGAATCAGCTTACATGGTATCATTTGTAAGGCGTGCTTACATTCATATGAAAATAAAAATGAAAATGCTTACATAGTAAAGGAAAAATGAAACAATGCCTTGACTGAAAAATTTAATGCATCGAGTTTCTCCGAATGAAAAAAATCCCTACATCGCTCCTTTCACTCACCACCTTTTTCTTAATCGCCTTCAAGTTCGGAACATTTTCATTCTGTGAAACCATAGGCGAAGCCAAAACTTTTTTTTTAAATTGGTCAAAGTCACTTTTCGAATTTAACGTTATTTTAAATTAATTTTGACAAATAAATCTGAAACTTTTTTCCACGCAAAAGTGTCTTCGAAAAAAGCTCTTTAATTCCAACGAAACTCTTGCAATGAAACATAGAATTTAATAAACTGAATCAGCGAATGATCCCTTTTTTCACCCGAATAACAACGATTAACCAACCACTGCTTATGACGACAATTGACATAAGCTGCATTACGTCCAACTCAATTTTGCCGCGATCGCTAATGGCCATGCTGATATGAGGTCGCGACAAACTGACCCTACATTGAAACAGGCAAAGATGGAATGAGAAAGAATAGCAAAAGAACAAAGAAAAATGAAATTGGACATAGAGCACGTGTTTTTTCAAAAAAAATTTTTTTCGTCCGCATGTGCTTCCGAAACGGAAAATAAACCAATACTGAAAATCAATAGAACCCAAGGCGTGTAATGATAAAACAGGCGATGTGTGTCAATTTAATGGAGTTTCTTAAATTGTAGGTTGCAATCCTAACGATTAACCCAGGGACCTCTCAAACATGTGGGCTATAAATTAAAGACTTTTTCTTTTTATCTTGATTAGACTTTCATTAAACAAAAAATCATCAGGAGCACCGGACTTTTTGGTATTTAGCTTAAAGTGAAATTTTTTTAGCTACCGCATTGAACTCATCAGGTTTGATAAAAAACGACTTTGTTACATCAAGCGGCACTCGTACCGAAACCAACCTTATACTCCTCGAATGGTTAAAGCACAGGAATTGTGATCGAAATGGCGAACAAAACCTACTCGCGCCATTCTGTCGTGTCCTTGAAAAAGACACTTTACGGCACTTTGTCCTGCTTGGTGGTCCTTGGCAAGCAGTTCAGTTTTAAATTTCAGTCATATATCTATTTAATTTCAAGCGGACTGCAATATCTCCGGAAGCAGGTCGGGGTAATTGCTTACCCCATATATTAACAACTCCGTCGCATTAAGCAAACAATACGAATCCTACGACGTCATACAAGAAAAAACAACTCAAAATATAGTAAATGCAAGTATAGAGGTTTGCATTCATTTGAAGGTGAGGGAAGGCAAGTTGGGTGTGTGGTGAAAGATATAAAAGGAAAGAAAATAACCTACAAAGCAATAAAAGAAGTAACGAGAAAAATTGCATAAGATGAAAAAGTAAAGTGCGTAAAAAATGGTGTGAACGGTAGTGGAAAATATAAGCGGATTTAATGACGGACATGGAAGCAGACACGCACAAAACTAATGGCAATTTAAGCATACAAAATCAAGTGGTATGCTTAAATTGCCATTAGTTTTGTGCGTGTCTGCTTCCATGTCCATCATTAAATCCGCTTATATTTTCCACTACCGTTCACACCATTTTTTACGCACTTTACTTTTTCATCTTATGCAATTTTTCTCGTTACTTCTTTTATTGCTTTGTAGGTTATTTTCTTTCCTTTTATATCTTTCACCACACACCCAACTCGCCTTCCCTCACCTTCAAATGAATGCAAACCTCTATACTTGCATTTACTATATTTTGAGTTGTTTTTTCTTGTATGACGTCGTAGGATTCGTATTGTTTGCTTAATTTAACTACATATCATTTATTCCATACGCATTTTTTTACCACTAATAACTATATTTTTAATTTTCTAGTAACCACCTGACGATCCTAGGGACGAAACGGACTGTTGTGGTTTTTAAACAGTAATTGAATAAATTTTGTATTAAATTGCTCTGATTTTTCTCATTGAGGACTCTGCGGGGAAAATCGATTCACTCCTGCAATATATATATATATATACAGTATATTAAATTACAAAAGCCACAAAAGAGATTTTATTAAAACCTCTTTTGTGGCTTTTGTAATTTAATTTAATGCTCTGAGTTTTCATTGAGCTCTTTACTGACAGTCTTGCCACTTTTATTATTATATATATATATATATATATATATATACACGTATATACTCAACCTTAACAAAACTTTTATGATGTGCCGTTTTATGAGGGACTAGAAAATCACTATTGCCAAAAATATTTATCTCCAAAATGAAATCGCGGAAGTGGTGTTCGTATTTAAAGATTTGTTATTTACCAACGCGAGGCGAAAACAAATAACAATTGAAAAGAGCAAAAAATCAATTTATCAGCTTGTTACCACGAAGCGGAGATCCGCTTTTTGTATTCAAGCACACGTAAAAAACGCTGAACGAATGACTGGAAAACTTTTCTTTTTAAATTGTTTAACTCATTTCCTTTTTTCCCTTAAGCTTTATTCACGATTTACATACGGCAAAGGCGCGATACGCTTTGATATCAGTTAGCTACGTAATTCATTTACAAAGCAAACAAATGACGATGAAATGAAACGTGTGAAGAAACATCTGGACGCACGCGCTATATCTGCTTTTGATTGCTTCAGACTTTTTAGCGCAAAAAGTTGGAAAACAAAACGTCTCGACAGCAAAGCGAAAATCTGGATCAAAACATGAAGTAGCTATTAGGGTATTTCATAAATGACTGACAAGTGATTCGGGAAAGTTTAGTTACGTTTTCTGTGAATCAAAAATTGGTGTTTTCCCTCTTTTCATCTTTATTTTGCGAAAACAAAATTCAAGTTCATAGAATGCTTTAAAGATGAAAAAAAGTTTAATGAACTTAAAGGGTTTGCTTGAAACTAAAATAACAGTTCTTAATATCGGATTGCATCATGACTTGGAATTTTACGAAACGAGTTTAGAAAGCTACGAAATCAAGTGCTCAGTCAACAGTTCTTCTTTTTATGTTCGTATTGGTCTGGTTGCTGCTTTCTGTATTAAGCATAAGCGCATTGATAAGTAAGCAGTGTGACCATGTTAAAGAATTTGTGATAAAATGCCTTTTTCGAAAAGCACAAAAGATATCACTCAGGTAGACCGAGCATCGAACTCACATGCTTTTGCTCGAAAATCGGAGCGTTATCATACAGAGCTATCCCGGAGTTAATAGTTTATACCTGGCGTTTCCAAACTTTTTGCTTTCACGACAGAGCTAAAGGTTCTTTGAACTTTTGTGACACATACGAAAAAATTTTTATTATCCAGGAATACAAATAAAAAATGAAGCAAAAGTTGATTATTTCGATTCGATTTCCAAAATTTATAAATGCTAATAATGAGGCGTGTGAGAAGGATGTGCTTATTTCCTGTTGTTGACAAGAATGGTATTGGTATCATTGTTTGGGCACATCCTCTCATTTGCAAGTTGGTCACAACAAATAATACATTGTGGTCATGGATCTTCTTCATCTCTATTCCATGTAAATCCCGTTTCTAAGTACGTGGAATCATACTTTCTCACCACTTTCCTTCGTTTTAATTGACTTTGTTTTGACTGACATGACTTTTCTTCTGTTTGATTCACTGAAGACTCACCATACTCAACTTCAACTGACTTCTTTGACCATTTATCTATTTTACAGAGGGCTAATCAAATTTTAAAAAAATATACGTAATTCAAAATCTGAACTAAAACAGACGATTTCGTTTGCTGCACTATGTGACACAACTTAATTAAAGACTGATTAAATATATACTGTGCCATAAAATTGTTAAAATAAGCAACCCTGATGCGTCAATCATATTTGAATTTATTATGATACATGTTACGTAAAAACAACAAAATTATCAAACTTTTTCGGCCTAACACAATTAAGCCCTCATTAGGATATCTAAATAAAATAAAAGGATGAAATATTTAAGATGAGCTGTTTTAGAAAATATTAAACACAGTATTCAAAGCAAATAATTACAATTACTGAGTAACAATAAATACGATTTGTCAAAATTGTTTACGACTTAGTTGAATGAATTTTGTAAGCAATGCAAATGGTTGTTGGAAAATACGTACAATTAGTGTGAAATAAGTTCGGAGAAAGCACAGGAAAAACAATTAATTAAAGCGGGCTGAAAAAGGTAAGAAACTAACAATAATGATAATAATGTTGAAATAATAATTTTCGTTTATACTTTAAATATCGAATACTTTCCCGTGACACACCTAATGACACTTCGCGACGCACCAGCGTGTCGTGACAAACAGATTGAAAACCCCTGGTTTATACGTTTTAAAAGTTAACCAAATAGCAAAAAAAAAACACTTTTTAACGCGTTTCTCATAACTCCCAATATTTAAAAAAATTTTCTAGAAGAAAACCCAGCGCCATTAGACTTGTATCCATGTCAATAAATGCCAAAGTCAAAATAAATCACATGAGTAACGAACGATTAACAAGTGGGTATTATTTTCAGAAAACTCTTATTTTTTTGAGGCCTCTATTCTGGAAAGGCAACTATTTTTAATCACTTTTACCGCTACCAAACAAGGGCGCTTGTAATGGAAAACACGTTCAGCCGAACTTTCAAGTTTGCTAAGAGGCAAAATTTTTAACCGTAAAGCTCAAGTTATTTTCGTTTACGTTTTCGAAGCGCAACGTAAACAAAAGTTTAAGAATTTTTGTCCTAAAGCAAACCGCTTGATGTAAAAAACAAAAGCCTGTTTTTAGAAGCATACCGGACTCTAATGCAACATTTAAAAAATGGTTTGATATTGGGAAGAAATTCTACGTTCCGAGAAAATCTACTAAAGATTGGTACCAAAAACGGACCAGATGGAGAGAAAAACTGGTGTTAAAAAAAGATTTTAAATTTGCTGGATTGGTTGCTGAAGACGTAATGAGTTAAGAACTTAAGTTTACATTTTAAATTAAAATAACGTCGAGTTAAGTGTACAAAAATTGATTAAAGTTATCATAAATTTCTTCTGTTTTAAGATATGTTTTCAATATTGCTTAACACAATACCTATAGAAAAATGAGAAAATTATTTAAGTTAAGAGCAAATTAAAAAATCGTGCAGAAAACTATAGCAATTAATCGAAACTAGTTAGTGACATAACAGCTAAAGATATCTGGGCGAATGCAAGAATAAAATTACGTTCAAGTTGCAAGGTATTAATGCCGTGCGCAAAACATTGAAATTGAATTGAAGTGGTAAAAAAACAGGATGTTTTCTGAACTCGAAGAGGCAAAACCTAACGTGATCTGCGTGATCTCTCATTTTGTTATGTATTCACATCTTTTTCAAATATTAAAAATTACAGCAGCTGTCAGTAATAAGGGCATGAAGGTTATAAGGGGTTTGACTATACATAACCCAAACATACACATGTACATGCCAAACATACATACAGATGTATATGCAAATTAAGAGAAAAAGCAAGCTACTCTAAAATATTTGCTGTTTCGAATCGTTTCGCTCGCAATTCATAGGAACAGAGTCAAATGTAGGAAAGTAATGAAGTGCAATTCAAAAATTTAATTCAATCATGCAAAATCTATGTTAGAAGCAAGCTCAAGTATCTACTCTGGTAGCGATAAATATAATCACAAACATCCGCGTGAGGACGCTAGAAGATAAAAATATTTAAAAAAAAGTATTTTAAACTTGTTGCTTTCAATCGAAAATAAAAGAATATAAATAGCATTTCAAATTCGGGAAGTGATACTTAACAACTACCGGTCCATGTGAGTTTTCGAAAATTAATTCAAATACTCGACAAGAAAAAAATAATAAATTTTGCTTTTAGCAATATATGCCATTTCTGAACAAGACACTTCTCGAAAAAAAATCAGAAAAAACGCGAGAAAGCTAATAACCAAATTATACATTTGATTTGAAATAGTTAATTCAAGTTTAAATGTCAATGGAGAAACATAGAACATTTATTTTTTATCATATTACAAACTCACCCAAAAAAGTAGAGGAAATAAATTCCGAAACTTGATTGCCCGATTTACTCAGCCCAGACAACTGATTCAGTTCTTTGTTGAGCATTTTTTTAAACTAGAAACAAAAATACAAAACTATTACAAGAAAAAGTACTGATCCAATATGTCGGGGTTTTAGCACAAAAGATAAGCAAGTATTTTATAATTTGTATGCTTTCAAAAACATTAAGCTTTTTCCGATTTGATCATCTAGATCTAGCAATCTTTTTCAAATTGTGAAAAAAAGGCATTGTCAGAAGTATCAATAAAATTTCATGCAAGAGCTTCAGTAAAGCGAATCTACGCAAACAAAAACTTAATCTCCTGAAAGTCAAGGGAGGATTCAACTTAAAAAAAAAAAGGCTTTTTATGATAAAAATCGCGGTTTCAAATTACAGTCATTGAGGTTTTAAGGATTGCTTAGCATGTTGTACAGTACAAACAAGAAACAATTGTTTTTGCAGCTTTCAGAGCAAGCAATTATAGCAAAACGGAATAAATTATCAAATTTTGGCAAAGGTTATTTTTAAATCGACTCTAAACAGTTTTGAGGAAGCCAAAGCCAAAGAAAATCAATCAGTGTGCGTGCGATTGCAACTCAGCAAAACAAATTCCAGCTTTAAATGTCATTGCAATTGGCAGCAAAGTAAAATATATCAGCCCTAAATCTTATTTTTATTCAGGCCAGTAGGGTCGCATTAACGAAGGTCCATTGAACGTGAGCCCGACTTAATTATAGAAGGTTTGATCTTTACTACAGGTTCAGTCTTGAATATGAAATGATCCAAACCAGCAAAAAATTGAATAATTAGAAGAGTTGAGTTAACACGGCAAGGGCCATAAATTCGGGCACTGCGAGCCAAGATTTGGCTCGCGAACCGCCAATTTAACATTTTTGTATTGAACAAACCGCAAAGAAACAATTTATAAGATGACAAGAAATTTGGTTGCATCTGGACGAATGCGACAAGAAAAGATTTTAAAAACCCTTAAGGTATTATTATGCAAAAATGAAGAAACAACAGCAAAATTCAAACGCTAGGTTAAAAATCGGACTAAAAAGTAAGTAGAATAAAAATGAAAAGAACAAGGAACAAACCGTTGAATTTTAGGTTAAAAAGCAGGACCAACCCTAACTAAAAGTCTATGAATGTCGGTTCAATTCCTCCCGTTGATAAGACGTTTTGTATTTTCTATAAAGCGACAAACAATTACAAACGTTCATCTCGAATGGCAACTGCAGAACGACATCGATCACGGAATATTACAGAGTCCAAAAAAGAAAAAAAAAAAACGAAACAGAAAAAACAGGGTTCTTCCGAAACCACGAGAAGTTCATCAATCGGATCGCGTCAGGGTCGAATCGGAAGGAGCGAAAACTCACTTTGTTCGAGGCCATCTCGCTGACGGAGCGATGGGTTTGCACAGTGTCAAGCTGCTTCAGGCACCAGTCGAGCTCCTCCAGGGTGTTGCTGGCCTTCGCGATGAATTCCTCCGAACCGGGGACCATGCCGCAATTGCTTGTGTAGTAAGGGTTTGCGTTCATTGTCGGACTCGGCGACGGCCTTCCCGTGGACGACGGAGAATTCCTGTCAAAAAGAGTTCGCGGTTGATCGCCACTCGACTCACAAAGCTTCGTCACGCGACACGGGATTGAGCGATTTCGTTCAAGATTTTATCAGCGGTTGTCTTGCGCAGTGAAGTTGATCACGTTCTTGCGCTGGAACGGATCAGGAATTCGCTGGGTCTTTCTCCGAAATATTGCGTCAGGACAACGCAGCCTCTATGGTGGTACTGCTGCAGCGGTGGCGAGCCGCATGAAGCTATGCGGCAAATTTCGCCGAGCCGAGAGCCACCACGATAACCACGCGGTCACGACAAAGCGACAAGCATAAAATTATTGTCAATCTGAGCTATCCAAAGCTGTTCTATGGTAAACCCAATGACGAACAGAGCAATCTCAACCTAAAGCTATAACAAACGGGCAATTTTTGAAGTACTAAATTCAAAAATGAAAACCATAATATTACTTTAAGTCGATTGAACAAGGTTTCGTGCTATACTTTAAAACATTTGTTTTTTTGTATTGCTGGAGTTATTGGCGAATTCGCGCAGAAATATCTATACGCTCTACAGCCTGTAATTTTCTATTTATCGTTATTCAACCAAAGCTCCAATGCTACCCAAATCACCTTAATACAAAAAGTTTTGAAAACGTTTGTTAAAAAATCAAGAGGATTGGCGACGTAGGGCTTTACAGGCATTCGTGCATTAAAATTAAAAGCTATCGAGTGCATCGACATAGTCATTTAGCAGACGCCTTTAAGTATGCGAGAATGCGAATCGTAATACGGTCGACGTCATACATTGCGCTACTGAAAAAAGATTGGCAAATCTCAAAGAAAAAAAATCTTTAAATTCTAGATTTTAATACCACCATCTGAAAACTTTCGTGATTCTGCCGAAACCAATCGAAAAAATTTTGAAAACCTTGCTGAGCGTGAACTTTTCAAAATTAAAATCAAATTTACTAATTTTTAATAATAAGTGTCCAACATCAATACTACAATGTTGGTATAAGGTGAACAACCTTTTTTTGCTTCTAAATGCAAACGCAGTAAATTGTTGTCAGATCCTGGAATGGTTTCGTTGAATAAAAAATAAAAGAAACGGAAATGCAAATCAAACAAGGCATATCTGTTTCTAATAAAAAAAAGCTGCGCGTCATTTTGGTAGCTTGGGTGGCTCGAGCGCTTTCAATAACGAAAAAACAAGTATTCAAAGCGCGAAACAGAAGCCAAAACAAAAAAAACTGTCTTTGAACTCAAACCAAAACTTAGCCACAATTTTAGAATTTTTAAAATCTGAACCAGAACTGAACTCTTTAAAACAAGATTTGCCAAATCTAAACCTGAAAAATCTTTTAAATGGTTCGACGCCCTGCTAGTGCTAGTTGAATGATATTTATTTCATCGATTTAACCTCCGTTTCGCTGAACGTAATGAACAGTAAACCCGAAGCAATCGTCAAGTGATCACCGCGACCAATGCTGGAGTCGATTAAAAACCTTTTTTTTTGGTTTTTTACTTCGTATAATGATACGACATTAATTCAGAAATGGTTTTTTAGACCGGGAAGCAAATGGAAAAAAGTGCTTTTTCAAGGACACAATAACATGACAGTTATAAGTTTTAACCGACATCATGTTGGTCGCGATCGTTATGAAACGGCGTCTAATCAATAGGTCTTGCTGCCAACTTCGACATCGTATCCTCGGTAAGCGCCGAAACGTAAGTGACCCGGTGGGTTTAAAGAAACTATGAACAAGATTTGTTATGAACGGAACGAAATAGTTAATGAAGCGGCCTCTAACGGTAGTGAATTCAATCTTTTCAAACTGTTCAAACGAACAATGAACAACGACAAATTACAAGTTTAATTTACTCGAATGAAATTGGCATCCCGTTCTTTAAGGGTGGGCAGATTATTTTGTCTAAGCACCAAAGTTTGCCACCACGCTGTTATTATTATTGCTATCGTTTTTTGAACGCAACATTCTGGGTACAGCATCAAGCACATGTTTATTACGTCATACGTCCTTTCAATGTTTTATGATGGGAAATAAAACACTAGGTGCTGCGTCGCTGCCCGATCAGAACACTTTTTCGCACAAAAAATGTTTCAGGCCGAACCGACAGCCCGGGAAAACAACTCACTTATTGCACGATGCGGAGATGTTGGTGAGCATGACGAAATCACTTCGAACTCGTCGCAAGCTAGCCAGCACCTAAACAATGAAGACTGTTTTTCTTTTTTGAGCAGCAAAAGAAAAGAAAAATATATCGGCATCCGAAAATAACTGCAACAATTAACTGTTCAGGATATTTCATCATGTACGCTGTTGATTGACTAAAACTTCTAAAGTTTATTTTTACTGTGGGAAGAATGGTTTCTTTTTTTGTTGGCTTATATATAGAGGTATATCCTGCAACAAAAAGCGAATAAAATAACACTATATATATGAGAGACACATCAACTAGTTTTAAAACAGGACTTTGCGAATCAAATAGTTGTTTTTTTGCCACACAAAACCATAAGTTCAAGCAAATCTGAAAAACACTTTATTCTAGAAATATTAGAATTAATTTGGTTTGGCTTTGATACAAGGATAGAAATAGGATAGTCAAGTGGTTAGAGCGCCGGGATTGTGATCAACATGGTCTCGGTTCAAAACCTATTTGCACCACTCTGTTGTGTCCTTGGGAAAGACACTTTACGGCACTTTCCCCTACTTGGTGGTCTTAGTAAGCAGTTCTAAATTTCAGTCCTATCTCTATAAAACAAAACAAAAAAAATGATTGAGATTTCTTCATTCATTCTATCTATTTATTCTTTAGAATTAGCAACCTTCAAACAATCAACCAAAATCTGTTTTCCAAAGTCGCGAAGATTTTGCTGTCTGCTTAAATTTTTTTATTTTGTTTCTTTTTGAGTTTTTATTTGGAGATATTACAGAAATTTTGAGCGACCGCCAAGCAGAGGAAAGTGCCGTGAAGTGTTTTTACCAAAGGCACAATGGAATGAGTAGAAATAGAATCGGAAAACATCGATCTCGGTCGCCATTAAAACGGTGTTTATTCATACTCGGCCATGCCGATGAACAACATGAAAGCGATAAACAAGCAGCGCAGTCGAGGCACAACTTAATTCAATTCAAGTTGAATTAATTAAGGGGTGCCTCAAGTAAATTAATCATCGACAAAGAAAACGAGACCGGAGTCTTTTGATTTTATCCGAAACCAGAAACTTCAGTATATTATCAATAGAAAGTATGTCAATTTTCTATGAAAAAATAAAGAATTACCTGGACTTTGTAAAGCTAAAAACGAAGTTTCGGGTTGACTGACTTATCTTAACGTGAATTCAAGTTATAAGTAATTTTGTTGAACATTACAAGCAACAAAACTAATAGCTCAATGGACATGTAACAATAAAAAAGAAACTGGTAACGCATTTACGTCAGGATACGACGTAATTACACTAACCAATCAAATGAAGTGAAATAAAAAGAAAACAATTGGAGGCTTTATAGCTAGCTATTTTTCGACTTTAGAAACATAGGAATGTAAAGAATCTGACGACAGGGTATAAGTAACAAGCAAAAATACTTGTTCGTGTTTGCTCGCAGGACCTGGTTCGTGACTTATGGTTTTCAAAGTACTTATCCATTTATAGGTTCAATCATATATAGGCAAGCCGCAGCGCGTTTATTTTTAGCTTGTCAAACACTTTTTAAGGCTGCATCACCGCACGAAACGCATTGGTTTCGACTCAGTTACAGAACTTGATGTAATCATGAAAATCGTGAAATTAAAACTGACGAAAAAACGAATTAAGTTTTGATTTTGATGGGAAAACAGAACTTTTAAGATTATAAACAGGACTACAAAAGCGGCATTTTAAATAAAAAATGCTATAAACCAATTGTCGCCAACTTTTAGAACTCCATGGGCCAACGTATAATTCATTTTTTGGAGGACCACTAGTACGAATTCAGAAAAACCTGTGGTAAAAATATTAGCGCAATAATAGTCACGCAAAAACAAGTGAAGACTAAAAAAAAGTCTTTACTTTTAAAATTAATAAAATAACACTTCGTACCTATTTTGTCTTGTTCGAAACTCAAGCGAAGACAAAAAAGGTGTTCGCTTTTAAAACTGCCTCAAATTAAAAAACTCATGGATATAAGCGCGAAGGCAGTTGGATTGGGATTGATTCGTGTCCTTCAAATGGTGGACTTGTTAACAACTCTGATTTTTTTCTGCGGACCAAAGGGTTGGTTTAAATGACTACAGAACAGTAAAATGGGGGGTTAAACTTAAGAGCGATACGGTACAGGCGATTGTGCAGTAAGAAAAGATGCAGAAGCAAAGCATCGGGAGCTAGGATCGGTTGATGATTTAAATACGATTCGAAATTGGGTCGCGGCAAGAACTACGTAAAAAAAGAAGGTGCTTACAATCTCAGCATTAAGAAGGAAAGTGCCGGGTTTCTGAGTTCAGGAAGACTTTCACCTCGCATGGAATCCAGTTAAAAAATTAATAGTAATATTATCAACCTGAGTTCGATTCCAAGGTTGGGTCCTTTCAAAAACGGCTATTCATAGAAAACTATGGAAATGTTAAATATCTTTGTTCTGTTTTTGTCCGAGTCACGTGTCTTACCCGTAAAAATATCCCAGTTTACAGCAAGCATATACAAAATAGAGAAAAGCCCTCCAACTTTTCATGGAAAGGTTACGTTTACAGCAAACTGAAAGGGACGCATATAATTTTATAAAAAAGGCAATGGAATTTAAAATAACCTGAAAATAATTTAATGTACAAAAGGTACCACACTTGTACTAAGTGTTTAATAAAACTTACCTGAGCAAAAGGAGTAACGATAAGATCTTCAACGCCATATCTACAAATAAAAGATTTACATGAATGTCAAAAACCCAATCAGCTGTCATGATTCGGTTAAATTTTAATAGCATTGTTCTGTTGCACGGTGAATATTATAATAAGCAAAAAGTTCTATTCAACTTTGACGGGGCTGGGATAAATAGGTTTGTGTCAGTCTTTCAAAAATTCAAATTTATCCAGATCCCAATGATCAAAAGAATGTGAACAGTAATTGAAGGGCTTAGTTCTAAATGTACCTAAGTCACATAATGTCAGTTTTGAGAAAATGAGGTTTAAGTTTTCAAAAACCCTGGCAAATCAGAGTAATGATGGAAAAAACCTAAATGGTTTTTTTATTACATTGGTATATATCTCTCCCTATTTCAACAACTTTTTAAATCTTTATTATGACGTCATAAGGAATTAAAGCTTGTTTTGCAAAT
This sequence comes from Diplosoma virens, assembly GCA_963680785.1. Lineage (NCBI taxonomy): Eukaryota > Metazoa > Chordata > Ascidiacea > Aplousobranchia > Didemnidae > Diplosoma > Diplosoma virens. The sequence goes on along the minus strand of OY796880.1, from coordinate 25,085,642 downwards.
TGGACTTAGGTACGTTTATTTGAAATTTTGTTTTACAAGCGCTTTTCTAGCAAATTAACAGTGTAGTTAGGCAGAAAAAGTCAACCACATGTAATAATAATGATAATATGCATTCTATTTTTATAGAGTGACATATCAGAAAAGAATTTAGGATCTGGGGGAAATCAAAAAACCAAGTGATGAGAAGTTAATCTTCCGAAAATCTGCGTATCCAAACCGAAAAAACATAAAAACTTTTCCATGATCTATTAACTAAAAGCTAAATCAGTATAAAGCTATTAAGTACAAATTTCTTTAAAAAATGTTTCTGAATGTCCATTGATGAGTTCATGCTTCGTGATTCCAATAGAATGGTATGTAACTAAATTATTAGGTTATAGACGGGAATCAAAAGCTCCAAATAAAACGCTAGGATTTCCAATTAATTTTAAAATAATGAATAAAATAATAATACAGGTAAACCTAATGCAAAAATAAGTTATTGAGTAAGCTTACCTATAATGAAAATGAAAGTTATTACTTCATTATAATGCTTGCGTTACTCTCATATTATTAACCTTTGACAAACTAACAAAGATACCCTTTTTTTAGTTTTATTGACAGATGTAAAAAAAATTGTTCAGGTAAGACTGCTTTGCGGGTCGAACCTTCAAACAATAAGTTTAATAAGCTATCAAGTGTGTATAGGAATTTTTAACATAAATTCCGACCGATTTGCGCAAAAGAACCAGTTGGATGCGTGACGTTAAGAACATAACCCGAAAAAATTTTCCGTCATCAAAAGTTTTTTTTTCTGGGTTCTTGCTTATCAAGGGAGAAAACAAGGTAAAAACCGAGCAAGCTCACTGGTCGTTGACGATCGACGACGTTCGCGAGTTGGAGCTGGGCGACTGCTGATCGAGCTCGTTGTCGGATCGGTAGAGAAAGGATTCGCGACGATGGTTGTGGGGAAAGTTGGCGGGGGGAAGAACCATTCCGGGGGATTGTTGCGGGTCGGATGGACTTCGGTGAGGTCCCGAGTTGTCCACGTCAAAGCTGCAAAGAGAGAAAGAAATAATTCGAGTCGATTCCGTCCACACTCTTGGCAGCAGCAGGGCCGACATTATAATTAAAAGCTGACAGTGTTCGATGGATCTCTATCTGCTATCTGTGTCAACTTCACCATGCTCGAACTCTGTTCAAAATGTTCCGATATTCGTATCGGAAATTCAAAAGATTGCGTTTTTATTTAGCCAAGCGCACCGATTTGCGGCAAGTTATCTACAATACCAGTACTTTGCACCTATATTTAATGCTAAACCAAATCAATGTAAAAATCCGGCTTAAAACGACTAAGTATTTTACATCAAAAGGGAGATAGATCTACGTCAATGAGCATCACATTTCCCACAAGTGAAATTCATTGTCTCAACATGATTTCCGGCTTTAATTCCTCATCCTAGAATATTCAAAAATATTTCTTTTGTGTAATTTCCTCTCTTACGGCATATGTTCCCTTACTATGGATCATTCAAACAAGTACAGTATATGCAATCTACTGTTTGAAATCACATTAAAAAAATATATTCGTAATTTATTTAAAAAAAACAAGATAAGACTACAAAAGAGTGAAGTTTGGAGGATACTTTTTTGAAAAAATTTATTTGTTTTTATTGAAATCATGCCTTTATATAAGTACCACTATACTACTTGATGCATTTAATACCATGCTTTTATGAAGTTATTTATTTTAAGGGAGAAAAGCGATCACTAGTCTAATTTTTTTATATGTATAAGAACATAACCCAGCATTGAAATGAAAAAAAGCGTACGAGACAGTCAGAGATTGATGCAGTTTTAAACGCAATTTCTAATACACGGAATAAATGGCGTATTATAAGCATGGTCGATATCAATTGCTGTGGCGTGTTTGAGGCTAATCGGAAGTAAAACGACAGCAGACAACAACGGCAATAGCTGCAGAAGACAGTAAATGTGAAAAAAAAAACAGCACAGAATAACATAGGCTCACTTTCAATTAACGAACGACTAACATCATTTCTTGAACATTTACGTAAAATCAAATTACATTAGGTGTGCGATACTATGTCCAAATCTAACAACACACTGTGTATATCTTAATTTGACAATATCTTATTCTATAAGCAAAGAAACTTGAAAAACCAGCAGCTGTTTTTTGATCAACCTTGTTAAAAATTGCTCAACTGTTACAACTGAATACCGACGAAAATCAGGTTTATTTTGAAACTCTGTGACTGTCATATACGAAGATTCTTAATAAATTCAATTAAAAGACACCGATTTTCATTTCAATTTTTTTAAAAAAAAGTCACGCGAAATTTAAAATACATTAATCGAAAAATGCAAGCTAAATTAAATCTTTGAATACATTGTTTTCTATGATAAGTCATAGAACAACTAAGGATTCTTGATAACTTAAATTGGAATTAGTGCTGTTCCAACCTTTTCGGTATTACGGAACCATTTAGCTAATTTTGCGAATTTCGCGGAACCTCTAATAAGTTTAATAATAATCAATGGAGAAAACTTAAAAGTTTATAAAATCCAGGAAATGTTTCAAAGAATTTCGGTTGACAAGCGCTGATTAGAATCAGGTGGAAAATATTACTATCGTTGACATTAAGTGATGATTTACTCGGACGTTCCAAAGGAAAATAATCAATAATAAACCATGAACCAAACTAAATTGTCACGCAATGTGAATTTTTTTCTAATTAAACTTAACCGGCCATTTATATTATCAAACTTAATCAAAAAACAAAATCGGTTTTCCTTGAATGATGACATCAGCTTACTGATAGAAGATACGTTAGCTTAAAAGCCTAACGATGATACTGTTCAGCAATTAAAATGAGCGAAAATAGTATCCTCTATATTTTATGTTTACGTTGCAATTGATTACCAACTACGTAAAGTGACTAAACCAAAAGAAAAAATTTAAAAATACAAGATTAATAGAGTGGAGAGAATATATAGCAGTTTCAAATCTGCGATTCTCCATATATATTTTTTACACATTCTCGGCAATGCTTTTTACCGTCCATATCAATATTACCCGTTAACAAGAAGAGTTTTGTACAGTTTATTCTCTTGTTGCTCACGTTGCTAGATCTAGAATTCAAGGCTATCTAGCCAATGGCAAGTGCCATACTGCGCTCGTTTGAGAAATTAATCTCTGAAATTATTTTTATAAAGCAGATATAAGAATATAAAAAATTTAGCTACTAGCTTTAACACGAGAAGAACTCGAGTCTGGTGCTTCTCTCGTTTTAAATGGCTTCGTGTCTGATTTTATTTCAAAAGCAACAAAAAATTAAATCTTTTTTGACGATTCTTTGTGGCACTAAGTTAATCAAACCACATCGACATTAAAATTCAGCGAATCGCTTTCAAGGAAACCTGAACGCCTCACGCGGTATCGAGCATGATTTCGCCCTTTACCAAAAACGAACAGTTGCTTATTGTGTCTAGCAAAAGACGTTAGTATTTCTGTTCCATTGTCTGGTATTTTAAACAGTAATTATGATTTGTTTTCATAAAAGAAAAATCTAGAAAAAGCTCAACTCAAATCAATGGAAAATTTTTCGTTGACGTAGAAAAATCTCTTTCGAATGCTAAAAAGCGCTAGCCGACCGATGTTTTCTAATCATGAATCACTGTTTGACTTTAAGATAATCCCTAATAATAAAGTTATGTGATAAAAGTAAAAAAAAACAAAATATATCGTTTCAATACGGACTTTAACGTTTGGTAAATAGTCTTCAAAAACCAAGAATTTAAAAACCAAAAACTTTTGATAAATTTAACCAAGCAATCCATTCCAGATAATCAACTGTTATCCGAATGTTAACTTGCGGCCTTGTTCGTCTTGTTTGTTCCCATAATGATAAGAATAGTGTGCTGCTAGAAGGGATGCAAATATAAATACGATACTAGCAACAAACAGGTGTCTACAACAAGAGACGTGGCAAGATTAACTTTCAAGAGCTTGGCAGTTTAAGTCACACTATTCCCTTAATACCAGATGTAAAGCAAGGATAGAAAGATCTCCAAACAGTTTTTGGTCGACCCAAAATCGAACCGAAAATTGACCGGTTTTCCACGTATCAACGATACAAGCAAACTAACAATGCAACTCTAACTTAAACACAAGCTGACAGTAGAGTTTATGTCCCGGAATACCAGACAATTTTTAAGTTTTAAACTCCGGGATCCCGGACAAACGTCCCGGGAAATCCCAGTTCATTGCATTTGAGTTGAAAGTAATGATTTAAAGTAGGAATTCGCGACCCATATATTGAGCAAAGGCTCTGGATTGCGGGTGAAACCTTTTTTTGGGACAAAAATGAAAATTAGATAGTAATTGCAAGTGAAAATCTTTTCTTAAATCTTCAGTAAATTTTTCAGAAAAAATTGTGCGACATTTCCCGGAAAGTTAAATTTTTTTCCGGAAAATTTCGGGATAATAAAAGTCCAGGAAATCATAAACCCTAGATGACAGTCGTTTTTAGCCACGCGAATTACGAACTGACGCGAGTCTTAAAAAGGGAAAAAACAACAACCTTATTTCAGCGTTGATGTCGGGCAAAGAAGCCCGGGAACCACGGGCGAACCTCGGCTTGTTGTATAAGGATTTGTGATTGGACTGGACAGCGTTTCGGCTCAAGTCCGAAAAAGAGAAGCGACTGCCCAGAGGTGTAATTTCGTCTCGGAGCTCGTCTGAGTCCGGCAAAGCTTCGTACTTAATCAAGTCTTTTTCCGCATCTCTCGTCTGGCGGCCAAAGTTGGTTTGATTTCTTAAGCTACTCGGCTTTGACATGACAGCCGTTGCAATTGCGCTTAAATTACTAACCTATAATTCTGTTTGAAACCAACATTATAAACTAATGTAATAAAGAGCGTAAAATAGTTTCAAAATAAAAAAAAACCTGTACTGGAGAGTACGTAATGCGCCGTAAGAAGCTTTGCAAAATCGAAACTGCCACGTTCTCAAAAGTTTATTATATAGCTGCTTAAGCACTCAAACAGTTGTAAATTATTCAATATAGTTTATAAAAAAGTGTATTTGAATAATTATTCAAAGTGATTCGAATTTATCTTATACATTTCTTTTTTTCAATATTGAAAACGAAGCGAATCCAGAACAACATTAAACGAGCTAGCAGCTGAATTATTGAAATCCTAACCGACTACCTTTTCTTTACAAACTTAAAAATCAGAAAACTTAAAGAACCCTTTCTTTTCTTTACAATAATATAGTACAGTAATCAAACTTCACAATAAATTCAAAGCTAGAGTATCCATAAAATGGATACTCCTAGTTTAGATCGATGAAACCTTGTTTTTCTCTCACAAAAAACGACCTAAAAAGCAATAAAAAAATGGCCTCGGCTCGCTTAAAAAAACACAGCCTCGATCACAATAGTTTAATCTAAACGAAGCGAATCTGTTCTTTGTCAAAAATAGCAGGCAGCCAGGATACACTGTCCACGCGCTTCCGCGTTAACAGCAAGCACGCGCACGGTGCTTATTTGAAGTTGCAGCGACGAAAAGTTGCGTGTGCTTGCAGATTCACACATTGCCTGTCGCACGAACTTCCCATGAACACAGTGCTAGTTCAAGACCTGACGTCGAAGGAAGTTTTACCGCCTATTTTTTCTCTTTGTTTAGAGAGAAATTATTAATTTCTTTTTTTAAAAAAAATTATGGATAATAAAGCATATTAAAAACGGTTTGATTTACAATTGACGAAATATATACGTGAGTTAATGAGATTGTTTATAAATAGAGCACTTGTAAAAAAATACAAAGAAGAGTGTTTATGATGATTATGACTACTAATATAATAAGGTAATTTTAAAACTAGCGGAAAACAACGCATAAGTTTTAACCTTAAATTCGAGGTCAATGGATTAATGCGTAGCGAAGCAGACTTTTGGTTTTAGCAGAGTATTATCGGGCTGTTCTTTTTTTCTGAGAAATAATTTAAAAATATAGATATATTGTACGATTACTCAAGTGATTTAACGGTAATTTCTCAAAAAGCATGCAATGGTCGAAACATTTAGCTAATAGTTTTTATTATTTTAAGAACATAGTTGTAAAATCAATATCAAATAAAATGCACAAAAAAGAAGCTAAAAATATCTAAAAAAATAAAAAATATACCAAAAAAGTAAAAAAGCAGACCGATTACATTTTTCTAAATGCCACAAAAAATAATTGTACAAACAGCTACAAAAATAATTCTTTGGGAAAGTCGCTGTCAGATAAAATATTGTTACTTGGGTAAGAATATCCAAGAATAAACCAAAGAGAGCACTCATTATCAAGAAAAGCGTTATATTTTTGATAATTATTTTTGGATTTCGACCCAATGCTATCAAGTTGATTCAAGACTATTTTCAGTGATCACTTTAGTTTTGGCCTACAACTTAAAGAGAACACTTTTTAGGTCTTTATTTTGTACTTTCTACTGGGGGAAGCAAATATATTTATGATGTAATGATTTAGGGGTCGTTTCCACTACGAGCGTGGAATGGAGTAATCTTGTTTTATTGATTTTTTTGCGTCGCTTAGCGCTCGCTTAGGTTAAGCGCGGAAAGATCAATGACAAACGAAGAATGCTACATTCCACGCTCGTACTGGAAACGTGCCCGAATAGTGGCGACTGGTGAGACAAAAGTCAAATTAGAATTTAATGGAAGGATGTATCATGCTCAAAACTTGACTTCAAGGAAAGAATGCTTAAGTACAGACATAGCTAGTAGTCACAAAACTATTTGGCAAAGCAAAAGTTTCAGTAAAAAACTTCCATCTAATGAAACACTCAATATTATCTCACGTTAAATTCTACCCAGACCATTTAAAAAAAAGTGACAAAAATTGGGAAGCGTCAAATAAAAACTCACAACATCAACTTTATGACGTTTGCTGACGTTGAATATGAGAGCTTTCCTATTTTAATTGGTATGCATAGATTAAACCGGCGCATATCAAAGTTAAACAAATCATCACTTTTGTATGGGTTATGAAATTATTGGTTAAGTTTAGCAACAGTTAAGGTACTTACAAGCAATGTTAAATTAACCCTGTCGGAAAAATGTTAAGATAAATACAGATAAAGCTTAAACTTAATTTTTTTGCCTTTTAGAATTGATAAAAGTTTTCTCTGCAAGATTGAGCACAAAGCAATCGGCATCAGTCAGCCAGATCCAATTAAGAATATGGACAGTTAACAAGAGAATTTTTTTATGTCATTGATCAACACAAAATCTCCTTAAAAAAATGTGTGAAAATCCAAAATAAATGGTTTTTAAAAAACGAAACCACTTTTTGAGGCCTAGCTGTTTAAAATTAAAACAAATTTTCGATTTGAAACGAAACACGAAAGTTTGCCTTCAAGGCAAATTGTCGGTGTCAATAAATAATGAAAAATAAAGAATTTAAAGGCAATCTTTACTCGAGTCAATCGTGTTATGCAGTCGACTTAAAAACACAAATGCACAACTGTCACGCTGCAAATCAATCGTCGTTGTAAGCAATGCTCTTCTCTCCGGTCCCGCTGTAAATTTTAGGGAGGAAAAAAGAAAAAGCACTAACTGCATAACTGAGCATCCTCGATCTTCATCTTACTTAGTATCGAAGTTATCGAGTGAAAAACAAAAAACGAAATTTTAAAATGAAATCATTGTATAAGCTTTAAGTAAACAACAAGGCAGTTTTATTGCAATGACGTCAGTGGTTTAATAGACAATGAAATAAATAGAACAAAGAAGAACAACGTCCGGACGAAGCAGGGAGATTGTAGCAAGCTAATTTCCTGATGTTGATGGGGTGAGGTCACACAGGTGTTTATGCGAAGAAAACCACTTGTTGTTTTTGAATGTTTTAAGCAAGCACGATGCTGTACATCAAAATATTATAACAGTCTTAAGCCACCAAAATGTTTTTAAACTGCAAAAGCACGTTTAATTAAGGAAGAATAGTTAACTTTTTTAAAAGCAGCTTTTATGACAGTTCGTTGTAACTACAAAACAAGAAGTAGATAATGCGAACGACTGTCGGGTACGCCAAATCACAAGGTGCCCACGAAAGGGCCTTTTTATATCTACTTTCGAACGAATTGAAGTAAACTACTAACAATAGCAAATTTTTCTTTAGCCAACTAAAAATAGTGCAATATTATCCATCAAAAACAGATGGCTTCGGAAAAAACTATAACTAAAATGTCACGTTGTCATGCATGCAAAGAAATAAAACGTTTCAAAGGGCCAAATGCGCTGAAGCTAAGCGACTTCAGCTTATAAACGAAATCCATCAAATGTTCTAACTGTAAGATCTGCGATGATTTAGGCAAAAAAATTATTCAACCAAATAAACCAACTTGTGGTAGCAATTGTTTTCGTAAAAAATACTTGAAAAAGACTGGGTTATAGCAGTTTTAGGAAGGGACAATCTATCCACCGATAAACAGTGTACTGAAAGAAATTTCTCCAATACAGTTTCCTTTTTGCTGGATAGTGTTTCAAAAGAAGCAATACACCCAAACCACGATTCTGAACTACACAGTGCTTTGCAACAACTTCAGAATTAAGCATAAAATCTTTTTCAATTGTTAAATCCAACTTGGTAAGAGCTTGGTTTTATTACAATTGTTACGTAAAACGTCAAAACAGTCTGAATTGCGAGTTCATCGTGTATTAATTAGTTGACTTTGCGAAGTATGCAAATAATTTGCTTCTGTATTTATAATGCAACACTTTCAACAAAAACCGTTTAACTGAGTAATTTTCTGAAAACATTAATGTATTTCTATTTTGCTCGCTAAGTTCAACGTCAGACTCAGTAAAATATCAGAAAAAGAAAGATTTCGAAAACTTCTGCGCGAGAATTAAGAAAAATACTACAGTAAACAAGAATCTCCTATGCAATAAGACACTTACCTAAAAGTAAAAATTTCTTTGAGCTTTGGCGTTGGAGTTGATATGCTATAAACAAGCTTAGAAGATCCAGTACGCTTTCTTTTGTTTAACATATTTGGTTTTCATGAGAAATAACTGTATCGCAATCGCTAAAAGATAGTTTTAATTATTTTAAGATCTCTAATTATTAAGACTAAACCTTGCTTAAAGCAACTAAGGTCTTTCTTCACTTTTTAAACGAAGCCAAGCGAACCAAGACACAATTCTTTGCTTTGATTTACGGTTCACAAAATATTAAGACTTTCAATTTCCAAGTCGACTAGAAAAACTCAAAATCCTATCAAATACAACAAAAGTAGTCCGAATAAATTCTATATTGGCTTAGTTTATTCAACTAGTAGCAGTGGATAGAAATTTTTCACAAGCTGCAGTACATGTTTTATCATTTATTGACGTACGAAGCAAAAAGCAACGTATTAATGCACTGCAACGTAACATGACGCAAAAGGAACGTCCTGAACAACGACACTAAAGTAGTGCTCTGAAAATCTATTTTTAGCTCAGACAAAGTACGAGCTTCTCTTGTCAATTCAACGGCACGCTATAAAACCAATGAGAATACAGATGAACCGACCAGTAAGAATAATAACTGAACTTTTAAACTGTTCAACGCTTGAACTGTCATCGCCTTCTGTAATGGAAGTGACACCCAGCTTCCGTTTTCAGGCTTTTACTATTACGAAGACACCGAACTCTCTCAACCACTCAGCATTAGCAAGTTTGTGACACTCTTTTAAACACCCGTCACGCTTGGGCGATTAGCGGCGGGTGCTAACATGGAAGCATGCATGGCAATTCGCCGATCAGATCTCACTTACGAGCATGTAATAATGCATGTAGAAAAATGAGTTTTAACAAATGAAGACGCCTGTTAGGCTAGAATAGCTGCTTATTAATTATGCACGAATGCGACTTTATCAGAGTGTGGTCGCGTGACGCACATGAAGTAAAGTATAAAATAACTACTTGAAAAGAACAGCATCTTGCAACGCTACGATGATGAAGATGATAATGATGACGATACGAAGTCGAACACAATTGGTCAGCTGCAAAATCAAAGCCGAAAGCGCGAAATCATTCGCTACGAATTATTTTATTTTGCGTCGACTTTTTATGATTTGAAAAAAATTAGATGTGTTTTAAATACATTCTTTGGTTAATTTAATTTTTCATAAAATTTTTATAATTTTTATGATTTTTCATAAAATTAAACATGGAATCTTTCAATTCTTATGACAATTACAACTTACCCAAAGTACAGCAACCTTGAATCAAATCCATATAACGACGATGGGCAAACCGTGGCTCACGAGCCATATGCGGCTCGCGGCGTATGCTAACTATGACGATGGCCGTTTGCATCGGCTTATACGTCCCAAAGGAAAGACCATTTTTTACAGATCACTATGTCTTTGGGAGGAAAATCGAGAAATTGAAGACAAATTTTAAGTGAAGACTTTTTATTTTTTTATAGATGATTAAGTTTTTGGGACAAAAATTTGGACAAAAGTCATAAAATTTGGGCAAACCTTTGGATTAAATAAGCTGATTTATTTTAATTTTTACCTAATTACATTTTTATTACTTTTTGCGGCTTGCGAATTTTATTAGTTTATTGAGTACGGCTCGTGTTTGAAAATTTTTGCCCACCCCTGTTACATAATGTACTACGATCAAGCATGACATTCGATAGAACACATTTTAAATCATGGCACCTTGTTTAAAAGCACAAAATTTTGTAACAAGCTTTCACAAAACAATTAAACTAATTTTTTCAATGTTAGTGAAAATACGTACATGTATATCAATTACCTAAACCACAACTTTGCCTTTTTGTTTAATATCAATTAAATCTATGTGCTAAAACCAATTTAGCTCATATGCTTCTACATTACAGGTAAAAAATAAAAATATTTGACTGGCAAAACAACACAAACCGCTTTTCTTTCTCTGCGAGTGGAAAAAAAGTTAACCAAGCAACTGAACAAAAATAAACCACTGCACAATAAGATCGAAAAATGTTCAATATCAAACCAATCAAAAGCTGAAACGATCAATCACGCGATTTAGAATTTCTAAAACTGCTTGACCAGATATACGTAAAAGTTATTTTACAAAGATTGTATTGGCGTCGCATAAGTTAACCTAAAATCCATTTTTTTCTAATTAAATTTAAGAAATTAAATTAAAATGACTCCTCAGCGCCAACTAGCCACAACCATCTGAGTCAGCGATATCTATTATGCGTCGCACTAAGTATGAAAGTTAAACATACACTAGTATGAAAATTAAACACAAGAACATGAAAAAATCGTTGAAGCAAGCTAGTTTTTAAACTTATTGCGTAGAGCAACCGCCTTTCGATCACAAAGAGACGACTTTATTGCTTGGGCTGAACAAACGCTTTTTTTTTATATTAAAAAGTGTTTAACCCTATATGACCCATTGTCCTTCATGAAGGACATTAGAAATAAATGGGTTCAAATTATTATATCCAAAAGGATTCGCTTAATTTTTGAGTAAAAGTATACAGTAAAGATCCTATTTAATGCTGTATGATCATAGATTTGGATGATATTCCGCTCAATCGCCTGTCACGTGTTATTTAATTTAAATGACAACAAGAAAGTGCCTTATTCGGTTGCAACGATAAAATAAATTGGGTCATAAAGGGTTAATATAATTAGTAAGCAGACTGAAGGCGCGTTTACAGCCGTTTACAGTACTTTTTTCTTTCAGTGCAATCTTGGTTTGTTTTATTGACGCTCAAATCCACTCATTTTTTCTTAAAAACATGAGTGGATTTGAGTGTCAATAAAACAAACCAAAATCGCGCTGAAAGAAAAAAGTACTGTAAATGGCTGTAAACGCGCCTTGAGACGGGCGTGGGCAGATAAGGGCAAACTGAGTCAGTTACCTGATAACCCTAGAAAAATGAAATGTTCATCTACGTTACAAACAAGGTAATTAGTTGACGGGAGCTATGGTTAGACTTTATCTGGGAATGTTCGTAGATATTCTGACCCCACCCCCTTAATAAAATCTTGGTGAGCGACCAAATGTGACCAGAGACCAGAGAGACCAGAGAGTTACGAGGTAACTGCTTAATTTGAGCGCTTAATTTGTTACAGTTTGCATAAAACTAAGCATAAAACGAAGTCCACAGAGAGAAAGACATCGGTTTGTTTGCATTTAAAAGTTCATCGGAATAATCAAAAAACGGTAAGCAGCAATAACGTAATGAAAAAAACAACAGAAAACAACGAAAATAAGAAATTTCCGACAGCGGTAGTAACAAACAACGTTTGTTGATTTAAGTACAAAACATCCATCTCGTGGCAAACTGTTCACAAAACATGTTTGTTTGTTTTTTGTATGAAAGACTCGATCTCATCACTCTATTCCAATACGGGTCGGGCAAAAACACCAGACTTAGTTTAACTACTTTTTTACGATGCGTAAATCGCAAACAATATTGTGCGTCAGAAGAGCCAGCGCTTAAAATATTCAAAAATAACCAACAAAGTCAGGGTTCCCCAACCTCGGACCCCTAGGCTGACCACGAGCAGAAGCCTTTGTTAGGCATCCCTGGTGTATATTGAAAAAAAGCTTCGAACCTTGTTTAGTTTTCTGAAATTAAAATTTAACCACAATGCTTTTTCCTTAACATTTTAACTGCAGTAAAAACAAGAAAGCTGTTTAACAGCAGTTCAAACAAAGTACATATTTTTTTTTTGGTCTTCACTTAATAGAAACCGTTCATAAAATGTTTTTTATATTTTATTGAAGACCAAAAAAGGTCTTCACTTTATTCAAACCAATGCTGCCACACCAAATTTAGAAAAAAGCAAAAGATTTTGATAGAACAGTAGAAGCACACAAAAATTAACATTTTAAAAACGTTTTTCATTAACAACACAATGTTAAAAAAAAAGTCTTCACCGTAATTGGATGACTGATACAGGTTTTTCAATTACATCTTTTCTTGATATCAAAGTGAACCACCTCTAAAAACAAGTCTTCACGTAAATCGGCTCGCTGATCCGCATGCGGCAGGGTTGACAAGCCTTTGAAGACTTTTTTATTTTTGGTTTTCAACATGTTTTTTCGTACAAATTTTCTAAAAAAGTGGCCATCATTGCATTGCAAATTGGCGAACTTGATGTCTTAAGTAATTTTCTATCCAACTACCTGAAGAATCTTTTTAAAAGTATTGACTAAACATCGTTTTGATAAAAAAAAAAAAACACCAAGTTTCAACCAGAAATCAAGATAAAAACACAAAGAACAAAAGCAAGCAACATAAGGCATGGACGGCACCAGTGATATGAATTGCTTTACCGTAACTGTCACAGATAAGTTAGGAATAGTTGTATCGCTGTGGACTTGGCCTTGCAACAGCTTTGACTACACGCCTCTGGTCAATCACAAATCGTGTAATTCATTATTTTGGCTCGTTTCCACTACAAGCGTTTTGTTTCACTAAGCGCTTAAGCGTGGAAAGAAAAAAATCAATAAAACAAACCAAAAATACACCACACAACGCTCGTAGTGGAAACGAGCCCTTATAAATAAAAGCGAATGTTCCAATAAATTACTTCCAAAAGCTCAAAGATAAACACCGCTGGAGCATTTTAGAGAAAAATAATGTCAACTTAATATTAGGATTTCGGGGGAATGTCTTTTGTTTTGATTACGTAATATGACTTTCTAAAAATTAAGCATTAAGTGTCTAACAGACTTTTTTTTATTTTTTTTTATTTTATCTCTATATTTATCCTCCTGACTCGCAGGAAAGCGACGGAGGCGCTATAAATAGGGTAAGCAGTTACCCCGACCTGCTTCCGGAGATGCCAAGATATTGCTGTCCGCTAGTAATTTAGTAGAGATATTACTGTAATTTAGAACTGCTTACCAAGACTACCAACCAGGGGAAAGTGTCATAAAGTGTCTTTCCCAAGGACACAACAGAATGGCGCAAGTGGGTTTTGAACCGAGACTATGTTGATCATCAGTCCGGTGCTTTAACCACTTGACCACGCTGCTGACTTGACCAAAACTTAAATAAAAATTACGAAAAACTTCAATTCAAAGAATGATTTTATTGTGCATAATTTAATATGTAGTAAGTCTTATATGTAGAGTCAAAGAAAAGTAATAAGTTAGTTATAAATAATTAATCTAGTTTGAATATACAAAGTTAACAACAAAGATTTTTAAACTACCAAGTCAACAAAGCGAACAAATACTGCGTTTCTTTGTTATTTTTTTCAATGAAAAACAAAAAATATAAAAGGTTCAAGTAGATCGATAAAAAAGCGAAACAAAGAAATAAGAATAATTAAACACCTTCATTATTTTGGCTTGGTTGAAGCAGATTCTGACTTTCAAACTAATGAAAAAGCAACTGTTTTCGCAATAGCAGAATGGAATTTATAACGTCAAGTAATGATCTATTTCAAGTTTAGTAAACTGCTATCCAGTGCAAAGTAACAGTTACAAACGCGGCTAACCCATTGAAATAGCAGCATTGTGAACCAAGAGATCGAAGTGGCAGACAAGATAGGCTAGCACTTACCTCGTTCTCCGTTCTTGCACAAAATTCTCAAAACTACCCGCAGAAGTACCATCGAAAGTTAAGCATTGCTGGCGTCCGGGAATAGGAATCGGACAGGATACTTGTATTACGAGTCCGTTTTTTTTTCGTTGAAGAACCTGCGGCTGTTGCAGCTTTTGCTGAATCAGACGATTGCGGCGATTTGCGTACAGCGCCGCCGCAGACTTGGTGCGCGGCCGACAATCGCTTTCGTTCAGACTGTGACCGCGCTGGTCGGAAAAGAGTTCAGAAAATGACAAGCTTCCGTCCTGCTCGTCAAGCCAAAGCGGTCGTTTGTTCAAACTCGCCACAGACGACATCTTGCTTTTACATGTATGCAACCGGCACGCTCATTCAAGGAACTTCTAGAAGCGGCACGTTTTTACTCTATAGAACAAGTAGACCTATATAACTTGAAAGAAACGGAATCGTTTAGCTTATTCGGTCACATGATTTCTGCCACTAACAAAACTGATATAAAGAAAATCACTCAAGTTAACACAAACGCAACGATACATGGTAATGCTGGCACTTTCTGTCTAAAACCAAATTTAGTCTTCTGTTCACAAACTCTATCAGGTTTACTGTGTAAATAACGATCATACATTGTGCAATTCATGTCATTCAACAACGACTAGATATTTATTAGATGAAAAAGCAATAAAAAGCATTAATTTGAAACCTCGCCAATAAACCTTAGGTCTGTATCAAAAGTCAACGCGTAACTCAGCCGTGCTCCTGTTGCTGCCGATACAAGATGAAAGTGAAGACGATAACTTGAAACTTCTTCAATTTCTCAAAAGTTCTTAAACTGCATAATTCTGCGCATTGTACGAGGCAATATCAACAAACTGTATTATCATTAGCAATGTCTCGACTGCGCAGCTTCGGGCTCTCGCAAGCTCACGAAAATGCAGCTGTGCCTGAATGTATGAGTCTTCCGACGACTTGACGCTGAAAAAAGTCTACATAATCCAGTTACTTTAAAAACAACAAATCAGCTGACTTAACAAGTCATTAACCACCTCCCTCTGCCTTGCTACGCTTTCCTGTTTAGCGATAAATATTTTCGTTTAAATTACAAAAGCTTTGCGTTGTTATTTTCACAGCAAGTCAAGCAAGTATTTGTCGTTCCTCAAGTCTTTCGACAGTTTAGCGCGTCAGTAGTTGTGAGGAGGTTATCGAGCTCGTAAAAAGTAAATAACCTTTCTTTTCTTTTTATTGCTAAGTTTCATGCCGACTGGTTTTTAAAATGCCTAAAAGTGGATAAGTTATGAGACGACCAAACCCATAAAAATATAAACGAGAGTTTGAATTTGATTTGAATAGATTGCTTTTTCTCTCTTACGTTATAGAATAATCAAAAATGCTACAAAGTTTTTTTGCATGCCTAATTTTCTATTAAAAGTAAAAACTATCGATTCTTGAGGGCAATAAAACTGAAATAAACTAAGAATACATTATTTTTACGAGCAGCTGTACTTTTTCAATTAAGATTATTGATTTTAACTTTATTTTGGACTCAAACGCAAAAGGATTTTCATGTTTTTTTTTAAATATAATTAGGAACGAGGTAATTGCAATATTAACAGCTAGACATCGAGTTTTCACTTGGATGTACAGTTTTTTTTAATTAAAAAAGTCTAATTCAACTAAAGAAATCTAACTAAGAAATCTGAAAACATTCGGTTAAACCAGTGATTCTCAAAGTGATCGAATGGACCATCCAAGGGGTCGAATGGAAGTCGACGATTGACAGATGGGGGGTCTACTGCAACATTGAGCAATGGATCTTTCGGCAGAAACCAAAATAAAGATCTTTTTTTTAGTCTTCTATTTAATTTAAAAATTTCGAATTTCAACCCTGGCAACTATATTTCGCCGCTCTAATTTAGTTGAAGACCAAAAAAAAGAACTGAATAAATTGTTGGCTGCACAGAACTTTAAAATAACCAATGATATTGCCGAAGGATTGACTCTTTCAATAACAATCAATCAATTAATAGAATTACTGGTTCTGTCAATACCATTCGTTATTCTTTAAAAAAGTCTGCACTTCAATAAAGCGGCTATTCTTGACAATATCTACTTTGAGAATCAAAGTGATGACCTTTTATTTTAAATTAAAGCTCCGAAATTTAGTTGTTCGGATTGTAGAGCCAAAAATTTTACGTTGTAATCAAAGTAAAAATTCAAAAAGTTTTTGCTTTAATCAAATATCGGATTGTTTCTGTCTGCGTACTAGATTAGGGGGTCAATGAAAAAATTTTTTCTCGAAATCGGGGTCGACGTGTAAAAAAGTTGGAGAATTCCTAGGTTAAACACTTTAACTTGTAAAATTAATCACTCTTTTCTAACCACTGTATACAGTAAAATAAATATCCAGTGTGCGTGCTCGTCATGTAATTAGCATAAAAACAAAAAAAAATGCATATTCAATTCACTGGGTGTTTGCACTACATTAGGTTCCGCGAAAAATACGTTTAAGAAGCTGTTATTACCAGTGGTGTATTTTTAGCTACCGAAACTGTTTAACAAAATGACATCTTTCATAATAAGCTTTTTTTACAACACCATTCTGACCTATAATTATCTTTTTTACGTCTGTATAGAATCTAAAAACGCTCGAAAACAAACGACCAGACAAGGACACAGGAAAGTCTTAAGGCCTATGTATTTTCAAATATCAGTCTTTTAATGGAAATGAAAGTATAAATTCGAAAATTAAAGGTGAAAAATGACATTTCTGGAGTTATATCAAAAGTAGTTGCACAGTGTAGGGTAAATTAAAGCGACAGCAACTTTACGGCAAAAAACGACTTGATTTCCTGTTTTTTTGATTTTAACTAATGATTTCAAGTAATCAAGCATGTGAAACTAAATTCATAACAAAAATGATTATATATTTTTTAGGTTGGTAAATGCAAAGCTCTTATTGTTGAATTTTTACATTTTATAATTTTCTCGAGTTAACTTTCAGTCTACAAGGTTAATAAAAAAAACATCAAACGTCGTACTGAAATCATAACATGAGAAAAAACGCATTTTCTCAGAAACCTAATTGCGAAATCGAAAAAAATTTCTACCAACTTGACGTGACACATCTCGTCCACGATTTCATAAACCGAACTTTTCAATCTTTTTTTCTGCGATGACCTTGCATAAACTCAATCCGTGTGTTAGTATATTCCATGCAATGACGCACTAAAAAAAAATCAATCTCTCCTCGGGGACGAACGCCTGTGCGTAACGCTCTTTTCGCTCAGTCGATAATAACGATCGTTAATCGCTTTTCGAATGAGCCTGTTCATTAGGTGAAACTCGGGAAACGAACCGACACAGTGACTTTTTGCTTCACTGCAAGTAAAAGCATGCGAATCGCAATACGATCCCGACCTATACAATATTTGAACTAGAAATCAAATAGAATAGAAACAAGCAAGCTTCTTCAAGTCTTAACTCAGGAAAACCATTGTGTTATTAAATCGAGCTTCGCAACAGCAATAGAAAAAAGTTGATTTTTTCAATCATGAACAAATACAAAAAGCCCCATTGAAAACTTTTACTAGCACAAACAAGTGACTGTGTTTGAACTAGGGAGTTTAAATTAATGCGAAAAGCTATTTAATTCAATTATCTCCAACGCGGGTGAACTGTGAGCAAAGAAAATATTAAGAGCAAGAGAATTCACTGAACGTGGCCAAAGCACGGGAAGGCAATTACGCGGGTAACTACAAATCTATTTATCATTTTGACGTACAAAGGTCATTCAAAAGTTATCCTTAAAAAGATAAAGTGTCAAGTTACTGCCGACTTGAAAATCAAAAACTAATCCTTTTTTGTCAAACTTTCTTTAGCGAGGAATATTATAAGTTTATAGAACAAAATTCGCTTGGTTGCTGTGGGTTTGGTTTCTTATCTAGGTATGGAAATTCTGGGTTCGACATCCTTCGACCGGCCAAATTTAGGGTTTACCGGGGGTAAACAATACAATTTCTTTTGAGGGAAATAGTTCTTGATTGAAAAACCAATTACACTTAATGTAAACAAACCGTTTATGAATTATTATTACTAATCGTCGCACTGTTATTAACCAGCTAAAGTAAACATTAATCATAACCCGTGAATAAACTCTAGAAAACATTTTTTGTTTATTGTGGGTAAAAGCTTCCTCTAAGGTCAATATTTGTTCGCCATTTTTCAAAAACTAGACGAGAGAAATAGCACGTGGAAAGTAGAGTTCATAAAGAAACGTTAACCCGGACCTTAGTTCGTATTTAATTCGATAAGTTATGTTTAAACAAAGAAAATAAAAAAATCGATATAAGCGATGAAAAATACTTCAGTGGAGTCAACAAAAAGAAAATTTTAAGCGGTCTAAAACAGCGGTCGCCAACGCTGGTTCGTGGAAAAATTTTGGTGGTTGGCAGAAAAAATCCATTAGTTGAATGACTCGAATCAATCTTAAAAGCGAAGATCTTTTTTCAGCTTTTTTTTTTTTTGGTTTCTGAGCAACTTTTACACCTGAACATAAAAAAGTAGGAATTTAAAATAGAAAACTTTTTTTGTCTTCACAGAGTTTTTCTCTAAATTTATACTAGTGTTATGCCAATACATTTAGTGGCTCATGAAGTTTAAAAGGTTGGTGACATAGGTTTAAAAAGTAAAAATAGTCGGAGCTTTAAGCCTTATGTAATCAATCCATATTTATTAAGCAAATAAACAATAAACTAGCAATTATAAGAAAAATTACTATAATTACTGTATTCTTAAATCAAAAAGCAATTTCTTTTTTTCTTAAGCTGTGAAAACAACTATAATAGTACATTTTTTGCAGAACCATTCAAAACAGCAGGCGGCTTTTGTCAACCAAACATCATTTCGATTTTGCAATTTCAGCAGCAAACAAAAACCTTAATTAAACGATGACGTCTAGGTCTATTGACCTTTTCTTGCTCAATAACAGCTGTTCCGGCATAAAACAATAATTAATAACTTCGTCACGTGACTTTGTCTCAGAACTAGCCAGGCCGCTGATGAATGCAAAAATTCAATATCAAAGAATATTCCAAAAATTGAACAAAATTCATACAGCTATTAGGTGTTTAGAGGCAAATTCTAGGGCAAAGTAAATCACAAAATCTTTTTTGGTGCACACCACGGAGCTGTTTTTTATAAATGAGTACAGCTATTGACCCTATCAACAAGCAAAACTGGAAGATTTACAAAGAATGTATATCGAGTACTAACAAAGAAATACGAAGTTTTATAAACGATATGATATTGTGGTAACCAGTGGTGGATATTGGGTGAGGCGAATGAGGCAGTTACCTAGGGCCCCCTTCGAAAATAACACATATAGTTTTATTTTGCTGCAGATGTTTTTTAGAGATTATTATGAAGTTGGGACAAAAAGTGGGAAATACAAGATCGATTCAAGGTGAAGACCTTTTTTTTTGGGGGGGGGAAAAAAAGTGATAAACGAAATCAAAGCCTTTTTTCTTTTCTAAAAAACATCAATTTTTGGAATTCTTGCCTAGGGCCCCTGAATTTGAATCTCGTTAATGGGGCATTTGCTTGGTAGTTCCACTTGTTTCGCGCCTTTGTCATTTGCCACACAACCGGAAAAAAATAACTAGCATACGATGATACGATATTATTTAAATAACCGTTCGCTTTGTGTTTTCTGCCTGGCCTACAAAATAACAAGGATACCAATGTTTATTCGTTGCAGGTACGTTATATCGCAAACAATGATGCAAAAAATCGTCAACTTTTGATCCAGAGACATGCAAAGGTTTTCAGGCCAGCCTGTGACTGTTCAGTTTAAATGTTACGTTTAATGGGAAAGCTTCAACGCGAATTTTTGATTTTACAAGCACCATGTTGCTTTTTGAACAGTTTGATAAGGTAACTAAGATTTATGCAAAACAAGCACTAACGTTTTGGGAGATGCATTCAAGGCAAAAAATGATAATTACATTTTAAGTAAAAAATTTTCAAGTTCTATTTATTTCTTAGCACTAGTTCCAATTAAACAGTTTCACTACCATGTTATTTCAACTGGTAAGCTTACCAGTGATGTTTTTCATAAGTAAGCCTATACAAGATATCTTCGCATTGTTTTTCCGTCTGTTAATTTTGATAAGCGAAGTTTTGTTTAAAACACATAGAGAAACAACCGATAAATAAAACCAAAGTTGCGTGGAAATCTGTACTTGTTTTAACCCATAGAATTGAAAAGTTTGCAGAACAATGGCGGAAAAACTTAATTTGGAACTAGCCGTTCGCCAATTACCCCCAACTGTTTTTGGTATTATAAGGAGTCAAGTTGTTGTGAAGTTATAATTTTTTTTGTTCGTGTTTTTTTAATCATGATGTGAGGTCGTTTTCAAGCTGGTTAAGCTCTAAAAATCTGCAGGCGTTCCAACGCAAAAGAGAACAGTACTCGCATTATGCACGCTACGGAATTGCATCAAAGCGATTAAGCGCAACCAAGCGCAAAACCATAGCGCCTTGTAGCTGATAAAACTAAACTTTGACAACAAAAAGCAAAAACAAGTAACATATCGTAGAGTTTTTTTCTTTTTTTGGCAAATGAATTAGAGCCGTCTTTTTTTTTAAATAACACTAAATAACGCAAAAACTGATTTCAAACAGTTTTCAAACGGTCTTACTCATCAACGTAAACCATTTCTTTTTTATGCAATAAGATTGGGCAAAGACTACAAAATTTAATACTAATCTTTTGATTTAATTCGGCATACAAAACCGTTTTATCAACCCTAGGCGCAAGTAGTCAAAAACACAACTCTGGTTCACGAAGATTAAAGTAAGCATCTTGTATTTTCAACCATTTTACCAGGCATTGAGAACCTTGTTGAAAAAAAATTTTAAATAAAGGAATTTTAACAGGGGCTTAACTGATCGCAGTATTTCTACTAAAACAAATTTCTGTCCAAGTGTCTATCCACTCCCTATCTGGCAGAAACTTATCGATTTCAGAGGACAGACTTGATATGCAGAAAAATTTAACAAGATATAAAAAAACAGCCTAGAAAAGTTTACTAAAAACCGGCTACATACCGTAGGTATTAGTGAGTTATGTCCATCATCAAAAGTTTTACAAAAAGAAACTTACTCTGTAGACAAAAACAGTTATTGGATGTATGCTAAGGCTATTTTCTTAAATATAGCAAAAGTATTTTAGATAATTTGATGCGGCAGCACCCTTAATTATGGTGAAAATTGTATTAGAGTAAGGTAAAAAGGCGTTTACCAAATCCAGGAATGACGGCGAAACTGAGAGGCTTTCTCCAAGTTTGCTCGAAGCGCAGGATGCAATCGTTGATAAAAAGCTTCTCTTGCGGATCCTACAAGGGTTTCTATCTCTGAATCACCGCTATGTTCGTCGCTACTGTCTCCTGCAGATCCTGCTCCATGCGGCAGCGGTCGAAATCCGACATACTGCTGTTTGCTTGTTCCCGATCCTGATCGGTTGGTTTGAACGTGATTTGTTGAATGGGTTGAATTTATTCGAACCGGAGAATCCGGTCTAGTGTCTGGAGAAGAAGAAAGCGGAGACGGAGAGACAATAGGATTTTTTCCTGTTGACGAACTGTCACAGTAGGGACGAAAATATTGTCTTTTGGGAAAGGGACGTAAGCGTTTTGGTGACGTCGATATTACGTCACCGTTGGTCGGAGACGAGTTACGAACTTGTATAGATGGAATGTTTATATTTTGAGATATTCGAACAGAAGATGAACTACATGTGCCAGGCATATTTCCAGAACCAGACATTTTCTTGACAATTCAAGGCATGAATTATTCAGTAGACTTTGTCAGCAACAGTAAAGAGACAGGTTTACTTATCGAAAAGTACACCTAATTTACACTTTTTAAATTTTTCGGTAAAAAGTCTGAAAATGTATCAAAATAATCTTGAGTAAACTTTTTAAAGATTTTAAAATTAAAAAAAATTGGTCTCAAAAGTGAAACCGTCAAATAGAATTTTATTTTTAATGGGCCCGGTAATTTCAAATTTAAACTTAGTCATCTCACAACACTGCGCTGAAACACAGTAAACTAAAACACAGTCATTCTTTTGCAGTTCTATGTCATGAGGTACTTGCTACTGTAAAAATATGCTGATACTCATCATCATAAATGAAACACAAAACAGTAAAATAATCGGTTGAAAAACTTTTCGACTATAAGTTTCCTGACATCAACAAGACAAATTTATTTTATGCTATGTGATGAAACTACATTTTAGGGAAATTTAACTAACCCTTTCATTTTTAACTTTTGATATTTTAATAAAAACGTTTAGCATTTTCGATTTTTTCCAAAAATTCAATATTTAAAATTGTTCTAGTTTAAAAGCGCTATCCAACCATTCCGATTCTAATCAAAATATTGAGAAAATATTCTGCATTAAGCTTATTGCATATTTCTTTCAACTTAAAGAATAAAAATCCTAGTCGTCCTAGTTTACTACGTCAGAGAAAAACTTACATTAATAATTCATGTCTCACGGTGCGATTTGATTACATTTTCACCAATGACTTAAAATTACTTTTGGACATTTGGACACAAAACAATAAACATCTAATTTATTAATACCAATTTGATTTTCCTGCAAGTTATATTTTACATATAAAAACAAATTACTAATTGTCAGTTAGATTGGCATGTTTCGTACATTCAGTAAAACAAAATATAGAAAAAAAAAAAAGACAAAGTTGGTAACACCCAAAACCATTTCATTTGTTCAGTTTTCGACTAGCTAACTTTATCAACAGTCGTATTATACCCTGCTATCGCAAACTACAACAAAAAATTAAAGACCTACAATTTTCTTTAAAAATATCAATAAGAATAAGTTTGGCTTATATTTTGTCGTAAAAGAATAAAACAGACAACAAGTTAATTTTGTTTCATTAATTTCATTTGCCTATACAAATAGTTTTTAGTAAAGATACTGTCACACAAAACTTAAGTTTTAAACTATATAATTAATTGTTTCTATACTCACTTCTTCTCTGTCACAATGCAATTCTAAAATCGGGGTATTACAATTACAAAAGGTAGTTTTTATGGTTTTGAGTTCAACGAAACGCTCAATATGAAGTTTTTCAAACATTTAACAATACTAGTTGCTGTTGTTAAGTCAAGCAAGCGCTTCGACAAATTTCAAAGTATTTCACAGTTGAAAAACAATCTCAAAATAACTGCCAAAAATTTGCTAGGCTAGGTCAGCTTACAACGAGAAAGTTTTGTCACTGAACAAGAATTCACAGTTAAGTCAGCAATTTTAGCAACACAAGCCGTAAGCTCCAAAAACCTGTCTACACGATTACGCTTGCATTTAAATTTTTAAAGCGCTCTTAACGGCTAGCTTCAAAAACCAAACTCGCTTCATAACGGAAACAGAATAAGGTAAAAAAAATGCAAAAAATTTACTTTGATATTTTGCTGCACACCAACACAACCGCTGCAATCGCTGTTATATAGTTTAGTTTTGATAGCGACAATTGATCGCAACTGGTTTGTCGCTTAATTAACAGATAAAAATTTAAAGAATTCGCAGGGAAGTTTTGTTTGGCTTGACATAATGTCAACACAACGCACTTCAATCGAATATATAAGTTTCGAGAAAATTTAAGAGTTAGTTTGCAAAAGAACAACTTCGCTACTCACAACTCAACTATCAGTTTTGAAAAGTTAAAGTTTATGACAAATTCGTCGAACGTTTAAACGCAAAATACAACCTGTCAAAATTTTCTCGTTTATTTGATGAGATAAAAATTGCACATTAACTTGCTTAGAGTGAAAATTTTACATTAACCACAGATCAAATCAAAATTCACCAGATAGAATTAAAACAATTTCTGCTTTTACCAAAGCGATTTGGCAAATAAATAGAGTTGCAGTGCTTAGAAAAGAAACTATGCAAATTATTGTATTGACACCACTTTATTCCAATCTCAGTTTACCTATTTAACCTCAATCTTTCATGTTCAATTTTCACACTCAAAAACTCACCAAAAGCTTTTTAGCTTAACTTGTGCACGAAACATTCTACTACGTACTTTTTCTGCATCTCAAGTATTCGATTGAAAAAACTTTCGTATTCCTTAGCCGGTACTTAATCTAACATCAGCTGGGTTAATGAGGAAATATGGGATAACGTCCGCTATTACAGGTTATCAAGTATACTTCTGAAAATGCGCAAACACTCGGCTGCTGGCAGTTTTAAAAGCAAAGCTTATAACAACAATTTCACAGACTTCTTGCAAAGAAAAGCTATTAATTTCTGTCATAAAAATATTTCCGCGTAGTGTTTTTAAAAACACCTTAAACGCTGCAAATACATTAATAAGTATGTAACGCAGAAAAAAGTATGAAAATAAAAAAAATTTGTTGAAAATATAATTTACAACTCTTTATGTTATCACAGAATTTTAGTAAAACAAAGCTTAACTTCATCAAAAAAGGCAATTGACTAAAATTTTCATATATGCTACAGTAAAATTTGTAAAGACTAAAAGTCACCGCAAAAGTATGCAACGGATATCGAAAGAGCCTTTGTAAAAAAACAATATATATATATACTGTATAACACTGTTGGAAAATTAATTCTTCTAAAGTATATATTAGTATATATTTATTAATAAAAGCACTAAATAGATTAAAAATTAACAATTAAAATCCACGACCGCCTGTTTCATCCTAAGAATCGTCAGGTGGAACTTATTTAAATAGAATCTATTAATTAGCAATTAAAATCCACGACAGCCTGTTTCATCCTAAGAATCGTCAGGTGGAAACTTATTTAAATAGAATCTATTTGAATAAGTTTCCATCTGACGATTCTTAGGATGAAACAGGCTGTCGTGGATTTTAATTGTTAATTTTTAATCTATTTTAGTGCTTTTATTAATAAATACTGCTCTAACTATTTGGTTATTGAGCTCGGCGAAGTAAAGCAAACAGATATATATTAGTATATATTTATATATATATATATTAAATTATAGAAGCCACAAAAGAGATTTTTATTGAAACCTCAACAGTCTATTTCGCCCTTTCGGCTCATCAGGAGGTGATTCTAAACGCAGACGAAAAGTATATAGTTAAGAAAAAAACGCACGAAAAAGCCAATTATTATAGTTAAGAGCCAAAAGTAATAATATTACGGATAAAGTAAATATAAATTAACGAATAAAATAAAATAAAATTTTAAATTTTAAAAGTTTAAAAATATTTTCGAGTAAGCAAGCTAGGAAATTTAAAGTTGTAAGACTCAAAATTCAGAATTTTGTAAGCTCATCAGGAGGTGATTCTAAACGCAGACGACTATGTATATATATATACACTGTAATTACGTCACTATAGCTATAAGAAAAATAAATTTACGATTAGACGTGATTAACAACGTCAACATTAATAAAGTCAATGAAAATGAAAATCAATGAAAGTGAAAATCACATTAATAAAGCTGCTTCTCCTATTCTCGTATTAAGGCGTATCCTGTCGGGTAAAAATAAATGAATTGGGTTTCTATCCCGCTTAAGAAAAATGCTTTACAAGCGAAGGTTATATATAACAAGCCTCCAATCAAAAAGCGTGAAAAACCTTAAAACATTCGTTATAAAATGCTTTATTTTGTAAATTACGACTAATTGACGGAGCTAATTAGTAGGGCAGTTGAACAAGAGTGCATGAACCAACATCAAATTGGCTTAAGAACCAAAGCTGACGACCACTTTTTGAAATTAGCGACACAAGGTAACAAATCAGTGAGCCATAAGAGCATATTATTATACAAGTAAAGTGCATACAACTGCGCTTAAGTACAACTGCGACAGTGGCTACAGTACTCTATAATAAACAAGCTTTATCCTTCCCCTGAAAATCCAAATCATATTTGTTCTGACAATTTCCTTTATCTTTTGATAAACCTTTCAGCTTGGTTAATACATAGCCAATCAACATTCAACAAAGACTGATCTACAATCCGAATTCAATTTTAGGAGCCAATTCGCCAAAAAAGGCGGATGCAAACGAACTGTAACGTCGTGTTGACTGTGGCCTTTCTATTCAGCTTAAATAAACAGCGACAAAAGCTCTCGACTCTGCACGCACGAATGAAATTTAACTTTAAAAAAAAAAACAAACTCAAAACTATCTAGTTCGGACAAGAACGTGTCATCCCTGAACATCGAATCAAATTTCGCTACTTTTTGATGGCACTTGAACTTCAGCTTGGAAATAATCAGACTTAGCTCAATCTGTTGTGTCGCGTACCTTTGTTTCATAAAGCCACCCAAAAGAAGCCAGGTGACAACAACAAGCGACATGCATTTGATTTCATCTCTATATTAATACTCCTGGCTTGCAGGAAGCGTCGGAGGCGCTATACATAGATTAAGCAAATACTCCGATCTGCTTCCGGAAATGCCAAGATATTACTGTCCGGTTGAAATTTTTATTTGCTTCTTTAGTTTTATAGAGATATGACTGAAATTTAAAACTGCTTGCCCAGACCGCAAAGCAAGGAAAAGTGCCGTATAGTGTCTTTTCAAGCACACAACAGAATGGCGCGAGCAGGTTTCGAACCCAGACCATGCCGATGACAATCACGTCGCTCTTATCCAGTCGACCACGCTGTCGACTGATTTGAAACCGCTACAAGGATAGATTGAGTTAAAACTGACCAAAAAAAGATAAGCACGGTTAATTGTCCCAAAGTAAGGGATTAACAAAGTTTTCATCTTATAGTTGTTTAGAACTTTTAATATTGGCAGCGTCAAGAGAAAACCTTAAAAAGAGGTTTCCACTTGATATTTCAACAAAAAATAATTTTAAATAAAGACATTTTTTTTCTAGGTTTTCGCTGGACGTTGCCAAAAGCCTATACGTTTGCTAGAAGGCATTAAAAAATATTTTTTAAAAACTAATCTCTCAACTCCAAAATAAGCACGTTTCTTAGAAATAAACGCAGCACAAATCTTAGAAACAACCATAAAAATCGTCACTCCGAGCATAATCTAAAAAGGCCAATTACAAAAAGGAAGATTGCAGAGCAGAAGTTGATCTTGGCGCATACTGTGGGTCTTGTTTACGCTTTGTAGTGGGAAAGAAATGATTGTCGCAGAAAAAAAACATTGTCACAGGCCCGGTAACTGACCAACTTGTAATAGTAACTACGTTTTTATCAATGTTTTTTACCACTAATCCGTATTAAGAGTGAAGTCAAACTGGAAACATACTAACTACTGTAGATACGATATTTAAAAAAAATTTATATCGTTATTAGGCGTCACAATATAGCATTAATGATCATGAAAACGGTCTTTATTGATCAGAAAAAAAGGAGTATAAAACTTTCGAGAAAAATGCTAAAAAGAAAACCTCTATCCGCTAATTTTTGTTTTGAAGATAATCTCATTACAAACTGTAAAGCAGCAAAAGCCCAATTATTTGAACACAATATTTACTATTATTACGATAAACTCACAGCCTGGCCAAATCGGATACAGGCTAGCAACTCATTACCATGGCGACCGTTTTCCAAAAGCGGCAGCATTATTGAGGCACAATGTTGTGTGGCGATGGAAACAACCTACTCGTAATGTATATCATCGTACGCAACAAGTACATTATAATAAAAAGCATGGGTCTTGGCTTTGTTTAATATTAAAAAAATCAAAGCTCACAAAGAATAAGAAAATGAGCCAATTTATAAGATTTTATTCTTCAAAAGCTCGCTGTCCAATTAATCTGAATTATTTTTATGTCCTGCACCTTGCCTACTTTACCTACGTAAAACCTATTAATAATAAGTCGCATATGATTTTAGTGCAAGCAACAGAAAACATGGTAATAACCTACGCAAATCTATTTCAAGGTACGTAAATAAAAACAAACTATTTACGATGTCATCAAAGTAATAACATTGCATCTGAGCTGTAAACTGCAAACAACGAAAACGAAAACTTAGTAAAATATATTCTAATGCCCTACTTGTAACTGTAAAAGTAAATATAGCCCACACCTTGTCAAAATTTTATAATCACATTTGAAAAATTCGGTCGCTTTTGACTATTACTATACTTGTTCTCTGTGAAATGGTCATTGGTTCCTTTTGGTACGTTGTTTGAGATTACTACATCTCGCTAACTATATAATTACATTCTTCCATCGGCTTCTTTTCGATTGTATTTTTCTATTGTGCACTTCTTACTATATGAAATAGATTGACGAACTTTGTATAATAGAACGCTTCAAGTTCACCAGCGTATTCCTTTCAAAACCGCGTCGAGTTATGTAAAAAAAAGCGCGTCGATCAGTGCTATCGTCGTCGCAAGTAGCGTTTTCTTCAGGAGAATGCAAGAAAAACAGAGAAAAGACGTGAGTTGCGGTCAGGACTTTTCTGTAGTTTGCTGCACTGATGCTCGAGGCGTGATCCCTGTAAATTGCCTTCTTAAGCCGAACATCAACAAACATTCGCAAAGATATTTATCAAGGAGTAATTCGATATTGTTCGAGTCGTATCGAGTGCCATGGAATCATCCAAAACTATTAAACGCACTTGTTTCGCGGTTGCTGATGATAGAACCACGTCGTGCTTAAAGATTTTTCATGGGCCAAAAGATGCATCTCTGTGACAGAAAAGCGACTTTTTAACATCTTAATGAATTTCTAATGGAGTACGATTTTTGCAGTTCAAAAATCTAATGATTGAGTAATCATTGCAGTTCAAATAATCAGTTTAACGACTTAAAGGGAAAAAAAAAAACGTTTTTTCATTCATGAAACATTTTTGTTTGTCTTCCTTTTAAAAAATAACATGAAGACCCAAAATATAAAACTCATATCAAAAAATTTTTATGTAAAACACCATACAAAAAAGCTCAAATTGCAAAATTGCATAATATTAGCATCGAAAAAAGTATACTTATAATGTAAGTCTGAAGAAACACCTAATTCTTGCGAAAATTTTTTACATTTTCTGAAGAAATTTATGAAAATTTTTACATTGAGTTTTAAACTACTTTTCTCATAAGGTTCAGTTTTAAATTTTTAAAATATTGAAAATTTCGAGATTCATAATTAAAATAAACTGAACAATTAAAAACTTAATTAAATACTAGATATAACTAGATGAAACATGTCACAAACAACCTTTCCTTGATCCTCATTTTAAAAATCGTGATATAATTTTGAAAACTGCAGTTGAATGTTTATGTTACTAGATAAATTAATACCAAATCAATGAAAAGGAAAAAAAAACACGTGAAAAATTGTATACATAATAAATAAAAAGTAAAAGAAAAAGCTATTATCAAAACTTGACAACGGCCAATAAAAACTACGGGACATTAAGTTGAGATACAGAAGTTAAAGGACACCATAATAAGTACAAGTGTACGTTTTTCGATGAATGTTCATCTATACGACAAAAATTTAATGCGCTCGCGTGTTCTTGAGAAGATTCATGATAACCCCATCAAATTCTTCTGCGTTGAGAAATGTTTTGAACGGCGCTCTTAGATGACTGGGCAGTGGAAATGTACAAGGTGATCAGGTTCTCGTCCACGGCAGTCGGACTTTGGGCCCATTCGGGTAATGATATATGGGACATAACATGGTGTGTAGTCCGTTCCTTGGCACCACATTTACAAGTCGCTGGAGGACGTATGCCAGTTTGTGGAATATTGAACAGAAAGGGCCGAAGCTGGTTCAAAAGCGGCCCAGCCTGAACAAGGGCGGTACGGAGAAATCCATTTTTGACAGCGATAAGTTGATATCATCAATGAAAGCAAAGAGGCAAGTCGTGTTTCACTCACGAATCGTTGTAGTAGCCATACCCTGGTTGTGTATTTGACATATTCTACATCACTTGTTCTTCGATTCGGTGTCCATTGAATTACGTGATGACATTTTTTTAGTCATTAGTAGATTCAAAAGTCAATCAAGCCAATTTTTCCTAAAAACGAAATTTAACGTTTCTTTTACCAGGGGTGGGGAGCTGGACCCATGGAGGTGGAAAATTTTAGAGGAGCCGGAGCCCAACTGATAATAAGTTGAGCTGGAGCTAGAGCCGCAGCTTTAGATTTTATGACTCCGGAGTTGGAGCCGGAGCCGGAGCCGGAGCCGGAGCCGAAACTACTTGAAGCCGGCTTCCCAGTCCTGGTTTTCACCAACAAGCAAATTCAATGTTGTTCCATTATGTGAAAATAAGGTCAAAATTTTTTTTAAAACTTGATTCGGAGGCAAAAATGTAAGTAAATATGAACAATTTAAACTATATGTTCACAGTGAGAAACTGTAAATCTATAAAGCCAATCAGTTGCATTTCCCAATCAATGCATGCTTGTCTAAGCATAGTGGTAAAAATTTTGTTCTGTCTTTTCATTGTGCTATGACTAGTCCAGACGGGTACACATACAGCAGTTTGAGAGTGAAATAGATAGTTGAAAAAAGTTTCGGCAAAAATGTCAAAGCAAACTAAGTCAACACCAAAAAAAGCAAAAATTTATGAAATATATAAACTAAAATGTTTTGAATTAAATTTTTTTGTGTGTTTTTTGGAAAAACTCAGTGCCTAATACCTGAGACAAACAAAAACCACTTAATGATGATTACAGTAATGGCGTTGCAAAAATTCAATTACAATTAATCAAAAAGTAAAAATTCCATTATAATAAATGGATGTACACAATTTCACGACAACGTTGTAGTTTAATCGATTCCAAACCAATCAATAAACATTTAAATAAGACTATCGGCTTTATGTGAATTAAAAAAAAAGTTTGAACAGCCTTGTAAAAAGAAAAGGGAAAAAATCTTACGACATTGTTCCCAAATTTTTTCCCGATTCAATTTCCCAGGTGGAAATAAAAAAATAATAAAAAACGATTTTATCAAACTTGTTCAGAAGGTTTTAAGACCAATGATTAACTGCAAAATATCGCAAACAACATTCATGTACTCATGCAAAATTTATTTTTGGACGAAAAAAAATGAAACAAAACCGCAAGATGTCAGTAAGAAGACGTTAATAATAAAAACTAAAACCTTACGAGCACAAGTTATAAGAATCGCATACTTTTTCAAATTGGACACCGCTTTTTTAAAATTATTGCCTCTCCACTCGCTTTATAATTGGATTAATTTTAAGCTAATCTAATTCTAGAAATATTTTATTTTGCATTTTTCTAAAGCGAGTGTGGTTCCTACGACACCACTTTAATACGCAGTACCCAGCTGTAAAGTTAGCCAAGCACAGAACAAGCTATGCACCGGGTAAAATCCAGAGTTTTATTTGGTTTTACGTGGAGAAGAGTGAATTTTTTAAAGATGAAATTTTCAAAGTTCACAAGGTTTAGTCTTGCAGCCCGTCAAAGAACAGACACCGTTTGAAAAACGATTTAGGATATTTCGCGGTCAACATGCTTCTATCTGATTTATCCACCGTTCCGTCTAGACGAAATGCTATAGCATCAGCTGAAACAGGACAACGACGAAGGAAGTGTCGCTACTTGCCAGCAACGGTTGTTCTACATCATACACGCTTTTCGACTTGAGTGTTAAAAAACTATGCTCTGTACTGTTTCAGACTATCAATCACTCCGCTTCCTGTTAAGGCTGGCGAGTAAAGCGCCTTATATTTTTATTCTCGAGTCCGACCTTCGGGAGACAACAGGAACGTTGGTTTTTTACTCTGTATCCCAATACGGAAAATATTTGTATTGGAGACCACGTAAAATATAAACTTTTGGGCTATTTTCTAATTGCAAAAGTTATGGGAAGACTGATTCACGTCGGGTGAATTAGGTGGCAGCAAAGACGAGTATATTCGTCGAAGCAACGTAGTGGCTCCATCAAGCCTTGTGAAAGTCCCATTGTTGAACAGGCATGCTTGGTAACAGCAAAACCTTGGGATGTAGCGGCAGGTTTGTTTTGGTCAGTTATTCAGCGATTAGCAGTTACAGACTTACACCTATGGCGAGAAAACAGCTGCCATCCACGATTTCAACAAACCTTTCAAGTGCGTTCTACCTAAAAAATTTTGAAAACGACTAACGCATTTTTTGTTGTATAAAAACCTAATATTGGATGACTTGTTTATTTATAGTATGTTTGTAAATAAAAAAAATTTTTAGGCTTATTTAATACTTTTCGTGTGGACTTAATATTTTTCGTGTTTAAGTGGAATAGAATAGTTTTCGGGGAAAAAAGTCTTATACTGTATATATATTGTAACCTTGTATCGGTATCAATTTAACAATATTGGTGAACACTTGTTCGATAATTTAGGTATCGGTGGGAGCCCAGTTTTTATTCGAGGGCCGCCTTTGTAAGGTGTAAAGTGGCTGCAAAGTTTTAAGTTTTAGTTAAAATTTTTAAGATAACTTTAAATGAGAATTAATTATATCTAATGGGTTGTACAGTACAACCAAGATGAGTTAAGAATAGTAATCAACCGCTATTATTGCGTAGAGCACCATAATACTTGCACTTTTCTGCAAGGAAAAAAATTATTGATTTAATCTAGGGTTTTTTTAGATGCAAAATACAGAAAAGCCGGCAACATTACCTAGATTAGCAATACGTTGTACGTTAGAAATGGATCAATAGTAAGTATGTGCAGAGTGAGTCGATGTAGGAACTTGTCGTTTAATCGTGACCGACCAACTTATACATTTATTACGTCAAACCTTCCTAATCGAAAGCACATACAGAATCAACCAATTTAAACTGCTCCAGGCAAGCGAGGATCTGTTTCGTTCAACACATGCCGAGTTCACACGAGCAAGCTTTACACGACCCAATGCAAAACGCTATTGGCTCAAGAATCGGTCACGGCGCAAAGACTGCGGGTCTTTTAATGTGGAACCGTTTTGTGGTAATACAAGTATGTTCTAAAAGCGAGCGCTATATAGTGAGTGACGGGGCTGAAATTTAAAATACAAATTTTTAGCATAGAGCAAACGGAAACGGGACAAGTTGATCAACTAGATACCATCCCAGATTTTACTTACACTCTTCTACATATTTTTATTTAACATTGACTTCCATAAAAAGCAAGCAAGGGTTAAGGTTAGGGTTAGCTTCGAATTGTATCGAAAACTTCAAAAATCCGCTCACTATGTTCTTGCAAATCACGGGAGAATTATCTTGCTTGGCATTGAGTTGGTGCATCAAATTGTACCCGACCCAAAGCAAATAGCCTTTAAAATCCGTATCATTTTTCATGTTTTACAATGAGTAGGTTTTTAACGATGCTACAATTTAATAATGCTATTTTTTTATTTTTTTATAAAATAATGAAAAAAATAAAAAAATAAAAAACGAGTAAATTTTTATCAAATTTCGGAAAATTTAATGCCGTTTTGAAACTGTAGCATATTAGATAAGGGAAAAAGCATTAACTAATAATCCCAGCATTACAGTCACTGACTTTCAATTAAAATTTTTTAAATTTTGAACAAAAATTCGAGAAAACGTATGAAATAAACTATTAAAATCTAGCCCAAGTGTAATTGCTTTTCCAAGTTTAAAATTATCGATTCTGGAGCATTATACGATTCGAGGTTTTTGTGGAGAATCTAATTCCAAAAAGTCGCAGAACTTTTGTGTGGAACAGTAAAAAGCTTAATTAGTTAAAAAGGTATAAAGTAAAATTTGTTAAAAAAATTAAAGTTTGTTATACTTGATTGCTTATTCTTAAAATATAAGTTTTTAAATCCTCAACAAACATTTTGCGTTCAGCAACCGGCTCGGCGAAATTTAAAAAAAATCTTAGGGTTGTGTTTGGATGCCTGTTGATGTTTGATTTTAAAACCGTCTTCACTAATATTTATTTAATGATTTTTTTGCCATGTAGCAGTATTCAAAGACAGTGTTTGTTTCATATGTAAGTATCTATAAACCGTTTTCATATGGTTTTGTTAAAAATATTTGTCATTCGTTGCACGTATTTATTTTTGTTGATCTGTATTATTTGCAGCAATAAAAATATTAGAAAAAGAAATTATTAAACATAATAAGAGTGCTCCGAAAACATGTTAATTTAAATGTTAAAAGTCGAAGTTTCAGTTGACTTAACATTATCAGTTGCAACTTGGCAATATAAAATTAATACCTTTATTTATCAAAAGCACCTGGTTCTGATTAGCACAAGAAGCGGTGTTTAATTTGGTTCATACTTGCTTATCGGCTTAATCAATTTTTTTTTGCGAGCGATAAAAGTGTCAAACATAAAATCAAGTTTCAATGAGAATTTTATGGAAGAGAAATTTCAAAGAAAATCCAAGAGTACTAGAGAATAGTTTTAAGAATTGCAAAACCGATTTCTCTAGTCTAAACAAAGTTTTCAAACTTAGTGTTTCTGGGGCACAAACTGACAAGCAGAAAATATGCAATTAGAAGGTTGGTTGTATAAAAAAGCTCCAATGATAAACATCGAAATGGATAAGTAAACCAAAACTGAATGCACTGCCTTAGAGTAGTAATAGATTAACGTACGCAGTGTAGGCGTTGGCGAGCAATTCTTGCCAAACAAGCTCGGGCTTCCTTTTATCTCGGCTCAAGCAAACTTCCTCAACATTTAATGGCAAAATATATGGCAAAGGTAAACAAGCTAAATTGCCAATAATAGACTCGTTTCAAACAAACTTCGATTACAATTAGTTAAATGTCAAAGAGAACGTTTTGATTTACGTTTAAATATCGCGGCGGCGTAACATTTATTTAGTTCAGTTTTGGAACTATTTTTCCCCACCAAAACTGTATAATTTTAAATTCACTCACTATATCTAGACCTACAATGAAAAAGTTTCACAATAAAAAAGAGTTCACTTATCTTATTGAAACTTAAATCTACTAAAAACTTAAATTTATTTTAATGAATTTTTAGACATGTTTCGAAGTTTTTTAAAAATGTCAGAAGCAAATCGGTAGATTTTTGACAGGAATCAATAGTAAGTATTTTTTGATTAAAAGAGTTTTCTAGTATTTTTAGGTTAAAAGAGTCAGCTATTTCACTAACAAACGAACATAATAATGGGAAGAGGCACTTGCGTGTTCTCCGCGCGAACCTATCGCAATGATATCAGAACATTGTTATTTACACATTTGTTGTAGCTTTTTGCTTTTAGAATAGCAATTTTGAGTAAAAAAAATAATAAATCACGTCTTTATTAAACAAGTTGTTCGCTCTTCCTCTAATAATTACTAGTAAAAACAAAAAAAAAAAAATTTGTTCTCGTTCACTATTTGCCGAGTTAAGTTGATTAATTTTTAAATTATAGGAAATTTCCAAAGCCTGCAAGGTTAGTAAAGGCGAAAAGTGAACAAGACCCAAAAAATTTATTAGGGTACCATGCCAAGAAGCTTATGACTGAACATTGTATTGCAACCAATAACTTCATCCATTTCAGGTTTCAGTTTTGAAGAAGCTATTTTAAATCTCTGGTAAATACTAAACAATAGAATTTAAAAGATATCGCTTTTTTACAGATAGGTTTTAGTTTAGAAAAAAAATTAGCAATGTTTGTAAGAAAAATGTTGGTTATGCATGAAATGGAAATGTAGCTATCGACTTAACTGGAGCTGACTAACGATAAATCTACAATAAACGTCAACCTTAGGTATATTAAATACGACACTGATTTTGAGATCGACAAGTTACGTAATCAAAAAACTTTTATTTTAAAACAAAAATTCAACTACAGTTTATGAATAATTAGGCATTTATAAAAACAAAAAGGGTATTTTACCTCGTTCTTGCTACTGTAAACCTTCTATTTTGAGCACCGCCTTTTACAATAAAAATTTTCCGGGCTGTCTGTGGTGACATAGGCGGCGAATTCGCGGGAGAAGAACCGAGCTGCAGCGATTGTTGAAGCTTTGCTAATTGATGCTTATGCTCAAGTCGCCTCAACGTCTTTGGAGAAAGATGACACGCTTTCAAATCTGTACGTGATACCGTCTCCATATCGATGTTCTTTGACTGCACATCTTTTCCTATCAACCGTGGTGCTCTTATGGTTTTCTTGAACACCTGCCCGATCGGATACACCAGGGTCCCTTGTGGAGTGACCTCTTCTTTTTCAGGAACTGCACTTAGAGTTCCGAATCGTCTACTACAGGATGGAGACGATTGGGAAATTTCGACTTCACTGATTGAGTAATTGCCAGTGGCCTTGTTTGTGTTTTGGACGCTCCCGTTGGTGTTATTAAAAACAAAGCTCTGGTATAATTTAGGTTGTTGGTTCTTTTTTTCAGCCATGTGTAAATTACACAAACTATAGCTCTACCTGCACGAAGCAAGCCTAAATATTACAATATATTAAGCGTTAATAAACCATTATATATTAACACTATTTTTTTTAATGTACTCTAAAATTTATGAATTCAAACACGAAACTTAGGAATCAATTATTTTTTTTAAACAATATCAATAGAGACACTAAAAATTATAGGCCTTGTTTTCGAAAAAGGTTAACTTTTAAAATCTATATTAATCAATTATTTAAGTTGGTTGTGTCAGTAAAAGCTAAAAAACCTCATGTATCTAACTAATTTTTTCACTTAAAAAAACATTTTCATACCTATTCATAATTTGTCTGAAAAAAAATTAATCCAAATTTTTTTTAAAAAAAGCAAATAAATTTAAGCAGTATGAATTTCTACAGTGTGCTGTGATTAATGAACATATCACAAGGTACAAAGGAAATCGAACCATTACATTCTTTTAAATTAAATAAGGTTTAAATTTATCAGTTGATATCAATAAACTTGACAAACTTGCATACATTTAATTATGTGCCATCAAACCAATCGTCCAAATTGCCAAAATCTAAACGTAATCTAGCACCTGTAAGTTATACTACATTCATACTAACTTGTTAAAACCTGCTTTAGTGTTTATTTAACACGAGCCAGACTCTGGCACAATAAAGAAAAAATTCTCTTTACATATAGCTTGCTAGATCTTTGAAGTAGAAGCCTTGGAAATCAAATTTGAAAAAAGTTTTTTATTAATAAACTTGAAAACTAAATCGACCATAAAACAATTAAAACCACAATAACTAAAAGAATCTTCAAAGTTTTTTAATTTTATTTGAAAATAGTTTAGTAGTTTACAAAGAGAACATGATAAAATAGTCACTAAAACTTTTCTATAAACAATTTGTGCATTTACATACAAGTAAACCTGGACTTGAAATTGAAATAGATTAGGCAATAGATCGACCTTGATTGTCTAATTCTTGCTTTTTTTTCTAGCATTGAAGGTTCGACATAAAATGCTTTTAGTTGTAGACTTTCTTAATCTTGATACAACTCTCAGCTGTTCGACAATTTTCGCTTTTTTATAATAGTCTATATGCGGTTTTTAATTAATAGCCTGTACTTTTACTAATTGCGGCAACAATTTAAAAATGGTTAAAACTGATGATAACAGACCTGATTTTTTTCAGTTAACGCTTTCATTAATTAATATAGGCGTTCGGGGAACAAACGCTCAATAAAACGTCATTTTTCATAATTAATAATATTGTTACGAAACAATTTCTCACTACCTTAATACATTTACTGCAGTGATTCTTAATGCATTCACCGGACCTTTAGTCAGAATTCAAAAACCACCCAATAACGAACATAAGCTCAAAATAAATTATGCATCTATCGCAAATGTAATCATATAATTCAAAAACGCAAAACCAACAAGCATGAATTTTACGCAAAAACATAATCGAAATTTAATAAACATTCACTCCAAATCAATGTAACTTATGCTGTTGCCCTTCAGAAACAAGTTTAGAAATCTGTCGCTTCGTCTTGGTAAGTGCCACTCTCATATCAAGTCTATTCTTTTTTTTTTGTTTTTATGTCTCCCATCATTTCTCGCAAAAATGCGATGTTACAAACGGTATGAGTATCTCGAGGGTTTATCTTGCAGTGGAAAGTTCGCAAAGTTATTGTTGTTTGTTATTCGTTTTTACAATAATAGTAATTTTTTCTAAAATGCTTTCCCAATGTTCCTTCACTTTCATAACACCGGCTCCACTCCCATGCACCTCTCCCGTGATTTAGAAAAGCCTAAAAAGCGCCATTTTTTCAAAAAACGGAGTAACGCGTATTTGGGAGTTTTTTTTAACTCAGAATTTTCTTTTTATATAATTTTTAGGTTAAAAAGTTTGTTACTTTCTGAGTTAGCGCCTAGCAAAAGCCATGGTCTTGCTGTATAGATGTATCAACTCAAAATGCAAATCAGCGATTTTCTGGAAAACTTCAAAAAGCCGCTTACTATATTTTTGCAAATCACGCCAGACCTGTTGATTGAGAGCATTGAAGATATCCGCCATGTATGCCAAAATGAGAATAAACTTGAAATTTTCAAGACAATTTGCGTGACAAATTTGGTTTCTCTCACAAAAATAAGGCTAATTCCGCACGCATGAAAAATACACTATTCAACACGGGGATAATTGCCGAACATTAGAATAGCTAAAATGTACTTCAAATTTAGAATGTAGGCCGCGCGTATGTGTGTTCTAATCTTTGCCGAACTCCTGAGGTTGAATTGAATGCAGTTTATGAAGCACTGATTTACAAGTATCTGACCAAAACATTAAATTATGTTCGAGCATAGACTGCTAAACTCGATTATTTCGAACATCTATTGTCACACGTTATGGCGCTACTGCTAACCAAAAAGGATTTATTAATTTTTTTCTTCAACTTTTTGTTTGACTTTTTTCATCGAGTCAAGTTAGAGCTTTTTTTTTCTAGGTATTGTCGAAATCATGTATAGCTTAGTGCAGTGGTTCTCAGCCAGGGATACATTCCTCCCAGGGGGGAATTTCACAAGTTTAGGGGAGGAATTCGTGCTTTGAAGATTTTATTAGGCAAAAGGTTTTTGAAAAACAAACTTTGATTTGATCTTGGAATAATTTTTTTGATGAAAATAACCAAAGTAAAACAAAAAAGGTCTTTCCCTTATGTTTGGCGGAAAATCAAGTCGATATTTTTTTGTCTTCACTTGACTTTTTAGAAAAAATAGTTACTTAACATAGATAGTTCTACCCGAGAAAATTTATCGAAGGTAGGAATAAAAGTTTTAAAGTGAACTGAGGGAAGAATAAAAAGTTTTATTGAACTAAGGGAGAAATGAGAAGTTTTAAAGTGAGCAAAGGGAGGAATACATTCAAAAGGTTGAAAACTATCTTAGTGGCTCTCAGTAGTTCTCAACCGAGGTGCCTGGCCACCTTGACACGTCGTTTTTAATTGATTGGAGTGTCGCAAACACTTAAAATTTTATTTTTGTATCAAAGTTTAAAACTATTGTTTAGTTTTACGTGTTTATTTGTCGCCTCGTTTAATTTACACTTAAGTAAAACCTCTTTCTCCTTTCTGAAACATTTCTGTTCTAATATCCTGTACAAAAATGGGGCTAGCACCAACAATTGCCATTATCACTTAAACTAGCTTATTAATTATAAGAGTCAAACAAAGCGGATCAGGTCTAATAACTGCCCGGCCGGGTGATCAAGTCTAATATCTGCCCGGATTAACAATTAAAACATTGTCTCGCCACGTGAATTCTTGAATCAGGTCTAATATCTGCCCGGCCGGGCAGATATTAGACCTGATCCCACAAAGCTAACTTTCCTTTCACGACGTCAAAATAAGAGAAAAAAATCAACAATTACAACATCTCTGTAATATGTGGTATTTTGAAATGACGTAATACGTCCGTAGAGAATGATACTACTTCTGTTGCAGAAACTTTACAACGAAGCTAATTCGTTCAACATAATTAGAAAGTAGCTTGATAGTTTACAACATACAACATCGGTTCTAAAAGTTTGTCTCAAAATTCCGGGGGGGGTATCGGCTTTGCATTTAGGGGTTATTTATTCAGTTTGTCTAATCGAGAAAAATTTTAATAAAATATAATAATCGTTACTTTTTTTTGTTTTTAGACAGCAAAATGAAAAATGCTATAAAGTGGGTACCAGGCTGCCACCGATTTTTTGGTCTTTTTTGGTTTTCAGACGAATTTAACCAGATGATACTTTTATGAAATATATTAGGTTAACAATATCAAGTTAATTTCACTGTATTGGCACTTGAAAACTTTAACCATTGGTCGACAATGCTGCTGCAACGACCTTTTACATTGTTTCAAATCAACGTTGTCTTTTTCAGCACCATTTTAAAAAACATAGGCCAGTCAGTTCACCCTAACAATTTATTAGAAAAAGCTTTTCAGAACATTACATAAAATAGAAATGCCTAATAACTACACAACTTGATTTCTTTATCCTTAAACAGTTTTTTCTTTTGTTTCTTTCTGCAACTTTTCTCAGTTTCTATAAACGGTACCGAATGACCGCTTGAATAAATTTTCTTACGAACAATCATCTTAACTGCAGATAGTTAACAAGTCCAGATAGGGTTTACGAAACAACAGAGCAAGCAGCTGTTCAGTAGAGTTCTTAGCAGTTCATCTACGATAATTAAAATCAATAATTCTTTTTTTTTAATTTCACCATTATTGCACTAAGCCCTAACACTGCGCCTTTTTTTTCGTCGTTATAAAAATTATTAGAAATACAATAAGGTATTGAACTCCATTGAGAGAGGCTAAGTTATAAATAACTCGATAAGACGATAACTATTCATCAAGTTGGAAAGAAGGAAGTCGCTTCTAGTTTACTTTTTATTCGGTAAAGCAAGCAAGAGTAGAATGTTGGTGTCTGGCAAACAAGCAAGTGGAATCTTTGAGTTTCAAGCCAAAACTGATTCATAACATTCGACTGCAAACAAACTTTCTCCTAGGTAAAAAAATGTAACGACTCTACATGAGATAAAAAATATCATCGAGTGTTAATTTCGCCTTTATTTTATTAAACAAACAAAAGAGTAAAAAAAAGTTGATTGAGTGTTTTTCTACAAGCTTTTGTTTAAAAAACTTTTAAACTGCGTAACTCGTTAAAAAGTTTTTAGAATACCATCTTTTTTTGATACTTTTAAATCTTTAGAGTTTTTGTTAGATTTCAAAACAAGTTTAATCTATAGTTAAATTACCTTCAGAAGCGCTTCATATTTTGAAAAATAACTACGAAAATTGTAAATGACAAATCTCACACTAAGATATGTGGAAAAGCCAAATATTAGGAAACATAAGTTATGTCTAACAATTGAAGACTGTTGTACTTTTACTTTTTAGGTCGGAAAAATATTATTCAATAAAGTAGTGCTAGAAACAACAGGTTTTTTAAATCCAAATCAGCTTATTTCGATCTAGTCATTATGTAATTTACAGCCTTTACGTCAAACCTGCTATTTCAAATTAGCTGAAAAGCACGTAAATCAATGGCAACAAGGTTTTTAAGCTTTAACTTAGCTTAAAGAGTGCAGAAAGTGATTTGCAGCCCAGTGCAATAATAATCAATAAAATCTTAAAACATTATAATTTGCTACAGTAGCTAATAAAATAATTCAAATAGTTTCGGGTTTCAACATAGGGCACTCGCAGTAGTGGATATTGGGTGAGGCGAATGAGGCAGTCGCCTCAGGCCCCCCCTCGAAAACAGCATATACAGTTTTGGATTCGCTGCAGATTTTTGTTCAGAGGACGATTCTGAGTGAAGAACTTTTTTTTTTTTAGAGAACGCCTTGATTTTGGGAGAAAAATAGGAAATCAGAGATGAAATCGAAGTGAAGACCTTTTTTTTTTTTTTTTGGGAGAACACCTTGATTTTGGGAGAAAAATATGCAAGCCCAGATCAGACCTGTTTTTTTTCTCAGACAAGATCAATTTTTGAAAATTCTTGCCTCGGGCCCCTAAATTGGAATATCCACCACTGGGCACTCGTTGATAGGCCAATCAAAAATTTTCTTTCAATATTTAATGCAATTTTGTTAAAATACTTTGGAGTATAGCATGTGCGTGTGTACGGAAAAAATGTGGGAATCAGTCACGTATCCACGGGAGGGTTCAGGGGATCAATAACCAATCGTTTCGCGTTAAAGTAATCAAATAAAAGCTGCTTTTAAAGTTTTTTTAAATATAATGCTTTTTGGGGGTTGTTCACAAAAGGGTTTTCCGAACCGGGGGCACAAATCATAAGGAATTCGATCGCGACGGCTGTTTATATAACTCTAACGTCTTTTGCTAAAAAGAAAGTAATCTCCGGCCTAAAAAATGTGATTCACTAATTGAATCAAGTAAACAGGTGTTTGAGAATGAGTTGGCAAAAGAATTTTAATATTTGTAGTCGTTATTTTTCTCTAAGTGTGATTCTTCACCATACACCTTTCTCTATCAACACAAGCTGGCCATGTTATTTTGATTTGTGTAAATTTCCTTTCGTTAGTTTATTCAGGGACGTCCGAACCGTGGGCCGTGAGCCACATTTCGACTTGAACGGCCCGAGCGGTATTTTCTGAAATAATTTTTTTCTGATATATTTTCTGAAATTCTGATCTGAATCTGAATCAATAATTTGAATCAATAAGTATTTTCTGAAAAACAAAATGGGGTAAATGTGTTTCAAAATTTTTTTCTTTTGTGCAAAGACAGGAAAAAATAGGTTTTCACACGGGTTTGAAGGTTTAAAATTTCTAGTAATACAAAGTAAAGACCAAAAAAAAAGGTCTTCACTTGTAAAAGTCGACCTGCAATTTTTTTTCGGCAAGCAAAATGGTTCTTGGTTCAAAAATGTTGAACCCACCTGGTTTAAATAAATCTTTTTATTCATCTTTTGCCTTCACGATATCTGCGTTTACGGCTACGCGAAAAAATTC
This sequence comes from Diplosoma virens, assembly GCA_963680785.1. Taxonomy (NCBI): domain Eukaryota; kingdom Metazoa; phylum Chordata; class Ascidiacea; order Aplousobranchia; family Didemnidae; genus Diplosoma; species Diplosoma virens. The sequence continues at coordinate 25,042,202 of OY796880.1, read as the reverse complement.
ATGGAAGCATTATCTTAAAATTCCTTTAAAAACCCTAAAAACGTTTGGTTGGAGTACAATTTTTAAAGTTTTTTTGAGGGCCTGTCCGAGGTCTATCAGGCCGAGCCTAGACTTTGAGAAATTGCGTTTTCAGCAAGAAAAGCTCTTTTTATAAAAAATTTCTGCGACTAGTACTGGTGGGCATGCATTTTTTAAAAATAAATAAACTAAAGGCTCAGTGTGCCCGTGCCTTGAGTGTAATGTAGAAAGAAGCAAATGGCGTAAGTGCATGTTCATAAATATTAGAAAATATTCATTGTAATTGATAATTTTTTTAGTTTTCGGCTACTGCTACATCATACAGAATTACACATATTTGTACAGAATTTATAAATATTTTTGAAGCAAATTTTTAGTTAAGATAATTTTTACATTTTCAATCTATTGAGTTTATTGTGTTGCGACCACGTGAAAGCGCGGGAAAACTTACAGCAAAATAATGATTGTGTTCTTTGCGCGTCTTGTTCACTATTTGTCGTTACCACCCTCGCAGGCTTCGAGGTTTTCCTCAAAGTTCAAAAATTTATAAAGTAAGTTCGGAGAATAGGAAACGAGAACCTTACTTGCCTCAATTACAAATTCTTAGCACTTTATTACTTATCCAGATATTTTACGCGCATAAGTAGTCGCGAAAAATAAACTTTTAACGAAAATGTGGCAAAAAAATTTGCAAATGTGTGCTCCGCACGATCTTCAAATCAATAGGCCATATTTTGTCTTACTTTAATCCTAAAAAACAAACTCTGCTTAATATCAAAAAATTTGGCTTCGGGGAAAAGTGTCCCCTGTGTGTGATAATTTGATAACTTTTGCAAGTAAATTCTTCCTGTAAAACAGTAGTTCTTCAATTGTGCATCTTATACTTTATCTCTAACAGTCGTCACATAAAAGCTCTGATAATTTCCTGAAAAATTGTTCGATTCAAGTAAAGACCTTTTAGTTGATCTTTACCTGGATATTTTTAAGTTTTACGTACATTTTAAGCCTGTTGCTCCTGCACTTTACAGTTAGAAAAACTAGTGAACACAAAAAAGTTTCCTGAATCGAACAATTTTCGGAACTGAATCTTAAATTTTTAGTGCTGGTGCATCGCAAGTCGAGTAAATTCTTCCAAAAGAGTCGCCACAAAAAGAGTTAGTTTGAGAATCACTGCTGTAAAAGAACAAGTTGGTAAAATTTCTAATTTTTGGCGATTTTAGTTCTTAACCTTAACACAGTGTTTCTCAAACCATGGGTCGCGAAGCCTTGTAAATTACCGCACGTAAAAGAAAAAGATCTGCGCGCACAAGATTTGAGAAGTGAAGACCTTCTTGAGATGTCATTACGAATTTAAGAGGAAAATGAAGAAATCGGAATCAGATTCAAGATGAAGACCTTTTTTTTTTTTTTTTTAGAAAACACTAGATCTTGAGATGACAATCAAGAAATCAGAAACAGATTCAAGGTGAAGACCTTTTTTTTTTTTTTTTAGAGATCACTACGTTTTCACTACGCTCAGTCAAATTTATTTGGGTCGCAGTCATCTTTGCAAATCGTTATTTTTAGCGATTTTGGGTCGCAGAAAAAAAGGCTTGAGAAACACTGCCTTAACAGAACAAAAACCTTGTAAAATTTTTATATGATAAGCTTCTTATAGAAAAAATTGCTAAAATGTTACTACTTAAAAACGTAATAGAATAGCGATTTGTCTAAAAAGTTTTGATGTCTGTAAACCTTGTTTATGCTCATCAATTATGGTTCTTAAGACGGTCTATGAGATTTCTTTCGTGGGCTGATTGCTTTCTCTACACTTTTTCTTCTTAATATACTATTTAGTGCTGTTCGTCAAACAAAAACCCGTATTATAACCTTTTCACCAATGCGGCCAAAAAAAGCGTTGCAGCCCATTATTGCTAAATACAAAGCGAAGACTTTTTTTTGGTCTTCACCTCCCTGAGTACTGTCGCAAACATAAGTAAAGACCTTTTTTCCTTTTTCGGTTTTCAAGTAAATTTTGACACGAATTGTAGTCTTCAGCGTGGTGAGATCGGTCGCGAAACCTTGATGTGACCAGAAATTACTTTTGAACGCAACAAATATATTATTTAAGACATTTTTCACGCTATCTCTGTATGGCCCACCGTTTGAGAAAATATGTCTACAGGTAGGCCAGAGGTATTTTGCGCGATACAAATCAACAAATCAGCGTGTTGGAGGCAGACAATCGAACACTGTGTAAAAATGCTAAGATTGTAACAAGTAAACGAAAAAAATGACGTAATTTCCGCTAATTTTTTCAGCACAAGATTAAAGACATAAGAGCTGTCCAATACAGTTTTTTTTAATATTAATACAAATAAGAGCAGGATATTAGCAAAAAAAGTCCAGAAATCATTTCCCAATATGTTGCCAACATTACTCGGTTCTTTGTTTCGCATTTAAGATTAAGACAAGTTCGCAAACAGTTTAATTAATTTCAATACAAGTTAAATACTAGGCAATGATTAAATATACCGTTAAAAACCTAAAACGGAACAAAAAAACTCAACGAGGTGAATTTTTTTTCTGGTTGATTATCAGATTTTGGCTGAGCTCAAGCGAGCTCCGCTAATCCAATGACGTCATCACAAAGGATTACAAGCAGTGGTAGTTAGCAAGGATCAAAATCCAGCCAAATAAGCTGTCGTTATACGCAACGACCTTCTTTCAAAAAAGACATTGAGAATTCGTAGTGCGAAAGCAAATAAAAATCCGTTTTTATCTTCTTTATACTGTACGAGTTACGTCACAAAACAAGTTAACGCGTAGATGTATGTGTAAAAACCTTTGAATGCACTTTTAGATTAAATTTACTACATAATATATTTCAAATCATTATCTACAATTCACATTCCTTACTTTCAACTTTAACTTCCTATAATTTTAATTGAAATAGATTGTAAAAAAGTTCAGATGTTGGTAATTGAAAGATTTTTTATTAAATCCGCAATTGCGGTTTAGTTAGGACATGCAACTCAAAAACCTACCTTTTATTCTGGTAGCAAATTGGATAGATAAATATATATCAAAGACCAGCGTGCTTTCTGATATAAATATGTTTACACTAAATCAACTTTAACTGTAAAAAAAATTAATAGAAAAAAAAGACTATCAGGCAATGAAGTGCATCCAGAATATTGAACTATAAAAAGTATTCGCAAAAGGACCGAAATTCGCTATGCAGTAACTGTTCGTCGCAAGAATATGCGGCACTTCCAACTGTTTTCGTTATGGAAAATATTTCTTTTGAGCACTAGCCAAATTGATTGACGTAGTAAAACTACTTGGTTGTTAACTTTCAACATCATGCATCGAAACGTCCCGAGCTAGAGAAACAAATTCAAACTATATTTAACCCTTTTTACTTTGCCAATCACCCTAAGGAAACACTACAATTCTTTGATTCTATCGTGGCAGTCACCATTTAGTGATTTTATTGAGTAATTTTTTTCGTTAATCACCTAACAATAATGATATTCAAATTTTCTAACCTATTCCGCTGGTCACCATGTGGCAATTTCTCAATCGTCGAACAATGAACTTATGAAAGCGAGTCGAAGTCAAAAGCGCTTTCGAAAAAATAAATAACTTTGCATTAAAGAGCCGATTCGCAGTTGGAAATTTCACGACAAAGAGGTTAAGTGTTAGGTCAATGTTTTATAAAATGTGTAAATAGAAAGATTTCCCACTCCGGTGAAAAATAAAAAAATTTCTATGAATATGGTAAAAAGCTAGTGGAAAATTGTTCTAGTCGACTTTTTTTTCCAGAACTTTTACTTTATATCATAGGCTTAAAATTTTGGCGCTTCTGTACTTTTTGACGCATTCTCGTTCCTAATTTTCTCTCGTATCGCGCTCTTTTGTCACCGTGAACGACTTTTGTTTGTAAAACTAACCCGGATTCTCCCAGTGGATACTATCGCTTTTTGAAGAGATCCTTTCCTCTTGGTTTCTTTTTATTCCATCCTAATGCTGTAGGGGGGATTCCGAGTTAATTTTACCAAAAAAAATCGTTTACGGTGAGTTCTTAAAAAGACCCTATAGTTATGTATGCCATGTATACTGTACAATAGACGCGAGAAAGAAAATAAAATGCGAGAAGCGATCAGAAAGAGAAACGTCGCGATACGACAGAAAATTAGAAACGAGAGAAACGTAAAACGAGAGTGTGTCAATAAGTACAAAAGCGCCAAAATTTTTTGTATGGAAAAGAAACTGACCAAGGAAGGTATCAAAAAGTCAAATAAAAATTAAAAAAAGCTCAATTTAAGTTGAAGGTGTTTTAAGGGGGGTTGTAGAGGGGCTTGATGTGCAGTAAAAATTGAAGGAAAGGACCGCAGCTTTTTAACCTTTTTTATGCATTTAGGCCTGTGCCTAACATGCGGCGTGAAGAAAATTAAAACCCCCAAGTCAATAAGATAATTTTCTGTCGGTACTGTTCGAAACTAAAACAGTACTTCCACGAAAAATTTTGTTTTTTTAAAGAGTAATTTAAAGAAATTTTTGGCTTTTGCCTTTTTATGGCTGCATTGCCGTTTTTTCAGCGATACTAAGGTTTATGTGAAAACAAAAGCCAAAACTATTGAGCGTTCGAACATCGACGTCACTACTTTCGTGACGCATAGAGCGCCTAAACAAACGTAAAATAATCCTTTGTTTCATATCAAAATCACTCACTGTGTGGGCAACGTTGGCATGAATGACCATTCGCTCATTCGTCTTCGAACATTCAAGCTCGGGAGTCGGACATCGGAAGCTCGTCGGAGGAGTAGCGGGCGCATGATCCTCTCCACTCCGGTGTAATCTGCGCGTCATTATCGTCAATCTGCGCGTCATTACTAACGTCGGTGTGCTGCAACATGGATAGACCAACATCGGCTTGTTGCAACCCGACAGCGCTTAATCAATTCTTTGACTTAAATTGAGCAAAGGGAATTTTCCACCATGCTTTTTACGTTTTGGCACGTCAAGAAAAACATCATCACGGATATCTATAATCCGCATTATGACATTAAATGACGTCACTTTTTCCGAAACCTCAAACCTGGCTGTAAATTTTACAACTTACATTTTCCCTATGACGTGCCAAAGCGAGCTCGTGTAAGCCGCTCATTGATGCGCATTTTGTTTATCAAAGTTTTTTGGTTTATTTTTTCCTGGTACTTGTCGGTAACATGCTAGACTAGAAATTGATCATTCTGAAAACTTTACGATTATGACGTCTACGCACGTTATAAATTGCAATTAATATTGCTCTTGTAGATTAATATTAAAGATATTTTTTTAAATAAATCTTTAACACCTTTCACATAATTTTTTTTTCAAGGAAAATTTTGTTTAATTTAGAACGTATTTGCATTCGAAAAAGCTGTTAAAAAGGCTTGAAATGTAATTCAATTTGATAACACATAAAATGCCTCCAGTAAGTCATAAATTGTAGGCATAAGTCAAAAATATTAGGCCTATTGTTTATTCAAAAGCATTTTTAATTGGGTTTTTGTTCAAGAATTCCGAAAAATGATATTAGCAAGCACTAAAGTCTGAAAATGTGTCTGGAATGAGCAAATGAAACAGTAGGAGGAACCTCTTGGTTGAGGTGTGGCCAGGGTTGCCATTTCGTGCTTATTTTGGAGCTAAGTGTTTGATTTTCATTTAATGTTGTTATAGTTTTCAATGGAATTTATAGAAAACGTGCTTATTATGAGGTCTTCACATTATGCCCGAAAAAAAGTGGTCGTTTTTTCCTCGGTTAAAACATCTAGTAAAGATTTTTTGTCTTTACTCGTCAACTACAGATCCCAAGTAGTTTTGAAACTGTTTTCACTTGGGGTGATGAGCCGTACTTATTTTTAGCTCAGTTCGGATGGTAACTCTGAATGTTATGATTTTTAAGAAAATTAATAATGGAATCAAACAAAACGTAGAAATGCTTAAACTATTGTCATTCCTATCATCTATTCAATTTTTCCGTCCAATTTTAAATTAGAATTTTTTCAACTCCAGCAAAACTATTGTAAATATTTTTCAAAGTTTTATGTTTGCTTATAACAAAATGTATTTTGTTATATTGCAAGCCAAAACATACAAGTGCAAGTCAAAAAATTTTAACCTCCCACGTTTTCCGTTTCCCAAAGCATTTATTTTTTTTTTTTATGTATTTTAATAACCTTTAACTCGCCAGCACCATGCGGCGGATCTTTACAAAATGCACGCTTACAAAAGCTGCTGAAATCTCTTTCGGAGTAAAAGTTTTTTTTTGAATGAACTAATTCAAGAGTTTAGGCTGTGCATTCTTGCCATCACTTGTAAAATTCAGCGCTTTTTTCCTTGTAAAACAGTGAAGAACAAAAAAGGTTTTCACATTGCAACGAGAGAAAAAGTTTTGTTTTTTAGTTTAGTTCAAGGCAAGGTGGCAAACTACGGCCGGCAACGACTTTCTGTGCGGCCCGCTAAGGCTTCTAACAAATAATTTTTAAAAATTTTAATTGCTTTTGTCTTCAACCAAATTATTAGTCATTGCTTTTAGCGATCATTGATTTTTAGGTACGAAAGTCGAGAAATCCGAGGGAGAATCAAAGTAAAGACCTTTTTTTTAAAGATCACTATAGAGCGGCCCGCGAAGAAATTAACTTCCGAATAGGGCCCGCGAGCGAAAAAGTTTGCTCATCCCTGGTTTAAGGTGCAGTTTTATAACTTAGTTTTTGATTTATCAAAAGCACATTCCGCCACCTTCGCACTTTTCTAAAAAGCTTCCCACACCACCTCCCCCACCCCCAATTTAAGAACGTCAGAATTAGTTCTTCTCATTGCTAGCACAAGAATACAAAGTGTAAAACTAAAATTCAGTGCCAAGACAACCATGAAAGAAATTTAGTTTTTTTAGCATTTACACTGCGTTACAAAGCAATGGTAAACTTTTTGGCTTTGAAGTCTGTCTTTTTAAAACACCATGACAAATAATCTATAAACTTAAAAAACCCGAAATAAGGTTTGCTTCACAGAAAAACTCCAAACTTCAGTTATGTCATTCAAAAATCTTGCAATGTTTAATTTGTTAAAAAAACTTGAAAAATTTACCTCTGAAGACTGTCGTACATCCGGCCGACTTTGACCTTCCGGCGTGTACGTACCTCTTTGTGATTGCAACATCTAGAACACAAAAGAAATCATCATCATCATTATGATCGTATCTATTATTTGTTGCCTTGACTTCCAAGACAAGGCAAAGACGTTAAATTTAAAGTATTTTATTTTATTTTTATTTTATTTCTATATTTATCCTCCTGACTTGCAAGAAAGCGACATAGGCGCAAATACATAGGGTAAGCAATTACCCCGACCTGCTTCCGGAGATACCAAGATATTGCTGTCCGCTTGTAATTTAATAGAGATATGACTTTAATTTAGAACTGCTTGCCAAGACCCCCAAGCAGGGGAAAGTGCCGTTAAGTGTCTTTCCTAAGGACACAACAGAATGGCAGGAGTAGGTTTTGAACCGGGATCATGTTGATCACAATCTCGGCACTCTAACCACTCGACCATGCCGCTGACAACAAACATCAAAATCAGTAACCATCAAACATCGACCTAATTTAGAAAATAGGGCTGTACAATTAAAATTTGTTTTGATTTTTTAATCTTAAACCTAGATATTTTAAAATATTTTGAGTTAAATTAATATCTGATTTTAAATTCAAGTTTTGGGGCTGTACCTTTTGTTGGTGCTACTCTAACGTGCAATCTCTCGCGCTCACAAGATCGCACGTTAGGGTAGCACCCTTTTTTATTTTATCGGATATGGGCGCATAAATAGACCTATTCGGGACAAAAGTTCAAACAAATTTTCATAAACTTTGCAAAGTGAAAATATTCCCCGCAGAAGCGGCCTGGGGAATTCATAACTTTCGTTAAAGTCGAACCCATGTTCTGCAAAAACAAACTCAAAACGATATGCGGCGTAACCCGTTCGGATTAGCTACCTTAAAAAATGTCAACAGCTTCAAGTTTGCAATGGACATACTGTTGTCGCGTACTTAAACCAAGAAGGACAATTGTTTTGGACCAGATCCATTTTGTAAGTAGAAAAAAATTTAACCGGAAAAAGTAACAAGCAGCCATTGTACAATACATCAGTAGATCGTAAGAAAATACTTGGTTTCCAATGTAAAAGAAACAAGTTGTCGGTTTAACGCTTTTACAAATGACGTAACGCGTGGCCTATGTCATTGCATTTTAATCGAAACTGCCTCGATACATTTTTTTAAAACACACAAGAATTTCAACGCTTAGTGACATATTCAATACATGGTTTGTTGTAATCCACTCACTAAACCACGGAGCAACTGTTGTAATTCGATCTTATGACGTATACAAACGTATGAGCGACGCACTTACGACAGATTGACGCAAGTAACGGCAATCTGAGAAAGAGAATCATTTATATCGCGATCCAAATCAACCACAAAATTGGAAAAATTTTTTAAATAAATCGACAACAAAAAGTTGAACAAAATCATCGGAAAAAAACTAATGACTTGGCTTAAAATTCAATTTTTCAAAAACAAATTATTTAACTATGAACAGCGCTAATGCGTAACCACAAAAGGAGGAGCAAGGACTGCACTTTATTTTAAAGCCAAAAAGCAAAAATGTGCCTGAAAGTGCGACAAAAGAGTAAAAAAAATTAGTGATAATGTTTCGTTTTTAAATCAAGTAACAAATTCTATCGACCTTATCATTAAAAAAAGTGAACTTTAAATATTCCTATATCTTTCAATGAATATTACTTTGTAATATAATTTTGACGCAAGAAAACAATTTTGGTTCTGTAGATTTTGAAATAAGCAGAAACTCTTGTGTCCTCATAATAAACAACAACATGGCCGTAAATAGGCCCACGCATTGATGGGAATTTAATCTCATTTAAAACTATGACCTTTTTCTGTTTTTTGTCTTCTTGACGTTCACAGAACAGATGCAGCCTTCATAGGCAAATTGAAAATTTTTTAATTGGAGATCAGTGAACCACAAGTAATACAGATCTTTGAAGGGAGTGCAAACCATAGAAAATATTGAGAACCCGTAAAACTTTGTTAAAGTGCACATCAGCCAGCACCTTGTTACGGGTGAGATTTCTCAGAATCAAGGTTTAATTTTTTTTATTACCGCGGACCCCTACTAAATTCCTGGCTAACTTCAAGGCAGTACGCTATGATCAACCAAAGGTCTTTCTCGACTGTGCTGCAAGTAAACTCTTTTACTCAATGTTGGTGGTAAAGCTGAGGAGCTTTCTATTAAAACGCTAAAAGAGCTTTCCCGAATAAAAACACGACTAACATTTAGAGCGAGAAAAGAACGATTGCAAGTCACCTTGACTCAGCACGATTAACGATTAGGAAGACACGGGTTCAAAACTTCGATTGGGCGCACAATCAAATTAATTATGCAAACACAATTAAAAACAGTAAAAAAGACTTTTCCATTTCCTAAATCTAAAAATATAATAATAATATTAACAAAAAAATCTTTAAGCTTCAAGAACAAAGCTCAAGGATATATAAAAATATTGGGTACTTTTCTGTTATCTCCCCACCATCAGCAAATAGTGAACAAAAACCCAAGACTTTTGGGGTCTCTTCAAGAAATTACCGTAAGCGATTTTTTTCGGTGAAACTAACCCGAAATACCCCTTTCAGCAACAGGGTGAAATAAAGAAGAAAGCAAGAGAAATGTATTGAAAATAACAGGAAGCAATAGATGGTGGGGCGATAACAGAAAAGTACCAAATATTGTTATTTAACGTCGATCAATAACTTTCATTTTGAAATCGAATTCAGAAATTATCGAAAAACAGAAAATAATTTACAATGATAAAAGCGAATAAATTTGTAAAGCAGCCACCGGGCAAAATTTTTATTTCTTTCCTGATAAAGCAAATAAAGAAAAAGTTGCAAAAATAACAAAGTGCTAAGAAAATAATGCTTTAAATAAGTTTATTCATAATCACATAATTTTCCGACAGCAAGATCAAAAGTATCTCTGTATCAAAAATGGATAGCGAAATCAGATTAAGTCGAATTGTGTTTAGTTTGCGAAATTGAGCATGAAAGTATGTGATTGTAAGCCTGTCCATTAACAGCATAAATTTAGGTCAACCAACAAAACGGTTGCAGCTACTTACTTGCTACTACAAATCTGAAAAAAAATCGAGAAATCAGCTCTGGGCATACGTGCTTTGTAGGACAAGAAGCCAGTCCTAATTTTTGATGCCTTCTAAATCCAGTACTATTATTTTGGTTTACTGAAAAAAATAATTAAACGTGCTTTTTGAGAATAACTAACGAGTTGTAAGTAAATGCCGAAATTTCGCACATAAAACCAGGAAACTTTTCAGCCAGAACAGTTATTCAAATTGTCGGTAATCATCGACGCTGTAGAAAGGTGGACAACTGACCATCTTTCAGTTCAGGGGTGCCCAACCATCGTGGGCAGCATGGGGCCCGACTATTGAATGCAAAGTTGATTTAACTTAGGGTTTAAACTTGACCTTCAGAAAAAAAGGTGAAGCTTAGTTTTGATTTGAAGCAAAGACGGTCGCAATGCTGGTCAATAATAACTTTGCGCTCTCTTCTAACAAAAGGTGCTTACCACCGCTCTAGTTTATAAATGGACTACAAATACCATTGCTAAGTAGATGTTTCCCGATTTTTTTTAAATACCTCTACGCATTCCCTTTTATATATATCTTTTTTTATGATCTGGTCATTATATAGCAATTTCCAGGATTTATTTCTAAATGCTTTTCTACTTTTAAAGAAATGTCGCATAAGCAATTGTAAACAAAGGAAATAAGAAAAACTCAAGCAAAAAAGGAACACAGGTTTCTTAACACCTTAAAGCAGGGGTGGCCAACCTTTTCTACCTCAAACGCCAATTTCATTCAAGTCCAGTTCAATGCGTCACACAAACGAAAGATTTCAAAATTTCAAAACATCAACTCAGAATCGATCTCCGATTTCCCTGTTTTTCGTCCCAAAATCATAATGTCCACTAAAAAAAAAAAAAAAAAGGTTTTCACTCAGAATCGATCTCCGATTTCCCTGTTTTTCGTCCCAAAATCATAATGTCCACTAAAAAAAAAAAAAGGTCTTCACTCAGAATCGATCTCCGGTTTTCCTATTTTTCGTCCAAAATTTATAGTGTCCTCTAAAAAAAGGTTGTCTGATATAGCTAGGTATAACTTGTGGAACGTTTTTCATTTGAAATATTTTCCCCGACTGCAATGCGCCACCACTAACCCTCCAATGCGCCGCAGGTTGCCCACCCCTGCCTTAAAGCGTTAAAACAATTAAAAAGGAAACAACAAAACCGACTGGTTAGTTAAAATTTAAAGAAATTTATGAAGATTCTAGCAATCAAAAAGAGCTCAAACAAACTTTAAGCAATAATTTCATATATTATTGCAGTCATTCTTTTATTTATTCATTTTATTGCACCGCTTTGAACGCAGTTTGTAAGATAAGAAAGGTGAAAGAAAAAAGCAATGACGTGTAAGTTGCTGAAAGCGTTGTTATTGATCGATTTCTTTGCCTGACTCAATGCCTTGACGTCAAGCGTGTTGACGTAACAGCAAATTCATGTCGCATTAAGTTGAAACAATATGTAAATAAACAGAAGCACCAAGAAATATGAATGCAATTTACTGATGCAATTGAAAGCCAGCATTCGCCAAAAAGAAAAAGCCAATTTTTTACCATTTCCAAAATGTGCGCGTGTAACGCGAGTGGATCTTGGCCGACCAGAGGTCAAATCTATTAATATACAAACGTGGTTATAGGTCACTGACTTTATAAAGGGGCTACTCAAAAACCAAAAGCAACACATCATTAAAAAAAAACGGTATTTTGAGGGCAAATTGCCTGCACTTGACAGCTGCTACGCAAATACATTTGAAATAGTTATTTGGTTTTTTAATTTTTAATCTTTTATTGGTTGATTGTTATTCTTTTGTTATATGATCTAGTCATAACAACTACGATATCTTCATAAATTTTCAGTACTTTACTATAGGTTCTATAATAAAACACTTTCTATCAAAAGGACCCATGTGGCAACTTTGGTTTTTGCTCTTGAACAAATTATATAAAGATTTTTAACAAATGAACAAAATATATTCTTTTCTGCTCTCTGCGTAAGTTTTATGCGGCATTTTATGTAATTAAGTAAAAACAAAAATTTTTTTAATGACGTATGGCAAATAAGACAAGAATCGAAGAAAAAACATTCAATACTTTTTAAAATCCCGATAAGTGGAAATCAAGCTTTATAAAAAAGCTTAAAATGACATGATCGAGAACATTCACTCGTTTAAAAATTATTTTGAGGATAATAATCCCGTCGAAGCCGCTTAACCGGAATCCTGTGGATTCAAGACGCGTAATCCCAATCCAATTGGCGATTAATCGACGGTTCTAACGACCTTACTTCAAAAAACATTCATCACCTGGCTGATTCCTGAAATGATATTCTAACATTCGTAATCGGAGACGATATTCGTGTTCGGCGTCGGGAATGACGTCATTACATTCGTCGTTTTCGTCGTCAGGCAGTTCCGGCTTCTTATCTTGTTCCAGACGGATACGCACGTTTCGATCGCTGTAGTTAGCCGGGTTTTTCGCGCACTTTCCAAAACTTTTGTAATAATTGGAATCGACGCTTAGCAAAGGACAAGAACCATCCATGTCAAAGTTTTGAACGTTGGCGGTGTTATAAAAACAATTACTAAACTGCAAAATTTTAATTTTACTAATGGACATACAATTAAAACCTAGTTCGATAAAAAAATTTATTTAGTACTTCTGACGGGCACTATCGAACATCGCAATTCGTAACATGTTCAACGGTTTTGAAATTACACTAAAAGTTTTGCATACAAGACAAGAGATTAATCAAAACAAAAATAAATCACTGATTAAAATTTTATATTCTGTTCAAGTTCGACGACTTCGTAAAACTTTTTTTAAATTAAGCACTCGTTCTACTTTTTTACGAAGAAAGTCGATTGGCAAGCTTTAACAATGAATAGGATTGCCAACAAACGAAGCTTCTGTTTTTTTGTTTAATTGTTTACATCATGAACCAGTCAATCAATAGTCAGCTCAATGTTACCATAATTTACACCGTTATTTAATAAATCAGTAAACCAGCACACCAAAAAGTATTGGATTTAGATTTTGGTGGTGTTAATTTCGTACGTTACAAGAGTTTAGCACTACAGTGATTGCATTACAATTGTTTGTTTAGGGCAGCGTTTCTCAAACCTTTTTTTCTGCGACCCAAATAAGTTTGAGTGAGCACATATTGAAACAACACGAAGGTGTTATATGTACAATGGTGGACATTCAAAGTTTGGGACCCGAGGCAAGGATTTTCAAAACTGGATGTTCTCTAAAAAAATATGGCTTTGATCTCGTATTTCCCTTTTTTCTCCCAAAATCATAGTGATCTCTAAAAAAAAAAGGTCTTCACTTCGATTTGATCTCTTTTTTCTCTATTTTTTTCCCAAAATCATAGTGACTTTAAAAAAAAAGGTCTTTAACTCGAATCTGACTCTGATTTCTAGATTTTCGTCTTAAAATCGTAATGTTCTCTTAAAAAAGAGTTTTCACTTTTGAAATTTTGTGTGCGCAGTTCTTTTTCTTTTACGTGCGGTAATTTACAAGTTTTTGCGACCATTCCGCGTAGCCTTGGCAACCCACATTTGGGTCGCGACCCATCCGCATAGTCTTGGCCACCCATGGTTTAAGAAACGCTGGTTTAAGGTAATTGAAATCTAATTATGGCATAGCTTTCAATGTTGTAGCTTGTGTGTTTTAACATCCATCTACGCTCCAAAGACATTTTTGTTCATCACAAATTCTTCTGGGCATTTGAATGTGATTTTCTATGTCAAACCAGTGACGTTCAGAGAAGGAAATCTAAGTATTCAGAAATTGTCAAATCTAATTCCTTTTAAAACCAAAACTGTTGACTTGTTCTCGATTTTTTCAATATTGAACAAAATTATTTTTTCGTTTTTTGCTTCGAATTCGCCTTTAACTTAACGTTGTAGTAACACAACATGATTGCAAAGCTATCAACCGATAGAAAACTTACTGCTCTAGACATTTAGACAAGGTCAGGGGTTTTCAGGGGGACCACGAGCAGTTTGGCCTTCACTTGACTTTTGGAACGAAAATGAAGAAATCAGAGAGAGTTTCAAAGTGATGACATTTTTTTGGCCTTCACTTGACTTTTAGAATAATAATCTAAGCAGGGGGCAACGGGTGTTTGAGAGTTTCTGAAGAGGGGCCACGAACCACCAAAGTTTGAGAAATACTGGACAAGGTAAACAACTCTCTAAAAGTGATTACTCTCGTGATGCTATGCAGCAAAAAACCTTTACTTCATGCAATCGTAAAGCTGAATTGCAAAACGCCTCGATTCTTAGGTAATCACTCTTTTAAGATCTACGGAAGCAAGACAAAATTACCCAAATAATTAGGTTTCTATGAGATCATAGTGGCTTGTCAGAAGAAAGCCTGTAAATTTGCACGATAGTTCATTAATATCAAAATAGTCTCGCGTGCTTTTTTAACTTAAAAATACGTTTATTTCCTTGAAACTGACACTGTTGTAACGTTTGTTCTTACTTCATTTAAAAGACTCGAGCTTATGATGCTTGTGTGAAGCAAATCCAGGTTCACTCTTCCAACATCAAACAAGTGCTGTCAGTGTGATCCGGATTGCTGTTCGTCACGTGACTCTTAGCGGCCAGCAAAACAATTTTAAATATTATTTGAGCTTTTTTTTATTTAATTTTTTGGTCATTGCGAACCTTAACGAATAGTTTTGGAATGCCCGGCTCAAGTGATTCTTTCAGTCACCGCCTAACATCTGAGGAGCAAACGAACCCTTTATATAAGACTCAAAGCAGACCAGAACCTGACCCGAACTCGAAAATTTACTTAAATTTGAATCAGACCGGAATGTTAAGTTGCGCTATTGTCAAATCAAACTGGCTTAAAACCAACAAAATGTGCGGCTGAAAGCAACAAATTAACGACGCTGAAATAATTCCTAATTTATGTTTTTCTTAATTTAAATTTCACTCATTTTTTAATAGCATGCTGCCAATATTATGATAAACAGGACCTGCTGTCATATAACCCAAAATCAGACCTGACACTTTTAACATGTTGTAAAATAATAACTCATCGTGGGTGGTAATCAAACTTACGTTAACTCACGTAATACATTCATCTAAAAGAGATTCTAAACGTTGGCTGCAACTCTGGACAAAAATAGATAAAAATATCGGTGCTACTTTAGAAGGCGATCTGCCTACATGCCCGATTTTATTTTATTAGCTTGTCTCAGATGAAAAAAAGAGTTGCATTGTTAAAACATTAAACCAAACTTATTGAAAACCAATAACGAATAATGAACTTGCAAGTAACACAAACGGATGTTAAATTAAGTAAATATTTACTGTTGTTATTTCTTTGCGCAAATGATAATGTTCTTTTTATTTAGATTTCTTCACATTAAATTCTTGTTCAATTTTTTACAATCGCAAAAACTATGCACGTTTTCCTTGTGAAAACCACAAGGTTAGAAAGCACAGTACTAAATCTTATTTTCTGTCTTATGAATATCTTGAAGCAGATGTTTACATCTTAACCCTCGATTTACCGGTAGTAACGTATTCCCTTACGAATAACATAGTCAAAATCTATTTTTGTAATTTAGGGCCAATAGGTTATTACATGTAAATAGAAATATCTTGACGAAGTAGTTGTATATAGTAATACTGATAACGACTAAAAAATAATTCTCTCACCAGGCAAAACACACTTAGGCGCCTGCACTTCTTGGTAAGATTTTTCTCTTGGTTAAATCTATCTGCCTAGTTAAAGTTAGTTCAAATTGGTTTCGTTTGTGTAAAATCAAACGGCAGCCTCAGATTTTACAATTTACTTTTATTTTATTTATTTATCTCTATGTTTATCGTCCTGACTTGCAGGAAAGCAAAGGAGGCGCTAATACATAGGGTAAGCAATTACCCCAACCTGATTTCGGAGATGCCAAGATATTGCTGGCCACTTGAAATTTAATGGAGACATGACTAAAATTTAAAACTGCTTTCCAAGACCACCAAGCAGGGGAGTGTGTCGTAAAGTGTCTTTCCCGAAGATACAACAGAACTGCGCAAGTAGGTGATTACAAAACTAAAGCTGTTAAAAAAGCAATTTTATCCGGTTCACAGAGCGCAATAAAACAATCAATCTCTCTGAAAGTGAAATGTTATTTCAGTTAATTAAGACTGATCAATTTTGTCGCTGTTAGAAGTATGTAAAATGCACATGTACTTTCAACTGAGCCGACGAGATCATTATACGATTTCGCGGCGCCTTTACCTAAAAATCGACTCGAAAAAACTCCGCTCATTTTCCTTCAACAATTAACTCGAACAGTCGGCTTCAAATATAAGAATTTTTTTATAATTATCGCAATGAATCATTATGTAACGTGAGTTTCAAAATTGCATAAAATAAAAAACTTTTGTTCAAGATCAATAATTCTTTTTTCTACAGCACAACTTCAAAACTCATTTTCTCTATTTGAAACTCAAATCTAATCTTAATTGCAGCTGTGCAGCTCATAACAAAGCACCCAATCGATGGGCTTACTAAAACTTTAACCTTCTGTCTATCCGAGCTCGATAATTTAATAAGATTTTTTCTCAAATCTTGAGAAATTTAAATATTTACAAAGTCTAAGAGTAAAACAAAAAAATACTCTCTGCAAACAGAAAAATCTTTTAAAGCCTTTTTAATAGCAGAAAATGCTGGAAAAAATTATTTTTCTCGTTTAAGGCCCGTTTCCACTACGAGCGTGGAAAAAAGCATTCTTTGTTTGTTTTATTGCTTTTTTTTGCGCTCGCTTCAATTTTAACCGCTCGCTTCAATCGAAGATCAATAAAAGAGAGAAAGAATGCTCTTTTCCACGCTCGTAGTGGAAACGGGCCTTTACATAAGATGGAAGTTCCAGTCACCTTTTTCTTATTTCAATATTGCTCTTCTTTTTCTCTTTTTTTTCTGCAGTTACTAAACCCAGAATAAGTAAAAACTTGGTTTATTTATGTCCAGGGGCAATTTAATTTTATAAACAAATTTAACATGTTCTAAATTACTTAGTGTTATAGATTTCGGTAAGTTTTGAACCATAATATTGTAGCCTATTCGGTTGTTCACAGTAATCAATGATGCTTCGGCTATTTACTTCTTACAACAAAGCTTGGTTTGAATATTTTCTTTTGTGACTCGCTCAGATGGCTCAAAAACTGAACATGATACGAGCTTCGCTTTTTATGTTAACAGGTTTGTTATTAAACAAGAGATTGTTTCTCAGTTTTTTCTGCAGGACTGTTCGCAATACTTAAATCACTGTACTGTATTTCGAGAAATAGGTTTACTTAGTTACTTAGTTAATAAAACGTTATACATAGGCTTACTTAGTTAATAAACGTTAATTACTTAGTGATAGTCTCGGCTCATTAAAAGCTTTATCTACATTATCGTACCAAAAAATTCAATAATAATAATAATTTTAATCATTTGCTTTTCTCTAGTAAAAAGTGGACTACAGATATCAATGATGTGGATACCTCCACATGTAGGAATCAAGAGTAATGAGATAGCCGATTAACTAGCTAAATTGGAGACTTTGTCGAAATCCATCTAAAAGAATTAATGGTGCCATATCAAAAAAATGTGTGATTCTGCCAATTTTGTAAATGAAACTCAAAAGTTCGAATTAAAGATTATGCTAATAATTTTTGGAACAATTTTTACAAGTCGCCACCTACTGGTGGTGGTTATAAATCTTTATTCCCTTATTCAAAACTATCTCTAACTTCACAATTTAATTTTTGTTTACCAACAGGTCACTGCGGACTTAATAAAAAATTGCATAGAAATCCACATTCTTCGGGTCTATGTTCTTTAGGCTCCGTACCTGAAGATGTCAAACATGTACTTCTTCACTGTCCTCGATGCTCTAATGCAAGAGATATTCTTCGCTCCAACCTAACTAAATTTAAAGCCGATTTTAGCTTAACGTCTACACTTTCTGATATACTTAAGCCGTATTTATCGTACTTTATCCATTCAAGTAAAATCCCTATATAACATGATTTTTGTATAGCATGCTGTTTCACTATTAATTTTTATTTTGTACAGAAGTGTGCAACCTTTGAATTAGGTTTTTTACTATTTCTGCTTACTTACAGGTTTCACCCTTTGTATACATTGTGTCTTATAAGTATACGCGAAAGTGTAGGCCTACACGACTAACTTTGTTTTCGCTTGTATTTTTTTCCTCTTGGGGCTCAAAAACTATAATCATTGTAAAGCACCAAAAAAACCAAATAATAATAACAATACAGTAAAAGAATTACGTAATTTAAACGTAGTTGGATTAACTCTTGTTGGCTGACTGAACAGAAATAGTGCTTTTGTAAATACAAGATTTTAAGCTGAAACGTCTCTGTGTTAGTCAGAAAATTTGGTGTCAAAAATTTTGGATTTCGAGTTGAAGACAAGAAAAAAGGTAACACTTTGGCTATAGGCGTACCAAACCAAAACATTTTGGGAAATGGCGAAACAATTTTGCCCAAATTTTATGTGACAATTGCCCAATCATGATTTTGCGTCATTTTTATGGAAAAGCCAATTAATAGAAAGATTTTCGTTTTATCTCCATCTTTATCCTCCTGTCTTGCAAGAAAGCGACGGAGGCGCTAATACGTAGGGCAAGCAATTACCCAGACCCGCTTCCGGAGATGCCAAGATATTGCTGTCCGCTTAAAATTTTTTAGCTTTTTAGTCTTATAGATATAGGAATGAAATTTAGAACTGCTTGCCAAGACCACCAAGCAAAAGAAATTGCCATAAAGTGTCTTTTCCAACCACCAAGCAAAAGAAATTGCCATAAAGTGTCTTATGTAACAGAATGGTGCAAGTAGGTTTTGAACCGGCACCATGTCAATTACAACCACGGCGCTTTTACTCATTCGACAACACTGCCGACAATGTAACAGCAAAAACAAAACGAAAAAACAAAAGGGCTTATGCAGAACAAAGGTCTATTATTCGTGTGGTTATTCACAATTACGAGAAAAAGGATGAACATTCTGGACCACTGGGTTAATTACTATTTCTTAATCGGCGTTCAACCGATGCGTTTCTAATATTTGTCAATATCGTGAAGAGTAATTGAACGGGACATTTTCAACCAAACAAGTTTAACTAGCACCGAATGAAAAACACCCGCCCGATTTAACAACACACAATCGGAAATCCCTATTGCTTCGGCAAACAGTCATTCTTTAAGTGACCCGAACAATTTAGTCAAGCCGTAATAACCACGTTTATTTGGTAATTTTCTCGAACATTGATCACTTCCACGTGTGTCGCGCGAGTAAACCTCGTTTTAGCGAGTTTGACAGGTTGTTCAGAGCGAAACAAAGTACAAGAAAAATACCACAATTAATCGGTGATAAAGAGTGTGATAACCGCTTAAAAGAATATTAGTAAACTTTCTTTACACTGCATGGGCGTTTTACGAGGAAAAAAGCGTTGCATAAAACTTTGATAGTGCGGGAAGAATGTTTATTGGTGCATTTTATATGGAAAAATTTTTTGTCAAATCTTTTTCGGGAATTACCAAGCAAGTTCTTTTCTATATCTGTTCATTGTTAAGTGCAAGACTATAATGGGCAAAAACCAAATTTAAACGTTATACCAAAGTTGTAAATACTATACATGTATAAGTCGCCAAAAAAGCATGACTAAGTATTGTTTTTTAAGATTCTCTCAACAGAAATAATTCAGTTTTGCTTTTTTTTACAATATATTTAGTTTTTATTGCCGTCCTTTTTTTCAAAATTGTTTGAACTGTTTTAACAAATTGCACCTAAGCATAAAAGTAAATCAATGTTTCTCATTTTTTGCAGTTGAAAAAAGTCGATATTTTTATTGAAGTTTAATTTGAAAACAGATCTAATCATTGTAAATCGAAAGTCTAAGGAATTTTTTTCGCTTATCAGCAAAACCAAAATTCATTCGTTTCAGATCGACGATAAACCGCAGTTTCATAAAAGTTGCCTGGATTGAGATTGACTAAGAGATTATTTCAAGTTTACTAATCCACGTTTCCGAGCCCACCAGTCTTGTTTAACAATTGACATCAATTTTTTTCAATAACTCATTTGCTAACAGTGCTCTTACGAACTTGGGAGTAAGATTTCCGGACTCTTTTTAGGCTAATTTGCACACTAAATTTAAACGGCGGCTCTCTTTCAACTTACATTCATTCAATACTTTTTATACAGTACAAAGCCTTGACCACTTGTCCATTTATAAATACTCAATAGCTTAAAAAACAAGAAAATGAGCCTATCTAAATTCAACGGCTAAAAAACAAGAAAACTTGCCTATTATGCTACATTACGCGCTGTGTTTAGTTTTGCAGAACATAATTCTTCCTTTACTTTCGATTTTTTTTCATTCGATATTCTGTCTCGGTAGATTAATGATTAGCATACTAATGTCGTCGTGATGGTCTAACTACGTAAGAACTCGTATTCATTGTAAGAGTTTCATTTTATTCCTTAAATAAGACATTAAAAAATTGCATTTACTAAGCAGAGATTTCACTGTCTTGAGTTTCATCAAAAACACTTCCACAATGTACATTATGTTCATCGATTACTGCCAGCCATTGTCTAAATGAGGAAATTTACGACTAACAAGCAGCCCTTTGCAAATCAACGCTTAGACTTAATTCAATAAACTCATCATTTCCGATCAAATGAAACAGCAAATGGAAAAACTCGCAGAGCTCAGACAACAAAATCGTTCGCTTCGTGACGTGATAAGTGTTTAGTTTTGCTTTCTTCGTGGATTTGTTTTCCCGTGGTTTTTAGACTTATTTATTGCGCAGGTCCGTTTTGCATAAGCGCAGTTTTTAAGCAACAAATCGTTCTATTTCAACACCGTGTTGGTCAAAGTACAGGATGAAGCACGAGTAGATGCGATAATTTATTTTTTTATTTTAGCATTTCTAGTGTTTAAAGTTGAGTTGAGAAAACAAATGTCTACAGCAGTGGTTCCCAATCTTTTTGGTGTTATGGACCCTTTTCGTGATTTGGCTGAAACTCGTGGACCCTTTTATAAAACCAGTTAATATTATTACGTGTATATGGTTTCTACAGGAAAATGAGACAAAATTTCAAATATTATTGAAAAGCATACAAAATAACTCGTGAAAAAGTTTAGCAATCTACGTTTGCAATGGAATAATAACAGTTTGAACAGAGTATTCCGTGCAATGAATAAGGTGGGAGGAAAGATTGCAAAAACAGCATTGCTACGTCATTTTAGTCTCAAACTAAGGTTTTGCAATTTTTCGGTGAAGTAAATAATACATCTTAGGTGTGCTCAGTATCCTGAATCTGCAAGTTGAGCAAAAGTTAACGAGATTTGTTTTATGTTTCGTATAAACTGATTGATATACTTGGGAAAAGCGTAATACGGAAAACAAACTGCAGTGTTTGTGTGTCAATTAATGTTTTGTGGAAGCGTATTTTGTAACATATGGAGCCTCACTCTAAAAAATTATAACAGCTAATTAGAATTGTCACAATTACAAGAGGAAAGATTATAACACTGAGAGTAGCTCTTATTACTATAGTTCAAATAAGCTGTAGGAAGTGAAGTAGATTAACATCATTTCTGTTAATTTGCACAGTTGATTGAATTTGACAGATTGAACAAGGTTTTTAATAAACACATCTGCTGTGCATCTTCATTTAGTTTAAGAATAAGCGGTAAGAAGAAGCAGATGTAAAATGTCTCTTGGGCTGTATTGAGTACTAGAATGAGGTTACATCCATAAATAGTAAATACCATTAGAGAAGAAAAATCTCTATATTGGATTTGTTTCCAAGTTCTCTCGCATTGCTTATGAAGCTCTCAAAATTAAAATGCATTTTTTATCACTTACAATACTCGCAAAAAGATTGAACGTTTTTAAAAAGACACAGAAGCTTTCCCAGAAGTATTCTGAATTTAATGAATCCCCAAAATTCTGATAGAAGTTTAAATAAAACCAATGCAAAACTTCTTGTAATTTCTATCTCTCGCTATCACAAAAGAAAAAATCCTCAGTAGAAGCTGATGAAGCCATGGGAGAAAAAAATTACCGAAAATCATGATTAGAAAGAAAGCTATTAAAAGAAAACATTTGGCAGCATGGCTGATCGGTTAAAAGCGCCAAGATTTAATGGCGAAATCATCGAAACGGTCACTGTTCAAAATTTATTAATGCCATTATTCTGTCTCGTGTACTAAGAGGGAAGTGTCATCATGTGTCTTTGGGAAAGACACTTGATGGCACTTTCCTCTGCTTGGCGCTCCTAGCAAGCAATTCTGAAATTTCAGTCTTATGTCTAATAAAAACTAAAAAACCGAAGTAGAAAATTTCGACCGGACAACAATATCTTGGCATTTCCAGAAACAGATCGAGATAATCGCTTCACAGTAGAGTGTCTCCGATGCTTTCCTGTGAGTTAGGAAAATAAATATAGGAATTTAAAAAAAGAAAAAGAAAAAATAGCTGCTTTATCACTCTCAAACAATACTCAGCTACAATACCCAATACGGCTTCTCAACAAGGCTTTTTATCAAAACTACGCAAAGAAATAGTCTTGAATTGCAAAATAAAATTAGATATCTATCTGTCAGAAATTTCTCCACGAATAGACAAGCTACACAAAAGCAAATAATGTTAAAATATCGCATTGAATTTTATTACTTCAATATCGTTTTGAAGTAAACAAACATGTACGTTCATATGGTCTAGGTTTCATGCTAGGTTGTAGAGTGGAGCTTGGTTTCTAGCATTGCGCAGACTAGTCGTTTTTTCAAGCTTAACCATGTGGCGGGTTATTTTCTTTTGCAATAATTTATGGTTTTCATCTTGTGCATGAAAAGTTCATAGACTCCCGAAAATTACTCTATGCACCCCTGGGGGTCAATGGCCCTCCGGTTTAAAAACCACTGGTCTATAGACTAGATCTGATGCCTCTTAGCTACAAAATGTTTATGTGTCAATCAATTTTTAAAGCTCGGTTTAAGTTTTGTTTCGGTAAAAATAGAAAAAAATTTTCAGAAATTTATTGAAAACGCAACAATACAAAAAAGGTTTTTACCAAAAAAATTGATCAATAAAATAAGTAAGAAGCAAATATGATTCGACTCAGCTCTGGTTGTTTCTTGGGTTTTGAAAAAGAATTTGAAAATTTGTACCTAATTTTTAAAAATTTTTTTACTATTTAACAAAATCACATAATCCTTTTTAAACAATTATAAAAATCATTTTTGCATTGTTGCATTGAAAATAAAAAAATCAATTTCCGATTGGTTTTGTCGGAATAGGTAGTCATATATTATCCTTTGAAAATGGTTACAACGACTCAAACGTCACAATGAAAGTTAACAATAAGTAATTTCTTTGAACCACTTTTAGAGATGTCAAAACATACCCCTTCAACTAAATTCTTCATTTTGCTTTTTAGCTGTTATGTTGAAGTATGAGATTACTATCAGAAGTGCTTTTCAAAATCACAAAGTAAAAGAAACCAAGCGCTTTTTTTTCAAATGAGACAAGTGTTTGATTGTATATTAAATATACAGTACAATCTGGTAATATCGACTATTTTTGTTCTAAAAGTTAGCTTGTTCATTTATAGATTATCGAGCTTCAAATGTTGCAAAAAAGCATTTAGCCGCCAAATAATTCTATTTCTACCATAGTTTCGTTAACATTTACCTTTTAATATTCTCCTTCTTTAAAACTTCTTCAATTTACAAGTTCTACCTTCAAAAATATAGTTTGAAGTTGCCAAAAACTCTAACTTGTAGCAAGCGCTAAACTGCAAAAAGGCTCAGGACCTATCGGCTCAATATCTTTTTTTTTAAGTTACACTTTACCAAACATTACGTTACTCAAATGTTACACTTTAAAGTTCTTGAAAACCGAAAACGGTTTCAGGAGTTCTGACACATATAGAAATAAATTTTTTTTCTCAAGATAAGCACATAGTCATAACGTAATGACGTCAAACACATAGTGGAATTGATGATGCGAACCTTGTTCTTGTGACTGTCAAAGTTGAAATCACGAAGTTTCTCGGTCCTACCTTACAAAAATATATTTCTTAGAGTTGGGAGGAAGACGTTAAAAAACAAAAAAATGGCTGCCAAAATTTAGAGAAGATTATAATTAAACTAAATCGTACTTTACGGAGGTAAATCTAATTAGGTATTTAGCAAACACTTTATCGCTTCTTCACGTAGTCCATCAAATCGTAATAAATTACGTAACCATAGGTGGAGTCGAAATCAAACAAACTACAAAGTATAAAGTTTTTTAAAAAACTAAACAAAGGAAATTAAACACGTTTATGCTTGAAAATTTAGTGGATTGAAAAAGCTTAACTATATCGACTGCCACCGACTTTTTTCTATAAGAAATCCTGAACTCCGGTTTTTTCAACAAGAAGTCCTGAATTTTAAATTATTTCTATTTTTTTATTTCTAATTTGTCAACAGCCTTACTTAAATTTTTCTGTAACTACATCCCATATAAAACTTTTTTTAACTTGTAAGCCTACTTAATTGGACAAAACCGCAGACTTTCTCCGGCAAGCTTAACTACCAGTGTATTGGCTCTACGAATAAATCTGTCGAGAAAAAACATATTATGAATGCGACTGGCTTTTCAAACAGCCTTGTACTTACATACTCGTGCACGTTATAAGTGCTAAAAACCAGCAACATCGCTGAAAAAAAGCGAAAACTTTTTTTAAGCGCAGAGCAAGCACAACGGTAAATTACTTTTCGAGGCCGGTTTTATTTTTAGTTTTTTGGATAGCTATAAATAGTCAACTGCTAGGTATTACTGTTGAAGTAGAAAATAAGATAACTTGCCTGAAACAAAAGTTAATTTTGAAAAACAAAAAAATCTTAGCCACAGGTGTTCGGCTATGTCTGCAAATTCATAGTTAAATAGTTGCACTGTTCATATTATGTAATATATAATAACTTCTTGCTCAAATGCACAATTGCACATGTCGCACGACGCATTACTTGGTTAAAAAAGAATTGCAATCCTTTAAATACAACTATAATATAATGTTTTGTACTAAATGCTTCTTCTTTTATTTTTTGTGTACACATTGCAAAGCAGTCACTGGATCCCAAAATCAAGTAATAATCTTTGGAGCAATTTCAGCATTTTTTAAAATTATTTCTAGGCATGATATTAAACGACTAATTGAAGTGCAACAAAACAAAACCACAAGACAAAAATAGTCAAAACCATTGCCAATTATTCTACTTTGTTAGCACTGCACATATCTGTACACGTATGCGACATCAGTTTAAAGTTTAATGCATCTTTCACACTTCACTTGTGCATAACAGCTGTCTACGTGATCACCAACACTATATCATCGGTTTAAATTTTTCTTTCAGAAAACTCAGATTTTTATTAAAATTTAAATTTTTTTGCACTTGTTTAAAGATTGAACTCGAACTATAGTATAAATTGTCTAGTAAGTTTCAAAGTACATGTAGTTGGTTGCCAAATTTCGTCTTTATTTGTTGATGAGCAGAAAGCATGAGTGACCGTGTATAACTCTTCTAAGGTGTATGAAATTGAGAACCGCTGGTGTAGAAGGACAAACGCTCTACAGTCTGCTCAAAAACGTATTGGAAAAAACCTTTTCATTGTAATAGTGAAATCAAAAAAAGTCTCGTAAATTGATCGACGTTTTGGAATTTTACAACTTGCACAAAAACGGAAGATAGGCGTCATTCGCACTTGATAAATAAGTGTGCAGTTAAAAAACAAGTAAACAATCTTTAAAGCTGCAAACTTTGCGCGATTGTAAACCGCAGATTTTGTAAAATTGAACAACAAAATAGCCTTCGTAGTAAGTTGTCGAAATAAGAGTAGACTTATTTCGCTATAAAAAATCAGTAGATCACTGATAACCCTTTTAGATGACGATTTTACGACAATTGCTCGTGAGACGTATCTCAATTCAATTCTTCTTTTTAGCACAGGAAAATCAGTCTACAACTTGTTTAAAATTCTTTTTATTAAGTTAATTTATACTCAATTTCCACTGCATACAAGTCGTCTCCAGTTAAACTTTATTCAAAGAGATTCTATTTGAATAAGATTTAACTGAACATTACTTGTACATAGTCGAACACGATTTTAAACTAAGTTAATAAAAAATTTTTTCTGACAAGTTGTAAACTGATTCTCGTCTACTAAAACTAAAATTTAAAGAAAAAGTTTCATTCTCTTTTTCATTACAAAATTTTAATTGCCGAAATGAATTTTTTTTTTATTATTATTTTCTTGATTTTCGATTTTAACAATTGATTCTTTATCTAACAATTCTTTTATCTAACTTTTGAGATAATTGAATTAAAAAGGCTTTCGATTTTTATAACTTCGTCTTAAAAATTTTGATTGCATATCTTTAATTGACTAACAGTAGGGTTACCAACTTTCTGTTTCGCCATTCCAGGACACCTTAATAAAGGGGCGTCGAATCTTTTTAAGCCGAGGGCCATTTTGGCTCATCAAAAATATTGGCGGGCCAAACAAATGAAACACCTCGATTTTTGTCCCAAAATCGTAGTGATCTCTAAAAAAAAAGGTCCTCACTTGAAATCAGTCTCGGATTTCATTATTTTTTTCTTGAAAACTAGTGATGTCGGAAAAAACAATAGAAAAAGGAGTTTTTACATAAAATCTGTCTTTGATTTCCTGCGGAATTTCTGCCAAAATAGGCAGGACAGAGCCCAAAAAGTTGTCCCAAAACAATCCAAAGAGCTGTCAGTAAATTCCGGGACAAAAGTGACCCAGCCCGGGACACGGGACGCCAGACGTCAATTCCGGGACTGTCCCGGCCATTCCGGGACGGTTGGTAGCCCTAACTAACAGTAGTAGGCAAACTACGGCCCGCGGCCCGCATGTGATCCGCCAAGTCATTTTTTCCGGCCAGTAAAGATTCAATACGAACGATGTGGCAAATAAAAAAGAAGACTTTTTTGTCTTCAAGTAAGTTTGAGGCACGAATTTACGTTGTAAATACTTGTGCGGCCTCCATCAAAATTAACTTCTGAATCCAGATCGTGGTAAAAAGTTTGCCCAACCGTGGACTGTTACATTGATCAACCTACTTGCTATTGTTGCCTTTGTTTGATTTAAACGAAAAAATATAAACCCGTTTGTGCGGCTCAGTTTTCAGCTTTTTGCATGTTCTTTTGTAAAAGCCAATAAAAAGTCACGCGTTAGTAAACAAGAATACATTGTATGTGAATGGCTTGATTGATTCTGATTTAACAATTCAAACAAGCTTGAATTATAATTGATTTTCAGCCAAATCAATCTATTATCGCGCACTCGAGTCAAAATAAATACAATTTGTTTCTCAAGCAAAAAAATAGAGATAATTACTGTTTAAAAATTGAAAATCAAATTTTCAATTTCAATTGATTGAAAAAAATTATTAGTTAATTATTGTTAGGTCATTTTAAGTAAAATGCCATTTAATCGTCACGAATTGAACACAAGCTTGGTACACGAGTTTGTCATTAATCAACTAAAAAACTAAAGTAAGACAACAGTACAACGCAGAGTTGTGAATTGCCAGTAATAAAGTTTATTGCTTTTGCAAGCACAATGTAGGTTTTATGAAATTAAACAACATTAGAGGAAAAACGTCCAAACAGGGTAACTGAGTGGAGACGGACTTGATACCATCCGACCCGCACTCCTAGTTTCAAATCAAACGCTTAATTTTTTGGCTTTTCTACCCTCATCAAGCAGTAAACATTATGGTGATTACCATTTGTGCCGACACTTTTACTTGGAGCGGAAGGACGCGAGTTTGATGTTCAGTCTACTTACAAGATTTATGTTCTGCCTTTGGAAAAGACACTTCACAAAAATTTCCAAATGGGGTGATTAAGCAAAGATTCCGCTTGAAGCAGAAAGC
Source organism: Diplosoma virens (assembly GCA_963680785.1). Lineage (NCBI taxonomy): Eukaryota > Metazoa > Chordata > Ascidiacea > Aplousobranchia > Didemnidae > Diplosoma > Diplosoma virens. The sequence goes on along the minus strand of OY796880.1, from coordinate 25,013,959 downwards.
AGCAACTAGGGCAAATCGCTCAAACGAAGAAGCAATGAGCAATGAACTAGAACAGTGATAAAGTGTATTGTATATAGCAGTGGTTCTCAACCGCCGGTCCGCAAAAATTTATTCCAATTTTATACTTTAAGGAGGGGCTACGAGTTTAGAAGTAAAACGTTGTTAGAAGAATGTTAACAGTAATTATTGATTTTTCTTAATAGCTGAATGCAAGATCAAGGCTTAGATTGGGGAAAATATGTAGGGATGTGTACGGAAGGAGCTGCCAGCATAGTTAGTTGTCATTGGGGTGCAACAGCAAAAATAAGAAAAGTTGCAAACAAAAATCTACACAAAGCATGATTCACCGAGGACATTTAGCTGCCCAGAAATGTCATTTAAAGAAAAATGACGTTATGATCCGAGCAGTTAAAATTATCACCGAGCATCATTAATTAAAATTAAAATTAATTAAAATTATTACCGAGTATTTAAGGCTTTTTGAGGCACTGTGTTTGAATATGGCTGCGCAAAATCTTCATCTCATCTTTCATGCAGAAGTGATATGGCTTTCGAGAGGAGCGTTCTTGCACGTCTTTTTCAGTTTTGGAAAGAACCAAATCAATTTTTACGTAAATGAACATTTCCCATAAAAGAATTTTTATCCGATAAAATGTGGATAAGCAAATTTGCATATTTAGCAGATATATTCAGCCGCTTGAATGACCTTAATAGCTCTCTTCAATGTTATTGCATCAATATATTTATAGTGTGCAATAAAACTAACGCTTTCAAAAAAAGTATGAAAATAAATCAAGAAATAAGCTTCTAGTTATTGAGAGGAATGGTGCCAGACTACCCTTCAACTAAATTAAGACAGTCATCGCGAAAACCTAAGCAGGAAAACATAAAAGTTTCATGAAGTAACTCTTTTGGAAATTGGGAATTCTAACTAAAAATTTACACTTCCAAACTTAAATATTAATAGTGAACATCAAAAGTACTGACTATATTACAAAACAAAACAATCAAAAATCAGTACTAAATAAGAAAATTTTGAAATTTTGTTTTTGAAGCAATTATAGCGAACAGTATTTTGTACCTTCTTGTAAATTATCTGCCCCACTGTGTCCCCCCCACGCTTCCGGGCCCCTGATTCCACCATTCAAAAACTTCAATAGAGCTACGTTTACTACGTATTACAAGAAGACAGCAGCAAATTTCATATTAAATAGAGTTCTTCTGATGTTAAATGCTTACTTTTGTTTTAAGAAAAAATTTTTATATTGATTTATCGCGTTTATTACAATTTTTTCAGACATTTAAAAAATTACCGGATCGCAAAATCTTTTTTGAAATATTGCCGGTCCGCAGGCTTAAAAAGTTTGAGAACCACTGGTATATAGGCAACCTTAATATCGCTTTCGTCATAAAAAGTGTAGCAGTATTGTATTTTCATGACATAGGATCAATTCTATTTGTTTTTGATAACTAGCCACGTCTGTGTTTAAGGTTACCAACAGAGGCGCTCAAAATGGCAACAAATTTGATGCTGGCTTTCACTTCGGACTTAATACAAACAAGGCTGAACGGAAAGTTTGTCCTTTACAGCTCCACCAGAATTCTTGGAATAAATGCGGCAGTGATGGTGAAGAAAAAACGTCAGAGCTCGCACGCTTGTTAGTGCTCGATTTATAGGGAAAGCAGGAATAGTATGATTTGCGCTTTGATAAAAACGCCATGTTGGTTTTAATGTAATGAAAAAAAGAGACCTATGTTGTGCAAAGTTGAATGGAAACGGGCAATCCGTTCAACGGCATATATCCGGTGGGCAGCCCGTTGGCAATGTAACACAATATAAAACAGTGATTTTAACCGGGTATATGGTTCACAGTAGGATCTATTAACAGTATTTAAAGATGTAACACTTCGTAATGTAACCTAGTCTGATGGCAGCTTCGCTCCCGAATTGCAGCTAAGGCCTTTTTAGTCTTCATTAGACTTGGTGTCGGTCAGTAGACTTTATTATCCCGGCTTTTACCAAGACTAAAAAACCAATCTCTGAGACTTGCGCAGTTCTGCAAAAAAGAATCCACAAGTTTTGGCAAAGCCTTTAAAAAATTCACAACTCTGAAAAGTGTGGAAACCACTAGATTAGAAAAATCGTTGAAAATTTTTTTAATACCAATCATATCTTACCTTTAAAATGATTATACATCACTTCGTCCGCTGAATTGGGGGCTTGAAAATAATGTTATAGAGGTTTTTCACCCAAAGCAATCTAAGTCTTTTTGAAAAGCGGTTAAATTCTTAACTGGCTACAATTCAACTACTTAACAACGAACTATTTACAGCAATAATGACAAACAAAAACATATATGATTGCTGAAAACAGAAAGTACATTAAGTGCGGTAGATTCAGGTCAAGATTTACAGTAACTGAGAAAATGAAAACTTATCGTACGTTTAAATTAAAAATTGAAGTTACTTCTACTTATTGATGAAAAGCTGCCCAATTTTTGCTCTCACTATGCCTCCGTAAAACAATTGAAAATGTTGATAAAAATGATACGAGTTTACTCTTCAGCTAAGGCAAAAGCTTTTTTGCAAATTTTTTATATAAGAAAACTACAACTACCAGTATACATTTGTTCAGAATGCTAATTCGGTGTCAATAATAAGTGTCACACTTTGTTCATATTTCTAATCTTAATCTTATAACTTTATAGTTGATTTATTAAGTTTTTTACACTAATTTTTAAGCTTTCAATTACGTCATCTTTTCCATTGTTGCATAGTGATTGCGTAATTGGTACGCCAGCCCTTCCATTTCATCTTTTTCGTCTGCAAGTTGTTTTTATAAGAGTGTTATACAGATTCGTTTTATCGTTTTACTACCTTATCTTATGATTGTATTGTGACGTCATGCGCTGCTTGGTCCGATTGCTAGAATTAGTATAATAGTTAATCTAAGAAATCTTGCCGTTCTTGTAATTTCAATTATTATTCTGGTAACTTTGCTTTATATATACTGTATATATAAGCGTTTTTATATTATCATTCATTCCATTTGAGTCATTCTAGTTGAGAAGTGCTTGGGAATCGTTTGTGTTATTGTCGACTGCGTCGCGTTGTTTAAGTGTTTAAAGTCAGTAGTTCTCAAACTTTTAGCGGCCGCGGCAAACTTTGCTATCTTTCCAAATTTCGCGGCGCACTTGGACCAGAGTGCAGATCTTTTTTGGTCTGCACTGAGTTTTCCACGTTTTCCTTTACCTGATGCATTGCATACTCATAAAAGGCATACTCAAAAAGGCCTCGAATTTTTATGTAACTTTCTATAAATAAAGTGAAAACTTTCTTTTATTATTCTTTACTAGGTTTTGTACTGTTTGTTTTCATATAAAGTATTTAGGTTCCACATATCGTGAACGACAAGCATGTCAAACTCGCGCGAGTATGTGGGCCGTATCGGTGAAATTTTAGCGTGAAATTTTGCCGCTGGCCGCAATCTGGTTACAAAAAAAATTGAAGGCCAATAAAAAAAGTCTTCACTTGAATTGTTTGGCTGATCCAGGTTACTCTTTTAAATTTTACGTTGAAATCAAGGTGAGGACCAAAGAAAAGGTCTTTACTCAATTGGTTGGTTAATTTCGGCTAGAAAATCAAGTTCTTGCTAATAAACCTTGTCACTTTAATTATTTAAATTTAGTTCTGAATTTATCACTAATTTGATTACGTATGGAGCATCTGATCAAAAAATTTGTTGAAAGACTTTGCGGGGCGCGAGTTTGAAATGCCTGGTATACCGAAACGAGCCTGGAAGACAACTGATGACCAAAACTTTACGTAATGGGAATTATATTTAAAATTTTTAAGCTTTTTGGTTGCAACCCATAAAAAAACATACTTTTTCTCTGTTATAGAGTGTGTTTACGTTGCTGTTGCGGAACATGGATTAATGTATTTTAAAAAGTTTCGCGGCACACAGTTTGAGAAACACTGGTTTAAGTAGTCAAGAGTCAGTGTTGATGCTTTGAAAGTTAATTCTATAGTGAGATAAAATTGTTTTAGCCTGTGTGGAGCAAGAATTATTAAGTTTAATATTAGCCATCGGGGTGCTAATTTATTCTTATAGTTCAGTGCTTCTCAACCCTCAGTCGCCGTTTAATTTGATTGGGTTGCCAACGGCTGTAGTTGTGTAAAAATTAAATCATTTTTGTTGCGATTCCATAGTGGTTTTACTGATTTCTTTATTGCGTCATAGTTCTGTGCACTCTTGTGGAACAGTTTGGCAATAAGTTTTATTACTTTGTTCAGCCCAGTGTTTCTCAACAAGAGCTCTTGGCTCCCGAAGGAGAAATTTGAAATCTCAATGCAGGAAAAATTACTAGGAAAGGAATTTGAGACACATTCAAAGTGAATACCTTTTTTTTAGAAATTACTACTTTTTAGGGACGAAAATCGAGAAATCGGAGACAGATGCTTAAAGGTTTACTTAACTTTTTATGCTTGCAATAAAGTGTGTAAAAAAGATTGGGTTGCCAAATTTTCGCTTTCTATTTCCGCTTAGCATTTGGGTCGCCACAAAAAAAAGGTTAAGAAGCACTGTTAAGGCCCGTTTCCACTACGAGCGTGGAAAAAAGCATTCTTTCTTTGTTTTATTGATTTTTTTTGCGCTCGCTTCAATTTTAACCGCTCGCTTCAATCGAAGATCAATAAAAGAGACAAAGAATGCTCTTTTCCACGCTCGTAGTGGAAACGGGTCTTTAGAGCTCGTTTCCATTGCGAGCGTGGAATGGAGCATTCTTTCTTTGTTTTATTGATTTTTTGCTTCGGTTAGCGCTTGCTTAAACTTTAAGCGCGGAAAGATCAATAAAAGAAAGAATGCTCCATTCGACGCTCGTAGATGAAATGAGCCTTTATAGTTAGTCCATACGAAGTTGTGAGTGATTATGCACAGTTGTTGGCGCTGTGAATTGCTTTTAAGTTTGGTGAAGCTTGAGAGTCAAGTTTTACGAGAATTGTTCAAGTTCTTTTGATTTTTTGTGAATATATTTTTCACAGTCATAACCGTGGTTTCTTTCTATTTGTAGAAAGAAGTTTTTTAATGAATCCAATCGTACTTAGCCAGAACTAACTATTTTAAGAATTTCAATTTTCAACAAACTATTTTTATAGCCGACATAAAAAACAAACACAGCTTTACTTAAGCGCAGGTATTTAGGTTACCTAGTTCTACTGGTCCTTTCGGATTCCCGAGTAAAGTGGCGACAATAAGGTTCATATTCACACTTTAGCAATGGAAATGTTGAGGCTTGAATTATCTCGCTATCAATAAATAAAACTTCATTTGTAGAAAAAATTAGTCGAAACTCAACATCAATCTCCCAAAAATAGGAAAAAACATAATGGAATTTTTTTTTAATATCTAAAAAGATTCACATAAAATACGTATTAATCTTAAACCAATTGTCTTTTCAAAAAGTTTGGAACTTATGATTTCAAATGACAACCATAAAACCTGCCAACATAGTCGACACTTGGTGTATACGCTCGGTGTACGTTTTTTTCTTTATTGAATAAGTTTGCTGCTTGCTAAAATCTTTCAAGGCATTGGAATTCTTCTTAAAACGCCTATAAGCACGGGTAGAATCTGAACTGATTGAAAAGTAAGCACGACTAACGAAAAGAAAGAAACCTAAAAATGTCAATTGTTTCGTCTTTTTGCGCAGTGCAGACCTTTTTTTGATTTTTGCTTGGTTTTTAATGATTCATGCATTTTATTAAAGCAGTGCTTCTCAACCTTTTTTTATAGCGACCCAAATGCTAAGCGGAAATAGAGAGCAAAGATATGACGACCCATCCGAAACTTGTGATCTGAATTCCGGTTATTCCAGGAAGTTCAAAGTTAACATTCAAATGTGAATCTGCCTGGGATTTCTCGATTTTCGTCATTAAAAAGTAGATCTCTTTATTGTACAACCGGTTTTCCAGTTTTTTTTTCTATTTAAGAATTGTCTTTCAAAACTAACAAAAAGCAGTTTTTGAAACATTACAATTCTATCAAAATCAACGTATGACGCAAAGAAGTTAACTGTTTGTCGATATTGAAATTGTGGTTTGACTTCAATACCTGATTGCATCTTTGTTAATTAAGAAAATGGGACAACTAACCGCAGCCGACTGGCAGCAGACAATTGGTTTCCAGCCAGTTGCCTCCCAGTCCTGGCCGCAACCCAACTAGCCGCGACCGACTAGCTTCAACAGCCGGGGTTGCCTGCTAGGTTCCCAGCCAGTTGGCCTCAACGGGCAGTCAGCCGCGGCTAGTTGGGTTGCGGCCAGTTGTCCTAGACCCTTCTTTTAAGATGCATCGATTCCAGTGTTTATCTCGTTTTATTGGGGCTAATTTTTACAGAAAGTTATACTTTATAAATTAATTTGTAAAACAATTTTTGGTAATTTTTTGAGTGATTAATTACGATAAGCTTAGTCATAATATAAAATGTACAATATTATCGTGAAATGGCGATAGGCGTCTTATCGTTCTCGTTTCATGAACAAAAAGTTAATTTGAAATAAACGAAATCGATAGGAACAATATTAAAAAATTTATGATCAAAGAGAATATTTATCAAACAAACAGGAAAAAATCGATATTTGTCAATGTATCCTCAAAAAGGAACTTAATAAGCTTATTACCTTTTGAAGGAAAACATGAAAACGCTTCGAATAAGCGCATCAAAATTTTAAACACAATAATTTTTCAATTAAGTTCGGTTCAGACTAAAAGCGGACGCGGAAAAAATCAAAAGAGCGGAAACTTTTTTATGATTAGCCGGAAAAAGTTGAAGTTGAAATATTCCGCTTACCGCTTGCTTTTTCCAAAAACGCTTTTAGTATGAACCGACCTTTAGAGCTTTTCGTGTATAAGAAAAATGGCAGTTATTAATAACTTCAACTACACTTCTCTTATTAAACAGCAAAATAATTTCAAAAAATTCAAATAGTTTTGATTTTCAAAAAAATTATCCTATCAGCCAAAAAAAAGATCAAAATCCTGGTAAAAATTTTATATTTGTCGATAGACTAACTGCATTGTAGTTAGGAACTGGCATAATGTTTACGATTTTGGGAGCTGGTAAAAATAAGCAACCTTAAAAGAGCCATTTAAAGATAAACAAATCAAAATTTTCCAGGTAAAGCAAACCCAAGCCTTTCCAGGTAAAGATAAGCAACCCTGTTAGCCAGGTAAAGTTGAATGATTTGAAAAGTTACACTTTATTTTTATTGAAAAAAATACAATAAGATTAATTTTATTTAATATTCAAATTCAAAATACATACGTATATAGGGCAAGGGTTGGGGTTGTTAATTGAACGATAACTGTAAGTTAGATAAAAGTCCAGGTAAAGATAATAACCCCTAAATTTTCCAGGTAAAGATAAGCAACCCTGAAAATGAACGGTAATATCTTGAAAATACCTTAACCAGCTTCTGATTTTTTTTTCCTGGTCAAGAACATTTTAAGCTGAACGCAAAAAGTATTTTCAAACTTTTTGTTCCTTTCTCTTGCTGTTAGTTACTTAAAATTTGATTTTAGTTGAGCAAAATAAGAAAGGTATCTTGAAAACTTGTATTCGGTCTTTTTCTTTCTGGTTTCGCAAAAACATTTAATACCTTTTTTCCTCAAATCAAAATCTAATACTTTACCCTCTTTCCGATCACGAGACAAATATGATCAGTGGGTCCTAACCCGACGAATTTATCTAACCGGGTCCAACCTAACCCGACGAATTTATCTTTTATCGAAGAAGCGACGACATGTCGCTAATGCGAACGTTGCATGCTTTGAAGGTGAATTTTTTTCGTCTTACACCACCATCACTCCTTGACACGTTTTATGTTGTACAACACATGACTTGAATTGATGTCGACTTCACGAAATGCAGTAATTTATCCATTTAGTTTCATCAGTTTGCAAGAAGCAGCCTGCATCTCGCTAATTTATCAATTCAGCTGCACTTAAACGTCAATCAAACGATTCGACGTTTCGTTTCCCATTTGTCATCATGACTCATGGAACAATAGCAAATAGCGCGGTTTAAGCGGAGCAACAGGAGTTTTTATACCGGAAGCTTTTCGCAGTGGCTTTGTCACAGCGTTTCACAAAATGGTATGTAACATAATAACTTGTGTATAAGCAAACACTTCGAAAACCTGATTGCTTTTAACTAAATAAAAAAGCATACTTTTTTAGCAGTATTAACTGTGACAGTTTTTTTATATAATTGAAAGTTTCCGTATAAGTTATGTGTTGATGGAAATTGTACGTTCCTGCTCCGTTGAATGCCATTGGGCTGGTAGTTTTTCTAAATTATTTGTGCTATGTGTGGTAGATTCAATCATTGAAGGAAACAACAAGCATGCTTCTACCAGCTTGAAAACTTTAGAATTGATAACCCAAGCAGGTAGATAGTTCACCAGTGCAGGTAAAAATTAAATCCTCAAATAATAACACCGAAATGAAAGTGGTACAAATTTTAAAACAGAGCTCTAAAAAGTTGTTAAAATTTTGTTTTTTGAAAAAAAATTTTTTTAATGTAATTAACAAGGCCGGACAACTGCGCTTTTTCTACTTCTTTCAACTATATTTTCCAAATTTTCTCAAATTTCTTTCAACTATTTTTTCCAAGATTTAGTTTTGGGCCTAGGGTTAATAATAAAAGATCTTTTTTTAGTCTTCACTTTATATTTAGTGACAAAAGTATCGTTTCTGAGCAGTGATTTCAAGCGAGAACTATTTTTAAATCTTTCTTTGCCTCGAAAAAAATTTCGGTTTCGCAAAATTTTGTGCGGAGAGGAAACATTACACATCTTTGAATAACTTTTGTGTTAAAAAAGTTACCGGTCTCCGTACTAAAGAATGCTAAACATACAATAACGTGAAATGAGCATGAAAACAAGAGTTAAAAAAGTAAATGATTGATTGGTTTTTTAAAGTGCTGGAAAAATAAAGCATTAACCAACAAACATTTTAAATTACAAAACCTAGTATCAATACGGAAAGTCCTAAATAAAATTTGCTGCCTTTAAATATGGCGGCTTCGTCATGCCAGGTGACTTGTATTTTTGGTTGTTCGAAACAAGAAATTGCATGAAGAAAAAAACAACATACAACGATTTTTATTAATAAATTTGACCATTGTACCTTTGTCTTCCAAAAAATTAATCAACTAAAGGGGTGTTGTTAGCAGTCACATAAAAAAGAAAAGACTTAATGATTTTTTAATCAATTAAATTTTGAATGTTCAGCGAGCAAGAAAAGGAAACCAAACAAGGAGATTAATATGATAAAATAGAATTCGATTTTTTCGGAAACAATTCTCCGCCTTTTTAGTCAAAGTAAATGTACAAGAGCAATATCTCACCATCGTTATTCTGTGTCTATACACGTAAAACTTTTGTGAACTATCCCGCACTCAAAATAGATAAGCACGGCCAACTTAAGTAGGCCGTGGTTCAAGCTGTTATGTTGTCGAATAAGACCGATTCACTTTTACCACCTTAAATAATAACATAGGTTTATGTCATTTATGTAATATAGCTATACAGGCAATAAAAAAACCTTTTTCTTTCGTGTGCTCAAGTTGCTCATTTTTCTACTGTACTTTATCATACAATATACAGTAGAACCTCGCAGTACGAGTGCCTCGTTGTACGAGAAATTCGCTTTGCGAGCGGCTATTTGTAAAGAATTTTGTCTCATACGACGAGTAAAAATCCGCAGTACGAGCGATCGTAGACCCTCAACATCCAGGGGCCTCGAAATTCGATTTCGATGTTTGTAATTCTATTAAAAACTTGACAAACTAAAAACCTAACTAAAGTATATACAGTACATATCAAGCTTTTGAGGCCAAAAATGCCAAAGTAAGCGATGATGATAGAAATATCAAAACACCAGAAATTGTTCTACCTGACGTTTCAATGGACAGAGATTTTTCATGACAGACAATAACCTATTCTCAGCTTCACTGTCTTCCATACGCTTAGATGGTCTCCGTTTTAAGTTTAATGGATTAATAAAACATGATTATTTATTGCATGCACTTTTATCATTTATGGTTGATTTTTTTCTGATTGCACCTTAAACACAAAAACAGACATTTTGGGGATGGAACGGATTATTTATTTTCATAATAATTTTAATGCAAAAAATTGCTTCGTAATACGAGTAAATCGCAATACGAGCTCAGCCTGGTAACGAATTAAACTCGTACCGCGAGGTTCTACTGCATTACATTGTTTCAATGTAAATCACGGTTGGAAAAATTACGGCCCCGAGTTGCTAAAAAGATGCCACAGTTAACTCCATCAAATTTATGGGATACAGTTAGGCTGGTTTTGGGGTTTAAGCCCATTGAATAAAAACAATGGCCTATCTTCAGTTATCACGCTTATTTTCCAAGAAGAAAGCTTTAATTTTAGTCAATTTTTAATTTAGTAAACGAGTCGTGATCTAACTTCCTTGAAATTTATTCGACTACTTTTGAAAAAACAATTTTAAGATCCAATTTAATGGTTTCAAACTCTTTTCATTCACTACGCTGGTTGCAGGCCTCTAAATTTTCTGTTTTACTCCCTTACGATCACAATAATTCTGCTACGAACACAAATTACAAACTCAACTTTTCTACTTGTAGTTTTTCTACTCTTTCATCTGAAATCAAACAGTATCTTTTCTACTGTAGAACTCAGATTTCCTTATTGAGAGTGATTGAGTCGTTCTTTAAAAGTTACAAAGAGCTCTTCTCATTTCTCACAGTGATTTCAAACAATCAGTGCGACGTTGCAGGTTTAGCTACCAAAAAAACTTTACACATGAGAAAATATTCAGAAATATACTAATAAATCAACCAATTAAACCATGAACCTAAAAGAGTAAGTAAGTCAAAAGTATTTTCGCGGTTCTGCTAATTTATTGCAATTAAGTTTCCTAGTTTTCATGCTAAAGCGTAAGGTACCGCTAGTTTACAGCTTTTACAATTAATTAAGTTGTTTCTTTTTGGGCGAAACTTTCTTTAAATCAGGTAGCTTGAATCGTCAACCAGTCTGAATACGCAGATAAGAATTTCACGTTTTTTCGATCAAGTTTAATTTGAACAATGCAAAGTGGGTTGAAGTGCTTTTAAGCAGCACTTCTTTGTGTCAAGATAAGAAAGTATTACGAGTTTTAAAAAAATTTGTTTTTGCTCAAACCAGAATGATAATTTTTTTATGTGGTAAGGTATGTACAGGGTCCTCCAGCGAAGTGCAGACTGTTATATATTACATTAATTTAAAAACGAAAAGGGCAATGAAATTTTTTTTTGAAGAAAATTAAAAATAAATGTATAATCTTCAATATTGAATTCAGTTTATTCAATATATCCGCCCTTTTCCATGATCACACGGCGGAGGCGAGAGATAACTTGGTCACACGTGGCACGAATAGTTTCGCTTTCTATTTTCGCCCAAGATTCTTTCAATTTCTTCTTCAATTTTTCCACATTTGAATGTGACACAGCGCAGGCCTTTCTCTCCAAGATGGACCATATCCCAAAGCCATCGGATTAAGATCAGGAGAAGAAGGGAGCCAGAGTTCCCTAGACCAAAAGGACTTAAAGTTGTCCTTGCACCAGGCTTGAACCATTTTGGCTGTGTGAGCGGTTGCCCGATCTGTAGTGTCACCGCTTGATTTTCAGGCAATGAATTTATCCATGGAAGAACCCTGAACTTCAACACGTCCAGGTAAACGTGCTGATTGACTTTTATGCCATCTTCGACAAAATTTAACAAAGTTTTATCTAGTTAGAAGTCTATCTAAAAATTAGTCTACACTTGGGTGGAGGACCCTGTATATTGTATATGTCAAAAAGAGCACTAGATCGTTTAAAATAACATGACCTTGGACGGTCTTTTTTGTATCTATTTCGAATATCCTAAGAATGCAGTTTTAAAAAAATAACATCATCATATCGCAAATTTGTCAAATTTAGAATTTTGCCAAAGTTTTGTAAAAGATTTTGTTTTTGCGTTTCATAGTTAGAAATGGGCATTAAAATAGATAATTTTTAACCATTTTAACACTTGGCACTATTTAACATTTTACTCTGCCTTTAAAACCCCACTTTTTCTTCGCATATTTGCTGCTACTTGTATTTGGTAAATTGTTGCAGCATCTTAAGTTTCTGAATAAGACACAGTACGAAAAAAACTTTTTACTTTAAGCAGGGACAACTAAGATTTTTTAAATAACTTTGGCGGATGACGTGATATTTTTTTTTGTAACCTTTGAACTTCTTATTCTAACGCTTTACAAAATCTTTTTGCAAAAAAAACCTTATCAGAAATGTGTGGGAGTACATTTTGTTTATTTATTGTTGACTTTAAAAACACACTCGCTGGAATTTTTGATAAAAAAATTGCTTCAATGCAGCTTTCTCGTAAAGCCGAGCGTCATTTTTCAACACAAATTGACAAAAGAGAAAAGACCAATTCTCAGTTCAAGCTATTTTGGGCTCATTTCTTTTTATTTAATTAGTTTTTACATAGAACCAGCTTGTTTATAAAATAAACAGTCAGTTTTTTTCACTGTATTTTTCATAATTTGCGTTCAGACAACGCGCTTGTTGTTTATGTACTCGTACATGCCTCGGGTCAGATATTTTAGCAAAATAAAAAAATAACAAGAATATCCTAAATTTTTCAGATTTAAAAATTCGTCAAACCGTAAAAGTACAAAAATCTTAAAATAAGTCATAAGGTAAATAATCGTTAACAAATTCAAAATGTCACTTGCTGGGCTTTCGAATTTCATTGCAATTTGATGAGTCTTTTTTTTAATTAAAATAACGAACAACTAGCGTAAAACCGCAACAAATAAAAAAAATAGATGAAAACAGATATTTATAAAAGTTCACTAAAACTTTTTTTATTCCTAAAAAGTTTACTTTGCGCTTTTAAAACAAAGAAATGAAAAGAATATTTTAAAAGTATTTCCAGTTGCGGTTTCTCTTTTGGCATAAACTAAATTAAAGCGATTACATCTCAATTGACAATCTTTGTTTACAATATTACCGGTCTTCTGTTATTCCTTTTCGCTTAAGTCATTGAATGAATGATAGGGCAAGTAATAATTTTTTTGAATCTAACACTTTAAATTCATTTTTTTCTTCTGATTCTTAAATTTTTTATTAAACTTCTCTATCAACTCCTTTCTTTCTAACGAAATTTAATGACTATTCAAAAATTTAGAACAAACGGGGAATTCCCGAATTTTGTCAACGCTGTTATGAGCAAATTACAAGCTTTAGCTAATCAAGTTGAAAAAAGCAATTTCGAAAGACATATCATTGATAGAAATGTCAATTGCTAAACAAATTTTCTGAACTCACATACAGCTGTTGACATCGCAAGAATTTCGAGTGAGTTGGTTTCAAACACGAGTCTAGTGCAGGGGTTTCCAAACTACGGCCCGCTAAGATTTTTTATCCGGCTCGCGGAGCTCTTTTTAAAAAACATATACATCACTCACTTTGAACCACAGTTGGATAGAATTATGTCGGATATGTCCCAGTTTCATGTTTCTAATACTAATCAAGATTAACAAATAACTGGTTAAATATATATGTGTATGCAGTGACGGATATTCAAAGTTAGGGGCCCAAGGCAAAAATTTCCAAAAATTGGTGTTCTCTAAAAAAAAGGTCTTTGATCTCATATTTCTGTATTTTTCTCCCAAAATCATGGTGATCTCTAAAAAAAAAGTCTTCACTTCGAATCGATCTTGTATTTTCCACTTTTCGACTGTTTTCCGCAAAGTAAATTTTTGACTTTGGCCCCGGAAGTCCAAAAAAATCTATACATGGCCCCCTGCTCGAAATGTTTGGAGACACCTGGTCTAGTGCTTCGAGAAGTTATCTCTCACAACTCTGCAAAAATTCTGCCAAGTTATTTCAGTTTTTCCTGGCCATTTTGAACTTATTCAATATGTTAAAGTACATTATCTAACAATTCGAATATTTAAAAGAACTAAAAGTATAATCTATTCGTTAAAAGCTAGACTGCTACAGCAGACGTAATAGCTAAGAGCAATTCGACACTCCCCAGGTAAAAACTTGTTTTCTAATTTTTCCACTTCAACACGGAAAAAGCTGTTAAATAAATAATTAAAAAACTTATTAGATGAAAATGAAACAAACTAGATAGTCGCAAGTTATTTTTAGAATCAAAAACATAGTAATCATAAGCAATAAATACTAGTGTTTCCAATTTTGAACAAAATTTTGAAACCCTGGTTTTGGGTACCTGAGAGAAATATCTTGGAAAATCTCGGGTTTTTTCGGGTTTTGAAAAAAGAGCGATTTTGCATAAAAACAAACCCATTACTATTTGAAATTACTTCCGTTGTTCAATGCGTATAAATTTATCTGCGTATCATCAGTTCTGTGTAGCGAAAAACATAACACAAAGGAGACAGCAATATGCCTCTATACGGTTTTCAAAATCAAGCGACCTCCAATCATACAGCAGACTATAAAAATTTACAACTGTACAAAACAACTAAAATTTCAAAAATGCACACCATGTTAAATAAATCTTAGAACAACAAAAACCACAAAACTAATTAAGCAAATGATTAAGAAGACAGAGAATATGCACAAATATTCTATTTTTTAAAACCCCAGTTTTTATTTTCCTGTTATTAATGTTTCCGGGTTTCGGGTTATAAAAAAAATAACAAAAAACCGTGTTGGAAACATTAATAAATATGCTTACACGGAGCACATCAGGCACAAACAATCTCATTTTTTAAGGCCAGAGAATAAAATCAAATTGCCTTTTATGCTTGAGATGTTCATCATAATTTTTTTTTTTAATAGTCACATTGATAGTCACAAAAACCGTTAATTTTAAACTGCTCTAGCTTCTATCAAAAAGCTTTTTTAACAGAGCGGCAAATAGCAAAGGCCTGACTTGCTGAAGAAAGTCGGAGACATAAAACGTAGAGCAACAGTCAAGCGGTTACTCAGCCTGCCTTTGTAGGTGAAAGACTACTGATATTTTTTAAAAGTTTCATAACATGGTAGACCGATGACTAAAGCCTGGAGCTTTTCGTTGAGACAGCCAAACAAAGGAAGTGACTTAAAGTTGTTTTTTATGGCACAAAAACTTGAGCTGAATAGACCTAAAATTTGGTCCGAGATCGTGTCGATCACGGTTACCATTAAAACGGTACTCCCCCTACTCGACTAATCGCGATTTAATTTTAAACAACTCCTAACCAAGGTTGTGGACTCTGAGGAATTATTTGCGACTTCGATTCTGACTGCGACTCCAGCTACTTAAAATTTTACGACTTTAACTCCGACTCCAGAAGATCAGAAAAACGACTCCGACTCCACCCTAACACGTGCGGCTCCGACGACTCCAACTCCACAACTTGGTTAAGTCATTTTTAAAGATCTAAAGCATTTTTAAAAATCTAAAGCAGTGCTATTTAACCGGGTATACTGTAGCCTTTGCCCAAGTGTGTACAGAATCAAAACTAGGGTATACGAGGCCTATACAGCAGGGCTGCCCGACCTGTAAAGTCTTTTGATGCAATCAGAAGAAATTTTTAAGCAGATTTGCAGGCCAGTAGAGGTTATTCGATTTAGTTTGACGAAAAACACGTGGTATTAGAATGAATACTTTTTTTGTGCACAAAAGACATTGCTAAAAATGAGGTATGCAAAGTTTATGAAACATTCTACAAAGGTGTACCGCGGGTAAAAAAGTTGAAAAGTACTGATCTAAACAATAAAAAGGGAAAAGTTGATTCTCTTTTTAAAATTGTAGCGTAAGTTATCAAAGGTTAAGAGTTAATAACAGTTCTTCAAAAAATGCACTTTAACAGGGCTAGAGCAAGACATCTTAAATTACCAGTCGTAAAATATAGATATAGACAGTATGTATCTAAATATAGAGTATCTATAAAGTGCAAAATTGAATACAACAACCAAAAATAAATAAGAAATAAAACTAAACTTATACAGTTATATTTTATATTTTATCTACAGCTATATCTATACTGGCCCGCACCAGGAAGAATCCAAGAAGAACGACACCGTCCCAAGTATTTTCAAATTTGCTATAGTATTTAACAATCAAGTGCTAAATTCCCATTTCATCATAACATTAATAAAGATTTTTTATATTTTCCTGATCTTAACTGCGATGATCTTGATCTTGCTTGCAGAATCATATCGTAGAGACAATTTTAGTAATTTTCATTTGGATTTATGTAAGCACATCTATATTATATGATAACATTCGTCCATTCCCGTTGCTATTTTTCCAAGGATTTAAAAGCTAAAATAACATTATACAGCAGGGTTTTCAAAGTAAGCCACTTGGGTCCCTAAGCAAAAATTCAAAATCTTGAGGGAAGAAACATCGATGGGGGAAGAATTAAGGAAGAATTTGAGAATCTTATAGTACAATGTAGGGTGGCCCAAAAAAATTGCAAGTGCATTAAAAGTGAGGACCTTTTTTGGTCTTTAATTTTGATGTTAAGTTCAACTATGAACAAACTGGAATTTTAAAGACCATAAAAAGGTCCACACTTTTCTTTCAACGTGAATTTAACCAATAAATGACCCAGAGTTTAGTTGAAGACAAAAAAAGATTTTCACTTAAAATAACATTAGGAATTTTTTTTGGACTTAAATTCATAGGAGAATGACGGTGCTAGAGTTTTAAAAGGGAGAAATGCGGAGGAAACTCTGAAAACCATTGACATACAAGATTAAATCATCTCGAAGTTATTTCTTAAAGTTTTTCCTTACTTTTACGATTTTTGTCTAAAAAAAGTTTGCTTATTTTGAAATTAGGTGCTTTTAATACGTTTTATTAAAACTTTTTGGTTTTATTGCTTGATAGTTATTTATATTTTTCATGACTCGACTTTTTCTTTCAATCATACCTTAAGCTGGGGAAGCTTATTAATATGTATATGAACCGAAAAGGTTCTTGATGAACTATTTTGTCTTCAAAAATTAAGTCTAGACAAAAAAAGGTTTCCACATCAATTCAAAAGTTATTTATTTTGTCTTTAAATTAATGCAAAAATCATTTTTTAATTTTCTGTTAAATTTCGAGAAACAGTCACTAAACCGAAGATTTACATTTTTCAAAAAAAAAACACTTTTTTGTCACATTTCGGATTGGGAGTTGCCAAAACAATAACGACTAACTTTGACTCCGACTTCAGTACATCTAAAAAGCGACTCTAACTCCGACTCTACTAAATCTAAAAAACGACTCGGACTCCACGACCCTGCTTCTAACAACAAATACTCCTACTTCTGGTCAGATAGTGTTTTTTCCAAGCAGCATAAGACCTAAAATAGCAAGAGGTTTGATAAAAAACTCAACCAGAAAAAAATAGTTTCTAAGTGTAAACAGGAGAATTTTTACGGTTTCCAAAAATCAAAATACAACTTCCAAAGCACAGCCAAAAAAATTGCTATGAAAAGAAAATCACAGTTAATGCGCGAGAAATCATAAGAATTTTGCAGTATAATTTGCAATTTTATAAACTCACCGTCGTTTACTCAAATTTTTTTTAGACTTTCCACACAAGCTCAGCTATCGTCTTTAAAAGTAGATATGGCAAATTTTAAACTTTTCTACCCAAAGATGAGCTGGTTTTTGCTTACTAAACTAACTTTCAAAAACTTATTACAAGGAAAATAATCTCTATTCTAATAGCGGTAAATGCTTCAACGTCACTTTAAAAAAACAAATATTTACTCACACGAGGCCTTTCTCTCAAGCTAATTTTCTTCAAAAACTCTGCATCATTTTATTTTGTCGAATGGTTTACAAGCGACGCCAACCACATGGAGCGTTTGTTAGAAACAAACCTTGCTTTCTACTAGAACAATCGATTGACAAATTTACCACAAGCCAGCTTGCTTTTGATAAAGTCATAAATTCTCAACAAAGGCAACAGACTTGCAATTGTTTATCTTTTTAGGCGCCTGACAGCTGTTTTCAGCCGAGATTAATAAAGATACCTATTTTTCCTGCTTTTATTCCACACTAATAACACCCCAATTCTAAATTGAACAATAGTTCTTTTATAAAATTCAATCTTACCCAACTGTTCAATTGTCTTTTTTTAAACGCGTTTTTTACAGTCAAATCTACACTTCATTTAAAACTTTTTACCCGATGTTTTTCAATTACATTTAGGCTACTTATGCGGCGCTTCCTTTATGAAAGTATTGTACTTTTTCGTTCGTTTATTTACGACATCAATACGTGAAAAAATGAGATTCTAGTAGCTCTCATTGACTTTTTTTAGGCTATTTCTGTTTTTGGATTAAAGTCGTGTATGAAATAAACCTTTTGAAGAAAACTGTTAAGGTTTCGAAAGCTGCTGTGGAACAGGTGTTTTCGTTTTACCCTTTATTGCTCTTTACGTTGTTCAGTACTTTTTGTATAAACTTTTCCAATTTCAATAAATTTGTTATATAAAATTACGGAGTGACGGAGCTAATTGAAAATTTTATGAGTTTGATATGTGTTTTTTTAACAGTTTTTTTCGTTATTGTTAAAGTTAAAATCAGCAACTTCGAAACTTTTTTATAAGATTGTGTTTTGTCTTTTTAGAAAACTTATATTCGACTGACTCTGACTTACACAAACTTTCACGAAAGCATAAAGAGAAAGTTAAATTTTTTAAATACATTTATTTACACATCAGTGGATTATTGTGAAGGTTTTCATTTCAAATTGTCTTGTGGTTGCATTCGAAAATATCAAAAAAGGTTTTAACCTGGGCCGGTTTCATAATTTTTTGTAAATTATTATACCTTATAATTATGTTTTTAATAATTAGTTAACGGTTCGTTCAAATTATAATGAATTAAGAATAGACTTGTTTGAACCGGTTCAAACCGGCTTGATAGCATCAATTTTTTTATGAACAGACTGATTGACAGCAATTTTGCTTTTTCACCGGTTTTATTAACCCAATTTAGCAGATATCGAGAGTATTGCACTTGAAAATTAAAAGCATTTAATCGACATGATTTGGAAAACACTCGTATTTTGTAAGTGGGCTTAATCTTCTCTTTTGTGTAGCACTCACTGCTCTTTTATGTAACCGGAGGAAAAAGTGCAATAAACAAACAAACTAATAAAGAGCCAGTTTTGAACAGTTTTCGAGAAAAAGAAACCTTATTGGTGAATTGGCAGATATGTCCAAGAAGTTGGTATAAGTTCTTTCCTTTTGCTGGCTACATTTTAAAATCAAAAATGTCGTAGACTGCAGGTGGTCTAAAATTTTTCAAATGGCTTATGGGTCAGTGACGACCAAAAATGTCGTCGCTGAAATTGGTGGTCAAAAAGCATTTAATTGACTGGATATCTCAACCGGTGATTAAAAAAAACATCACTTGAGTAGATTGCTAGAAACTTTTTAATGAAAAAATATACGGACAAGATTTCAGAATACTTGAAATTTTTAGTGGTTCACGCCACTTCAATAAATTGAAAAATGTACTTCCCACAACACAAAACAAAGTACCAAAAGTTTATGTTTTATTTCAATTGTAGCTTACTTTATTGTGAAATTTTGTGGATAAGCAAACACGAATGAAATTTTTCGGGATTAAAAGCCTCAGAAGCGCAAAAGGTCTTGGTTTATTAAACCTATTATGTAAATTTGCCCTTAAATATTGCTGATCGCAACGACATTATTTTGCGTAAATAATTTTTACTTGGAAAACACGCGTATATCTGTTTTTCAGCTTGGAAACAAAACTATTGCGTGTTAATTCATGTACTAAGATTTTTTTCTTTAAGTCTTTTAAAACATCGCTTTTTTTCGAAAGCATTACATGATAATTTATGCTAGTCCTGCTTAGGTCTACAGGCCCCAAACTATTCGTACTTAATCCGGCTTCAGTTGAACAATGGTTGAGCTAAACTTTTTTCATCTCAAACCAAACTTAATTAACGTCAACGCTTTTTTCTAAAGCAGTGTTTCTTAAACTGTGGGTCGCGAAGGCTTGTAAATTATCGCGCGTAAAAAAAAAGATCTGTGCGCAAAAGATTGGAGAAGTAAAGGACCTTCTTAAGTTGTCGTTACGAAATTAAGAGGAAATTGAAAAAAATCGGAATCAGATCCGAGGTGAAGACTTTTTTTTTTTGAGATCACTACGGTTTCACCACGCTCAGTCAAATTTACTTGGGTCGCCGTCATGTTTGCAAATCGTTGTTTTTAGCGATTTTGGGTCGCCGAAAAAAAAGTTTGAGAAACACTATTCTAAAGCAATGAAACGGACGCATCACATTATTCTTGAAGTTTTCTTTTCTCTTTTGTTTGGAAAAGAACGTGGCACTTAGGCCGATCGTCAACAAGCAAATTAAGCAGCAACTGAGAAGGCGCATGATTTATTTCCCGATTCTCCAGTTTTACAACTTCTTAAAAGTACAATTTGCCTTTTTAATAAAATGTGTTTATCTTTATATTTCGAATTTCAGTGTTTTTCTCGGGTCTACATTATTTATTTCAAAATTGACTGCAGCTACAGTGGCGTGCGGTGACTTCTGAGACTGGTCATGCAACTGGCATGCTAAAAACTGGTCATGTAATCAGGTAATTTTTGGGTAGTTAATGGGTAGGACTTGCAACATTTTCTGGGTAGCAGAAAGAATTCTGTGTGAGATTCTAAAACATAGACCGATTATTTGTCCCTAAACCAAGGTGTTCTCCAAAAAAAAATCTTCACTTGCAATCAGTCTAAGATTTTATACTTTTCGTCTTAAAATTGTGGTGTTCTCTAAAAAAAAGGTTATCACCTCAAAGCATTGCCGGATTTTGCAATTTTTGCCCTAATTTTGTGGTGATCTCTAAAACAAAAACAAAAAAAGATCTTCATCTTGGATCGGCCTCAAATTTCTCTAATTTCATTCCAAACCAGTACCATTTCTCATTAAATTAAAAAATTTATACCTCATCGCGCAAAAGTTCGTCATGCAATCCCTAAACATTTGGTCATGCAACGCATGACTTGCATGCCCTGACCGCACGCCACTGTGCAGCTACAATACTTAACTTTCAATGAACGAGTGCTATGAGCTTCATATTAATTTTTTGTTTGTAACTTCGATATTGCTTTAGATCAAAACATATCTTTCTTTTAATTACAGTTATTATAAGTTTGTAAACAGTTAGTTCTATTATGTAGGAATCGACGACAGCGTGGCCGAGTGGTAAAACCTGAGGGTCTGTATTGTAGAGAAGGGCTTCTCAAACTTTTTTTGTTTTGCGACCCCATTTTAAACCTGCGTCAAATTTTGGGACTTTTTCAAAATTTATGGAACATTTAGAGGAGATTTCTTGATTTTTGTCTCCAATTTCAGGTGTTCTTTAAAAAAAATAAAAAAAGGTCTTCAATTAGAATTAAGCTCCGTTTTATCTATTTTCGTCCCCAAATTCCAATTTGTCAATTTTTTTCCCCAATTTCTCTGATTTGTCGATGACATGTGCAATAACCGCCGCAGATTGAACATCGCTAGGCTAATTTTATCAAAAAGTTTTGCAGCACTACTGGAATTCTCAAAGTTTCGTGGCACAAAGCACAAAAATCAATTTGTTTCGCGACCCCAGAATTTTTTGACCCCATTTGGGGTCGCGACCCACAGTTTGAGAAGCCCGTTGTAGAATCTATGACCATAGCCGCACGGGCCGGGGACAGGGCGGGCAATTGCTCTCTCAAGTCTGAAAAATTTGGGCGAAACCAGAAATTTTCGGGCAGCGACAAAGAATTATTTGGGCAAAGCAAATGTTTTTTGTGCACAGAAAACGAACTAATTGAGACAAAGACCTTATTTTAGAGATTGCTACTTTTTTGGGACGAAAATTGAGAAATCGAAGACAGATACAAAGTAAAGATTTTCTCATAATTTTTTTAGTCTTCAGTTTAGGACGAAAACGAAGAAACTGGATACATTTTTAAAGCGATGATCTCTTTTATCTTTACCCAAAGTTTGGAACGAAATTTGTTCTCATATCCATGAAGTACCAGAGCAGGATTAACCATTCGGCAAACTAGGCATGTGCCTTGAGGCTACGAAAAAATACAGGCCACTTCTGTCAGGAAAGCAATTAAATTTGAGCTATAGAAAGCAGAAAATATTTTTTGATGAACTTATCACAAAGTAAAATGGTGCTTCTGTGTTTTTAAAGTAGTGAAACTGTGTTAAACTGTGTTGATGAATTTCTATTTTTTTAGGGGTGTGTTCCAAAAATACTGTAAATCATATTATATTGAAAAAAATTTTTAATACTGTTATATATTAAAAAAGTATGTAATTGATTTTTTATTTATTTGCTTGAATTTCAGTATTTGCCATGTCAAAACAAAAAAGTAGCTGGGAAAGAGCTCAACAATCAAAGAAAAAAAAGGAAAAAAGACTTTCTTTTGACTAAAACACACAAATTAACTTCGTTTTTTCAGGTTGTTGAGAAAGAAGCTGGACACAGCAGTGATGACTTGCACGGCAATTCTCCTCCAATTTATTCTTAGTCAGACACTGTCCAAGACAAAATTTTCAGACGTGATGATGATGATGATGTAATAGAATCTTCACCCACTTCAGATATTCAGAGTTCACATCCGATTCAAGGTGTCCCAAATAATGTTGGTATGTTTGATAATATAACTGATAAAATTGCGTGAGGTATGCATTAGTATGAGTATAGATCATTTTCGAAATAAAGCAAATGAATATCCAGAAACAAAACGGGAATATTCTGGAGTGAACCGCTTTCTTAATTTTAGTGCATCCACCTGTGTTTTACCAAATGGAGAGGTGTAGTCACTCGTGCTTGGCTTGTCTATTTTCCATCCAAGACCAATAATTTTGTTTTCCATGCATATTGTTCTCATCAGATAGAAGTATTAAATTACGTACATCAGGCGATAATGACCGGAAAGATACAAATCAAACTTTGAAAATTCATAAAACAAGCGCCAAACATACTGACTCAATTAGGACTTTAGCTGATCGCTCTTCTGCTGCTGATCGCATTGATGAAAAGTTACACAAAACTATGTGCGAGCAGAAAAATTACTGAAAAAATGTACTTTCCTGTTGTATTGCAACAATTGCCTTTCTTTGTGAAAGAGGTTTACCACTTTGGGGAAGCAATGAGATTTTGGTTCTGAAAACAATGGTAATTATTTGGGAATATTAGAATTGATTTGTGAGTTTGATCCTTTTCTTTCTCAACATATTCGTCAATTGCAAATCGCGGACGTGGTCATTTATCTTATCTTTCGAAAACAATATGTGTTGAAGTTGTTACGATAATGGGACAGAAGTGCTTGGTGTCATTAAACAAGAGACTGTGAAGTCAAGATATTTCTCTATTTCAGTAGATTCTACACTAGCTATCACTCGTACTCAGTGATGGATATTCAAAGTTGGGGCCCGAGGCAAGGATTTTCAAAACTTGATGTTCTCTAAAAAAAATATGGCTTTGATCTCGTATTTTTTTTTCTCCGAAAATTATCGTGATCTCTAAAAAAAAAAAAGAAAGGTCTTCACTTCGACTCGATAACGCATGTTTTTCGATGCTCCCGACCATTGCACCAATTTTGTTTGCTTTCTGTTTGTTGCTTGAAGTAAAAGATTTTTCTTACCAAAGCTTTGGGAAGAAAAATCTTTTACTTCAAGCAATCTTCAAATTCTGTACCACCAAATGTTTATTCAAATCTTTCTGTTTGTATTTATATGTATTGTTGTGCGTATTGGTGAATAAACTATCTATCTATCTTTGCTATTTTTCTCCCAAAATCATGGTGATCTCTAAAAAAAAATTCTTTACTTAAAATCGAACTCCTATTTCCAACTTTTTGTCCTAACTTCATAATGATTCCTAAAATAATATCTACAGCAAAATGAGCCTCTATGAGGTATTTTCGAGGGGGCCCTAAAAAAAGGGAGGGCAGAGTGTATAAATGCTATGGTTTAGTTCGTACTATTGTGTCACAATATCGTTTGTCTGTATAGTTGTTTTCTGCCTTACATCGTTTGTCCGTACAGTTGTGTTCTGACTTAGTAAGCGCTAGTTCAGTAAGCTTAAGCTCTAATTTAGTAGCGTGTTTAATTTTGAGCCGTGTTGTTATTTATTCTTTTATTTTGCAGACGAACGATTTCGTCATTTTTGTTTTGTATATTAAATTGTATCATTCCGAAAATGAGTCACGTTCTTTTACTGAGGCAACTGCCTCATTCGCCTCACCACCAATGCTCGTACTGACCAACTTATAATTATTACTCGTCATGTCAATATGACAAATTATGAGCCAGTAGAACGCTTTCTCACCTTCATCAACATTTCCAGTCACACTGGCCAGAATCTTGCTGATACTCTACTTCAGTACTTCTCAAAGAAGAAGATTGATTTCAAATACTGCCGTGGAAAGGCATATGACAATGCCAGCAATATGTCTTGCCAATATTTTATATTGGCATGCAGCAAATTCTAAATAACAAGAACAGCTTAGTGGATTATATTCCATGTGCATGTCAGTCACTAAATCTAGTAGGTTTATCTGCAGTGGATTGTTGCGTTGAAGCTGTTTCATATTTTGGGTTCCTGCACCAGTTGTACAATTTTTTAAAGTTCTACACATCGATGGGGGATTCTGCTATTCTATGTAAAACAGGAGCCTGGTTGTCTTGTTCCTAAATACCCATCCGATACCTGATGGTCTGCCAGAGCGGATGCCACTGAGGCTGTATTTAGAGGATATAAGCAGCTTCAGAGTGCTATTTAGGAAATTGCAACTGATGATAATCAGACTGGAGATACTCGAAATCAGGCAAACGCTATGGCAAAGCAATAGATACGTTTGAAAGTAAGTCACGCCCAGCACCAAAACGCAAGAAGCATTTTTAGTGAAGGAAGTGCTGTTGATGCTTTGCAAGGAATGTCAGGAGTTAACAAGTGCTCACTTTTTATATAATTAACCAACTCAACAATGCTTTGAAGCAGCGCATTAAATCACATTTATTTTTGCAACAGCGTTTTCGCGTTCTAACCGAATTTGATTCGATGTCCGATGAAGATATTAAAACTGCAATTGAAAGACTTGTTGAAATATATCCAAAAGATCTCTCTTTCGAATTCTACTCAGAATTCTGTCAATTATTTGCTGGTACAAGGAACAGTCAAAAAAATACAGCAAAAAAGAGTCAAGAGGCATTGCTCAACATATTGTTTAATTTTTGCACATAAATGGAGTCTACCCTGCATTCCCAAATACCGAAGTAATTTTTAGAATATACTCATCACTCATGTCTGCTAATTGCTCCGGAGAGCGTTCGTTTTTACAGCTTGCTCGAATTAAAGATGTGAAGCGATCTACCATGAGTCAAGACCGCTTTGGTGTACTAGCACTTCTGTGTATTGAAAGAAAGGTGCTACGTGAAACTGATTTTAGCTCAGTTATCGATGAATTTGCTACGATAAAATCAAGAAAAATTAAAATTTAATCTATTAGGCACTGATTACTCGTATTATGTAAGTAGATCGAGTAACAATTTTAGCTTGTGTTTCCAATTGTTAAATTTTGCTAAGAAATAAATGTTTACTAATAATGCTTTTTTGTCTTTTTGTTTACTCTTATCATTAGTTCAGGCCATACTTGAAATGTGCCTTGAGGCACGAAAGTCTTAATCCGGCACTGTGCAGTACTGAAAGATTATGAGTCAGGCAAACGTCAATAACATTTGGGCAAAACTATATTGCCCCAAATATTTTTTCGGCTGGTACGGCTATGTCTATAACCGTATTGATGGCCGATAGATTGACACAATCATGATTTAAATCCTACTCTCTCATTTTGTTACGTTTTTGGAAAAAACAAAGGCACATTTTCTGCTTGGCTGTCATATAGCAAGCAACTTTAAATTCAGTCATATTGAAATTCAAAAACTTAAAATGGGGCTTATCTTGCTATCACCGAAAGCATGTCAGTGTAATAGTTTGACGGTTTTTCTTGGTAAGATATAACACCCGACCTTGTCCTGCTAATCATAAATATAAACAGAAATATGATGATGATGTAGGGGAGACCGGGTCTGGTTGTCCTCTGTCCTGGTTGTCACATTTAATTTTTTGAGTAGGGTAGACTGGGGTAAAGAGCCTACCCTAAAAACAAATACCCATAACTTTTTACATGGTTTATGTATTCCAGAACATTATGCCTCAAAATGTGTAAAAGAATCAAATCAAGGCAAAAAACAGTGTTACAGCACTAATATTTATAATACTAAGTAATTATTTAAAAAAAAATAAAAAATTAAAATTGAGCGTTTTACCCCTTGCAATGGGCAAAAAGCCCATAGGTGGGCTTTATACCCCATGAAAACTGCAAGTAATTATGGAAATCTTTTCATTCCAAAATATTTCAAACTTAACTTAAAAATTTGTGATACAAACAAGAAATATTTTCAAGCGTGATTAATGCATTAGCAACAGAAAAATGTGAGAAATTAACATTATGCGAAAAGTCAGAAAACTGCAGATGTAACGGTAAACGGCGCTGAAGTAGCCGATTACCGCAAAGTGAAGTGTCGATCAACGCGCTTCCGGCTTCGTAAAATTAAAAGGAAAATAACAACCAAGGAAAATAATTTAATATGAAATAAGTTATAACTGAAACGTTGAAACTTGGGAAATAAAAGCGAAAACGAAAGCGGAAACGAAAGCGGAAACGAAAGCGGAAACGGTAATCTGTAAATAAATAAAAACAAACTAAAAATTAAACACAAAAAGAAAACGCATAGGTGTCTTACCGAGCAGTTCACTTCGGTGCTGACTCACGGGGAAAACGGGAATATATTAACTTCACGCTAAGTCTACTCAGACTTCAACCAGCTGCCCACAAACACTGCAGCTGGTCGCCTCACAAATTGAGAAGTGTGAACAAACGAATAAAGCCAGCTCTAAAATCAACGCGCTGCAGACACAACTATGCTTCAAGGTGAGATTAATTAAAAATAAAGCGTAAAACAAAAAAGGCGCTGGCAGCGAGTGCTCGCGCAAATAATGATTAGAAACTCAAGAGAAATAAAATAAAACACGTGCGTTGGTAATTTTCTACACTCCCAACACCCGAGAAATTAAAAAAGAAAAAAAAATTACCAACGCTGCACACAACACAAATAACATTAACGGAAACATTTCTAAAACTTATTTTACGGTAATTGCGGGATCACCAGAGTCCTTCCGCGGCATAACATCAAGATTCGCGGGAACTACCAAGCACAGTTTATGAACGGGCCGCCGCACTTCAGAACCACGCGTTTTTACTACGACTTGGCGCACCAAGCCTTGTTCGTCGGGGAACAGCTTTACAACTTTGCCAAGACGCCATTGCGAACGAGGAATCGAATCGTCCACGAGTAGAACAACATCGTCTTTTTGAAAATTGGTTTTCTTCTTAAACCATTTTTGGCGGGCGATTATCGTTTTTAAATATTCTCGAGACCATCTTTTCCAAAATTGGTCAGCTAGATATTGTACATTTTTCCAACGTCTTTTGGGACAACAGTGCTCATCAGAAGGAAGTGAAGGAGGGAAGTTGCCAGTAGGACACAATTTCAAAAGATGATTGGGCGTCAATGGTTCCAAACCATCTGCATCAGTTGTGATTGGAGTTAAAGGGCGAGAGTTTAAAATAGACTCTGCTTCCAATAAAAAGGTGTGAAGTTGATCGTCATCGAGAGTTCGTTCCGTCATCAATGAAGTTAAAATTCGTCTGACTGACCGAATCATTCTCTCCCAAGCACCACCCATGTGGCTGGCATTTGGGGGATTGAAAGTCCATTGAATTTCCTTTTGAAGGAGAAAATCTTCAATCTGGTGCTGATTCCACTGGCGCAGGGCTTCACGAAGGGTCTTCTCGGCGGAAACGAAATTGGTTCCGTTGTCGGAGAAGAAGTGCAGAACGGGACCTCTTCTTGATAAGAAACGACGTAAGGCGTTGATGAAGGCGTCGGTTGTCAGATCCATCGCGACTTCAACATGAATTGCTCTAGAAGTTAAACAAGTAAAAAGGCAACCATATCTTTTTACTTGAGAACGCCGTTGTTTCACGAGCAACGGTCCGAAGTAGTCAACGCCACAGTATGCAAAGGGATGAGTATCGATTTGTAGACGCGACGGAGGAAGATCAGCCATCTTTTGTGATCCCGGCTTTTCATAGCGTCGTCGGCAATGCATGCAGGAATTAAGCACTCTGCGAACAACAGCTGTACTTCGTAAAATCCAATATCGTTGTAGTAACTGGTTCAACGTCATATTTGCTCCGCCATGACCTGTAATGCAATGACAATGAAGAACAATAAGATTGGTTAAGTGCGAGGTGTGGGGCAAGATAATTGGGTGTTTAAGATCAAAGGAAACAGAAGCTCTATCTAAACGGCCGCCTACTCTTAAAAGACCGTTCACAATAACAGGATTCAGTTTTAGAAGTGGAGATTTGGAAGGTAGAGAAAAGTTTTCAATAGTTTGCATCTTCGACATGATGTCGCCGAAACAGTTCCATTGCTCATATTTAATAAGCTCAATTTCTGCTTTTCGAAGATCAGAGACAGACAAGGAACGAGAAAAATGATAGACAGAGTTGGAATTTATTAAAAAGGTCTTAAATTTTAAAAGCCAAGCAGTGGCTTTCTTTAGCTTAAACCACGAAGAAAAATACGCAATGAGCTTGTCAACTGGATCAATCATTTCGGTAATCAAAAATGCAGACGCGGCTTTTTTATCAAATGCTTTTACATTTTCTACATCTAATGTCGTCTCTGCAAACCGGCAAGGCCAACTGTCTGGCGATTCACTCAAAAATTCTGGTCCAGAAAGCCACGATTTAGTTTTCATTAGTTTGTCGGATCTACATCCACGACTTAAAACATCAGCGGGGTTGAGTTCACTAGGGACGTGCCTCCAATTAGAAGTACAAGTGCTTTTCGTAATAAACTTTAAACGACGGGACACAAAAAGAGGAAAACGCTTTTCTTCATTTCTTATACTTTGAAGAACTACAGCGGAGTCTGTCCAAAAAATAGCTGGTCTCAACCGCGGTAAGTTTAGTTCGTGTTTAAGAAAAATATCTAATTTTACGGCAGTCACAGCAGCAAGAAGTTCTAGACGGGGAATAGAAAATTCGTCTTTAGGAGCTAAATGAGATTTACTAATAACTAAGTTACAATTGACATAGTCATTAATATCGCTCGAACGAAGATAACAAACGGCGCCATACGCATGCTTAGAGGCATCGACAAAATAATGCAATTGATAGTTTTCACTGCCTAAATTGGTATGCAAACCCATCCATCTTGGGATAGACATCGACTTCAGATGCTCCAGCGTTCGGATCCATTGTTGCCACTTATTGAATTCTAAGGAAGGAATAGGTTCGTCCCATTCTAACTCCAGCTCGCATAGTCGTCGATAGAGAAGCTTGGCTTCAACAATCACTGGGCACAGAAATCCAAGCGGGTCGAAAATGGAGTTGATCGAAGACAAAACACCACGTTTCGTACATGGTTTATCCGGAAGTTCTACTACAAAATAGAAACAATCAGTATTGAGGTTCCAATTTACTCAGACACGTTCACTAGAATTTTTGGCCAGAGCGTTAATTTGTAGTGATTTCGAAAGTTCATTCTCAGGCAAATGTTTTATTATTTCAGGGCAGTTTGAGCACCACTTCGTAAGATTAAAACTTGCTTTCGACAACAGATGCTTTATATCTTTCATTAATTTAAGTCCGATTTCAACGTTAGGTACGCTAATTAAAAAGTCATCAACATAAAAATGTTCTTCAATTGCAGAACTGATATAAGGTTCGAATTGAGCGCCGTAATCAATGGCCGCTTGACGCAACGCAAAATTTGCGCAGCTCGGAGACGAGGTTGCACCAAAAAGATGAACTTTCATTCTATGCACTACTGGTTGGCTTTCAAGATTTCCATCAGGCCACCACAAAAACCTTAAACTGTCACGATCACGAGGTGAAACTTGAACCTGGTAGTACATCGACTCTATGTCGGCTGCCAAAGCTATTTTTTCTTTACGAAAGCGGGAAAGAATGGCAACTAAATCGTTCATCAGGTGGGGCCCCTGCATCAGAGATTTATTTAAAGAAATACCTTTATACTCGGCACTGCAATCAAAAACCACTCTCAACTTGTCGGGTTTATGGGGGTTTATTACTGAATGATGGGGAATATACCAAACCTTCTTAGAAGTTAATTGAAAGTTGTCGTGAACAAGTTCTGCGTAGTTTTTGTCTAACATTGTTTGAATTTGAATTGAATATTTCTGTTTCAGATCGCTGTTACGCATTAATTTTCGCTTTAAATGATTTAATCGCTTAAGTGCTAAATTTTTATTGTTTGGCATAATCTGGTCTTCATACTTCCAGGGTAGTGGTAACTCGTAGTGGTCATCAACTAGCTTGATCGAACTTTTAAGCATTCTATAAACTTTAAAATCATTCATCGAAATTGGTTTCGAATAATAATTATCTTCGTCATAACATTGAAACTGAATATTTGAAAAATTTCTGCGTGATTCATATATGAAATTTCTATCATCCTCCTCGAAATTGTCGCGTAAAGTTGAAACGTAGTAAACATTTTTATCACTACTGGATACTGTGCAATTAAATTTAGAACAGGGCCCAAGTAAAGACCACCCCAAAGGTGACTTCACAGCGTCGGGTGATAATTTATCCGGAGCAGATCTTAAATCTTCTAATCTAAATACTCTAGGGACATTAGCACCAATTAAAAGCTGTACGTTTAGCCTGTCAAGCTTTAAAAAATTAATATCAGCTAAATAGCTATGATCGCTTAATATCTGTGATGTGGGAATTACGTTTGGCTGTACAGGTATTTCATCTACAACTGTAACGTCTGGAAGCTGGACCCAATCTCCGTCAAACAAACCTTTAACTTCCATCTCAGCAGACACAGTTCTATAAGATTTTGTCTCTGTCAACGTTTGCAATTTAAGCTGTCGACTCGTGCCGCTCAGTTGCAATTCCCTTGCCAAACTGCGGTCGCAAAAACAAGCGGTAGAACCTTGATCTAAAAATGCGTATACCTCTGTTTCTTTACCTTCGCAGCGAACGCGCACCGGAACCACATTTAAAAAGACATGCTGGACATTACCAGTCGATTTATTAAATTGAACAGAACTACAGGCGTCGACGTGACCCGTCACTTCAGTGTCAGTAATTTTATGAAGAAGAGTATGGTGAAAGGTTCCTTTGCAACCAGTAATTAAACATTTGCAACTCGATTTGCAGTAACGAGCGAAATGGTTACCGCTTAAACATTTAAAACAAAGTCCCTTTGCTTTGACAAATTTGTACTTTTCTTCGTACGTTAAATTTTTGAACTTATCGCAATCAATTAGCTTGTGTAATTTTTTACAATAAAAACATCGACTTTTTTCCACACTCAACGCGTCTTTTACATTTTTTGTCGTTGCAGAAACATACGCGCTTTCGCGGCGAGGTTTGTAATTGGTTTGAAACGTTTCTCTACCAAAAATAGAATTAGCAATTCGACTTTTTTCTGTAACAAATTTGGACAAATCAAGAAACTTCGCTCTCTCACCAGTTTGTTGTTCAATTTGTACCGCATATTCTACCCAAGCTCGTTTCAAATTAATTGGCAGTTTGTTAACAACGCCCATAATCACATGCATTGAATCTAAACTCGAAACTTGTTCAATATTTTTTAGAGACACACAGCACTTTAAGAAGTTGAGACAATGATTTAAGCTTATTTTTGTCATCATCGGGAATTTTATGAACATTTTTTAATCGCTCTTCGCAACATCTAGCTATTTCGTAGGGATGACCATATTCATCAAAAAGAATATCCCATGCTTTTTGAAACGCAGTTACAGGCGACTGATTCGACACATATACATGCGATTCACAATATTGATGCAACAACGGAAATAATTCGTAATCTTCAACCTTTCCTAATACATGAGCCTCAAACTGTCTAACAAACAACCAATATTCCATAGGATCACCATTAAATTTTTGAATTACAACCGGCGGTGCAGGACGCATTTTAGAGGCATTATATTTATGAAAACTAGTTGGCAAAGTTAACGAGGGTGAATTAAAAGCTTCTTGTCTTTGCGCTTGCTCTGTGTTGCGATAATCAAATTTAGACTTAAACTGACTTTCCGGTTTTTGACTAAAGCTTGAATTTTTAACTTTAATACGCAAATCTTGATCAGGAAGTTCTGCAAAAGTAACGGGGCGCGTTTTTAACACTTGTAACATTTTCACTAAACGGTTTGGAATAATCACGTATTTTTAAATGCGGCACCTTTCGTGTGCTAGTGCCTTCCTCTGCTTTTCCACAGCTTAATTCTTCCCAAGCTTCTGCCTCGATCCTTGCTAATTCTTCATTGCGCTTTTTATCTAGTAAAACTGTTTCTAATTCTTCTTCCTCCAATTTCATTTGTCTATTTAACTCTTCCATGGCTTCATTAGCTCTTTGTCTTGCTTCTTCTACTTCTCGCTCAGCCTTTTGTCTTGCTTCTTCGGCTTCTCGCTCAGCCTTTTGTCTTGCTTCTTCGGCTTCTCGCTCAGCCTTTTGTCTTGCTTCTTCGGCTTCTCGCTCAGCCTTTTGTCTTGCTTCTTCGGCTTCTCGCTCAGCCTTTTGTCTTGCTTCTTCGGCTTCTCGCTCAGCCTTTTGTCTTGCTTCTTCGGCTTCTCGCATAAGCTTTCTTTTCATCTCTTCAGCTCTTTCTCTAGTTTTTTGTCTCGTTTCGTAAACTCTGGCACTTTCTTGCTGGACAGCTGCCGTGGCAATTTTTAATTTTACAAGTGACCTTTGTTTCTCACTACGAATCGAACTAGAGGTAGATTGACTGCCAGTTCTTACCGAGGAGCGTTCATACGAAAAAGCGCGACTCTCTTTGCTTAACTTATCCTCAGTATCTTTTATCCAGCGTTGAACATGCTCTTCAAACTGCTGATTCTCTACAACAATGCTATTCTTACTAAAATTTAAATTCAAGGCTTCTTGTTCATCAAGAGCTTCTAACAAATTAGTCAAATTTTCAAATTTTTGACGAATATCAGATAAAAGGGTTAACAGCGGTTTATAACCCTCAGGCTTCATCATTAAACTCTCTGCTCTAACATACAATTTTTGCAGAGCCTTGTAAACTTCATTTGGGTCACCCAACGACATTATCATAAAAATAAGAACAATACGGACTCACCGAAATTGCTCGATTACTTTTTGTAACGGTAAACGGCGCTGAAGTAGCCGATTACCGCAAAGTGAAGTGTCGATCAACGCGCTTCCGGCTTCGTAAAATTAAAAGGAAAATAACAACCAAGGAAAATAATTTAATATGAAATAAGTTATAACTGAAACGTTGAAACTTGGGAAATAAAAGCGAAAACGAAAGCGGAAACGAAAGCGGAAACGAAAGCGGAAACGGTAATCTGTAAATAAATAAAAACAAACTAAAAATTAAACACAAAAAGAAAACGCATAGGTGTCTTACCGAGCAGTTCACTTCGGTGCTGACTCACGGGGAAAACGGGAATATATTAACTTCACGCTAAGTCTACTCAGACTTCAACCAGCTGCCCACAAACACTGCAGCTGGTCGCCTCACAAATTGAGAAGTGTGAACAAACGAATAAAGCCAGCTCTAAAATCAACGCGCTGCAGACACAACTATGCTTCAAGGTGAGATTAATTAAAAATAAAGCGTAAAACAAAAAAGGCGCTGGCAGCGAGTGCTCGCGC
Organism: Diplosoma virens; assembly: GCA_963680785.1. Classification (NCBI taxonomy): domain Eukaryota; kingdom Metazoa; phylum Chordata; class Ascidiacea; order Aplousobranchia; family Didemnidae; genus Diplosoma; species Diplosoma virens. The sequence goes on along the minus strand of OY796880.1, from coordinate 24,980,059 downwards.
AAATAATGATTAGAAACTCAAGAGAAATAAAATAAAACACGTGCGTTGGTAATTTTCTACAGCAGACAAAGAAACAAAGTGATTGCATGCGTTACCCGAAACAGCCAACCCCACCATCATTAAATTGCAGCAAAACAAAAGCCATGAATCAGCAAGCACAAAAGTTATATCATAATTTCAATCTTTTCCCACAAGCAGTATTTAAATCATCTTAAATGCAGTTTTGGCATGTATAAAACAGTTCTCCAGCCGTGCATTCCTCTTGAGCCCATTGCTTGCAGGAACTACACTGGACCCATTTTTCTCTTGGTCTGCTGTTGGCGTATGGATCACAACACACTAAACAAGTCCATTCTTCATTGTGAAAATCGTTTCTTGGCTTTCTTTTTGGAAATTTAGATGGAATCTTTTTCTTATTTGCTGTCAGCTTTTTCTTTTTCAAAACTGCTTTATACGGCGATGATGTAATGTGTTGCGATCGTGCAGATGAACGTTTCTGCAATTGCTTTTTGGTTGAGTTTACGCTGTTAGAACGGCACAGCTCCTTTAAAACACTTTTTGCAGTTTCGGTATCTTTTTTCATCGACAATGTTTCGACAGATATTGAAGTCGATGGCACATCCTTCTGATTGCTGACACTACTATTTGGCGTTGGAACTTGTGACTGGACTGTTATAGGCCTGAGGGTGGAGTTGCTAATGTCATTTTCATTCATAAATTAGTTAACTTTTTCTGCAAGCTTTTGTCTTTTTTTAATAGACGGAAAATTTTCTGGACAAAGGGTGCCTAAACCACCAGCTAAAGCATCAGCTGCTGCAAAATCTTCATCAGCAAAAACCGCATCATTGTAAGACTATAGTCCACATGCTCGAAATCCATTTACAGATTTTTCAACAGTAGCAAAAATTTTTGCAACGTCATAAAAACTTATTTATTTATCATAGTTAGCAATCAACCAAATGTCGGCTGCCCCATTATAAGTACTTTTTAAGGGCTTAAAAAATGCCCGATCCAATGGCTACATTCGATGGGTGCAGTGGGGAGGCAGTGTGAGTAGTTCAATGCCATTTAATTGGGCATATTCAACAGCTTCAAGCGTTTTGTGACTGTGATGACTGTCTAAAATAATCATGTGCTTTTCTTCTTTTGAAGGTTTAGCAATGGCAGTAAAGTGCTTCAGCCATTTCAAGAAGCTTTGTTCGTCAGTCCACCCACTTTCAGTGCAATGGCCAAGAGCCCCAGCAGGAGCATTATGCATTAGTGACTCCACCATACGCTTTCTTGGAAAAATAAACATAGGTGGTATGTAAGTGCCCATTGCATTTGTTACACATATTACAGTGACAGTTTTACCTTTTTCGCCACTGGTCATTTTACCGACTGCTCTAGCGGCAACTATATTAGCTGGTTTATAAACATTGATATTCCTGTTTCATCCATGTTTCATACTTTCATGGGACTGTAACTGTGGCTGGTTAAAATGCTTTGGAAAATTTAAAAAAAGTGTTCAACTTGTTTTCTGTTAAAATCAACAGCCCGTGCTATGTTAGTTGGCTGTGGCTTGCAAATAGACAATTGCGGATGACATGAAAGAAACCCTTGAAGCCAATCAGGAGCAGCCATTTTCATGTTAGTATTAAATCTATGTTTTATATTCATTTAAGTTGCAAAATCAAAAGCAAGACGTTAAAACATCTTTAGTGGTCCAACCAAACAATTTTTTTCCATGTTTTGAATTATTGAAGCAAGTTGGGCTTCATACTCTGCATTAATGCCAGGCCGAAATCTACCTAATTGTACATGTTCTGGATTTGCACTTGATTATTTTTATGTCTTCTCAGCGTTCTTGCTGTTATGCCATATTTTTTTGATGTTGACAATAAAGCAGCCCCACTTTTAACGTCAGCAATAGCTCTTTCTAAGTCATCAGAAGTATATGATGCTCGGCTAGTTTTACAAATGTAGAAACGAGGCATTACAAAAAATTATTTTAAACAATCACAATCAAAATTTTAAAATGCTGCACATAACAAAATATTAAAATGAAAAAAAAAATGTATACAGCCATTGGTTTACTAAAAATTGTAGTTAAATGCTGTCATTTAACTTATGGATTATGTTACTATAGCCTTCTTAAAGCGTTATAGCTTTGAAACGGTTGATTGGATATGAATATAAAAGTGGTAAAACATAAAAAAAATCTAAATGATTCAATAAAAAAATCAAGAAATATTTAAGCCACAAAAATTTGTATTTTGCAAGGTTTGCTTATTTTAGTAGCTTATAGCTTAGAAAAATTAAGTCGAGCATCTCTTTAAAACTTCTTGGCATTATCAATTTACGTAATCTAAACAGAATTTCATTACAGTATATTTTGTTGACAATTTTTGATAATTGGGGTAAAAAGCCTAGGGTGGGCATTTTACCCCATATACAAAGTGGGCCTTTTACCCAGAAGGTGGACATTTTGAAAATTTAAAACTTTTCTCAAGTCTTACTTGTAAGCAAAAAACTAAAAGTTACCATACCCTCTAGAAACTACTATCTTCGAAAAAAATAAATTATTCACAAATATCTTTTTCTATATATCCTGCTATGCTCTCATCAGCAATAAAAAAAATTATAATGAAACCTTTGAAAACGCAAACTACTTTTGAAATATCTACTGCACGAGTTGGGCTTAATCTAATTGGTGTTTTAAGATTATCCACAATGCTTGTCACCACATGGTGAAAGTATTTTTTTATTTTTTAAAAGCTTTTCAATTTTAAAAGAAAAAATCTTTTTACCCCAGTCGGCCTCTTTACCCCAGTCTACCCTATTTCGCAATTTTGTGCAATAATCACTTTAATGTTAAATCACGTGTCTTTACCTCTTTGTTTGCCAGATGTAGTTTGACTTTGATTGAGTAAGCACAGTTTGAATAAAGTTTAAAATACTAATTTTTACTAAAAATTCAAAATTTTTTTGTTTTTGTTTAAAAAAGGATAGAAGCAACTAGGGTAGAGTTATTATCAACATCGATATGTCATTGGAGGCGTAAAAACATTGGCACTTTTGTAAAACAAGTCTTTATTTAGCTGGTTGTACAGTTTTTGAATTAGGTTTAGTCGAATTTAAGATGGTAGGTCCGTACATGTTGTCACAAAAAAATTAGTGAAGGTTGTCACACTGTGACAACCAACCCCATGCTAAAGAACTGCCCAGCCAACAATGCTATGCAGGGCCCATGCGGGCCCTGCAAGGGCTACCCGTACGGTAACCGTACCGATTTGGCCGCGGGCGCTGCAGTGGCCCCGCATGGGTTTACTGCACGAGTTTCATGTGATTCAAACTATTTATGCAAAATGTTCCTTTTTAAAAATAATTAAAAATGTAAGCTTATTAGCATGTTTTAATTTTTGATTACGGCTTAAAATTGAAAGTCAGATTAAACCCGTGCGGTTAGCTCATGTGGGGCCACTACAGCGCCCTCGGCCAAATCGGTACGGTTACCGTACGGGCAGCCCTTGCAGGGCCCGCATGGGCCCTGCATAGCATTGTTGACTGGGTGTTTAATTATATAGTTTTGGTGTGTTTTTAAAAATGTAGCTCATCACGGTATGTCGAAATGTTAAATTTATATAAGCTCAATATGCCTAACAGCTGTTTTATTTTTGTAAAGATTAAAAGCAGAAATTAGAGACCGATTTATTAAAATAAGTGTAGGCCTACTTTGAAATCTCAACTTTTTAACGTTGGCAGCAAAAAAATTGTTAAATTCTAGCAGTCCGTCTTTGCTATTAAAATACTAGTGTTTGCTTCATTGAGAAACTTTGAAGCGTATTTACAGCTTGGGAGATAGACATCAAATGAAGTGTTTTCCAAAAATAACTAATTGTTCTTGCTGGTTTGCTTTTGAGATATAGGCCAACCAAGAGTAACTCCAAAATTTAACACGCACAAAACCGATAATTGTAAAAATATTTTAAATGTCCAGTGAGAATATCATGTTTTCATTTTACTGTTTAGAAAAGTTATATATATATATAATATACATATTTCAATACCAGGAAATCAGCACTACCTCAAATGTCTGCTGAACAAACTCAACAGCTTTATTAGACGCCTAAGTTCAGTTCAGTTCAGTTCAGTTTATTATTTATTTTAAAATTTATATTTAAAATCTAAGATTTTAAAATATAGCATACTTGCTCCAACCGTATGTTATTGAGCACGGTACTGGCAAAGTGAAACATTACTGGATTATGTACATATATATATATATATATATATATGTACAGTAATTATAATAATGCCGCGTAATTATACAAGGAAAAGTGAATAGCTAAACATAGCTAAACCTGATGAAATATTGACAGCAGTTTGACACATTAAAAGTACCGAAGAGAGTATTTGAAAAACTTGCTGAGAGTTTTGGTATCAATTACAAAACACTTTTAAATTATAGAAAAAAATTTTTTGACGAAGAAATTAAAGGAGAAGATTCATTTCCAACAACAACTGTGGGGTACACCAGAAAGAGGCAGGTGTTTACAGATGCACAAGAAATAATGATCGTCGAGTATCTTCTAAAAGCATCGGATATTTATTTTGGATTATCAACAAGGGAATCCCGAAAACTTGCTAACAAGTTTTTAAAGCTAACCGTATAGAAATACCAAAAAGTTGGTATGAGAAATAACAAGCTGGTCCTGATTGGCTTACATCTTTTTTAAAAAGACACCACCAATTATCACTCCGCATTCCAGAAAGTACATATTTAGCTAGGGTAAGTAGCTTTAACAAAAACAATGTTAATTCTTTTTTACAAAATTTGAAATTAGTCTAAATAGGCATAACTTTCAGCCTTTGGACATTTGGAACATGGAAGAAGCAGGCGTAACTACTGTACGTAAGCCTGATAGAATTATTGGAAGATGTGGAACAAAACAAATAGGCGCTATAACATCGGCTGAGCGAGGTACACTTATTACTGTAGGAGGCACCATATCAGCAAGTGGAAATTCTATTCCTCCTCACTTTATTTTTTCCCGAGTAAAATTTCAAAGGCATTTTCTTAATGGAGCGCCACCTGGAAGCAAAGAAGGTGCGAATTCATCTAGATGCATGACAGAAAGAGCACTTTTTAGACTTTTTAAAGCACTTTGTTGAGCATGTTCGCTGCACCCACAAAAAACTGAACGTAAAAACATTTGATTTTTTCATTAAAAAAAATAATCAAGCTGTTTCGTGCAACTAAATGTGCAGATTGCATGCCTATTTTGGTTACTTATCCTTCCTTAAAACTAGCTAGTGTAACTCTGATCTTATCTAAATGTATCCGGTGCTCGACTGTAAAGCAAAACTGAAACATCTTTGTAAACAGCTAACTGGACAAGAAATACGGTGCTAATTTTACTTGAAATGTATATAATATTTTTGTATTTTTTTTTATCAATAAATTGTTTGTTTGATCTGGGGCGTATAGCAAAATTTAAAAGCAACTAAGTAAGTGTCGATTCACAAATAGCTGTGACATTTTACCCCAATGCTTGTGACAACAAGGACAGATTTGTTTAGGTTGTCACACTTTAATTGCCTGTTTTAAAACTCTCCAAAAACATGTTTATTGTTGTTGAAAAACCAAAAAAATACTCAAAAGTTATAGCTGAAGACTTTAACTAAAGAAAAAAACAAAAAAAATTTTTGAAAATCGACCAACTATTCGCTAGATTATAAAGTTTGAAATTTGTGTCAACCAGACCCGGTCTCCCCTACTGGATAATATTATGGATAAGTAGATAGACTAAACTAGCAAAACTGCTGGCTTATTTCGACATACGCGCTTAATTTTATGTCGAAATTCGGTGACCGTGACAAGGTTTATGCATTTCATTTTGACCAAACGCTTAAATCTTTTATTAAATATTTCTTGGCCAAGTAGACAAGAAATTAAGCGGCTACAATAATTTTAACCTTATATTGTACGAGTTTTATTCGAATCGCAAATATCGCCTAATATTTAAAAACTCATATTTTATAAATTGAGGGATCGAATCAAACTCGAATCGAAAATCCGTAGCCTATTAACAGCTAATAATTTTCTTTCAACTTGAACCGGAGCTGAACCGGAACTGAATCCCTAAAAATGAAATTTGCTAAACCTGAACCAGAACCAAAGCGTCGAACCGTTTAAAATAACGTTTCGGTTCAGGTTTAACAAATTTTAATTTTAAAGGTTTAAGGCCTGTTTCCACTACGAGCGTGAAAAAGAGCATTCTTTGTTTGTTTTATTGATTTTTTTTGCGCTCACTTCAATTTTAACCGCTCGCTTCAATCGAAGGTCAATAAAAAAAACAAAAAATGCTCTTTTCCACGCTCGTAGTGGAAACGGGCCTTTAGTTTTGGTTCAGGTTCAGCAAACTTCATTTTTAGCAGTTCATTTTCGGTTCAGTTTCAGCAAATTGTATTTTTAAGGGTTCAAGTCCGGTTCAACTCCGGTTCGGGTTCAAAAAAATCATTAGCGGTTAATACGGATTTTCGATACGGGTTTAATTTTTTATAACTATTATTAACTCTTGATTTTATAAAATATTTTTTCTTTCAATTTTTGCCCGCGTATAAACTGATAACATGGATCTTGTATCGTGGATACGTCATACCAAACTGAAGGATTTGGGAAACGGAGGCAAAACAATTTTGCACCATCATGGTTTTGGACGATTTTATCAAAAAACCCAGACGTAACAAATATACCTGAGCAGAATGCATTAGTTTTATTATGTAGGGTACCCGAAATCTTTTGGGCGCCCAAAAAATTAATTAAGTTAGAAGTGTTATATGCTTTGAAATAATCAACTTTACCCTAAAAAAGATGATTTATGATTAAATATGGTGTATACACATTAAATTGAACCATAGCCGTACCTTCCGGGGAGGGAAGGGGGGCAATTGCCCCCTAAATTTCTAGGATTTGGGCAAAATTAAAATTTTTCGGGCAATGAGAAGAAAATATTTGGGCAAAATCATGATTTTTCGGGCAGCGATATAAAAAATTTGGGCAAAGTCAGGAAATTTAGGGAGGTGACGATGATCAACTGCAAAAAATAATGACCAAATTTAGGTGAAGACCTTTTTTTTTTTTTTTTTTAGAGAGAAAACTTGATTTTGGGACGAAAATTGAAAATTAGGAGACTAAATTTAAGTGAAGACCTTTTTTTTAGAGATCACCATGATTTTAAGACAAAATTGATTTTTCGTCTGAGAATCTCAGACAATTTTTTTTGTCATATCCGAAATGTACTATAAAATCATGATTTGGGCAAACGTCACAAAATTTGGGCAAAACTTCATTGCCCCCCAAATTTTTTGGGCTGGTACGGCTATGAATTGAACTATTTAATCGTAAAATAATTCCTTTTCTCCAAGAAACATTTTTACAGGTGCATTTTATACTTTAAAAAACATACTCAGTGCTTAAAAAATCAGACTGCTTTCGGAGTTTTTTTTTGTAAATAAATTATGATAGCGACGATGCCTTTATTAACCTCCAATTTGTAAGGCTATGTTTTTAGCCCAATGATATCTCATGGGTGTCAACTGGCACGTTTCTTGAAGGACCATGGAAAACAGTTGTATGCCTAAAAATTATTAAAATAAAATGTTTCTGGTTGGCCTATAGTAGTAATTGCTTGGGTTGCCGATTTAGTTGCTTCCCCTTCATTAACCCAATTACAGAGATCAAAGTGTTAGATGCATAATCAACTGAATAGCCTCTTTCCAATGTACCCGTAATTAAATAAGGTAAATAGCACGGAAAGCAGCCAAAAAGAAAAAATGAATATGAGAGAAACTGAAATCAATAAAGAGAAAGGTAAACTGCTGTTAAACTTAAAGAAAGCAATGAAATCTAATTGTACAGCTGAGGAAGGCTTGTAAAAAATATTATATATTAAGAGAGAATAAGCAATGTGAATTTCAAAGGTAAACTTGAATTACGGTATGTGAAGCTTCCCCATTTCTTTTATCAACTTAGCATTTGCATTATTTTATTCCTTTTAGCCGATTATTTTATATCAAAACAAAGTCTTAGCTTTTTTCTTATCATTTTTTAGGGTTGTGTTTATTGTTCGCCGTTAGTAACCTCGCAGGTATTGGGGATTTCCCAAAATTTCAAAGGTAATGAACTAAACTCGGCTGGTAGTGAACAAAAACCAATTATTCTTACTTAGCTTAATAACCTTCTTTACAAATTAGCATACTGTGTTACTTAGCAAAAAAGCGCCCAAAACTTTAAACGCCATTGTTTTTTTTTATAAAGGAAGTACTAATTTAAGCAAAACAAAAAACTAGATTAAAAAATCAGACACAGATATGTAGAATGAGTTTTAAAAAATCCTTTCCATGTGCAGTAGAATTGAAGTTGCCAACCATTAATAAGTAATTAGATTTCAATAATTAATCCCAAACTGTATTAATTATTGTATTATTGTATAATTGCATTATCAATTACCAAATTGTATTATCAATCGTTTAATCCCAAAGTGTATTAAACTAGTCTTGAAACGCGACAAACTTTTTTTTTTTCCTAAAAGTTGACCAGATAAAAAAGTTTAATGCCAGCAGAGTCTTAAAATAAACTCATATTAGAACTTTAAATAATACGTTTAAAGAATTTTAATTACAACTTCCTCCAGGTCACCCTTGGGCAAGGTCTAGTACCTGAAAGCATTATTTAAAATCAAATGAATTAAATAAGAATTGATCTTAACTGAACTTAGTAATGTTTTAATGTATCTGTACTTAATTTTTCATGATTTCTTTCAGAACGTAATTTTTAATGGTAGTTAACTATGCCTTAAATTGAATGTACTTATTAAATATAGTTAATAAAGGTTATTTGTTAGGATTTGATATATTGTTATAGCTGTAAAAAATAGCTTAGCATGACAATAACTATTGCTTTGACCACAAATGCATATCAAGGGTTTTGGTAAGATTTTATGGTTAAAAAAACTATGTAATTTATGGAACATGCTGAAGCAGTTACTTTTTTAAAATTTCAATCAAAAAAACATTTAAAAAAATAACTTGATAGTGAGCAAGATTTGTGTTTGCCAAAAAAGAGATAATAAATTTTCTCTATTTATCTTTTTAACTTGCAGGAAAACATTAAGGGCATTATACTAAGAGCAACTATTTTTCGATTATAATTATCAGCTTTTGAAGATGCCAAGATATTGCTGTTGGGTTGAAATTTTTTATTTTGTTTTTTTTAGCTATAGAGATATTACTGAATTAAGGCTGCTTGCTGGGATGCTAAGCAGAGTAATGTGCTTAAAATTTCTTCCAATGATATAGCAAGATTATGCCAGTGGCTATTGAATTGCTGAATCTGAAATATAAAGGGCTTACTTTGATGACTACAACAGTGAGTATTGCTTGAACAAACACCTTTTTAAAAAAAAGGAGAAAATGTCTAAAATTTTTCTATTTAAATATATGATTTGCAGTGCAGTGTGGTGCAGTGTAAATTTTTGGTAACAATTTTGCAGTGCAGCATGGTGCAGTGTCACAAATAAAAAATACTTATGGATTGCAGACACAAAATTTTGTATCTGCAACATCACTAGCCTATAGGTTTAAAAAGTTTAAGCACTATATCTATTCACCAGCAAGCTATCTAACCCTTTGAGGGATATAAGAATTTAATTGTAAAATAAAATAACAATGGTTCAACAATGATGTCATAAATATCTAAAAATTAGAATTATAATGTCTTCACAAAAAAGCTTTTGTTATGTTACAATCACAATTATGGCACATATATGTACCACTGTTCTTTAAAGGGTTAGGTCTCAATTGTACTATTATTTATTTATATTTATCTCTATATTTATTCTCCTGACTCTATATTTATATTTATCACTAAGTGACGGAGGCGCTAATACTTGGGGTAAGCAATTACCCTGACCTGCTTCCAGAGATGCCAAGATATTTCTGTCCGGTTGTAATTTATTAGAGACATGATTGAAATGTAGAACTGCTTGCCAAGACCACCGAGCAGGGGAAAGTGCTGTAAAGTGTCTTTCCCAAGGACACAACAGAATGGTGTGAGTGGGTTTTGAGCTGAGACCATGTTGATCATGAGCACAGCACTCTAACCACTCAATGACGTTGTAAAATCAACTTTGCATATTTCAACAAAGTTGAAAGAATGTAGGCTATAATAATGACTTTGCGTGCCCCAAAACTAAAAACAAAAATTTTTTGTTTATGCAATAGCATCAGTTGAAATGGGATAGTGATGAGAAGAGTGTCGTGATCTACCAGTAAAGATTATTCAATATTAACTTTAGTGTGAAAAGCTGAAGCCCCAAACTGCTTCAAACCATCAATCTCTCCACTTCTTGTCAAGTTTGGCAAGTAAAGCTGTCAAAGTAGCCAAAGTTGAGATGTCTCCCTGGGGAGACTGCAAGTTGTGTAGAATGATTCACACTCTGCATCCCAACATGAATTATAATTGTTTCAATAACCACATGGGATGGTCTTTTTGGCTGCTTTCTGATAATGTTACAAAAGTTCTGGTAAGCCACAGCCACATCAAGTGAATCAGGTGGCATCAGTCTTTGGGAATTTATTTATCAAAGCAATGTAATGACTCCATTTGGCTTAGCAGAAATTCCATTGCTTAAAAGGTATGCTTAGCACCAACAAAACAAATCTTTGTGGTGTGATAAGCAAAAGTCGATGTTGTGACCTGGGAAACTTTTCAAGAACACATCTGTCCAGTAAGCAACTGTATGGACGTAGGCTAGTGAAAGCTAGATCTGGATTGGTGCCAGTGTTCCTGTAGCCAGAATAAAAGCTGGTGGCATCCTAGGCATTGTGGAGGAGGGCAAGACTATTAGTACTTTTTCAGCCAGCCAAGCACACATCATTCAGACTGTCATCATTGTAACCCCAATCAATGCAGCAACAGTTGAAATTGCCAGCATAAAGACAGAGGTGAGGAAACACAGGGAGATCTAGGACTTGCAGTCGCATTAAGGGAGCTTAGTAGATGTTGACTATTTTACAACCATCAGCATCCATGAACCACCACTCAACCTCTGATGTGAGTGAATATTGGTTCAAAAACATTTACCTTAGTCGCTCGTGGACACTGGACAAACATGATAAGACCATGGTTCCTGCTTAAGGAAGACCCAGCTAGTTGAAAGCTTGGAAATATTAGCTTTTCTGCATTATAGTGCAGTGGATCTCCTGTAGTAGGATGATGAGTGCCTCAAACTTTAGAGCAAGATAATGAAGGATGTTCATCTTGCTTGCAGTGAGGTCTTCGATGTTCAGCTAAAGAATAATATTATCTTGGCATCTCTGGAAGCAGGTTGGGGTAATTGCTTATCCTATCTATTAGCACCTCTGTTGCTTTCCTGCAAGTCAGGAGGGTAAATATAGAGATAGAATAAAAAAATAGTGGGTCTTTGGAACTTGTGAGGGGGCCATGCAACCACAATCAATTATGCTTAATGGAAAAAAATTTTTCGTTCAAAAATTTGGTGATCTCTAAAAAATAAGGTTCTTCACATGAAAGCTGTGACTAATTCCTTGTTTTAGTGATATCCAGGAGGGGCTGGCTCAATGCCCCCCATGCTACTGGGTTTGATGCCCAGTATTTAAGCACATTAGAATTCACAAAAATGCCTCAGAAATTCCGGTGTAGACCAAAAAAAAGGTCTTGTAAAAGAATCATGGCAGTTTATAGATGTAATAACTTTTTTTCTTTTTTTATCTTCACTTAAATGTCAAGGGTTGTTTCCGTGAATCTTAGTGTTTTGACAGATGTGAAGATCAAAACAAAAAAATCAAAAAAGGTCTTGCATTTAGCATGTGTTTGTCTCTGGGTCCATCAAATAATTTTTAGAGAGAAGTTTGGTAAAGAGGGCCCATGGAACAAAAAAATTGAGAACCCCTGATTTAAAGCACACATTAAGAGGAGAATCAAAAGAAAAGATCTGTACAAGAATAAAACAAAGCACTTGTGTTAAAAAGCTTGGCCATCTAACCAAAACAGTGTAAAGGGTATAATTTAAACGTAATAAAAAAGGACAACTGTCTTTAATCGTGCTTTTTATTGTGTTGTCTCGTGTCTAGGGTCCGGGAACAGTCTTCAGTACCAATTTTCTTGTAATTCCATCCACAACTAACCGCAGTGTATTTTTGTTGCTCTAATTTTTTCTCTAAATAATGTTACATAATTTTACAATAAATTGTTTACTTAATCACTTGTTAAATACAAACATTTTATAGTTAAGGCCCGTTTCCACTACGAGCGTGGAAAAGAGCATTCTTTCTCTCTTTTATTGATCTTCGATTGAAGCAAGCGGTTAAAATTGAAGTGAGTGCAAAAAAAAAAGCAATAAAACAAACAAAGAATGCTTTTTTACATGCTCGTAGTGGAAACAAGCCTTTATAATTACTGTATAAGTTTTAATAAAGGTTACTTATATATTGGTAGGCTATTGAGATACTTCCTTGAGATACCTGTTTATAACTTTTTCATAATTATTTCAAAAAAAGCAATCATGGATTCGAATAAAGATCACCCTGTTGCTTTAAGAGGTATTTTATTTAATTTTTGAAAATTTTTTTATAAGATCTTGTTATGTTAAAGTATTTTTTTTATAAATTATGCAATTATTTTGTTGTTTCATGCTGAAATAATTTTATGTATGTTTACTTATTATGTTTTTTAATCTAAAAATATTCAATAGTTGTAAAATTGGTATCAATAAATCATTGAATTGAAAAAATTTTGTTTTGCTGTTTAAATGTAAAAAATTTGGTCTTTTTTAAGAAGTCACTGTAAGCAATTTTTTTCAGTGAAACTAATCCAGAATTCCCCTTTCAGCACCAGGATGGAATAAACAAGAAACCAAGAGAAAAAGGATCTCTCATGAAGCAATAGTAATCACAGGAGGATCTGGGTTAGTTTCACAAACAAAAATTGCTTATGGTGACTTCTTGAACAGACCCAAAACTTCATATACATCTATACTCTACAAAATAAAAATTTAAAATTGTGTTGATAAGTAATTAAAACATTAGGTCACATTCACTGTTGACCATTGCTAACCTTGCATGCCTTGGGTATTCCCCAAATTTAAAAGCTTATGAAGTAAAATGGGCAAATATTGAATGAGAACCAAAATATTAAACACAATAATATATTTCTCATTAAATAACTCAGCACCCGAAACAAACATGTTTAGTTTAACTATAATTACAAAATGTATAAATGCAACTTGTTTCATTGAAAGACATGGTACCAAATAATATCAATAATTTAAATTTAGCAACCAAGGCCTTTAAAAAGTAGGCTTTAAAAATTTAGCTTCAGTTTTAAAAGGTTTTATTAATTGAAGTTATTAATCTTTTATATTTTAAATTATCAAGTTATATAACAAAGTTTAGAAATGATATAATATGTGTTTAGATTTAGAGCAGTTTGAAATAATATAAATCTTAATAAGTTAAAAGCTTAGTTCTGTAAACAGGGTTAAGTGATTTTTTATAATGGTAACTTCGATCAATATTAAATCTTATTAGTTTGCAAGCAGTTTTAAATTACTGATATTATACAGGGTGTCCATAAAGTCTCTTTACAATTTAAAAAAATTATTATAAAGTGAAATGATGAGATATCGCAATGAGGGTTGTTTTATGTTAATCAGTATTTCATAAAGTTTTTATTAACACATTTACAGGGTGATTCACCGAAGTGTTGACAAATACTTTATTCCATTATTAACTTCGCATTACCTCTTCAGATTGTTATTACATGTACTTTATTCCATTATTAACTTCGCATTACCTCTTCAGATTGTTATTATATATTCTAGAGTAAGTTTTCAATATCAATAAGAATATTTAATCTAGAAAAGTAAGATGGCAAAGACAGTAAATGACATCGTTGAAGGGTATTGCAAGAAAGGACTTCCACCTGCGAAAATTTTCCGGTTGATGAAGCGATTTGTGAGTCGTGGAGGTGTTTACAAGGCTGTGAAGAGGTTCAGGGAGACTGGAAGTTGTGCTCCAAGAATCAGAAGTACTCCTGAAAAACCCATCAGGACAAAGGAACTGATTAAGAAGGTCAGGGAGAGGTTGAGGCAGAACCCTTCAAGGAGCGCAAGAAAACTGGCTAAGGACACCTCTGTAAGCGTGAGCACCATGCAAAGGCTTCTCAAGGATGATCTCCACGTTTACCTGTACAAATTTACCAAGAGGCAGCTCCTGTCAAACGCCACTAAGAAGAAAAGGCTTAATAGAGCTAAGGTTTTGATCAAGAGACTTGTTGTTGGCACGTGGCCTCAAGTGCTTTGGACAGATGAGAAGCTTTTCACTGTCCAAGCTATCCACAACCACCAAAATGACAGGATTTGGATTCCAAACAAGGACATGGTGCCAGTTGAACGTTGCAGTTCATTTAGGAGGCAGAAACCTTCTTCCGTGATGGTTTGGGCAGGAGTCACTTCAACAGGCCTGAAAACACCTCTAATCTTTATCGACAAAGGCATGAAAATTAACCAAACTATCTATTGTTGGATGTTGGAAGAAAAAGTCATTCCCTGGGTTCAAGAAACAGTGGGAGAGGAAGGAATTACGCTTCAACAAGATGGGGCAACCTCCCACACAGCCAAAGCAGTCCAGCATTGGTGCAAGACTAATTTTAAAGGGTTTTGGGAGAAGGAAGTATGGCCCCCTTTTCACCCGATTTAAACCCAATGGACTTTGGGATTTGGTCCATTCTGGAGCAAAAAGCCTGCTCAACATCCCATCCAAATATCGAAACCCTTAAACGAAAACTGAAGGCGTCATGGGAAGAAATTGACCCAGAAGTGGTGCATGCCACGTGCGCCCAAGTACTTCCACGTCTTAGGCGCCTTGTGAAAAACAAAGGGGCTACATTGAATAATTTGAATTTTATGTGAAAGCCCATTAAATTTCCATTCTATCTATTAAAAACTTGTTTCTTTTGCCCTTATAGTAAGTTGGATAATTCAGTTTTAATTTGTCAACACTTCGGTGAATCACCCTGTAATACGCTTCTAAACATTTAATTAAAAATATCATTACTCTATTTAATACACTTCTATATGGGCACCAGTAGTTGCACGAAGCACATGTTCACTGCAAATTCTTTTTGTCTTGGCATGTCGTTTGGGTGAAGTGCCTGTAACATTTGCACTTTGTAAACATACAATCTTAAATTCTTGTGTAGGACTTTGTGCACTGTTGAACATGGTAGTTCCAATTGTCTGGCAGCAGTACGAATGGACTTCATAAGAGAACATTGAAAGGCTTGCCTTACATTTTCAATGTTTTCTTCAGATGTTCTTGGTTGCCCACTCCTTGTATTGAACACTGTCCCTGTCTCCATAAATTTCTTGTGCGATAAACGAATTGAAGGACGTAATGGTGGGTCTCTTACATACTTACTTTTGTAGTTTTGCTGGGTCTGAACATCTGATTTTGCCTCAATGAACCAGGATATACATTGCGCTTTTTCTTGAGTAGTCATTTTATGGGGGTTCAGTTCATATAACTCAATCATTAAACATAAGAAATTTTAATTAAGAAATTTTATCTGAAACAGTAAATTTTAGTGTCAGTAAAAACTTTATGAAATACTGATTAACATAAAACAACCCTCATTGCGATATCTCATCATTTTACTTTGTAATAATTTTTTTAAATTGTAAAGAGACTTTATGGACACCCTGTATTACTTTATAAACTTAAAAATTAGATAGAATATTTTAACCAATTGACATTTCCAAAAGCAAGTTCGGGTACAATGTTTACTGCAAGAAATTTATGTCTCTGCTATTTTCCTTTGAATTAAGAAAAACATGATGCATGCTTTCTTTATTAAGAAAGAATAAAATTCATATTGGTAGTCAATTTGATACCCAAGAACTATGTAGCTAAAATCCAACAATTTCTAAATTCATACCAAAATAGGATAATGAAAAAGTTTCAAGAAATCAGCTTCAAAATGTTTATAGAAAAAGTGCCAAATATTTCTTTGACTTAATTTAAGACAGCCATTGTAAAAGTCTTGGCAAGAAAAGATAAGAATTTTCTTGAACAAAGTTTTTGGAAATTTAGTATTGTTAAAGATTCTTGATATGAATTTAGAGATTGCTGTATTTTAGCTATTTAGTTCTTGGGTATCAAATTGACTACCAATGTCAAATTCATTCTTTCTAGATATGATGATCCAATTTGAGTATTCTATTAGTATAAATTTAGCTTTTTCTTACTTACCTTTTTGACTCTTTTTTACTTGTACTTAAGTTTTTGCAAGATCAAACTGCTTCAATAATTGAAACAGCCGTCAGGCAGAGGATTTGCTCATATTGCTGCATAGATATTTTTTTATCTACACCAAAATTTTAATTTTTTAACCTAAATTTTTATTTTCCAAACTTAAAGTTTTTCAATTTCTCTATATTATTTTGTTTAGTCCAGAATTTAGTTTCTGTAGTCATTGTTGATTGTTTTTTTAATTTACTTTTTGGTGTAATTTTCAAGACAAGGCTTTCAAAATTTTTATATTGATTAGTGTTAATTTCTGTTTGGTTCTTTGATAGCAATGGCAGTATTTTTTTGTTTACTGCTCTTATTTAAATTTGTTTTAAATTTGTAATTTGACCAGCTAAATCACTTCTTTTTTATAGTTATGCGATTGACAAAACCATCTATTATTTCATCTTTTCCAATACCTTTTGAAAAACATGATATGCTTTCCACTACACTTGGACAGTGTAATAAGTGCTTGCCTGATTTAAGTACTGGTAAGATACTTTTAATAAATTTTTAATTATTTTATTGTTGTTTGATTGTAAAGACTTATCAAATCAATGTTATTTAATTTGCTTGTTTTCAAATACTATAGATAAAAATTGAAAAAAGTATTTAAAACCGATAATTTGAAGTGTGTACATTAAGCTAAATATGTACTAATGTTTTATGTATAGTAATTGCTTAATACTTCATGCGGAGAGCTTCGGTCAGATTCATGTTAAACAGATAGTTTTGTATATTACAGTTGAGTCACGAATCTTTTGAAATTTACGTACTATCTTTAGCGAAATATTTTTTTCTCTTCAATTTTTGGATTAAGTAAACTATACGCCCGACGGGCGTATTCTTTACTTGATAATAATCGTTTAATTTTTAGCTAAAAAAATTAGGGTTAGGGTTATTTTTTACTCTAGCCTAATTAGTCTTTACTCTTAGATAACTCTAACCCTAACCCTAAACTCACTATTTTTTGAAACAGGGCGTATTCTTTACCTGTTCACTAATTCGGGCGTATAGTGTACTTGATCCCAATTTTTTTTTGATTAGTTAAAATAAAATAGTAGTTATTACTTGCTTTTTAAGAAAGTTTTCCATGCCAACACTTTCGTTGTTTTTAAGCAATTTGAAAATATGATTTTATGCGTTATTTATAAACCACAGGTGAATTATTGCTTTTGCCGCAAAGTTTTGGGAGCATTTATTTGGGTGAAACTTTTGTGAGTTATTTGAGTGTGATTAATGAGAGCAATATGGACGTTGCGAATGTTTCATTGAAGGTAAGTCATTTAACACGAGCAGTTTTAATAATATTTTTTCTTTAGTGTTCGCTTACAATTTTAACAATTGAATTGTTAATATTAAGAAAATCCTCATCGTAGTGTTTATTGCCGTTAACCTTTCAGGCAGATCTGCAAACAGGTTCTCAACGCATGCCTCTTACAAACACAGAGCCAATATCTTGTTTATCTTCTGGAGGTGCAATAGATGAAGTGATTAATCATGAAGTTAAAGAATTGGGTACACACATGTCAGTTTAACTAATATTAAGAGTCAAGTAAAAATGTTTGGCTTTATTCAAATGAATCTAACAGATTGGTTTGCATTGTCTCGTACAAAAGACCTGATGGCGATGTAAGAAGCTTTCGAAAATTCTTTAAATTTCAAGTTTTAAAACCGCTTGAAGTCAAAACAAAGTTTTACAATATTGAGGTAAATTAATATTAAAAATATTTGTTAATTTAACTTTAAACTAACAGCGACTCGTCCATATAGACATATAGCATTCAGTTCTACTTAGTATTTTAGAACTTACAGTAAATTTCTTGTCAATAATTGTTATTTTACTTAAATACAAAATTACCATGGCCTTATACTTCATCATTTTTTTTAAAATAAATGTAGAAGACATTCCAAATTTTCATCAGTAATTTTTGCGAAAACATGTTATAAATCCAATTTTAAGGTTACTATTACCGCGGCCCAGAAATAAACCCGTGAGATTATATTCGCACCCAAAGTTCTTTACAACTTATTGGGAATATATACATTGTTCTTTCCACCAACTGCATTAGCATTTGGGTCACTTTAGTTTTGCCTAAAGTTTATTTTTTGATTTAATCCCTTAAGACCACATTGGTGTTTTAAAACTAGCTAAGGTGTTTGGAATGGGCCCTAGAAGGCTAATATAAGTTTACATGCGCAATTTCAAAAAATTAATAAATAATAATTTTCAAAGTTATAACCCAAGAAATCTCCAGTAATTAGCTATAACTAAAGCTTCGTATTGGTTTCAAAATTATTATTTATTTATATTTTAATCATAAAAAATAGAAGCGCTTGGGAAATTTAAGATACTTGTCTTTCAGAGCCTGTTCCAAACACCTTAGTCAGTTTTGAAATACTAAAGTGGCCTTGAGTGATTAATGTTTAGTCATATTAGTGCGAGCAGGCAATTGCCCCCTCCCAAGTCTCATAACTTTGGACAAAATAAAAATTTTTCGGGAAGCCACAAGGAATTACATTTGCGCAAAACATATTTTTTGGGCACCGATAACAAACTACTTGCGCAGGACAAAGTTTCCAAATTTAGAGATATGATTAAAATTTGGGGTGAAGACTTTTTTAGTCATCACTAGTTTTTGGGACAAAAATGTAGAAATTAGTTATGACCTTTTTTTCTTCAGTCTTCATCAGAATTTTGTCTCAACTTTTGCAAAGCTATAAAATCATGATTTGGGAAAACGCCAATAAAATTTGGGCAAAACTGTATTGCCTCCCAAAATTTTGCAAAGTACCAAATGGTCTAAATGGCTATATGTTTAGTGTTTTTGCAAAGTACTAAACTGTCCAAACGCTGCCGTTTGCAGCGTGATTATCGGCGGCCGCCTGAACACCGTTAACATTCAAAAGTCAAACAAAATTAAAAAAGGTCTTTGGTTTTCAAAACTTTTTTGTTCTTCACTTGACTTTTAATTTTAAAATTATCGCAGCGTGTATCGACTTATTTAAATAAATTTAGTTTTATTTAAAGAACGCTTGAGTGCGTTTGTACTGCTCGCTTCGCTTGCAAGTAACAAGTCCTCTTTTTACCGCTGTCCGCGCTAAAACAAAAAGATTTAAAAAGAACTTATAACATTTATTACGCTAAAATCTTATGCTGGACTCATTGGTTGCGAGCTGTCACTGGTTTAAGCCAGAATTTACAAATTTTGAAAAATTACTTTTACACCAACTGACGGTAGCTGTCGCTAAGGGTTGTTGCCTTTGGAATAAAAAGACTAATAATTTTTATTTATCTTGGTTTGTTTCGTATTTTTTTTAATTAAAATTTTTTTGCGTCGTGCTGAGCCATTACAAATTACTTTAAACACAAAGTCTCTTGCCCGTTAAACTATGGTCTAGCTCGGTGAAAAACAACGTATATCGCTGACGACTGCATGATAAAATTACTTCGCAATTATCAACCAACGATTAAAAACCGTTAGTTTGGTGATCCCTCTTATGTATTTTACAACTATGTTCGGGGCTCTGCACAAAAATTAATTAGGGGCAATGATTCGGTGACCTCTAGTTTAGCTTGATGATTAACTTCAATTTTTTTTTTGTTTTTTTTGTAAGAGTGACGAGGTTTACTTGGAGACGCAGATTCAAAACATCACTCAGTTCCCTATTTTCTTGGAGAAGGTAAATCTCGATCCGTCGCCGATGTATACTGTTGCGTCATTAAATTCCTCTCTCGAAAACAATCAAAGGTATCGCAGAACTTTGAACTGCAATGGTCATTGTTTATTTATTTATTTTTTTTCGGTGACATTTTTCCTTTAATTTTTTATGCTCTTCAGGTTCAAGTTTTGTAGTTTTGCTGAGATTATATAAATATCTATGATGTATTAGACTTCAAATAAAAAAAATTGATAAATTCAACCCATTTATCGACTTATCCTTTCTGAACCATTTAAAAACGTCGAGGGCGTCAAACTTAGCAACCGTCAAGTGAATACCCTGAGCTGGTTTTAAAATTTGCGAAGATGTTGGGGTTTGAATTCTTAAAAATTTCGTTTACATACTTATTTGATTGACAATAATTTAGAACTGCTTGCTGAAAAACGCCTTTTTCACAACGTAACTTGAGACGAGATTAGGAATTAAATCGAGACATGTCGACTGCGTGCGCCAATAAAACGACGCTATTATTCGACCATGCTGACGGCATTCGTAAAATGTGCTTCAATATCAGCACGATTTATTCAAAAAAGAAAACCAAACCTCTGTTTTTAAACTATTTTCTCGTTTCAATTGTATTTTATTAACTTGAAGCGTTTTTTCAGCAAGTTTGGAAGCCATTCATATATGAAGCCGACTGAAGTGTGGCAGTATCTCTATCTCCTTAAAATGAAGCCAGAATGCCGACTGCAAGCATTTACTGAAGCGGCAAGTGCAACTGGAAAGCTCGATATAGCTTGGAAGTCGAGCCTCGGTGAAAGAGGTCGTCTGCAAACGAGCCAACTGCAAAGAGCGGTTTGTAACTCGCGTTTTCATTGGTCATTCTGATGCAACTATGAGTTTCAGTGTCTTCTTTGATAATACAAGTGATTTTCGATCTATTAAGTCCCTGTTGAAATCAATTAAGTCTTTTTTGCATTCAATTAAGTCTTTTTTTATTCAATTAACGATAACTAACGAACTAAATGATAATGAACAGGGAATTCCTGTTGTGTAAAAGTACAGTACCTTAAGTAATTCCCTGTTCATTATCATTTAGTTAGCATTGTGATGTAATTAATTTGCATTATGACGTGCTGTGTGTTTCAGCCGAAGTCGTCTCTCCTATTAAAAATATAATACTGTTCAATATTCTACCGGTATTAAAAAACTTAAAAATCAAGAAAGGCTTAATTGATTGCAACAGGGATTTACTAGATCAAAAATCACTGTATTTTACAGTTTGTGTACGGAAACGTTTAACAGCTTTTGTGTATTTCGCACCCATTTTAACACGTTGCCTATCAAGCTATTTTAAATTATGTAACAGGAATATATTTAATTTTTTTTACAAATAAAACCAAGTGTGCACATTTAGTGAGATTGAAAATAAATCGTATGACCGATGTTCATTGTGGGTATCACTGGTGGCTCCCTTGGTGGAGAGTGAATATCGAATTCAATATGTACCGAAGGAGTTATCGGTGACTTCCTTGGTAGGCCACGTGTTAAAACAGAACTTTTATAACCGAGCATATAATGCACCGCGGTGTGTGTCAAAATTTTTTGAGGGTGTACCTGCTTGATAAGTCGTATAAGGGTTTACTTTGTCTTCAAGGCGTTTTCTAGTTTATTCTGAATATTCGAATGCCAATTATTTTAATTTTTTTATCATTTAATATACAGGGTGTTTCACAATTATTGAAACAAAGCGATTGGGCACAAATTCAGGATTTTAAATGATAACACGATGATGATTACATTTATTGAAAGGTGAAAGGATAACATTTTATAATCTGAAACTGTTTATCTTCAAATCAGAAATAATATGTCAAGAAGATTCCTAGACTACATGCTCCAGATGTCCACCGTTTTGTCGAAGGCATTCTTGAATGCGGCGTGCAAAGTTGTTGATAACACGATCACATTCCTCCTGTGTAATGGTCTGAATGTTCTCGGTAATGGCTGCTTTCAAAGCTGCAATAGTTAGTGGGTTATCTTGGTAAATGTTGTCCTTGAGGAACCCCCACAAGAAGAAATCTGGAGGATTCAGGTCAGGCGAGTGAGGTGCCCATTCCACTTCAGCTTTGCGGCTGATGAGACGCTTTCCAAACTTTTCACGGAGCCAAGCCATGGTGACATTAGCAGTGTGAGGAGGGGCACCATCTTGCTGGAACCACTGTTCTTTCTCATCAAGGTCCTCACGCTTATTGAGCTCTCCCCAAAACTGCTCAAGCACTGGAACGTAGCGGTCTTTTGTCACGGTTACTGCAATACCGTGATCATCTTCAAAGAAAAATGGTCCGATGATACCATGCTTGGAAATGGCAACCCATGCTGTGCATTTTTTTAAATGCAAAGGGCGTCCAACGACTCTGTGAGGGTTCTCACTTCCCCAAAACACCCAGTTTTTAGAGTTAACGTGACCATTCAAAAGGAAGTGGGCTTCATCTGAAAACCAGACATCATTCAAGAATTCCTCGTTATTGTCTATCATTTCCGAAAACCACTGGCACATTGCTACCCTCTTTTCCTTATCAGTCTCGGTTAGTTCATGCTTTATGTGGATCCGGTATGGATAAAGTTGTAGATCCTTAACCAGCATGCGCCTTACAGAAGAGACAGAAATGCCAAGTTCTTGGGTCCTTCGACGAAGAGATTTGCTCGGACTCCGACCGACTGACTCTTGAACCCTGCTGACATTGTCGGGGGTGCAGATTGTTATTGGAGGCCCTGAGGGCGATGAGCCCGCTACCCTACAATCTCCACAAGTGCCATGAGCTTCAAACTTCTTGACCAACTTGAAAATCTGACTCCTGTTTGGAAATTGGTTGAAGCTGAACTTCCTTCTGAACCTTGCTTGAACAATCCGGAAAGACTTCGTTTCGTAATATGTCTTTACACAAAAGATCTTCTGCTCCATCGACCAAGGCATAATTAGGCTATTTTTTGTTTAACGTATAAAAATGTTAACAATTTTGCTATGACAATCTAAAAACAGAAAAAGAATAAAGTCATTGGTAAAGGTTTTATAAGCTGCTGCTTTGTTTCAATAATTGTGAAACACCCTGTATTCTTCACTTTGTATTAAACTATACATTTTTTCAATTATATGTTCGTTTTTTTAGTCCTCAATCCACTTTATTTATTTTTTTAGATTTTAAAGCATGATTTAGAAAAAGTGTGTACCTTTGCAAAAAGTTGAAAAACACTGCTTAAAATTGTACTTGACATTTCAGGGCAAGTCTACCTGATAAAAATAAGCAAACTCAACTTTTACAAGTTTCCAATAGCTACAACTATATATATCTTAGCCGGTCGTTTCAAAGCAAAATTAGGTACCCTTCTCTGGTACTCAGTCTCACCAGCATATAACAAAGTCGTATATTGCTCAGTATGTTTTAAAACAAAAATTATACCGCTAGGTCACGACTCCTCTCGACGTTCAGTTGGATGTTCGTTCCGCGCCCAACGAAGTGATCTTGAACAAGCCTTTCTGCATTAAATGCTCCATTACCAACTTCAGGCAAGCGCTTTCTAATTTCTTCATCGACGTGCGAAACAAAACCCAGGCGTATAAAATTTTGGTTGTTTTTTCGGAATACAATCTTTATATGCACATTTTGCATTGCTATGTCCGCGTTTTTTGTTATTAACCTCCGCGTTTTAAATACGAATTTTATTCTACTCTACATTTACTATTGTTTCATAGTTTTTAGTTACTTTTATTCAACAGCGAACAGCCGAAGGATCTTTCTTTAAAGTACGGAAGCGGTTCCAGTATTTTATGGCAAGGCGTGTCAGGTAAAAACTTGAAAAAACTCGCTCCGAAAGAAAGCGCCAATGTGGATTTCGACTTACTCGCTATTTCACCGGGCTTACAGGTTTGTTTGATGATGTAACTGTTCGACCAAAACAATTTCTATGAAGTAGCAAATCTTTGCAGATCATCTCTGGACTCGAAATCGTTGACGCCGATTTGAATAGGTCTTATAATTTCGACGACATTCACCAAGTTCTTGTTTTAATTTCTTGACATGCTATACTTCAATTTTTTTTTTAGTGTCATTCATTGGTTTTTATAATATGCCGTTTTAATTCTTAACTAAACTTTTCTCGTGCAATTTAAATTTCGCATGGATTTTTATAACTTTATTTAATACACGTAAAAATATTTAAATACCCAGTTCTTAAGTATTTTAATCGCTGTTTGGAGGCTCAATTAGTTTTTTTCATTATTTATAATAACAGACTTAATACAATTTCTCACGATTTCTTGTAATGCAGAATATAAAAACAGGAAAGCTGTACCCTTATCCTTAAGGTCATGGGAAAGCCATTTGAAAGTCAATATATTTCTATTTGTAAGTGATTGCTGCAGCGTGCTTTCAAGGAGCTCTTCCACATATAAGTTAATGGAATGGTGATGTGTGGGTACTTGGTTGCAGTAAAAATAATGAGTGGTGTTGTGTGTGTCGAGCATAGCGGTTCATTTTGACTTGTAATTCGCAAGATCGATGATTTGTTGGTTCTGTGACGTGGTAATGTTTGTTCTGATGGATGCATGTCGTGGTGAAGAGGCTGGTACCTCCGACATCGAGGCAGCATAAAAAATAGCATCTCTTGGGAGATTCCTTTTCGGGTGCTTTCTTGCCACAGCTAACATAGCTACAAAAATTTATGCCGACTGATTGATGGTAAAGCAGGCAATGTTAAAAACAAATTGAAAAGAGCACTGCAATTTATTGCAAATAAAGATAAAGTCTCGAAAAGCGATTACAGGAAAAATCTTTTGTTTCTAAAAACTAAAAATCATATGCTTCTGCTACAAGGGAAACAAACAATAATTTACAAATAGATATCTTATTAACATACGCAATTAATTGTTTTAATTAGAAGACTGAGGCCATGCAGATATACGCTAAGCCAGGGTCGTTCAACCCGTAGCTCACGCAGTATTTGGTTCTAAAAGTGCTTAATAGCCAAGGCTCGAATAGATACAGATAAATCACTGTTGAGGTTTAGAGCGATTAAAGCAACACACCCTTCTAAAATAAAAATGTATAGTTATTAAAGTGAAGACTTGTTTTGGAGTGCACTGCTTTTTTTTCATCTAATGCCAACAATATAGTTGCATGAAAATGACGACAAAAGTCTTCACTTGTAAAATTCCGCCGCTGTGTTTTACTTACTTCGTCCGCGATTATTTTTCTTAGGTCAAAATGGACCTTGGTTCAAAAAGGTGGGACGCTCCTGTTATAAACCATAACTTACAAAACAGTGATGCTGATTGAGAATTGAATTACATATTTAACCTATTCGCAAATCTAAAATTACTTTTGTCTAGAATTAATGGTGAAGTTTGTGCTTACGAATTGATGTCGAGTAAAAAGACTTCAGTCATTAGATTTCCAGCAAAGACATTTTTTGGTTATTTATGAGTAATAGCCTTTTTGGTCTTTACTTCTGACAAAAAGATTTTTTTCTTGAATTTGAGAAGAATAATATTGCCTAAACTGGTATAATAGCCAAACGCCAACCTCTGTTTTGGGTCGCATTGTTCCTCTAAATTACCTTGGAAGACGGAGTCGAAAAAAGTTACGAACCGCTGGTCGTGAATAACATGATTTCTACATAGCAATCTACCCTACATTAGAGTTTATCAACAGCATAAAAATTTGCGGATGCGTAAAAAACAAGTGTGTGCCAAAAACTGCCGATTAAATTTCAATGTAAAGGTGAAAATAAAATTAAAGTTTACAAAACAAAATACTTGGAGCAAACGTGAATCTAAACGACAGCAAATAAGCCGAGTGCGTTTGCTTTCGTTGCTGCGTGCGCCTCTAGCGGTTGCAGAAACCGCTAGAATTAAAAAAGCTGTTAAATGTTTTATATCAGGAATTCGAATACACTTCAAAATGCGTACGGTAAAAAGGAATTCTTTTTGACCGAACAATGTAAAGTTGTGCGATGGGTTGGGATGAAATTCTATATCACTGTGGCATGATCTACACCCAGTTATTCACTCGGCGTACGTTTCTTTATTCAAATTCTTAGCCTCAGCATAGGAAATTCAATGAACAAACGCACGCTGAACGTATTACAGAAAGATTAGAATAGTCTTAAAACAGGCCAGGAGTTAGCCAAAAACTTCGCTTACTATGAAATACTACGTAAGCGCTGATTGCTAGGAAGTCAAATAATTCAAAAATTATGGCTTGAAGCCGTAAGATTTTTTTGGTGCCGTAGTAAAAATAGTTAAGTAGTTAAATAGCATTTTGAATTTTTTTAAATCCTTTTTGAATACACTGTGTTTTAACAGACTTATTTATTGTTTCATTTCTGTCTCTAAAGATGTGCTAGTCCGGCGTGCAATCTCATTCGCCGCATGCGTTTGAGAAAATATAAGCTGGAAGGGTAAATTTTTGCTTTTAAATCCTCTACTGTAGAACAGAAATGGGTAATTCTGCCATTTTTTTTAAAGATAGTAGTTTGAAAGCCCGAATAAATTTTTTGGACTACAACTTTTTTCGCCGAAACGCACCTTTCGAGTTCGTCTCTCGCATACGATCAATAAGACAAACAGACAAGAAATAAAATTTCGAATTTGAATCGAATCCGGAAAAGTAGGGTCAACTTGCAAAGCGCCCCCCTCCCCCAGTAAGGGTTGATTTAGATCGGGCGTACACACTCGAGCTTTTTTGTTCGCTTATTAACTTTTGCTGGTCGAACACAACGAAATTCGATAAACAAAAAAGAGCGCCGAGCGTACACGCCAGGTGTACACGAACTTTTAAAAGAAAAATTCTTAAAATGATTCTTGGTTTGAAAAGGTTGCTTAACCCTGTTTTCGAGACGGATCGAACATCGCACACGTACCTGCCGGGGAAGCCCCACCAACTCTCAAAAATCTGGGCAAAATCAGAATTTTTACGGCAGCGACAAGAAATTATTTGGGCAAAACAAATTTTTTGAAAATGAACACTAAATGCAGAAAAAAATGTAAAATTTAAGGTGAAGACCTTTTTTGGGAAGATCTTCACCCTAAATTTTAGACAAAGTCGTAAAGTACTAGAAAATCCGTAAAGTTATCCGTAAAGTACTAAAAAAATCGGCAAAACTGTATTACTTCCCCCTAACTTTTTTTCGGCTGGTACGTCTATGATAGCACAGAAAAAATACCGCTTTGGGCAATTACGATTGCAAAACAAGAATCCGTCACAAAAGCAATTAGAATGTGACACTCATCATACGTAAGATTATCGCACACCTGACATACGCGAGATCGAACGTCGAACTAGCACTAATTATTTTGTCGTCCATAAAAGTTATGAAAAACTTTGGCTAACTTCGTGAAGTTTCGAGATTAGCTGCAATCATGCAATTTCTAAATATAGAAACTTGTGGCAACTGTTTGATTTAAATAAATCGATCTAGCCTAATTTAAACAACACGGCAAACAGCGTCAGAGTTAACGTACAGACGTAAATAAATTTGCAAAATGACTGTAAAACACTTTTCACTAGCTTAGACGTAAGAAGAGAAATGCTTTCGAACTTCTTCGAATACCTGCAGAAAAACGGCATATTATCACACTTTTCAATACTTTTTAAAACTCGATTGTTTAAAGTGGTGTTTTTATTCAAGCTGGTCCTGGCACCGACTCGTGGCTCTAAAATTAGCATAAGAAAACTAAATTAACTGTATAATGACACCTATGTTGGATTTATTTAGGTTTCATTAAAATATCTTATTTTGTTTATTGGCCCTGAAATTTGGTAAAAACTTGACCTTGATACGGGTAAAAAAAACATATTATTGCGCAACACTAGTTCAAACTCTGCGTTTTCCGGTTTTGCTTCAATTTTGAAACCAACAAGCGATATTATCCTCGATGTTCGTCTGTCGCACTCAGCACATGTTTCTGCAAATAACTAAGATCCGGAAACTTTCCCGTTAATGCTAGCAGCAATTTCGACTGGGGCATTTAGAAAACAAAAGTCTCAATTACCTGATCGGGCGTCATGACTGCGTCGCATTTGACAGTTCGAACTTTCTCGAGCTTTTCGTAATGCTGAATGATCGGTAGCGTTTGAGTGAGGTAGGTATTGAAACGCTTCCGCAAACTTTCGATATTGTCGTCTTTGCGCCCACTTGTCTCTCCCCTTTTTAGAATTCTATTAGTGCAAACCTAAACAAAAAATCGCGAAAAGATTATTTCGTTGCAATAAGAAGCGATTTATTTGCAATAAAATCGACTTTTGCTTGAGCTGTTAAAATGTCAAGACTAAAGTTGAAAAGTTTTGCTAAACAAAAACTTCTATTTTGATCAATCCTCGCTTCGCACAGCAACTTTTCCATGTTTACTAATTTGAAAAAGGTTTTAGTTTTACTTCAAACTGCGCAAAGACAAAAAAATACTGGCATACTTAATCAAAAGGACAACCTTTCAGCAATCAAAATTTTAAATTTGCAGAAAATATGCAAACTTTCAGTTGTAAATTAACACCAAGAAAATAAGGGCCTAACTAAAGAGCACAAAAAATGAATAGGAAAAAGTTTTTAGAGAAGGATTGTTGTTCCGCCAAACTAGTTTAACAGTAAGAAACAGAAAATACTAAGCGGGTCTAAAAACTAAGGCGACTGACTGTGCTAATCTTCTATTAACCAATAATCCGGTTCTTTTACGACGTATGACGCCAAATTTAATTAATATTTCACTTTTCACTAGCACTGAGAAAACGTTGCGACAAGTTGAACAAATGAATTTGTGAGGTTTGAAAAATACACTTTATTTTAATTGTAAAAAAAAAGGTGTTGCAAATTCACTATTTTATGAGCATGGGTACAAAAGTGGCACAGAAAACTTAATCACTGAAAGAGAGGTTAAAGTTTAAGATGTAAAAAGCCAGAAACAAGTTAGAAAAGAACCAAGTGTGGTCAGTAGGTTGTGCAGGTCGTAGCTTAATAGTTTAAATTATTTCCAGTAAGCTTCTATAGGTGAAAACACCCTTTGGAAAATCAAAAGTGAAATATGCCAATGTTAGTAATTTAAAAATCATTCCAAATTTCTTGTAGTGAAATCAGAAAAAGGAGAGTGCTAGTATATAAGGACATACTTGAAAAACAAGTGAAAGAAGACTCATTACTAGTGATGAGTGTGTATTTTTGAACATGATTCATAAGTCACAAGAAAAAACTATTCTGTAAAAAACTTGGAAACTAAAAAAGAAAAACTTTCACGGTCAACATCAAGGATGATACTACATTTTTTGATGAGAAAATTGTTCACTTAGAGTTTTTGCTAAAGGGTTAGAAAGTATTTACATATATATTAATACTTTAAGCCATTTAACAGAATTATTTTTCAACAAAAAAACACTTACGTATAAAAACAAGGTTTAAAATCTTTCTTATAACACTTCCTTTTATAACTCCTTGAGCATCCAAAACTTTTTAAGCATAAAAATGGTTCTTGTGTTAAAAAGCTTTCATAGATATTTTGTTGCTAAAAAAACTGTAATTAAAGGTACTGATAGCATACCTCTTCGGGAGTATCGATAAACAAGACAAAATCAACTTCAGCTTTTTCGCTCATTTGCTCAGTCCAACCTGACAAATTGTCAGCATTTCTTGGAAAACCATCAATTAAAAAGTTTTGCTTTTCAGAATTTACCATAGCCTTGATAAAAAAAAAAAGAAAGAAAATAAAGATGATAACGAAAAATTTCAAACTGTCAATTTTATTCTTACGTTTTCCAGAAGACCACATGTAATTTTGACAGGAACAATATTCCCTTCTTTGATATAATTATCAATTAATTTTCCGACAGGCGAATCTGACTTGTTTCTTTCCATTCTAAGAAGCTCCCCAGCTGACAAATGGTCAAAACCAAAATGCTAAGAAAAAGTTTCAAATTAAAAGTTCTTTTTTTAAAATTATGTAAACTTAATTTCATCAATAAGTGGCAACATCTTTTTAAGACATACTGTAATATAGGCATAACCACTTTTTACATTTATAAAAATACATTAAAATGTACTAATTAAACCATATATACAAAAATGGCTTAAATGTAACTTGGTAGTTAAAAAATGTATTTTACAAATTATTTACTTATTGCTGCAAGCAATTACTTTTGTAATTCATGCTGATAAACTTAAAATACTTACAGATTTTTTTAATATTTTAATTTTTTTTTTAAACAAGCTGCATAAAGATGAGAAACACCAGACTCCAGTTTCGCTCTTATTAGAGCTCGTCAGTGATGCTTATCTCACCGCGAATCGAACCTGGGACCTGTAGTCTTCCACGCAGGTTACTATACCACTAGACTACAGATCCCGGACGACAGTTGGAGTCAAAGCAGCTGTTATAACTTATTCCCGGATTTACTGAACAAGGAATACATAGAATTCACTATGTTGTAATTCCAAGGCCGTACCTCATGACCGGGACTTACCCGACAAGCGTTAAGCATCGCGCTTACTCTCCTAGAGCTTGACGAGCGAAGAAGAATTTTATATTTGAAGAATTATGAGGAAATTTGGAATTAATTTTTAAACAAGCTGCATAAAGATGAGAAACACCAGACTCGAGTTTCGCTCTTATTAGAGCTCGTCAGTGATGCTTATCTCACCGCGAATGGTGGTGTTTCTTCTGGGAGGATCTTTCTTCTTGCGAGTCTGGTGTTTCTCATCTTTATGCAGCTTGTTTAAAAATTAATTCCAAATTTCCTCATAATTCTTCAAATATAAAATTCTTCTTCGCTCGTCAAGCTCTAGGAGAGTAAGCGCGATGCTTAACGCTTGTCGGGTAAGTCCCGGTCATGAGGCACGGCCTTGGAATTACAACATAGTGGATTCTATGTAATCCTTGTTCAGTAAATCCGGGAATAAGTTATAACAGCTGCTTTGAGTCCATCTGTCGTCCGGGATATGTAGTCTAGTGGTATAGTAACCTGCGTGGAAGACTACAGGTCCCAGGTTCGATTCGCGGTGAGATAAGCATCACTGACGAGCTCTAATAAGAGCGAAACTCGAGTCTGGTGTTTCTCATCTTTATGCAGGTTGTTTAAAAATTAATTCCATAATTCTTCAAATTTTAATTTTTCTTGTGCTATGTTGAACCAAAACTTAGGTTTTAATAAAACAAAGTGATAACCAAGAAATAACAATAAAAAGTATAACTCAGATACTGATACTCATTTCAGCAAATGTTAAATGCACCAATGTAAAAACTTACCTCAACAATTTTTTCACATTGTGTACCTTTTCCTGATCCAGGTGCACCAAGTACAAAAACTACTCGAGGTTTTGTTTTTGACATTATGGAAAGAAAGTTAATTGAGCTAATTACTTTTATGCAAAAAACCTTACCTTGGTAAATCATAAGCTATAAAAACATAATTAATAAAAAAATCACTTAGGTAACAAATAAATTTTTTAAAGGTGTAGAAGAGGTACAAAAAAAAAGCTAAAAAACCTAAAGCCAGAACTTTTGAAACTGTGCAAAAAAAGACTACAATGTAACTCAAAAAGTTTACCAATTTAATAAAAAATGCCTGCTAAAAATCATCAACCCTCAATGAATGTGATTTATAAATACAAATAAGCTTATTCTAATCTATAAATTAAACAGTCTTGTTGTTGTTGTTACCTCTCCTCCAAGGATATCTTGGAAAACCATCCTTTAACCCTTTAAAAAAGCCAATCTATATATAGATTCCCACTCTTAAATTATCTCTGCTGCTTCCCAAGACTTTTTCCACAGACTATTAAACAATTTTAATTATTCCACTGACATTAAATGATTTTAGTACAACTACAAAAATTTGTACATTGCATTTTATTTTTCGAATTATTTTCTATTCTAATATATAATTTAACACAAGGTTTCTTAACTTGTTTGAGTATGTTGATCACCAGACTAATTTAGTAAACTCAGTACCCCCATGGAAAAACAAATTATTATAAAACACACAAAAGTTTACATTAGTGTTAATGAGGGTCTTACCATATTAGCTTGTAATATATCTGCCTTTTAATATTTTGAATGTGATTATCACTGACAAGGCTTTTTCATATAACAACTGATTTTTTATAAAGAATAATATAGATTGCAAACTATTATTTTATAGAAAAATTTTGTAAACAACCTTTGAAGATCACTATGGACCTCTTATGGTTTAGAAACCATTGTTTAACAAAATTTACTTTTTTAAAGCAAATAACAATAAGTGATTTCCCTTGTTTTTGCTGGTGTTAATATATTGCTATAGAATTGAATTTTTTAAGGCTGATGTCTTGAATCTAAATGTAGCTTTTAAAATGTTAAGTAGGAAAAGTTGTCATATATTAAGTGGCTTATTAATAGAAAGGGTGCCAGAATCAAACAATACTGCTTTTGGCAGCAAATGTGATTGACAATGTCTCCATTTAACTCTTACACACATCATACAGTAAAGCAAAAGTCAAAAGCAATTCTTCTGGTTGGCATTGTCAAAAAACAGCAAAATAATAAAGTTACTAAAACCTGAATAAAAATATTTGATCAGACAGCAATATTTTGATATTATTGAAAGCAGGTCAAAATAATTACTTGATGGCTATTCCAAATAATTAAAAGCTTCCATAGTTGTTTTTCGAGTCAAAAGGATAAATAGTTGACCATTGCAGTGGATCATTACAAAATTGCATGATGCTGCAGCATAATTAAGTAGTCTAAATATATATAACAATATAAATCTAATAAATCCATATGTTTTTAAATAATTGATACCAGCACTTTAAAAACTAGGCCAGCTCAAATTGCAGATGCAATAAAACTCATCTTATTGATGTGCTTTAAGGCAGGAATGTCAAGCTTGCAACCTGTGGGCAGCATGTGGTTCTTGGTATTAATTGTTGCAACCTGCACAACTATCATTTTGTAAGTTTTTTTATGTTTTTAAATATCTTGCTTCAACAAGGTTTCAACAAAACTATGAAATTTTGAGCCGTTTTTCCTAATCTAAACAATTTGAGAACAGTAGATATATCAAATCAGAATCTTAAGTGAACATTAAACCTTTGACTGTCAAATCAACTGCAGTCAATTTCCTTTTATAATAGTTTGAATATCCAAATCAACTTTAGGCCACATCTTCCAAAAAGAGAAAGTTGAGTTTTTAGCTTAAAATCAAGATTGGTAAAAGAAAAGTATGAAAATAAATCAAGAAATCAAGTATGAAAATAAATCAATCAATGCTAATTATTCAGAGGAATGGTGCCAGACTATCCATAACTGTATTAAGATAGTCATTGGGAATAGCCAAGCAGGAAAAAAATATGACTTCCATGAAGTAGCACCTTTGGAAATTTGGAATTCTAACCATTGCTTTTTGGCTTCTTGATTCTTGGGTATCAAATTGATTACCAATTTGTTTTTCATTCTTTCTTAAAATCAGGAAGTATAATATGGAAGTCTACCCAAAATTAAAGTTTTCTTTTTTAGTAAAATTTTGGATTTTTTTCCTAAAAAAATAACAATCGCACAGAAATACAGTAAAAAAAACTTGGCAGTCAAAGAGTTAAGAAGTACCAACCTTATTTAAACTTTTAAATGAAATTGATAATTTTTTAAATTTTGATTGATTGAAAACCAATTTATGTCATTTTTATTTCCTTTTGCTTATGCCCAAGCTAATAAAGGTGAAAAAAACAGCTAAAAATTAATTCTAAAAGATAAAAAAGTGAAACATAACAACGTTGGAATACCCATGTTTCATTTTTATCTAAACATGACTACAATAAAAACTGCAAATTAATATCAATTATGGCCTTGTTTGGGTCAATAAAAATTGTTAAAACTAGTCAGAGAATTAGGATCAGCAAATACTTTTAAACCAAGCATTAAAAACTTTATATGCAAAAAATGATATCAAACATGAAAACAAAATATTTATACAAAATGAAATGTTAAATACCAAACTAACAATCCTTTTTAATTTATTTTCACTTCATCTCTATATTTATCCTCCTGACTGGAGGAAAGTGATAGAAGCACTATATATAAGGCAAGCAATTAACCTGACCTGCTTTTGAAGATACCAAGATATTGCTGTCTGCTTGAAATTTATTTTGGTTTTTTAGTTTAAATTTAGAACTATTTACCAAGACCATCAAACAGGGGAAAGTGCTGTAAAATGTCTTTTTCAAGGACACAACAGAATGGTATGAGTTGGTTTTGAACAAAGACCATGTCAATCATAATCACGATGCTCTTAACTATTTTATTATTATTTTTTTATTTTATCTTTATATTTATTATCCTGACTTGCAGGAAAGTGACGAATGTGCTTTACATAGCAGCATAGGACAAGCAATTACCCTGACCTGCTTCTGGTGATGCCAAGATATTGCTGTGTAATTGATATTTTTTATTTTGGTTTTTTAGTTTTATAGAGATATGACTGAAATTTAGAACTGCTTGCCAAGACTGGCATGCAGGGGAAAGTGCCGCAAAGTGTCTTTCTCAAGAACACAACAGACTGGCACGAGTAGTTTTCGAACCAAGACCATGTTGATCACAAGCACGACGCTTTAACCACTCGACAACACTGCAGTTTTATTGTGACTAATCACATTTTAATTTGTAAACATTTTATAACTGCAAAGAAACGCAACTTTTCAGTAAGTTTAGACGCTAAAGTAAATATTAGATGCGTTATCGCATCAAATGTCAAAAAATGGTTCAGCTTTGCAACCTATAATGACAATCGTGCCATGAATGTGGCCTGACTAAGCTCACGAGTTTGACATGCCTGCTTTAAGGTACTTTGCACTATTTTTTTTCAGCTTGCTGATCTTAGACAACTAGTTCTAAATCACTGTCTTGCTGTCATATTAATAAATGAGTAAAAATAAAAAAATTCAAATAGCAATATATTTAGACATCTCTAATAGGCCTTACTCCACCATCGCTGTTTTTTAAACCAAAAGGATAAAATTGAAATTCAACATTTGACGTTGCCTAATTTTTGTTTTCGATTTGTTTTGAGATTCCACTAGGAAATTCACATCCTTTTTCCGGCAATATTCAAAAAAATATTAAAGGCCTATACATTTTTTATTTTTTATTTTGATCGCTATATTTATCCTCCTGACTTGAAGAAAAGCGTCGGAGATGCTCTACTTTTAAGGCAATTGTCGAGCAATTATCTCCAGTGATGGCTTTGGTATGGAGCAAACGAAGCGGCCCCACCGGGCCCCCTAAGTAAAATATTGCTCTATTTTTTCATAACAGCACTATGACGGGAGGACCCCTGTTTGCACCTGAACTTTAGGACGAATGAATGAATGAATGAATGAAACAGTTTATTTTCACAAATGAGCAACAACATTTACATAAGCACAAAGCGATTTTTTGTGAGGAAGCACCGAAAAACCGTTAGGTTATCAAAGTCAAGGTGCTCCCTGTAGTTCGAAAAAAAGAGAAAAAAAGAAAAACAAAACAAAACAAAACAACAATACAACAAGGGTAATACAAATGACTGACTTAATTACGTAAATGGTAAATAATAATAGACCTGTTTCCTGTGTAAAACGAGAATTCTCGTTGTGCGATCATATCTTTTCATGGCGTAAGGTTTTTTTTTCAAAAGTAATTTGATAGCACATTAGTTTCGACTTCACGGATTTTTAGTTTCGCTGACTCAAAAAGTTATGCCAATAACACGCTTTGAATGTTATTTCCCGAGGGACGTATTACATTAAACTGAAATCTTTTTAGTACGTACAATTCTAACACAATAATTAAGATCAGGATCAACTATAATGCATTTAATTGTACATGAGACCTAGCGAGTTATTAATAGGTGCTTAAGAGTGCGTTTTTATATTGCTTATTGAAGGTATGCAAAGGTAGTTTCTTTAAATTAACGTCAATTTCATTCCAAAGTTTGACACCGCGATATTCTAATTTCTTATGACCTGTTTTTTTTGATGCACGGGGGAGATAATAATTGGCAGTTATATTATTTCTTGTTTCATAATTATGAATATTTCCAATTTTGGTAAAGCTATTTTGGAACATCTCTGGTAATTTATTATTGAATAGTTTATGCATAAATTTAGCCAGTTGCAATTTATACACATCTTTTATTTTTAAAAAATTTAGTTTTTTGTATAATTTAGTGACGTGGGCAAATTTCTTACTACAGGTAATCGTTCGTATAATGTTATTTAACCGCACTTCGATTTCATGAACTTGATTTTTTGAAGCCGTACCCCATATGGTAATACCATATTGGATACGGCTGTATGCAAAACTGTAGTAGAGCATGTGAAGAGTCTCAGTTGTCACATATTCACGTAGCTGATACAATAAAGAGCAACACTTAGCCAATTGTGAGGAGAGTTCTTTGATGTGTGCCGACCAATTTAAATTTTCATCAATGTGAACTCCCAAGTATTTTACTACTTTATTTCTATCTATTTGGATATTATTTATTAGTACTTTAAAGTTTGTATTGACTGAACTAGGTAGATGCTTGTTGAATAGTAGATATGTTGTTTTTGAGTAATTAAGTGATAACTTGTTTTGGCACATCCAATTATCTATATGATGCATTTGAATATTAACTTTTTTTTCGAGTTCGAATAGGTTATTATGTGATAGGGTTAAGTATGTATCATCGGCAAATAATGTAGTTGAGAATTCAGACTCTAGTGGCAAATCATTAATATACAAAATAAAAAGTAGTGGACCTAAAGATGAACCTTGAGGTACACCACATTTGATTTTTCTCAGAGTAGATTTTGACTTGGAAATTTTGGTGTATTGGTATCTATTGTTAAAATAGCTTTTCATCAGTTCAAGAGCTATTCCTCGAAATCCATACATGCATTCTAACTTTTTTATTAATATAGCATGGTCTACAGAGTCAAATGCTTTGCTCAAGTCTAAAAACAAAGAACAACTGTATAGCCCTTGATCAATATTATTAAGTAGGTCATTGTGGATTTTGCTAATTGCTAAAGTAGTAGACGAATGTTTTCTAAATCCGAATTGTCGGTCATTGAGTAGATTGTACCTTATCAAATAAGAATAAATGCGAGTATGTAAAAGTTTTTCAAAAATTTTGTTAAATTGGCATAGCAAGGATATCGGTCTGTAATTAGTGGTTTGAGTTGAGCATCCTTTTTTAAAAATAGGAATAACTTCTGCTATTTTTAGCGAGTCTGGATAAACACCAGTGTTCAAGCATACATTAAAGAGATTGCTTAAAAAAGTAGAAATTACAGGATTAGCAAGTTTAATAAATCTAGTTTCGATATCTATTGTTCTGCGTGCTTTTCTATCTTTTAGTTTTGTTATTAAATTAAACACTTCCTGAGGGGCACAAGGAGAAAGAAATACAGAATTACTTATTTTTTTTGATTTTATTTAAATTACTCTGTGTATCAGGTGGCTTATCGTGTGCAGATATTTTTGCTGCCATCCTCTTTCCAACACTTACAAAAAATTTATTGAACTCCTCCGCAATGGCCTGCGGATCTGTGATTGTACAACCTGTATCTGTTACTATCTTAGTAGGTCCAGAATTTTTTTGTTTTCTATTGTATACTAATTCATTAACAATATTCCATACTTTTTTGGAATTATTTTTGTTATCTTTTAGCACGTTGTGATAGTAATCAACTTTTGCTTGTTTAATTAAACGATTTAACAGATTGCGATAAATTTTGTATTTATGACTTTGTGATGTGTCGGGCTTCTCACGCAAATTGTTATACATTTTGTTTTTGATTTGGATCGATTTCAGAAGACCGCGAGTCAACCACGGTCTACATCTAAGCTTATTTTCCTTTCTCGAAGCTTTTCTCATAGGTGCAAATTCGTCAACAACATTTTCAAATTTTGTTACAAATTTGTCGTACAATTCATGAGGCGAGCTTATATTGCTGTCTATTAGAATGTAAAGTTGGTCATTAAGAGCATTTAAGAAAATTTCTAAATTAAATTTCGTCATGTCTCTTACTTTATAGTCATTATTTTGCGTTTTTTTTAATTTAGTAATTGCCGAGACAATTGCAAAAGTCGCGTAATGATCACTTAAATCACACGTCAATACACCAGATACTACTCGTCTTTTTCTGTTATTTGTGTAGATGTGATCGAGTAACGTTTTAGACGTGAGACTGATTCTGGTTGGCAGGTCGATTAGACTGAGGCATGTGCAACTTAATAACATATCCGCATATCTTCGAATTGAATCGTTTGTGGATATTTGCATTAAGTCAATATTAAAATCACCGAAGCAATAATATTGTTTTTTACTGTTATTTAGGGATATAAGTATTTCGTTTAAGCCAGTGTTCTTCAAACTGGGGGTCGCGAGAAATTTTAAATTTTGGATTTTTAGAGATTACGATGATTTTGGAAGAAAAGTAGCGAAATACAAGGTTAATTGGAAGCGAAGACCTTTTTTTTAAAGAACACCTTGATTTTGGGGGAAAATAGCGGAATCAGAGATGGATTCTAGATGAAGACCTTTTTTTTTTTTTTGGAGAACACCTTGATTTTGGGGCGAAAATCAGAGATCGATTCGAGATGAAGACCTTTTTTTTTTTTTTTAGATAACACCTTGATTTTGGGCGAAAATAGTGGAATCAGAGATTGATTCTAGACGAAGACCTTTTTTTAGGGGTCGCGAAAAAATTTGACCGTGGAAAATGGGTCGCGATGAAAAAAGTTTGAAGAACACTGGTTTAAGCTATCATTAAAATTATTTACAGCAGAGGCCGTTGCAATAGGATGCCTGTACACTACACCTACTACTATCGGGCCTGTTTTTGTATGAATATCAATCCATAAATGTTCAGAATTAGGCAAGAGGTAATTGGAGTATTGATTTAGTTCAAACTTAATCGTATTTTTTATATACAAACCAACACCCCCCGCATTGGTCGTGCTGTCACTATGAATGAAAGTATAACCATCCAGATTAAAATTTCGGTTAATTTTTTCTTTTTGTAATTTGGTTTCAGAGATAGCTACGATATCTGGTTGGTTTTTAAAGCTAGACAACAAATTATTTAGTGAGTCTATATTTTTTTGAATGCTTCGAACATTAAAGTAAATTATAAATAGGTCGTCATGATTTTTTTTGTCAAACAAGTTTTTTTTACAAGCATCTACGTTGTAACTAGTGGAAAACAAATCGCTATAATTGTGATCAAAACAATCAGTGTCAGCGTTGTTGCGGAGGTGCAAGTCAAGGTTGGGGTGTGAGTTTGCCATTGTGCAAATTGATTGTGTGATGCAAATTTTCCCACGCTTTTGGAAGGTTACTCCTTACAATTGGCATCGTCATTAAAAAGCAATGGTAAATAGTTTAGTTTTTGAAAATCTACATCAATATTATGTTTAAATAGATCATCAGGGGTCGATATTGTAATCCAATCTCCAATTCCCTCATCTTTTTCATTGTTGCCAATTTTACCTTCATATTTCGCTGATTTCTTCATTCTAATGCGACCGTTTATCGTGTGACATAATACAAATTTTCCGCCGCATTCATTTTTAACATAGTGGAGCAGTTTAGATCTAAGTGGGATAATATCTTCAGTAATGAAAGCATCAGGAAAATGTTTACTGTCTCTTAGCCGAGATTTTGCTTTTAGAAATTCGTTGCGTTTTTTATACGATAGAAATCGCACAATTACTTGTCTAGGTTTTGCATCAGCTGTTTTCTTTTTTTTGCCAAGTCTATGTGCCCTTTGTATATCGCAGCTCTTTAGATCAATTTTCAATTCCTTAGCTAATTCAAAAACAATATTTTCGCCGTCATCTTGTTTTTCTTTGCTTTCTGGGCTGCCATGTATGCGAAGATTTTCTCTTCTACCATATTGTTCAAGTGCATCAACATTGAACACATTTAGAGAAAGTGCCTGCTTTAGCTTAATATTTTCTGCTTTCAAGTTAAGCATTTCTTCGTTCTTATCGTTTAGGTTGGCTTTTAGCTCGTGCACCTGACTTTCCAATTTTTTCATACAACTGTATATTTCATGCAGTTATTCTCGATCATCACTATTAAAATTTGCTGTATTACTAGCAGAAGATCCTTCGCTGTTACTTGAGTATTTATCTTTTTTAGAATTTCGACTCATTTTTGAAGCTTTTCTGACTACAGTAGGAGAGAGAAAAAAGAACCTTTTGCTTACGCGCTGGCTACAAGCGAAGGACGAAAGTAGGGATAATGCACTCGATTGAAACTGGAGACTTTTTTTTAGAGAATACCGGGGTTTTGAGATGAAAATGGAAACTTGGACATAAATTAAAAGTGATAATCTTTTATTTTTATAGATCGCCTTATTTTGGAACAAAAAAAACTTGGAAAACTAAAAAGTGGCCCCTCCTTTTGTAAAGCCATCACTAATTATTTCAACTTGCTTTCAGAAAAGCCAAGATATTGCAATTCAGTTAAACCTTTTCTTATTTTGGATTAATCAGAAAAATAACTGCCAAGTCGGGTAAAATTCATAGCAATATTAAAAAGTGAAAAAAAAAATCTTCACTTTACTCTGGAAAGAAAACTACATATTTTGACCTTTAATTTTACTGAAAAAAGCTCTTTACAGTCAGAAAATATTCTAAATTCAATTTTGATTAAAAACCTTTTTTAGTCTTGTGTAGCCTACTTCAATTTAAGCTTCTTTTCAAGAGAAACAAAAATTAAGCAAGCATTTTACCACTC
This sequence comes from Diplosoma virens, assembly GCA_963680785.1. Lineage (NCBI taxonomy): Eukaryota > Metazoa > Chordata > Ascidiacea > Aplousobranchia > Didemnidae > Diplosoma > Diplosoma virens. The sequence continues at coordinate 24,939,263 of OY796880.1, read as the reverse complement.
GATCACGCTCCCGACCTACATCCACAGATAAAAAGTTGCATATTCTAGGATTTTCAAAAGATAATAACATCAACCGCTCAAAATGAGTAGTAAGGTCGATTTCTTCAAATTTTACGTTAGTCAGCAGATCGATCCCATACCAAGTTACTTTGTTCATGCTAAAAAAAATAAAATGATAGTACCAAGAGCAAGACTTCATTAAAATGCTTGTTGACTGCAAGCAGAGTCTACTTTGTTATCATTCTCCCTTTATCGTTTTGACTCCTCTTAGTTCCTAACTTAATTTTACTAAACTTGCTGTTGGCCCAAGTTTCAGCGGAAAGTGATTGTAAGCCTACAAAAAAATCTCTTAATGACATGAAAGACTGAGCTGCGAAGAATAACAAAAAACTTTTTTTTCTTCTACCAAGTTCTTCAAAAAAACATTGCTTTTGGGTCGCATCCGACAATTCTACTTACCGATAGCCACTGCTTCAACAATTTCAGTAACAAACTGTTCTGTGCTGTCATCTGGTGTTAGCACAGCAGCCAATTGCCAACAAGACAACGACGCCACTATGTAATAAGTCTATAGTAGTGTTGTTAAAATAAAATTAAGATTTCGTTTCAAAAAACGATAACTAACGATGCTCCATAAGATACTTGTAAGGCTTGTTTTAATAATTTTTGATTGTTTGCAATGTAAATTATTTAATAGAAATTATGGGCAGACATCACTAAAAAGAGTGCCATGGGCGGTATTATGCATCATGCACGAATTGGAGCTCACCACCAAACCAAAATTTCGAGTTTTAAGCTTTCATCGGAGACGCTCTTCTTCACGTTTAATTTTCAAATCTCGAACCATTGATATTACAATGGATGCAAATTTTACAGAAGCATTAAGAGAAAAGTAAATATTTTAATTTTTGATTATTTTATACAAATCTTGGCTCTCTTCGAAAAGGGACCGTAGCTGTTTTCTTGTTTTTGAGACTAAGGGGGAACCCCCTTGCAGCATCTGGAGGGAATAAAAAAAAGATTAAGTGGAAAAAGTCTCGTCAATGAGCGACTGTAAGCAATCTAGATCCCCTTGCAGTTACTATCATTTCTTGAAAAATTATTTTTCTCTTGGTCTTTTTTTTATTGCCTCCTATGGTTGTAGGGGTGATTTTGCATTAGTTTCACTGAAAAACAACAATTACATTTTTTCTTGAAAAGACCTGGGGTTTCTGGGTTAGTTTGACAAACAAAAATTGCTCACAATCACATCTTAAAGAGACCTCAAATGTTTAGTTTTTCAACAGATATAGTAATGTTTGACAAGCTGAATTTTGTGGTTGGTAAAAGTGAAATATTTCTTGCTATTGTTGCTTCTATATTAGTTAGATGGTGTGTGGCTTTGGGTAGTTATTCAGGTAAGTTTATTTGTATTTTATAAAATAATAAAAACAGTCTAGTGTAACAAAGAAATTTACTTTAAGAGTTTATATTTATTTTTTAAGTCTGTTAAAATTTTTTAAAAGCATAAAATACTAGATCAAAGCATTTTTATTTGGTAGGCTCAGTATTTTAATTGTATTAACTGTTTCGTTTTCAAACAATATTATAAAAATATGTCATTGAATCATATGTGTTTTCTTTAGGTCAAAATAAACCACCAATGTTTGGGGATTATGAAGCTCAACGACATTGGCAAGAAATTACATTTAATTTGCCTATAGCTGAATGGTATACCAATTCCTCTGAAAATGATTTACTGTACTGGGGTTTGGACTATCCCCCCCTTACTGCCTACCATAGCTGGATCTGTGGATACTTGTAAGTTTTTATTTATTTAATTATTTTGCAACATAGCTTAGTTAATTTAAGATTTTTTTGCAGTGCTTCAAAGATTAACTCTAGTTGGGTCAAGTTGAGTGCTTCCAGAGGAATGGAAAGTTATGATCACAAACTTTTCATGAGATATACAGTTCTTGTTATTGATTTATTGATTCTCTTTCCTGCTGTTTTGTTATTTTGGCATTTAAATTTTTCTTCAAACAAAGTTCAAGAAAGAAATAAAAGCTTTGTCTTTTTGTTATTCTTATTGTTTTACCCTGGTTTAATTTTAATTGATCATGGCCATTTCCAATATAATAATTTTAGTTTGGGCTTGTTTTTATGGACCATGATTGCATTTGCAAAACAGCTATATATTGTTGGTTCCATATGCTTTTGCTTGGCATTGAATTATAAACAAATGGAATTATATCATGCATTACCAATATTTTTCTTTTTACTTGGAAAGGCTTTTTCGCAAAATCTTTTTAAATGGTAAGTAATATAATTCTGTCAAAATTTTGATGAATGAAATTTGGACAAGACTAAAAATTACATATAATTATAACTAAAAAACTACTGGATATTGTTTGAATTCCTTAAAATTGCTCACAAATATTAGTTGAAAAATTCCAGATTTTTATTGAAAAAAAATAGTCAATTTAATGAACTTTATTACTAAATGCTGTACTGAAAACAAATTGTAGAACATAAGCTTTGCTGATTCATAATTTAAATTTGAAAGCTACAACTTCCTATTTGAAATTTACAATCATTCACATTTGCATAGTTGTTGCTCAAACATCACATGTACAGTTTAATAAGCGTATCAACAAATTGTTAGAATCTGTACTTCTATTTTAATTTTATATTACAAATCATTTTTTTATTTTGTCTTCAGTTTTGCAATGCTAACAAAGCTGGCAGCAACTGTAATTGTTTGTTTTTCTCTATTATGGGCTCCTTATCTTTCAAATGTTCAATTAATAATGCAAGTTTTGCATCGGTTATTTCCTGTTGGTCGTGGCCTTTATGAAGACAAAGTGGCTAATTTTTGGTGTACTGTTTCTCCTGTAAGTTTTTTTTTTACATTGGCTTATAGTTTTTTGCTAAATTATTATATCTTACAGTACTTAAACCTAAAAAGATTAAGCTTGATGTAACATCAAAAATTTTTAGTAGGCTCAAGTCTACATAAGAATATTTATTTTTGTCATTTGATGCTACAGCACACAAATTGCAATAAAAAATGTAAATGTTGAACATTTCCTAGCTCATTTATAGGTTTGCTAACCAAAGTAGATATTTCTATTTTAAGAAACTAAGTGTTTCTAGTAAATATTTCAGTGGACATAATCATTTCTTCTTATAACCATTTAATGTTGGCCTTCTTGCTGGGTTTTTTTTAAGCAAATTCTCTATTGTATGTAAGCAGCATGATTCCATTTAGTAAATTGTTGTGAAGCATCTTTCCCACAAGCACAACAAAAACCACTTGGATATACTAAGCATCAAACTTGCAGCCTTTTGCTTGTAATTCATTGTTTAACTGTACCATGTTATCTTGTCAGTATTTCTCCCTAGCATAACCACTAATGCAACTGTTGTGCTTGTTCCAAACTAGCAAGCCACAACCTGTAATTGCACTAAACTCCCATGTTTTGATTGTTTTGGGTTGTATTATGTTGCATTTTTATTATTATTTGTGTCATCCTTCTGATAATTTGCTTGCTTCTATTTTGAAATTGTGGTATTGTTGTCCTGTAGGAGTTTCAAAGCTATACTTTTGATATTTTTTTTATAACTGCTTCTTTAAAAAATTTTTTATTAATCTGTTGAGTTTTCAAGAAAGAGTACTTACTATTACATGGTAGAGATTGTGTACATGAAATTTTTTTCTGTCAATTGTAAAGACAAAAAAGTAGGTGAAATGGTTATTATCTGAGCTTGGTAAAAGTTGTTTATTATGCAAGATGTTGTAAAATTCACATTTTTGTTTTTTGCGTTTTTTTAATGAATATATTCTCTATTAATGTATCTAGTAGTGCCACTTGTTGAATTGTAAAATAGATGACTTGCTGTACTTTTTTGAGAATATATTGGTAATAAATTTACTCCGGAACAAAAGAAAATAAGTTACTGTCAGTTGTATATAATCAATAAACTACTTTTATTTTGCAGGTAATAAAGTTAAAGTTATTACTGCCACAAGAACGCCTAATTCAAATGTGTGCTGTTACTACTTTGTTGCTTTCACTACCAGCATGTCTTCATCTTTTTAAAAATCCAACTTTACGAAGATTAAAGTTTTCTTTGGTAAGTTGAAAAAAAGCAATTCCATTTGCATTTAAATACGAATGTAAACATAAAGTTTATATGTATTTTGTACCCATGCTTATGCTGACTGTTGAAATTTAAGGTGTTTTAAATCGCAGGTCAATGTCTCCTTAACTTTCTTTTTGTTTTCTTATCAAGTTCATGAAAAATCTATTCTCATTCCAGCCATGTAAGTTAGCTAATTTTTTTATGTTAATCTCTAGCTTATGTTTGTTGAAAAAAATTTTGTTTATTAGCATAGGTGCGTACTTCTAATTTAAAAAAAACTCCAATTACACTGATTGTCCATTGTCCTGCATATGACTTTAAACTACATCAGATGGAAGGTTTCAGTTTGAAATGCTGAAGTTATAGAGATAGTGGAGTCATCACCTTTTAATTTTGATTACCCCCAGGACCATTCTGACCGGAGTGGGAGCACCTATTAGGGTTCTAACTATGGATTAAATTGATCAACTCGTTACCTGCAGGTATGCCCACAGCTGTGGTTGGTGTCAGCAATGGCATGCAACCAATAAAAATTTACTTCAAATTCTTATGAAAAAGACTTTAATAAAATAGTCCCAGTCTTCAGCAGCCCTTATATGGGTAGGGTGTGCAAAGAATCCCTGGGTATAAATTTAAAAACAAGAAAAAAACTTATGATCAGATTGGAATTAGACTTGGAACCTAGAACGTTGGTAGTCTTTGTGGTAGAGGGACAGAGGTGGCAGAGGAATTGAGGAAGAAGAATGTGAATATTTTTGGTCTACAAGACGGTATGAAGTAGGGGCCAAGAATCTTGCTTTATTGGAGTTGAAGGAAGAGGATACCAGTTATGGTGGTTGGTAAATGATGTTGGGAAGGGTGGTGTGGAAGCATTGGTCAAGGAGAACCTGTGTGAGAGTGTTGTTGCAATACAAAGAAGGAATGGTAGAATGGTCACAATGTGTCTTATATTTAGGGAGGAAATGGTATGTCTATGCACCCCAAAGTGGAAAGCCAGATATATATAGAAGAATAAATTTTATGGTTCGTGAATATGATATAAAAGGTACAAAAGAATTTACTTTGGAAATCGGAGACTTTAATAGTTGGAAAAAAGTGGGTGAATTTGAGGGTGTACATGGGGTAAATGGAATTGGGGAGTGAAATTTGGATGGTAGAGTGCTGTTGGAATTTGCGATTAAAGGATTTAGGTGTGGCAAATACGTGGCGAAGAAGAAAGAGAAAAGTGACTTACAGTTTATGTGGTAATGAAACTGAGATTGATTTTGTTTTGGTGAAAAAAAAAGCAGAAAGTTTTTAAAGATGTCAAAGAGATTCCTTGGAAACTGCAACACAGGCTAGTGGTTGTTGATGTGAAGAAGGTAAACCTGTTTATGTGCATTGAAATAAAACGGAACATGCATTGGAGGTATGGAAATTAAAAGAAAAAAAAAACAAGAAAAAAATTTCTGGACAAGGTGAAAGATTTAGTTGATACTGAAACAAAGAATTTGTTGGGTTCATTTAAGGATGCGGTTTTGGAGGTTTCTGAAGAACTTTGTAGAAAGAGAAAACGAAGAACACAGCGATGTAGCACATGGTGGTGAAATGAGGAAGTGCAAGAAGCAATAAAGAGAAAAAAAGAACGCATTTAGAGAGATCTGCAAGATCCGATCAGAAAAGAATAAAAATAGTTACAAAAGAGAGAGAATCAAACAAGAAAAATTGTCGGTAAAGCAATGAGGAGAGAGGCTGAGCAAGAGATGAATGATTTAATGATTTATGTGATAAACCAAACAATGTATTTAAGTTTGTGAAGTTTTTAAAAAAGGAAGGACAAGATGTAAACGGTGACGATGTTTGAGAGGAATAAATGGCAGATTTGCGTGTAGCGAAAAGGATCGAAAGAGAGTGTGGAAAGAACATATGAAAAAGACAAGGAATAAGGAAAATGCATGGGATCAAAAGACAGAGATTGGTATAGTGGAAGGTGCAGTGGAAGAGGTTTCCTTAGAGGAAATAACAAGGGCAATGAAGAAAATGAAATTAGGGAAAGCATCTGGACTTTCAGAGGTGAGCATGAAAATGATAAATGCTAGTGGGAAAGTTGGAATTGATGTGATGATGAAACTTTGTCAGAGTGTACTGGAAAAGGAATGCCGGAAGATTGGAAGACTAGATTGTCCTCTCTACCTGCACATCCCATGGATTGGAAATGTCTCGATGAAGTTTGAAAAGCAGCTTACGTCTGCTGTGAAACGCTGCTTTTTCTCCGTCGAACCACGTGTTATTTTTACAACCCGGCAGCTCTTACCAGCAACTAAGAAAAACGTGTTACTTTCCCATCATCACAGCAATGTCATTTTCCAGTTTGTGTGCCACTGCGATAGTCGGTACGTTGGTCGCACGTCTCAACACTTAGAAGAGCGAATCAAACAGCACGTTCCAAGATCCATCGCCAATCCTCCTGCCTCGCACAACCGCCAAAACCTTTCCCGCTCTTGCAAGGCCAACGTTCGCACACAACAATTTCCCGAATCCGCCATTGGTCAGCATCTTCTTGACAACGCCCAATGCGCTCTTTACTACAACAGCGACAAATTTTCTATTCTCGCTCGAGGTTGCTCTTCTTTTCACCTTTCTGCTCTTGAAGCGACTTTCATTAAATCTCTCAATCTCCTTCTGTGTAAACAAAAAGAATTCTTCTACTCTTTAAAAATTTCTTAATCTTTTTTCTCATTGGCTAACTTTTTCAGCTAATGAGAACTCTGCTTTTCTCGTTATAATCCAGTTCGGTTTCATTTCTGCTTTATTCTGACGATTTCCCCGGAAGAGTGTCAGATGAAAAGCTTTGTGAAGAAAAATCTTTTACTTCACGCCATCTTCAAATTCTGTACCACCAAACGTCTATTCAGATAAAAAATTGGATTGTTGTTGTTGTTACAATGACACTAATTAATTTTCATTTTTAAAACCGCTTACTGGTGCTGTCGAGTCATTGTAATGTGATATTTTTATTTAATCAACTTTCGACCTAATTTTTTTTCGCGATAAGCTCATTCGATGTTAGAAATTGTGTGTTCAATTGTTTTTTATTTTTCTCCTCGCTCGCTCCATCGTTTTGTTGTTTTTTTTACGTTGATCCTCAATGACAAGTGTCCTTTTGTTTAATAGTTCAAGCTGCCTTTTATTCGGGGAAGTCCCTTCGCTTGTAATCACGTGGTTTTTGTACTTTACCGTTGTGAGCATGAGCCCGCTGTTGATGAAGGACCAGCTGATCACGCAGCTGTTTGCGTCTTCTATTCTTTTTCTAGTTTTAGTTTTGTCTTTCGACTTTGACCGGAAGCAGGAAAATAAACTTTCGAAGCTGATTTGGTCAACGGTAAGTTGTTCAAAGAAGAATCTTGTTTAAGTTTTTTTTTGAGAAAAACTGATTTTTGAGGTTTTAATTAATGCGGAATGCTTTTTAAGTTTTTTCTGCCTTTACCTTACAATTTCCTGCCTTAAACTTATACTACTATTTTCGCCTTAAACTTGTACGAATAAGATAAGTTAGGAAACGTAATCACTATAAATCAATGTTATAAGCTAGCTTTTTATCCCAAATACGATGTTCAAAAACATAATGGCCAACTCCCGCACTTTAAGTTTCAGGTTCTGTATGAGCGATGGTTTGACCGATTACTAATTCGGAGATCTGAACGAACTTTCTTTAAATGTTTTGTCGGAGTTGCTGGTTCGACCCTTATAAGGCGCTTGTTTTGCTCTTCCCCAAAGTGCTTTTAAAACAATTTTTAACGCTTTGATTAACTCTTCAGCAGCGGCTTTCCATGAAACAGCATGCTTGGAGCAGGTTTTTTTCGTAACTTTTAAAGATGTTAGAAAGTTTTTAAAACTATTCTGTAGTCCACGGAAATTGATAAATATAGCATGCCAATTGTCATTAAATATTATAACTAGATAACACTAGATAGAATCACTATCAGTTTCTTGTGCAATGCGTAACATTTCTTCGTCTGACAAAGAACGCCTAAAAGGTGATGCTTACAATATTTTATTTTCAAAAATCTTATCAGCAAAATACTTACAAGAAAAAGAGAAACAAGCGAAAAAAGGAAAAGATAAACGAGAAAACGTTTTCTTTTTAAAAAAAAAACTTATTTGAAAGCTCTGCAATCAGGCGAGTTGTTCTCCAATCTGAAACATCAATGAAGTTGTGTAACTGCAGAATTAATCGCAACAGTAAGAGAAACTTGGAACCCCATCCTTTTGTCCAGAAACGTTTTCCAGGAAATTCTCGGGCGTGCTACTGAAGGGGTTAAAAGCACTTTTACGTTATGACGCATCATTAGTTCGCTTTTTTTAAAATTAGCTGGAAGCGATGTGTCATCATTGCAGAACTGCTTGACCTTTTTGTACATCATCGCATAACAGTTGCGCCGTTGTCCCTCGGAATCAGAAATAAATGGAAAAAAGGACATTTTGAACAAGCAAAACAAGCGCTTGCTTCAAAGCAAGTTTTTTATTAGAAAGTTCCTAGTTCAAGTTGTCTCCCCGTTGTATTTTCCTACTTTTCCATAATTCTCGCGCTTTAATGCAACAGAACAAGCAGAAAAATCATCCGGAAACGAGTCATAAAAGTAACAAAATTTCGCTTCCTAACTAACTTTTAAAAGCGAGTCGTGGTTTGCTTTATTGCCACGTCTTTGTCATTATCTCTATGTTGGATGATGCAAATGTGAGAAATTCAACTCAAATGTTTTACAGTTCTGGATCTCGGTTATTTTGGGAGCCCTCGTAGTCGTAATTCCTTTCGCAAAAGATCCCCCGAGTCGATACCCGGATTTATGGGCTGTCTTAAACTCATCGATATCATGTGTTGTCTTCTTGTTTTTCTACGTCACCTTTCACTACCTGCAGTTTAGCGAATCGCCGAAATTAATCAAGAAGTTTAAGAAATCATAGTCTGGACATGGTGTACGATATATTTTAGCTTTTATTGCGTATTTCGTGCTTCTTGCTGGTTGATTGTGATTCTTTGCTTGGAATCGCAACTTTACTCTTTGTGTCGTTCCTGTTTATGCAGTTTAAAACTAGCAATATTAAAATCTATAAAAGATTCAGCTTGTTCCGGTTTCGTGTTTTGATCACACAGTGTTTCGTCACTAAAACTGTAGTAGATTAGTGCCACTGTGTAATCAGCCGCGAGTTTCCACTTTTTAAATTTAAAAAAGTGAAGTTTAGCCAAGCTATTCCGTCACATCTTTGATAAGGCGCCTGAAGAAAAGACTCGATAAGTCGGCAAATATTTTCACACTGCTTCGTTTTGTGAAATGCCGCTTAGAGGAAAAAAGGAACGCACTTGGACTTGCCTCACTTGCCTGAGTTCCGAGTACAACCCATGAGGCGGAATCAAATTTCCCAGGCCTCTGGAAATGTAACTTTGCAATCTTCTGGTCATCTGCTGTCAACTTGATTGCGTCATAGTTTGAAATTGCGGAAGTTGTACGATTACGGGACGATGCGTCGGTATGCGTGCCGTTACGTGTTGCTTATTCTTGTTACGCCGAAACAGTAGGCTAATTAGGAAGCGGCAAAAGCGTCCGTGTTTAAAATTTTAGATCAGGATTCAATTCCATAATTTATTGTCATTGTTAACAGTGTACAAGCCAGCAAAATACTCGGAATTTGATGTAAACATACCGGTACCAAGTTTTCTAGCTAACATAAATAAAATTAATTTTGTATAACTGCCCTTGCCAATAGGCGAATAATGACTTGAACTGTTGATGGCTTCATTTACAGTAGGCAGTGGCGTACGCACAAATTTGTAAAGGGGGGTTTTGGAGCCGAAAACACGATTGTCTCAGTAGTCCTGGTAATGGGCAAAAACTTCCAAAATTAGGCCTACATTCAAAAATAAAGTGTTTTGGTTTTAAGAACATCTTGTAGTAACATGAATTTCTTTTTACCAAACCGTAAAACTAACTATTGAAAAGGTATGTGCACTTCAATCATGACAAGAAACTTTCCAAATTAAAAGCAACTCGTGCAAATGATGAGAACAATAGGTGAAAAATCAAACGAACAAAAAAATAACCTTACTTAACAAATATTTAAAGTTTATTAAAGGCTTATATTCAAACGTCTGTTTTTTTCACTTAATCTATTAATTATATCATCAGGGCAAGGCCTGTGGCTCCTATAAATGTTTAGTAATGCAGGTCCATTCATTCGAGTGGTACCACTTGTGTTTCGAAAGCACGTTTTTAGTCTGCGCAATGTGGAAAACGATTGTTCACTAGTGCATGTCACTGGAAGAGTTAACAAAATGGTCATCAATGTACTGTAAATATGTTCGGAAAAGCATCGGAACTGCATTCCTTGATGCTGCTCAACGCATCAGTTGGTCTTTCTGCTGCATTCAACCGAAAAAGTTTTTTGTAACATAATATCAGTTCAAACACTAATTTTCCTCAGGATTTCGTTAAATCATTTTCGTAAAATTTTTCCAAAACTTGAATACTTTTAATTTGTTGAGGAGTTGGTGCACTAGTTGGATCATCAGAAATTAAATACCGAAATTCACCAATAATCGATTTGTGGGCTCGTAAATGTTGCTTCGAGAGTGACAATAAAGTTATCAACCCTTGTCTAAAATGTTCTTCATTTGTTGCAGCAGCAATGTTGCATCGATTGGTCTGTCTTAAAGTAAGGCGTGGTGTTTTCCAAATAAAATCTTCGGCTTTGGCCGTTTCTTGCGCAAAAATATAGATGTTGGTGAAATTCATATTCGGCTTTTTCTCTAAGACACTTTAATTCATTTGCAATATCCTGTGCAATGTTGACGGCCTCAAGAAGGTTTATCGACTTTTTTTGCTTAACTTTACACAAAAACAACATTGTATCCAAAATCGTTTTTTAAAACTAAGAGAGCAATGCAAAATTCACTTTGCGTAATTGTCGATAGCAACTGCAGAGCTCGTGATGAAGTTTCTCTGTGTGGCAATGCTGAAAATTCTTCCAAAGCTTCTACAACGGTAAATTGTAAACTTGAAAAAGTACTAACACTCTCGTGTCGATCGACCCATCTAGTGGCACAAATTTTGAATAAGTTCTTAAGCTTTTGCTGTTGACGAAATCGTGTTGATGAACTTGCGCAAAATGTTTTGACGTTTTGGAGCTTTAAAAAAATTGTGAACTGAAGCTATTGTTCCCATGCAGTTTATTTCCATTCCCATGCTTACTTTCAATATTTTACAAGTTTGAAAGTCTTCTTCACAGTGGCAATTGTACATTAGCTAACTTTGAAGCAATTTAAGCGATAGCAAAATTTGATGCGCAAGCAGTAATTAAGTTTAAAAAGTGCGGTAAACAATAGAAACCAAAATCCTATTATTAAAGCCTTACCATGTACTGTATATATGGCTGAACACCATTCGTCAAGGGGGGTTTTGACCCCTGAACCCCCCCTTGCGTACGCCTATGACAGTAGGTCTACACGTTTGTTAGGTAAAGATAAAGTTGAGTTCGTTTTTATTTAATAATCTTGATTTTAAATCGTTTCATTTTAAAACAAAGGTGTTAAATAAAAGCCAATTGGACTTAAATCACGAAGAACTACCACATTATATTTTGATGCTTTCAATTAATATTTGAACTGGAGTTAGTTCGGATATCAATTATTTTTTACTCTTCGAATTGCGGATAGGCCTATATCCAGTGATGGGATTCAGGGGGTTCGCGCGAACCCGTGGAATTTCTTGGAATTTCACCACGTTAAGCGAACCCGCTTTTAAATTAACGTAATCTATATGTTTCAATATCTCTTCAATGAGGAACCTGTTCTTAGTAATTTCTATAAAAAAGAGAACCTGTTCTTAAAACGTTGAATCCCAACACTGCCTATATCCATATACAGAATTTGTGTTTTAGCTAACCGTTTAAACCGGATAATAATTGCTAATTCAGTGGTTTTTAACTCTTATGATTCGCAGCCCCTTTCCAGGGACTCGCAACACCCGTAAGCCCTGCTTAGAATAATGTCTCATTCTACCAAAAAACTAAAAAAAGGTCATCACTTTGAAACGGTCTCTGATTTCTTTATTTTTTTAAACTTAAAAAAGTCTTTAACAAAAACTTCTGCTCGTGAAAATGCCTCGTGGCCTGTTGGGGGGGGGGGGGGGGGGCTGACGGCCCCGTTTGAAAGACCCTGAAGTAAGTAAACCAGCTCGATATATCTACCAAATCAGTTTGATTGTAAACTAGTGCATTTCCATTTTGTATTTTTTCATCAAAAGTGATTTGTAATGTGACCGGTGGTGGGTACGCCCCACATTGAGAACCACTGGGCTATAATTGGTGTACAAAAGATTTCACGAGATTAGTGTATTGATTCTAAAATCATGACACAGTTTTATTGTAAATGCGCACGCATGTACTGTATGTCTTGTACGAGCATATATGAAGAAAATCGTACTTTTACTTCTTCTGCCACGCATTTCCTATGAAGTACAAAGCATCGATTGCGGAGTTTTGGTGCAAAGAGTCCATATGCCGAATGCCATTTCACTTCAGTTTCCACAGGAGTAGGCTGGATAGTAAGCAGAGCTTCACAAAGAGTTTTAATGTTGGCTGGCGTTTTCCGAAGCTAACAAAAATTTAAATTCACTTTGGATCATTCTTCTATTTAAGTTTGCAGAACTGAAGGACGAACAGCTGGAATTGATGCCGACATAATAATTTGCTTTAGTTTTTTCTTCCTTACAAGATACGTACTATCTGTCAAACTTGTTTTCCGTCAAAAAATCGGGATGATGCAAATGTTCTAGTTACGTTGCAACGTTAGGTTTCCATTTGAAGACTGAAAGCTCCGTCAAGGATCATATCATGTCATGTCATAGTTGCTCCAATATAAAATTCAGCGTTAATTCGTTTAAAATAATCAAAAAATGCAGTTCTAATTTTGAAACCAAAATTCATGAAGCGTTATTGATAAAAAAACATAACCCCAAACTTAACCGACAATTATTTGCTAATGGTTCATCATTTTTATTAAATATATTTTAGATTAGTATTTTGTGTTATTTGGTTTTGATGTATCGGTATTGTTGTTGTTGTCATTATGGCGGTCGCATTTCAAATTAATTCCTTTATGTTGAAAAAACGCGTGTAAAAAAGATGTGACAAATAATTACGTCACTCAAATCATTGACTTCGTCTTTTTAAATTACAGTACATAGTTTTTGTTTTTTTTCTTAAATCATTTATTTATCTGAAGAGGGCTGAGGCAAGCCGAAAACGTTTATGGTTTTTTCTTTTGTTTATTTTTGGTAAAATTTTTTTTTAATTTTTTTTTTATTTATGATGAATACATTTATGCTGCTATATTTTGTCGTTTTATGGATTAAGAAAACATTTTATTCTCTTCCTAAATTGTGTTCTAGTTAGGTAAACAGACATATGTCATTCCTGTGATTCTTACCTTAAGACAGGGTGGTCCAACTTCTGCACTCTTGTGGGCCACTTTTCAAAATTATTCGAGTTTGCGGGCCTCAGTCGGCTAAAAATTCCTATTTTCGTTCCAAAATCAGGGTGTTCTCTAAAAAAAAAAGGTCTTCACTTGGAATCGGTCTGCAAAATTCCTATTTTCGTTCCAAAATCAGGTGTTCTCTAAAAAAAAAAAAAAAGGTCTTCACTTGGAATCGGTCTCCAAAATTCCTATTTTGGCGCAAAATCATAGCGTTCTCCAAAAAAAAATTACGGCTGCTGCTTCTGATCGACAAGACTTGTGCAAAATTGATATGCGGCATGCGGCCCGCGGGCCTGTAGTTGGACCACGCTGGCCTGTAGATGCAGAATTATGTAAAAGCCTTGCCTAAACTGTAACATATCGATTAACTACGCACATAAGCTTCATAGTGACGTCACACTACTCGCACGTTTTATCTGTATGTTCGTTTTGGTGATCATTGTAAATACAGCTTGCTTTCAAGTTAGACGCGTGTTAGAAATCATTACATAAACTACATAGAGTTCATCTTACAATGCGAAAGCATTCTTCTATTAAAATGATTATTTTATTTGCTTCTATTCTTTGTGACGTGTAGTAAACTTTACTTTTGCATTTTACGATGGATTGAGAATATATAAGACAGCGAAGTGTAAAATCTTGAATAAAGGCCTGATTGCACTCAGGAGGGAATTGGGTATTGAGTACCACATGGAGCATGAGATCTGACGGTTCTGGATGACAAAACCCGATGCTGGCTCAATAAAATTACTCTCAGCATCTGATCCGGAAGTACAGTAGCCTGGAAAAGTAAAATTCAACCCTTGGCCCCAGTCCTGTTTGTTTCCGACCCAGTTCAGACAACCACTAAAGTCATTCACTAACTATCACTTGCTGTTGTAAAAAATGTTTGGAAATAACACAATCAATATTAAATTAATTGCAAAAGAATGTGAGTACTGAAAATGATGCTTGGGGCAAGCGTCTTTATTACAAGCTCCACCCACAAAAGTTTTCATTGGTCAATTCATTTGACGTCACTTAACCTCAGCAATCAACTGATGTATTTACTTTGTCTCCCTACACGTTGCTATGCTACGACAGCAGTGTCGTTGAATTTTATACAGTTATCAAAACATAACTAAAAAGTTTGAGTGAGCAGTTGCCTGCAAAAAACATTAAGTGGGCCGCAGGTTGGACAACTCTGGCGTAGGCTAATAAATATACAGCAGTATTGTTTTTTACTCTTTGCAGCAAAACTTTTTTTTAGTCTAACCCAGCCATCAGAGGTACATTTCTGTGTCTCTTGATGCCGGTCCCAAGCCCGGATAAATGGGGAGGGTTGCGGCAGGAAGGGCATCCGGCGTAAAACTTTTTTGCCAGATTTATACAAATGCGTAATCATTGTCAATCCATACCGGATCGGTCGCGGCCTGGGTTACCAACGACCGCCTCAGGTGTCGCACAGCAGGGCACCTGCGGAAATTATGCTACTGCTAAACAAAGTAAAAATAAGAGCAGAAAGAGAGGAGGAAGGCGAGTAAAGAAGCAGCAAGAAGCATGGAAAGGAAGATGCTCACTCAAAGGGTGGGTACCTTAAATATTGGTACGATGACTGGAAGACGAAGAGAGCTGGCAGATATGATGGAGCGAAGGAATGTAGACATATTGTGCCTACAAGAAACTAAGTGGAAAGGGAGTAAAGCAAGGAACATTGGAGGTGGATGTAAAATATTTTACTACGGAGCTGATGGAAGGAAAAATGGGATAAGGATAGTGCTGAGGGAGAAGCTGGCTGAAAGTGTCCTGGAGGTGAAGAGGGTGTCGGACAGACTGATGGCCATGAAGCTGGAGGTAAATGGGTCCATCCTAAATATAGTAAGTGCATATGCTCCACAGGTTAACAACAGCATGGAGGAGAAAAATGATATTTGGGAAGACCTGGATGGATTGATAGAAAAGAGTTCTTGGTGCAGACCTTAATGGACATGTGGGCGAAGGAAACATAGGGGATGAGGAAATAATGGAGAGATATGGTGCTGGAACAAGAAATAACGAAGGATCAATGGTTGTGGATTTTGGGAAAAGGATGGATTTGGCGATTGTCAATACTTATTTCAAGAAGAAATATGAACACAGGGTGACGTATAAGAGTGGAGGAAAAAGTACCCAAGTAGATTATGTGATGTGCAGAAGGAGAAACCTGAAGGAAATGTGCGATTGCAAGGTAATATTGAATGAGTGTGTCGCAAAGCAGCACCGTATGGTGGTATGCAAAATGGCTCTTATGGTGAAAAAGAAAAAAGCAGAGAAAGTAAAGCCAAAGATCCGATAATGGAAACTGAAAGAGACAAGCTATCAAGAAGCGTTTAGACAAGAGGTGACAAAAATTTTGGGAGGCGAGGATGAGTTACCTGATGAGTGGGACAAAACAGCAGAAATGCTAAGAAAAACAGCTGAAACTGTACTGGGAGTGACATTTGGGAAACGAAAAGGAGACAAGGAGACATGGTGGTGGAATGAGGAAGTTCAAAAGAGCATAAAAGAAAAGAAAGAGGCAAAGAAAGCATGGGACAAAATAAGAGATGAAAATACTAAAAAGATATACAAAGAAAAGAAGAATAAGGCAAAGAAGGCAGTTGCAATGGGAAAGAGACGTGTGTATGATGATTTGTATGCTAGATTGGAAACAAAAGAAGGTGAAAAGGAGCTGTACAGATTGGCTAGGCAGAGAGACAGAGCAGGGAAAGATGTACAGCACGTGAGGCTTATAAAGGATGAAAATGGTAATGTTATGATAAATTCAGAGGCAGTGTTAAAAAGATGGAAAGAGTACTTTGAGAAACTGATGAACGAGGAAAATAACAGAGGGCCTAGGACAGAGGAATCAGAAGTGGTTAACAAAGAGGTAAATTATGTAAGTAGAGAAGAAGTGAAGAATGCAGTGAGAAGGATGAAAAAAGGTAAAGCGGCTGGGCCAGATGAGTTGCCAGTAGAAGTTTGGAAGTGCATGGGGGAGATGGGAATAAAGTTTTTGACCAGACTGTTCAACAGACTATTAATGGGTGAACAGATGCCAGAAGAATAGAGAAGGAGTGTGCTTATCCCAATCTATAAAAACAAAGGGGACGTACAATGCTGTGGAAACTACAGAGGAATAAAGCTAATGAGCCACACAATGAAGATATGGGAAAGAATTATTGAAACCAGGTTAAGGGATAGAGTGGAGATCAGCAAAAAGCAATATGGATTTATGCCAGGAAAGGGAACCACCGATGCCATGTTTGCTCTAAGAATGTTAATGGAAAAATACAGGAAAGGTCAAAGAGAGCTACATTGTGTATTCATGGACCTAGAGAAGGCTTACGACAGGGTTCCACGAGAACAGCTGTGGTACTGCATGGGAAAATCCGGAATAGTGGAAAAGTATGTGCAACTAGTGCAAGATATGTATGAGGGAAGCGAAACAGTGGTGAGGTGTGCAGTAGGAACTACAGAAAGTTTCAAGGTTAAGGTTGGACTGCACCAGGGATCAGCGTTAAGTCCATTCCTGTTTGCAGTGATGATGGACAGGCTAACGGATGAAGTAAAGAGAGAACCACCATGGACGATGCTGTTTGCTGATAATATTGTGATTTGTGAAGAGACCAGGAAAAAAGTGGAGCAGAGATTAGAATCCTGGAAGTATGCATTGAAAAGAAGAGGGATGAAAGTAAGTAGGTCAAAGACCGAATATCTTTGCATAAATGGAGGAAATGATGACGAAACAGTAAAGATGGAGGATACAAAAGTGCCAAGAGTAAAGGAATTTAAGTATTTGGGATCAACGGTGCAAGAAAGTGGTGGTTGTGAGAGGGAGGTAAAGAAGAGAGTACAGGCAGGATGGAACGGATGGAGAAAAGTATCAGGAGTAATCTGTGACAAGAGGTTACCAGCTAGAGTAAAAGGAAAAGTGTACAGTTCAGTGGTAAGACCAGCAATGGTGTATGGACTTGAGACAGTAGCAGTCACAAAGAAACAAGTGAAAGAGATGGAAGTCGCAGAGATAAAAATGTTGAGGTTTGCTATGGGAGTGACGAGAAAAGACAAGATTAGAAACGAGCACATCAGGAGTACTGTTAAGGTAGAACGGTTAGGAATGAAGATGATGGAGGGCAGGCTGAGGTGGTATGGACATGTCATGAGGAGAGACCAAGAGTATGTAGGAAGAAAGATGATGGAAATGGAGTTACCGGGAAAGAGGAAAAGAGGGAGACCAAAGAGAAGATTTTTAGATGTGGTAAAAGAAGATATGAAGGAAGTTGGTGCGAAGGAGACGGACATTGAAGACAGAAAGATGTGGAGAATGATGATACGCTGTGGCCACCCCTGACTAACGGGAAAGGCCGAAAAGAGAAGAAGAAAAAGATTGATTTTTTTAGTCTGCCTTAACTTGATTTTTGAAAATAAATGTCGAACGGGTTGATACAATCGCGGTTTAAAACTGACTTGGGTTATTCTTGTGTCTTTGGGAAAGACACTTTGCGGCACTTTCCTTTGCTTGGCAGTCTTACCAAGCAGCTTTGAATTTCAATCAATGAAAAACTGAAAATCAAAATTAAAATTTTAACCGGCTAGCATCTTGACACCTCCAACAGCAGGTTGGGCTATTCGCTTGTCCGTTTAAGTATAGCACCTCTGACACTTTCCTGCGTATCATGAGGATAAACAGAGATGAAAACAAAAAAAATGTAGTTTTGTAAACTTTTGCCAAACAACGACGATAACGTGCTACCCGCAAAAAAAAGTTTTTTGTTTTTGCCTTTGTAACTTTCCTGATTTTCCAGATCTAAAATTGCACTTCCGAAACTTTTGTAATAAGAGGCGGGAGCAGACTCACTATGTCATCAATTGTTGTAGTAAATAAACAATGCGTATTCGTGTTCGACAATCGCAGCAACGCAAGTACAGTTCAATTTTTCAAAAGTTTTCGCGCAGGGTTTTATGACAATTTCTTAATGAGCTTTTTTTCATTACAAAAAACTTCCCTCGTAACCTCAGATTTTTTGGACATCTGACCCGAAATTGCGGCAAAATACGAAAACTTTATTAAATTGAACTCATAGTCACAAAAATTGAGATGTATTCTTAACTTTTTCCAAGACTTTATTACAAGTTGGTACGTTTGTCCCAAGACAATGCCGTAAGTTTTTAAAAGCGATAAGTTATCACAAAGTATAAGATTTTTGTCATTTTTCATCAATTTTACGTTAACATTTAAAAATAATAACTTTTGCTTTAACTCCAGAAAATTATAATATTTTGCATTTTATTTTTCATTTTGATCCAAGTACTGCCAATTGAATAAACCATTGATTAAAATTTTCGTTTTGTGCTGCATGGTGCATTGAGCTGCATTCGCATAAATCCACAGTTGGTCTATGTCACTGTACATAGGGTGCCGGAATCGGGTAGGAGGTAATTTCCCTTCTGGCCTTTTGAACCATTCAAATTGCCCCCCTACTTTTTCAAAAAGGGAGGGTAGAATAGATGGGATGTGAATATAAAGATACAGGTGGGAAGATACAGAAGCAAGGAAAACTTGACCAAAATGTCAAATCGATTAAAGGGGAAGGCTTTTATTTTGGTTTTGTCTGCACCTTAGATTTAGGATAAAGTAGGGATCATTGACTAGATGGAAAGTGATAACTTTTTTTTTAGTCATCACTAAAATTTTTCGCTCAAAACGGTTGCGATACGGAATGTCATCACAGCCGTTTTCAGCGCAAAAGTCTTATTAAAAAATCATATGCTTTTTTAAAAAATTAGGTGCCTTTTTCTATGAATTTTGCCCCCTCTGACAAAATGACTTTCCGGCGCACCTGACTATCCTGTAAATAAACGTAAAAGGATCATATTCATAATGCGTCAATTTTTATTACTTCGGTACATAATGAGCTCAAAAGTTGTCGAGACAGTTCACAAGCTGTCCAGGCGGCAAAATGTAGTTTTCTTAATTTTGACTGCAATAAAACCTTTCAATTAAAGCTTTAAAAATTTATCCACTATAAAATCAACAATCTAATTTCAAGTTGTTTGAGTCCGAAAGTGCAGCCTTGCTATAAGCCCGAATCCGAGTTCATCGAAATCAAAAGTTAGAATTCCGAGTACGAAAAGCACAAGTACAAGCCCGAGAGTTCTCAAAAGATGACTTAAATTGGACTTCAAGCTCGAGAGTGTATAGTTCTCAAAAAAAGACTCAGTGTGGACTTGGACCTAACTCGAAGGTTTTATGGTGCCAAAAAGTTTAAAGAGAACTGTCTTACAACACTGTTGAGTGACCTGGGCTTGGATGTTTTTGTTTATAAGAAAATTGCATTAGGTTATTTTATTTGCTTTGACTCTTAATTAAATCGGTCCTCGAAACGTCAGCATCGAAATAAAATCGTTTGGAACTACGTTTAATCGATATTTTCGATTTAAAAGGTTTTTTAAAGTTTCTTTTTTTAAAAAAAGTCATTTTATCTTAAAAATTATCGTCTAATTTTGATATTTTTTTGGACTGAGTTTTCCATTTTTTTACGAAATCAAGTCTTCATTACAACTCCTAAGGTTATTTTATTGCCCGCAAAAAATCGTTTATATTTTATTGCAGTGCTTCTCAACCTTTTAAGTTACTTCAGTCGGCAGCGTAGTCGAATGGTTGAAGCGCTGGGATCGTGATCAACACGATCTCAGTTCAAAACCCACTCGCGCCATTCTGCTGTGTCCTTGGGAAAGACACTTTATGGCACTTTCCCCTGTTTGGTGGTCTTGGCAAGCAGTTCTAAATTAAATTAAAGTCATATAAACATCGCGGACAAGAAAATTTGAAAACAATCGTTGCGGCCCGGCAGTGCTAGCCGAAAAAATTTGGGGGGCGGAGCAATGCAATTTTTCCTGAATTTTATCGACAATTGCGCAAATCATGATCTTGAAGCATTTCACGCAGATGACAAAATATATACATTTTTGTCTAAAATAACTGGTGAAGACTAAAAGAAAAAATTCTTCACTTTACATTTGTGTCCATTTTCTCTAGTTTCGTCCCAAAAAACTAATGTAGACTAAAAAAAAGTTTTCCGTATCTTAGGTTTGCTCCTTTTAAATTAAAGCAGTTCAGTAAAAAGTACACGGCCAACCTGAAAGCAGTGATAGGATTCAGGGGTTCGCACGGGTTCGCGCGAACCCGTTCTTGGAATTTCGGCGCGTTTAGCGAACCCGGTTTTAACTTAACGTAATCTATGTATTTCAATATCTCTGTGTTTAATGTAACAGTTTCAATCTGCTGCAGATGTTTGTTCAGAGTGTAAAGAACGATTCTGAGTGAAGACCTTTTTTTTTTTAGAGAACACCCTAATTTTGAACCTGTTATCTTTGAATCCCAACACTGAAACTGTTGTTAGCGAGTTCGATACAAAAGAGAACCTGTTCTTAAAATTTTGAATCCCATCACTGCTTGAAAGACCTTTGTAGACCGCCGGTTGAGAAACATTGTTTTACTGTACACGTACCGAAAAACTTTATATAATCTGCCTATAAAATATTGCGCTTGTTTTTGAAATATGTTAAACACGGTTTATTAAAGCATTGGTGGTAAAAAAAAAGCTTGAAAAATGTTTCAAGAAATATAGTCTCATATATTAATAAGATTAATCCCACGATTTTTGTTAATCGTTAGGGCATGACGTGAATGTCTAAAAACAATCGTTAGTATTAAGCGTAAGCTTATCAATCATACGCATTCTTATTTAGCGACATTGTTTGATTTGTTAGCAGCTTTTGAGTTGTCATTGCTTACCACTGTAAAAACGTAAAGGTGATAAAGCTCTGAGACAGGCATACGAAAAACGTTTTAGCTGCATAGAAAAGCGTTAAGTAATTACTATAGTTTTATTGTTTACGAGAAACATTGACGGTAAAAGCCAGTCAAGATCGCACCCAAATCAGAGTAACTGATTTCTTTAAAAATCAAATTTTATCAAAAAATTCTTTGAAACACACTATAAAATCAAGAACGTTTAACTAAATTCAGTTATTATCAGTATTATATAAAAAAAATGGAATTTTTAATAGTAAAATTTTTGAACAGGTCCACGCGCCATTTATGTGTGTAACAATCTTTCAACGTTAAAAATAAAAATCCAAAACTTAATAAGCATTAAACATTTACGTTTAATACTCGAATACTTTGATTCATAGCCGTACCTGCCGGGGGGGCAGGCATGTGAAAAATTTGGGCAAAGTCAGGAATTTTAGGGCAGTGACAATGATCAACTGCAAAAAATAATTACCAAATTTAGGTGAAGACTTTTTTTTAGAGATCACCATGATTTTAGGAGGAAATTTGTTCTTCGTCCGAGAATCTCAGACAATTTTTTTGTCCTATCCGTAAAGTTCTAAAAAGATCATGATTTGGGCAAAACTTTATTGCCCACCAAATTTTTTTTGGCTGGTACGCCTATGCTTTGATTATATGAAAAATTTGAATTATTTTATAGACGTTCAAAACAAAAATTTGTTAATCAAAGAGAATGTAATTACCATATTTATTCGATTGTAAACTGCCCTTGAAAGTACACCGCACTTAATGGCAATAAGAAATTATTATAAGCCGCCCTTGAAAGTAAGCGCACCAACAATTATAAAACTTAAGTTCTTTAACTTATGACCGTATGTGACGCAAACAAGAATGAAAATAAGAATGAAGTCAAAGAAACGCGTAAACAAGTTTCGACTATGTTCATACATTATAAAACAATCTTTACAGTAGCTTTCCACTTTCGTAACACCTCACTCTTTTACTATCAAGCAACTAGTATTAACTGCTTCCTCGTTTTCTTTCAGCCACATTTTGGTCGGCGATTAGCCGATTTGTGCCTGCTACTTTCAGTCCAGATGCCGGTACTATTAATTTAAAAGTCTAGGCACAAACAATAAAAACTACCAATAATGAGCCTAATTTTTCGATGGTAGTTACGCTTCAATAGTTCTCAATTCGATGTGAGTGTTTAGAATGTTTGCTTCTGAGGTTGCTACACTTTGTGTTATTCTTATTTTTACTGAAATGCTGCGATAAAAAAAATTGTTAACCGCCCTTGAAAGTAAGCCGCACAAAAAGATAGCAGAAAACAATGTAAGCCGCGGTTTACAATCGGATAATTACGGTATTAATATCATTTTAGAATAAATCTTCATGACTAAGACGCTTTTTAAAGTTAAAAGCAAATTCAATGGTGTCTTTTCGTTAATGCAGACGCCTTCAATGACTCTGCGAAATTGAGTTGTAAATCCAAAAACATCGAGGGTTCTTTGAAATGGTATTTACAGCTTGCCAGAATTTATTTTTAAAAAACCACAATCTTTTGTTTACATTGAGCATCACATGATTGAATTTAGCGTACAGATTGCGACTAGCTTGCTGAGGAAGTTACAATTGTTTAAATGTGGCCATCTTTTTTCTCTGCCTTGATCGAATTGCTCCAACGCGTTGTGTATGTTGCAATAACATGTGGAAAAATTTTAAATTGTAAAGGAAGTCGTTGTGCAATTTTGAACCCCATAAGTATACCAATGTTAACCGGACATGAGAGATTTCAAAACTCATAAGCTTGTTAAAACATGTAATAAAAGTGGAAGTAGGCAATTTTGCTTTTCCTAGGTAGCAATTTTGTTGTAGATTGTCGGTAACAGGCATCAATAATGACGTAACCATTGCTGATTCGGAAATCTTAAAGATGTAATATTTGTTGACGTAATATAAACTTAACTTGATTGAAATTTTTTTCTCGGTTTGTTTGTTTTCTTTGTGCGCTTTAATCTGCTTTCATTAGTAACATATGCGAAATTTTACTTTTTCCTGCCAATAAAAATTTACATTGCCACATGTGATAAAATGATTGCTTCAGAACTTGGGCTATACGTCATATTTGTTATTTCTAAAATCGTATAAATTTCAGAATTCAAATTTTTTGACATATTAATTGAATTTAATTTACTGTAATAGATGAAAGTCTTTAAACTTTACGATAAAAGTGAGTTTTAAAACCCAACGTAAAACGTCTTTGTGCTTACGAGTAAATCTAGGGTATTGCGTTGGACAAGAATTGGATCAGGTCTAATATCTGCCCGGCCGGGCAGTTATTAGACCTGATCCAAGAATTCATGTGGTGAGACAATGTTCTAATTGTTAATCCGGGCAGATATTAGACTTGATCACCCGGCCGGGCAGTTTTTAGACCTGATCCCAAGAATTTTTAAGGGTATACGTGTGCTGTAGCTTATGTAACTCTACTACAATTTTAAAAATCTTTTAATGTAAAGTCAACAAGAATACAATTATTCCGCAAAAAATATTGTCAAATCATATTTAAAAAACTTAAGAAAAAAAGAACAGTTTTAGAATTTTATATCAAATCGCGAAATCTTATAATTTGCATTTAAGTTAGAGCTAATAAAAAAACTGTGACAATATTTCGTGAGAGTAGTGATTATAAAATAAAGTGATCTTTATAAGACTTTGTTGTCCACGTAAAGAAAGCAGTTGATATTGTTTTTTTTAAAGAAAGGATTGACAAAGTTGTTTATTTTAAAGTAAGAATAATAAAAAATGGCGGCAGAAACGACAAATACGTACTATGTAGTTAAAGTGTGCATTGTCGGGGACAGCGGTGTGGGGAAGTCGAGCATAGCGTTGCGCTTCACACGTGATGTATTTTACCCCAGGATATTACCTACTCTCGGAGCCGGATTTATGGCAAAGTCAATAACGAACGGATCGGGACAAACTTATAAATTTCAAATTTGGGACACAGCTGGACAGGAGCGGTAAGAACTGAATTCTGTATAATTTTTTTGAAACATTTTGTCACATTAAACTTTTATAATTTTTTTGTGTTGCTCAATAAAAAGTTTTTGAAGTTGGAAAAAGTATTTTAAAACTGCTGTGATTAGTTTATCCTATTAGAAGTACTGAAAAATACTTGTGAAACATTAATACAAGACACTGTTAATATTTCCTTCTCAACAGTAGCGATTTTGCCATAAGTAGATCTACTGTTGATTGGCAGATAAGTGTTTCAATCTAAAAAGATCTACCAGGGATATATTTAAATTTTCCATAAAAATATATTGTCATGCGATAATAGTAAAATTATTTGGTGCTCAAGTCATAGTGTGATTATAAAACCGTTGCTTATTGTGATTTTTTTAAATTGTCAGATACCGATCTTTAGTTCCTCTATACTACCACGGAGCGTCTGTTGTTCTTATCGTATTTGACGTCACACGTCGAGAAAGTCTGACGGTCGGGGTCAGTCACTGGATTCGAGAACTGCGTCAAACCGGTCCCCCAGGGGCAGTATACGCCTTGGTCGGAAACAAAGCGGATTTGGGCGAAACACTCCGGGAAGTAAGCGAAAAAGAGGGGCGACATCATGCAAATAAACTGGGGGCTATTTATTTTGAAACAAGCGCCAAGTCCGGAAATAGCATATTTGACTTGTTTGGCACATTGTCGGAGCGTCTCGAAAACAACAACAACCTCCAGCCTTGCTTCCCGGAGCGTCTTGAAAGCTTGTCTTCCTGTTCCTCCGATGCAGAACTCTTCTCCAACATCTGGTTCAAAGAGTTTAGCTCAAAGCTCCTCCGTCGGAAGAAGACGTTGAAGCTCCGCTTGATCGAAAACGACTCCGAAATGAGTCCAAGCTGTTGCTTCCTGTAGGGTCTTGGTGCAAGGTTGAAGTTTGAACACAACGCTATGACCAAGCGAAGCCAGACTTGAAACGACGAGACAAGTCAGCAACATGTGAGATAGAAGCAACCCCTTTTCAAAAAAAAATGGTTTCGAAAAAAAAAAGAGAAAAGTTCAAGATCGCTGCTACGTGTAAACTACGTGCTGCGTGTGATGCTACGTTCGAAGTGAATTATTTTAACTTGGTGTTTCGAGTTTATTTAACCAAAGTCTTAATCAGTCGATTCTTCAAAAAACACACGCCTTATACTTTCTTATTTTAAAGATCTTGTAAATTTATTTATAAAATGATTTCTTGGGCAAAAAGCGAATGAATGGAATATAACGATGACAATTTCTTTAGATTGTCTTTGTCACGATGTCTAAAGCACCAAGGGATTTTTTTCGTTTCTATTTTCGTTAAAGCTCTTATTAAATTTATTTATACATTTATCTCGTTGCAGCAACCGAAATTTAATATCTTTCATAAAATCCATGGACACAGAAAACTTTTCATAATAATTACTTAAGATTCGCATGACCTAATTCCAAACTTTTCACCAAGTTACTGCGCTTTTTTAAAGGAAGAGTTCAAACACAGGTCTGACAACAATACTTTTGCTGTTTCGCGAAAGGTCGGTTATTTTAGCAACTTTTAAAAGCGCGTTTAAAATGGGCAGCAAAGTTGTTTCTTTATTGTAAGACATGATTCCACTTTTTGGCGCACGAGATGACCCTGCAATCACTAAGATGACATTAATTACATAAGGATGAGTATTTTGTGAGCAAAAACTATTTTGGTACAAATCCGAGATATGCTTTCAGGCGTAGAGGAATGACATTTTTCTGGCGGCTGGCCAAAACTTTTATGAAGGTCGGAAAAATAAGCTAAATAAATTTTTACATGAGTTCGTCTAAACCCAAAGCTAAAATAAGAAAAACTATCCAAAAGAATTAACAAAACTTCATCGTGGGCTGGTTTTCTTTATGGAGTTTTTTCACACAGATTGTAATTTGCTCACTGCTGCCTCGAGTATAACACAGGCCGCCTATTGCCTGATTGTCTTGAGTGCGTAAATTGATCTTAGGTTACTTGGTAACAGCTTAAAGTACATGTATAAATTCACAGGTTACTGAAGATAAATGCTTAAATTATTTTGATTTTGCTAATTTTTTGTTACTAATGCACTTTTTGTTACTGTGATATAGAAAAAAGTCTGAATTTGTTGTTGTGTTACATTTGCTTATTTGCTAAACTTGCAAATTTGAATTCATTATTATCTACTCCTGTTTTTAAGGAGCCAAAAATTTTTTTGCCGAACTAACGTCAGTATAATTCTAATGTCAAGTCTTTGCGAAAAAAATGTTCAAAAAGGTAAAAAATTTTCTGTCGCGATTTTCATTTGCTTTTGGTATATTCCGTTTAGCTTTTTTACTATCCCAGGTTCAATAATTTCTTTTTTTAAGCTGACATATGGTGCTACGTACAGCGCACATTCACTGTTGCGTTTTTTTCTGGTTTGTTTAAATAGTAAAGGGGTGCGTTGAGATTAATTCTTGTTTTAACGCATTTTATAAAAAAAAGTTTACTTGTTATTTGCCTATTTTATTTTTGTTCGCTGTTGGAATATGTAGTAATAAATAACTTCTCAAAAAACGTTTATTAATCATGTTGGCACTTAAAACTGACTACGACACATTACACGCAAACTGTTTTATAACACGTTGCTGGACAGCTATGCGAACTGCTGGTTCATCATAATAAATTTCGCTCTTTGAATCATGTGTTTCATTATTAAACTCACAGATAAGAAAAAAAACCGTTGGTTCTTGTAAGTTTTTTAACTGGTCGCAGCCTACAGTGCAGTGTGTTTACACCTAAGAGTGTGCAAAACTTTTCTAAAGGTGTATCACCTATGATGGATTTATAAGTTTTACAAGCCACGAGGCTATAGCATTGTCTTTCTATCAAACTGAAATTAACCAAAAAAAATTTTCTTTACTTTAATCTAGTGGTTCTCAAACTTTTTCCGCCTGCGGCACATTTTGGGACTTTTTCCAAATTCGCGGCGCACTTGGCCAGATTTCTTGATTTTTTTCCCTAAAAAGTAGTGTTCTCTGAAAAAAGGCCGCGGGTTAATGAACCAATGTTTTTTAAAAATTTTGCCGGACATTTAAAAATTTCTCGTGGCACACAGGTTGAGAAACACTGCTTTAATCAATCCAAAATTTGTTTTTATTCTTCGAAAGAAGCTTTTTAGCATCATTTCGGCAGAGCGGATAAACAAGATTTTTCGAAATTGAAAAAAGTGTACAGTTACAAAAAAATTTTTTAACAGAATTAACTGAAAAATAGTCATTCAAATTTGTACATTACAAAACTTTAAAAAATCTACTTCCGTAAATCGTGAGCTTTAATTAAATAAAGTCTTGCAGGATGTTTCAGAAAACATTTTATTCATAGGAAAACATCAGTAACTCCTCAAGTTTTATTTCTATCCCTATCAAAAAGCCAAATACTCATACTTAACTTCAATTCATTAAATTTATCTTAGTCGGATTAAATTGTGTTTAGAAAGCCAAAATGAACTTTCACATTCTTTAATCTTTTTCTATATTAATGGGAATAGTAAGCAGGGTAAAATAAAAGAATTAAGCAAAGAATACATTTTTTAATTATTAACAAATAGGAA
Source organism: Diplosoma virens (assembly GCA_963680785.1). Lineage (NCBI taxonomy): Eukaryota > Metazoa > Chordata > Ascidiacea > Aplousobranchia > Didemnidae > Diplosoma > Diplosoma virens. Next base: position 24,911,206 of record OY796880.1, on the reverse strand, counting down.
ACATTTTCTTATTTTTGGACTCTAAATGTTAAAATATTAAAATTTCGTCAAAAAAAGAAACATTTGTGCAAAAATTTTCTATTGAGCAGTTCTCAATTGCAAAGTTTTTCCTAAAGAAAGGCCTAATTGGTTCCCTCAAAACGTTTACGTCATGTTCCAAACATGCTTATGGAAACGACTCATATCGATTTTAAACACCAGTTTCTTTAAGAGTTCTTAAGTCTATAATATTTTAAACAATATACTTTAAGCCAGTGGTTCCCAACCGCTGTGCCGCAACAAGTTCACTGGTGTGCCGCGAAGCGATGCCTTTGAGGCATAGCCGTACCTGCCGGGAGGGCAGAGGGGGCAATTGCCGCCCAAGTTTCGAAGATTTGGGCAAAATTAAGATTTTTCGGGCAGTGAGAAGAAAATATTTGGGCAAAACCATAATTTTTCGGGCAGCGATACGAAAAATTTGGGCAAAGTCAGGAAATTTAGAGAGGTGACGATGAGGAACTGCAAAAAATAATAACCCAAATTTAGGTGAAGACCTTTTTTTTTTTTTTTTTTAGAGATCACCGTGATTTTAGGACAAAATTGGTTTTTCGTCTGAGAATCTCAGACAATTTTTTTGTCATATCCGAAATGTACTATAAAATCATGATTTGGGCAAACGTCACAAAATTTGGGCAAAGCTTCATTGCCCCCCCAAAATTTTTTGGGCTGGTACGGCTATGCCTTGAGGCATCAAAAATTTTGTTTGGCTTTTTGGCTTAATATTTTGGAAAAAATTGAGAGATGATAGACAGATTTTAAGCGAAGATCTTTTTTTTTTTGTAGAAGTCACCATGATTTTGTGACGAAAATTGATAAATCATTGACAGATTTTAAGTGAAGACCTTTTTATTATTACCAATATAATGGATGTGCCGCGAAAATTTAAATAGCTTAATAGTGTGCCGCCGTATAAAAAAGGTTGGGAACCACTGCTTTAAGCCAAACATTTTGCTTTTATTTAACCACAATAAATGTATTAATATTTTTGATAAAATGTTTTTGGAATACATGATTAATTAACACTGTTCATGTATGAAAATTTTTTGATTAAAATTAAATGCAAAGGCTAGCTTTTTTTGAATGATTTAACGTCATTTCTCAAAAAGTTATGTCATCAGAACCTGAGTATATGCACGCTCATCTACGTTTCATTCACAATTGGTTGAAAATATTTGTGTTCAAATTTTAGCTTATGTAAAAGATTTTTAAAAAATTGATCATAAAAAAAACTGAAAATAAACAATAAGCTACCACAAGAAACACTCTTAATAAAAAACAGTACAAAATAAACTACGAAAAAAATATTTCTTTCATTGTCAAAAACTAGACAAAAACATTTGTTTTTAATGCCCGATTGCAACTTTTCAACTTTGTACTAGTGATGAGACCAAATTTTTGTTGTTTCGTTCTCGAACTTGCACTGGTGGTCTCGGTTTTAGTCTCGGGTTACTGTAATTTGAGTTTTGTGTTTTTTAAAATTGGTGTCTAGACTAGACCGGATATTTTTTAAATATTTTTCTTACCGTACTTAATGTGGCTATGATAATTTTTGCAATTCGCTTAAAAACGATACTCAATTGACCAGCTTTATTGCAATTTGAAATGGCAAAAAAGCTAAAGGTTGGTTCAGACTAAAAGCAATCGCGAACAAGCAAGCAGAAACCGTAATTTTTGACAACGCTTTTAAAAAACCGGGCTTTCGGCTTCAATGACCTTAAAGGTAACTTAAAAGTAAAAGTTTTTGAAAAAATAGTTTAAAAACTTCTTGAAATAAATTTCAATTATCTCTCCTCAGATGGTGATAACGCTGTTTCAAAAATAAATTTTGCCAAAAAAATTAATTACGAAAATACCACTATAAGCGAATACGCCTATAAGAGGGTAGCTAACTTGAAGGTAAAAGATTTTAAATATCTCACTTCGGTAATAACTAAAAAGATGATAAAAAATGTTCAGATTTAGTATTTTTTAAACGGAAGAGTCTGAACAGAGTACATAAATATGAAGTTTAGGCGTATAAACCTTAAAAAACTTTCACCGTTAAAAGTCGATTGAGGTTGAAAGCGGACGCGGAAAAAGTAATGCGTGTGGCGGAAAGCGGAAAAACTGTTTAGACTAACGCGTAAAATTGACAAATTGCAAAATTTTTCGTGTAGAGCGGGAAAAAATTTAAGTTAAAATATTTTAACTTTTTACTTGGTTTAGACTGAAAGCAGTCGCGAAATAAACTAGCGGAAGACGGAATTTTTTCTACGTTTTCCGCTTGCTTTTTACGCGACCTCTTTTAGTCTAAACCAATCTTAACGATTTAAATTAACGGGGGTTGCGTCTTTCGTTTTAGGATTATTGCCATAGAAAAGTTAGAAAAAACAAAATGTCAAACAAAAGATTCTAGTGTGAGTTGATCGCAGAATACGAACTTGGGTGTTACGTAGAAAGAAATTGTAAATGTTTCAAGATAGCAAAGTGCCTCCAAGTGCTAAAAAGTACAGTGAAAAAGTACAGCAAAATAGGAAGAAAATAAACAAGTTGTAATAGACCTACCCAAAAAAAGAATAGAAGTGATTACAGAGTTTTTACTAGTTTGCATAATTTTTGGTTATTTCTAGACTTTTTCAAGTGACAAATTAGACGAATTTTACGGTAGGCTCATGTAAGCAAAAAACAACAACAGATATAACAACTACAACACACCGATACCGACAGCCGAGCTAATCAAATATATATGGAAAAATTTTTAACCGTGACCGGGCTTTCAAACATTTTTAAGTCTTGAAAGAAAAAGTTAAACGACTATCCTGCTCTTGAAAGAACCCTGCTCATTTCAACTTTGTTATTTAGCATAAATTGTGCGTTCCGGCTTTCTTTCGTTCCAGTTAAGCGAATTTTTAAAGCGGATTGTTTAATGGTACAGCACACAGAGCGAAGCTGTCTTACAACACATGAGAGATACTTGTTTATTTAAAATCTAAGCTTATAATTTTAAATAAACAAAAGATTTATTGCTTTTTCAATTATCAAAAATGCACTTTATTTTGTCTAAAACTTTGCGGTCTTGGCGTCCGTCTTAGTTCGATTGTTTCTGGTCTAGATCTAGGTGTTAGTCGTAGAAAAATTGTTCGGTCTCGTTTGTCGTCTGGACTGCATCACTGCTTTGTAGCCTGCCCGGTATCAACGCTAGTGCATTCCGTCACTAATAAGTGCAATGCTAATGGTTTCTACAGTTTTTAATACTTTGACATAAACTTGAAAAGATAAACCCTCGGCCCTGGTCAATGGCGTACGCAGAAATTTGTCAAGGAGGTTTGCAAGTCCAAAACACGACTACTAAAAGTGGTTCTGGTCATGGGCCAAAACGTTTCCAAACTTACATTCCAAATTAGAGTAAACCTATTACGCTTCTTAGAGCGCCTTGCAGATGCAGGAGTTTTTTGCGTAACCGTAAACACAACTATTAAATATCAATAAAATTTTTCCAAGTTTAACTCACTCATATAATTAAATTAACTCAGCTCAAATCGAACCCAATTTTAACGATGGCTTCAATTACAAAGCATTGCTACAAAAGTATGAAGACAATTCACCTTGTACAGCTACATATTGAATTCTATTTGAATAAGTGGTGATCGCACATGGGTGAAAAAGAGTAATGCGTATATATTATATTTTAATTGTATGATGTTATTTAGTTTCAGAAGTATTCAGCTCTGACTGCCTTATCGAGCACTCTGTATTGCAACTAAAATCAACTACAGTATATCTAGCTCAGTGTTTCTCAAAGTGAGCCATTTGGCTGCCTTGCAAGGAATTCATAATCTGTTGAAAGAAATAATCTTTTACGGAAGAATTTGAATAAAATGTAAGTTGATTCTAAAGTGTTAACTGATGACATAAACTGGAACGTCCTTTATAGTTGCACCTTGACAGTTCGTAAAAATTATTTCGCTAAAGTAAAAACCAAAAAAAAGTTGTTGTCGTAGTATGGAAGGCGAAGGAGACGGACATTGAAGACAGAAAGATGTAAAGAATGATGATACGCTGTGGCCACCCCTGACTAAAGGGAAAGGCCGAAAGGAGAAGAAGAAGTCGTAGTACGGAAGGCCATCAACTCTTGGTCAAGCACAAACGGATCTGGGCCGAAAGGTTTATCTTTGTACTAACCCAGGCTGCTGCACTGTTAGGACAGATACTGGCAGCGATGGTGTTGAGCCACCATTGAGTTTTGTCATCAAGAACCATCTGACGATATACTTCATGTCATGCTCAATGCAGGTTGTGGAGCACGCTAATGAGACGTGGTCTGTGTAATGTTTGTGAATAATTATTATTGTAAATTGAAACATAATTGGCAACACTGTACATATTGTTATGTAATTGTAATTAGTTTAGAAAAATACACGTTTGTAAGAGAACGCGTGCACAGGTCTGTTGGACTATGTAAGGTTTAATCTGGATAGCCAGCAGATAGGGGAGAGAGCCTCCAACAGTGCGCCGGTGCAAACAGTGCGCCTTTGCGTTTTATTTTTTTATTGTTGCGTAAAATAACATCGTAATTGCATTATCAAAATTTGTATTAAAATATCAATTTCTCTTTGTATTTTCAGAAATGCTAAAAAAACAGAAAATTTTTTAAAAAGGTTTTTCAATTTTTATGGAAGTAAAGTTAGTTTTTGCTGATAAAAAAAAATTGTTTTTTTTCATTGCATAAAAGCACTAGGAATTAAGTCAAAATGACATCAATTTCTCCATAGCGTAAAGTAAAGCCTGGTAAAAGATAATAATCGATTATTGTAGCTTTTCTCTGAAATCAAGAGTTAAAGTCAAAATGGCAGGTGTTCTTACAGTGCGCCACTCAGTAGCACCTAACAGTGCGCCCCCTGGCGCACTGTTGGAACAAACATTTTACATATTATTCTATTGCTAAAGAAACATACACAACAGAATCTTCATATATTCGGCTTTACAAATGAGCTTTTTCTTTTACGCTTGTATTGCTATTCACAGCAAAAGAACTTTTTCTTTCAAAGAAAATTTTATTAAAACGATATGTGTGAGAGCGATTGTGACCTTAGTTCAAAAGAAGATGATCTAAACGAAAAATAGTTACCGAATATTGGTGATTTATCCTATAATCATGTTGTTCTCCAAAAAACAAAAAATCATCACTTGAAATAAGTTCCATTTTTCTTACTTTTTGTCCAAAATTCATGGTGTTCTCTAAAAAAAGAAGGTCTTCACCTAAAATCTCTCCCTGATTTTCTACTTTTTGTCTCAAACCAGCTCACCTATTCTAATTTTGTCCCAAAGCAGAGCTGTTCTTTATTTCTTTCAGAAGTAAAGTCATCGTTCAAGAATTCGCTGGTCATACAACGCATAACTTGCATGCCCTGACCGCACGCCACTGGCGTAGGATACCCACAAGTTAAAATGTATATTATTTTTTTAATTTCAAAAAAGTAAAAGTTGTTTATTTATTTATTTGCTAATTAAAATAGTTTTATTTTTTATGTTTTTGTGTTTTATTCATAAGTTACCTGTTATATGTTAACTTATTAATGGTAAACTTTGCATTTGCTTGTTTAAATTGGTTTTAAAGTTGTTTTGTCTTTCTATATAAGAATAAAAAAAATTTTTTGACGTAAGAGTTCCACGTATTTTGCTGTTACAACAAAGAAAAACTTATGAACAAAAAGAACTTAAAAATTTCATTAATCAGGTAATATAAAGCTATGTTGCTTAAAAAAAACTAAGTGGCGCAGTGTTGGAACCGTCATGGCGCACTGTTGGACCTATGCTCCAACAGTGCGCCATTTTTTTACTTCATTTTAAAATCAATTTTTTTGGAAGATAAAGACTTTCAACAAAAAGCCTAATTATGCACCTTAAATATCAATTGAATGAGATTAAAATGTCATAAAAATTTTTCATTCATAGCTTTTCAGTTTCCGAAATTTTGAAAAACTCCGAAAAGTGGCGCACTGTTGGAGGCTCTCCCCTACTACATTTTATAACCATCAAAAAAAAAGCTCAGCTGTACTCTCAGGCATCCAGCCAGCTGAGCTTCGCCGACTGGGAGCGACACTCTCCTTGGCTTACCGTGGATCTTTGGACCCCGATCATATCTTGTATGGTCTCTTAAGTGGGTCCTCCGATACTCGCCAAGTGAGACTAAGATCTAGACGCCCGTTTGTGCCAGCTGCGCAAAATCTTTTGGACAACCTTGCCAGACTTGGCATCCGCGATTCTGAATGAACAAATCACAAATGGAACGCGGAGTACTGTGAAAATGCTTCCAGGCTCCGTGCTTTTGTGCCCCGGACCGGTGCCAGGCTTGTTGGGATGGGCTTACCCCGAGCAGCTTGGGTTAAGCTCAACCGCCTGCGGACTGGTATTGGGCGATTCCATTCGTCCATGCACAAATGGGGTCTCGCTCCTTCACCGAATTGCGAGTGTGGCGCCTCTAAGCAAACCGTAGACCATGTACTAACAGCGTGCCCTATACAACGGGCACCACATGGAGCACGGTTTTGGATGATGAAACTCGATGCTGGCTTAATAACACTACTGCCAGCATCTGATTCAGGCAGTGCAGCAGTCTGGGGTAGTAAAAAGATAAACCCTCGGCCCCAGTCCTGCTTGTGTCTGACCTGGAGTGGATGCCCTTCAAACGATGACGACGACGACGACGAGACACTACATTGGCGACGAGGAAAAGATTTAGAAAAAAAGATGGAGCTATATAAGTTTCATCTGAGTACGTTTGACTGCGTTAGTAATGGTGTAGGAACCAGATGGATTAAGTGGAAAAGAGCATTCGAAATTTATGCAAATGCAAGAAAAATAAGTGATCAAAAGCAAAAATGTAGTATGCTTTTTAATTGCGGTGGTATGCAGCTTCTCAGTTGCTCGTTGCAGAAGGAGTATTTTTTGCTGCTGTCGAAAAATCGGAAAATTGAGTTTAATTAAGTTACTAATACAGTCAAAAATATAACAGAATAACTTTTCAGCTCTTCAAAATTATTTTGGTGCTAGATACAAAGTTAAAGACAATTTAAAATCATTAATATAAACAAGTTTTCGAAAACTAGTTTTGATCTTTTGTGATTAACAGTTCTGTCTGCCATATTTAAGTTAATTATTACGTAACAAGTAAATCTAATTCTCTCTCCAAATTTAAAAATAGCAGGCAAAGTTATGGCAGGTAAAGGTAACAAAAACAAAAGCAATAAAGATGAATCAAGCGCTAGTCCTGGTCGCAATGAGAAAAGCAACTTTACTGAAGCTGATCGACAAAAATTATATAAAATTTACGATACGGTTGCAAGCCTGACTAAGCAAGTTTCTAAACTGCAGAAAAGTCACCAAAAAATTGAGGAACTGAAGAAAAGTAAAAAGACTGAAGAAAAGTGACCAAAAAATTGAGGAACTGAAAACAGAAAATGAAAAATTCAAACAGGTCTTAAACATAAACACTCTTGAGATTGACAATTTGCAGCAATACTCCAGAAGAGAGAACATAAGAATTCATGGCATACCTGAACCTAAAGATAAGGATGACGGTGAAAAAGTGGTTGTCGAGTTGGCTGAAAAGCTGGGTATCACCCTAGAAAGCTATGATATCCAGCGGGCCCACCGTTTGGGTAGAATGAGATCACCAAGGGGAAACCGCGTCCTATAATTGCCAGGTTTGTCAAATATAAACATAGAAACGACATCTTGTTTTCAAAATCGAAACTAAAAGAATGCAATGACGAAAAATTTAAAAACGCGTTTATTACTGAAGATTTGACGCCACTTCGCTCAAAACTTCTGAATTACGTGAAAACTGAATGCAAAAGAAAATTCGTTCTCTGTCACACATACAATGGCAGAATTCGAATGAAGAAGTCTGCTCTTGAACAAGGTGTCCTAACTGATGGAAGCAAAGATGAGGGTACTGGTAACTGGATAGTGATTTCGTCTCCAGGGGATCTATTTTGACTTGATATTAATGTGGATTTTGCCAAGCTGGACTACAAACCAATGCTTTTCAATGAGGTTAGTCATTGTGATAGTGAAGGTTCAAGCAGCAAAAGCCTTGAATAGGCCTAGTTTCTGAGGCTTGAAAAACGCGGTCTCAGTATGTATAATTGTATTGCAAAATCTTGATAAAATGGAGAACCAACCAATTTGTATTGTGTGTGCGAAAGCTTGCTTAACTGTAAATGACCACATAACTTGCACTGACTGCTCGCGTAGTTTGCACAAAAGTTGCTTGACTTCTAAAGTTAGTGATACTTCATTTACAAACAAAAAACTTGTCAGCAGCTGTTTGCTTTGCGACTCACGAGTGGTAGATGCAAGTTTTGACAAGCATTTTGATTCAACAAGACCTGATAACTTTACTTTAGGAATTTGTAATGAAAATTCAAATTATTGCGACTTTTTTAACAATTGCGAGTATTATGATATTTCGTCGTTAAATAATGTGGTAAAACATAAAAAAGATGACTTATTCATCATGCATTTTAACATGCGAAGTTTACAAAAAAATATTGACAAGCTTATCACTCTTTTGGCCAATCTTTCTGAAACGCCAGATATCATTGCAATATCAGAAACAAAAATTACTTATGGTCAACCAATAATGTTGACATTACTGGATATGATTGCATTCATTGTGACAGTATTACAAAAGCTGGTGGGGTTGGCTTTTACGTAAAACAAACTTTACCTTACAAACAAAAAACTGAAATAAATATTGAATTAAATTTTGTGGAAAACATGTGGATTGAAGTTAAAACTACCACAGGGCCGATAGTGATAGGGCTAATTTATCGACATCCCACTACACTTGTTAATGACTATGAATGCTTTACCACAAATTTATGTGATATTTTTGCTGAACTACGTGCCAGTAATACGGTTTTTTACACTGTCGGTGACCATAACATTGACTTAATGCAAATCAATGTCAATCAAAACTTTCGAAAGTATGTGAATGATATCTTGAGCACCTCAACTAAATGTGCCATTGATCTCCCGACTTGCGTAACAGATCACTCAAGAACATTGCTCGACCCCGTTTACGTGAACAATCCAAAACACTTATACACTAGTGGTGTACTCTTGTGCGATTTGAGCGACCATATGTCTACATTTGTTTGTATTTCTGCCAAAAAGTCTCGTGTTAAAAGCACAAAACAGTTTCTAATTCGAGACATGAAAAAATTTAAGTTAGAAGATTATTTAATGACACTTGGTAATAATTTAAATGCTGCCAACCTAGACAGCATTGGTTCGGTTCATGATGCTTTTGATAAATTTGAAGAAGTGTTTAAAAACACGGTAAATAAATTTACCCCTCTGAAAAAAGCTTCAAGAAGAGAAAAAAAGCTTAGTAAAAAACCATGGCTCTCACGTGAACTGCTAAATTTGATCAAACAAAAAAACAAACTTTTCAAACAATTACACAAGAAATTTGATAAAGACATTTTCGAAAATTACAAAAAACAAAGAAATGCTTTAAATCGAAAAATTATGAGTGCTAAAGAAGCGTACTACAAGGATTTGATTGACGACAACACAAGTAACTTTAGTACGCTGTGGAAAATTATTGGTGGGCTGGCCAATTTAAAGAAAACCAAAAATACATTTCCCAGTGAGATAGTCACCGACAATGATGTGATAGATGATCCTCAAAAAATTTGTGAAGCTTTCAATGTTCATTTTGAGACAATTGGAGAAAAAATAGGGAAAAACATTAAATCGCATGAATCAACCCCTCCTCTATTACCCAATTCACCTAATTCGTTCTTTTTCTCTCCTGCTACTCCTGAAGAGATTTACTCACTTATTGGCAATATAAAAATAAAAAAGGCAGTTAGAGAAAACGACATAGATAATAAACTGTTAAAATTAAATAATACAGTAATCTCTCCATTCTTAAGCAGCATTTTCAACTCCTGTATCCAACAAGGAGAATTTCCTAATTCCTTGAAGATTGCAGAGGTGGTTCCTGTTTTCAAAAAAGGAGATTCTAATTTGCTCACAAATTATCGTCCGATTTCGATCCTTTCCCAAATCAGTAAAATTTTTGAAAAACTTATATACAATAGAATCAACAATTATCTAGAAAAATATCATTTAATTTCTGACAAACAATTTGGTTTTAGACAAAACTCTTCTACGTCTCATGCTATCAGCAATATTTATGAAAAACTAATACAAAATTCTGATAAAAGAATGTACACTTGCTGTATCTTCCTTGACCTCACCAAAGCCTTCGATACTGTGAATCACGATATTTTGCTGCACAAAATGAAAAATTTTTATGGATTTCGGGGATTGGCTTTTAAACTGATGTAAAGTTACTTGAGCAGCAGAAAACAATATACAAAAATGAATAGCTTTATGTCCGACCGGTCAAAAATTGAACAAGGCTCTTCCCTTGGGCCGCTACTTTTTCTTCTGACATCAATGGCCTTCCTTTGGCTAGTCTGTTTGACACCATTTTGTTTGCCGATGACACATTCTTAGCCCTGTCAGATCACAACCTATATAAACTACAAAACAGAGTGAACATTGAACTGAGTAAAATTGATCTCTGGATGAAACAAAGCAAGCTTCAGCTGAACTATTCAAAAACTCATTATTTATTGTTTGACAAGCAACTCAATCGCTCATGTTCTACAAACTTTAATGTATCCCTAAATTCAATTAAAATAAAACAAATTAGATCGGTAAAATATTTAGGAATTTATTTTGACGAAAACCTGAATTGGTCTCGTCACATCCAACATCTATCGTTACAACTAGCTCGATATTCTGGATTGATGTACAGAATTCGAACATTTTTAGATCGGAAGACTTTGTGTATGCTTTACTACTCGCTTATTTACAGTCGTATTCAATATGGAATAGTCACATGAAGTACAGCTAACCAAACACTAATGCATGAACTTAACGTGAAACTAAATAATATAGTTCGTACCATAACTTATAGTAGCAAATATTGTTCAGTAATCTCTTTATATAAAACATTGCATTTTTTGAAATTAGATGACATTTATCGACTTGAACTAGCCAAATTCATGTATCAGCTTCATAATAACAAATTTAAGACTGCACTTAAAGACTGCTTCGTTGATATCACAAAAATTCACAGTCATAATACTAGAACAAAGCACAACCTAGTATACTTCAAACCTCGCGTTCAAACGTCAGCAGGTAAAAAATCCCTGACGTACAGAGGAATTGAATTATGGGAAAAAATTAAACCCAAAATAAAGGAATCATCGTGGATATCATTAAAAAAAAAAGATAAAACAAAAAGCAATTCAATACTACATATTACATTAACTCTTTTTGATCCAGTTTCTGGAGATATAAATTTTATGCTGTTGTTTCATTGTGTATCAATTTTCGTGTCGTATACTTGTTAAACTGAATTTTGTCTGATTTATTCTTGCCGTCGCATTAGTTCAACTTATCAGTGTGAACATACAACAATGTTAAGTTATTTACTATATCATTTCTTCTACTTTGGCTAAATTCTATGTTTTATTTTGTTTTTTTTCCGTTTTTTTTTGTTTTTATTCTTTTCTTCTCTGTCAGGAAGCATCTTGGATTAAAAAACCTTCGGGTTCGTCGATGCTTCCTGGCCTGAACAAGTGTACTGTAATTTGATTTAAATGTGTTGTTTTGCATGCGTTCTAATTGATCATGCGAATAAACTGTTTTCTATCTATCTATCAGGATATTTATTTTACATTAAAAGGAGATCTGTCTAGTACGATGATGCTGAAAAAGCTTTAACACAATATTTTCTTCTTCTTCTCCTTTTGGCCTTTCTCATTAGTCAGGGGTGGCTACAGCCTATCATCATTCTCCACATCTTTCTGTCTTCAATGTCCATCTCCTTCACACCAACTTCCTTCATATCTTCTTTTACCACATCTAAATTAATAAATCAAAATATTTTTCAACCTAGCATAAATGTACCATTTGACTGTATTTTCAACCTAGCATAAATGTATATTTTCAATATATTTTCAACCTAGCATAAATGTACCATTCCTTCATATCTTCTTTTACCACATCCAAATTAATAAATCAAAATATTTTTTAACCTAGCATAAATGTATCATGTACTACAGGGGTCGGCAACCTTTTTCGCACAGCGGACCGGTTTAAGTCGGAAAACTTTTTGCGGACCGGCCTTAAAAATAAACATAAATATTCAGCAATTAAATTTTATTTCAGCTCATAAGATATTACAACAGTGATTCAATGAGAACCTTGAGCTTGTTTTGCCGCAACAAGACGCTCCCACCTTGGAATTATGGAACTCAATGACACACGCAATGTGTCCCTCACGTCCAGTCTGTTTCGCGGTTTCGTCTTTGTTGCTGCCATCACAGAAAATACAGACTCGCATAAGTAGGACGTCGGAAATGGTAGCAATGTTTTTAATGCTTTTATGGCAAGGTCGGGGTATTCTGGTAAGACCTTCATCCAAAACATTGGCAGAGTCATTGTATCAAAAAGACGTTTCAGGCTACCATCATTTGCAATGTCCAGCAGCTGGTCTTCTTGTCGTACTGGTAAGTTTGATCCACCTGGCTTGAAAATAAATGGATTATGGATCCATTTCTTTGCAGCTCGATGGTCTTTAGCGCTTGGAAAGTAGCACTTAAACTCTTGTAAAAGAACACGCAAGTGAATGGTTACAAGGTCGAAGAACTCTTGCTCAGGCTCGCTGCCTTTCAAAGTCTCTGCTAATGTTTGAAACATGTCAAATACTCTTTTGTTTACTCGCTACTCCCATGATTTAAGTTTGTCTTTAAATGCAGTCACTTTATCTGCCAACTTGAATACAGTTGTCATTTTGCCCTGCAGTGAGAGATTAAGTTCATTAAGCAGATTGAAAATGTCACATAAGTAGGCAAGTTTGAAAACCCATTTTTCATCACTAAATTTGTTAGCAAGGTCTGAGTTTTTCTCCAGTAGAAACCTTTGCAGTGGTTGACGTAATTCAAACACTCTGTTTAATGATTTTTCCACGGGAAAGCCACCTTTTCTGTGTGCAAAAGAAGGCATTTGTGTTCTGCATCCATATCTTTGCATATCTGCTCAAACAGCCGGGTGTTAAGTGCATGAGCTTTAATAAGGTTGATCATTTTAACTACATCACCAAATACACTGTGAAGCTCAGGTGATAGTTTTCGGCTCGCCAGCATTTCCCTGTGAATGACACAATGAGTGGCTTCGCACTCTGGTGCGACCTCCTTAATGCGAACAGTCAAACCAGACAGACAGCCAATCATGGCTGCAGCTCCATCCGTGCACACACCAATACAAAAAGACCAATTCAGTTTTTCTGAGAAATATTCATTGAGAGACTTGAATAGTTCAGAGGCATGTTTTTTGGCAATAACAAAGCACACAATATGTCCTCATGAATATCCTCTTCATGGAGATATCGAACAAAAACTAGCAGCACAGCTTTGTTTTCAATATCTGTAGACTCATCACATTGAATCGTAAACCACGGTGACTTTACAATCTGCTCTAACAATTGAGTTTCAATGTCTTCTGCCATATCCTCAATTCGTTTTGCAGCAGTGCGAGCCGAAAGAGGAACCTGCGCTATCTTTTTAGCTGCTGATTCTCCTAAAACTTCACGGCAAATATCAGTACACGCAGGTAGAATCAATTCTTCTCCAATAGTAAATGGTTTCTTAGTCTTAGCAATGCGGTAAGACACCAAATACGATGCTCTTAGTACATCGGAATTTGTTGACAAAGCAGTCTTCAATGATCGTTTTTCGCCTTCGTAATCACGCTTCCTTCTTTCAAAAAACTCCAAAGGCTTATCTTTTAATTCAAGGTGCTTTGTTTTCATGTGCCGAAGTAGTTTTGAAGGTTTCATTGCCTCGTTTGATAATTTGCTGTTGCAAATTAGGCAGAGCGGACAAGGTGCTGCGGAATCACTAGTTGAAATAAATCCATACTTTAAGTACGACTCGTTATATTGGCGGTTGAAAGAGACTTTCCGTTTTTTCGATGTCGTAGGTCCCTCGTCCTCGACGTCAGACTCTTGAAATGGAACTGACCTTTTTCCAAAAAATCTCAGCAAAGATGTTTGTTTTTCACTCATTATTTTCAGACTCAAAGTATAAGTGTTAAACTTATAAACTGTAATGTTTTAGCTTTCAAATTTTAGTAGGAATAATTTATTTTAACTGTAACTTCAGTTTGCTATAATTTCTAACTGCTTACACCTAATTTCTAACGTTATTTTCTTGCTTAACTCCCTCATCGACCTAACGCTGCTAACACAGCAAAACCACAACTGCTAGTTGCATCACACATAACAAAGGTATTCGTTAGTTTTATTGTCTTTTTGCCTTGTTACGTCATATGCAACAATGTTTGAATAAACACCATTCAAAGCCGACATTAGAAAACGCTTTTAAGCACCGAAATAATCGAAACTTACGCATAAATGTCCTATTTTACGTCCATTTACGTCCCAGCGCACCCAAAGTGTTAAAATCAAGCAGTCAAATCTCACAAAACGTCCGAAAGCAATTGGGTATTAAACTCTAACGTTACAAAAATGTTTCAAAGCATTTAATCTGGAAAAGTACGCGGCCCGGCAACGAACTCCTCACGGACCGGCACTGGGCCGCGGCCCGGTGGTTGCCGACCACTGATGTACTACTAACACAATATTTTCAACCTAGCATAAATGTACCATTTGAGCGCCACGTGTTTAGGAATGCGAGTCAAAGAGATGACAAAACAATCGAGCAATTCATTACGCGTTTAAGACAAAAAGTAGAAACATGCGAATTTACCAAAGTCGAAGAGCATATAAGACACCAAATAATTGAAAAATGTAAGTCAAATGTATTGCGTCAAAAATTTTTAGAAAAAGGAAGAGTTAAATTTGGAAATGCTAAGAGAGATAACAAGGTCGTACGAAACCGCAGTAGCTCAAATAGAAAATTTTGCTAAGCCCGAAAAGGTCAAGCAAGAAGAAAGAGGAAATGTAAACCGTTTGTTGAAAAAGTCAAGTGCTGGTAGGTTTGCTAATTGTAATAAACCTAAATCGTATAATCAAAAAAAATGTTTTCGTTGCGGAAAAGCAGGTCATCGAGCGAAAAATCTTAATTGTCCGGCAAGAAACTGTAAATGTTTTAAATGCAATAAAACGGGACATTATGCGCGATGCTGTAAAACAAAATTAATTCTGAATAAAAATAAAGAATTTAATTCGAAATGTCAAAATGTAAAACAACTTTGCGATCGTGGAAAGTCCCTAGCGGATGACTCAGGTTTTTTTGCTTTAAATGCGAGAAATCAAATTGAAAGACGAAAAATATTTATTGGTGATGTGGAAGTAGAAATGCTTATTGATTCGGGAGCAACATGCAATATTTTAGACCGACAATTGTGGGAATTTTTAAAAAAGAATTCGATTAAATGTAAATGTTACTTTACCGAGAAGAAAATTTAGGCTTATGGAAGTAAAGAACCGCTAAAGCTAGCGGGAGGTTTTAAAGCAAAAGTATCCTTTAATGATAAAGTGATTGACAATGTCGATTTTCTTGTTTTGGAAGGAGAACCAATATTAGGTACAGACACGCTAACAAAGTTAGGAATTTTGAAAACTGAACCTGAAATTAACAATTTAATTAAAGATGATTCTACAGCTGAAATAGTGGATCGGTATAAAAGCTTATTTAAAGGGATAGGTAAACTGAAAGATTTTCAATTGAAAATCCCAATTGATTCATCTATAGAACCTGTATGTCAAACTGCACGTCAGGTGCCATATCATCTACGAGATAAATTGTCACAAAAACTGAAAGTATTAGAAGAACTTGATATCATCGAAAAGACAACTGGTCCGACACATTGGGTATCACCTGTAATTGTTGTGCCAAAGTCCGATGGAGATATTCGTTTATGCGTTGACATGAGAAGAGCAAATTTAGCTGTAAAAAGGGAAAGACACCCTATTCCTACCATTGAAGAGTTACTCCAAGAGATGAACCAAAGTAAAATATTTAGTAAGCTAGACGTGAAATGGGCTTATCATCAAATTGAATTAGACCCAGAGTCGAGTGATATAACAACTTTTGCAACTCATAAAGGATTATTTAGATACAAGAGATTAATGTTCGGAGTAAGCTGTGCTCCAGAGGTGTACCAGTGAACAATGCAACAAACCTTGGCAGGATGTAAAGGAGTGCGTAACATCCTTGATGACGTCATTGTATTTGCATCTTCAGAGAAAGAGCACAATGAAAGATTAGAAGAAGTATTGAAAAGGTTGAAAGAAAAAGGCCTGAGACTCAAAAAAAAAAAAAATTGTTGATTTAATATGATGAAATTATAATTTATAGGCCATGTACTTTCCAAAGATGGTGTTGCACCAGAAGAATTGAAAATAAAAGCAGTAGCATCTGCAAGAGAACCAAAGAATGCCAGTGAAGTTCGTAGTTTTTTGTGATTTATTCCTGATTTGGCAACTATCTCAGAACCATTGCGAAAATTAACACGAAAAAGTACTATGTTTACATGGTGTGAATCCGAAGAAGAATCATTTCAAACATTGAAACAAAAATTGTGTGATGCACCTGTTTTAAGTTATTTTGACAAAACATGTCATACCCAAATAATTGCAGACGCGAGTCCGTACGGTCTAGCAGCGGTGCTAGTGCAAAAGCAAAATGGTCAAAATCGTATTATAGCGTACGCGAGTCGAACATTATCGCAAATAGAGAGAAAATACTCTCAAACCGAAAAAGAAGCTCTTGCGTTACTGTGGTCATGTGAACGTTTTCATGTGTATTTATACGGTGCTGATTTTAATTTATTAACTGATCATAAAGCGTTAGAATTTATATTTTCTCCAAGGTCGAAACCTAGTGCGCGAGTAGAACGATGGATGTTAAGATTGCAACCTTATCGATATAAAGTAATTCATACTGCGGGAAGTAAAAACATTGCTGATTTTTTGTCACGATTGTTTAATGAAAATGTGGTCAAAAATGCTGAAAATGATGACAGTATTGATGAATACGCAAATTTAATTGTGAAATATGCTATGCCTATTGCTTTAACCACACGTGAAATTGAAAAAGCGAGTTATGCAGATAAAGAGTTAAGAAACTTGAGAAATTGCATATTGTCGAATGATTGGCTAAAACTTGAGTGTAAATCGTATTTACCTGTTCGAAGTTCGTTGACGACGATTGGTTTTATTGTATTACGGGGAACGAGAATAGTAATCCCTAGCGAGTTACGCGAACATGTGCTTAAATTAGCTCACAGGTCATCCCGGAATCGTAATGATGAAAAAGAGATTACGAAGTAAAGTATGGTGGCCTGGTATTGATAAAGATAGCGAACGATTTTGTAAAGAATATTATGGTTGTCAACTAGTAAGCAAACCGACTGCGCCAGAACCAATTAATCGTAAGTTGCGTACGAAATTGCCTCAGTTAGAAATGTATTGTGATTACGACTTTGATGTGCAAAAATGTAGAGATAACGATGCTGAAATGAAGGAAAAAGGGAAAATGTATATTGATGTAAAACGTAATGCTGTTAATAATGATTTGAAAGTAGGAGATAAAGTTCTGTTGAAACAAAATGAAAGTAACAAAATGTCGACTGTGTATCGTAAAGATCCGTTTATATAATAACTGAACGAAAAGGAAATTGTGTAACAGTTCAAATGATAATGTGTGTCTCAAGCGAAACATAACGCATGTAAAAAGATTTAATCCTTGTACCAATAAAATGTATGTGATTATTCTCGAAATGACGGTGGGGAGATGCATGCTTCTAATTCCACACCTGATTATGTAAATAGCGATTGTGAAAATAACGTAGAAAACGATGTTAATGCGAAATGTTTGCGCCCTCGAGAAATTCTTAAACAACCGAAACGTTTTAATAATTGAGTAATGTTTTAAAGCAAGAAAGGAGGGAATGTGGTGTTTGTGAATAATTATTATTGTTAATTGAAACATAATTGGCAACACTGTACATATTGTTATGTAATTGTAATTAGTTTAGAAAAATACACGTTTGTAAGAGAACGCGTGCACAGGTCTGTTGGACTATGTAAGGTTTAATCCGTTAAGATTAGCCAACAGACACTACAGTCTGCATTTGTTTAATGGCGCCCACACTTGTAATCCGGTAAAGGAGCAAGACCTCATCGTGCATGGACAAATGGAATCGCCCAATACCAGTCTGCAGGCGATTGAGATTAACCCAAGCTGTTTGAAGCAAGCTCATTCCAACAAGCTCGGTACGGGTCATGGGTATAAAAGTATGGAGCCTGGATGTATTTTCACAGTACTCCGTGTTCCATCTGTAATTCGTCCATTGAGCAACACCAGACTGGCACGCAGCATTTAGCTGCATCCCATCTTCATCAGAGAAATCAAGAGCACATCAAGAGCAACACCAGACCAGCATCCCATCTTTGCAAGTCGCCTCAGCAGTGTGAAGAGAGAAGACACGATTTTTTACGCAATGCCACAAATAGTGACTGAAAGTTAGCGATTTATTTAGTTTTACCTCAAAATAAGTCAAGACTGGACGGAATGCTAAAAGTTTATTGCTGTTATAAACCTTTACCTCACGTTTGGTTTCTCAATTATTTAAATAAAAGGCTGCTCTCACCGTCTTTGAAAGACTGAGTTTTAAATTCTAGGTCTGGAGATACGCAGAAACTGTAGTCATGTCTTTACTTCCAAATCCTTTCAGTCTCAAAAAGAATGCAACAATGCTAGATAGGCTGCAAAATCAAACTTTCTAAAGATTGTGGAAGGCAGATCACACGTATATGTGTAGATATTAATAAGAAGAAAAGCCAAAAAATACCGAATCTGGAGGAACGTCATTTCTTTGATGGCGGAGCTTGCTTTGCTTGCTGTCAAGTAGTTTTTGTAAAACTTTTGTTTCGGACAACCTTCATGATGATTTAATCATGTGTTTATCTGACAGAAGTTTCAGCAGCTTGCAGGTAAAAACACGGTGCTTCACATTTAAAAAAATACCAAAAAAAATTTTTTTACTTAATAACAAAAAGGAATTTTCTTTAAAAAATTTTTTTATATACTGTTGGGAATGGCAAAGCCTTGAAAGGGAAGTAGACAACTTAAACTTTGAGAGCCTCCGATCTACCAACATATTGAAGTAATTTATGTAAAATAAAGAATCATTTTCGTTATATTTGCTTATATTTTTATTTTTTTTATCGTATTTTGAAAAAATATAATCGAGTTTTTTACAGCTCCTCCTTTGATGCATAAAACTTGTTTCGCATTTCATAGCAAAGTACCAAGGCTCGCATCTCACGCGAAACATTGCGATAAAATAATAGACATCAATAGACGTCAAAGTGAAGCATAGAAGACAAGACTTTATGTTAAAATATTATTTGGTTTTGAAAGTTTTACTCAGAGGTGGAGTCGAGACCGAAACGAGACGAAACTTTGGAGTCCGAGACGAGTCACGAGACTTTACATAATAATAATACATGTTTCAGTTTAAGCCAGGGTTGTGAAGTCAGAGTCGAAAGTCGGAGTCGCATGTTTTTAGTTGCAGCCGGAACTAAGGTAGTTTTTTTAAATATGCTGAAGCCATAGTTGCTTTTTCGGATGTGCTGGAGTTGGTATGGGATTCGTATTTTTCTTTGGCACTCCGACTCCGATTTTCAATTAATTGCTGGAAGCTATAGTCATATTTATCATCTGAATTATTCAAAAATAAGCAAGCAAAAATATGGCGAATACGTGGACAGTAGGGATATAACTTTTTAAACATTTTTTTCAAATCAAAAAGCCTGTTACTTTATTTGATGAAACTTCTTGTTTAGAGCCTAAAAAGGCTTTTTTTTTGCTTTTTGCGCAAAAAAGTCCGCGCGCATTGCTTAATGAAATATGCTTGAAATTTTTATTTTTTTTCGCTTCTGGTACAAGTAAGCTTCTTTTATATGCTTATTTTAAAAATTAGTTTGTTCTTTTTATACAATATTTTACAAAATTGACCTTGTTTCTTTATATATTGCATTTAAAATTCGCAAAACTACGATGCCAATTTACAAATACTTTTCATCTTTGTTTCAGAGCCATAAATTTCATTGTCTTTTTTTACATGAGTCAAAAAATGAATAGTAAAAACTTACCCAAAACATACTCTGTGAAAAGAAGACCAGACCTTCTGTTGGTAACAGTAACTTTATCTGACTTATGCAAAATGCCGACAAAAAACATATTCTGGGTCGCTATCTTGAATTATTTGATTCAGAAAAAAGTAGAATTATCAGAATAAAAATGATTTATAAAAAATTGACAAATTTATGAAAATCTTTAAACTTTCCCACTCGTATCACATCAGCAAGTCCAGTCTAAAACAAGAAGTGTTGTTGATCTTTATAAAAAAATATAGAAAAAGAAAATTGGAGCAAGTAGAAAAGGAATTGAAAGGTCTTTTTTGACATAACTAAAGTAGGTGGTAAATGGCTATGTTCAGAAGATAAAAAACTTTACGCCATGCAGATTCAAACGTCAGGTCGAGTTGGGTACAGCACCAGAAAAAAAGCAGATTTAAATTCAATTCATCCTTCAAAACGAAAGTTTATTAAAAGTGAACCAAGTATCTTTGGCTCTCATTCAACTTCTTTAAGTTGTAAAATAAACGAAGAAAATGATGTGATGTCTGATAGTATTGACAATGAAAGCGATGATGATTTCAAACCAATATGGGAAAAATTCAGCAAGTATAGTTCAGCGGCGTCTGCGGCAAGGCTCGTAAGCAAGCACTCTTTATCAACGAAAAAGGCAGCAATCGTATGTAAGTCGCTTAAAGAAGATAGTGTTGATATAGCTTCACCGACTCAGGTTGGTGTTTGGAAACATGTTATTAAAGAAGCAGAGCGTAAAAAAGTAAATATCAAGGCAATTTTACAAAGTGAAACATTTTGCCTTCATTTTGATGGAAAAGTTATCTTGAAAACGGAATATCAAGTTGTGTGTCTTCAAAATGAAAATAGGATAATAAATTTGGGAATTCTTACTTGCAAAAATAGTTCTTCTAGAGTTATTTTCGAAGAAATCAAAAGTTTAATGGGCAAATATGATGCCTGGAAGAGCATTAAAATGATAATATGCGACACCACGGCAGTCAATACTGGCAAAGAAAATGGAGTTGTAGTGAAGTTTCAGAAAGCCATGACTGAAAAAGGATAAGAAAAACCTCAGTTCATTGCATGTCAGCACCATATTCTCGATTTCATTTTGAGCCATATAATGGATTTTCAATTAGGCGGTTCAACCAGAAGCCCTCAATTGCCATATGATTTCATAAATCAAATCACCACAAATATAAAGTTTTGAAAGCTAACTACGAGCATGATTCTGAACTGTTATTGAATGAAAACCCTGGTTGGAGAGATGATTTTAGGTTTTTATATCAACTTTGTGAAGCATTTAAATTAAATAAAGAGACTTGTAAATAGCCAAAAATTCAATGGAAAAACTTTCCAGCTCTTCACAACGCCAGGTGGAACTCTCGTCCAGGTGGAATGGCTTACTTTCTCATACCGAATTCTAGAAATCGATTGGAAAACATTTGCCAATTCATTTCCAAAGACTGGTATAGGTTTTGTTTCCACAAATAGCTCTATGATACAAGTATGTATGAGTGTCTTTATGATGCAATTAAGTCACAAAATTGCCCAAAAGCATTGACAATACTTCACAATTTTTGAAATTTTATAACAATTTTATAATCAAGAGTCTTCAAAAAATTAATATCCCGAGAACAAACATAATTGCGGAGAGAGCAGTTAAAAAAAGCTGGAAATTATTGAAAATAGCCGATCAAAAAAGTATCTAAGCAGCAAATTTGTTGCTACCAACCATTTTTAATGAGTTTGAAAATTATTTAATGAAAATAAAAGTTTTTTTTTATTTTTTGCCAGAAAAATCGTTTACGAAACATTATAAACATGATTGTAATTTGTTTTAGTAAAGAACGTAAATAACTAATAAAATTTGATCGATGCGCGCGAGGTTTTTTAGACCGATCAACGCAAAAATGGTATTTTTTAGTTTATTTCAATATTATTCATTGAAAAATGACACAGGGTTAGAAAACTGGAAAAAGTTATATCCCTAGTGGACAGGTCACCTTTTGGACTTCAATTTGAGCTGCAAACTAAAAACAGTTTTGGCTTATATTGATGAAAAAATTTGGCTTTTTATTTGCAAACTTAAACTCAAGTTTCGGTTTAAGAGCTGTTTTGAAAAATTCTAAAAAAGATTTAAAAAATTTTTTATAAGAAAACATGCGTCGAAATGTGCTTAATTGCTCATCGCTTTTGAAAGTCAAGTGATAAAAAATCACAAAGTCTTCATTCAAGTTCATTTCATTCTCATAAAATGTCGGGATTCTTTAAAAATTATGGGCACTTGTCTAAAGCTGGCGCTTGAATCTCTTAGCGTTTTTAATACTTATAATATGCATTAACTTAAAGTTAGCGATGATCAAATGGCCATGAAGCTGGAGGTAAAAGGGTCCATCCTAAATATAGTAAGTGCATATGCTCCACAGGTTAACAACAGCATGGAGGAGAAAAATGATATTTGGCAAGACCTGGATGGGTTGATAGAAAGTATATCAAGGAAACATAGGGCGAAGGAAACATAAAGGAGGAGGAAATAATGGGGAGGTATGGTGCTGGAACAAGAAATAACGAAGAATCAATGGTTGTCGATTTTGGGAAAAGGATGGATTTGGCGATTGTCAATACTTATTTCAAGAAGAAAGATGAACACAGGGTGACGTATAAGAGTGGAGGAAAAAGTACCCAAGTAGATTATGTAATGTGCAGAAGGAGGAACTTGAAGGAAATGTGCGATTGCAAGGTAATATTGAATGAGTGTGTTGCAAAGCAGCACCGTATGGTGGTATGCAAAATGGTTCTTATGGTAAAAAAGAAAAAAGCAGAGAAAGTAAAGCCAAAGATACGATGGTGGAAACTGAAGGAGACAAGCTATCAAGAAGCGTTTAGACTAGAGGTGACCAGGATTCTGGGAGGCAAGAATAGATTACCTAATGAGTGGGACAAAACAGCAGAAATGCTAAGAAAAACAGCTGAAACTGTACTGGGAGTGACAATTGGGAAATAAAAAGGAAACAGGGAGACATGGTGGTGGAATGAGAAAGTTCAGGAGAGCATAAAAGAAAAGAAAGAGGCAAAGAAAGCATGGGACAAAACAAGAAATGAAAATACTAAAAAGATATACAAAGAAAAGAAGAATAAGGCAAAGAAGGCAGTTGCGATGGGAAAGAGACGTGCGTATGACAATTTGTATGCTAGATTGGAAACAAAAGAAGGTGAAAAGGAGTTGTACAGATTGGCTAGGCAGAGAGACAGAGCAGGGAAAGATGTACAGCACGTGAGGGTTATAAAGGATGAAAATGGTAATGTGATGGTAAATTCGGAAGCAGTGTTAAAAAGATGGAAAGAGTACTTAGAGAAACTGATGAACGAGGAAAATAACAGAGACCCTAGGACAGAGGAATCAGAAGTGGTTAACGAAGAGGTAAATTGTGTCAGTAGAGAAGAAGTAAAAAACGCACGAAGAAGTATGAAAAAAGGTAAAGCAGTTGGGCCAGATGCCAGTAGAAGTTTGGAAGTGCATGGGGGAGATGGGGATAAAGTTTTTGACCAGACTGTTCAACAGACTATTAATGGGTAAACGGATGTCAGAAGAATGGAGAAGGAGTGTGCTTATCCCACTCTATAAAAACAAAGGGGACGCACAGTGCTGTGGAAACTACAGAGGAATAAAGCTAATGAGCCACACAATGAAGATATGGGAAAGAATCCCTTTAAGGGACAGTGGTACATATGTGTACCATGATTGTGATTGTAACGTAACAATAGCATATTTGTGAAGGCATTATAATTCTGATTTTTAGGTATTTGTGACGTCATTATTAAATCATTGTATTTTATTTTACAATCAAATTTTTATATCCTTTAAAGGGTTAAGAGATAGAGTGGAGATCAGCAAACAGCAATATGGATTTATGCCAGGAAAGGGAACCACCAATGCCATGTTTGCTCTAAGAATGTTGATGGAAAAGTACAGGGAAGGTCAAAGAGAGCTACATTGTGTATTCGTGGACCTAGAGAAGGCTTGCGACAGGGTTCCACGGGAAGAGGTGGGGTACTGTATAAGAAAATCCGGAATAGTGGAAAAGTATGTACAACTAGTACAAGATATGTATGAGGGAAGCGAAACAGTGGTGAGGTGTGCAGTAGGAACTACAGAAAGTTTTAAGGTTAAGGTTGGACTACACCAGGGATCAGCGTTAAGTCCATTCCTGTTTACAGTAATAATGGACAGGCTAACGGATGAAGTAAGGAGAGAACCACCATGGACGATGCTGTTTGCTGATGATATTGTGATTTGTGAAGAGACCAGGGAAGAAGTGGAGCAGAGATTAGAATCCTGGAAGTATGCATTGAAAAGAAGAGGGATGAAAGTAAGTAGGTCAAAGACCGAATATCTTTGCATAAATGGAGGAAATGATGACGAAACAGTAAAGATGGAGAATGCAAAAGTGCCAAGAGTAAAAGAATTTAAGTATTTGGGATCAACGGTGCAAGAAAGTAATGGTTGTGAGAGGGAGGTAAAGAAGAGAGTACAGGCAGGATGGAACGGATGGAGAAGAGTATCGGGAATAATCTGCAACAGGAGGTTAGAGTAGAGTAGAAGGAAAAGTGTACAGTTCAGTGGTAAGACCAACAATGGTGTATGGATTTGAGACAGTGGCAGTTACAAAGAAACAAGTAGAAGAGATGGAAGTTGCAGAGATGAAAATGTTGAGGTTTGCTATGGGAGTGACGAGAAAAGACAAGGTTAGAAACGAGCACATCAGGAGTACTGTTAAGGTAGAACGGTTAGGAATGAAGATGAGGGAGGACAGGCTGAGGTGATATGGACATGTCATGAGGAGAGACCAAGAGTATGTAGGAAGAAAGATGACGGAAATGGAGTTACCGGGAAAGAGGAAAAGAGGGAGACCAAAGAAAAGATTTTTAGATGTAGTGAAAGAAGATATGGGGGAAGTTGGTGCGAAGGAGACGGATGTTGAAGACAGAAAGATGTGGAGAATGATGATACGCTGTGGCCACCTCTGACTAACGGGAAAGGCCAAAGGAGAAGAAGAAGAAGAATATGCATTAACTTAACAGAAAAAAAAGACTTAAGTGTAACTAGGTTAAGAATAAAATTTTTTCAATTTTAAGCTACTCTTAATTGCCGGCAAGAAAAGGGATTATTAAATGTTAACTCTGCAATAATAATTACAATTTTTAAAAGCTATTTTCAATGTTCTATTTTTTTAAAATTCTAAGGGGGGTGTCCCCTTTTATCTACTGGATCCTTCCTGGTTGCTAAGTGTACATACTCGTATAACCAGGTTTGTGGAGTCGGAGAAATTTTTTTCGACTCGAATTTCAGCTCTTTAAAAGTTTACGATTCGAACTTCGACCATAGAAGATCTGAAAAAATGACTTCGGCTTCATCCTATAATGTGCAACTGTACAATTCCGATTTCACAACCTTGGAGGCCTAAATGTCGAGTAATTAAAGCGCATTAAAGTGCCGTGATTGTTATCGACATGGTCCGGTTCAAAACCTACTCGCGCATTATGTTGTGTTTATAGAAAAAATACTTTTACAGCACTTTTCCTGCTAGGCGGTCTTGGCAAGCAGCTCTAAATTTCAGTCATAGTTCTATAAAACTAAAAAACAAAATAAAAAATTTTTATCGGACAGCAGTATCTTGGCATCTTCTGGAACAGGTCGGGGTATTAGCGCCTCAGTCGCTCTCCTGCGAGTCAGGACGATAAATATTGCGATGAAATATAAAAATGTAAAATAATTTAGCGTAAATCGAAGTCTCCAAAAGCAATAAGAACTCCAATTCCTTACTCCACCGAATGTAAAAAACCGACTCCTACTCGCAACTTCGACTTCATCAAATCTAAAGAAAGTACTCCGACTCCGCTTTAAAACATGCGACTATGGCAACTCCGACTCCACAACCCTGCTTATAACTATATTGTTAAGTCGGATTTGCCACAGCCGCATATTTTAGGATTCCGTTTTTACATGTGCTGAAGTTGAAGGCGTATTATGGGATCTTGTGGAGTCAAAATCGGAAAACTTTAAATTGGCGGCGTTAAAAAATAATTTCTCCAACTCCAGAAACGTGGTTTATCCAATAACTACAAAAAAATATATGAGCTCCTTTCCACATCAAAAATCAAAAATTACAAAAAAGCTTTCTAAATTAAAACATTGAGCCTCGCCTATTAGACTTACATTACCAAGTTTTACTTTGCCAGTGCTAGGTATGCCAGTTATGCCTGTTAAAGGAAGAAATTTTTGCAGTGTGAAATGGAGTGATTATATTGCTTTAACGATCAAATTCGAAAACAATTTGGTGTTGAATTCACCTGATGTGGAAGCGACTTACCAGAATTTTTTCAACACCATCAAAGAGCGGCCAAAAAGACTTTTCCATGCGGTCACCAAAACAATTAGCGTATGCCATAATGGTATGCAGAGTGTGGAACTCTCAACAGAGCTTTATTTGCAGTCCCCTTAAATGAAATACGACTTGATTTTGGCTGCTATGGCTTTATTGACCAGACTTAATAGAAAATTGAGAGATCGATGGTTTCGATCAGAGCATTCACTTTCACGCTCTCGTCGAAAAGCGTAGAGTATGTTTAAATAATTTTATTGGTAGATCACAACACTCCCATTGTCGGGACAACACTTTCCTCATTGTTTAGAAACGGGAGATATGAGGTTGTTGACTGCAAGTCAAATCGACTGCTTTTCTAAAAGGTGTCTGACTTTTTAAAGGCATCATCACCAGAATCACTAACCATCTCTAAAAATTATATTTTTATACAGAGAATTTCTTGCTGTCCTGTAGCACTTAAGATCAGATAGACCTAAAGCTTTGCGCCCTGATTCCATGTGCTATTACCAATGTGGGAGTTACTTTTAATTTCTAGTTACATGACTTTTTTTTTTTTGCTCGCGCCAATTCAAATTTTTCAAAATCCAAAGAAGGCGCTTTGTAGTCGTGATTTTAAAACCGATGAAGTTTGCCAGACCATGGTTTTGAGTTTTAAACTCTAATCAGGGACAGTCTTCTTACGCAGATTTTGTCACAGAACTGGTCATACATAAAGTAGTCATGATCCGGCAGTGAGCTCGGATTTGGCGTGCGTGATGTACAATGCCGCTTTTATCAGCGCAGCAATGTATTTGGTGGAATCCCACAAGTCTTAGATTTTTTTAAAAGATATATGACAACCTGTGCGCGAAAACAAGGTCAGCAAATTGTTTCTAATAAAAGTTTAAATTTTGAAACTAAGCTCTTGCAGTGAGCTTGGGTTCGGCATGCATGCTGCACAATGCCACAGATGGTACTAATTAAGCGCATTTTGAGGAAAAAAGTGCATTACCAGGCAACAATTTCAAGTGATTTTTTTTTTTAGAGAGATAAGCAAAAATCTAGGACGAAAATTGGTCTTGATCACCATGACATTACGAATAAAAGTTATAATCTCACACAAAAATTTTTTTTCTTTCTTTGTTAAAAGTCTTTGTTTTTAAAACGCATATTCTGGAATCATAAAACTTTCTTGGCTCAATTGAAATTTATTGTAGTCCATTTTGGCCGTGTGGCCATAGGTTGAGAACCCCTGGTTTAGAGTTTCTTATAAAGACCGCCAGAAAGAGGAAATAATGTGAATGTCTGTTTCCAGGACATAACAAAATGGCAAAGGTGAGAGTTGAACTGCGATCATCTTCATAAAAGCAGCCTCTAAAACAACGCTCCTTCCTACTTAACGACGAGGCGGACTATGTATTTTCTCTTTAAAATTCAAGTGCAAACCATGCGACAGACCAAGGTTGAACATAGCCAACAGTTTAACCAAAATCGAAGCCATAAAAATTATATGAAAAATATACAGCGCCATAGACTAAGACTACACGATTTTCATGTTTGTCCATTGCCTCCAAAATTACTCTTGCGCAATCAAGTTTAGTGCAATTTTCAAAACAATTTTAAGTTTTTAAGTTCTTGTTATTTAAGTTTCAAAGGCTGTTTACGTATAAGCAATTTTTTGGCTTTATTTAAATTTTGTTCGATTTTAAATTTTTATTTTCAGACAGGCCATTTTAACATTCAGATCACAACCAACATTTTCGTAAAAGCGCAGCAGTGTTGTTATAAAAATGATGAATGCGATCTGAATGTTAGGAACATTGTCATTTCACGAAATTATTTTGCAATTACGCTGAGCACGAGAACAGACAATTCGCTTTACTCGTAAACGGTGCTTATATTGATTTTGTTATGACTGCGTTGGTGGACAAATAAAGTGAAATTTTTTTCTTTAAATCGTCCGATCTATTACAACCTTCGAAGAATCGGCGGTTCGATCGGGCGAATTGCTTTTGGGTTTGAATATTCGTGTAAGGTATCGACTCTACTGGCGCTAATTTAGTGATTTAAAAGATTTCAATTGTGTTACGGAGCGAGGCCAAAGTATTATATTTGCCAGTCACTAAGCCCGATCAAAATTCTTTAAATCTTCAAGGTCCAAAACTCCAAAGTCGAAGATTTCAAACTAATTTCTTCTTACTGACGGTGCTAAACACTGTACATTGATTATATCAAACATGGTTCAAATTTTGCCCCCGTCACATTTCGGCTTTCAAAAAAGACACTATACGACAGTTTCTTTTGTACATCGGTCTTCCCACCACGCAGTTTCAATCTTTAGTCATGTTATACTGTAGGCTTACTTATAAAAAAACAAAAAAAAAATCAGGATAAGCTTAACATTTTAAATGCTTGACTGTTTAACGTTTTTGCTAATTTTTTACAGACGAAGAAAATTGTGGATATATTTATTACAAAGTGGTCTATTGCAATTTTCTTCAAATTTTAACCTAACATTTCTTTTCAGTCTGAAAACAAAATTTGTACAGCCATGTTTCTCTATCGTCCCTGCAAGTTTACGACAAGTGCACGTCAACCTAAGTGAAGGTATTTTTTACTTAATAACTTCCGAAAAATCTAGGACAAATTCGCTGAAAAACTCGACACAAAAGATACTCTTTCAAAACCTCAAACGTTTGAAAAAAGAAATGATTGAGAACATTGTGGGCAAGAGCAACGAAAGTAACTCCCCATCAAAGGGAGGTCGGTTTAAAGTGAATGTTAAACGCGGACACGAACTCGACCTTAGTTACATGATTAAACATCTGAAACGAGTGGCGCGATCGACGTCAAGAAGGCAAGTTCGTGTTCAACACGGTGACTTCGTCTGCCACATTGACCATGACGTAGCTGGCACCATCTTGCAGGCGCTCGTACTCTTCAGGGGCAACGATAACCGAATGCATGTTCGGGTCGTTATTGTCCTGCATGGTCGCGCAAAGGACCTTTCCAGAAGTCAGCGGAAGCTTGGAAAGGGATCCAAACACGGATTCATTCGGAATCGCTTCGTTCCGTTCAACGATTACCGATGAGTCGACTTCGGTCGGTGACGTCAGAACGAAGACATCATTCTGTACTATGGCAACAGGTACGCTCGAATTATGCAATGGAAATGACGTCGACTGATTGGGAGCAACCAAGGAAGGATCGTTGAATGACGTCACTTCCTGCGCCAAGGATTCGTCCGCAAGTTCCGGTTCACGATTGGGTAGCGGTGAAATGCAGCAAACAGCGTTTGGAAACACTTGAAGAATGGTCGAAGATAAATTAGAGTCACCAGGAACTGTTTCGAACTAAAAACAAGAAAAGCTTCAATGATTGCACAACAGAATCAAGCTGATTATTTACGTGCAAGCTGCTGATATGTTCGAAATTCATAAAAACAAACTTTTTACGATTAATAAGCAACAGCAACCGGAGCATTTGCATATAAATTAACATTTTGAACATTAAACAAATACAACAGTAGGCCTATATTGTTTTAAGGTCTATGCTTCTTAAACTTTTCTTTAATTTAAAGCAAGAGTGGGGGGAACCTGCGGGGACGCGTGTGGTTGAAAAGAAGCAATTCTTTTCAACCACACGCGTCCCCACAGGTTCCCCATACTGCTTTTTTCGCCTTATTAACAACCAGGGTATGATTATAAAAATGTACGACCACCAGAACAACATCAACAAGAACAACAATCCAATTTTAATCCGATTTAAATACCTCCAGTGAATGCAGGTGGCCGGATGCATCCCACTACTTCCGCAACTTTTCTTACACCTTCTCTCCACCTACACCAATCTGTCGCATCTTCTTTCCTTAAACCAAAATCCTTCTCATGTTTCCTTCAACTTGATCTCTCCATTTCGTCCTCGGTCGGCCCAGTTGACGTTTTTCATCCACTTCATGTCTTGCCTTCATCAAAACATCTTCCTCAGGTCGTCTCAAAACATGATCATACCACCTCACACTATTTGCTCTTGCCAGCTTGTCTGCTGCTTCCTTCAATCCCAACATGTCCATCAGTTCCCCTACATTCCTCTTGGTTCACCAACTTTACACCACATATCGTCCTCACCATAGATCAGGGGTGGCCAAGCCGCGGCTCTTTTAACAGGTCCTGGTTCGTGTACGGGTAGCCTAATTATCAAGTCATGTTGAATTTGGCAACGCACAAAATGCATTGTTACATAAAAATAGTTTCAATATTACTCCTGGACGAGCATTTCTTTTTTCTCTTTCTCGAAAAAATCAATAGCCTAATAGGTATGTGCGTGAGTAAGTAAGAGGTGGGGTAATTTTCTTGTGTGCCCTTGTGTATGATATGGCTCTTGCTGTACACAGTAAGAAATGTGGCTCTTCGTCTCAAACTGGTTGGCCACCCTGCCATAGATCTTTCTGCTCTTCTCAAAATATGTAGCTACTTCATTTTCTCTCAAACACCACGTTTCGCTTCCATATCACATAGCTGATCTTGCACAGCTTTTACATACGGCTCCTTTCCTTTCATCCGCAAAAAGAATCTTTTTCCAAACAGTATTTCAATAACCGTAAAATTCGTTTAATTTGTCACTTGAAAAAGCTTAGAAATAACCAAAAATTATGCAAAGTAGTAAAAACTCTGTAATCACTTTCATTCTTTTTTTGGGTAGGTCTATTACAACTTGTTTATTTTCTTCCTATTTTGCTGTACTTTTTAGCACTTGGAGGCACTTTGCTATCTTGAAACATTTACAATTTCTTTCTACGTACACCCAAGTTCGTATTCTGCGATCAACTCACACTAGGATTTTCTGTTTGACATTTTGTTTTTTCTAACTTTTCTATGGCAATAATCCTAAAACGAAAGACACAACCCCCGTTAATTTAAATCGTTAAGATTGGTTTAGACCAGTGTTCTTCAAACTTTTTTCATCGAGACCCATTTTTCACAGGCAAATTTTTTCGCGATCCCTAAAAAAGGATCTTCACCTAGAATCGATCTTTGATTCCGCTATTTTTCCCCAAAAATCAAGGTGTTCTCTAAAAAAAAAAAAGGTCTTCACTTCGATTTCATCTCTGATTTCCCTGTTTTACTCCCAAAATCAAGGTGTTCTCTAAAAAAAAAGTCTTCACTTCGATTTCATCTCTGATTTCCCTGTTTTTCTCCCAAAATCAAGGTGTTCTCTAAAAAAAAAGGTCTTCACTTCAATTTGCTGTTGCATTTCGCTATTTTTCTCCCAATCCCGCGACCCCCATTGAGCCCTTTCGCGACCCCCAGTTTGAAGAGCCCTGGTTTAGACTAAAAGAGGTCGCGTAAAAAGCAAGCGGAAAACGTACGAAAAATTCCGTCTTCCGCTAGTTTATTTCGCGACTGCTTTCAGTCTGAACCAAGTAAAAAGTTAAAATATTTTAACTTAAATTTTTTCCCGCTCTACACGAAAAATTTTGCAATTTGTCAATTTTACGCCTTAGTCTAAACAGTTTTTCCGCTTTCCGCCACACTCAAAAAGAATCTTTTTCCAAATAGTACAACCGATCGGTAAAGCTGCCGCATTACTGCACTTGCTTTTCCAATACGTGGGTCCAGTTCGTTGTCCTGTGTACCATCACTCGAGAATATGACTTAAACTTCTCCGTCTTTGAAGAGTTACTCCATTTATTTCGAAGGACACTGGACAAGGTGCCTTGACAAACACATGATCTCAGTTTTAGCCTTACTAATTTTCATCCCAGCATACAAGCATGCATCAAAAAAACGATCAATTGCATATTGGATATCACATTTGTTTGAGCTTAACATTGCAAGGTCATCTGCAAACAACAGGCGCCGAAAATTACACACCCCCAAATGTGACGCCACTACTGAAGGAACTGTCTCTTTCTATCTTGTCTATGTATACAATAAACAGAAGAGAAAGAACATAGCTCTGTCGTAGTCCAACACTGACACAAAAAGGTTTTGTTTTCATGCCATTGACACGAACACAGACTTCTGACTGTTTGTACAACGATTTGATAGCAGCTAATAGCTGACCTCCCACGTCATACTCCAGTAGTATTGCGCACAGCCTGTCTCTTGGGACACGGTCATACGCTTTTTAAGGTCTACAAAGCATGTATACAACTCTTTGGCATATTCCCACGATTTCCCAAAAACTTGATAAAGGGCAAAGATCCGGTCCACGATGGATCTACCAGGACGAAATCCACACTGTGCATCCTAAAGTTGAGGTTCGACTATTTCACGGCATCTCTTTTCGAGGCACTTTGCATAGACCTTTCCAGGAAGACTTAATAAAGAAATTTTCTGTACTTAGTGCATTTCTTCTTGTCTCCTTTTTTGTGATTTGGGGTGTGCATTTAATCTTTATTTTGGGGTGCGGCCCACGAGTGCAATCAGTTTTCCACCCGTTTTAAGGGAAGGTTTTTTTTAAAAAGTGAAAACTTTTCCATTTTATTTATCGCAAATTAAATAAAAAATACGAGTGAAACGCTATATAAAAAAAATCGAAAAGCGCTGAAACAAAGCTGTGTCTAAATTTTATTTTATTCCGGCTCAAGAAGTAGTCTTGCTATGAGCCTGACGGTTTGTACAGTTGGTTTAACGAAAGCTCGGATTGGTTTCGCTGAAGACTTTTCTTCACAACAAACAGAGACCACTATCTCTAATAAGAACGAATGTACTGTATTACAAAAAAAATCACGTCCGACCAAACTTCTATTTCACGCTTTGCCAAACTGCAAAGCGAAATCAACACAAATAATTCTACCTCTGTAGAACAAAACTGCCAACCACTGGCACAAAATAAATTCAACAATTGTCCACCGACACAAAATCTAACGGTCCACCTCCTGTGGCCAAACAAAATCACCTTCGCTCGAGCCGCTTTAAATTACCTCACAACAATAATAATAATTCGCTACGCATCGGCTTTATATAGAAACCAAAATCACGTGACGTAAACTTTCTCGTAAATTCGAGATTGAGCCAGGACTCCCTGGAGAGATCGTTACCGAATATTCTACTACGTTCGAGATAGCAAAGCTTGAACAAAACATATTACATCATACTGTCGAGCGAAAGAGAAAAAAAAAAGATACATGTATCGAGCAATATTACAAATTGGACGTATATCGCAAACAGCGCTCAAAGAGCCGCATTTATTCTCTTATATTAAAACTACGAATTGCTTTTAACGGGGATAAACTACATCGTTATGATTAAAATTATGAATGAAGTGTGACATACACACAACAAATCTCACTATGCTTGACAAACAAGCATGGCACCAACGGATGACAAAAAAGTTACAAAACAATTATGAAAGCGATAAGGCAACACGTCACATACCAATTGGACGTCTGCTTCTTTGCCGTTCTCGCTTTCGCTTCGGCTTCCGACCGGAACACATTGGTGATTGAGAAAAGCGGTTTTTGTTGAAATCTCACATTCGCATTTGTCGCATTTAAATCTGACAAGTGAAAAGTGACATCAAAGTGAGCTTTTCTTACTTCAAAAGGAAAAGCGAATAAGCTTGAACGTTTGACCGTCAAACTGAAGTAAAATGCGCAAATAAACGCAAGAACCCGCAAACAGACAGCAAAGGGTTTGAAACCCGAGCAGAGTAGACACTTTACAAAACTCACTTTGCACCTCATCTAACTTTCAGCATCGGGCCAAGTTATGTTATGCCAGGACAATGATATCACGTGATGAAAAGTTATAAAGGGGAGACTTTTTCACGGGATAACATGATAAAAGGTAAACCTTTTTTCGGGCCGTTATATAAGCCAGAGTTGTTTTTTCTACGCATAAACAAGACTGAACAACAAATTACGGTCGGATTTACGTCAAACCAATGAATGGAATATTTAACAAAATGCTTTAAAGAAGCATTTGGAAGAAGTGCAAATGCAGCAGGAGGTAATGTGTGATGAAATGGAAACTGTGAAGCCACAGTGACTGCAAGACTCCAAGATTGGAATGGAAGAAATTCAGAGAGTGTGGTGAAATACTGTTTGGAAAGATTCTTTTTGCGGATGAAAGGAAAGGTATGTAAAAGCTATGTAAGATCAGCTATGTTATATAGAAGTGAAACGTGGTGTTTGAGAGAAGTTACGTATTTTGAGAAGAGCAGAAAGATCTATGGTGAGGATGATGTGCAGTGTAAAGTTGATGGACAAGAGGAATACAATGGAGTTGATGGACATGTTGGGATTAAAGGAAGCAGCAGACAAGCTGGCAAGGGCGAATGGTATGAGGTGGTATGGTCATGTTCTAAGACGACCTGAGGAAGATGTTTTGATGAAGGCAATGGTACATGAAGTGGATGGAATGGAAAACGTCAACAGGGCCGACCGAGGACGAAATGGAGAGAGCAAGTCGAAGGAAATATGAGAAGGATTTTGGTTTAAGGAAAGAAGACGCGGCAGATCGATATAGGTGGAGAGAAGGTGTAAGAAAACTTGCATCCGGCCATCTCCATTCACTGGAGGTATTTAAACCGGATTAAAATTGGATTGGATCGGAAGCAGCCCTAGGGTTGAGAACTTTCGTTCTTAGACTTCACGCACACGAAGAGAAGGTTTAACCGATCACGTGACTAAGACACTTACGGCGACAAACTGTGTGCTTTTTGTACATGTTGGGTCAGATACGAAAAGCGAGAGTAGCTCATCGAACACTTGTTGCACACGAATCTTCTCTCCGAGTTGTGAGTTCGGCTGTGTCGATGGTAATCGCCTGCGACGCGACACAAGCGAAAAAGATAAAAAATTAAAAACAGTCGCATCTTTAAAGCAAAATACTTCAAGAGTCGAATTATGAGAAAAACTCGTAAGTGAAAATGAAACATTGCATTTGAATTTTCGCGACGCCATCGCTGTACCGAATCAAAAGGCGACATTAAACGAATCGTCAATATCATCAACAAGGTTCATAGTTTATTCATTGCCGGATTCATCATGTATGAGAAGTCAAGCAAAATAAAAACAATTACAGAGTCGACGTTGTGAGACGTCGCCAGAAAAACTCGACGCCTGTGCGGCTACTGCAGCAAACGTCCGTCGAGCAAGGAATTTAAAAACGTAGATATCGAGTGATATCGAGTGAATTTTAAATACAAATGCTTACTGCTGGATGCGAAGGCCATCGCACAGATGCGGCAAACGAAAGTGCACTTGCTGTGATGTCTGTCCTCGTGAACTCGAAGATTTGATCGCTGACGGAAGCCTTTGCCGCATATCGCGCAAAGAAAGGGACGCGAGTCGGAGTGCAGGAGTAGATGGGATTGCAACGAGGACTGCTGCGTGAAACACTTCTTGCACACTTTACATCTAAAACATGGAGTCGTTGTCATATTGCGTAGCAGACGTCGGAAAAGCGTCGCTTCTACAGTAGATCCTTCCGCCTTTAAGGCAGATCTACGCATGCTTTCGTTTTGATTTAAGCTTAAGGCCAAATTGGTTTATTTTATTCGCTCGCAGGCGTAGGCCAAGCTACTCCATCGTCGTTGAGCCTGCTTGAGCTTGAAACGAGCAATGCGACGCTGCGACAAAGCAGTCTTTGGTTATGTAATAGCTCGCTTGGACAAGAAAAACCTCGAATTTAATATTTTTTAAAAAGTTTGTCATAGCAAATAGCGATAGATGCGCTTCTTAAAAAAAACATAAAACAAGTTTATTTTTCTTCAGTCATTCAAAAATTTTAGAGTAAAAAATACACCCATTTTAAAGCACTTACTGGTAAGGTCGATCGCCAGTGTGCAAGCGCATGTGATTGGTCAGATTCTTCGACTCAGCGAAGCGTGCAGGACAGCGCGGGCAAAAGAATGGCTTGGCGTCGGTGTGTGATCGCATGTGGCGCTTACAGTTGTAGCTGGTGAAGAAGCGCTTCTTGCAGTGATGACACTCGAAAGTCCGACCTTTGGCATGCGACTTCTGGTGGACTGCCAAGAGATAAAACAGCAATTTGCAATTAATTTTTTTTTAATAAGTCGTAGTCGAGCAGCACTAAAACTCAAACATCAGGATAAAAGCGCAACAAATCAAGCGCTTCAAAGTAAGAACTAAGAGCGTAAAAAGCGCCCGACATGTGTCGCTGTCGGATTCGGCTCGGACAAAGGATCTGCTTACCGTGAACGCTGCCAATCGTTTTGAACAGCTTCTGACACAATCGGCAGGCTCGGACAAAGGATCTGCTTACCGTGAACGCTGCCAATCGTTTTGAACAGCTTCTGACACAATCGGCAGGCATAGAGACGACAGTTGTCACGTAACACTTCGTTCGCGTGCTCGTCAATCACGTGACCACGAAGGAGATTTTTCGATTCGAAAGTCATCGAACAAGCACAACACACGTAAGTGCGCCTGGAACAAAAAACAATCGCTTGTTGACCTAGATCAGGGGCACCCAAAAGCGGCCAGAGAGGTCAATTGTCAGCCAGCTAAACTTCGACGTAAATTAACAAACATAAAAAATTTTAAATTAAGGGCAACCAAACTAAAAAAATTTTTCTACTTTAGTTACTTTATCAAAGACAATGTAGTTAACCAATTACAAAATCGAAGGATAAACCCCCGGCCCCAGTCCTGTTTGTGTCTGGCCCGGAGTGGATACCCTTCCACATGACGACGGCGATTTAAAAATCGTCAGCGTTTTTTGCGAAAGAAGTTTGGTGACTTCTGACCTAGACGATTTCTTTTAAATACAAACAACAACCACACACCTTTTGGAGTTAAGATTCGTTTTTGGTTCGTCGAAAATAAAAGCGACGTCTGCAAAAAAAAATCACCAGACTCAAAAATCAAGGAAAGCAGGTGTTTTGCAGCATCGTACCTTCATCTTGTGATTGTTCGTCCCTATTTAAATTGAGTTTCGAGACAGCAGAACTCGCTTTGTCGTTTAAGATCGCGGCTCGTCGGGCTCTGAAAGAACAAATGACAAGAAAATTTAATTTAAATGTAATAAGATTTATTTTCAACAATACCGAAATTAAATTTTTTAAATTAAACTAAAGAAGCATCAATGTAGCACATAAAATTACAATTGTGTTAAAAGGAGTCCCGCTGAGGAACTGACGCGCTTGGCAATTACAGGAGCTTTTACTGCATTCAGCTATCGTTGCGGCTATGATTGGTAGATTATCATTGAATCGTTGAAGTTGTGTTTGGATTCGATAGTCCATCTTGCAGTACAATAAAATTTACCAGCAAGGAAAAAGTTGTTGTCAAAAAAGAAATTGCATTTTAGCATTGATGTGCCGAAAAACGAATCATGTATAGTATACTCTACTAAATGGAAGATAAGATTTTCCAGCAGTACGTAGTGTGCACACGACACCATTATTATTATTATTATTATGATCATCAAGTTTACGTGTATTAATCAAACGTCATGGTTAACACATAGTAAAACAATGCAAGCAATTTATTCCAGTTTTTTGACGAGAGACAACTACATCCAATATACTGACCGTTTGCTGACTTTTTGCTCTCTTTCATGACGCTGCTCATGCTTGCGAAGATTGTTCAACGTCACAAAGGTTTGGTCGCATTTAGGGCAGCGGTGAGGCCGCTGACCGGAATGCGTAAGCAGATGATCTAAAATTGCAAACGTCACGCGTCGCCTGCGCGAGCTTGGATGGACTTATTGAATACTATCGTGAGCAACAGATTAAAGAGTTGTCTTTGGAATAGAGGACGCAGGACGCGAGTTCAATGCTCAGTCTAACCAATTGATTCCGTTGTGCTCTTAGGAATCGGCACCCAACGATAAATTCTAAAGTGGGGTCAGCTGCCTCCACGTAAAACAGAAAGCAACTAAGCCAACATGGCCATACGAAGAAGAGTCGAAGCGGAGAGCCAGACGCAGTTGTGAATTTGCATTGTTTGAAATTCAAACGATACTAATTTACACATGACAATGTTTCATCCATCTTGGCTTAAAGTTTAAATTTTTATCTTTTATTAAAATTAAATTTAAGTTTAAAGTTTAAATTTGAAATTAAAGCATGTTTCATCCATCTTGGTTCAAAGTTTAAACCAAGATGGGTGAAACATTGTCGCAAGCCACTCAATCGAATGTTCCAGATCTTCAATAAAGTCAGCGTTCAGCTTGGCATTCGGTCGCAAACTCATTATCGTAACAATATCAATCAAAGCGGCTCACGTTTTAAAGTCAACCTTGCGCCGAGTATCAATCCGCACCCGTGCACGGGACAGATGTGCTTGTCGAAGGAGCGGGGTTCGAACCCGCTCTTCATCACCACTTCCTTCTCTTCTCGTCTATGAAAAGGGAACGTAGACGCAGCGGTTTATTACGAGAACATGCACAAAAATACGAATCGGACTACTCAGGCGGCAGGACGCAAAAGCCAAGGAACCGGAACGGGTTCGACTCCGAGCCGGATTCAACCAAAGACTCGCGCAATCATCACAAACAAGCTCCACGCTCGACGTTTCGAACAAAACCAGGCGAGTTCGTGACAATTTGGGCGCCGACCTTTTCCAGGCGTAGTGCTAATACGCGGATATGAGTGCACGCGATAGACGATTGTTATCATCATTATTACATCATACACTCACTGCCCAGCAAAATTCGACTCGTCGCCTAAAAAGAAAACAAACTTAGCAACAACCAGCCTTGGATATGAAGCAGACTCAGGCGATGCTCACCTTCATTGGGATCGGATTGTTTGTCCTCTGCAAGAAAGAAACTCGTTAATCGATAAAAGGTTTCCAAGCGCGATTTTCTCGCTCACTACAAACCGAATTCGACGACGACGTTGAAGGAATCGGCGTCGTGCTTCAGCTGCGACTGACAGTAAGCTCGCAACTGCACGACGCCTAGCTGATGAGCGCTTGACACCTGCCGGAGATAGTCAGAGCTGGGCATCTTCTTGTCAGCGAGGAGTTTCATCAGGCGAGCAGGGAGGGAATCGGTAGGAGGACCGCGACGGCCTGGAGAAAAATCGTCAAATCAGTGTGATACTAAATAGCGTCGTTTAACCCAGCCATCGGGAACACATTCCAGTGTTTTCTGATGCTGGTCCCAAGGCCGGATAAATGGGGAGGGTTGCAGCAGAAAGGGCATCTGGCATAAAACTTTTTTTGCCAGATTATACAAATACGTTACGTTGATAAATCCATATCGGATCGGTCGAGGCCCGGGTTATCAACGACCGCCTAAGGTGTCGCACGGCAGGGCACCTGTGGAAATTATGCTTCTGCTGGTTTTAGTGAAAACAAGAGGAGAAAGAGAGGAGGAAGGCGAGTAAACAGGTAGCGGGAACTGTGGAAGGAGAGACGCACAGTCATAAGGGTGGGTACCTTAAATACAGGAACAATGACCGGGGAGAGAGCTGGCAGATATAATGGAGCGAAGGAATGTAAATATACTGTGCCTAAAGGAAACAAAGTGGAGAAGGGTAAAGCGAGGAACATCGGAGGTGGCTGCAAACTACTCTACAATGGAGCACATGAAAGAAGAAATGAGATAGGGATAGTGGTTAGGGAGGAGCTGGTTGAAAGTGTCTTGAAGGTGAAAAGGGTGTCAGACAGACTAATGGCCATGAAACTGAAGCTAAAACGGTCGATACTAAACATAGTAAGCATGTATGCTCCACAGGTTAACAACAGCATGGAGGAGAAAAATGATTTTTGGCAAGACCTGGATGGGTTGATAGAAAGTATATCAAAAGAAGAGAAGATAGTTCTTGGTGCAGATCTTAATGGACATGTGGGCGAAGGAAACATAAAGGAGGAGGAAATAATGGGGAGGTATGGTGCTGGAACAAGAAATAAGGAAGGATCGATGGTTGTCGATTTTGCAAAGAGGATGGATTTGGCAGTTATCAACACTTATTTCAAGAAAGACGAACACAGGGTGATGTATAAAAGTGGCGAAAAAAGTACCCAAGTAGATTACGTGATGTACAAAAGGAGGAAACTGAAGGAAATGTGTGATTGTAAGGTAATGGTGAATGAATGCGTTCCAAAGCAGCACCGTATAGTGTTATGCAAAATGGCTCTCCTGGAGAAAAAGAAAAAAGCAGAGAAAGTAAAGCCAAAGATACGATGGTGGAAACTGAAGGAGACAAGCTATCAAGAAGCGTTTAGACAAGAGGTGACCAGGATTCTGGGAGGCAAGGATAGATTACCTAATGAGTGGGACAAAACAGAAGAAATGCTAAGAAAAACAGCTGAAACTGTACTGGGAGTGACATTTGGAAAACGAAAAGGAGACAGGGAGACATGGTGGTGGAATGAGAAAGTTCAGGAGAGCATAAAAGAAAAGAAAGAGGCAAAGAAAGCATGGGACAAAACAAGAAATGAAAATACTAAAAAGATATACAAAGAAAAGAAGAATACGGCAAAGAAGGCACTTGCGATGGCAAAGGGACGTGCGTATGACAATTTGTATGCTAGATTGGAAACAAAAGAAGGTGAAAAGGAGTTGTACAGATTGGCTAGGCAGAGAGACAGAGCAGGGAAAGATGTACAGTAAATGAGGATTTTGAAGAGTGAAAACAGTAATGCGATGGTAAGTTCGGAGGCAGTGTTAAAGAGATGGAAGGAGTACTTTGAGAAACTGATGAACGAGGAAAACGACAGAGAGCCTAGGACAGAGGAATCAGAAGTGGTTAACGAAGAGGTAAATTGTGTCAGTAGAGAAGTAAAGAATGCACTGAAAAGTATGAAAAAAAAGTAAAGCGGCTGGGCCAGATGAGTTGCCAGTAGAAGTTTGGAAGTGCATGAGAGAGATGGGGATAAAGTTTTTAACCAGATTGTTCAACAGACTATTAGTGGGTGAACGGATGTCAGAAGAATGGAGAAGGAGTGTGCTTATCCCAATCTATAAAAACAAAAGGGATGCACAGTGCTGTGGAAGCTACAGAGGATAAAGCTGATAAGCCACACAATGAAGATATGGGAAAGAATAATTGAAGCCAGGCTAAGAGATAGAGTAGAGATCAGTAAACATAGGCATACCATATTTTCGAAGTGGTAAATTAGGACGTTTGTTAAAAGAAAAAAATTCGTCCTTAAAAACCAAAGTTCTTTAAAAAAAAGTATTCATTTTAAATACATCTACGACAGGGGTGGGGAACCTTATTGCACTCACAGGCCAGTTTCAAATATTAAAAGTTGGTGCCGACAGCACAAATGTTTGGGGAGCAATATAATTTTTCATCCCAAAAAGATAGCGATCTCTTAAAAAGAAAAGGTTTTCACTTGAAAGCAGTCTCCGATTTCCCATTTTTCATCCCAAAATCATAGTGTTCTCTAAAAAAAAACAAGATGTTCACTTAAAATTGGAAATACCAGGACAAATTGGTTAACCAGGCGAGATAAGGCCTAAAAATCAGGACTGTCCCGGCTAAAATGGGACGTATGGCCAACCTAAGTAAACAGCAATATGATTTATGCCAGGAAAGGGAACTACTGATGCCATATTTGCCTTAAGAATGTTGATGGAAATGTACAGGGAAGGTCAAAGAGAGCTTTATTGTGTATTCGTGGAGAAAGCTTACAACAGGGTTCCTAGAGAAAGCTTACGAGAGAAGAGTTGTAGTACTGTATGAGAAAATAAGGAATGGAGGAAAAGTATTTGTTCAGGATATGTACGAGGGAAATGAAACAGTGGTGAGGTGTGCAGTAGGAACTACAGAAAATTTCAAGGTCAAGGTCGGACTGCACCAGGGATCAGCATTAAGTCCGTTTCTGTTTGCTGTGATAATGGACAAGCTAACGGATGAAGTAAGGAGAGAACCACCATGGACGATGCTGTTTGCTGATGATATTGTAATTTGCAAAGAGACCAAGGAAGAAGTGTAGCGAAGACTAGAATCCTGGAAGTATGCATTGGAAAGAGGGATGAAAGTATGTGAAAGACCGAATATCTGTGCAAATGGAGGAAATGACGAAGAAACAGTGAAGATGGAGGACAAAAAAGTGTGAAGAGTAAAGGAATTTAAGTATCTGGGATCAACAGTGCAAGAAGGTGGTAGTTGTGAGAGGGAGGTAAAGAGGAGAGTGCAGGAAGGATGGAGCAGATGGAGAAAAGTATCAGGAGTAATCTGTGACAGGAGGTTACCAGCTAGAGTAAAAGGAAAAGTGTAGAGTACAGTGATGAGAACAGCAATGGTGTATGGACTTGAGACGGTGGCAGTCACAAAGAAACAACTAGAAGACATGAAAATTGCAGAGATAAAAATGTTGAGGTTTGCTATGGGAGTGACAAGAAAAGATAAGATTAGAAATGAGTAAATCAGGAGTATAGTTAAGGTAGAACGGTTAGGAATGAAGATGAGGGAGGGCAGGCTGAGGTGGTATGGACGTGTCATGAGGAGAGACCAGCAGTATATAGGAAGAAGAGTGAGGGAAATGGAGTTAGTAAGGAAAGAGGAAAAGAGGAAGGACAAAGATATTTCTAGATGTAGTGAAGAAAGATATGGAGGAAGTTGGTGCAAGGAAGGACATTGAAAACGGGACACTGTGGAGAAACATCATATGCTGTGGCTACCCCTGATTAAAGGGAAAGGCTGAAACAAGAAAACTAAATAGCGTTGATTGAAATTGAAACCTTGCTTTGAACACAAGTAAAAAAATTTATTGTAATGGCACGGTAATTAGAGTGATTTGGAGAAAAAACAATGATCTCCAACTGAAATGCTCATGGTGCTCTTGTGGTGAATCGAACCCACATCTCAACTTGAACTATTCAAAACAATCACCGCAGTCAAAACAACTATATAAAACTTAACATTGACGGTTCAAATCACGAGGAAAACAAGTGAAAATACAATTGAGTGATAACAAAGAAAAGAAGTTCAACAAGAATTTATTGTTGGTTTTTCTTGGGATAAATCTTTTAAAGAAAACGTTTTTATTTCATCCAAAAACTTTTTCTATTTAAATAACTTTATATTTTGTTTGCATGTTTACATTGTATAAGTTCATCGGTAATATATAGTTAATTTTTAATATCGTGTTATAAACTGTAGTTAGTCCATCCCTATGCCAATATAAAAGTAGTAAGAATTTCGACATATTTGACTTTCTTTCCACGCCAATGAGAAAAACCTTATCATCACATTCTCACCTGCATCAGAACTTTGCTTGTATTTTTCCACTGTCAACAAGAGATCTTTCGAGCTTAAAAACTTCATCATCTTTGTGTAGATGCTTCTTCCTCTTGATGAGAGACATATCCATGGTTTCGGATGATTAAGAAGATCGCTAAGAGTTCCCTAAAGGCAATACAAAAACAAACAGTGAATAATGTTTGAGAATTTAGTTATTAAAAACATTTAAAACCCTTAATAGCAACAAAACAGCAACAGTTGTTGTTCATCCAGTTTTAACTTGATTCATTCCTTGTTTCCTAAAGTAATTCA
The DNA here is from genome assembly GCA_963680785.1 of Diplosoma virens. Classification (NCBI taxonomy): domain Eukaryota; kingdom Metazoa; phylum Chordata; class Ascidiacea; order Aplousobranchia; family Didemnidae; genus Diplosoma; species Diplosoma virens. The sequence continues at coordinate 24,867,169 of OY796880.1, read as the reverse complement.
ATTCACCTCAACTCCTCAGCCACCATTTCTTCATTTTATTCTATTGACCTTTTCTTCATTTTATTCTATTTGTAGCATCCTCCTCTTGCTGATCAATCCTTTTAACATCTACAGCCATTGCATCTTACACATATTTTTCGGACCATTCAGTTTCCTTTCTAAATCTTTTTGCTCAAAGTATGGTCGTTACTCCTCTTCAAAATATGCCCAAATCATTGCACTCCGTTGGCTCTCATCAAAACAATAAATAATTTTTAACACCAAAACAACCAACTTTTCTTTCCAGCAGTTTAACAGCAAATCTTGTATCATACCTCTTTGTCTCAAAATTGTCATCTAATTTTTCCTTAAGCACAATAAATTTAACTAAAGTTTTATTGTATACTGTTGCAATATCAATTAAATGGAGAGATCATACATTTTGCTAAAATTTAATCTTTATTATGACGTCCTAGGTATCTTTTCCTGCAGATCAAATGTTTTCTAGATCCTCAAAAATGCAGAATATTGTACCTTTTTTTGTACTCAAGTACCTGAGACCGCTTCAAGTAGTTTTTTGAGAAAGTTCCGAGTGGGATGGAATGATGTTTAAGAAACATTCGAAGGTCGCCAGCAAGAACTGTAGTGTTGATACACGTTGAATTGTCAGGTAAAACGTCGCCAATTTCGTCAAACAAACTCAACTCTTCTTCAGGTGTGTTTTGAAACCATTCCATGCGAGTGCATGGAAATATTTTTGGGTCTGGAGGAATGTACCTTGAAAAAAAGATTGCTGATAAAACTCTACAATAATTTTTATGGTAGCAGCTTCATGAATTCATGGTGGTTATAAACAAGATACACTTTTGTCAAATAGCTCACACCTACTGTATTTTGATTTTTTTTTAAAACTGCTACTCTTATGGATTACATTTGCATTTATTGCTTTCATTTTAAATCATAACCTCTATAAAAAGCAATAAAATACACATAGAAGAGCGTAATTGGTTTAATTCAGAATCTTTTCCAGATACTTACACTAGTTTGATTGCTAGTCCTCTTGATGATTGACAAACTGATTTTGGGCGAGTTTTACAGTTTAGAAGAATATATGATCTGTATTATCATTTCTTTTTTTTAACAAATCAATGACACATTCAATAGCAGTTCCTACTTACTACTTTGTTTTTTAAGAGATTACTGACAAATAGCAAATCTATTTTTTCCATTTTGCTGTGTCAAGAACTTTTCTAATTTTGGTGAAGAATGTGTATAAATGAAAAGTTTGTGGTTTGAGTTAATGTAAACGCTGCTTTTTGTTTAAGATTAACACTACATTTAACAATTCAAAACAAGTGTACCAACAAACACCAAAAAATTAGTCAAGTAATATATTGACATTAAAATTTTTTGCAAAAACAAAAAAAACTATTTTAACAAAAAGAAGTTCAATAAAATTGTGATTTTGCAATCCCAACCACAACAGTTGACAATTAAGTAAACAGTGTTTTAAATCGATATCAAACTACTTACTTGGGTGAAAAGTTTGACACTTCAGGTTTTTTTGGTTTTTCTGGGGACACTGTCACAATGACAGTTGAGTGAGCAGAATCAACAGTTTCTGAAATATAAAAACTACTTATGTTGAGTGAAATTTAATCTTTTAAAATAATCAGTTTTCACAAAACATATAACACAGTAGAGTTGGTCTATAATGTCAATTCAAATATAACATCTTTTTTTTATCATCCAGATTATTTTGGTTGTTTATAACAGCACTCTAAGCCAGGAGTGTTCATCCTTTCTAAGCCAAGAGCCATTTTGGCTAAACAAAAATAATCATGTTCAAAACCAAGTGAAGACTAAAGAAAAGTCATCACTTTTTATTCAACGAGATTTTCCCTTTGGGTGACTCTAGATCTTCATGCAGACCATGACTGGATGCCTCTGGATTAAAGTGATGACTTTTTTTTTGGTCTTTAACTAAATTTCAGAATCAAACACAAGCTGTCAGAAAAATTTATGCAAGATCAACCATGGCTCACATAAAAATCTAGAGTCGCTTGAAGGAAAAATTTTCTTAAATATTTTTTGTCTTCATTTAACAGCAGAAAAAATTGCATAAGCAGTCAACCCTATTTAGATGACCTCATTTTGAAAAAACTGTGTGGGCCATTGGTTGGATGCCCTGCTCTAGGCCACCTGCCACAAAAACACAGTTTATTACAGATTATTGGCTTTTATTGAAAGGTGAAAAAAATTTAAACTTAGAAATCTAAAACATTTTTATTCAAAACAACCCATAATCTATCAAAAAATAACACTTTGCATTCCACAAATTTTAAAACAAATAATTTTTAGCTGACAAAATTAACAAACAGATAAATTTGAAAACACAAAACCTACAATTTTATCATAAACATTATAAATACATACTTGTAATTAATAATAAGTGAGTAGCTTTAATCTTATAATGCCCAAGTAATAAATTTTGTCACACCTTCACATTTGGAAATAAGAGCTTTCTTGCTTTCAAATGAAGTTTGATTCTTTGATTTAGAACAACTTCTTAACACACTATTTCTCTGATATTCATAGTTTTCACATTCAAAATGAAAAGACTAAAAGGTAGAAATATATTGGTCATACAGTAATTACTAAAACAACATTGCAAAAAAATGGTTATCTAAATTACTTTATGATTAAGTCAAACTATGTTGGTAAAAAAATTATTCCAAGCTTTATGAATGGCATGTAATAAATAGATTACAATTTTTGTGTAGTAAAACAAATTGAAAAACAAATCATAGATTCTTTAGCACTCAACAGAAGTAGTAACTTGCCAACTAATTAATGCTTTGGATATGTGCACAAATTTGATAATTAGAACTCAATCTTAGCTGAAATCAATTCTGATACAAACTTAAATTTAGATTTCAGACAGTTTATTCATATTTAGATATATGCAGTTATTTGTTTTTTAAGTTTCTGTCTAAAAGTTTTAAGCAGGAGCAAAGGCAACCAAGTAAATAAAATTTTGAACCACTGAAAAAGAAAACTAGTTGTGTCACACTTATTTGAAACAAAGCTTTGCTCATCAAACAATTGAAACTAAATTCCATAAATTGGCTAGAGGGCAAAGTACCCCAACGTCAGTCTTAAGTCCTAATACACAAACATTAAAAACACATCAATAAACATGAAGATTCATAATCTTCCAATTTTAATCAATCTATTCCGAACTCAAAAGTAATTTAACATGTTTTCTAAAAAAAAAAATGACAAAATTTGAGCAATAAATCCCACTGCTACAAGTGTAAAACTAAAACTCTTTCTAAAAGATATAAAAACTTCTATAATTAAGAAAAACAGTAAGTATGTAACCCTGCTTTAAGCAAGAAGCAACTATAAAAAGTCACTGATAAAACTATGGTTTTACTTACTGGGTCTGATTGATTGTTATTTTGCAGGTTAGATACTTTAGTGTCCACACTTTCACATTTGTCAATAGGATCAATCAATGTAATTTTTAGCAAGCCATTTTCTGAAGTTAAATTGCAATGAACCTAAATACGAAATTTTATTTTCATAATTCAATCAATAAAATAGAAGTTGATATATGATAAACTAAAATTAAATGGTATTTTGAATTTTTTGTGTATAAATTTATACAGCATAACAACTAACTTTCAAAGAAACTGTGTTATTGTAGCTTTATTTGAAGCCTCTGATTTTTTTTCATAAAAAAAAAGACTGATAATATATTTAGGGCTAGCAAGAAATATCAAATCTAATTCAACATCAACAATTATTAACTTGATCAAGGCAGGTGTGACATATAAACACAAAATCTATTTGCAAAGGTCAGGTGTGGTTGAAAAATTTTGCTTGCATTTTCTTACTTCTTACTTCTTAAATAGGACATTCAAGTAGCCAATCATAGCCTACATATGCAACTAAACAGACACAGTAAACTGTTCTTGACCCAGAAGGATCAATTATAAATGTTCTAAATTTTTTAGTAATAATTTTTTAAGTTGCTATGCAATTAAAAATAAATGTTGTTTAACCTAATTTGTAAATCTGTTCATTTCAGCTATATGAAAAACTGTATGAATGATTGGAATAAAATATGAATGATTATAAAAATATTTTTTTTTTTTATGAAATAACATTTGAGACTTGATAAAAAAGATTTACATTACACAGGGTGCTTCAGAATTAAGGCAACCAGTTTTGTTTATCAAATATAACATTCAAAATTAACTATTGTGTATTGAAATAATGTATCATTTTGAAGCTAATAATATAAATTTTGTATTTCAGAGATCTAAAGTTTAAATTTATAGTTTATATAATGGCTGTGAATCGAAATATCATTATTAAGCTAATGCAAGAGTAATGTATTAATTGCAAAGTTAAAAATGAACTGTTCAACTGTATGGAAAATTGTAAAAAAGTTTAAAGAAACTGGTACAACCTCTGATAAACCAGGAAGAGGTAGGAAAAGTAGCGTTTATACCAAAAAACTTATCAAAAACATGAAAGAGAAGTTGCATTGTAATCCACATCAATCCCATCAAAAACTAGCTGCAGAAGCCAGAGTTAGTGAATCTTCAATCTATTGAGTGTTGAAGGAGGATCTGGGAAAGAAACCTTACAAAATGCTGAAACATCATGAGCTTACTGAACATCATGAGAAAATGAGGGCTGAAAGAAGTCATTGCATCCTTAATCAGATAGCCCAAGACATGCTACCAAACTTGGTGTTCACAGATAAGAAAAAATTTACCATTCAGCAAGTTGTAAACTATCAAAATGACAGAGTATGGAGTGCTTCAAATTCAAGTGAAGGTAGGATTGTTATGAGATGTCAAAATGCACAGTCTGTCATGGTTTTGGCAGCTGTTACAGCCACAGGAAGATCTTGGCTTGTTTTTGTGCCTTCTGGGGTAAAACTAAACTGAAACCGGTACATTTCTCTTATTTTGGAATCACAGTTGCTATCATGAGCTAAAAAACACTTCCAAGGTTCACCATGGAGTCTCCAACAGGATTCAGCACCATTGCATGGCTCCAAAGCAACCCAAATCTGGATTCAGAGGAATATTCCATGATTCATAAGCAAAGATGTATGGCCAGCAAGAAGCCCTGAACTCAATTCTTTGGATTTTTCTATCTGGTCCATATTGGAGACAAGGATCTCAGCTACTCCTCATATTTCTCTCACGTCCCTAAAATTAAAACTGCAAAAGGAATGGGAAGCAATTCCTCAAGAACACATATGTCCTGCCTGTGATGTATTTGTAGATAGACTGAAAGCTGTAATTTGTAACAAGGGTGGCTACATCAAATAAATACTACAATGCATGATTTGCTATGTATTAACCTTTAATTGCTGACTCATCAAATTAAAATAGCATGTTGGAATTTTTATAAATCTACAAAAAAGTTCATTGCCCTAATTTTGAAACACCCTGTAATTACAAACATAATTACAACATTATCATGTGAACTTTAAAACTTTTGAAGTAAAATCAAATTAATTAATAAAAAATGATAAATCTTAAATCTACAGGGTGTGGTGTAAGTAATGCCCTTTTTATATTTGTAAGTAACACCTATATTTTCATAAAACAATGCGTAAGAACTTTCCAACAAGTTATTATCTTTATTTTCTTTAAGGTAATGTAATAAATTTATGTTCAATAAAAGTTACGTATGAATATTTTTAAATACAAAATGTAAATATAAATATTTTCGAATACAAAAAGGGCGTTACTTGTGCTGCCCCCTGTATATTTCTCAAAGTGCAATATAACAACATTGTTCAGTTTAGTTCAGTTCAGTTTTCTTTTATTTCTGCTCTGCCACATGAACAAAATAACAAAATGTTGAAGAGTTTGTGAGTTGTTGAAAGACAGGGTTGGAATTGTAAACATTGAATAAGTGGTATCTATCAAATGGTCATTAAGTAATCAGAAATTGCATAAAATATTGTATCTGCATTTTGCTCAAATGCAGAAGTTTTAGAATTAGTTGGATAAAATACATTTTAGCTCATAAAAGGCAGTTTTAAAAAGGCTTAAAATACCTTTTTAATATAATTATTTCACTTTTATTTGGATGATACCAAAGTCTAACATATCAAGAAAAAGAAATAAATTTAAAAATCTATCTTTAAATTTTCCAAAATAATGTAATGATAATATGGAGCTAGTACATAGTCTTGACATCTAAAATACTTTGTCATTCCTGCAACATTTGCTTAAACTTACTTTTTAATGCAGGTTTGACAGCCATCAAACTTAAGCTTGATTGATTGAGAAAAACATTGAAGAACTGAATGTGCACAATTTCTTTCAATTATTGTAATTTGATCATTGAAAACCATGGTTTGTTGTAATTATCATTAATTATTGTATTAGAGAAAAAAAAATTAAATCAAGCATTTTATCATTTTTTTTAGTTCTTACATCTTTTGATGAGTGTAAAGCATTCATCCATAGCTGCAATCCACTGCCTTGTAAAGAGGACATATTGGGAACAAATTGAATTTCATCATGATCCTACAAAAATTTGACATTAATAGCTATAAGAATTGTCATACAAATATGTAATATTAATTTACATTAATTAAACTTTAATGTCTTTTTAATTTATTTAAAATTAAATTCAATAATTACACAATCAGGTACATTGTATGTTGTATGAGTTGCAAAGTTAAACTAAGCATTGATCGATTTAATATTTCTTGAAAATTACAATGGACCATTACAGTAATTGGAATTAAACAAAACAAAGGCTTTAATTCAAAATTTACTTAGTAACATAATGTCAGTTTTGAGAAAATGAGGTTTAAAGTTTTCAAAAATCTTTAAAAATGAGAGTAATGATGGAAAAATCATAAATGGTATTCTATCATATTGTTTTGATATCACTCCTTCTTAATAACTTTAATAATTCTTAATACTTCAACAACTTTCTATAATTTAACCATGAATCATAAAGAATTAAACTGGACTTGGGTATTTTATGGCAAATTGTGTGTAAACATTAATTGTTTTTTCTACCAAATTGACAGTTTAGTTTAATAGAAAAAGATAACAAGTAGTAATATTGATGTTATGGATTTTAAAAGGGTGATATATCTGAAAATTTGCAGGATCTGGGAAAGCCAAAAAGCATGTGATGAGAAGTTCATTTTCCCAAAATTTTTTGCACCCAAACCATGAAAACATTAAATATTTTCAATGAACTACTAACTATAAACTATATCAATGTAAAATTATAAAGTGGATATTGTTTTTAAAAATGTTTCTGAAAGTCAATAAATAAGCTGATGTTTCATCATTTCACAGAATACTTTGTTGCTAAATTACCAGGTTATCAACTCAAATCAAAAGCTGCAATCAAAATGTTAGAATTTTCTATTAACTTTAAAAATAAAAAAAAGTAATAATTCAAGTGAACCTAAAGCAAGAAAAAGTTATTCAATATAAAAACAAATTATAACTTCATTACAACTGTTTATGTTACTCTTACATTGTTAACCTAATTTAATCAACATTCAATTCTTATTTCAAGTTTTATTAAAAACTAAAAAAAAATGTCAGATGGTTTTGCAAGATAAGCCTTTAAATAAGATATTTAAAAAGGTTTAACATAAAACAATTGGACTTCAGTATTTCTAAAAGAAAAATATCTTAAAATTTCAAACCTTTGTGTTATTTGAAAGACTTCACTACATATTCCAAAAAAACTTTTTGTTAAAATATTTTTGGCAATTAAAGAACAAACTTTTAAGCTTATTTTATTTTTTCCACAATACGACTTGGGTACTTTTATGAATAGGATTTTCCTATTTTTGTTTAATTTTATCGCAATTTAAATTTGACACAGATTAACAATTATTTAAAAACAGTTTTTATTATTTTTTTAAATAAAGTGCAACTACTTTTTAAATCTTTTTTTTTAATTTAAACTGTGCAACTTTTGAGCTATCTCTAAGTTTTTCAACTTGCTCTCAGTTTATTCTAGATACCTTTATGCTGCCACATTTAATTCAATTTATATTGAATGTAAATAGCAATAAAAGTAATGCTATAAAAAAAAAGATCAAAATAAAAGCAATTCAAAAAAATTGGTTGCACATTAAGAAAATAAAACAGTTAAAAGTAACATGATTCAAAACCTTATATTTAACAGACTCAAATCTTGTAATTAAAACAAATTGCTTTTCTGGTGATTGGTTTTGATCTTGTATTAAGTTTAACTGGTTTATGCATTAGAAATATTTTAAATTTAATATTTTTTTAAATAAATAAACCATAAAATATATTTTTTAAATAAATGAAGGTGCATCAATGGGGGTCTTTTCAACAAGTCACTGTAAGTGATTTTTTTTGGTGAAACTAACCCAGAATCCCCATACAGCATAAGGATGGAATGAAAAAGAAAACAAGAAAAAAAGGATATCTGAAAGAATCAATAGTAAATGCAGATAAGATCCAGGTTAGTTTTAGGAAAAAAATCGCTTACAATGATTTGAAAAGAACACATTAATGGCATACTTTTGATGTATATCAAATTGAATATTTTGAAAAATAATAATTACACTAAAAACAGGCAATCTCAAAAAGTTTAACAATAGGTAAAAGAAACAAAGAGCTGTGCAATAAATTAATCTTACTTTAGTTGATTGATTACCCTCAAGTTTATTTTCTGCCATTGTTTGTATCCAGTTCCACCTATTGGTTGTTTGTCAAAAGATCACATGTTAAGCTTACATCACGTTTTAAATTATAACAACCTAAAATTCGACATAAAAAATTTTTTTAAATATTTGCAAATTACCGGTATCTTTAGTGGTTATATTGTGTTTTTTTATAAAGTAGGCCAAAATTTTATCAATGCCTATTTTATAAAAGAAAACAATAAAAAAATCGTATTGCACTTTCAATTACATTATAGCTGATTTATTTTCCAAATTTTTGAGCGCCTCATAAAAATTTTGGAAAATATTTTAATTCCATTTACGCCTATTTTACAAAAGAAAACATAATAGAAAAAAACCGTATTGAACTTTTAATTAGATTTTTTTTTTTTTTTTTTTTTTTTTTTTGATGAACAATAGGGAATTACCCTGTAACAGATTGCTTTTTTTTTACAGTTCTTTTACTTTTACCGGCAGCGGCAACAATATTATGTCCTTGGGCAGCAATCAATCCTCAGTCTTTTTTTATTTTAATAGCGGGAAAAAAACACGCAAAAAAAACGAAAAACGTTGGTAACTAAGATTTCACACTATTCGTTAATAAATTTAAACGGAACACTTAAACGTTGGTGGGCAAGTTACTTTGAAAAAATGACTAAATAAAAGTTACAGTTACTCGACCTAAAAAGTAACTAATTACAAGTTACAGTTACCATTTCAAGAAAGTAACTAGTTACAAGCTACAGTCACCGTTATTTTTTTTAGGATGACCTTTTTTGATCTTCACTTTGATTTTATCACTCTGATAGAACAGAACAGAACACAAATTTATTTGTTCAGTATGTTCGACATGCACATTGCAGTTAAAAGAAAAACAATTACAACAGACAAAAATAAATTTTAGTGAGAAAAAAGCAAATATTAAGTATTACAATTACAAGAGATAAAAATATATTACAGTAAAGAACAATCAAATATTAAATATTACAATACAAAAATTTTTTATTTATTTATTTTTTTCTTTTTCTCAAAAGCTTATACTTGTTTAATTAATAAGTTAGAGCACATCAAATTCATAATTGAACTGGACAGCGAAAGACCATTTCATGGTTATCAAGTCAAAGCTGCCCATTTTTACACTGTAGAATAAAACTAATTTTACTAATTAACTGATAACTAAATTGGGACCTCAAATTTACTGGAAGACCACAAAAAAAGATTATCTCTTTAATTCATCCGGCATTGGTTGTGTTGATACGAATTATCTTTCAATGTAAAAAGTAACAATAATCATAGTCGTACCTGGCGGGGGGCAGGGCCAATTGTTCCCCGAGTTTCCAAAATTTGGACAAAATTTAAATTTTTCGGGCTTTGACAAGAAAATAGTTGGGCAAAATCAGAATTTTTTGGGAGGTGACATGAAAAACTTGGGCAAAGTCAAGAATTTTTGGGGCAGCATCAATGATCAATTACAAAAAATAGTTAGCAAATTTAGGTGAAGACCTTTTTTTTAGAGAACACCTTGATTCGGGACAAAAATTGAGAAATATGAGATTGATTCCAAGACTGTAGCGTCGCCAAGACGCAAACCAAATCTGTCTTCACGTGCTAATTAAAGTTTACACATGGCGCCTGGTGATTTGTGCGCGCTGCTGTTGCCTGCCCTTTGGCGATCTCTTTTATAGTTAGCACACGAGGCAGCTTTCTTTTTGGTTTTGCCTTTGTAGACGAAGGTTAGTTGAAGAGCCTGCGGGACGCTTTCTTATATATATCCTTTTGGAATTGTATAGCCTATTGGCAGAAGTTCGGTGTGGAACAAATTTGTTATAATCTAAATTTGAATAAGCGTAAAGACTGGAATAAATTAGTATTCTCTGTTCAAGTTTAATTCATTTCTTGTACCGAACTAACAAGACCTTTTGTTTTAGAGAGTATGATGATTTTGGGACAAAATTTGGTCTTCGTTCGAGAATCTCAGACAATTTTTTTGTCCTATCTGCAAAGTACCAGAAAATCATGATTTGGGCAAATGTTACAAAATTTGGCCAAAACTTAATTGCCCCCGCAAATTTTTTTGGCCGGTACGCCTATAACAGTAAACAGTAGCTTTTGAAAGAATCGAAATAATAACCATAGTAACAATTTCAGAAAAAGCAACGAAGTTAAAGTAAAGACTTCTTAAAGGTCTAAATTAAGTTGGGTGATCACAAACAACTTCGTTACACAGAGGTGCGCAAAATTACGCCGCAAGCAATTTTTTTTCTTCTTGTTGGTCTTAGCAAACAACTCAAATTATTATCAATATAGAACTAGGTTTCTTTTAAAAAAACTAAAAACCAAATAGAAATTTTTTAAACGGACCGCATTTTGACATCTTTGATAGCACTTAGTTATCACTTGATAATTGCTTTACAGAACGCCCCGATGTATATAGAGATGATAATTACAATTTTAATCATAAGATTAATTGAAACTGCTGTATGATTATGTTAATTGTTGTCGTCGTCATTTGGAAGGACATCCACTCCGGGTCACAGTCACAAACAGGACTAAGGCCGAGGGTTTATCCTTTTACTACCTCTGGCTGCTGTACTGCCCGGATCAGATGCTGGGAGTGATGGTGTTAAGCCAACATCGGGCTTTATCATTCAAAACCGTCAAACCTCGTGCTCCATGTGGTGCCTGATGTTGGGGCACGCTATTTGGACATGGCCTGCGGTTTGTTCAGGGGCGCTGCACTCGCAATTCGATGATGGAACGAGACCCCATTTATGTATGAACGAATGGAATCGCCCAACACCAGTTTCCAGGCAATTGAGCTTAACCCAAGCTGTTCGGGAAAAGCTAATCCAACAGGCCCGGCATTGATCCTGGGTATGAAAACACGCAGTCTAGATGTACTTTCACAGAACTAATCTGAGAAGTGCTGATGCCTAGTCCGGCAAGGTTGTTGAATAAATTCCGCGCAGCTGGCACAAACGGGCGTTTAGATCTTATAGTCATTCTTGACGAAAATCTGAGGACCCACTCAAAAAAGACCATGAAGCATGTTTAGGATTTAGAGTTTTACGGTAAGCCAAGGAGAGTGTCGCTCCTAGTAGGGGGAACTCATCCGGCTGGATACCTAAAAGTATGTGTAAGTGGTTCGTTGGATATGGGCGCAGACTCTATGCACAAGGTGTTGACCTCGGTGCCAACGTAAATTAACTCGTTTAACTTTGTCAAAAAATTATGTTTTCAACGTCAAAAATTATCTTATTACAAGACTCGTCAAATTGATGTTGCTGACGGCACTTCGATACTGTCAGGAATTATATGGTGTTCAGTTCACTGCCAAAATTGGAACTAAATTGTTCTCTCGATCAGAAAAGCTATTTTTTTACACTAAGGAGAGATCGTTAAATGATTCTCTCCAATCTTAGCTCCTAACTATAATTTACTAAATCAGAATTAAATAAAATATAACTTTTATTCAAACGATATCAGTCAAATCACAGCTCCTTATTAGAGCGAATTTTAGATGGAAAATTTCTCTAGTTTAAAAAATTCAAATCTATAATACCCACTGTACTTGATTAACAAATAACAAATTTTCAGGGCGATTCAAACAACCTAGAATGCTCTCTACAAAATACGCCGTAGCATCGAAGAACAGCCCTCCGAACGATTTCATTTGACTGAGTTTCTTTTATCTTTTAAAGTTATAGGACCAGGCGCTTTAATAGTGGGTATTACAATTAAGCACGTGGTGATTAACAATGGAGCATTTGACTATCAGTGACGTTGATGCATTTTGCAATCCTTGCAAAAACAATGCTGTTCTAATTATCAGATGGTTCGCAAAGCGCTACAGAATGGAAAACGAATACAATGGGACTTCAACCAAAATAGCAAAATTCTAATCAAAATTGAATGATTGGGGCTTGAACAAAGAGATAATGGCTTTATCTGAAACAATAATTGAATTACGAAATTAAAATTTCACGAAAGGGCCGATTACGAAACAACCACAAGGCGTCATTTAAGACACTATTTATGAGGCGAGTGTGAACGCTGCGACACCAGACTGGTGCGTGGTAGGCTACTCAGGTGTTAAGTAGACCAGAGAAAGGGTAACTGTGCGTGGTAGAAACGCAATTTTATTTTGCATAATGGCAACATTTATCACGTGATCCTTGTGCATCTAACTGTTATAATTTAACGTCTTTAAGGTTTTACTTTAAGAAATATTATGTTTTGTATTGCTCTTTGTGCACCTCTTTAATCCTTAATTGCCTGCTGAAATCTATTGTTTTTTGTTTTATGCTAACTGTCTTATTTCAATAAATTTTATGTTGAGACCTATTCTGTTGTTTGATTTAATCTTATTGGCCTTTGTTTTGTTTTGTTTTTGTACTTTTCTTTGTTTTTTTATGCTCCTTTTCATTATTGTGCTGTTGGATTTGTGCTATTTGTATCTACTCTGAAATCTGTTATGTTGTTTGTTTTATGCTACTACCTTTATTTTCAATTTAATTTATGGTAAGATCTATTTCTGTTGTTTAATTTAATCTTATAAGCTTTTGTTTTTTTTTTTTTGTTTTTTTTTTTGTCCTTTTACTGCCGGTTTGATTGTTTGATTGTTTGTTTTGTTTTTTTTCCATCGTCGTGCTGTCGTTTTTTACACTATTTGCCTTTATTTCAAATCAAATTTATGCCGAGTTATTTTCTGTCGTTTAATTTTATCTACATGTATGCGGCCTTTGTTTTTCTTGTTGTTTGTTTTGTTTTCATCATGTTTGTAAAGTGATTTATAATTTTATTTTAATTTATGATGTAAAATGTCTTATGCTAATGTTTTTCTTAGTTAATAATCAATTTTACATACCAAAAACTTAATTTATTAAATTGCTTGTAATGAAACTTTTAAATAAGCTGGGGGTAGTGATTAAATGACTTTTGTCCCTTCCTACCCCTGCATCACATCTTTAATAGTGCTCTTTGATTTGATATATATGGCTTATTATCAGTTTGTTTTAATTTCAAAATGTAAAATTATTGTTTTTTTTTTTGTGTTTTAAGCGGTAATTTATTGAAAAGATTTGATGCAAATAAACAGATCTCTCTCTAACTGTGTTGAATTTTTCTTTCTGGTTTTTTGGTTTAAGTTTGTAATGCACGTGGTCGGTAGCGTAGTCACTGAATATTTTTAAAATTGGTTTTATTTAGCTGTGCTTGTTCTAATTGCCTTCACTTAGACCTTGCCAATAAATTTTTTCTCATATTTTTAAAGATTAAGTAAGATATAGGTTTAACTAAGGTAAGTTAATAACGACAGCCATAGACTGATAAGAAAATAGACCGCGGCTACTGACAATACACGTAGCAAACTTAACATAAGAGATTAAATTTTCGGCGTTAGGTATACGAGACCAAGAACATGATTCCAAATTCTCTCCCCTTGAAACAATCGAACAAGATTCTGGTCGAGATTTATCGCAATTATTAAGCAAAGCACTACATGACCTTGATAAGGCTCGGGCGTCATCCAACAGACGCTCAGCACGCGCTTCAAGCTCATCTCCGCATTGTTCAACGTTGTCCAAAGTAATTAAGTAAATAGAACACACTTGTTCTTCTAGAGCAGTGGTTCCCAAAGTGGGGTCCGCGGACCTTTCGGGGTCCGTGAAGCAGTTTTAGGGGGTCCGCGAAAGAAATTTTCTGTATACAGTTTCCCCATTAACTATAACAGCGTGGTCCAACTACGGGCTCGCGGGCCGCATGCCGCATATCAATTTTGCACAAGTCTTGTCGATCAGAAGCAGCAGCCGTAATTTTTTTTGGAGAACGCTATGATTTTGCGCCAAAATATGAATTTTGGAGACCGATTCCAAGTGAAGACCTTTTTTTTTTTTTTTTTTAGAGAACACCCTGATTTTGGAACGAGAATAGGAATTTTGCAGACCAATTCCAAGTGAAGACCTTTTTTTTTTAGAGAACACCCTGATTTTGGAACGAAAATAGGAATTTTTAGCCGACTGAGGCCCGCAAACTCGAATAATTTTGAAAAGTGGCCCACAAGAGTGGAGAAGTTGGACCACCCTGAACTATAAAAAGAAGCTATTTAAATTTTATACTACCATACATCGCAAAACATCAAGGTTTTGCTCTATTATTCACCACAGGGAATTGCATCAATGGCTCGTTAATTAATATAATTATTGTAAAACAGATAATAGATGAAAGAGACGATAGACCGAAAATCATTAAAAGATTACAAGGGGTCCCGTTATGGGAATTTTTTAAAAAAGTTTGGAAACCACTGTTCTAGAGCAAGAACCTTACCTTCAAATAGTTTAAGGTTATCATCTTTAACATTATTCTTAATTTTACAAAACTCCTTTGAAACCGCTACAAGTTCCATTTGAAACATTAAAATTTTCCTTTTGTGCGTCTTTACACAAAACTTAAAATCTTGCTGAATATCTTCATCCGCACTTTCTAGCCATAGACTGATAAGAAAATAGACCGCGGCTACTGACGATACACGTAGCAAACTTAACATAAGATTTTAAAAATATTCATTAAGGTTAGATTGTTTAAGAGATTATGGTTAAGAAAGGTACTAAACCTGAGATAAAAACAGCTGAGAAACCAGAGTTGGTTTCTGCAGAGGTAGAGGAAAGTGCGGATGAAGATATTCAGCAAGATTTTAAGTTTTGTGTAAAGACGCACAAAAGGAAAATTTTAATGTTTCAAATGGAACTTGTAGCGGTTTCAAAGGAGTTTTGTAAAATTAAGAATAATATTAAAGATGATAACCTTAAACTATTTGAAGGTAAGGTTCTTGCTCTAGAAGAACAAGTGTGTTCTATTTACTTAATTACTTTGGACAACGTTGAACAATGCGGAGATGAGCTTGAAGCGCGTGCTGAGCGTCTGTTGGATGACGCCCGAGCCTTATCAAGGTCATGTAGTGCTTTGCTTAATAATTGCGATAAATCTCGACCAGAATCTTGTTCGATTGTTTCAAGGGGAGAGAATTTGGAATCATGTTCTTGGTCTCGTATACCTAAGGCCGAAAATTTAACCAAATCCTTTGAGCCAGTAAAGAATAAAATTACCACTAATTTGTTCAAACAAAAATCAGATATTGATGAATTTAAACTAAGCAATTTTTATTTGCAACCTATGGCACCAACAACTAGTAAAGCGTTTGAAAATAAGATGCCTCCGCATAGTTCTCTAGTACCTGGCCCAAGATTAAAATTAGATACATTTAATGGCAATGTTTTAAAATACCTCACGTTTAAGAGAAAATTTATAAGAATGATAGAAAATGAGTATCTGGACTTTGATATTAGATTTGCTTTTCTTGAGGAAGCGTGTGTCGGAAGGGCGCAGCAGGTCTTTCGTGTTTAGAAGATCGAGAACAAGCGTATAATATGGCTTGGTCTCGGCTGGATAAAAGATTCGGAAACCGAACCAAATTAATGAGCTTAGTTAAGCAGGATTTGGAAGGCCCGCCAATAAAGGAGTGGGATGCGAAGGCGCTGATAGATTTGTGTGATAAAATGTATAAATGTGAGACAAGCTTTTTTGGTTGGCGCGAATCTCACTTATTAAATAATGATGATCTACTTCAAAAGGTATTTCAACGGCTACCTTACAAATTGAAATCACAGTTTGTCTCAATTGTTGATAAAGGTTTGGGAACGTTTACACAGCTAAGAGAACTTGTCGAAAACGCTGCTTCAGAAGCCGATACCGCTTATGGTCAACTTTTGTCACAAGGTAATGTTAGAAGGTCTAATAATAATCAAGGTGTGATTAATAATGTGTGTAAGCGTACGTGTGTTGCTCAACAACATCTCGCCCCAATAAAGCCTGCAGTAGAACCTCCATTGTGTGTGTTGTGCAGCGAAAATCATGAGATTTGGAAATGAGCTGTCTTTGAAAGTAAATCGATTAAGGAGCGACTAAGTTTAGCACAAACTTTTAAGTTGTGTTTTAATTGCCTTCGAACTGGGCACAGAGTGTCTCAATGCCGATGGAAAGTTCAGTGTAAAAAATGTGGAAGGCGGCACAATCTGTTATTGCACGCGGACATCGAAGACCAAACAAATCTTCCCGCATCGCAGGACAAGAAAGAAAACCTGGCCGCTTGTACTTCTTGCAACAATAGTG
This sequence comes from Diplosoma virens, assembly GCA_963680785.1. NCBI lineage: Eukaryota > Metazoa > Chordata > Ascidiacea > Aplousobranchia > Didemnidae > Diplosoma > Diplosoma virens. Next base: position 24,850,308 of record OY796880.1, on the reverse strand, counting down.
CATCTTTATTTTCTGGCCGAACAATCTTTAAGGTCGTTCCAGTTAAGGTGTGGTACGACGACCCATCAAAATATATTTGCACCTATGCGTTTATTGACGAAGGATCAAGTGTAAATATGTGTTCTGCAGAGCTGGCTGAGCGACTTGGAGTGCCTGTGAAATGGGGTAACGTCGAGCTAATAACTGCAAACGCAATCACTCACGAAAAGAAAAAGGTCGATTTCCTGGCTATACAAGGAATTGAAGAAGAAAGTGCTTTTATGGTCAAGGATGCTTTAGTGGAAGATAGCATTGTTGACGTCAGCGCCAGTATTCCTACGCATGAGATGGTTAAGGGTTACTCACATTTACGGGACCTGAAGTTTCTAGAAATTGAAAATCAAAAGATAGAGTTATTGCTGGGCAGTGACCTGCATCAAGCATATCTTCCCCAAGACATAAGAGTTGGTGCACCTGGTAACCCAACAGGTCTTCGAACTCACTTAGGATGGACAGTGTATGGCAAGGACGATGGTGATCAAGAAATAAATACACCTAAACTTATGGTAAACTTTTTAGATAAAGAGAAATCCTGCAAATAGATACTGGACTTATTAAATCAAGATTTTAAAGACTTAGAATTACCTCAAGTACCAGCCTTGTCAGTAGAAGATAAGCGCTCTCTAGAAATAATGCACAAGACTGTAAAAAAGGTTGACGGTCATTATTCGATCGGTTTATTATGGAAGGATGATGAACCAAAGTTGCCCAATAACCGTGAGATGGCGCTAAAGCGTTTGCTGAGCTTAAAACGAAGATTTCTAAATGACTCAAACTTATTCAAAAAATATTGTGAAAAAATGATGGAATATATTGATTGTAACTATGCTGTCAGAATTTTAGATCAAGTTTCATCTTCCCCAGGAAAGATATCTTACATTCCTCATCATTGCACCTCTATTCTAACAAAATTTAGAGTGGTATTTGATTGCAGTGCAAGGTTTAACAATGTGTCGTTGAATGATATGTTACTTCATGGACCTGACTTGACCAACAACTTGTTAGGCGTGCTATTGAGGTTTAGACAGCATCCTATAGCAGTAGTATGTGACATTAAAGCCATATTTTCACAGGTTTTCGTTGATGAGCGAGATCAAAACGCGTTTCGATTTCTCTGGTTTCCAGATAACGACCTCGATCAACCACCGGTAGACTATCTAATGCGCACTCATGTTTTTGGTGCGAAGTCGTCCCCGTGCTGTGCTGCGTTCGCGCTACGTATGACTGCCACTGACAATCTCTCGGGAGCAGACGATGAAACAATTCAGACGGTAATGAGAAATGTCTATGTTGATGACATTTGCCGATCATGTGAGTCTGTTGAAAAAACTATTAATCTTGTGTCACAGTTGTGTGAGCTACTAAAGGGTGGTGGTTTTCACGTTACCAAGTTTTTGTCTAATAATAAACATGTTTTGAGTTCTATTCCGCAGGAAGACCTTGCATCTGATATCGATCTTGATGAGTGCCGACTTCCTTCGCAGAAGGCCCTAGGTGTTTTCTGGGATGCAGCTACGGATCGAATGAGGGTGAACGTAAATCTCAAGGAAAGACCCTGTACGAGGAGGGGTATTTTGTCTACTATTTCTCAAACGTATGATCCCTTGGGCTTGATACAACCATTCTTGCTACCAGCTAGGCAGATGCTGCAGAAAGCTTGTCAAGCTGAGCTTGAATGGGACGATGATCTTAAAAACAAACATGGCATAGGTTCTGAGTGGGACGCGTGGTTAAAGGCGTTGACTCAACTTAAAGCGATTTCTATTGCTAGAAGTTTCACCATTATGGGCAGAACCGTTATTAAATTTGAATTGCATGTTTTTGCTGACGCCAGCATGTTAGGCTATGGTGCTGTAGCTTACGTAAAAACTGTTTATCGTGATAATTCTACGCAGTGTTGTTTTGTCTTTGGCAAGTCGCGAGTTGCGCCTCTAAAACCGGTCAGTGTACCCCGTTTGGAATTAACTGCTGCTGTTCTCGCCGCTAAAATTTCGCAATTTGTTATTCGAGAGTGTGATTTTAAATTTTCGCGTGTTTTTCTGTGGACTGATTCAACTGTTGTGTTAAGATATATTAATAATACCTCGGCAAGATTTAAAACCTTTGTAGCAAATCGTCTAGAGATAATTCATTCTTTGACTAACGTAAATGATTGGCATTTTGTTCCTACTGCGTCTAATCCTGCGGATCTTGCATCCAGAGGTGTTTGGCCTGATAAATGTCAATCTGCCGATATTTGGTTTCACGGTCCAGTGTTTTTACGTAATATTGCTGTTGACTGGCCAAGACAGCCAGATTTCTTACAGGAACTCTCCGGAGACGACCCTGAAGTCAAGAAGACTGAAGTTTGCATGACTCAGCTAAAATTCCCTCAAAGTTCAGACTGCTTACATCGGCTGTTCCGACGATATTCAAACTTTAAGGATTTGCAGCGAACAGTAATATGGTTGTTACGCTTTATCGAATTTTTGAAAATGAAGTCTAATCCACATTATGCGACACCAAATCAACAATCAATCACGGTGGCAGAAATGATTCGAGCAGAAAGAGCCATTGTCAGAGTCGCTCAATCCCAAGTTTTTGGCGATATCATACCTGTGTTGCGTAATCACGAAGGGTTTCACGATCTGGTGAAATTAATTTCTGAACAACAACTGCGCGATAATCCTAGTGTGAGAAAGTTGCAAACTCTTAATCCTTATCTTGTTGACGGAATTATACGAGTTGGCGGACGATTGCAACGCTCAACTCTCTCCTTGGAAGAAAAGCACCCTATCATATTGCCTAATCAACATCCCGTCACTGAGCTTTTGGTGTTAATGTATCATGAGCGTGAAGGGCACATGGGTTGTTCTCAAGTATTGACCGCCATGTATAAACAGTACTGGATTCTCAACGGCAGATCTGCGGTTAATAACATTTTAAAGTCCTGTGTAAAGTGCCGTTTTTGGAAAACGTCTCCAAATCAGCAGCAAATGGGAAACTTGCCGGCAGATCGAGTGACTAAATCAACTCCATTTAAGGCTGTGGGAACTGATTTGATGGGTCCGTTAACTGTTAGAATAGGCAGAAGCAGCGTAAAAAGATACGTGTGCATTTTTAATTGCCTTGCTACAAGAGCAGTTCATTTTGAAGTTGTTCAAGCTCTTGACGCTGATGCATTTATTCAAGCATTTAGAAGGTTTTGCAATCGCCGAAACATTAGACCATCAGATGTTTACAGTGACAACGGCGGAAATTTTGTTGCTGCTGAACGTGAGCTAAAGAAAGGAGCGGAAAATTTAAGGTCTAAATCCGTATATAAAGCTCTTCTGCGAGAGAATGTGAACTGGCACTTTAATCCTCCTCGTAGTTCACATCAAGGAGGATTTTATGAAACATTCTTTCGACTTGTTAGTAAAATAATGCGTTCGCTGATCGGAGAAGCAACGCTCGATGAATTTGAATTGCTCACGCTTATTACCGAAATTGAGCGGATCCTAAATGACAGGCCGATAACACAATTGCCATCCAAACCAGATGATCTATCGACAATTACACCAAGTATGATCCTCTCCGGCTCAGTCGAAAGTGACGCACCGTTTGATGTGTTTATAAAGGCTGATGGCTATCGGCGCTCGTGGAGAAAAACTCAATATTTGGCTGACCTTTTTTGGGAGCGGTGGATAAATCAGTACTTGCCACTTTTGCAGCCACGTCATAAATGGTTTGGAACGGTACCCAGTTTAAAACCTGGCGATCTCGTTTTAATTGTTGATGAATCGACTAAGAGAGGTCATTGGCCAAAGGCCATCGTAAAGGAAGTGATGCCAGATAGCAACCATCCGGTCCGCCGAGTTCTGGTTCGGACAGCCGATGGAAGTGAGTTTGTTCGAGACATTCGTAAACTCTGTTTGTTGGAGGGTCATGTAAACCCATAACAAGACTTTTTCTCATGCCTTATAATAAAGTGTTTCTTTGTTTGTTTGTTTGGATAGCTATGGTTGCGAATTTCGCGTGCTTTGTTATAGCGTTGTCATAGTATGTGGCTAGTAGAGTTGTCGCGGGCACACTTTTCCTGCACTGTGCCCGCACTGCACTGCAAGGTTTCTGCCCGCAACCGCACTGCGCTGCAAAATTTTTTTAAGTACCGTACTGTGCCCGCACTGCACTGCAAACTTTAAACATAAGAGCAAGTATCCACATGCAAACATTAAACATACGATTGCACGGTGTCCGCACGGCGCGGTAAATTTGATCAAAAAGTCACTCGGTGCCCGCGCGCCGCCGTGTACGCTGCGCGGTTGACATCTCTAGTGGCTAGATCTAAAACTAATTGTTCAAAATAATTTTTTTTTTTGGGAGGGGCATTAATTTACAGTATATTTAGTGTAATTTATTGTGCTAGGTAAAGTTTTTAATTGCGTTTCTTGAATTCAAAAATCTTCAGTTTTTAACTTCCGGTTTTGGGGGTGGGTATGGTAGAAACGCAATTTTATTTTGCATAATGGCAACATTTATCACGTGATCCTTGTGCATCTAACTGTGTTGAATTTTTCTTTCTGGTTTTTTGGTTTAAGTTTGTAATGCACGTGGTCGGTAGCGTAGTCACTGAATATTTTTAAAATTGGTTTTATTTAGCTGTGCTTGTTCTAATTGCCTTCACTTAGACCTTGCCAATAAATTTTTTCTCATATTTTTAAAGATTAAGTAAGATATAGGTTTAACTAAGGTAAGTTAATAACGACAGCCATAGACTGATAAGAAAATAGACCGCGGCTACTGACGATACACGTAGCAAACTTAACAGTGCGCAGTGTTTCGGCAACAGCACCTCACCCTGAGCCTACAAGTTGCCTCAGCAGTGTGACCTGCGAAGATAGTGTCTACCTTCAAATATGGAGATACGCTGAAAGTGTAGTTACGTTTTGGCAAACCTTCGCTTCAAGTCCTTCTACTTTTCAGAAGAGTGCGAATGCTAGATTGTCTACATAAGCAAAATTTTTGGAAATTGTGGAGGGTAGGTCGTACCATGGACTCCTAAATAATAGAACCTGATTTTATTGTTGTATAATGGTCTATATAATGGTTCTATTATTTAGGAGTCCATGGTCGTACTTAAAGATATTGAAAAGAAAAAAGTCAAGACCGATCCTTGAGGAACACTGTTTTTCAGATGACGTAGTCTTTTTTGCTTGCTGTCACCGGTAGTAAGGGTGAAACTTAAACTCCATAATTTTTCTGACCATGTGCTTATCCGGCAGAAGCCTCAACAGCTTTCATGTAAAGCCACGGTGCCAGACAGTGTCATATGCCGCTGTCCAATTGACAAATATGAAAATCCGGTCTTCTTCCTAGCCTCCAACGAATATTTGTCAAAGCAATGTATATATGCATGTTATTTCGTTCAAAGGATTCACAAACACAACAAAACTACAAACTTAAATTTAATCTTAAGTGGTAATAAAATTGAACAAGTCAGCTTTTTTAATTTCTTGGCGTATGAATACCTTTCTTGGTGTTTCTTGGTTTAAAATATTTATAGCTAAACTTCGATGTTGTCTTGGAGCTACGAGAAGGATTAGGCCTTTTTTAAACCCAAAATCCTGCCAAAATCTTTTCTTACTTTATATCATCTTTTCTTTAACAGTCTGAATTTATTTAATAGAAGACTAGATTGTGTGGCTATTATCTCAACAGAAAATGTTCAAACAATTCTTTTATGTGTGGTGTATTTTTTTTTTTTTTCTTTCGTACCATGTTTCCATGAAATGGTCCTTTTTGACCCGTGACAGGATTTCTTTCGGTGGGTTTGTTTGCCTGTCTGATCCTTTTTGGTCAAAGGCTTGTTTGCTCCCCACCATATTTTTGCCGCCAACGCAACAATGCCTCAAATACATGGTACGTCCTGCTTTGTCGCGCTTTTCTTTTTTATGTCCTAATATGTTTTTCCCTGTCTTATAATTCTATTTGTTCTATGTATCTTCTTTTCTATGTAATTATCTGCTTTTCTATGAAAGGTGTTGCAACCATGCATCATTCTATAATTACTATATCAAATATTACTGTCTGCATGCTATAACGTTTTGTTGCTTCTTCCTTTTTCTTCTTCTGCTGTAGTCCTATATGTTTGTTTATTTCTTTCTGTTTTTGTTGCGGCGGAGCAGAAAAAAAGATACTGATACTGATACTGATACTGATACTTTTTCAATACTGTATAACATATTGGTGCTACAACAATAAAACTTTAATCACAAATTAATCCTAGTTATGTAATAATGTTTATTTTAATGACTTTTGGTTAAAAAAGTTTCTACGTTAATGACATCATGTTTAAATTTGAGTTGCTATTTAAAGCTATGTTAAATGCTAAATGTTAATGCAAATGCTATTTAAAATTTGTTGATGCTTAAGGTATTGGTAAAAATTAAAGTGAATTTTTACAGTAGATGTAGGCCTATTTGTAAAAGCAACGTCTAGTCATAATAGTAGGAGTAAATCTGAATTTATACTTAAATTGTATTCTAACACATTTTGTCAACAATCAATTTTTATCGTGGTCCTGCGTTATGAAATAAAATTCCAAACTCATTCAAAAATAAAAAACAAAGTAGGCCTAGAGGGTTTTTTTGCAAAAAGTTTTCACAAAATTGCTCGTAAATACATTGAGTAATTGATTATTTCTCCATTAAATCCCAAAGTTATTTTAAATATTAAAAGCTACAGTTTGCCAACATAATTTAAAAGTTAAATGCTAAATAGTAGGCTAATTGATTATTTTTAATAAAAAGATCCTTTTGGTTTTGTCGTTCTTTTGTTTTTTTCAGGTAGCTTAAAATGAAAGCAAACAGTAAGTTATCAACTATTGGACAAGCAATAATCATAGGTGACTTGAGGTGAAGAAACCTTGCTTCTTGTAATTGGCTACAACGTCTATAAATAATTCGAATCATGTCCCTTTTTTCCCCGTTATATTTTCAAGTCCTTTTTTTCCCTACAGATCTCACGCTCTGGTTGTCTACTTACATGAACAAGTCCATAAATTTCCCCAGGTGTGGAAAAAAGGGATTTGATCCAATAATTCATTACTATTTTTGTAACTACAACGTACACTCGTTTTGTTGATTTTTCTTTTTCTAATTCGCAGCCTTAATTGTGTTTATTATTAAATAATTATAGTTGCATTTCTAGTATGTAGCGGAGCAGAAATAAAAAAACTGAACTGAACTGAACTGAACTGATGACACTCCTTTTCCAATCTTAAACAACTTTTTTAATTTGTCTCTAGTTTGTTTTTTCTCTTAATTTTGTTCTTTTTTCTAACATAGCCATGCTCTGTATTGTTTTTACTTCTTTTTGTGCCTTCTTCTTGCATGCTGTAACGCCTGACATTTTTCTGCGTCTTCCTTTCTTGACTCTCGACTACTTTTCATTGTGCATGAATTACTAAAGAATAAATGAAAGGAATGAAAGTAGACTACTGCGGCTATGGTAATGAGTGGTAATTGCCTAGAAAACTTAAGGGGTTTGCCTAGTAGACTTAAATTAAATAAAAATATAAAAAATAAAAATTTTACCGAACGCAGCTGCAGCTCATATACAGAACAAAATTCATGTTTTGAGCTCTGGGCTTATTAGGAAGAGTAGAATGGACAAAAATTAAACACAATCTAAAATGATGCAGATAAGAACAATGAAACTTCCGGGAAAGGGGGTCGCTTGTCTTGGTCCTGCCAAACTAGAATCCTATCAATTTATCAAAATTGCAAATTGCAGTACCGGAATACCTGTTAAAATTCTTTTTAATTAATAGATGCTTTTTTGAACATTTCAGTGCTCTTTTGTAGTTATTGTGCTCGACATGGTCTTGGTTCAAAATCTACTCGTGATATTCTGTTGTGTCCTTGGGAAAAACACTTTACGGAGCTTTCCCCTGCTTGGTGGTCTTGGCAGTTCTAAATTTTAGTTATATCTCTATAAAACGGAAAAAACGAAATAAAAAGTTTTAACCGGACTGCAATATCTTGGCATCTCCGAAGCAGGTCTGGGTAATTTCTTGAGAGTTGCTTAATGTATAAGCGCTTCCGATGTACCAGTTAAGAAAATAAATAGAGAAATAAAATTTTGACTCCCCAACCAAAAAATAAAAAAGTTTAACGTGGAAAAGCCTTCTAAAAACCCTACTCATTAAAACTATTTCAGGTAATTCTTCTTTACTTGATTTTAGTGCTATTTATTTTTAATCAAACCAGAGTGGTCAGTCCAAAAACGCACAAACCATCAAACCGGTCAAAACTAATTGTGGAACGTAGTCGTGAAAGCTCTTTAACCCTCTTGTTCATAGAGGGACTTTAGCGGCCGTGCTAAAAATCTATAGGCAACGGCTTATTAACGTTAACGATAGATTGCTGCCCTGGCACCTTTTAATCCACTCCAACTAAGATAAACGTAGTTAGCTTTGGCGAATCCTCGAAATCCGGATGGGAGCTCTTTTATTATTGTAAAGCAGCGTCCATGGTTATGATTTTACCACCACTGTCATTCTAGCAGAATGATTCTCTCGTTTTCGACAAAAAAAGAAAAAAGCAAAATCAGCAAGAACTAAAACAACTTAAAAAATTCTTTGCTAAAATATATAATTAAATAAAACAAAATACAAACAAGAACCATATAATAAACACACTTATCAATATCTGCATTTCCTGCACATTACGAATATGCATTCAGTTGGTGTCAACATTATGCTCAATTTTGAGTAAAATGAACTTGAACATGGGTCGCTTTACGTTAAACGATATGTCGCCAAAAGCGGAAACGCGTGGCATTGAACTCAAAATAAAACATGTTTCCGATCATATATCCACATATACCGAACATGTTTCGATATTTACACATCTTGCACATTACGAAAATGCAATCGATTGGTGTCAACACCATATTCAGTTTTGAGTAAAATGAACTTAAACATGGATCATTTTACATTAAGCGCTATGCCGCTTTAAGCGGAAACGCGTCATATTGAACTCAAAATAAAACATGTTTCCGGTCATATATCCACTGTCACAGACTTTGTTCGGGAATCCTAAAGGACCAGTTGAGCTAGGTAACCCGAATACCTGCGCTTAAACAAAGCTGTGTCTAAATTTTATTTTATTTCGGCTCATAAAGTAGTCTTGTTATGAGTCTGAAGCTTTTGTAGAGTTGGTTTAACGAAAGCTCGGATTGGTTTCGTTGAAGACTCTTCTTCACAACAAACAGAGACCACTATCTCTAATAAGAACGAATGTATTACAAAAATCACGACCGACGAAATTCTATTTCACGCTTTGCCAAACTGCAAAGCGAACTCAACACTATAACTTGATTCAATCACCACAAATAATTCTACCTCTGTAGAACACAACTCCCAACCACTGGCACAAAATAAATTCAACAATCGGCAAACGATACAAAATCTAACGGGCCACCTGCCCAAACAAAATCACTCTCACTCGAGCCGTCTCTCGAGTCGTCTCAAAATACCTATTAATAATAATAATAATAATTTGGTCTCCCTACGCATCGCCTTTATATAGAAAAAAGATCACGTGACGCAAATTTGCTCGTAAACGCTAGACAATTCTGCAACTCTTTAGAGAGATCGCTATGCTCGAGTGCGCCAGAATATTCTACAACAGTGGTTCTTAAACTGGGTTCGATCGAACCCCTGGGGTTCAATGAGTCAGTATCAGGGGTTCGACGGAGATCAGGATAAGTATACACACGTTATGTGTATGTTGTGGCGATCACAATGTCTTATTTACTTGAGCCACGGCTCTTGCTCATTGTGACGTAACACAATCTCTCCTTCTTTCTCTTGGAGATCATGCTGTATTTTGCCGACCACCCAGATCAAGTCTATCAAGTCTAGAGCGCAAGCTTTTTCGATTTATATATTGAGCAATTAGTTTTTGACATTATTTTGTCATAATTTTTCAGTTGTGTTATAATGCAAGGTTTTAATCTTCTGTAATTCTGTTTGAAGTTAAACAAGCACAATTAGGCACTAAATATGCAATTATTTTCCTTTAATATTTAAATTTAATCTGTTCTAGGCTTGTTATAGTATTGGAGTGGTCAGAAAAATATGTACAATATGGATTTACGCATTTTACAGAAAGTGATGGGAGTCAGCGTCCTCAGTGCATGATTTGCTACGCCAATTTGAGCAATTGTTGCTTAGCACCGGCAAAACTAAAAAACAATTTTGAAAGGTGCATGGTGATAGAAAATATTGGAACACCACGCTCGCTGAATTTAAAGTGAGGAGAGCCAGATTTGATGAAAATGCTACTCTGCCGGTTTTCGACTTTGTACTCATTGACAAACCGATCCGCACAGCATCGCACGAAGTCGTGTTCTTGATTGCCAAACAGGAAAACTACACATCATTGGTGAAAAATTTATAAAACCAATTGCGTTAAAGAAGGCGAATCTCATATCTGGAAAAGCAACCAAAAATAAGTCATCCCAAATTTTTCTTTCCAATGGCACCATTAGCAACAAAATTGGTAAGTTTAAAATTCATTCGCTCTTCTGGTAAAAATCAGCAAGTTAAACTTTAACAAATAACCGAAGGCATAATATATTATCAAAGAAAAACGTAATATATTACGCCTTCTGTTATTTGTCAAAGTTTAACTTGCTGATTTTACCAGAAGAACGAATGAATTTTAAACTAAGTAATATCCCTGGTAACAGTGTTTACATTAAAATTGTTGATTCTTGGCTCGATTTTGTTGATTATTGATTGTTAATTATTGATTCAGATGAACAATGACATCTTGGCTCAAATAGTTTCAGACTTAATTTCGGACACGGCAAAATTCAGTCTCCAATTCTACGAGACCACAAACGTTTCCAATCTAAGCCAGTTTGCTATATTCGTGCGCTATGGGAAAGAAGACATAAAAAAGAAAGATTATTTATTTTGTCAGCCCCTTATAACAACAACTAAGGCTGCCAAGGTTAAGAAATTTGTAGATAATTTCTTCAAAGACAGTGATCTTTCGTGGGATATTGCTTATGCAATTTGTTTGGACCGAGCTTGAGTCATGTGGGAACGAAGTTCTGGTTTTGGTACGCTACTGAAAGCCGATGCACCACACATAACTGTAACGCATTGTCTTTTGCACAGGCATGCATTGGCAACAAAAACCTTCACTCCAAAACTGGCAGAAGTATTAAAAATTGTGGTGAAATATGTAAACTATGTGCGAAATAATGCTATGAAACACCGCATAATCAAGGAGCTGTGTAATGAAATGAGCTCTGAATTCGAGGTACTTCTGTACTATTCTTATGTTTTGTGGTTATCCCGGGGAAAGATGCTGAACCGTGTCTTTACCTTGCGTGCGGAATTAGCCGTGTTATTGCGAGAGCACCAACATCGTCATGCAGATTGTTTTGAAAATTCTGAGTTTATTCTCGTTTTGGCATACATGGTCGATATCTTTGATGTTCTCAATAATCTCAATCAACAGGTGCAGGGTGGTGGAGTCAACATTATCGAAGCAGAAGTACATCTAAAAGCTTTTAAAAAAAATGACTGAACGGAAACAACGAATGGACAATGATAACTTGACTAACTTTCCTCTGTTCGACGACTGTATAAGTAAGATCAAAGATGTGTCTGGAAATGGAAAAATTTTTGTACGGAGACAACTGAAGCAAGCAATTTCCATGCAATTAGATGATGAGCTTGCAAAGTCTCTCGACGGATACTTCCCACCAGAGAGCCATATCCAGCATGGGTAAGATAGCCATTCACGTTTAGTGCTGATAAAGAAGATGTCAATGATGAATACCTCAATGAAATCATTGAACTTCAGCAGAGCCAGTTTTAACAGCAACTCTTCAGAACAACAACGCTCTCAACGTTTTGGTGTCACCAAATCGTAGCTTACCTTTTTCTTGCTAAGAAAGCCCTTGAGATACTCATACGGTTTATCTTTGCAAGCAGTCCTTTTCGAAGATGGTAGACATAAAAACAAAAAAAAAAGGAACAGACTTTTTTGCCATGAGCCTTGCCAAAGTAAAGCCGCACATTTTTAGAATTGTTTCCAAAATGCAACAGCATAAGATGGATTGATTTGTCGTAAATATTTATTGAATGGTGTTTTTGTGTGTAGTTTATGTTTTGTTGGTTTTATTTCGTTAAATAACATAAATTTTATGTTCAACAGATGCATAGTTTGCTTTGGGCTCAAGTTCGTTAGTAGATATTTTTTGAATTTTAAGGAAGGGTTCGGTGAGTGCCTGCATGAAACTTGCTGGGTTCGGTATCTCCAACAAGTTTAAGAACCACTGTTCTACAATAATCGAGCAGTAGTAAAGCTTGAAAAACATATTACGTCATTCTGTCGGTGAGAAGAGAAAAAGATACACGTATCGAGCAATAGAGAGCGAATCGGACGTATACGACAGCAGCGCTCAAAAAGACGCGATTATTCTCTTATAATAACACTACGAATTACTTTTAACGGGAATAAATTACATTGTCATGATTAAAATTATTAGGAATGAAGTGTGACATCCATATATGCCAAACATGTTTCGATATCTACATTTCCTGCACATTACCAATATGCAATTGGTTGGTGTCAACACCATATTCAATTTGGAGTAAAATGAACTTGAACATGATTCACTTTACGTTAATGTTAATACAATTAATTACTTGTGTAGGGCCTGAGTGTAGGACTAGACCCTGAGTGTTGTCTCCTGCGTGTAGAACTGCATCTGGTCGGTTCGAAATTTAATGAGGTATGCATCACTGACGAGCTTTAACAAGAGCAAAACTCGAGTTTTGTGCTTCTTGTTTTAGGTGGCTTAGTTTTGTTTTTATCAGTAGGTAATGAGGTTAAAACGTAAATATGAAAATTTTATCATTGTAAAAATTTTTAGAAATTTTAGTAATAACTAGGGAATTTATTGACAATACATTTGAAAACAAAAGTTTATAAAAGCAAAAGAAACAAAAAACCATATGTAAAAGAATTAAAAATTTGAACCCACAATTATAGACCACAAGAAAAACAATAAAATGCGACTAATTTTAGAATTTTCCTGAATCACCGCTGCATATAAAGAAACTCCAGAGAAAAATGTTGACATTTCCATACCAATAATAAGCTCATCCTTATTTTTCTCAAATAAACTTCAGCCATTAGTTTGATGGCATGAAGTCCATCTTCTTCGCAGCAATTCATGGTTATATATTAATAGTAGGAATATATATGTGAATTTTGTCGGATTTTGTGAACAAAATAAAAGGGGTCTGTAGTTTCTATCTCATGAATATTTCAATTATTGTAATTTTGTACGAGACTGAACATGCAGGCTCCCTGCCGTTTATTGATATTCATTTTTTTTTATTTTTTATTCTCTATATTTATCCTCCTGACTCGCAGGAAAGCGACGGAGGCGCTATACATAGGGTAAGCAATTACCCCGACCTGCTTCCGGAGATGCCAAGATATTGCTGTCCGCTAGTAATTTAGTAGAGATATGGCTTTAATTTAGAACTGCTTGCCAAGACCACCAAGCAGGGGAAAGTGCCGTAAAGTGTCTTTCCCAAGGACACAACAGAATGTCGCAAGTGGGTTTTGGACCGAGACCATGTTGATCATCAGTCCCGCGCTTTAACCACTCGACCACGCTGCTGACAAGAACCTTCATATTAGAAGATTATTAAAAAATTCACCTTGGTTCTAAACTTTCGGTTGATATTTTTTTGAAAGAATAGAGCAAGAAGAGTAAGTTTTAATTTTTAAAAATTTTAATTTAATAATTTGCTCGTAAAAACAAAATTGCTTCTGTGAATTTCTTCTTTATTGCAGCCCTTTTGGTTTGTTCTGATGAGCCTGAGTGATGAAAACAGACGTTCAACACTCGCTTCTGTTGAAGGAAGTACTTATTTAAAGACACGTCAAAAATAAAAAAAAAGGGGGGCATTTTGGAGAATGAAACGGATTAATGGCATTTACATTAATTTTAATGGAAAAATTCTCTTTGTCATACGAGCAAATTGAGGTACGAGCTTGGTCACGGAACAAACTAAACTCGTATGTCAAGGTACCACGTATTATAGAAAGAGGCTGCTTAGGATAGTAAATTGATTATGCACCTGACATTTGCTTCCTGTCATTGGATTGAAGAAAGGGAAGCAACTAAATCGGCTGCCCGAGCATAGCATTACGCAAAATACTATTTGCCTACAAATTAAAATATAAACTTTTTACGAGTCGCACGCTGTGTCGCGGGATACGCGGCAAGGTTCTCTTAAAAAGATTACTGCACTGCACTCCACTGGCGCGCGCGGCCGCGTAAGTTGCGTTGTTAACATCACTAATATGTAAAGAAATTGGACATGAGGAGTCGGAGTCGGATAAAATATTCCGACTCCGACTCCTAGTCTACTTAACAGTCCGACTCCGATTCCGACTCCTTCCTAAAACCTCCAACTAGGCAACCCTGGTGTTGAGACCAATCGATTGCATATACGTAATGTGCAAGATGTATAGATATTCAAAACAGTTCGGCATATGTGGATATATGACCGGAAACATGTTTTATTTTGAGTTCAATGTCACGCGTGTCGGCTTAAAGCGACATAGCGTTTAACGTAAAGCGACCCATGTTCAAATTCATTTTACTCAAAACTGAATATGGTGTTAACACCAATCGATTGCATATTCGTAATGTGCAAGATGTGTAGATATTCAAAACAGTTCGGCATATGTGGATATATGACCGGAAACATGTTTTATTTTGAGTTCAATGTCACGCGTGTCGACTTTTCGCGACATAGTATTTAACGTAAAGCGACCCATGTTCAAGTTTATTTTACTCAAAATTGAATATGGTGTTGACACCAGCCGAATGCATATTCGTAATGTGCAAGATGTGTAGATATCCAAAACAGTTCGGCATATGTGAATATATGAACGGAAACATGTTTTATTTTGAGTTCAATGTCACGCGTTTCGGCATTTCGCGACGTAGCGTACAGTGACCTATGTTCAAGTTCATTTTACTCAAAACTGAATATGGTGTTGGTACAAATGCCTAAACTAACTTTCTCCAGTTTGTAGATTTTGTTGATGAAGTGACAATCATTTTTTGTAACTGTTAAAGGTAGCAAGTGGAAATAAAATTGACTAAAAGTTTGGGGAATTTTGTATTTAATAAATGTTTGCAGGAAAATTTTGAGTTTTTTATTTATTTGTATGTTTTCGCTTAAATTACAAGTTGAATTCTTAAAAGTTATATAGTTAGAATAAAACTCAACTAACAGTTTGAGAAATGTTTGTAGTTGATGAAGTTTTCCAAAAAAAGGTTTTAACTTTAAGGTTTGATTGTGTTGACCCGTTGCTATGTGTTTGCTTTTATTGTTTTGTTTGCGTACGCCATATAACGAATTTTTTGTTGTTGTTTTTATCCGCAATTTTTTTATAGGAGCTAGAGATTTTTCTTTCTTTTTCTTTTATTTTGTTGAAATGAGAGAATTCTGCTAGAATGATCAAAGTCACTAAAATATATAGTCTGCAAGCTGATGCTAATATCTCCGTTTTAAAGTTTTTACTCAGCGCCGCTAGTGTTAGGTTGGTAATTTCAATTGTTGCTATGGATTTTGCCATACTTAACAATAGGGTTTTGTCGCTAGTGGGTTTTTAACATCAATTTTGGGGCCTTAAACGTTGTAATCGGCCACTAAAAATTTTATTTTTATTTTTAGTAGAACTTAGTGTTCAAATCCCGTTTTAGTTTAGGTCAAAAAAATTATAGATTTTTTAATTAAAACAGAAAATGCGTTTACTACTCGTAGCATAAGCAATAGTATATTGTTTTTCTGAAACTTGGCCTAAGCAGTTAAGTGTGTGTTTTGACGATTATAAGAATTTTAGTAAAAAAAAAGATTATATATTTTTTCAGTGAAAGCAAAGTTGTAAAATATCTTTGAGTTTTTGATAAAATTTATAGTTTATTTCTTATAATTGGCATATTTTATTTGGAAAATGTAATACAGGGTGTTTCAAAAAATTTGACATCATTTTGCAATCTAATAACTTTGGCAGTTCCTATTTAAATAACTGTAAATTTACACAGCATGTGTAGAAACAGATCAAAACTTTGGGCTTAATATTTGATATGTTTATCTTTTCAGGTGTAGAAATTTTTAATTGATAAATTATTTGTACTGCGTTCAAACCTGTGTGTTTAAATGGTATTCACTAGCAGAGAAAAGGCGTTTTGTGTGTTGGAGCATGCTCGAACAAAACAAGACTGTGCAGCGTGCGTTTGTGAAAAAGTTCTCTAAGAAGTCACCAACAACAAAGCAGATTTGGAGCTGGAAGAAGAAATTCGAAGACGAAGGCTGTCTGTGCAGAGCAAAAGGATCTGGACGACCAGCAAGAGCAGAAGGGAAGGTCGAGCGGATTCGTCAAACACTCTTGCGAAGCCCCAAAAAGTCCATAAGAACAAGTATGGAGACTCTGATACCTCCAACGACAGTTTGGAGGGTAGTAAGGAAACGTTTGGTAATGAAATCCTACAAACTACAGCTCGTTCAGGCCATAACTGCAGATGACAAGCGAAAGCGTAACCTAACAAGCGTAACGGAGCTAGACTACCGACTTGACGTGTGCCGGGTTACAGGCGGCGCGCACATTGAACATTTGTGAAATCTTTTTTTTATGGTTATTAAATCTTGTTTTGGTCAACATTAAACCTGTTGAATTTCATTTGATTCGACAATGTAGGCTTTGTAGAGAATATTTACATGTTAATTGATGTCAAATTTTTTGAAACACCCTATGTTATATAGCTTTTGCAGAATTTTTGCATTATTTTTCTAATGTTTTTTTAATTTTATTTAAAATTGCTAAAAAATATAAATAACATAAAATTTTTGAAAAAGCTTAATAATGATGATAATAATAATAATAGTAGGTTTAACCACAGATTCTAAGTGATAACAATGGCAACAATGATTGCTAAGTTAACACTTAACTTGGCTTACTTTTTTTCAATTTTATTTAAAATTGTTAAAAAATATAAGTAACATAACAGTTTTGAAAAGGCTAAGTTTGCTAACTTCACCAGTATCTTCTAATCTACCATATTTAGGCCAAATAGATTTTTGAGGAGCATTATTTTTAATTATATTTTATTAAGCCTATTGTTATTCGTATTCAAATTAATTTAAATTTTATATGGTATTCTTACTTGCTTATTAAAAAACAAATGTCTATTTTGAGTAGTGGATTATTCAGTGAAAATTTTTTTTCAAGTTTTTGTTGTTTTACTATAGCAAAACTGTTACACATTTGAATACTTTAAATACAAAATCAAAAATAAAGCAATTTTAACCTTCAATTGTTGTGCAACATTTTTAATTAGGTGATTTCAAGCATTTAATATAATAATTTAAAATTACATCATTATGATGACTATGTATTAAATTGCTTTCAGTTGCTATATCTTTATAAAAGCTATAGATAAGTACATTATTGGGAGTATAGTATAAGTTACAATTGTTTTTTCATATTTCAACAAACTTCATAAATTATATTATTGGAATTAAAATTAAGAAAAAGTTAGTAATTTTTGTTTACTACAATTTTTTTGTTTCAATGATTTTTTCAATATTTTCGTATGTAGGTAAGACTAAATTCAGTACAAAATTTTTATTTTTTTATTTTAATATTAAAATTGAATATTAATTTCTGTCCATAACATATTTTTGTTTTAAAAAATTGAAAAAATACTGTATATAGACTGAATGCATTGAGCAAAAATTAAATTTTTTTATTTTTTTAGATTGCTCTTTATATAACTTTTTCTATTGTTTGCTTAGTATGAGTTCAGTTCAGTTCAGTCTTTTTTTATTTCCGCCACTTGTAACAAAATACTTACATCAACATAGTTACACTACAGAAAAAGGGACATGCAACAAAACGAAACAACGTTGAAACATGCAAAAACTCAATAAACTACGCTAGTTAAAATAACGGCTTGCATGGTTGCATCACCTAGAGAAAAAATATATATACGAGTATAAAAAAAAAAAAAAATGCCTAAAAAAAAAACATAAAAAATGCATAAAACAACAAAGAAAAATTAAGACAGCCTTGTTTATTGTTATAATATTATTTGCTGGCTGATATTATTTGCTGGCCCAGATGGTAGGTGCTTTCACGCAGCCTGGGCCGTGAGTAAGTCTGCTCATTGATTTTAAAATGACAGACCGAAACCGAACCTACCAAAACGGAAGGGTATCCACCCATTCCGATGTTCAGTGTGGGTCTGCTAATCGGCAAACGTCCTTTTCAGGACGGGGCAATGCTAAGATAAAACTGCCCTTTTCAGGGCACATTGCCAACAAGTTCCGAAGACCCACTATTCTTCAGCTGAACATCGAAGGCCTCACTGCAAGCAAGATGAATGTTCTTCATCATCTCGCTATGCAGTCTGAGGCACTCGTCATCCTACTGCAGGAGACCCACTGCACTGATGCAGAGAAGTTGGTGCTACCACACTACCAACTAGCTGGGTCTTCTTTAAGCAGGAAGCATGGCCTTGCCACGTTTGTCCACGAGCGACTAAGATACACGTTTTTGGACCAATCTCCACCGACATCGGAGATCGAGTGGCTGTGTGTGGACGTTGATGGCTATAAAATAGTCAACGTCTACAAACCACCGCCAACGCGATTGCGAACCCTGGATCTCCCAGTGTTTCCTCACCCCTGTCTGTACGCTGGCGATTTTAACTGTCGTCATGCTGACTGGGGTTATGATGACAACAGTCCGGACGGTGAGTGCTTGGCTGGCTGGGCAAGTATTAATTGTCTTGCCCTGCTATATAATGCCAAGGACGCTGCCAGTTTTTATTCCGGCCGCTGGAACACTGGCACCAATCCAGACCTAGCTTTCGCTAGCGTAGGTCCAAACAGTCGCTTACCGGATAGACGTGTCCTTGAGAAGTTTCCCAGGTCACAACATCGACCTTCGCTTATTACACCACCAAGGTTTGCTATGGCAGTGCCAAGCATGCCTGTTAAGCGATGGAACTTCCGCAAGGCCAATTGGAGTCACTACATTGCTTTGACGAATAAATTCGCAAAGACTTTGTTGCCGCCTGATTCACTTGATGTGGATGCGGCTTACCAGGACTTCTGTAACACCATTAAGAAAGCAGCCAAAAAGACTATCCCACGCGGGTATCGAAATAACTATATTCCGTGTTGGGATGCAGAGTGTGAATCCCTCTATAAAACCTTTCTGCAGTCTCCTCAGGGAGACGACTCAAGTTTGGCTGCTACAGCTCTGCTTGCCAAGCTTGACAGAAAGCGGAGGGATCGATGGTCTGAAGCAGTTCGGAGCATTGACTTCTCACACTCTAGTCGAAAAGCGTGGAGTATTTTGAACAACCTTACTGGTAGGTCACGACACTCTCCTCGTCACTGTCCCGTTTCAGCCGATGCTATTGCATCTCAGTTGGTTAGAAATGGGAAATACGAGGCTGTTGACCGCAAGTCATCTCGACTTGTCTTTCAAGAAGTGTCTGACCTTTGGAGGGCCACAACACCAGACGCAGTAAATATTTCTGACAATTTTTCACAGAGAGAATTTGCTGCTGCCCTTCAGCACTTAAAACCAGGTAAAGCTCCGGGTCCTGATTCCATCTGCCCCGAGCTTATACTCCATGCTGGAGCTGCTTTGAAGTCCTGGTTACGTGACTTCATTTCTTCCTGTTTACGCCAACTCAAAATTCCCAAAATCTGGAGAAGAGCGCTTGTGGTCGCGATCCCAAAACCAGGAAAGCCCGTGGGAGACCCAAAGAGTTATCGACCGATATCTCTGCTCTGTGTCCCCTACAAGATCCTCGAGAGGCTTATCTACGCCCGCGTTGAGCCATTAATCGATCCACTGCTCCCTAAAGAGCAGGCTGGGTTCCGACGCGGGAAGTCAACCGTAGATCAAGTTGTTCTGCTAACCCAGAACATCGAGGATTCTTTCGAGGCTAAAAAGAAGGCCGGTGCCGTATTTATCGATCTGACAGCTGCTTATGACACTGTCTGGCACCGTGGCCTTACCTGCAAGCTGCTGAGACTACTTCCGGATAAGCACATGGTCAAAATGATCATGGAGCTTGTCCGAAATCGAAGTTTCACCCTCACCACCAGTGACAGCAAGCAAAGCAGGCTACGCCGTCTTAAAAACGGCGTTCCTCAGGGATCGATCTTGGCTCCCCTCCTATTTAATATCTATACGTACGATCTTCCTTACATGATTTCCAGAAAGTTTGCTTATGCTGATGATTTAGCATTGTTGCACTCTTCTGGAAACTGGAAGGACTTGGAGGGGACATTAAGCCAAGACATGTCCACACTGTCAGCGTATCTCCAGACTTGGAGGTTGAAGCTCAGTCACACTAAGACGGTGACGACAGCCTTTCACTTAAATAACCGAGAGGCCAAACGTGAGCTAAAGGTCTACAACAATAGTAGACTTTTACCGTTCTGTCCAACCCCTACTTACCTTGGGGTAAAACTGGACAGATCGCTCACGTTTCGTCACCATTTAGTGGCATTGCGCAAAAAACTATCATCGCGCGTCACACTGCTGAGGCGACTCGTGGGCTCGGGATGGGGTGCTTGTGCTAAAATACTACGCATAGCCACCTTGTCTCTAGTCTACTCAACAGCTGAGTACTGTGCGCCAGTCTGGTGTCGCAGTGCTCACACTCGCCTCATTGACAGTGTCTTGAACGACGCCTTGCGCATAGTTACTGGATGCCTGCGTCCCACTCCAACGGACCACCTACCTGTACTTTCAGGCATCCAGCCAGCTGAGCTTCGCCGACTGGGAGCGACACTCTCCTTGGCTTACCATGGATCTCTGGACCCCGATCATATTTTGCATGGTCTTTTAAGTGGGTCCTCAGATAGTGGCCAAGTGAGACTAAGATCCAGACGCCCGTTTGTGCCAGGTGCGCGGAATCTTTTGGACAATCTTGCCAGACTTGGCATCCGCGCCTCTGAATGGACGAATCACAAATGGAACGCGGAGTACTGTGAAAGTGCTTCCAGGCTCCGTGCTTTTGTGCCCGGGACCAGTGTCAGGCCTGTTGGGATGGGCTTACCCCGAGCAGCTTGGGTTAAGCTCAACCGCCTGCGGACTGGTGTTGGGCGATTCCATTCGTCCATGCACAAATGGGGTCTCGCTCCTTCACCGAATTGCGAGTGTGGCGCCTCAGAGCAAACCGCAGACCATGTACTAACAATGTGCCCCATACATCGGGCACCACATGGAGCACGCGGTCTGACGGTTTTGGATGACGAAACTCGATGCTGGCTTAACAACATCACTGCCAGCATCTGATCCAGGCAGTGCAGCAGTCTGGGATAGTAAAAGGATAAACCCTCGGCCCCAGTTCTGTTTGTGTCTGGCCTGGAGTGGATGCCCTTCAAACGACGACGACGACGATATTATTTGCTGGCATGTAACCCCAGCACAGGGAGACTTTCAGGTACTACACCTTGACCTGGAGAAAGTTGTAATTGGGTATCCTCATTCATCCCGACTTATCAGTTGATAAGCTTACAACCGGATGCAGTTTACACTCATACCTAAGAGAAGCATATTTATAGACAAGATTTGTTTTTGTAATACATTTATTTTCGTTTAAAATTCTTTAAACGCATAATTTAAAGTTCTAATATGAGTTCATTTTAAGACTCTGCTGGCATTAAACTTATTTTATCTGGTCAATTGTTAGGAAAAAAGTTTGTCGAGTTTCAAGACTAGTTTAATACAACTTGGGATTAAACGATTGTTCCAGTCAGTGGCGTAGCTAACCATTGGATATTGTGGATATATCCAAGGGCGGCATGTTGTTGAGGGCGGCAAAATGTAATGACTTTATTAGCAATTCTTTTTTTTATTGTGACGCACTGTCCTTTCTGTGAAGACATAGATTGCTAGTCACTCTGCTGAAGTCATGTCGGCTGTATATGCCTGGGCACTGTAGAGTTTATTTAACCTATAGGTTTTAGGAAAAAAGCATTAAAAATTTGAGAGTTTTACGCCAGACTTAGTAGTTCTAGCTCGGTTACAGCAAATTTGCTACTACAGTGTTGTTTAATATTGAAGATTGCAATTAAAAAAATTCAGTTGCTAATTTTTTTAAGTTAATTAATTTACGTAAAATTAGCCTACCAATGAAAAGAGTAAAAGAATGTGGAGCTTCTTTCAGAAAAAAAAGAAAGCCAGGGAAGAAGAGCTGAAAAAGAATGAAGGAGCCATTTTGAAGTTTGAAAACATTTCTTTACAGTTCTCACTCTTTTCAGCTAACAAAAGAGATGACTAACGAAAGGGCTTCAGCAAATCTCTATCTCACACGGAAACGGAAAAGACAGTTGAACTTAAGCAAAGTAATCAAGAAGTGATCATTGAAAGTATTCCTACCAACGAAACACTTAAACGATGTGGCTACTTGGCCAGAAGTGGTAACTCATTACATAAGAGTTGAGATGGTCAAAGCAGGACCTGAAAGATATCAGAATAAAGAAGGACCGTTCAAGCCAGCGATTAGAGTAATTAAAGAAGGAGACAAAGAGAAGGAGTTGTTAAGCTTTTGGAGTAAAGGCCCGTTTCCACTACGAGCGTGGAAAAGAGCATTCTTTGTTTCTTTTATTGATCTTCGATTGAAGCGAGCGGTTAAAATTAAAGCGAGCGCAAAAAAAAGCAATAAAACAAACAAAGAATGCTTTTTTCCACGCTCGTAGTGGAAACGGGCCTTAAGAAGTAGTTTTATAAGACGTTAAAAAACGTTGATGAAGTTCTTAGATTATGGTTGCATAGTGTAGTTGAAATCATAAAGTTTCTATGTAAGCAAAATTTTCCTTTACGTGGCCATTGTGAAGACTCTAACTCAAGAAACCAAGGAAATTTTCTTGAAACTTTAAAATTGCTTGCAAAATATAATGAAGTCGTTTAAGGAACATCTTTCAGTTATCCAACTTTCTAGCAAGGGCATGACAACGTACCTTTCACCAACAATTCAAAATGAGTTAATTGAGCTTCTTGGAAAAAAGGTAAAACATCTCATTCTGGAGGAAATAAAGGCAGTAAAATATTTTTCCATTTTACTCGATAGTATTCCCGACGTCTCTCATATTGATCAAATAGCTCTTATTGTTAAATACGTAAAAGTTGACAGCAGTGAGGTACAAATAAAAGAGTCGTTTCTAAATTTCTTTTCACTGCACAAAAAAACGCAGATAAAATTACTAAGTCTATTCTCGATGAGCTTCAGCAAAATGGTTTGGACATAATGATGTGCAGATGTCAAGCGTACGACAATGCTTCCACAATGGCTGGAATCCGTTTTGGAGTACAACGCAGAATAAAACAAGTTAATTCTAAAGCAATATTTATTCCATGATCTAATCATTCGCTTAACCTCGCAGGCGTTCACGCAGTGGCATCGTCTGAACATTCTGCAACATTTTTTGCTGTTGTGGAAAGGGTCTACTCCTTTTTTTCTGCTTCTATTCAAAGATGGAAAGTGTTACTTAAGCATGTACTAATTGTGGTAAAAAGAGTGATTGACACTTGATGGAGTGCGCATTACGAAACTGTGAAAGCCCTTTAGCATTATTTCCTTGATGTAGTAAGTGCATTAAACGAGCTATGTGATCAAAACGAAAATATTGATACACGAGGACAAGCTCGTGGCATATTGGATGCAATTCAGCAATTTTCCTGTTTCTTTTTTACGATTTTGGATGGAAGTTCTAAGAGAATTTTATGATACCCAAAAATATTTACAGCGAAGAGGTTTGTCACTGAAAAACTGTTCCCACAAGATGAATGCTGTAGTTTTTTAAACGAAATAACGGCGATGGCCCAAACGCCAACTACACCGTCGGTTGACTCTATTCGAATAAGTAATCACACAACCTGCGGCTGACCTCCTTGCTGAAGCACACGCAGGGTTCGCAATGAATGGATGTATGCACAAACGATAGCACGAGGTACGAACGAACGATGGTACGAGGTACGATAGTACGATTCTTCTGCAATCACAGAACCACTTAATATTAATGAAAACCACTAACTGCTGATAGTTTTATGCAATTATTATATATATATCGACAATGAACATACCAGGCTTGTTGGGCCACAATACCGCTGGTCGAGGTGTTTGATAAATAATATCTGCTGAATCTTACCACAGAATTAACAAACTACTTCAAGCATTAACAATTAGCATTAACTTATTCAAATACACTTATTCAAATAGAATGTAAAAAATACAAACAAATCAGAAATTTAAAACCATAAAACTGAAATTAAAACTTTAAAAATAAACATAACTAGCTAATTTTTTATCTGCTTCTTGTTTAAATTCCATTATGCTTTGTGAACAAATTACACGTTTTACGAAAAGCGAAACAATGGGCATTGTGACTGAATTACGAAGCACATGTGTGAAATTAGGTTGCCGCGTGAAAAACTAAAAAGGCAAACGAAAATAAGGAAAATGTTAAACTTAAAATCTTACAAATGCTTTTATTGCTTTTTTGGTCAATGATCGCGGTGCGCTGGTTAAGCAAAACATTGAAGATTTGCGAAAAGCAAGAAATTCCGATTGAAGAGCGACGTGTTCGAAAGAAGAAAAAGATGCCTGGCGAACATGCAGAAGACGTAGGTCTCTCGGCTGTTGAAGAAATCAAAAGAGGCATGCTAAAAGCTATGGACCAATTTCGGAGTGAAGCAGAAAAGCGGTTTAGTGAAATTTGTATGTTAAATGAAGTATTCGGCTTCTTAAATCCCCACGCGTTGTTGCGAAGCGAAAATATCGAAGAAGTTATGAACAAATTTAAGAACATATATGCTGATGACGTTAATTTTTCTAAATTAACTAATGAAATAGCCTGGTTCAATAGGCTAGTACAATCCAGCGGCACTGCAGTTCAAAGCGATGTCACAGCGCTGGATGTGCTGCAGTGGTTGACCAAATATCGTTTATGTTAATCAACACCTTATTTGTTTTTGTGTATTAAGCTTTACCTCACTGTTGCTGTTTCTATTGCAAGCTGTAAAAAAAGTTTTTCAAAGCTTAAATTGATAAAATCCTACTTGAGATCAACTATGAGTGAAAGCAGGCTGTCGGCTTTAGCGATCCTATCCATTGAAAGTGATTTCGTTGAGATGCTATCTTTTGAAGATATAATTTCGGAGTTTGTTTCAGTGAAAGCTCGACGTATTCAATTTTGAACTTTTAAAAATAATTAAACTATCACTATTATTTTTGTATTGTGTAGAACTTCATTAATATGTTTTTTGTTTTGAAGGTGTTAAAGGACGGCAGTTCGTGCAAAAATCCAAGGGCGGCAGGTTACGTTGCTACGCCACTGGTTCCAGTGTGTGTAGAGTTGAATTCTTGAATTGATATCGACGATGACCTGAAATATAAAAAGAAAATAGCAGCAGGCAAAAAACTCATCAAAAAATGGTTTAAATATGTCATTTGAAAAAGTAGCAGTTGTAGTTGAGGGAGTGTGGGATGAGAATAGTGACAACTTTGAATTCTTTGATGATCCTTTATAGTGGATAAAATGGTAGAAAAATTAAACACAGATTCCAAGCTTTCATTGAGTAATTTAAATTATATTAATGTTATTGAAGAACCTTAAGTTTCCAAAAAAATTTCCAGCTACATTAGCTACAATGAGCTTTAATATATTACTAGGCGATTTTAAAAAATTGGAAGAGAGTGAAAGTGAAAAACCAAGTTTGCAGTTATGTAGACAGCTATTGAGAAAAATATTTAATATCAATTTGACTTGTTATGGCAACAAGATTTGCCAATCGTAAATGATTTTGTAATATATAAAATAAAAAGTATTGGAACCACATATTACTTGTGCTAAAAATTCGTAAAAATAATTCAGGTTTAAAATAACAATAAACATTATAAAAATAATCCAAAAGTTTTGCAATAATTATATAATATTACATTTTCCAAATAAAATATGCCAATTATAACAAATAAACTATAAATTTTATCAAAAACTTAAAGATATTTTACAACTTTGCTTTCACTGAAAAAATATATAATCTTTTTTTTACTAAAATTCTTATAATCGTCAAAACACACACTTAACTGCTTAGGCCAAGTTTCAGAAAAACAATATACTATTGCTTATACTACGAGTAGTAAACGCATTTTCTGTTTTAATTAAAAAATCTATAATTTTTTTGACCTAAACTAAAACGGGATTTGAACACTAAGTTCTACTAAAAATAAAAATAAAATTTTTAGTGGCCGATTACAACGTTTAAGGCCCCAAAATTGATGTTAAAAACCCACTAGCGACAAAACCCTATTGTTAAGCATGGCAAAATCCATAGCAACAATTGAAATTACCAACCTAACACTAGCGGCGCTGAGTAAAAACTTCGCCAGAACGAGAGCCAGCATGACAGTGGTGTTGTACCACCACTGTGATTCTAGCAGAATAACTCTCATATCTTACAGAAAAAAGAAAAAAAGCGAAAAAACCTTACGCAAATGACGCAAACTTTCATTCATTTCTATGCTACAAAAGAGAGCAACAATCTTCCACTATTCAGGATTAATTTAAAATATGTTCCCTATCGATTCGAATGACAAATTTGATATCACATTGATCAGAATTTAACGTAGATATCAGATATAAATTCAAGTTCCGGCGACACTATATTAGTTTTCGAACAAAATGCACTTGAATGACCTCCGCTTTACGAGATAATAATTAGCATCGACAGCATTTTGAGTTAAAGTGATTTCGATTTACGCTATTTGAAAGTTCATTTTGACCATGTTCCCTATCGATTCGAATGACAAATTTCATATCACATTGATCAGAATTTCACGTAGATATCAGATATAAATTCAAGTTCCGGCGACACCATATTAACTTCCTAACAGAATACAGTTGAATGACCCCCGCTTTACAAGATAATAATTAGCGTCGACAGCATTTTAAGTTAAAGTGATTTCGATTTACGCTATTTGAAAGTTTATTTTGACCATGTTCCCTATTGATTCGAATGACAAATTCAATATCACATTGATCAGAATTTCACGTAGATATCAGATATAAATTCAAGTTCCGACAACACCATATTAACTTTTCCACAAAATGTACTTGAATGACCCCCGCTTTACAAGATAACAATAAGCATCGACAATATTTTGAGTTAAAGTGATTTCGAGTTACGCTAATTCAAGGTTTATTTTGACCATGTTCCCTATCGATTCGAATGACAAATTTCATATCACATTGATTAGAATTTCACGTAGATATCAGATATAAATTCAAGTTCCGGCGACACTATATTCACTTTTCAACAAAATGCACTTGAATGACCCCCGCTTTACGAGATAATAATTAGCGTCTATTACATTTTGAGTTAAAGTGATTTCGATTTACGCTTTGAAGGTTTATTTTGACCATGTTCCCTATCGATTCGAATGACAAATTTGATATCACATTGATTAAAATTTAACGTAGATTTCAGATATAAAATCAAGTTCCGGCGACACTATATTAGTTTTTGAACAAAATGTACTTGAATGACCCCCGCTTTACAAGATAACAATTAGCATCGACAGCATTTTGAGTTAAAGTGATTTCGATTTACGCTAATTCAAGGTTTATTTTGACCATGTTCCCTATTGATTCGAATGAAAAATTTGATATCACATTGATCAGAATTTCACGTAGATTTCAGATATAAATTCAAGTTCCGGCGACACTATATTAGTTTCCTAACAGAATACAGTTAAATGACCCCCGCTTTACGAGATAACAATTAGCATCGACAGCATTTTGAGTTAAAGTGATTTCGAGTTACGCTAATTCAAGGTTTATTTTGACCATGTTCCCTATCGATTCGAATGACAAATTTAATATCACATTGATCAGAATTTAACGTAGATATCAGATATAAAATCAAGTTCCGGCGACACTATATTAACTTTTCCACAAAATGCACTTGAATGACCCCCGCTTTACAAGATAACAATTAGCATCGACAGCATTTTGAGTTAAAGTGATTTCGATTTACGCTAATTCAAGGTTTATTTTGACCATGTTCCCTATCGATTCGAATGACAAATTTCATATCACATTGATTAACATTTCACGAAGATTTTAGATATAAAATCAAGTTCCGGCGACACTATATTAGTTTCCTAACAGAATACAGTTGAATGACCCCCGCTTTACAAGATAATAATTAGCATCGACAGCATTTTGAGTTAAAGTGATTGCGATTTACGCTATTTGAAGGTTTATTTTGACCATGTTCCCTATCGATTCGAATGACAAATTTGATATCACATTGATCAGAATTTAACGTAGATATCAGATATAAATTCAAGTTCCGGCGACACTATATTAACTTCCTAACAGAATACAGTTAAATGACCCCCGCTTTACGAGATAATAATTAGCATCGACAGCATTTTGAGTTAAAGTGATTTCGAGTTACGCTATTTAAAGGTTTAATTTGACCATGTTCCCTATCGATTCGAATGACAAATTTGATATCACATTGATTAGAATTTCATGTAGATATTAGATATAAATTCAAGTTCCGGCGACACTATATTAGTTTTTGAACAAAATGCACTTGAATGACCCCCGCTTTACGAGATAATAATTAGCATCGACAACATTTTAAGTTAAAGTGATTTCGATTTACGCTAATTCAAGGTTTATTTTGACCATGTTCCCTATCGATTCGAATGACAAATTTCATATCACATTGATTAAAATTTCACATAGACATCAGATATAAAATCAAGTTCCGGCGACACTATATTAGTTTTTGAACAAAATGCACTTGAATGACCCCCGCTTTACGAGATAATAATTAGCGTCGACAGCATTTTGAGTTAAAGTGATTTCGATTTACGCTAATTCAAGGTTTATTTTGACCATGTTCCCTATCGATTCGAATGACAAATTCAACATCACATTGATCAGAATTTCACGAAGATTTCAGATATAAAATCAAGTTCCGGCGACACTATATTAGTTTCCTAACAGAATACAGTTAAATGACCCCCGCTTTACGAGATAATAATTAGCATCGACAGCATTTTGAGTTAAAGTGATTTCGATTTACGCTAATTCAAGGTTTATTTTGACCATGTTCCCTATTGATTCGAATGACAAATTTGATATCACATTGATTAGAATTTCATGTAGATATTAGATATAAAATCAAGTTCCGGCGACACTATATTAGTTTTTGAACAAAATGCACTTGAATGACCCCCGCTTTACGAGATAATAATTAGCGTCGACAACATTTTAAGTTAAAGTGATTTCGATTTACGCTAATTCAAGGTTTATTTTGACCATGTTCCCTATCGATTCGAATGACAAATTCAACATCACATTGATCAGAATTTCACGAAGATTTCAGATATAAATTCAAGTTCCGGCGACACTATATTAGTTTTCTAACAGAATACAGTTAAATGACCCCCGCTTTACGAGATAATAATTAGCATCGACAGCATTTTGAGTTAAAGTGATTTCGATTTACGCTAATTCAAGGTTTATTTTGACCATGTTCCCTATTGATTCGAATGACAAATTTCATATCACATTGATTAGAATTTCATGTAGATATTAGATATAAAATCAAGTTCCATCGACACTATATTAGTTTTTGAACAAAATGCACTTGAATGACCCCCGCTTTACGAGATAATAATTAGCGTCGACAACATTTTAAGTTAAAGTGATTTCGATTTACGCTAATTCAAGGTTTATTTTGACCATGTTCCCTATCGATTCGAATGACAAATTTAATATCACATTGATTAACATTTCACATAGACATCAGATATAAAATCAAGTTCCGGCGACACTATATTAGTTTTTGAACAAAATGCACTTGAATGCTTTACAAGATAACAATTAGCATCGACAGCATTTTGAGTTAAAATTTTAGTTTTTGACTATATTAGTTTTTGAACAAAATGCACTTGAATGACCCCCGCTTTACGAGATAATAATTAGCGTCGACAACATTTTAAGTTAAAGTGATTTCGATTTACGCTAATTCAAGGTTTATTTTGACCATGTTCCCTATCGATTCGAATGACAAATTTGATATCACATTGATTAACATTTCACATAGACATCAGATATAAAATCAAGTTCCGGCGACACTATATTAGTTTTTGAACAAAATGCACTTGAATGCTTTACAAGATAACAATTAGCATCGACAGCATTTTGAGTTAAAGTTAAATTTGCTGAAAACGAGAGAGCGATTTGAAAGAATGAACGACTTCGGCTGTTTGTCGAACGTTAATAATCCGTAAAATTTAAAGTGCTACTTTACGAAATTATTACAGCTTACAAGGAAAGAAATTTTGGGTAAATCATCTTCCAAATATTTTTATCTTTCTTCGCTAAAGATTCTTATACTTTCTCACGAAATTGTATTTAGCACAAAATTATCTTTATTTTTGGCCATCATTTAAAATTATAACGTAATAAGCACCGCGATTATTGTGTAACGAGAAAGGAGCTAATGCGACAACACCTTTTTTTCTGTGAACCAAAATCGCTGAAAACAACGATCTACAAATATGACTGCGACTCAAATAAATTTGAGTGAGCGCATATTGCAGGGGTCGGAAACCATTTTGGGAAAGAGAATTTTTTTTTTAATGCTACGTGTGTACTTTACCTTTGTGTCGGAATTTTCTTCATATTTGTTTTTCTAAAAGTAATAATATTTTATTTATTCATATAAACAAAATAATGTGCAGATCATGAAAATATGCATATAAATTGTCGATGCAGAATAATTGAACCTAGTAAAGACAGTTTGTCTTATTACATTAAAGTATTATGGGTCGCGATGTAAACTGTGGTTTAATAGAAATGAAAATATTGGAAATTATATATATATAATTTTTGTATCATGGGTCGCAATGCAAACTGGGGTTCTTTATGTGGGTTGCAGTAAAAAAAGTTTGAAAAACGCTGCACTGAACTAGAGATTTACAAACTTTTGTTAGACAAATATAGCGAGTGCACTTTTGTGCTCAATGAGTGACTTCAGACAACCTCATACTACAACACCCGCCGTGAAAAAGAAAAATATGCCGAATTGGTTTTTCTGCTCACTTTGAGTCAAATTACATTACTTATATAGGTCCACCCGCCAGGAAAGGCTAATGAACCGTATAGTTGAAATTGTTTTCATACGTAGTTTACACCTCGTCTTTCTCTCGCTTTTCTCTGGTTTTTTCTCGCGTTTTATAAAATAGTCAAAAAAGTAGTGACTAGGTGTCAAAAAACTATGAATAACTCCTAAGTTACTTGATCAATTTTTTCAAAAACTGCACCAACTTTTAGATGAATAATAATCAGGAAAAGTTATAAAATTTGAAGACATTCGTGCGAGTAGTATTTGAGCAGCAAACAGCGTTTTAACAGCGCGAGCATTTTCTGCCCCGCCCACCCCCCTCAGTCGTAATTGTAAATGATTTTAATTTAAAAAATTAACGACATAATTAACAAAGTAAAGAAATTTTAAATCAAAGCAAACTGAATACATTAAAGAAAATTGTGGTATAATTTATAAAGCTGTAAAAGTAAATATTTCTTGTTTAAAAATGTAGTCATACATATTCACCTGAAACTTTGTTTTCAGCATTACTTAAACATATTTTGTTTTTAGGTTATAAAACCATCAAACCACAACCTCTTTTCATTCTCTGCAATTTCTATTCCAGGTGGAGTCATTAATGACGCCACAACTGAAATAAAACAAGGAAGGTTTTTTAAAAATATATCTATTTTAGTTTTGGCATTGGGAACCAATGATGTTCAAAATAATGGAAAAAATTTTGAACAAAAAATTAAAGAGGATTTGATCAATCAAATCAAAACTTCCCAAAAGGTGTATCCGGCTGCAGAGGTAACAAGAAAAGTTGTTGATTTATTAACCCTAGACCAGTGTTATGCAACTGGGTATACTTAGATGTATTCAGAATGAAAAGTAGGGTATACAACTGAGATAACAGTTAAATTGTACGTCTTTAAACCATATTCAAATTTTACAGATCATTCTTGCTGAGATTTTGCCGCAGACAAGTAAACAAGAATGGCGTGTTCCTGTTGTAAACGCGCTTATTCATCGAATTGGAAAAATTTTTAAATTAAAGGTTTTTCGATCCGACATTTCCGCAGAACTTTGCAAGTTTTGGTCCGATGATGTGCATTTGTCGAACGAGGGTTTACAGTTGTTCATGAACAACTTTGAAAGCTTTATCAACAAACTTGTAGCGGAAAAGCAGTCTGGTTCATTTTGTTATAATGCTAATGATTGTGGTTGCTCTGGTAATAGTTTGGGTAAGCGAAACTTTTTTTAAACACTTATCCACTCTGATATCAAATTTGTCATTCGAATCGATAGGGAACTTGGTCAAAATAAACCTTGAATTAGCGTAAATCGAAATCACTTTAACTCAAAATGCTGTCGACGCTAATTATTATCTCGTAAAGCGGGGGTCATTCAAGTGCATTTTGTTCAAAAACTAATATAGTGTCGACGGAACTTGATTTTATATCTGAAATCTACGTGAAATTCTAATCAATGTGATATGAAATTTGTCATTCGAATCGATAGGGAACATGGTCAAATTAAACCTTGAATTAGCGTAAATCGAAATCACTTTAACTTAAAATGCTGTCGACGCTAATTGTTATCTCGTAAAGCGGGGGTCATTCAACTGTATTCTGTTAGGAAACTAATATAGTGTCGCCGGAACTTGATTTTATATCTAAAATCTTCGTGAAATGTTAATCAATGTGATATCAAATTTGTCATTCGAATCGATAGGGAACATGGTCAAAATAAACCTTGAATTAGCGTAAATCGAAATCACTTTAACTTAAAATGTTGTCGATGCTAATTATTATCTCGTAAAGCGGGGGTCATTCAACTGTATTCTGTTAGGAAACTAATATGGTGTCGCCGGAACTTGATTTTATATCTAAAATCTTCGTGAAATGTTAATCAATGTGATATCAAATTTGTCATTCGAATCAATAGGGAACATGGTCAAAATAAACCTTGAATTAGCGTAACTCGAAATCACTTTAACTCAAATGCTGTCGATGCTAATTGTTATCTCGTAAAGCGGGGGTCATTCAAGTGCATTTTGTTCAAAAACTAATATAGTGTCGCCGGAACTTGATTTTATATCTGATGTCTATGTGAAATTTTAATCAATGTGATATCAAATTTGTCATTCGAATCGATAGGGAACATGGTCAAAATAAACCTTGAATTAGCGTAAATCGAAATCACTTTAACTTAAAATGCTGTCGACGCTAATTATTATCTCGTAAAGCGGGGGTCATTCAAGTGCATTTTGTTCAAAAACTAATATAGTGTCGCCGGAACTTGATTTTATATCTGAAATCTAAATGAAATTCTAATCAATGTGATATGAAATTTGTCATTCGAATCGATAGGGAACATGGTCAAAATAAACCTTGAATTAGCGTAAATCGAAATCACTTTAACTTAAAATGTTGTCGATGCTAATTATTATCTCGTAAAGCGGGGGTCATTCAACTGTATTCTGTTAGGAAGTTAATATAGTGTCGCCGGAACTTGAATTTATATCTGATATCTTCGTGAAATTCTGATCAATGTGATATTAAATTTGTCATTCGAATCAATAGGGAACATGGTCAAAATAAACTTTCAAATAGCGTAAATCGAAATCACTTTAACTCAAAATGCTGTCGATGCTAATTATTATCTCGTAAAGCGGGGGTCATTCAACTGTATTCTGTTAGGAAGTTAATATAGTGTCGCCGAAACTTGATTTTATATCTGAAATCTTCGTGAAATTCTGATCAATGTGATATTGAATTTGTCATTCGAATCAATAGGGAACATGGTCAAAATAAACCTTGAATTAGCGTAAATCGAAATCACTTTAACTCAAAATGCTGTCGATGCTAATTGTTATCTTGTAAAGCGGGGGTCATTCAAGTGCATTTTGTTCAAAAACTAATATAGTGTCGACGGAACTTGAATTTATATCTGATATCTACGTGAAATTCTGATCAATGTGATATGAAATTTGTCATTCGAATCAATAGGGAACATGGTCAAAATGAACCTTCAAATAGCGTAAATCGAAATCACTTTAACTCAAAATGCTGTCGATGCTAATTATTATCTCGTAAAGCGGGGGTCATTCAACTGTATTCTGTTAGGAAACTAATATAGTGTCGCCGGAACTTGAATTTATATCTGAAATCTACGTGAAATTCTGATCAATGTGATATTAAATTTGTCATTCGAATCGATAGGGAACATGGTCAAAATAAACCTTGAATTAGCGTAAATCGAAATCACTTTAACTCAAAATGCTGTCGATGCTAATTGTTATCTCGTAAAGCGGGGTCATTCAAGTGCATTTTGTTCAAAAACTAATATAGTGTCGACGGAACTTGATTTTATATCTGATGTCTATGTGAAATGTTAATCAATGTGATATGAAATTTGTCATTCGAATCGATAGGGAACATGGTCAAAATAAACCTTGAATTAGCGTAAATCGAAATCACTTTAACTTAAAATGTTGTCGACGCTAATTATTATCTCGTAAAGCGGGGGTCATTCAAGTGCATTTTGTTCAAAAACTAATATAGTGTCGCCGGAACTTGATTTTATATCTGAAATCTAAATAAAATTCTAATCAATGTGATATTAAATTTGTCATTAGAATCAATAGGGAACATGGCCAAAATAAACCTTGAATTAGCGTAAATCGAAATCACTTTAACTTAAAATGTTGTCGACGCTAATTATTATCTCGTAAAGCGGGGGTCATTTAACTGTATTCTGTTAGGAAACTAATATGGTGTCGCCGGAACTTGATTTTATATCTGAAATCTTCGTGAAATGTTAATCAATGTGATATGAAATTTTTCATTTGAATCGATAGGGAACATGGTCAAAATAAACCTTGAATTAGCGTAAATCGAAATCACTTTAACTCAAAATGCTGTCGATGCTAATTGTTATCTCGTAAAGCGGGGGTCATTCAAGTGCATTTTGTTCAAAAACTAATATAGTGTCGCCGGAACTTGAATTTATATCTGATGTCTATGTGAAATTTTAATCAATGTGATATCAAATTTGTCATTTGAATCGATAGGGAACATGGTCAAAATAAACCTTGAATTAGCGTAAATCGAAATCACTTTAACTCAAAATATTGTCGATGCTAATTGTTATCTTGTAAAGCGGGGGTCATTCAAGTACATTTTGTGGAAAAGTTAATATAGTGTCGCCGGAACTTGAATTTATATCTGATATCTACGTTAAATTCTGATCAATGTGATATTGAATTTGTCATTCGAATCGATAGGGAACATGGTCAAAATAAACCTTGAATTAGCGTGAATCGAAATCACTTTAACTCAAAATATTGTCGATGCTAATTGTTATCTTGTAAAGCGGGGGTCATTGAAGTGCATTTTGTGGAAAAGTGAATATAGTGTCGCCGGAACTTGATTTTATATCTGATATCTACGTTAAATTCTGATCAATGTGATATTAAATTTGTCATTCGAATCGATAGGGAACATGGTCAAAATAAACCTTCAAATAGCGTGAATCGAAATCACTTTAACTCAAAATGCTGTCGATGCTAATTATTATCTCGTAAAGCGGGGGTCATTCAACTGTATTCTGTTAGGAAACTAATATAGTGTCGCCGGAACTTGAATTTATATCTAAAATCTTCGTGAAATTCTGATCAATGTGATATTGAATTTGTCATTCGAATCGATAGGGAACATGGTCAAAATAAACCTTGAATTAGCGTAAATCGAAATCACTTTAACTCAAAATGCTGTCGATGCTAATTGTTATCTTGTAAAGCGGGGGTCATTCAAGTGCATTTTGTTGAAAAGTGAATATAGTGTCGCCGGAACTTGATTTTATATCTGAAATCTACGTGAAATGTTAATCAATGTGATATCAAATTTGTCATTTGAATCGATAGGGAACATGGTCAAAATAAACCTTGAATTAGCGTAAATCGAAATCACTTTAACTCAAAATGTTGTCGACGCTAATTGTTATCTTGTAAAGCGGGGGTCATTCAAGTACATTTTGTGGAAAAGTTAATATAGTGTCGACGGAACTTGAATTTATATCTGATATCTACGTGAAATTCTGATCAATGTGATATGAAATTTGTCATTCGAATCGATAAGGAACATGGTCAAAATAAACCTTGAATTAGCGTGAATTGAAATCACTTTAACTCAAAATGCTGTCGATGCTAATTATTATCTCGTAAAGCGGGGGTCATTCAACTGTATTTTGTTAGGAAACTAATATAGTGTCGCCGGAACTTGATTTTATATCTAAAATCTTCGTGAAATTCTGATCAATGTGATATGAAATTTTTCATTCGAATCAATAGGGAACATGGTCAAAATAAACCTTGAATTAGCGTAAATCGAAATCACTTTAACTCAAAATGCTGTCGATGCTAATTGTTATCTTGTAAAGCGGGGGTCATTCAAGTACATTTTGTTGAAAAGTGAATATAGTGTCGCCGGAACTTGATTTTATATCTGAAATCTTCGTGAAATGTTAATCAATGTGATATGAAATTTGTCATTCGAATCGATAGGGAACATGGTCAAAATAAACCTTGAATTAGCGTAAATCGAAATCACTTTAACTCAAAATGCTGTCGATGCTAATTGTTATCTTGTAAAGCGGGGGTCATTCAAGTACATTTTGTTGAAAAGTTAATATAGTGTCGACGGAACTTGATTTTATATCTGAAATCTACGTGAAATTCTGATCAATGTGATATTAAATTTGTCATTCGAATCGATAGGGAACATGGTCAAAATAAACTTTCAAATAGCGTGAATCGAAATCACTTTAACTCAAAATGCTGTCGATGCTAATTATTATCTCGTAAAGCGGGGGTCATTTAACTGTATTCTGTTAGGAAACTAATATAGTGTTGCCGGAACTTGAATTTATATCTAAAATCTTCGTGAAATTCTGATCAATGTGATATTAAATTTGTTATTCGAATCAATAGGGAACATGGTCAAAATAAACCTTGAATTAGCGTAAATCGAAATCACTTTAACTCAAAATGCTGTCGATGCTAATTGTTATCTTGTAAAGCGGGGGTCATTCAAGTGCATTTTGTTGAAAAGTGAATATAGTGTCGCCGGAACTTGAATTTATATCTGAAATCTATGTTAAATGTTAATCAATGTGATATCAAATTTGTCATTTGAATCGATAGGGAACATGGTCAAAATAAACCTTGAATTAGCGTAAATCGAAATCACTTTAACTCAAAATGTTGTCGACGCTAATTGTTATCTTGTAAAGCGGGGGTCATTCAAGTACATTTTGTGGAAAAGTTAATATAGTGTCTCCGGAACTTGAATTTATATCTGATATCTACGTTAAAT
This sequence comes from Diplosoma virens, assembly GCA_963680785.1. Taxonomy (NCBI): domain Eukaryota; kingdom Metazoa; phylum Chordata; class Ascidiacea; order Aplousobranchia; family Didemnidae; genus Diplosoma; species Diplosoma virens. Next base: position 24,812,666 of record OY796880.1, on the reverse strand, counting down.
TCTGATCAATGTGATATGAAATTTGTCATTCGAATCGATAGGGAACATGGTCAAAATAAACCTTCAAATAGCGTAAATCGAAATCACTTTAACTTAAAATGTTGTCGACGCTAATTATTATCTTGTAAAGCGGGGGTCATTTAACTGTATTCTGTTAGGAAGTTAATATAGTGTCGCCGAAACTTGAATTTATATCTGATATCTACGTGAAATTCTAATCAATGTGATATGAAATTTGTCATTCGAATCGATAGGGAACATGGTCAAAATGAACTTTCAAATAGCGTAAATCGAAATCACTTTAACTCAAAATGCTGTCGATGCTAATTATTATCTCGTAAAGCGGGGGTCATTCAAGTGCATTTTGTTCGAAAACTAATATAGTATCGCCGGAACTTGAATTTATATCTGATATCTACGTGAAATTCTGATCAATGTGATATCAAATTTGTCATTTGAATCGATAGGGAACATATTTTAAATTAATCCTGAATAGTGGAAGATTGTTGCTCTCTTTTGTAGCATAAAAATGAATGAAGGTTTGCGTCATTTGCGTAAGGTTTTTTCGCTTTTTTTCTTTTTTCTGTAAGATATGAGAGTTATTCTGCTAGAATCACAGTGGTGTTGTACCAGCATGTTTTTGCTAAAATTCGTTAAAACGATAAATAGGTTAAGGTCCCGGTAATTTTTATTTTATAACTACAGGTAGTTTTTTTGTAGTTTCTTTTCTAGTTTTGTTATTTATGACGTCGGTATTCTTATTCGAATTTAATAAATCACAATGAAGTCAAAAATGATAAATAATTTTTTTATATTTAGATAAAAGTGTTACACTGACAGTCAGTAATTATTTTGTTGTGTTGTTTAAATAAGATTTTGATTAGTTATCAAAGATGGAAGGTCCTTTAAGCAAGTGGACAAATGTAATGAAAGGCTGGCAATATCGATGGTTTGTGCTGGATGATAATGCTGGATTGTTGTCATATTACACTGTAAGTCTCATTAATGTTAGTACTGGTACCAAATATAACACCAGTAGTTATTATAATTAAAGTTAATCACGTTTTTTTAACTGGTGCTTAATTGATAAAAAATATTCATAGCTTTGCAATAGACACTTAAGTTTTTACTGCTTTGCTTTAGTTAATTAGGTTTTTTTAGTTTTTAGTTTTATTTTGCTTTCAAAAATCTTAGTTTTATTTTTATTGTTGTGAAATTATTTTGCAAAATATTTATTTTAATTTATAGGACAAAAATGAAATGATAAATTAAAAGCATTACAAACAGACAAAAATTGTCGAATCACATTTATCAGCTACAAATATTATTATTACATGTACATAATGTTCATATAATTCAACTAGAGAAGTACTTTTTTGAGCATAAGCTTAATTTTTATTACTTTTTGCATGATATTATAGCATATCAAGGCATCACCAAAATGTTTGTTATAATAAAGGTAGTTAATATATGGGTTTCTTCAAAAAGTCACTGTAAGCAATTTTCTTTGGTGAAACTAACTTAAAATCCTCTTACAGCAACAGGATGGAAATAAAAAGAAACCAAGAGAAAATGGATTTCTTCAAAAAGCAATGATAACCACAGGGGGATTTGGGTTAGGTTCACAAACAAAAATTGTTTACAGTGACTTTGTAAAGAGACTTTAATATACTGTGTATATATTTTGGGTCTTTATAAGAAGTTGCCATAAGCAATTTTTGTTTGTGAAAGTAACCTTAATCTCCCTGTGGTTAATCTTGCTTTTTAAAGAGACTGTTTTCCTTTTGGTTTCTTTTTTATTCTATCTTGGTGCTGTAGGGGGGTTCTGGGTTAGTTTCACCCAAAGTTAAGGTGTTGGCAAAAAAATATGCCAATGCAATTTAACCCTAATTTAGCTTTGAATTCTTCAACCTTATCCAACTTCTATTCCTAAACTTAATATTTTGGATATTGATTATATTTATAAAATCTGCTAGTATTTTATACTATAACTTAAAAAAAAACAGAAAAGTTTTAACCAGAAATCAAGCAGTGTACTGCAATCTATTTTTTTAATGTCTTCATTGTTGCACTACACTGATCATTAAGAGATCACATAAAAATGACAATTGATCAAAAAAGCCATTTCAGACTTATAACCATTGCTTTTTAGTTAATATTTAGTTGATATACTAAAGTACAGAGTTTTTCAAAAGATAAATTGTGGTATTTGAATCAAAGTGAAGACATGTTTTTATTATATAGTACTAGGCCAAGGTAAATAAATATCTTTTATATGAAAGTTTAATCTTAACAAATGTTTTTTTATGCCAAATTGGGTGTTGAATCTGAATCTGTTAAAAGTTTTTATCTATTGTGACATTTTCAGTCTGTACAACTGCCATTCTTGAAACTACTGCCAAATTACATAATTTTTGCATCACATTGTAGGTGTGGGTTCCCAAGCATTGTGTGATGTTACTTTAATTGTTGGTAACAATAGCCACTGAATACAATTGGATGAAGTAACTGCTGGTTTTACTTTTTAATAGTGAATAATAATATATTTAATCAGCACTGGTCTCCGAATCCACAGAGCTCTCCAAACCTGATACTGAATCAAGTGATGATGAATTGCAGAACAAGTCTGATGGAAGCAGAAAAAATAGAAGCAACATTGTTCTGCCAGAGATCTTTCACACGTATTCCCACCTAATATCTCTATTGACAAATATTTGGAAAATGCTACTTATCTTAACCTCAAAAAAGCTGCTGAGAACCTTACAACAAAAAATAATAATGAGTTTGTTACTATAGGATTAGATGACTCCATGAAAGCCACTGGTTATAAATTATATGATGTGAAAGCAGATCATATAATTGTAAGTGGTCCTGATAGCAAGCGTAAAACACTCTCAAATATCTCAAAAATATCTCAAAATGTGAGTCACATTGGAGCAGATGGTGCAGCTGCATATGAATATAAGACTTGCCATTCTGGCAGATATAGATGTGGAAAAAATCAACACTGCAGTTGATTTTTGGATGACAGATGAAGCAAGGGACTGTGGAAAATTCCTTAAAGGGCTTGGTACAGAAAAGAAGAAATGTTGAAATGTTGTGCTCATATAATAATACAAGGTATTTAAAAAAGAATTTGCCAAAATCATGATATATTTAATCAGGTTTATAACATTGTAATAAACTGATTCAATGATTATTTGATAGAGCAGTTATCTAAGTTTGATTGGGTGTCAATTTCATTGCTGTGGATAGTAATTCTTTAGTAATTCTTTTGGAATTGTAAAAGATCACATTTTTTTACATTCCAAATGGTGACTCCTCAGTAGAAGGCATCTTGTGTGCTTGAGTTTGTGAAAACAAATGCCATTGTCATGGTTCAGTGTTCTTTTAAAACACAATTTGGCATTGATCTGCCCCATCATGAGAGCATTCAATGGTGGGTTAGACAGTTTAAAGAGACTGGATGCCTGTGCAAAGGAAAGAGTTCTGGAAGACTGGAGCAGAGGAGCAGGTGGAGAGGATTTGTTTTTTTTAATTCTAATACTTGATGTTTTTGCACCATATTATTGCCAAGTTTTTGCTTGTTAAAGTATACATTTACAATAATTTTGGACACCAGACTTGCAGTAGAATCAAGATGACCCAGGCATGAAAAAGCAATGCTTAAGCCAAAATGAAGCAAACCTTAAACATGCTGCTCTTATAGAAATATAAGAAAATTTGTTTAATAAAATGTGTTCAACCAACTCTAAAATAGCAAAGCCATTGCTAATGTAGTGTTTAATAATTTCACTTGATGGTATTGAAAAACCACCATGGTACAAGCATTGTGAGTACTTTAATGAAGGTTTGGCAGCAATGCTAGTTTCACTTGCAAGCATTATCATGTAATCTTCACATTTAATTTTATTGTTTAACTGTTTGCATACATAACCAGCAATGTAAACTGCAATTTCTTTGCTGTCCTCACATAATGGTGCTTTTAAAATTTCAGTTGATATTAGTGCAAGTTCACTTTTTAGGTTCTCATATGTTTCATTGTTTAAAACTGCATGGTTTGGCTCTTGTTCCAACAAGTTATGTCTTCTTTCAATATTGAATTCCTCAGTAGAGTCTTCTAAAGACTACACTTCTTGCAAGCTTACCAAAAAGTTTCTGCTGTTCATTTGTCTATATCATGAAAATCATTTTTTGAGGGAGTCAATTTGTAACCTTGCAGTTAAAACAAGCTCATAACCCTCTTGAAGCAGTGTAGTAATTAGCAAAGCCTGGGATCGGAGTATGCACACCAATGCATCTGCTTTTTGCTTAGACCAGTGGTTTCCATGGTGTGTCATGGCACATTAGTGTGCTGTGAGAGGTCTCCAGGTGTGTCGCAAAAGATTTTGGAAAAAATTATTTAAGGACGTCTAATTTTGCAGTTATTGTACATAAGCTTTGCAGGGAAAGAAAGCATGAGTTCAGGCACAGACTTTTTTTTTTGAGATCACCACGATTTTGGGACAAAAATTAAGAAATCATTGACAAATTTAAGTGAAGATCTTTATATTATTAACCAATATAATGGGTGTGCCATGAAAATTAAATATAATAGTGTGCTGCCATATAAAAAAAGGTTGGAAACCACTGGCTTAGACAAACAAAACATAGAGATTGAAGACCAATTTTCAATCCAATTAGCCATTGCTTCTACAAACAAAATTTTACCATTATTTGAAACACCAGCATTGCTTAAAGGATTTAAGCAAAATCTTTGCTTACTGTTGCTAAGCAGCCACCTGTAATTGATTACCATCACAATAAGCATTTAAGTACAAAGGGTCAAAATCATTACAGTTTACTCTCATTAAGTCAGACAGCTTGGGGGGAAGGGTATCCGACTTAGCCAATTGCTAATCGAAGGCCTATAGGCCATAGCCTATAAACATGGCTAGGGCAATGGAATTTAGTTGAAAGTGCCCCGTTATTACAGGGTGTCAAGAAAGTTCCCGATCCTAAACAAAATTATATAGGGCTAATGACAGAAGGTTAAATCAACAAAAGGTTTATTGTGGTGATAGAACAAAGCTCCATGAACATAAAAAAATCTGGTTTATTCAAAATGACCCCCATCTGTATCAATAACACGTTGGAGCCTCTGTTGGAAATTCTGACAAGCAGCACGAAGGGCATCTTGAGGAATTTTCTCCCATGCTCGTTTCAGGGAAGCTCGAAGATCCTCCAGATTGTTATGGGGTGAAGAACAGGCTTCTTTTTCCAGAATACCCCACACACAGAAATCCATAGGATTGAGATCGGGCGAAGATGGTGGCCACAAATCTTTGGTCCAGAATGAAGGAAAGTGCTCTTCGCACCACTTCTGCGTCTTCTTTGATGTGTGAGAAGGCGCGCCGTCTTGTTGGAAGGTGAAGGACTTATTTTTGAACTTTTCCTTCATCGATGCGAGGGCAGGGATTAAAATATCATTGACATACGAATCTGTATTCACTTTGACCCCCTCTTTAACAAAAATGAGGGGAGATTTCCAAGATTTGGAGATCGCACCCCATACCATCACAGACGAGGGTTTCTGTCGGCGTGAAACGAATCGAAGATGATCAGGGAGGTCCTTGGGCGACTTTCCAAGAATCTTGTCATTCTGGGTGTTGAACTTCGCCTCCACCGAGAAGAGTTTTTCGTCTGAAAAAACGATTTTGCCTTTCTCTGTGCCTCCCTTCAGACGGTTCAGCAGAATTTTGGCCCTCTCTTTTCTTTTTCGCTTCTGGAGGTCAGTTAGGAGTTGTCTTGTCCTGATTTTGTACGGGGACATTTTGAGATCCTGTTCAACAATTGTTCTGACAGACTCATGGCTGATATTCATGTCTTTAGCCGTTTTCCTCAAGGATCGTTTGGGGTTCCTCCGAATTCTCTCCCTGAGGGCCTTGATCTTCGCTGGAGTGCAAGCGGATCGAGGTCGTCCACTCCTATCCCGATCCTCCATGGTTCCAAGTTCTTGGAAGCGCAAGATTGTATTGCGAACAGTCGATTTTGGTGCTTTTAGCAACTTCATAATTTTAGAATTTGAATGTCCCGCACGATGAAGTTGAATGATTGCAGCTCTTTTACTCATTTTATTATTATTTTAGCCAAAAAAATTTGAAAAGTGTATCTGAAACATTGAAAAGGAGGATTAAGTGGAAAAATGACGTACAGAACTTATCATAATTCATTGAAGTTTTTGAATTACATTAAATTTAAAAATCGATCGGGAACTTTCTTGACACCCTGTATATAGGCTATTTTGTTTTATTAAATTTACCTTCATAACATGTAAAAAAAGCAGATTTATCTATTTATTTATTTATTTCAGAAAATTAAAACATTGCAAAACCGTACATTTGTTTTTACTATGTACCATATCATATATTAAAGAATAAACATATGAACAATTAAAGAATGCATAAATAAAGAACAATAACATAAGAACAATTAAAAAATGCATAAATGCTGATTTTAGGATAAACATTTTTTTTCAATTTTAGAATTTTTTTTCTTTTTTTTTTTCTTGGTCATGGTCCAACTTATCCAATATCTGAGTTATCCAGGTCCGACTTAACAAGGGTAAACTGTATTATCAAACATAACAAGTTGAAAGATCTAGCTTGATCTGAAATAGATGATGAAAGCAAAATGCATCATAAAGTAAAAGTTTTAGGCAAATGTGGACTCTGATGGAGGCTGTTTAAAGCTAACTTGTAAATACTTTTTTAAGAAAAAAAAACAGCAAATTATTATTTAAAAAATTTACTAATGATTGCTACAACTTTGCCACACATTACTGAATAAAATATTCTAACCTGAATATACTATTAACTAGTAGTTTATAGATTGATGAATAGCCATTGCATTGTTTCACCTAGCAGTAATTATATTTACTTAGATTTGCTTGCTTCCTTTAACAGATTTGAAGTAAAATAGATTATCTTTATTCTTAAGAGTTATTGTAATTCTATATACCAATTTATTAATTTCTTTTTGGTTTAAGATACTGAATTAAGAAACTAAACATAACTATCATCTGGGAAGTTTGTGGAACTGACTTTACTAGTGGTTTTACAAATGCTATTATTAAACTTCCTATAAAATCTGTAGCAGTAAGAATTAGATAAATTTAACTTTTTATTTGCCTCAATGTTTGCTTCAATGTTTATCTCTTAAAATTGTAGCAGTGAGGATTTGGCTGACTCATTTTTTTTTATTGCCTTGAAGTTTAGTCAAAAACGTTCTCTTGGAAGTTTTGTTTCACACATATTTACAAAAAGCATTCTTCGCTTAGATCAGACATGTGTAACCAGCAGCTTGCCACATGGTTTTGTGCAGCCTGCATAATACTCAGAAAAAACATAAAAGCAGGGAGTTGAACCAAACCTAAACCAGAACGTTATAACCGGTTTTGGAGGTACTATGTTTTGTCCTTATGTTTTCAAGTTTTTTTTGTGACATCATAACACCAATTCTCCTTAATCTAGTTTTATTAAAAGAATAACTAACTGGCTGCTAAAAAGCCATGTTGCAATAGCAGCACATATTTGATTTAATTAAGGTAATTTCAATCTATCACAAAAAAATAAATATTGAATGAAAAAAGTAATAGAAATAAATTAAACAATTGGGTTAGGACACGTAGGCCTAGAGTTTTTATAAACTTCTTCTTATAGCAAGTAAAACTAAAATCCTGTCTGACAACAAAGTGGACTGAAAAATAGTTATGAACAGTAGATAGAGACACAGAGTAGGCCTACTTATTGTTGGAACTTCACTGATTTATTAAGAAGTTAGTACATTATAAAGTTATATGATTTAATATTGGAAAAGTCAGGTGCTGAAAAACTTGTGATTATTTGGGACTATTTTGACAACAAAAGCTAAAAATTAAAGTTTAGAGTTTACCATGATAATTGTTTACAATACGTCAGGTAAACTTCTATTGAATTTCATTTCAGTTTTCATAATTAGCAGAATGGACAAACAGTGCTCAGTAGCTTTTGGATCAAACAGTATTATTTTGTTTGTAAAGTCTAAGAACTTCCAATTCAAAATTTGTTGATATGATTAAGTTATTGTTTTTTGTGGTTTAGCTTACTTGTAATCACTCATTGAATTTTTTGATTTAACCATTCCTCCTCCCAAAACTTAATATTTACCAATAAAACACAAAAATTTTAATTTTTAGAATTTTATGATGAGTGAAAAACGAAAAATTACTAACGAAAGGTGGGTGTTTAACAATGGATGGTTTGAAAAGAACTTTGTTGTGCAGCAAAATGAAAAGGCTGTTTGCCTGATATGTCAAAGCAACATTGCTTGTCTCAAAGAATATAATATCAAGCGCCATTACAACTTGATTCACGCAAAAAAGTACAATGGCATTTTGAAACAATTGTGAATAGATAAAGCCAAAAGTTGAAAAAGTCATTTCAGAGCCACAAAAATGACTCTCAACTTGTCACTGAACTAAGCTTTAAAATTAGTAAAGCCATATCAGAGAAAGGAAAACCTTTCAGTGATGGTGAATTTATCAAGCATTGTTTAATAATATTTGCAGAACTGGCACGCTCTGAAAAAAACAATTGATTGAACAGACCAGCTTGTCGAGATTCATTGTTGCACACTGTATGGCATGTTCCATGTTTCCTGAGCAGGGGCATATGGAGGTATGAATTCCTACCTAATTCCTTTTTTACAAAGGGAGTTTTTTAGCTCTGTAGATTGTAGTGCCTTGGAAGTGCATTGGATGCTGCCTGGAAGGTAGACCAAACTATTTTGCAAAAACACAAAGGATTTTGCAAAAAAATTTTGGAAGCATTTGGATCTCAAAGCATGGTTTTGAACCACTGCATTATCCACCAGGAAAATTTATGCAATAAAGCTCTGGACAGCATTGACATCATAAAAGAAGTTGTTCAATGTGTCAATTACATTCATTGTCAAGGAATAAACCAAAGGCAGTTTAAATTTTTTTTGGAAGAACTTGACTCCATTACCCAAATATTACATACTTTTCTTCGGTTTGTTGGTTAAGCGGGGCTGAGACTTTGAAAAGATTTTGTAGTTTAAAGAATGAAATCAAGCGTTTCATGGAAAGTAAAAATCAAAATGTCTCCTTTTTTATAATGTTGAGTGGCTGAATGACCTGGCATTCTTTACTGATGTTACAAAACATTTATCGATATTAAATATGAAGCTTCAAGGAAGAAATCAATTGGCAAATAAGATGTTTGAGCATATTATATCATTCCAAAAGAAATTGAATCTTTTTAAAGGCCAACTTAGCAAGTTTATGCTTACACATTTTCCATGTTTGAAAATTCAAAATGATGAAGGACAAAACATATATTACCAAAAATATCAATTAATGATTGATAAATTGTCTGTTGCCTTTGATGCTTGCTTCTTGGATTTTCGAAAACTTGAAAGTAATTTTAACATATTTTTAACCCATTTCAATCAGCACCTGATCAAAGTCCTGATGAATTTCAACATGAACTGATTGATTTAAGTCCAGCAATAACATGAAAAGTATGTTTAATAAAAATAATCTCTTGACATTTTATAAAAACTATGTTTGTGAAAAGTGTCTGAATCTTGTTGAACATGCCTTGAAAATTATTTCACTGTTTGGAAGCACCTATTGGTGCAAGCAATTTTTTTCAAAAATGAAATATTGCAGAGGAAAGCAAAGATGTCAGTTATCCAAGCAGCATTTGAAAAGTCAACTTTGAATTTCTTGTAGTTCAGTGAAAGTGAATATTCCAAATGTTTGCAAAGATATGCAACAATAAAAATCACATTAACGTTTGATTAAAGATGTTTGATTGTATTTTTCTTAGCTTCCATCAAAAAAATACATTTTTCAATGAATTGTCATGCAATGAATTGTCATGCGATTTTCTTAGCCAATAAATAAGCTGGCTTCAACATTGATGATACAGTACCTTAAAAAAATTGTCATGTCAATTTATAAAATATCTTATTTGGCCCGCCTGTAAAAAAGGTTGCACATGCCTAGCTTCAATTTTTAATGGGAAATGTAACATGTGAGGTTGTATCTTAAGTAGCCCATGGTGCAAAACTTATGTGGTAAAAGGAATATTTGGTCATCATTTATCAAAATGAAGGCTGTGCTGACCAATAACTTAATCGTAGGTTAATATTTCCATTAGATTTGGATTTAACATAGAATTTTGCCTTAGAAAACACTTGCATTAAAAAAATAATATTTACCCTACCCTAATGGTAACAAAATAGTAAAAAAACATTTACCATTTGAAATGAAAACTTTTTATTTTTTCTACTTTTTTATCTTTAAGCCAATCATATCAAAAAAGTTGTATAAACCATTTGTTCTTTTGAATTTTAAGTTTTGAGACTTTTAAATTTTGTTAACTACGAATCATCAGTTCTTTACATTTTTTAAATTAATCCTGTTTGGTATTAATAAAGTTAAAAATAAGTAATCTGAAAGATTAAACCTGATTGAAAATGTTGCCAATGGATAAAAATTTTTTACATCCTTCATCAAATTCTTCAACTTTTAAAAGAATTTTCTGCAATGACTAGGACAGGTTTTTAAAGTAGTTTTGTTAAAATTTGATTTATTGCATTCAAAATTTTATAGCATGTTATTATTGCAGTTTTGACATACAGATTTGAGAATTTTTAGATGTTGCAGAAAAGGCAATTTATATTAGTTGAGTGAAATAATTTGTATCTCATTTATGCCTTATAATAAAGGTTTTGATATGAATACTCTTCTAACAAATATGAATGCAGTTGACACATGACCAATTTCAATCAGATTTTTATTTGACAACAATGCTGAACTTTTACAGAAGTTTAAAGTAAAGGACATTTTTTATATTGTACAAATAGAATATTTAAAATATTTATAGATGTTCAAAAAATGCAATATTAATTTTATTGTTCTTTTATGTGCATAAAAATTGATGAGAACGAATTTTAATTTTATTTTGACATCAAATGACTCATCAGAAAGACTCTTTAAACTGAAACGTATGCTAATTTACTTTTGGTAGTGTACCACATTCCTGAAAAATTGAATTAATTGGTTTACGCTGTAGCAGGCCCTAATAATAAATACAAGCAATACATTGTATAATTATTAGTGCTAAATGCGAAAATTTTGATTTGCAAATCATAGTAAGTGCATAACTTGATAAGAAATTTTATTACTGTTTTTTTTGCTGTTTTGTTACAATGTAAACTTGCTAGAAACATCTTGTAACAAATGTATTTAATTGGCATAGTGTTACTGATGAGATAAATTAAAGTTAATTGTTTCAACATTTTAATTCCTGCCAAAAAGCCTGGTAATTTTTAATATGCCTCAAGTATCTTTATGACTTTTCAATTTGTTTTATAGTCAAGAGACAAAATGATGCGAGGTGCTCGTCGTGGTTGTGTACGTTTACAAGATGCTGTAATTGGCATAGATGATGAAGAAGATTCCACTTTTACAATTACAGTTGATCAAAAAATGTTTCATTTTCAAGGTTTGCTAATGCTCATAAGTATAGTGCCTCTGACATTTTTCTGTGAGCAGAAGAATAAATATAAAGATGAAAATAAAAAACTGTTAAAGTTCTTTTTATGACAGGATTTTTTTTGATAAAAGTTTGAAATATTTGTCTTATTATAAAAATGCAAAATAATAAAAAAGCTTAAAGATAAACTTAATGCATTTGAGCTTTACCTAGACTACTTTAAACTAAAATTGCTTATTTTTACCATCTCAAATTTTATTTTTTACCATTGTAATTTTTTAGTTTAAATTTTTTTAAAATTTAGCTCGTGATTCTGAAGAAAGGAAGCAGTGGGTATGCGCTTTAGAAGAAACAATATTGCGTCACAATCAAAGAAAAGTAAAAGTTGAATTTGTATGATTTCTATATTTGATATTCATTTTTGTAAAGGTTTTAAGTTAGCTGTCTTGATAAAAGGTATAGCAGTTTTTTTGGAAGCAATTTATTACTAATAGATTTGCAGTTTTATTTACTTAGCTATATCAAACAGATACAAGGACCATCTGTACCATCATTGGATGAGTTTGACATGAGGTTGGCTGAAGCCGACGCCTATCTGCAACTGCTTATTGACAATATCAAGGTTGCAAATTGGTTTCGTTAAAGTTTTGAATAGATTTAAATCACTAGTAAAATCTGATTTTATTTGGTTCTACTAATTGCTGACATGTTAACCAAAAAAAGGTTATTGACTATTTCTTTATCTTAACAAAAATTTTAATTGTTTCCTTATTTTCATTTTCAAAAAGACTTTAATTTTGTTGCTGTCATTTACAGCTTGTTCCATTTCTCTTTATAATTCAACTTCTAAAGCTTTCCATCTAAAATGTTTCTTTCACTCAGAAAGAATTATGTTTAACATTATTTGTTATTGCCAAAGATTTGGAATGCTCTACCGTTGACAATGTCAAACAAAAAATCAGCAAGATATTTTTATTTAAACTGATTTATCAACCGACGTCTTCAAAGGCATTAAAATGTTCACTGTAACAACTGCTCAAAGCTCGTCATCACTACTCTTAAAAATGCGCCCAACGTCGAATAGCGGGAGGGTTACTTCATTGACGCTACCGCAAGAAAATTAAGTAATAAAAAACAAAGACATAGCGATCATTGAAGAAACCGAACAACTTCCAACGCTTGCTGCATTCCAGAACAGCGAAAAACAAACCCGAGAAGAATCTATTTTAAAAGACACAACAGTCAATCGTATAATTGCATTATCAAAGAATCAAACCAAAATAACCAATAAAAATATTACAGTCACATACAGCAATACACAAAAAGAAACCATAAACATTTTCGGCATACATTAGCCCTCTTCAGATGAAATAAAATGTTTAGTAGTTTTGTGAGGTGATCTAAAGATAGAGGTCAATGACCTGATTTTGATAATAATAATATGAAAGCGAATATTGAACAATTGGCCTTTTCGATCAGGAAGAATGAAAATGTACAATTTGATGAAGATACTTCTGATGAAATTAAATTTGCCTTAAAAAGATTTTCCACCAATGCCAAAAGAATATGTTCTTCGTGCAGAAATCACGCGCTTCATAAGACTTTGAAACACCTCGCAAATGATAATACAATCAAGATCTGCAAATTTGATAAAGGTAAAGGCACAGCAATTCTTGACTCGTCTGATTATATTTAAAATTAGACTCCATAGTTTGTGATCAATCTAAATTTGTACAAGTTAATCAAAATACAAAAGTACATCCTATAAATTCAAAAGAAAAATCTGTTACTTATTTTGTGCGCAAATATTAAAAAAGTTGATCCTGAAGTAATCCGAAAACTAATACCATCTGGCAGCAAACCCGGAAGAATATATGGTTTAGTGAAAGTTCATGAAAACAATTATCTTCTCAGACTGGTAATGTCTATGATTGATCCTCCCGAGTATGAGCTCGCAAAATTTATGGACTCTTCAATTGAATCACTTATCCCTAACAAATATATGTTACGTTCTACCGATGATTTTTTATTGAAGCTTAACAATTCAAATATTTGCTCCGATGACAAATTAGTCAATTTTGATGTCGTGTCCCTTTTTACCAATATACCTCGTAATGAAACTATCAATATTATTGCTGATTATGTTTTTTCAGGTGACAGTACTCATAAACCGCTAATGGATAAACATATTTTTGTAAAATTATTACGTTCAGTTTGTGAAGGGTTGTTTCTTTATAAAGACTGTTTGTATAAGCAAATTGATGGCGTTGCCATGGGGTCCCCTTTAAGACCAACACTAGCTAATTTCTTTTTAGCACACATGGAAACAAAAATATTAGACTAATTGTGTATGTTGACCCAAATTATACGCACGGTTTGTAGATGATTGCTTTGCTGTTTTTAATAATGATAGTTCTTAAGATTTTTTGAATGTGCTCAATTCTCAGCATAATGATATAAAATTTGCTATGGAGTCTGCATTACAATGTATTTCGTTTTTAGATGTTCGCATTAAAGTTAATAATGATAATATTGGCACATGGTTATGGCGCAAATCTACACATACTAGTTTACTTTTAAATTTCAATGCAAATTGCTCTAAAAAATGAAAATCCTGATTAATACTTTGCTTATTGCACAGAGTTAATTAATATGTTTCAACAATTTTTTATTTTTTAATGAAGTTGGTGTGCTAAAAAATATATTTATGTCTAATGGTAACCCACTTTGATTTTTTGAAAAATGTTTCAAAAATTTAATAAAAAATGCTTACATTATCATTCTGCATGTCGTGATCATGTTTATAACCTTAAATATTCCATATTTTGGCCATGACTCCAGACGGTTTATCAATAAAGTACAAAATATTATCAACTCCAAACTTCAACTAACTTTGAAAATAAATCCTGTCTATAAAACTTTTAAAGTATCACAGTATTTTCAATTGAAGACTCGTGTTGCGCCTACACTCAGCTCGAATGTTGTTTACCATTTTCGTGTTCGTGTGATTCGAGCTTGACGTACATAGGTATGTCAACCCGTCATTTGAGCATTAGGGTAGGTGAATATTTGGGCTTTCATTTGAAAAATCCTGCGTTAAAGACCATATTATGTCTTCTGATATTTGTGCTAATCCCAAATTCAACGTAAATTTATGACATTTATGATAACCAAAAAATGTAATTCTAATTTTGAAACTAAAATTCACGAAGCTTTATTAATCAAAAAACATAACTCTCGACTTGATCGACAATTATTTGCAAATGGATCATCGTTTTTGTTCAATACGTTTTAAACTCTTATTTTTGCTATTTAGATTTTACTTGGTGCATTGGCTTTACGGTTTTTGTTTTTTGTTCGCTTGCGCTTGCTTTTTTTTAAATCTATTTTCAACAATTTCTTTTCTGAAAACCTCGTATGACAGATTACGTAATCAGGTCATTGACCTTTCAAATTACCTGAAAAAGCTATTAAACATTTTATTTTATCTGAAGAGGCCTAATGTAAGCCGAAAACGTTTATGGTTTCTTTTTGTGTATTGCTGTATGTGATTGTAATATGGTTAAAAAAATATACTCTCTTTCTAAATTGTATAGCTAATTAAGAAAATTGTAATTGTTCTCATTATTAACTTGACGAGAATGCAAACTGAAATATTCAATTGCAATCGAATAACTTCTTAAAAACCAAAGGGAAAGAATTACCGTCGTTTCTGTTTATTGCATTTGATTTTGAATTTATAAACCCACTTTCTACAAACAATCTTTATTATAATCAGTTTCAAATTTTGTAACATGTGTTTTCCCAAGCTGCAGTATTATGTGGTCCATAGTCATCTAATGTTCACAAAGCGCTGATTGGTTCGGTCTTTGGTATTTTATACAATGTTATGTTCCGTTAACCTAGATTTTAAACTCCGTTTTGTTTGTCCGATATAGATAAGATTGCAGTCAGCACCAGGAACTTGATGTATCAAATCAGAAAGTTCATCTTTTTTTACCGAATCTTGGGGAGAAGGGGCATAATTAACAATAGTATTGTAAGGCTTTAGAGCAGGGGTGCCTAACCTTTTACTCGTCTCGGGCCAAATATTCGTCTGCAAGTTTACCTCCAGCCGCAATCGGTGCAGTAAGCAAAGGGATGTCAAATTCAAATTGCATGGAAGTTAATTCGAAAATCTTTGTTAAAGTGAAATTGATGAAATTTTTTCTTGGTCATTTTTGGTCACCTTGATTTTAGCAATTTATTTTGAATTAACTTCTATGATAAATAGAATTTAAACCACGAATTTAGTTGAAGACAAAAAAAGTTCATCACGCTGTTTTCTAAACAAAACAAAGAATTTTTTACTGAGACAAAAATAATTTTCGAGTTATCTGCGCACCATTGGATTGATCCAAAGACACTGCGATAATTCAAGATGATTGAGCATCTGATTAAAAATTCCTTGGCGGCCACGGATTTGGTAGCTTTGCTTTAGAGCAACTTTTATATCTAATTCATTCAATAACCTTCGAATTTTCTCACTTATATCACGAACATACGGTAGAACTGTGAAGGCAACAGATTTAGTCTCGGGTTTATCAGACCAATTTGAACGTAAATTTACAAATATGTTCGAGGAAAACCACTCAGCATTAAAATTCGTCGAATGTTCATGTGGTATGAGTACGATTAGTGACGACGAGCTTTTAGCAGTGAACATTTTATCTCTGAAGATGTCGGTTGATTTCTTACCGATGAAACGTCAGTTTAAATAAAAATACCGTGTTGATTTTGGTTTGGTATTGTCACCGGTAGAGCATTCAAAGTTTTTAGCAATATTAATGTTTGATGAGCAAAGTCATTACATTTTAATTTTATGTTATATTACCTCGCACCGGATAAAGTGCAATTTATTTTGCTATAAACGATTGAATGTACAAATTTAGATATTTTTTGTATTTATTTATTGTCTTATGAGCGTCTCTATAACTTCCGCAATTTTTTTACCCAAGCTGCCATGCCATTTTATTTTTAATACTCGTTTCAGTCAAGGTACATTATCAAATTCTATTTAAAGCCAGGACTTTGTATTAAACTTGCATAACAAGCGTCTGTTTGTCATTGTGAATTGTCAACGATTAAATTCTCATTTTCAATAGTTTTTGTTAAATAATTAATGAGGCCAAAAAGCAAATTCAATACATTACAATACCATGATCGTTTATTAATCATTACGATGTGGGTTTAATCATTTAGTAGCGCAACATTTGTGACTTTGGTTTTAACTTTTGTGAACTTATTCCTTTATGTACCAAGCAAATTAGCATTTTTTGACTTGCTTAAATAAACTTATGCATCTGAAACAATTTGGGCGTTGATAGGAAAAGACGTTGCTGATTTTTCTACTTTTTGCTTGGCGGCTTGGAATGTCTATGCAAAAGACTTTGTTTTATTTTAAGTCTTCGTGAAATTAATGCTAAATCGTTAAATAGTGGCAAAAGACATTTTACAGCAATTGTTTTTCCTTATTGTTTTTGGTCATGACCAAATTGTAACAAATTTTTACGTCTTAGTCATGTGCCCAATGTATTTTTGCTGGTAGAACATAATAACGAAACGTCGTAGCAGTAAAATTTCAACTTCGCTATAAAAATAGCTTACAGCCGTTTTTATGACAACACAAAAAATATTTCCTTAACTTTGTTACATCATGTTCCTGTTTATTTACATTGCCCGTTATTGATCATAGTTTTGAACAATAAAGTTATTTTCATTATCAGGGAATCGAGAACAAACTGAATGGTATGGATTGCAACGACGGCGGAAGACAGGTATATGAAATAGCTTAAAGCGAATTTACAGGGTGGACCATCATACTGTTAAAGAAGCAATCATTGAAAGAAATAATCTAAACTGTTTATTTTCATATATGTACATTCATTACAATTTAAATTAATCATAACAATGCAAACAACAATAGTTTACAGAATTGTATTCTTTTGCTTTGATAACTCCCCTCAATGGGTGAGGAAGTCTTCCACTGAGGCACGCAAAATATTTTTATCAGTTTCTGACCATGCTTTTAGTAATTTTTGTTTTAGGACAAGGATGTCCAACCTGTGTTCCACTGCTTACTCAAATTTTTAGTTATATATTTTTATAGCTGTATAGCAGCTTTTCTCAAACTGTGTTTCACGAAGCACTTGGAAGTGATTTTTTTAGAGATCAGTGCGTTTTTGAGACGAAAATCGAGGAATCATTTAGGTTTAAAGTGAAGATCTTTTCATGGCCATTGTATTTACCCATGAAATGAGGCCACCTTTTAAAATTTTGTCTATGTAGACTTTTCATTGATTTTAACTTCTTTTGGAACAAAAAAAGAAAAAAATCAATAAAGACTTCCCCTCTGCCAACAAAGCTGCCCAAACTATTACTAAAGCAGTTTTTTGGATTATTTTTAGTTTTTTAGGCCTGGAAGAATTTTTTGAAGTGATTATAATGATACTTAATCATTTTGATGGTTAAATACTGCTTCCACAGTAAATAACTTCTCTTCACTAAAAATGAGATTTTTAAGCATGCCATTCCTGTGTTTTATTAAGAGCTGTTTCAATCTATCAAGTCTTCGATTTTTTGCATGAAAAATCAACTGACCTTTTTGAGCTTATATGAGTATAATTTGAGGTCATCTTTACTTGATGATCTTTATACAATTGTCTCATTGACTTTTTTGTATTTTTTTTGACTTGTTGGAATTTGAAAGTTTTTCCTCACTGCTGTAATGATCAGTTTTTGTATCGTTTTGGACCTCGGACGACCAGATCTAGGAGGTTCATTAAAGCTATCTATCTGTTTACATTGATTTATTGTTTATTTGATTATAAATATTCCATTTAATTTTAAACATCTTCCCATTTCCAGAATCTCACTCCTTTGCTTTTTTTTCCTTTTCTTATTTTTGATTCAAATTTTCTCTTTCTTGTAATCGTAATAGTTAAACTTGTTTGAAATTTTTTTTAAGAATCTAATAAATTAATAGTCAAATAACAGATGAAAAACAAGTTTGCGAAACTAAGTTGAATCAATCGTAGTCGCGTACAAGATGGTACCTTATAAGTTAAGTGATTAGCGCTGCCGCATTCACGATCAATTTGTTACTCAAAGAGCTTTTTAATGAGCGCCATCTGTTCAAAAAGAAACTCCAAAACTAAAGATAACATATATAGTACAATTGTGAATTTTGTAATAACAACACGACAAGGCCCTGTTTCGACCTAATTAGGTCTCATCAGGTGTGTATAATTACGTACATATATAAGACAAATAGTTCGACACTAGTATAATAATATACTGTAAAGTCATATATGCATGCAGTCTTCAAACTCTCCAGCGTACTTCTTGGAAAAGAATTTCTGCTTTATAAAAATCAAATAGTGTTTACTCTGGTCCCATGAGAGTTTTTAATCTGTTTACAAGTGGCCTTTCCACAGCTCGTAGCTTTGCTGACGACGACGGGTATATATACGCTAAATTATAAAGTCTTAGGGCAAGCTAAACAAAGTTACAGTATATAGTTAACCACGAATGCACAAAATTTGGCGATGATTACAACTTCGAAAATCAATGACTTTACAGTATATTATTATACTAGTGTCGAACTATTTGTCTTATATATGTACTTAATTATACACACCTGATGAGACCTAATTAGGTCGAAACAGGGCCTTGTCGTGTTGTTATTAACAAAATTCACAATTGTACTATATAAGTTATCTTTAGTTTTGGAGTTTCTTTTTGAACAGACGGCGCTCATTAAAAAACTCTTTGAGTAACAAATTGATAGTCAAATAACAATAACAATCTGCAGTAAAGAAAATCAAAATTATGAATAGGTTAAAATGGGCAACATATGATAGAAAATCTTAACAGAACTTATAGACTACTCTGTAGAATTAAAACTAACGTTTCAACTTATTTTTAATAAACTTTTCTTTCAGGATGTAGAGGGAGTTTTAGCTACTGCTCAGGTAAGTTTGTTTTAGGTGGTGTACTTTTTTTTTGCTTTTTTTAGTAATGATATTTTCTTTGATAAATGCCATTTTGAAATCAGTATTTTTGTTTCCATCCCGTGGTGCGCTTTATGTAAAAAAGTGCAAATATTAGAAAGATTTTGTTTGCGTCCACGTAGAGTTGCCAAAATCTCTCTTGCCAAAGTGTTGTTGCTTTCTCTTTCACAAGCAAGCGTACAAAAACACAAAGTATTCATCGAACAAGTTTCTTTTTTAAAGAAGCTAGAGCTCACGCAAGAGTAATTTCCGTCACGCGACCTTAGCATGATGGGTTTCGATTCATTTGAAGTATTACTAGATTAATCATAGACAAATATCAATTTATTGTGCAATGGTTTTAAACTGACAGGAGATGGTAGAAGCTGTGAAAAAATCTATCGTTCTTCTGCAACTGGCTAAGGTAGGTGCAGCATGGTTTTATTCTCTTTAAATCTATTATTAGCGTAATTTATTATCTCTAGTCAAGTTAAAACAAACTACGTATTTTAAATTTTTTAAAACAATAACAAATTTTTAAGTTTTACCTCTTTTTTACCTCATAAAGTAAAGGGAAAAGCTAAGTGTTGCGATAGCTACAGAAGTGTAATTGGAACAACAGATGAAAGTTATGGAAAGAATTTTCGAAAAGCGGCTGAGGAAGCAAGTTGAGATTGATGAAATGCGAATGAGATTCATGCCAGGAGAAGGCATTATAAATGCACTATTTTTCATAAGACAAATGATTGAGAAGTACGAGGTCGCAGGAAGGCAGCTCATTTGTAGATTTGTAAAAAACATTCGATCGAGCGCCTAGAAAAAGGATCTGGAGGGCACTTTGACTAAAAGGTGTAATGGAAAGAGAGATTTCGGCCATAATTAAAATGTATAAGAACTTGAGTACAGCACTGAGAGTGGAAGGGGTGAGATCAGAATGGTTGATTTACATACAATATTAGGTCCAAGATTAAGCCTTTCTGTTTGCAGTTGTATTGAAATCAGATAATTAAGGATGTAAAAAGTGGACTTCAGAAAGAATTCCTCCGTACAGATGGCTTGGTGCTTCTTGAAAACAGCTGGAAGGAGGTCGGGAAAAGGTATTCGAGATGGAAGAAAGCTGTTAAAGAAAAAGGTTAAAAGTCAATGTAGGTAAAACAAAAGTACTGGAGAGACTTTTGTACTGGAGAGAGAGAGAGTCATTCAGAAATTGGCCACCAAATATCCTTGTGCAATCTGTGGAAAGAGTGTTGGAGTCGATCCCATCCAATGCTTGAAATGAATTGGTACATAAGAAGTGTTCAGGAATTAAGGGAGCCTGGCAAATGTAAAAACCTTTGAGTGAATTTGTGCAAAACTATCCAGCTTGTTGCAGATTTCTTAAAAACTGTAAACTTGGCTGGAGATATGAATGAAAAAGTGGAGATGTTTTGTGTACAGAAGATGGAGTTCAGGAAGTAGTGACCTCAAGAATAAGAACTGGGTGAAATAGAATAAGTATGTTGTATGCAAGAAAGGTTTATTGATAAAGTTGAGGAGACTGGTATGTAAAATGTATATTTGAAGTGCAATAAGTTAGGAAGCAGAGTTTTGGCTAACAAAGGAAAACGATATAAAGAGAATGGAGTCCCCCCCCAAATGAGAATGCTTTGAATGATATGTGGCAAGACACTGATATATACTAATATGACGGGTGTTGAACTATTGCAGGAATTTTTGAGAAGTCAAAGACTGAGGTGGTTGCAAGGGTGTCCAAAGAAAAAGCCTCAGCTACGGCTATGAAAATTATGATGAAAAATAAAAGGAAAGGAAGGCCTAAGAAACGATGGATAGAGATCGTTGAGGTCTGTCTCGGTCATGAGAAGAAGAGGGTTGCGACTAGAGTAGGCAAAGGAAGAGAACAATGGAAGCGCAGCTGCAAAAAACGGCTTACTCCTGCCAGCAGAGAAAACACGTCGTTTCTTTTACTTCGGGACGAAAATAGATGATTTATGAACAAATTTTTAAGTTAAACTTCGGTAGGCAATTGCGTGCGCTAAATTAAAAATTAGTTTTTCAATTTTGCATGAAGAAAAAAAGCAATTTGTTGGCGACAATATTTTGCTGTTCTGTTGGATCGCTACTAAACGACCTTCGCTATTTGTTCATATTGAGATTGTTTGCTTTTGCTTTGCGTTTATGCAATGTCAAAGTACGTTAACTAATGCTTGTCAAGCAATAAACATAGTTTTACCAGCGTGCTTGTTTTAATCGTAAACGTCGCTTTTGCCTGTTGCCGAGACTTTCAATGCAACAAGCGACTACTTTTTGCACTGTTTCAGGTTGCTGTTACTGCAAATCAATCCACAACATCGCCTCCAATATCAGCCCCTTCTCAGAATATTAATTCCACGTCTTCCGGTCGCCCCACCACGCCAATTGCAAAGGTTCCTAACGGCGATCAAAACGGAACAGAACTTAAGTACAATTCCGAAACAGGTGCCCCCTTTTTTCTGTCATTGTGACGAAATGGTCCAGTGCAATTTCTCGCTTTCACAAGATGAAACCGCAATTTAATCTGTTATTCTTTTAAAGCGGTGTGAAATGCGCCTATATCAGGGGTGGCCAACCTTTTTTTCTCAACCGCTAATTTTATTCAAGTTCAATTCATATCCGCCACACAAACGAAATACTTCAAAATTTTAACTAAATTTATAGGTAATATGGATACATTTAGCAGTTATAACATACAGTAATTGTGTTATAATCATATGCAGCACTTGTAAAGGAAAGGTTTTTAATTAAAAACAATATTAAAAATTAAAATAAACTTTTCGCATTTTTTAGTATGCAGCCATAATTTTATTTATTTTTGAAAATACTACAAATAATATAATAATACAAAGCAGAAAAAAATTTAAGCAAATATAACCAGTTTTTATTGAGATTTTTGACTTTGCTTTGCTTTTACCAAACCTGTAATATTTGGAGTTAAATTATCGCAAAAATGCCAGAAAAATTGGCTTTTTTAGCAGTTTTTTTTAATTCCAAAAAAAGGGGACTAATTTCATTTCCTTTTTTTACGTTTGTTTTTTAACCGATTTTAATAAATTTTATCTTTTCAGAATCACAGAAAACAGATCTTTTTGATAAAAAAAAAAAAAAAATTGTGCAGTTACTGTAAATGTGTAAGTCAATAACACTGAGTAAACATAAATAAAAAAGTTGCTCTAAAGCAATTTACGACCAAATTTTAAGGTCGTACTTTTCAATTTAAGCGAAAAAACGCTCGGCAGCGAAAGAGGATTAAACAACTTAGAATAATTTCCAAACATTTAATATCATTCCTTTTATCACCTCAGGGTGCAATCCGCTACAGGTTGGCCACCCCTGGCTTATATACTAAATTATTACCCTGCTGTTTAAGGGTGGAGTATGGTGTAAAGCAGGCATGTCGAACTCGCGGCCCTTGAACTCTATTGGTGTAGCCCGCCAAGTTTTAAAGAATTTTTTAATCAGATGTTCTATACGAAATCGAAATATTAATTGGAGTAGACCTCGATTAATCCGAATTCGATTTGACAGACAAAATTATTTAAATTAGGCGAAGATTCGGATAATTGAAAGCTTTTTATTAAGAATTACAGAACATAGGAAATCATTTGTACTTTCAGTTTTATCCGAGTTAAGCGAAATTAACCGAATCCGGATAAACCGAGGTCGACTGTAATTCAAAACTAGGTTTCATCTAGAAAAAGACATGGGTTTTTTTGGAAGATCTAATTGGATGTTGAATTATTATCTTTTTCATTTTATGGTCTTTGATTTATAGAATTAAAAAAACTTTACATAACTCTCTGTGTGGCCAAGAAAGGGGTTATCGTCTTGTTTGCCAACCGGATCGCGACCCACGGCAAATTTTTAAGCTAAAATTTCACCCACGCGGCCCGTGTACGCTTACGAGTTTGACATGGATCGTGTAAAGTAGACTTTAATGCGAGACCTCTTTGATAACGTTTTTATTTTTCTGCCCTCACTTGCGAAACAAAAAGAGATTGTAGATTTGACACGCTTTTAAACCTGCTTTTGATCGTATACTCAAGCGATTTTTAGATTGATTTGATTAGTTATAGCAGAAACTAGAAGACCTTTTTATAACTACTATGATTAAAAATATTAAAACTAAGAAAGTGCAATTCAATCGTTTGCTTCATTAGCGCCAATCAAAAAGCTTTAGCAATGATTTGACTAGTTTTTCGCACTTTTGTTACATTTTTCCTTTTTAAGTTCCTGCATCATATGTTACTGTGACTACATTACTGTGACCATAAACAAAAGTGTTTTTATGTCTTTTGAAAAGCTCTTTATTTTTGGTTTGTTTTTCATGCTTTTGCTGTAGTTTTTTTTTTACTAACTTAAATTTAGTTTTTTATTGTCAGAAGAACTCTGTATTTCTTCCGATGCACAATATGTGTGCAATGTACAGTATGTTACTCATTTTTTGATGTTTGTTTGTATTACGTGCCTTCAAATCAGCTTCCTTTAGGATCAGCACGTTTTGGTTATAGAGACTTTTTTATTTAAATTAACTCGCTATGGACTTACGATGTGCGTTCTGTTTAATGTTGTAAACTTCAGTTTATGATTATAACTGGCTCGAGTAGCCGCCATTGTTGAATTTCGCTTGCTATTTCGGTTAATTTTGAAACCGAAATTATTTCAAGCTGGCCTTATGAAATTTGTGATTCTGTAGCAAGATACTGTAGCATCAATCTCAGCTTTTTTACTTGCCTTGTTCTTTTTAAATCACATAGCCTGTCTACTTTAGATTTATACAAATACAGGAAATGCAATGTTGCATCAGAATAACGACCTATCGTCTGTATAAGTTTTGACAGCTTTGATAAATGTTCTTGCAAAAGCTAAGACATGCAAATATTTTCTCGTCCGAAGAGAATATTCTCTTAAAAATTTTAGCGATGGCTGCTTGTGCTGGTTGTCGTCTTTATATCTGTTTGCGTATCTTTATCGTCGCCTTTTGTAATCGCGTATTTAAAGCCGCTGTCTGTACGTTTCATAACTTTAGGTGACACTTTAGCTGATACCGGTGTTCCTGAAGCTCGCTTTCCAACCGATGAAATCCTAAAAAAACCTCCAACTGTGCAAGCCAGCTCTGGTTTGTCGGATTTGTCATCTTTAGACCGCACCTCGTTTTCGGATCCAATTGTTCCTGTTTCTGTTCCGAACCGGAACAATCTCGCGCCGCCGTCCAGCTCAGGCGAGTCGGAGTTTCGGGTTCAACTGTTCGCGGCTAAACACGTGACTTTACTTTAAAGATACAGTGCTAATAATTATTTTACAGTCCTTTAGTGATGTACCGATACTAAAGTATCGGTATCGGTGGTATCGGCCTATTTTTGTGATATCGGCTAATAGTATCAGTATCGGTAAATATAGCCGATACCTGCCGATACTTTTTAAGCACAAAATAAATATAAAATTTTTTTTTGTCGTATAAATATAAAAAATTTTTGATCCCCCCTGGAACTGGATTGGATTTCTAACATAATTAACGATTTCTTTTACAGATTTGTTATAATATTGTAATGAATAATGATAGTTATATGCCTGAAAAAAATTCAAAATGCAATAACAAGCTAGATTTAGTAAATACATTCTTTGGTGTTACTTACAAAAACTTTTACTGATGGTGCTCAATAGATAAAAAAGTATCAGTGGTATCGGCAGTATCGGTATCGACTCTAAATGCTGGTATCGGTAGTAGTATCGGTATCGGCTTAAAATGTGGTATCGGTACATCACTACAGTCCTTGCCGTCTACTGGCATTGTCTTTTTTAAGACTTGACCTGTAAGTCAAAGGTTTTTTCTCGCTTTAATGTGCCCGACCCCCCCCCCCCCCCGCCCCGAATTTGTCCATGAGAATTCAGCGCTGACCTTTGATTAATTATTAACTCGGACAAGTCTAAAAATGGATTGTTTGTCTTCGCTGCCTTTAAAATCTACACTTTCTCATTGAATAAGGTTTTAATTCGATACATCAGAGTACCACTGCTGGCTAGTTTTATTCGAGCAAAGGTTTAATCAGTTTGGCTTCGATTTCACAGGCTTCAAAAAAATTATTTAAGGGCAGTTTTTTCAAAGTTGCTGCGATTTTAAAAACATTGAAAATTTTGGCTTTTGAACGACCTTGAACTGGTCTAATCCAGAGGTTCCCAACGGGCGCGTCAGTTTCCCAAAGTTGTGAAATCACACCTTGTTTCTATCACAAACAAAAGTAGACTTATTTTTGTCTTCACATCTCCAAACAGGGAGATGTACGAAAATCATGCCCTTAATGGAATTGAAAACAAAAAAAGGTCTTCACCTTTGTTTGCAGTGAAATTTTACGACTTTTTTGGTACAATGACTTTTTTTTCGTCTTCGACTCAATCAAGGCCACGATCTTCGTGCATTTCGCTGTGCACATGTGTGAAGACCAAAAAAAAAGATCTTCACTTTTTTTTGTGAAGCAAATTTACCTCGCAAATTATCAAAAAGGAGTTGTTCTTTTATATTTTTGGCTCTAGTGCGTCGTGGAGTTATTTAAATCGGGAACCCCCGGTGTAATCGGGGGTTGCTCTTTTCTACTAATAAATAATTGTTTTGTCTTTAAAATTATTTTCGGTGACGTAGTCCTTTAAAGAAACGACGGCAATATCTCTGATAACAAAGCACCTACCGTATTGACATAATTACAGAATTAAGTAAACTTTTTCGTCATTATAACGTCGATGTACTTTACAGTTCCCGACGTTTCGTTTTCAAGTAGCGAAGACGAGAACGAGTTCTTTGATGCCGACGAAGAGATTTCGTCATTTATCGACAAGTAAGTCGTTCGTGCTTCGTTAGCTTGCTATTTATCGATTTTGCTGATGAATTTCGGATTAAATGCCAAGAGATTAGATTTTGGCAATTCGCTTCTCTCTACTCCTTTGCGCTATTCAATTTAAAAAGCGTATACCACTATGGCAACAAAATGCAAGACATACAGTCTTTCGTCTATTATTCCTGAAGCAGCTTCTAAAAAAAAGCTTGTATCGTAGCTTCAGCGCAGCAGTGAAAAATAAAAAGATAGAAAATTTTATGGGAAAAAAAAACTCAAAAATCAATGTTTTTATCAGAACTAGTTATCTAAAGGAAAGGAATTTTAAAAGTTTGTACTATAAAAATCTTTGTATAGTGCTTGATAATAGTGATGTAATGTTGAATAATCATTAAAAAATCTAACCTTTTTTTAAACTACGTTAGCAGTTCCTAAAATATTCAGGCTACATTGCTTTTGCATATAATTAATATCTATTATGCTTTTCCTCTTTCTAATCAATTTGGGCTCGATTGTGATGACGAAATTTAGGTTTTGCTAAAACTCAGTCAATTATTGCTATTAAAAAGTTTAAATATCTTAAAAATACTTTTGAAAAGCTTTCAAATTTCTTTTATCTTGGTTTCGTATTGGGATGAACCGTTCGCTTTGATCCGCTAAACTTTTTGGTAACCTAAAGACTTGATTGAAACTATTTACACTTCCCATTAAAAGATGTTTGTACGTGGTTTTAAATTTCAATGCAAAATAAAAAATTGTTAGGCATGCTGCCGGCATTAAGATGTAATTTGACTCTTTTTAAGCTGCCTGCTTGTACTTACAGTTCGAAAATTTGTGAATTTGATTGTAACTGCGAATTGAGTTGTCAAGATTTATCAATTTACTTCGGCATTTTAAGTTGTTTTTTTCAAATGCATGCGATATTCTTGGTAAGACAGATTATAAAAAAAGTTCAAAGCGGCAGGGACAGCTCTTTATAGTATTTGTAGACTTGGAAAAAGCATTTGACCAAGTCCCTAGAGAAGTGATGTGGTGAGTACTTTGACGGAAAGATTTGATAGAAAGAGATTTCGGCCATAATTAAAATGTATCAGAACTCAAGGACAGCAGTGAGAGTGGCAGGGGTGAGATCAAAATGGTTTGATGTGAAATTAATTTACATCAGGGATCGATAGTAAGTCCCTTTTTGTTTGCAGTTGCATTAGATGAGATAGCTAAGGATGTAAGAAACAATGTAGGTAAAACAGAAGCCTTTTGTACTGGAAAGAGAGGGAGAGTAATGCAGAAATTGGCCACCAATTATCCTTGTGCAATATATGAAAAGAGCGTTGGAGTTAATTCCATTCAATACAAAAAATGGGTACGTAAGAAATGCTCAATAATTAAGAGAGCTTGGCTTAGGTAAAAACCTTTAAGAGTGCAATATGTGCAAACTAAACCAGGTTGCTTCAGATTTTAAAAAGTAAAAACATGGCGAGAAATCTGATAAAAAAGTGGAGGTGTTTTGTTATCTTGGGGATGTTTTATGTATAGAAGGTAGAGTTCAAGAAGCAGTGACCTTAAGAATAAGAGCTGGGTAGAAGAGATTTAAGGAAGTTGCAGGTGTGGTATGCAAGAAAGCCTTGTCGATAAAGTTGAGGAGACTTGTATATAAAATGTATATTAGAAGTGCCATGAGTTATGCAGCAGAGTGCTGGCCAATAAAGGTAAACAATGTAAGGAGAATGGAGTCCACCTCAATGAAAATGCCCTATGTCGCAAGGCACTAAAGGATAAAGATGACTGGTGTTAAACCATTGAAGGAATTTTTGAGAAGTTGATAGATTGAAATGGTTTGGGCACATTGAACAAATTAGCAAAAAAAAACCTCCAGTTTTGGCCCTGCCAATTACTTTGAAAGTTAATAAGAAAGAAATAAAAAACGATGGATGGAGATTGTTGAAGAAGTTTTGAGAAGAAAAAAAGCGAACTAAGAAAAAGCTAGAATTGAAGAACGGATGCAAAAAACAACTAACCTCTGCAGCAGGGAAAATATGTGTCCCTTACTTCAGACGAAAATGGATGATGACGACGATGACGAATTTAAGTTTTTTGTTTATTTAAAATATGGAAATAAAATTTATTTTGAATTGAAATTCAAAATAAAATTTTACTCCTATATTTTTTTGAATTGAAATGAAATTCAGTCACAGCCTGCTTTATCCTTAAGCAGACTTTTCAAACCACAGTCGCCCTATTGCGACGCCAATACGCGTTTTTGGCTATAAAGAGTTGTTCCAAATCAAATCGGGATATGACAATGTCGCCTTCTGTCGGTTGGCGACAGTTTAAGCTTTTTCCTAACGCTATTCTGAGAACATCGGACTTTATTGAACCGCACAAACGTGGCGGTAGTGAAACCGCATTTCGTTGCACTCGCACCTACCCGGATGTTAAAGTATTCCATTGAAATGATGTTTCATTCTAATTTATGCGCACACCTACACTGCTTTTCTATTAACAACGTAACTTCGTTCATTCGCTTTCTCATTCATAACTTTGCTTGACTCGTCAAACTCAAATCATTGCTACGTAACCGTCTGAGTCACTATGGACAAACAATATGCTTAAAATAACGCACTTAGAACAGACGCTATTGTTGCTTGATCCTTCTATTGACGATTTAGTTCCTGCGTTAAACAATAATTTCTGTTGTTGATTGTGATTTGATGATTGGAGGTTTTAACTTAATTTTTTTTGCTTAATTTGAATTTTGTTGTAGACTAGAGTTTATAACAAGAGTGTAATCTGACAATTGCTTTGAATCGGATTAGTTTGCCTGGCCTATTTGATTTCGTGTAATACATTGTCTCCGCAATTTGCAATGTTTATACTTGGTTTTGTCGAAAGACAGTCAGCTGATTGTCAGTCAATTTCGCTTCGCTTCGTCGGTCAATATTTAAAAAAGGCGAAGATATTTGATTTTGATTAAAATCTATGCAGT
Source organism: Diplosoma virens (assembly GCA_963680785.1). NCBI lineage: Eukaryota > Metazoa > Chordata > Ascidiacea > Aplousobranchia > Didemnidae > Diplosoma > Diplosoma virens. The sequence goes on along the minus strand of OY796880.1, from coordinate 24,783,247 downwards.
CGTTTTACTGCGGTTTTTGAGGTTTATTGTAATGTTCTATCTTCCATGTTAAAATTTTACTGATGCTATAAATTTCTGACGCATTTCGTGTTTTTGTTGTTTTGTCACTTTACAAATTTTTCTTTTACTTTGCTTTATTGGCATTAGTCTGTGTCAGTGGTTTCCAACCGCCGGTCCGCAAAGTATTTTCCTTTCTGCCGAGCTAATTTTAATACGTAATCGTAAGCATTGCAAAGTCGTTACTTTCTGTAAAGCTTATTTTACGCTTGACCGATTCACAACAGGAAGAAAGTAAGAAACTAAACTGGGAATATTTCGGAGAATACGACAAAAAATACTTGGAGCTTGGTTTTACTATAGCTTTTGTGCTTTTGGTTTTACAGTAGCTTAATGTAACGATCGCCACGACTCTTATGTTTGGTTTGCTCCCAAATTCTCTCAAATGACGCTATGAAACCTTCCAAACTTTTTTGTCACTTTTATTCAAAGCGCAACAAAATAGCTACGTGAAGAACTTTTTGATGCCTCGTTACCTCACATATTGGCAGGGAAAAACATTGCTTTTGTATGTAAATAGATTGACATTTTGTTGTTTGAGTTTATTTGATCTCCACTTTGTTGTAAATTTTGGTCTTAAATACATAGCCTATGCCAAAATCATGCATTATGTTACGCAACGACAATTTTGGTTAACAAAATGATTTCAAATACCCATTAGTTCTGTTTACTATAGACTACAATTTTTTGTTGCCGGTCCGTGAACATTTTTTAAAATTGTACCTGTCCGCTGTTGTAGAAAGGTTGGGAACAAGGCAAGGACGGTCAAACTTAATCAGGGTATATTCGGCATGTTAGCCTTTCGAGCACATCAATTCATTATAAGCTTTATTTCATTTCATATTAGTTGAATGTTGCTGCAAATTGACTTTGTTCAAATCAAAGCGTAATTGGTAAGTTGTTTTTGCTGGTCGCGCGACCGATTTTAATCCGAAGAACACGAGTTCGCTTCCTCGTCGGATGCCGTGCTGTCTTGTTTGTACATTATACAGCATAGTGCTTGAAATCAACAATTTTTTGATATTTTAATGTCGAGTTTTTATTTCTAATTTTTTTTTTTAGAACCTGGTATTAGCAACAAATTTTCCACGAACCTGCTTTAAACTCGACTAACTTTAAATTACAATTAGTTTGTGATTTAAAAAAAATGTTGTAAGGGTTTGAGATTTGTGACTTGCGAGACCGTTTAATTTTTCACTACTGTAGTCCTACTTGCATTCCTATAGAAGAGAAGTATTTCATTTATTTTGCTTTTTTCTCTATTTTCTCTCTTCTTTCTCTATTACTTACGTAAATGCTCGCCAAAGCAGCTTGGTAAAGAGCTGATTGGTACAGAACTTGAATATTGCCGGTAAAAGTGAAGTATTTCGAAGATATTCGTTAGACGCTCACCGAGATAAGATCTTCAGACGACATGCGTCGAAATCGCCTTCGCTAGTAGCAACATTAATAAATCTAGACAACATTTCGCCGGTACATATTACTTGTGTATCTTAACATCGTACCCGCTAAGTTTTTTACCGAAATTGATTGAGACGTAAAAGTTGCTCGTCTTAAAATCGCTATTTTATGTGGACGAAGATTTTCCCGCGGCCTCGAGGTATCTGAGCAGACAAAAAAATAAGTAAGCCTAAATTCTTAGGCGTGCATAGAATTACGTAAAGTACTTTATAATCGTAAATCACGTAAAAGTTTTACTAGATAGCTCTATTGAATGTGATGACCTTTTTTGATTTTCACTTAGAAAATTTATGTTTTGAAAGAAAATATGAAATCGGAGTAGTTTTAAATATTTAGAAATATGGTTCCTGGCCTTGAAATATAATGGAAGGAAAAGTTAAGTCAGAAACATGAAAATTATCACGAAATAGTAATTCGGCAAATAAATCAGCTCAGCGTTGGTTTTCTTTAGCAGAAGCAACGCGCTGATACAGTACTTACTTTCATTTTCACAATGTTTTGTCTTTTCTCGCACTTTTTGTAAATGAAAACAATCAAATAATGAAAAAGTTGTGGTTTTTGAGTTTTGCTTTCCTGTTTTTTTTTTTACTTTGAAAGCATTCCTCAAGCTAATTGTTGTTGGTATAAAAAATTTTCTAGATCAGTGGTTCTCAGACTTTAGTGATACCTGGGTCCTTTTCAGAGACTCTCAAACACCCGTGGCCCCCTGCTTAGAATATTGTCCCCAAAGTGAAGTGAAAACCAAAAAAAAAGGTCATCACTTTGAAACTGCCATGAGGGCCACCAGCTTCTGCTCGTGACCCCCTTTGAGAAACCCTGTTATAGATCAATGATTTTCATAACTTATAATTTTTTTTAAGTATTAAATTAAATAGCTATTTCATCTATCTTTGCTTCAAAAATATGTCGCTTTTTTAAATTTATGAGAAAAAAACGCTGGGATAACCTGTTTTTAATTTTTTGTTTTTTAGTAAAAAAATTTTTTTCAATATTTATGACCATGTATGGTTTTGAATTTGAAAACCAATACCTTTAGTGTCTGCTCATATTGTCTAAAAATTACTTGACGCTGAAATTGCCTTGTTTTTCTAATTTATTTTTGATTAGTATCGAAAACGTCCAAAAATTTCTTTTTTTTTCTTTTTTTTTCTTTTTTTTTGTCTTGTAATTACATTTTTTGTCATCTAAAATAGCATCAATCTAATGAAAACTTTCTAATATATGCACAATAAGTACTTCGTTAGATGGCGTACATGAGCCGAATTCTCTCCAAGTCAGCGTAACTCAGTGCTTCGAACAACCGATCCCCGATCAAAAGGACATGAAATATCTTTCCGATATAATTAATAAATCTTTCGTTCGTTTCTTAGTTCGAGCGCGTGAGTCCGTTCTCTTGTGGATTAAGTGCGATTTAAAAGCTTATACAAAAACAGCCTTGTCATGTTTGAATCGAAACGGAACTGTTGCCTGTCCTTCAACTATCCTCAATTATTTGCTGATAATTTTGCCAAACTGCAAGATAGTAATTAAACCGAAAACGATCCTGCGGAGTAAAAAGAAACTTATCAAAGTGGATTCGGCCAAATTCTCCTGGTTATGTGTGATCCGAACTCTTGTGAAAAGTTTATTACGTTTGTCAGGTGACCCGAGCTTAATTATCAATCGAACAGTTGCTGAATGTTTGTTGGCCTTAAACAAATAAAATCGCATTTCGTTGTTTCAACAAATGACGTCATATAAAGTTGTGGCCTGACTGTTTGTTACCAAGTAACTTTATGATGCGTTCACACTAATCAGGACTAAAACCTTAGCGAAATTTTTGTTTTTTTCACTATTTATTGGCATAAATGGATTTTAAAGCAAGTTGATTCATAGATTGCTCAGTCGACTTGTTGTTTCTTAGAACAGCTACGAAGGCATTTCATTATGAAGCAGCAGTCAAGCGATTTTCCCGATCTATTTATGGAACGGCAAGGTATTGCTGTTTGGTGAAATCTTTCATTTTTTATGGTACTGATACATATTTAATCGGAAATAGCCCGCCCAATTTGACGAACAGCGGAAATCATTGTACCGCGAGACAGCGCATTCCTAACAACAAGATTATTTAATCGACGAAACTTCAAAAAATGTGCTGTTTACAATGCCCTGACTCCTACGTATGCCGCAGAGTTGTTTCATGCCGTTATTGTTTAGTTATCGACGTTACGCTTTGAGTCGTCTTTAGAAATCACGAGTTCAAATCACATTTTTCAGTTATTAAGGATTTATATGTTTTTGCGTAAAAAAAGAAACAAGCATTTACTCATCGTTTAATCAACAATCTAGTACTGTGAAAATCGCCCGCCCTGTGGTAACGTTCAAATGAAAGAATATTAGTTGAAAAGTTATGACGTCGCCGCTGACGTAGCCCTCTATAAACCGGTGACGCTCATTGAACAGCTCATTGTTCACAAAAGACGAGTTTGTGTCAAGTTTGAACAGGACAGTAAGGCTTTGCTTAAGGGAAAGCTTTTATTGACTTTTTGCATCTAGCTAAGACTTGAAAAAATGTGGATTGATGAATTAGATTGTTGAGCATGCGATCAAATATTAGCGGTACATACTTTTTTGATTTTTAAAAATCGCTATTCGAAACACAAGGCTTGTGTAGTTGTGGAAAATGTAGATGGTGTAGACTGTAGAATGTTACGAGTTTAATTGGAATTGTCGCTTCAGTTCGAATTTCAGTTATGAGTTTATGTATGAGTTCTACTTTTAACTTTGCCACTCTGTTTTTTCTCAGAGGTAAGCGAAGTCAAATTATTTTATTTTTTTCTGACCCTTGGTTTGCGGCCGAATGGCGCTGGTTTCAAAACTGAAAAATCTTCGCAGTCGAACGAAGGAAGCGCAAAAGCCAGCTGCGGAAGCGGTGCAGGCTCCCGAAAACTCGAACAATGTCGCTCAGAAGCATCCAGAAGTTCAAAGTTCAAGTCCTCCCGCGGAAGCGACTGAAAAACCGGCGCTTCCATCGATCAACGACGAGGACATGTACATGAAAGAAGAGAGTTACGGCGAGAAAGAAGGTGGGTGGAAATGAGTGCAATCTCCCGCTGCATGTCCGTACTTCGTGTGGAGAGTGTTGGTTTATTAATTATTTTTTTGCTTAAATCAGTTTTCATACCACTTGTGCTTAGTTTTCTGTTGAGGTAGGATTTTAATGCATTTTCTATTCATCTAAAGTGCTTATCAACTGCTTATTGTTTGGTTTTTGCCATGAACCCCACGCATGTTGTTATTTAAATTTGTTTCTAAAACACTTTTTGATTCGGTGTATAGTACATCCCAGGATGTTTACTTTGCTAAAGATGTACTTAAATGTAACAGGCCGGGCCCGACCCCAGCTCAGAAGTCGAGTTAATAGATGGTATCATTGTTATTTTCTGAAAACAAAACGAAATTAAGACCCTCAAAAATAAAAGCATTTGTTGTTTTTTTAAAGTGAAGCAAAAATCTTTTTACTCAATTTTATTGGACATATGTAAACAAAATTGTCTCTCACGCCACCCTCGTATTGAAGTGTAAAATTTTTTAAGAAAGCCGGATAGAATGAATGCAGCTATGTTCCTGTGATAGTGAATGTGCTATGTAAATTTAATGCGCTATGATCTAAAATAGCTTCCTCTTTGCTTACTGTACGGTGGGAAAATGATGTAATTGCTTATGAGCAATTTCAAAAAGCTAGTAGCCGTTGTATTGTGGTCAAGTGACGTCGACTTGAAACTCCTATTCATCTTTTAATTTTCACTAAAAGGATTTTCTTGTTTTGTTAATTATCGAATTTTGCCTTTTAAAAAGATTTTCAATTGAATTTTAATTAAGTGGAATAAAGATTTTATTACCGGCTTGCTTTTGCCACATAACTTTTATATAAGCTCGAGCTAAAAGTCCACTAAAAGCTATAAGGCAGAAAGTATCTGCTGATTTCATAATCTGCTGATTTCATAATCTTAAAAAAACTATGTAAATAGCGCGTAGTTAGAACAAGTGAATCGATGATTAGTTCTACTGTAATGTGTATGTCTCACGTGACTAACCGAGTATTAATTTGGCAGGCGAATCACTCGAGGAGCACAAGAGCGTCATCATGCACTTGCTATCACAGGTAGGTTTACAACCAGCCTATGCTGGCAGATGTTTTAGCAGAATTCTATCGAGACGCCGTTTCTGGATCTCTTTAAAAAGGCGCCAAGAATCAATTTCGTGTTTTCCAAATCTCAAAAACAGCAGTTTAAGCAAACGTCTCGAAATTAATATCACTAATTTAGGCTTTGGAAGTGTCTTTGGTGCTTAACGCATCCCATCTTAACGAAGCCGTCTCTTGTAGAATTTAATTTTTTATACATATCTGTTATAAGATTTTATAAAGCTTTTTGTTTTTGCGCATCAGATACGAACTAACCAGCGGGTGTTGTTTCGCGCGCGATTAGTAGCCCCTGGTAAACCCAGCCACCTTTCTATTGCCGTGCAAGAACCTCGCCATGCACGTCACTCCTGCACCTTTGTTTTTTTTGTTTTTTTTTAGGTCAAGCTGGGCATGGACTTAACCAAAGTAGTGCTGCCAACTTTTATTCTTGAAAAGCGCTCGCTGTTGGAGATGTATGCCGACTTCTTTTCGCACGCCGATTACTTTCTGGAGTGAGTTGAACAATTTTTTTAATTGACAGCGATTACCGCTTGAAGTGCAGTCTTTTTGTAAGTGGTTAAAAAAATTCATTAACTAAATAGCACTTAAGCTTACTTTGGCTGTGTAGAATTTTATCAACAACTGCGTATGTCGGTATCAAGCTACTATATCGTCGTAATTGGGACCTTAAACGACAAAACAATATTTTTTTCTTCGTTTTTTAGAATCGCGCGGAAACCCACGGCAGAGGAACGCATGATAGCGTGTGTTCGATTCTATCTCAGCACGTTTGGAGCTGGGAGAAACAGTTCTGTTGCGAAAAAGCCGTACAACCCGATTTTGGGAGAAACCTTCCAGTGTTTTTGGGACCACGAGTCTTTTCCCTGTGTGACCACTCCTCCAGTTAACGTAAGTATTAGTTAGTTTTCTGTCTCAACATAATCAAACGCAGAGAAAGTTTTACGCCTACTATTTAGATGCGATCAGTAGTCCGAGCACCCCGCAATGATTGATCTTTTAATTAAGGTCGAGTTATTCAAAAGCTTTGTATAAAAAAAAAAAAAAAAAAAAAAGCTTAACGGTATTTTCCCTAACTACGTAGCTTGCAAGAGACATTTAAAGGAGCGATGAGAAGCGTGTGTCGGTGTTCTTCTCTTTGCTTTGCTTTTTTTCTCGTGACGCTTTTCTATCTGTCCCATTGTTTTGTTTAACACCGAACTCTTTAAATTACTTCGACTTTTAAACTCGTTAAATACTTTATGGTTAATTTAAGGTCTGTAGGACAGTTCGGCTGCGTTATTGCAGAATAAAAAAAAAATTCAATCCAAACAGTAGTTAAGCTTCTTTTTGTGCCAGTTTAAAGTAGAAATTGTTGGCACTAAATTCTCGTTGATTCTTGCACAGGTGGAAGACGGTCCAGTTCCTTGGGCGAAATCGAACCAACTGTCGTTTCTTGCCGAGCAAGTGTCCCATCATCCCCCCGTGTCGGCCTTTTACGCCGAACACAAGGATCAAAAAATAAGTTTTAACGGTCACATTTGGACCAAGTCCAAGTTTCTTGGACTGTCGGTCGGAGTGCACAATATCGGACAAGGTAGGTCGTGATCGCTGTCGTCCCGGGCATGATTCTTGCTTTTTGTCGTTTTTCATCACAACTCAGCATCGATTTTTCAAGCCCCGTTCTCAGGCAACTTCTCGGTTTCGGAGTTTTTCCCGCGCGTTTCGACGCGTTGCTTTACGACAGCGTTGTTGACTCTTTACACCCAGCCATCATTGGCCATTCCCTTATTATTTTAAACCTTTGGTCCTGTCCGCGGCGCTTTTCTCGATTATGAAACTCGCGAAGTTGATCCGCGCCCCCGTCCTCAGGAACAGATTGGTTAAACCCACCACCGCAGCGTCGTTCGCATTCACGTTTTTTTGTTGTCAGGTTGCGTGCGACTGCTAGAATTCGGGGAGGAGTACATTCTCACTTTCCCGAACGGATACGGTCGTTCGATCCTGACCGTGCCCTGGTTCGAACTCGGGGGCGACTGCACGATCACGTGCGAGAAGACAGGCTACAACGCCTTTGTCAAGTTCCACACGAAGCCTTTTTACGGCGGCAAAATCCACAAAGTGACCGGCGAGATCTTGTAAGTGTCGGAGCCGCTTACTTTATTGTTGTGTCGTTAATTAGTCGATTCAAGTGTCGATTCAAGAAACGTCGTCGCTTTGTCAATCTGATTTCCATCTATTTTGTGTGAAGTTGATCGAACCAGAACGTTATTTCGACATTGAATATAATTATTGCGACAGTGAAGTCGGTTGTCGTAGTCATAGATATTTTCACGTGATTTATCTCCAGGTCATGTGGTCACGCGATCTCATGAATTTGCGTTGACGTCAAAGCTATTTAAAAGTCATTGATGGTAGGCTACTAATGAAGAACTAACGATCAAATTCAGTAGGAGAAACATACTTGGGGTTTGAAAACGGTTTATGTGTGTCCCTTCATAAGTTGTTTAAAACTGAAGCGAAAATCCCGATACGTACTGTACTTTTTTGAATTTTGGCCTTGTAAATAAAGATTTTATTACATGTATTCACTTCAAGGGCTCCCAACGCGAAAAAGCCACTGTGCACGTTAGAAGGTGAATGGAACTCTGTTATCTACTGCAATTACACATCCGGGGTATGCGTGCGTCGACACGCTTCGCTTGCTTTCGCTTTAATATCTTTGCTTTGTAGAAAAGTGAGCGGTTTGTCGACGTAAAGCGACCGAAAATATCAAAGAACGTGCGTAAGATCGTACATCAAAGTAAGTTGGTCAGGTTTCATTTTGATAGTGCCGTCCGTTCGTTGTGAGACGAGTAATTAAAACGAATAACAAACTGGTAAAAAAAACTTTCAAGTAACGCAAAATAATCAAAAGCAATTTATGAAGCTAAACGACGGCCGCAAAATCAACATTTTGTTAAATCAACATGTTCACGGTTCAACTCGCGCACTGTCGATCGCGTTTTCGACATGACGAAACACTGCTTCATTTTGGTCGATTGCTGTTTAGTGCCCATGGAATCTCGTCGCTTATGGGAAGTGGTCACCCACAATTTAATCAATAATAAAATCGATGAAGCCACTGAAGCGAAGCGAAATCTCGAAGAAAAGCAGCGAAGCGAGGCGAAAGAGCGTCTCGAAAACAACATTGTTTATAAACCAAAGGTAGGCGTCTATAAAACTCGAATGTGTCGCTGTCATCTGTGTTTATTGCTTCAAGAGCGCACGAGGTAGATTTAAAGGCAATAGTCGGACAATTAAAATTTCTCATTGAAAACAAAGCAGTTAAATTTTTGTTTTATAGTATTTTCATGAAGATGGATGTCAGAATTGGATTTTCAACAACATGTTGGACGATCGGATATGACGTGAAACGTTCACATTTTCACTTCCACTTTTGATCGTGTATAAAAGCATGCATGGGAGCCATTGTTCGGCTAGAATGCGATAAATTCTCTTTAAGATTTTCGTTTCGGCTCCATTTTGTCTTGTTTTTCTTTCCGCTTAACGAACCTTTGCAGTTCGAAACGCATGATTTATTCTTTTTATTTTGTGCAATGATATTAGAACATTTGTCGTTGAATATTTAGCTTGAATTACCATTGATATGCAACCAGATCGTTTTGGATGTTGGTTGTTCCCGTTTAAGCTTACGATGTTATTGTTACTGCTTTGAAAATAGAAGAGTAACAAAAAAAATTTTATTATTCAAAAATAGCAGAGTAATTACCCAAGTTCTCACACCTCGATTTTATGAATTTCTTTTCACAGATTTAACAAGGTTTTATTTTTGATTATTATTTGTCAAAATTTTACGTTCTCATCACTTTCGGCTAATTTTTTGCGGTCATTTAGTGTATTTACCTCTTGTGTTCATTGTTGTGTTGTTTCATTATGTTTTATTTAGGTATTTCATGTTTTTTGTTTAACGTTATTTGAAAATCTTTCATTTAAATGTTTTGATTCAATTAAGTCTTTGACCGATGCTTCCCGGTGCTTGCAGCTGATTGAATCGTTTTGGCGGTATTGATTTTTAAAAACTAATATCAATTTTTCTCTGTGTTGCGATTGTGCTTCGCTAAATAAAAGCTTAAGAAGTTGCCGTGCTCTTTGATTTTGTAATTACACCAAGCTTCGTATAAATATTCAGTAAAATTTTAAATTAATTTGCTAATATAAACTAAATTGTAAACCGTTTGGTAAAATTTTGTTTTTCGGAATTAACTGCGACAAAAATAGAAGTTACATGAAAAGAACTTGCGTCAATTTTCCGAATTAGCCAAAGTCATACATCACTTTATAACTCACTTTTCAATTTAAAGCAGCTGTCACCAAACTTTTTTTAGCCAATAGCTACATAAACAACAGCTGAACGTTATTTATGTGGCCCTTTGCAATGGTCCTATTGACTAAGAACAATGGTTATTACGAGTAGGACTTAGGCTGGGTATGAACAATTCATCTAAGCTAGGTGAAGAGCAAAAAAAAACATTCAATTTCAATCTAAGACTTGAAAAGGAGAATATTGGGTTTCTTGATAGAGGCTAAAGCACTTTTCTCGTATTAGCCAATAGATTATAAATTAAAACGTGGTTTTTAAAGAGTGTAATTGCGTTTTTATGTGGCTCTTTCAAAAATATTTTGATAAAAATGCAGTACTTTTTGTTGAATATGCAGTAAATGCTATGTCTATGAAGTAGGCTGAGGCTAATTTGCACTGATGTTCGGTCGACCGAACAAATATATACGACAGGCCATAATCTGGTGACCTCTGATCTAAGCATGGTTTTGTGGCATTGAGTAACAACGCTGGCCAAAAAAACTATGGTCTTCATAAGCTATAAGCAACGCGATAAAGCTCAACACAAGAGTGACAAGACAAAAAGTATCGGTTGGCAATAATTTTTAAAAAAAAAGATGCTCAAGACTACTATAGGATGTGGAAGCGACAGAAAGTAAACCGCTTTCAACTTAAACGGGCCAACTATAAGAGCTAATTTGAACAGATTTTTTTTCTTTTTTTGTATGTTTCTAATCTTTCTAAACCTGTTTCTATACTTAAGAGTCTCTTCAGTCCATTGATTATTTGGTGCAGATTGCCAGCAATCTACCTTTTCTCCCGGAACTCTTGATTGGGAGAGATTGGTGCTGTGTTAAGTACTCAAAATTTCTTTTTTAAACTAGCCCATTTTTTTAACCTAAATCAAATAAATTTACAAATATTTTAAATTTTTATCCAATTTAACTTGGTGGTTCAAACTTATAATTGCGATTCTCTTTTTAAAGATATAAAAAGCATATCAGAGAGTTAATTAGCGAATGTGTTTTTTATAATTTTAAAACTTCTGGGCTGCAGATGATTTAAAGCTATCTTCTAAACAGATAAACGATAATTAGGCCTAAAAAAAATCTTTACTTCAAAATGGTGGTGTTAAGTACATTTTATTTTAAATGCATTGTCAAGCAAGGAATAAAAAAAGAGCTTTATTTGTATTGGTTTCTTCAGACCATTTGATCAAATCGATGATGACAAAAAATGTAATAAAAACAGCTAGGCCAGGTATGCTTGTCATTCTTTAGCGGGCATGATTTAATTTTGTTAGTTAGTTAAATTTAGCTTGAAATATGCTCAAATGGCTATGCTTTTTAACATTCGAGAAGTAAGTCTTATTTATTTCCAACCTTGTTTTTCCTGTTTTTGTCGAATTTCATCAGACCCATTGCATATCCAAAAAGGGGCAATAGAGGGCTATACCCTCGAATTTTTTGTGCCCCCGATTTTTTTCCGTTTTTTTGCACGAAAGTAAATTATCAATAATTTATACAACTTTGAACTGGCGTCGGTTGCTTCCGCTGAAATATGAAGGGTTTAGCTCCTTCTGCGTTCTGTAAGTGTGGCGAAGAGTAGACTGCAGATCACAGACCTATCGCTAACAACAGCCATATCTACAGTCCTCCGAATGGGGTAACGCAGTCTTATGGTTGTGGACGAGAAGATGAAATCCTGGTTGCCCACCATTTTTTCTGACATCTAGCCATGGATTAAGGAAAACAATAACAACCCCAACACCCTACTCCAACAAAGAAGAAAACTATGTAGGTGTTAATTTCAAAAGTTTAAGTAGACCGCACAGCGAATGCCTCTCTTCTTCACTTCTAATTCTTCAACTATAAGGAAGCTATCCGAGCCTTCCCCAATCACACCGCTGGCTTTCACACACGTCTTATGGCTTATAATATTTATTAAAGTTGAGATTTCGATATAAAGGTATAACAAGCTTCCACAAGCTAACGATCACAATTATTTAGTCGACAATACTACCCAAACGATGCAGCTAACGATACAACCAACGTGCAGCCAACGATGCAACCAACGTGCAACCAACGATGCAGCCAACGATACAACCAACGTGCAGCCAACGTGCAGCCAACGATGCAATCGCAAAACGAAGTTTCGCTTGCGATCTACAGTACAAACTCACTCTTCAAACTAAACCAAATCACCCAACCACTTCATCACCAACGACTGAAAGGAATTAAATTTACCAACATCTCAATTTATAGTGTGCTCGCCACTATAAGTGAATCAATCAGATTTCATTATGATCACTGCACGTGATTCGCGCAAAAGGCAGTGAACGCAAACAATAGAATTAATTAAGAGGTTTCAAAAAAGACGTCTATACAGCTAATTAACTTTATCAATTACAGTGCGAGTTCTACTTTTTTTCCTTTTTTTTTATGATTTTAACAGTAGGCTACTGCGTTTTTTAATCTAACTCCGAAATAAACTTTTTTAGATCAAGCCGAAGTGTCGACCTGTATGGGCTACTTAAATTAATTCAATGTAGCCCATTTTTTGAAACAATAAAACCAGAAAAATAAGGTTAAAATGCTTGAAAAATTAACATATTATTGGCTGGCATATGATAAACCCTATTTTGCGGGTAAAACTTCATTCTAGGAAAAACCAACAATATACATTACTTTTGAAAAAGCATATATCAAATTTTTTTATTGTTGTGTCTCGACAATAGAAAAATATGTTATGGAAATTCAATTATTAAAGTTTTTCTCAACAAATAATATATGCTAATACTGCTTAATAAAGACCCTTTTTTGTTTCGCAATTATTTTTGAGCGATTTTACCAATGTCAGAAATAAGCGGACACAAAGAGAATTCATTCTATTTTTTACTTTTTATTTCATCTCTATATTTATTCTTCTGACTCGCAGGAAAGCGAAGAAACCACTTATTGAAAGAATATGACTCATTTTCGGAATGATATTATTTAATACACAAAACAAAAATGACAAAATCGTTTGTCTGCAAAATAAAAGAATAAATAACTGTTCCGTTCTTAAAAATCGCCCCATTATGTATATTTACTATCTCCTGAAAAATCTCTTTAATTTCGCTTTGGTCCGGCTCAAATAGCCGAAGAAATAACGTTTCTATAAGCATTTTAAATATTTTACATTTATTTACAAGAAAATGTCAACACTGCTTAATTTCATGATTCGTAAAGTAAAATCCAGTATATTTGTTTGACATGTGATATTGTGACATAATAGTGGTTGTTTGTGATTGGCTTGATTTGGTAACTTTCAGAATTTTCCAGCAACTTACGACCGATTGATATAAATAAGGCTCGCTCAGAAACATTATTATTATTCATTGTAACAATTGTTATTGGAAATTTGTTAGCTGTGTGAATTCATAGTTTTTGAACGCAAGTCTCTGGTTGCTTACAATTATTGTTGAAGAATTAAGCTATTGAGCTTAACGTACTGTTGATTGTATACTATTGGGGGCTTCTAAGTGGATTGAAGCATTTTTTTAATAAAGAAGTTATTGTGGTAGTCTGAGCTGTGGTTTGGCTAGACTATATTTTTGCTGTTACTGGTTCCTAGGGCAGGTCCAGTAAGAAGATTTAAGAATTTTATCTTGTAGGCTGCCAAGATTGTGTTATCGGTGAGAGCCTTTCTTAACAGGCACCGAAAAGTTATAAGATTAAACACCTTATTGAATAACTAGATCAATATTCACAAAAATTTTAAAAACCTTTAACAAATTTTTAAAAATTTGCTACAATAACAAAACGACTCAAAACTAAACAGGCTACTAAAGTAGGGTTTAAGCTTACTGAACTAACACTGAGACAGCAAACAACTATACAGACAAACGATATTGTGACGCAATAATACGAACTAAGCCATAGCATTTTGTTCCGTTCTTAAAAATCGCCCCATTATGTACATTTACAATCTCCTGAAAAATCTCTTTGATTTTGCTTTGGTCGGGCTCAAATAGCCGAATAAATAACGGTTCTATAAGCAATTTAAATATTTTACATTTATTTACAAGGAAATGGCAACACTGCAGAATTTCGTAATGTTTGGAGTAAATTCTAGATTATCCACTTGACCTGTTTTCACTATGACGTAATAGTGATTGTTTGTGATTAACTTGATTTGAGTAACTTTCAGAACGTTCGAGATACTCACGACCGAGTGATATAAATAAGGTTCGCTCGGAAGCATTATTATGATTCGTTGTGGTAACTTAGTATTGGAAATTTGTTAGCTGTGTGAATTCATAGTTTTTGAACGCAAGTCTCTGGTTGCCTACGTTATCGTGAAGAATTAAGCTGTTGAGCTTTACCTGTTTTTGATTGTATACTATTCGGGCTCCTAAGTGGATTGGGGCATATTTTTTAATAAAGAAGTTATATGGTAGTCTGAGCTGTAGTCTGAAACTATACTTTTGCTGTTAAGGCGCGTTTACAGCCGTTTACAGTACTTTTTTCTTTCAGCACGATCTTGGTTTGTTTTATTGACGCTCAAATTCACTCATTTTTTCTCGAAAACATGAGTGGATTTGAGCGTCAATAAAACAAACCAAGATCGCGCTGAAAGAAAAAGGTACTGTAAACGGCTGTAAACGCGCCTTTACTGGTACCTAGGGCAGGTCCAGTAAGAAAATTTAAGAATTTTATCTTGTGGTAGGCAGCCAAGATTGTGTTATTCGGTGAGCCTTTTTGCAGGCATCGAAAAGTTAGACGATTGAAAAACGTACTGAGTTACTGAATTAAGTTCTACAAAAATTTAAAAAACTATAACAAAATTTCAAAAACTAATTCTGTGGAAGTAACAAAATTTCAAAAACTTTTTACCAGCGGAACACATTTGTACATCCCCCAAAGTTCGTACTCCTACAGCCAAGAATGGTTATGTAGTTGATCCCTTGATCACCCATTGACCAGAGGTCGGATCCAATTCGACAGCAGGTCGTCGTAGGCGAGAGTAATCAAATCATAATCAAATCAAACTAATCAGATCGTAATCAAAATAATCCGCCAAAATTTTTTTAAAGGGCGTGGTAGGCGGGTGAGAGGGCAACGGGGGGTTGCAACTTGCGACGGCGCATTTCGGTTGCAATAAGCACAAGAATCGCGAATATTGTGAATATCTTGGGTCATCCCCGGACAGAAAACGGTTCCGCGCGCACGCCGTTCCACGGCCGACACCCCTTTATGGGCGGCATGTAATGCGCATAATACTTGATAGCGGAGTTGCGGCGGAATCACAATACGATCATTGTATAAAATAACACCGTCAGATATATAAAACCCATCGCGATATGGGAGGTATTGACGAATACCTCCTTTCGGCGGAAAGAATATATCAAAGTTTGATTGTATGGCAGACAGTAAGTCATTGAGTGTAGCGTCACTAGCAGTGTGCCGGGCAATTTCATCCCAGTTTAAAGTCAACTCATCACGCGCATTTTGCCTCACAGAGGCAAGAAGGGCTTCTTCGAGAGAGTCTATAGAATCACGCTAGGCACCCGAAATGGTAGCAAAAAATTCTGATGTGGAAGGGTGTCGCGATGTAGCGTCCGCAGCGGTATTAGTCGACCCCGGCAAGTGTGCAATGTCAAAACGCCACATTAGAGTGCGCTGCTTCAATCGGAAGAGCCGAGTGTTGCTGATTTTATCTAGAGTTCGATCACCGAAAATTTTTGTTAGCGGCTTGTGGTCGGTAACAACTACTAAATTATTATCGCAGCCCTGCGTAAAGTATTTAGTCTGCTCGAGTCCCCAAGCTACAGCTAGGGCTTCTCCTTCAATTGAGGCGTAACGTTGTTCAGCCGACGAGAGAAAGCGAGAGCCTGCGAGAGTTACTCGCTATCCATTGGAACAACAATCCGGAATGGTGGATGGCATGCACAGTGTTTTTCAAGCAGGAAGTATCCCATGCCCCGATTGGACCAGTCCGTCCGTAGGCAAGTACGTCGAGTCGAATCGAAAATTTCTACGCCGTGACGTATGGCGTCAATGATAGCATCTTTCGAACGCGAAAACGCTTTATCAAGATTGTCATTCCACTCGAACTTACGTTTCGGACTGAGAAACGGCTTGAATGGAGCCATCAAGTCTCGAATTTTGGCGTAATTGGCCACTTGATTAATTAGACCAAATAACCAGCTTCTTATGTCCTTGATGTTCTTAGGCGTAGGAAACTGTTGAATAGCATTTAAATACTTAATCAGGGGTTTTACACATAATTCGGAAATGCGGAATCCTGCAAAGTCAACTAACCGCTGGGCGAATTGAAATTTGCTGTGGTTGAGAATGATACCGGAGCGGCCCACAAGAGTAAGAAATTGGATGGTGCGCCACCAATGTTCCTCTTGGTTCTCGTCAAAAAACACGGTGTCATCTACGCATCGCTCCTTGCGCATAAAATCAGACAAAATAGCGGCAAAGCAGAGATTGTAGCCATTTCCCGAAGAAAGAAAACCTTGTGGTGCCCTTGTATATCGCCATCGTCCAAATGGTGTAATGAAGGTGGTAAGATGACGGTCTGACTCGCGTAGTAGAACGCTGTGGTACCCATTCCAAGCGTCAGTCACAGTTTTCCAAGTATTACTTGGTACACGACGGGCTAGCTTGAAGGGTGTTTCCGACGTGAATGCTTCCCGACGACAGAATTTGTTCAGCGGCGATAAGTCTACAGTCCGTCGGGGTGTACCATCATATTTTCTTGTAATCACCATGCGATGGAACCATTTAATAGGCTCTCCGTGCGGGACCTTTTCGAGAATTCCTAAGGCCTCATTTCGAAGGTCTGCATGGACCTGTTATTGCGAATGTAGAAGAATAGAAGCCGGGGTATGGAACGCTCTCGGTTTCGCTGAGAGGCTGACATGGATTTCGATGGGTGGTCCTGCAATGCAATGAAGAGGGCAATGCGGACATGTGTAAATGTTGAGGAAGCGTATCGCTCCAATAGCCAAGTTTTCATTCGATCATTATTTTCGGGAATACAGCGAAATGGTAGCGAACATGGGGGCGGTGGCACGGCAGTACGTTGAGGGCAAGTGCAAGAATGATTTTCATCGTCCGGTGAGGCGCAGCCACCAGTAACAGTGCGCACCGTGATGGCAGCAGGTTCACCAGCGCATTCCTGAGTCTCAGCATTAGCATGTTCGCCCAATGATGGGAAACTGGGGGACAGGACCCCCAGAGTCGACAGTGTGCCGTGCGATAAGAAGAGGGTCTGAATGTCGGCGCTAACGTGGACCATGGTCCAGCATTGCACAACATAACCGTGACACGACAGTTCTTTAACGATGGCAAAGCACGCCCCCGCAATTGATATGGAGGAATGATTGGCGGCCACCAGGTTGGATGCAGGGGTCAGAATGTCATGTGAGAAGCCATACTTCACGAATTCGTCCAGAGACCATACATTCACTTGGGCGCCTGTGTCAGCGATAGCGGTGACATTAGTAGCACCGACTGATGTGGATTCGCCATAAACCTGAGCACGATCGACTGAAATTGTTACCTGGACCTTAAGGTGCTCTCTCATATGTGCTGTTGCCCACTGTCCGTCTTTGAATATATTACTGGAAACTGCTTTAGACAATGACATAACCAGGGCTGCGAACTCGAACTCGAACTCGAACTCAAAGAACTCGGCAATTTTGGCCGAACTCGAACTCGAACTCGAAAAATAAAAATTTCTTAACTCGAACTTGAACTCGAACTCGAAAAAAGTTTGTGGAGTTTGAGTTCATTTAATGAGTAAATTTGACTATAATATTTCTCAGCGATGGTGCCCAATTATAATTTGCTACCCTCTTTTATTTTGTTTAATAATAGATTAAAATTGGTAACATTGATGACAAAGCAATTTTTAACATGTGCTCAGTTTTTCGCGGTTGAATTATCCTCTTAACTCTATTTCGACTGTATTTTTTCAACTCTATTTTGTGAACTCGAACTCGAACTCGAACTCAAAAAATTGAAATTTAAAGAACTCGAACTCGAACTCGGACTTGCAATTTTTTTGTGAACTCGAACTCGAACTTGAACTCGATTAAAAATGCTTCGAGTTCGCAGCCCTGGACATAACTATGGTATTGACTGGAGCTGTAGATAAAAAGTTATAACAAATTAATCACTTGAGTGAAAAAAACTTTACGTCGCAAAACTGAAAAAATGCATCTACATCAATGCTTCTCAACCTTTTTTATTCTGCGGCCCACATTTTGCCAAGGATTTGCTTTGGGCCCCACTTTTACCGAGAATTTAGTTTAGAACTCAGGAATAGACATAACTGAAAACAGCAAAATTACAAAAAACAATAAACATGCAATTTATTTTTTATGCGAAACTTGAGGTTGCTTACTGGATATGATAAGATCAAATCGAGGCTTGATAGGAAACAAGCTCGCGCGCAAAGTAGCATCCAGAGTTTCTGTGTTACGACTGTTTCGTTCCTTCGATTTCGTATAGGTTACAGTTGAAAAGCCAGATTCGCATAGATAAATGGTGGTAAATGCCAATAGAAATCCTATAGCGCGTTCTGATAATGAAAAATATTTCTTACTTGCTTAAATTCAGAATGAAGGAAGATCTACTTCTTGATATCGAAGTTTGAGACTTCTGTCTTCAGAAAGTTCAATGAGTTCATTTTCAAGTTTCAAGGGCAAAGCCACATCTTCTGTTGCAGAATTAACAGTAAATGGATCCATAATCCATAAGTTTTCAGGTCGTGGATCCTCAGGAAAAAAAGAATCAAACTTGTGCGACAATTGAGTCAGATGCTGAATTATTGGTTCAGATGTATCCACATGAGCGGAAGTTTTGATATTTTTGCAGAGGAGTGGAAACGTCTCATACCGCAAATTGTTAACTCTTTTTTTCCGAAGGTCAATCTTTTTCTTAAACCCCTTAATTTTATCAGCAACCAGAAACAATGAGCTACTTCTACCTTGCATTGACAGATTGAGTTGATTCAACTGGTCAAATATACCTAAAAGGTAGGCCAGTTTTGCACAAAAACAATCGTCAACGTAATGATCAGCAAGAAGTGAAAGCTGATCGCTAAAAAAAGTGTAGCCTTCATGTCTCATTTCAAAAAGACGATCAAAAACACGTCCTTTTGGTAGCCACCTAACCTCACAGTAGTACAGGAGCTGCAAGTGATCTGAATTGAGTCTATCACACTTGGCTGCGAAACATCGCGAACTCAGTGCATTCTTTTTAATGAAGTTTACGGTCTTTGCAGCTACAGAGAGGACATCTGTCTCGTTGCTAGGTTTTGTCTGTGGAAGAAGCAGTGAATCCATTTTGTTTCTGCTCTTTCCAGGATCTGTTTTACAACACCACAATGGATACCAGTCATTGATGCAGCACCATCTGTGCACACACCTACACAGTTCTTCCAGTTTAGGTCTTTGAAAGTGAAGTGCTTGTCAAGGCAGCGAATTATCTCATCTGCACTTGTTCTCGTGGAAAGTTCTTTGCAAAAAAGTAGATCGCGCGAATATTACCATCAACACAGTACCTTACAAATACAAGCAATAAAGCTGCATTGCTAACGTCGGTGGATTCGTCCAACTGAATAGAATAGTGAGGATTTGATTCGATTCTTTCCAAAGGTTCACATTCGATATCATCGCTCATTTCAGCGATTCACCTTTTTATAGTGTTGTTAGACAATGACACTAATTTAAATTTGGATGCAGCGGCTTCTCCAATAATTTCCCGACACATAGGGGAAGTAAGGGACCAATCGGAAAAAATCTATTAAAGTTGATTTTCTGCTTGACTGGTTGGGCAATGTTTAGTGTTCTCGAGTTTTTTTTATACTTTGGTCTATGATAAACTTACACTGCTTTGGAAAAAGAAATTCAAGCAGTTGAAAGTAAATTTATTTACTATACAAAATTCACAAAAAAGCGTCCGAATGGTCCCCACCCGTGGGGACCTTTCGTCCACACGTAGGGGCCCTCTCGGACATTTAAAATTGTATGTTTAATAAACACAGAAAATAAGAAATTACAAAGCAAAAATTACAGAAATGGACATTACTTTTGTTCTACAGTAACAACGTTGCTAAACATCATTAATGTATGTGAAAAACTGTCACCAATATTTAAACGCAGCTACAATGCATAAAAAGAGAGGTCACAAGCAAACTTGAAAACGCCACAAAGTCGTTTGGTCGTAGCAACGGACGTTGATTTTGGTAGTAGCTTAACAATATCATTCAGTTGAACAGATGCAATATCGACCTTTTCAGGAAACTGAAAACCATGTTTGATTTTCTCCGATTGCTTCATAAAATTTACCTCATAGTCACCATCCTCATCCGACCCATTACATATTTTTCCAATAAAATTTTTATGTTTTACCTCCGCTGAAAAAACTTCTACCACAGCAAAATCTCCAATTTTTATACGGCATTCCACAGAGCCTCGACTACTGGTAGTGGCGCTAATTGTACTCGTGCTGGATTCATTGTCACTTGTATTTTCAATAGTAAATGCTTTATGAAACGCATGGCCTGACAATTCTGCAACTTCATAAATTGAGAAGGGTTTTCCAAGATTTGATGTCATCCATGAATCGCAAAAAGAAGAATAGTAGCGTTTGAATGGCCCATGCACTCCAATATCAAGTGGTTGTAGGTTGTGGCTACAATGCAGTGGGAATGTAAGTAAACACAGCCCATTCTCTTTTGCCATATTGATTGCTTCAATTGAGAGGTGGCTGATGTGATTATCCATAAGAAGTAGACCAGGATTGCTCTTACTTATTTTCATAAATTTAATAAAATGGCCCAATGTTTCTGCAAAAAGATCACCAGTCATCCACCCAGATGGATATGCCAAGCCTAAGCTACCTGCCAGAGCATCCTTCAACATATAATTTTTAAAGTGGACTCGTGGGAAAATGTAAACTGGTGGAAGTGCATTGCCAATCGCGTTGATGCAACAACACATTGTCACTGACACTCCCCGCTCATTTTTGGTTCTACTCCTTTTTTTACCAGAATTTTGCTTGGCTTGACAACCGTAGATATTCCTGTCTCGTCTAAGTTCCAAATATTTTGGGGAGAGTACCATCTCTAAGAAGAGCTTCTAATTTACAAAAAAAGTTGTCAACAGCAGGGCGATTAAATCTTACTGATCGAGCCAAACTTGTTGATTCTGGATTGCGAAATGATAATTTTCCGGATCTTTTGCGAAATCCACGAAGCCAGTCTTCTCTTGCAGCTTTTTTCTCGGTCCAGCTTTTAGGCGTAGGGATCTTTTTTGTTTTAGCAGATTTATACGCTAGTTGTCGCACCTGGAGTTTAGTTAGACCATAAAACATCTTCGAAACATGAAAAATATAATGTTCTAAGGCCTTTTCTTCATTAGAGTCGAATACCTGTAAATAAAGCAATGTAATAAGTCCAAAGTTAATAAAGACAAATTAACTTTTGTGATACGCACTTACAGTCATTAAAAAAAGCGAGCAGCTTTCAACTTAAACGATAGAACATGAAAAAAATTATTGTTGATATTACAAAAGCTGATTTAATATCAATCTACCTGCATCGTTGTCATGGACATCTTTTGCACAGACTTTTTCCCACTCATCTTAGCCCGCCTAATATAATCTGCCAGAGTGGATTTGGGGACATGGAATTCTTTGGCCGCCTTTCTAATGCTTATTCCATCTTCAAGTGTGCTCTTTAAAGCGAGTTGAAGTTGATCATCAGTAAACAAACCATATTTCTTTTTTAGTTTTTTAAATTTAAGCATTGTAAAATTAATAGCCTTTTCTTAATGTATTTTTGCCAAAAAAATAGACATCAATTACGTTTTACAGAAATGGGGACCATTCGGACAGTGTCAAAAAAGCATGTCCGGAAAATCCCCTGTCAGGCATATTGAACACAATTACAAATTTCACCAGTATACTGATATACAATAAGTTTTCACTTGATTTACTTCTGTGACTATAGCTCAGTCCTACATTTTAACATAGAATGAACTACAGTAACTAGTATATCTGGGTTATCTTAAAAATTATAATATTTCTGACTGCTTTTTTTTTACCTTGAAGCATTAAAAACACACGCTTCACGCTCAATCCTAAAACAAACATGTGCACTAGCAACAAATAAAATCTCGGTTCCAGAGCAGCAATAGTTAAATAAATAAACCACGTGATGGCGGAAATACGTCACTGTCCGATTGGTCCCAGTGTCCGATTGGTGCCACATCTCCCCTATCAATAGCACAGAGTAGAATAAGTTCAATGCTTTCTTGCTATGAGCAAAACGAAAAGCTACCATATAGCTTGCCATTAATGCCGATTTTCATTGAGTAGTAAATGAAGTCAGGATTCCCTGCTGTCTCTGCATACTCTTTCTTTTTCTCGCAAAATATTCTTATGGTTTTCCATCAACTTCCGGGCGTTTTGAGTTAAGGTGCTTCTGAAACTTTAATGGTTTTAAAGCTTTATTTGACCAGATTTGCGCTCGCTCGCTTTTGGCTCTAAGTCGGTTCCAGCGTTCGTGAATCCATATTTTATGTATTCAGGGTCATAGTTTCTCACTACAACTTTCCTAGATTTTTCAGAACTTTCTCCTTCCTCTCCTTTTCTTTTCAAGAAGCGATTCATTTTACCAAACGCTTACAAAACACAGCTAAAAATTCTAAGTATAATAGTTAACTGCTAAATAATACAATGAATATCGCTATATGCATGCTTTATGGCGAACTAATAGCTATAATTTGAGGAAATATCATTCGTTGCTACCACACTTGTGGCGTAATAATCAAATTTTTCTTTGCTAAATCATTCACTTTTCGCAAGATTATGCAGACTACTTTTGCTATTGTTAAGTTTTTTAAAACTATTATAAAATCTAGGAGCAAAACGATCGGAAGTTCTGCTTAATCTAAGAACAAAAACAATTGCCAAAATAGAGCCAAGCATCTTCTACTCATTTCGCTTTAACTCAATGACAATTGCCACCCGTTGCGGTCAGGTGGTCACAGCTCTACGTAAGAAACTGACACATGCGCAATATCAAAAGGCTAACGGCAATAAGGGAGCAGAATAAACACAGTGAAAAAGCGACAGGCAATTTATTCTGCTTCCTTTGCTGATAGTCTTGTGATATTGCGTATGTGTTAATTTCTTACGTAGAACTGTGGCCACCTGACCGCACCGGGTGGCAATTGTATTCATATATTTTTGTGTGTGCTACATCTAATTTCATTCAACTGAGGATGCTTTGAGTTAAAGCGAAACGCGTATGGGATGCTTAGTTATACTATAAAATCAATATAGAGAATATTGTTGTGTATTTCAAACAGGTTATAATACATCTTTGGCTTTTATAATCCATAACTTTTTTCAAAAATCCTGTTTTTATCAACCAAAATTGAAATGCCTCTGAGAAAATTTCACGGCCCACCTGAAACAGCTTCGCGGCCCACTGGTTGAGAAGCACTGATCTACACAACACAATGCGTATGCTGGCGAGTTGTCCCTGAAATGAAAATTGCGCCAAGTAGGAACGTTTTTTTTTGGAAAATGTAGGGATGTCAGCAGTTTTATATTCCACAATTTTCTTTGTTTCACTGTGTACACTGTTTCACTGTTAACCACTCTCCCCTATATTTCTTAATACTCATCAATTCAGGAATTTTGGAATGAAATGTGCCAGTGCATTTGCGAGTTTACGGGTTGGCCGGTTTATGCTTCAAAAGATGAATAAAAAATTAAAAACAAAAATATTTAATTATATTCGTTTAACAAGATTGGCAATAACCTCAACAGCTGTGGCACAAGTTTTGGTTCTACCAGTTTCAGGCAAAAAGAGCGAAAAGTTTGCTAAAAGAAATAATGTCGAAAAACTGTTTTCGTGGGTTGTACCACATTTTCCACAAAGTCCTGCTTCGTAAAAGTAACAGTTACCAAAATTTCTTTTGTCACAGTCTCAGGGGCCCCTAAAAGTCACGGGACACATAGGCAGTTGCCTACTCTGCCTGATGGGTAATCCGGCTTTGCCGAGCAGGTAAATTGTGAGATTCCTTGCGTGGGGTTGCATTACGACGTGCTCTTTTCGCTGAAAGGCTGACACAGATGTGACCTCGGTCGGGGAGACAGCGTTGCGAGCCATCTCCTTGCTTTCTACTAAGGCAACGATCTCGTTGACGGCGCGTGTGAGCACATCTGCGCTCCCAAGAATTTCTCGGCAAACTTCATCGTCAGCAATGCCAATTAGCAGGGTATCACGAATCATGTGGTCAGTGTAATTGACTTTTAAGCCACAAGTACAATCAACTGTAAATGCACATGTGTCTGCTTGCCGCGCACTCTCACTGCAAATGCGCAAAAGGGTTCGTCTCTTAGTTGGCGCATTTGCATGAGATGTGATCGCAAGACGCCAGTAGTTACTGGGATAACTGCGAGTCGACGCATGGCGGATAGTAACTCCTGCAAAGGCTTAGAGACAATCTCCGCATCTAATTTTAACAAACTATCTCCTAAGCTCTGACTGGCACACTGAAAGAGTTGCGCGGTGGCTGAAGCTTCGTTAATGCCTGATCCTTGCCTAAACATTTGCCAGCGACGAGTAAATACATTCCACGGTTCTAAAGACACGCCTACGTCGATGCTGGGTCTTGTTAGCTTTGGTCCTTCTGAAGGAGCGCGATTGAAATTAGGCTCAGGAGCAGCATGACTAAATGCGTGGCTCTGTAAAATTGCGCAAGCTACGGTTTCTGGTGCGTCTTCGGATTGAAAAGCACAACCCGGGTACGCACAATCTACAGGGTGATTCAGCGAAGTGTGCACAAATACTTTTCTTAGTTTTATGTACATGTATTTCGTCCATTATTAACTTTCAATTATTAACATTTCAGTTTCTTATTATTTAAGATTTAAAATTTAAAATCTGGTATTATTTGAAGTAAAAATAAACGATGAGTAAAACGATCAATGACGTGATAGAAGAGTATTGCAAGAAGAAGCTCCCACCAAGTGAAATTTTCCGGTTGATGAAGGAGGTTATAAGCCGTAGAGGAGTTTATAAAGCCGTGAAAAGGTTCAAGGACACTGGGACTTGTGCTCCAAGAATCAGGAGTGACCCTGAAAGAACCGTAAGGACGAAGAAACTGATCAAAAAGGTCAGAGAGAAGTTGAGGAGAAATCCTGCAAGAAGTGCCAGACAACTTGCTAAAGACTACTCTGTGAGCGTGTCCAGCATGCAAAGGATTCTCAAGGATGATCTCCAGAGCTACCCATACAAGTTCACCAAAAGACATCTCTTGTCGGAGGCCACTAAGAAGAAAAGGCTTGATAGAGCAAAGGTTTTGGTCAAGAAACTTGTCGATGGCATGCAGCCTCAAGTTTTATGGACAGACGAAAAACTTTTCACTGTTCAAGCTGTCCATAACCATCAAAATGACAGGATTTGGCTTCCAGACATAAACATGGTCCCAGTTGAGCGTCGCAGCTCTTTCAGAAGACAAAAACCCGCCTCCGTAATGGTATGGGCAGGCGCAACATCAAAAGGGCTGAAAACTCCTCTCATATTCATTGAAGAAGGGGTCAAGATAAACCAGACCGTCTATAGGCGAATGCTGGAGGAGAAAGTCCTTCCCTGGGTCCAAGAAGTAGTCGGAGAACAAGGAGTTACTCTTCAACAGGACGGTGCAACCTCCCACACGGCCAACTCAGTTCAAGCTTGGTGTCGATGCAATTTCAAAGGTTTTTGGGAGAAAAAGCTTTGGCCACCGTCTTCACCAGACTTGAACCCTATGGATTTTGGGTTATGGTCTATTAAGACAATATTATTAATAATGGTCTATTATTACAATATTATTAATTATGGTCTATTAAGACAATATTATTAAGACAAAAGCCTGCCGTACTTCTCATCCAAATCTGGACTCTCTAAAGCGAAAATTGACATTGGCATGGGACGAAATTGACCCAGAAGTGGTGCGTGCCACATGTGCCCAGGTTCTGCCACGACTTTGGAAAGTAATCAAAAACAAAGGGGGTTATATTGAATAACTTGTATATTTTCTGAAAGCTTATTAAATTTACTATCTTCACAGCATATAACTTGTTTCATTTGACCTAATTATAAGTCCGAAAGATGAGTTTTTATTTGTGCACACTTCGCTGAATCACCCTGTATAACAACCATTAAAACTTAACTAGCCTAAACGATTTCGTCACGAAAGAATATGACTTATTTTTGGAATGATATTATTTAATACACAAAACGAAAATGAACGAAATCGTTTGTCTGCAAAATAAAAGAATAAATAACAAAACGACTCAAAAGTAAACACGCTACTAAACTAGAGCTTAAGCTTACTGAACTAATACCGAGACAGCAAACAACTATACAGACAAACGATATTGTGATTCAATAATACGAACTAAGCCATAGCATTTGTACACTTATGAAGAAAGCGATGAAGCACTAATACAAAGGGCAAGCAATTACACCGACCTACTTCCGGAGATATCAAAATATATTGCTGTCCACTTGAAATTTAATAAAGGTATGACTTTAATTTAGAACTGCTTGCCAAGAACACCAAGCAGGGAAGAATGCCATAAAGTGTTTTTCCCAAGGACACAACAGAATGACGTGATGGGTTTTGAACCGAGACCATGTTGATCATAAGCACGGCGCTTTAACCACTCGACAACGCTGTCGAATAGGTTAGAATTCAGTTAGGGTTGGACTATTTTTGACTTCACTTTGGTTTACTTAATAATATTAACTTTTTGACTTCGCTTGGGTATAGCTGAGTTAGAATTCAGTAAGGGTTGGAATATTTTTAAAGGCTAATAATAAAAATGACTGTATTAGGAAATAAACCGGCGAATTACTGAATCGCTTACTATTGTTCTAATCTCGGCGCCTCGTTTGCTTATTTAACCAATAAAGTATGATATAAACATTAATATGGCAAAATCATTTCTGGACCTTTAAAGTTTGGAGAAAGAGCTCTAATATGCGATTAGAAAATCGAATAAACTGAATACAAAATAAAAAGGACTGGAATTTCCTGACCTGAAGCAATTAGTTCACATTACGTGTCCTGTACCCAGTAAACTTCTGGCTGTGGTTTAAAACTTTGAGTTGAAATCGTAAAATTTAATCAGATTGTTTGAGTGTCCGTGGACTATGTTGAATCACCAGTAGTTTATCGACTTGTTAATATTCAATCGAAACGGATTGCTAAGGTTGTATAAAAAAAGCTTGTTGGCAAACGTAGACTTGTTAAGATTATTTTTTTTCTAATGTGAAATTTTCCCGTTAACACGTTTTGATGCTCTTTTGGTTAATTTTCAAATGCTGCAGTAATTATCGCTGAAGTTTAGGTAGATAATCAAAAAAGTTCAATGCATTTATCTTAAACAAAGTTTCAAATAAATAACCTCAAGGCTGTTAAAGTTAAACTTTATTTTAGTCACAAATGCTTAGTGCTATTATATTGCAAAAAATAATCATACCGGTACTGTATTTTGCTACAACAAATCATTAAACTTAATAGAGCTATATTTTTTTGATTTAATTTCAATGAAATAGATTTACCAGTACAGTATTGGGTAAAGAGTTATTTTTTACAAAAATCACTTGAATAGCTTAAGTTATCTGAATAACCTTTATAGCTATACCAAACATTGGTGGAAATTTTGAAAGTGTTTTGTGAGAAAATTTTTTATTTTTTTATTTTTAGCAAAACATTTCATTAAACTGTAAGATTGCATTGAGCAATTTTATTAATAGTCATTCATGATGTTGGTGTATAGTTTATTATATTATTTTTTTACCTGCTGTTTATATTTAACTTTTTCTAAAGAAATTCAAGTTGAAAGACCTCGAGGAGTATCTTTGACAAGTAAATTTAATTTTAAAACTTAAACATTTATACTTTAAATTTTTAGTAATAAATTATTTAATGCTCATATAGGTTTAGTCATTTGATTATTTTAATAGTTTGATTGTTTTTAATAATTTACGGTACAATACTTAGTAGTGTAGATGTATGGGGTCTTTTCAAAAAGTCCATGTAAGCGATTTTTGTTTGGGATACTAACCTGCGTGCCCTTGCAGTTACTGTCACTGCTTAAGAGATTCTTTTTCTCTTGGTTTCTTTATTCCACCCTGGCACTGAAAGGAAGATTTTTGGTTACTTTCACTGAAAAAAATTGTTTATGGTGACTTCCTGACGAGACCTGTTGTACTGTATGTCGGCAGCATGGTTGAATGGTTAAAGGGCCGTACTAGTGATCACCATGATCACAGTTTCAAACCCACTTGTGTCATTCTGTTGTGTTCTGGGAAAAGACACTTTACGTCACTTTCCTTTGCTTGCTGGTCTTGGCAAACAGTTTTAAAGTCCAGTCATATCTCTATAAAACAAAAAACCCAAATAAAAAATTTGAAGTAAACAGCAATTTCTTGGCATCTCCAAAAGCAGGTTGGAGTAATAGCTTGCCCTATGTATAGTGCCTCCAATGCTTTCTTGTGAGTCAGAAGGATAAATATAGAGATAAAATAAAAAATAAAAATGTCTATTCTTAAAAATTACTTTTAGAAATAAACTTTAAATAGTCTTATACAATTATTGGGTTTAATTTAAGGATTTAATTATTAATTATATTAAACTTTTAAATACTTGAGAGTTCAAATTTATTTTTGAAATATTACTTACTTAATCAAACTATATGGATTAAAAATGTTTGTTGCGTAAATGGCTAAGAAGTGTAAAAAATTGATTGTATAACTGAGATTAAAAAATGTCTTAATTGCTGGTAAGAGCTGTTGGGTGTTAAATCTTCAAATTCTGTACCACCAAACGTTGATCTCATATAAGAAAAAAATAACTTAAGATTGAGTAAATGCAATTACCGAAGATATGCAGTTATATAAAGGTGACCGGGCTCTCCTTTTCTTGCCTTAATATGAATGAAACAGACTCATTTTATTGGATGAAACGGACTGTTGTGGTTTTTTGAATAGTGGTTAAATAAATTTTGTATTAAACTGCTTTAATCTTTTCAATGAGCATTTTGTAATAAAGGTTGATTCACTCTTGCTATATATATATATATGTACTGTACATATATTGCAATATAATATGAAATGCTTGTTAAATATATTGAAATTAAGAAAAAAAGTAATTGAACTTTTTGGAAAGTGCTTAATAAAATTTAAAACATGTACTGTACACGATTTTTTATTTATTAACCCATTGATGCCAAATTTTTTTATATTTGTTTTTACATACATAGTAACTTATTTATGTATGTTGTTCATGAATGTACCCAAAATTTTCAAAAAACAATTTTAGATATTCAAAAGAAGTCACCTACTGTATATAGTAGGTCCAGCACATATGAATACATTTTAGGAAAATAACACATTGTGTTCACCTATGTTTTCTTATTGAAAGATGCACAAAAAAAAGTACAGGGTTGGCCAAAAGTCGCTTTACCTAGTTTTAATAATAATAAACACAAAATTCCAAATGATGCAGCAAAATCATGCAGCATGTCGAGATATCGCTGAGAATTGACCGTTCCAGTATTATTTCCAGTATCGAGTATTCACATTCTTAGGGTGCTTACTTCTTGTCAGTTACAGAGCCAGTCTTGTGAAACTTTTTAGCCAAAGCATGCATTGATTGTCGTGATGGAGGAACGTCATTGGGAAACCCTTGTGCAAATGCTGCAGCTGTAGCTGTTGGATTTCTATTGTGCTTCAACCACTGCTCTACTATAAAAATTTGTTGCTGAAGAGTTAATTGTCATGCCATGCCAATATCGCCAGCAACCATGAACAAAATGACACACGAGAAGCTAGTTTAAGGTTAAATCGACGGGTAAACATAATAGCTAAAAATAGCACAAACGTCATTCTGTTAAAAGATACGATGTAATTAGAAGATAAGATGTAAATTTAATTATGTTTTTGTTTATAAATCATTTTGAATTTTGTGTTTATTATTATTAAAACTAGATAAAGCGACTTATAGCCACCCCTGTATTTTTATTACATGCATATCCTTTAGTTGAGCCATTAGATTTGATTACACTTTATAAAATTGTTAGAACACTTAATTTTATTTAAAGAAAAGCACAAAAAATTTGATAGGTACACATGTACTGGGTGTTTAGTAATTCCTGTGATTAAATTTGAATTTGAATTTTTGCACTTATTTCTTAATTGATTTCAAAAAAGTAAACAGCATCACTTTTCATGTCCATTAGAAGTTAAAGTGTAATAAAAAGTGAAATTGTAAAACTACTGCATCATGTCAAATAATGCGAAAAGAAATGAGATATTCAGAATGCTTTGTGCTGGATCTAGTGTCAATGGTTGACCTGATTCTTAACCGCCCCAACAACCGGTATGTGGACTTTGGTGACAATGTGGAAGACCATGTCAGGTACATTTCCTCAATGAAACATGTGGCCGCAGTGATGTTTTTCAGCCTGGTGTGCAGCAATGAGGAAATCTTGCCCCCATCTTATTTGATGGCAGCTACCAGCTGAATGCCGATGGGTACATCAATGTCGTCACCTTGACCATAATCCCCTGGATGAGAAAGGTGGCTGGCATAAAGAAATTTGTTTTCCAGCAAGATGGGGCCCCCGCCCTGCCCACACAACCAACAAGACACAGGCCTTCCTCAAAAAAAAATTGACTTTTGGCCCAAGTCAATGTGGCTTTTCCAGAGCCTGGACCGTAACCCCCTGGACTATAGTGTGTGGTAGAGAGTAGTGCATGTAAGACTTGGTCACAGAATGTTGAAGAGCTGAAGGCTTGCATCACCAAGAACTGGGCCAACATTGACAAGGGGTATGTTGTCGATGTCTGCTGTGCCTTCATAGGCTGCTAGAGTGCATCATCAAGGCTGAGGGCAGCTACATGATTAATTACAAAAAGTAGGATTAATTTAATTGATTAGTTTAAAATTTTATTAAAATGCCTTCAAAAATAAGCAAGATATAGGGGTTTTAAAGACCAGTATCCAAAAAGTTGTAGGAGTTACTAAACACCTGGTATTTGTACCTTTTATTGCACAGTGTGATATCTAACAAAACATTTCACATATAGAGGCACTTTACATTTTAACACCACTGTGATGGTCCAGACCAGGGCTCAGGAATCTTTTTGGGTATGAGAGCCATAAAAGCTACATTTTTTTAAATGTATTTCTGTAAGAGCCATACATAGTTCCCTCTATTTTTTAGCTGTGTGTAGGTGTGCAGAAATTTATTTGTGAGCAAACTTTGGCATAGGCATACCAGCCAAAAAAAATTTGTGGGATGATGAAGTTTTGCCCAAATTTTGTGACATTTGCCTGAATCATGATTTTCTGGTACTTTACAGATAGGACGAAAAAATTGTCTGTGATTCTAGGATAAGACCAAAAAAAAGTCTTTGCTTTTGAAAGCTTGTGTGTGCAGATATTTTTTTTGTGTGCACTAGTTTATGCTCGTCATCAAACGAACCATATGCTGTTATCAAAAGGTCTAGACTTACAAGTTTCAAGCCCACATTTCCAACCTTGCTTACCATCAGTAAATACAATAAAAAATAATAGGAAAATACAATTCTGAAATAGCATATAAAAAATAGGAGGAAAAGGATTGTTTACATCATTTTTACCCTGTGTGAAAAGACAATCAGATCTGGTGGAGTTAATTCATACACCAGTCAGCAGACCTCGTTTTATCACACATAATAGTCCACCACTTATCACAGAAACCTTTAACAAAGTTCCCAACCCAAGACTTCAGAGCTTCAGAGGCCAGAACTCTAACCACTAGACCATGGCTAGCAATTACAATTTGATCAATTCACAATATATTTATATACAGGGTGTCCATAAAGTTCTGTTACAATTTAAAAAAATCATTGCAAAAGGCAATTGATGAGATATCTCAAAAAGGTTTGTTTTAATTTAATCAGTGTTTCTTAAAGCTTATATTCAAATTAAAATTTTGTGTTTTAGATAAAATTTTTATGTGTTTATTGAATGTGTTTAATAAATCCCCAAAAATGACTTGCTTCAAACAAATGAATTTTTGAGGATGAAACATTCCTCAAACGATTTTGTTTTAGTGACTAGGAGACTTGTCATGTTTCAGGGAAATGAAACAAACACAATGTGAGTATTTGAGAATCAGAACACCCTCATGTAATTAGAGAGTTTCAGCAAAATAGTCACATCAATAAACACATAAAAATTTTATCTGAAACACAAAATTTTAATTGGAATAAAAACTTTAATAAACACTGATTAAATTAAAACCAACTGCTTTAAGATATCTTATCGATTGCCTTTGCAATAATTTTTTTAAATTGTAACAGGACTTTATGGACACCCTGTACATATATGTATTTTATAGATAGGCAATCATAAGTCAACAAACTCAAGAAGCATAAATTGTTGGAATAAAAACACATCGTTTATTCATGTTTATAAAAATTTTGCATTTTAGCAAATGAGTGCTAGTATCTGTCGAAACTACTATATATAGCAGGTTAAAAAATTCCTTCTAGGGCAATCAAAAACACCTTTTTTTTTTAGCATGCTGCACCTACTTACAGTTTGACATTTGTTAGAAATAATAACAGCTGAAAAAGAATCAAATTGCCAAGATTTATATACAATAAACTTACTTGTTTCTTGTTGTCATCATGCACGTGGTAAGTCTAGAGACAAATTGGCAACTGACAGATGGCTGTGTGCAGTGAAATAACCGAAAATTTATCAAATGTGTTCAATAGAACACAGACAAGGTTTATGAAAAAAATAAACAAAATACTTGCAGTAGAATTTAAAATATATGCTAATTTTTATATTACCTACTATATATGGTATATCCATCACTAATGAGTTAAGAAAAAAACAGCAGCTCTACAGCCTGTTTCATCCATTCCTTAATTTCTTAATCAGATAAAACAGGCTGTAAAAATGTTTTTGTCTTAATAAATGAAAAAACAAACAAACTTGTATATACAGTATATATAATGCAAAATTTATTTTATCAATGTTTTCAAACCCTTACAGTCCGTTTCACACTACAGAATCATCAGGTGGATACTTATTCAAATAAAGCAACCACCTGACAATTCCATAGAATAAAACAAAATGCTGTAGTTTTTTAAACATTGCTAAATTGCTCTGATTTTTCATTGAGCATTCTGCAAGGAAGATGGATTCACTTTTGCTATATATATATATATATTATGTATGTAATTTTTTGGGTGGGATTGGGATGTTTATATACCAATTTAACATTATGTATGTATATATACCAATTTAACAGAACACAAATATTTAAAAAAATATTTATTAAAATAGTTCCAACAGAAAATTTATCTTTTAAAATAGTAGTTGTTGGTAAAAATTTTCAGAATCTTTTTCATCTCCATTATTATAAATATAATAAATTTGTGTTTCTCTATTGTAGCATTCTTTAATTGAGTGAATCAAAATAATTATAAGGGTGAACCAATAGAGGAGGGATATTGAGGGGTGAACATAGGGAGGATTATCATCTGAACTGATCAAAATATATACATGGTTAATTACTCAGAGTAAGGAGACCAACCTGGATATAACAATGGGCTTAATATCGCAAGAAGATATAATGAACTGTAGTTGTAAATACCAACATTTTCAAGTAAAGATATTTAAAGCAAGAAAAAATTTTGGATCTTGTTCACTAATATTTGCTATTCAGACTTAATAAACTTTTAATTTTAATGAAGACTGCAAGGTCAGTAATAACAAACAGCGAACAGGACCCAAAATTTTTTGGTAAAATATCAATTTTATTTTGTTTTCACTTGACGTTGTTAGTATTCCAAAACAACTGCAAAAGTATGTTTTTTAGAATTAAATCTGAACCAATAGAATTAATGTCACATTTGGGGAATAAATATAATGTGAAACTAAATTTTAATATTGAACAAAACCAACAAATTTTAAAGAACTGCTCTATAGAACTAGTTTTAGTCTAATTTAAATTATTATTTTTTGTTTTTGGCTAACAAAATTGACTCTAATAATTGATGTAGGATGGCATGTATCAACTTTGTCAACCAAAACATTTTGATTGAGATTATTATTCTAGTGAAATATTGTAAAATAAATATGATACAGTATTTGTTTTATTGGCTAGCAGAAAAAGTTCTATATGATTCTTCAAAGGACTTTACTTGTTTTGATGGAAGTACAACAATACCATTTGCTCTAGTAAATGATGATTTTTGTGATTGTGTTGATGGTTCTGATGAGCCAGGAACTTCCGCATGTCCTAACGGTTTATATCATTGCACCAATGCAGGTTACTTGCTTAATTTCTATGTGAAAAATTTTGAATTATGAATTTTGCTTAGAATTGTTTGACTCCAATGATTAATATTACCTTGGTAGCTTTTTTGAAGTGTTCTAGATAGTGCTAGATATATCTTCTATTACCAAATTCAGTGCAACACCTTACTTAGTTTGCCTTTTTTTACAAAAAAAGTATATTGTCAATGTGTAGGATTGTTACTTTGTCCTACTGGTTGACTGCTTTCTTGTCACAAATAAAAAAAAATTGCTACTTTGTTAATCTTGTGTTTGGCACTACTGTATTGCATTTTGATTTTACTTCTCTTTTGACTGTAATTCTATTTTGTCTTTTTACATAATATATGAAAAACTGCATAATTCTATAACTACAATAAATGAAGTATAACTAATTTAGCAATTAAAGCGGAAACAGTTATCTTTTGATCAATCCTTTGTATAGGAAAACTTATAAAGAAACTATTTCAATTTTTTTTTTGGTCTGAAACTGCTAAAAAAAAACTATTTTTTCTTCAGTGTTTTTGAAATGTCCTACAAACGTATAATTTAATAAATTCGATTTAAATTTTATCCCAAGAGACTATGCAATTAATCATATTTAACTTTTCTTGTATTTAAACTAAAAAGATTTCTCTTATAGGATTCCGTCCCAAAAATATCCCATCATCTCGTGTCAACGATGGAATATGTGATTGTTGTGATGGCAGTGATGAGTGGAAAAACCAGAGCTTATGCCCAAGTTAGAAGCTTCGTTCTTCAATTAATTTTTTTACTATAATAGCGAAAGAAATTCAATTCTGTGAATTAATTAGCAAAAAATAAATTTTTTAAATTTTTACTAATTGATAGAGATAAAAATAAAAATAAATAAAAATAAAAATGATAAGCTTTTCTTGTTCGCCAAATACCGTAATGCGTTTCCAAGCATCGATAGTTTATTACTGTAGAATATAAAATAGTGCAGTCGCGAAAAAAGTTTTTGTTTTAGTTAGCTCGGTAGTCTGCTGCAATTATTTTAAACTTTTTCCAGGACATAATCCAGAAAATTAGAAAACACGTCGGTTTTCAATTTCCGGAAAAGACTTTTATGCCTTTTCTTGACTTTTAAAGACAAAAACAATTTTCCGCTTTTAATTTTAAGCCAAACCCTTCAAACGTGATTCAAGATTCGACCGAAAAAAAACTGCTAAAATTAAAGAGGCTTAGATAGAAGTAATCTACAAATCGGTGAGGAAATGGGAATATTAAGCACGATCGCCGATTCAGCATCATCACATAAAAAAGCCAAAACACAAACGTCTAAGTAATTATAAGTAATAATTACTCGTGCATGGCAATCTTAAGTCGTATTTCTTACGTTTCTCCAAGCTCTGTGAGCATTTAAAAATGCTATGACCCACTAACTAATGATTAGCATTCCTCCTCCATTGAAATCGTTTATTCGTCACCCAGGCGTAATGTTGTTTTGCGAATCCATAACCCGCTTTGCCTAGGACATTTGTATTATACGAAATTTCTTCGTTGGTTCAGGTATAGCACCTATTCATTTTTTGTTAACCGAAGTTGGGTCGCAAAACAGAACACTATTTGTTAAGATGATAATTTCACGTCACTTTTGCAGTAGAATTTTACATGAATGCGCTTTTTTATATTTCGATGGTCGTTTATGGTTTTCCAGACACTTGCATCGAGTTGTGGAAAATTGCGAAAGAAGAATTTCAAAAACAAACAGCCGAAGCCAATGCGGGATATTTGAAAAGACAAGAATATTCGCAGGCTGGGATCGCGAAAAAAGAAGAAAGAAAGGTTTGTAAATTGAATTGATTATCGTGATCCCAAATCTTCACGCCTGCCGGACAAGGCTCGTTTTCACTACGAGCATGGAATGGAGAATTTGTTTCTTTTGTTGATCTTTCCGCGCTTAAAATCTAAGCGAGCGCTAAGCAAAAGAAAAAAATTAATAAAACAAACGAAGAATACTCCATTCTACGCTCGTAGTGGAACGAGTCTGAAAAAAATTCGTGGGCGCAGGCAGTCTGAAACTGTCGTATAAGCTCAAAGGGTCTAATAATAACTTAACTAAACTAATTAAGAATATTTGAAATTGTTCGGTTGGCCCTTCTTTGAAGTACGCAGAATTGAACGTTGAAAAATTCATATAATTAAAGCAGGCAGTGATTAGCTAAGCATGAATAATTTAAACTTCAACAATGAACAGTTTTTAAAAGGAACGATCGCATGTCAAAGAAATTGATGTGTAATTTTCACGAATTTTTTTAATCTTAATTATCGAAAAAAAATTTTGTTTCATTTAAGCTAGAGTCCAATGAATTCAATAAAGGTCTACTATTAATTTCTGCCACCAAAAAACTGTTCTTCATTTTAGTATAGCCGAGTAAACGTTTTAGAAAAGTTTATCCGACTACGAAAATCAACTCAGTCAACTGGAAGCGACCGAAAAGACTCTTCTACAAGAAAAAACAGAAATCGAAGCTAAAGAAACTCTGGCGAAGGAGGAGCGAAGAAAAATCATGGAAGCGGAACTCGCCCGCAAAGCTCAAGAGGAAAACCTCGCCCGAGGCGCCCGATCGTTTGCGGAAATGGACACCGACAAAGACGCCAGGTTCGCGCTGTCAATGTAATTCGATGTTTTCGGTGACAGAGAGCCACTCTATCGGTGAACGGAAAGTCTTTTGTAATTTCATAAGCGATAGAGTCCGCGCGTGTAAGAATTGCCAACTTCTACAGCACCTTTGTCACGCACTCTCTTTTTCAGTTTGACGCTGAGCGAATTTCGGACGCACACCGAACTTGATCCTGACGCAACTGACGGCGATTTCACTGAAGAAGAAGCCTTGGTAAGATGTTTAATCTCATCCAAAATTAATTCTTTTTAATCTCACGCAAGCTATAACTACGAAGCGCTTTTGTAAACCGTTTTTAACAATTAAAAAAATCCAGATTATTTGAGAATATTGTTGGTTCTTGTTTGCTGGCGCCCGGGTTTGATGATTTTTCAAACAGTTACTGCTTGCATTGTTCGGCGTGCGCCAACCTACTTTTTCTTAATCATTTTTCGCTCCAAAGATTGTCAAACGCAAATCAAATCAATTAAAATTCGATAAAAAAAAAAAGCTTCTTGCCGCGCGCGGTGCAATGCATGCAGTTGAAACGACCAGTTGCGCCACCCTCACCGCCCGATCTTCTGTCGCAGACTTACCTCATCCAACCCTCTGTCGATCTCGCGCTGTTCATGGAGAGTGTCTGGCCACTCATCAACACCACGTTCCAGACCGCTCTGCTTCCTCCAGCCGAGGAACAGGAAGATCCTAAAGAGGTAAAAAAAACACACGATGTGTTTAATATTCGTATGAAGTCGTATGGACATTGGGTGTCTCGTTTTTTATCGTGTTTTCAAAAACCTTAGGTTTTTTCCTGAAGGATTTTTTAATCCTGTTTATATTAATAAATCATTTCTTTTTTCCATTATCACATTTTTATTGATTTTTTTTAGTTTTTGAACTGCTACGCCTAGAAAGTCGAAGAAGGTCTTTAACAATGCGAATTCAAAAACCATATTTAAAAGGAATGTTTTGTCTATTAGGAAAAGAATAGAAGTTATTTAAAAAACACGTATCTTTATCAGCAACAGTAAAAATAATAAGAGTAACTTGAAAACATGTGTTTTGAATAACTCGTTTTTTTGTTTTTGCCAAAAGATAAAACTTAAGTATCATTTGTAGACTGATCCGCATCGTTTGGTATATTTTTTTGACTTTCTAGGTTAGTTAAATTTTGAAAGTTTCCGAGGGGGCTTTAAATATTTAAAATATTTTTTAGCCATACCTTTACTTAAAAAATGCTGCGTTTGGCGCAGTTTTTAAAAGTTAAATGTAAATTAATAAACTTGGAAACACTCACCGCCCGGACAGGATCTCTTCACAATAACGCACATTCGGGTCCACCCGAAAACTCCAAAACCAAAACCTTTCACAACAACGATCACGTCATCATCAGGATGTGATGAAAGTCTCAAACACGAAACTGCTTTGCTACCTCAGCTTAAAAAACAATAATATTAAATACAAACTCACGAACGCCATGCCGCAATGACTTGGATCGATCAAGCCGAAGGCCCCCGCTTCACAAGCGTGCGAAACCAACACAACAGAACTAACAAACTTCAAACCTATCCGCATGCGATGAACCACGGCCCCTCCGCGCCACATCGCCCGCTGTGCTTGACGCGAACACACGGATACTGATCACCGACAACCGAACACAAGCACGACACCACTCCACCAGTCTGTAGGAACTCCTTGCGAGCAACAAAGGTCATTCATTCGAAGATTGGGACCGGGGTTTTAAATTTGGTTTTTTAGAAGGTTAAAAGATGGTTCTTCATGGCAGCTTTCATTAAAAATAAAAAAATTATAATAAGGATAAAAATCCGAGCTTAAAGTGTTTGAAAACATGAAAAAAAATGAAACACGCTAGTATTGATTTTAGAGTGAGAATTGAGCATCGTTGTAGTTGCATGAGTGTCGATCCTGGTTTTTCTTAGCTCGCCTTTCTTAGTTGATGCTTGTTTTTTTGTGATCTGAAAGCATATCCTGTGGTACGTAGTCTTTTGCTGTTAGATGTGCTCTCTTGTGTTATTGTTCGTCATTTCGATGATGAAAGATTCTGCAACCTTTATATTTGAAGTCCGTAGATTTGCTTGTTTGTTGTTTAGCTTAATTTACCGGGAATGTAGCAGAGCTGTGACTGGGTTTGCAATCTTGAGTTTTCTATTTCGTATTCATTCTACTCTTTGGTTCTTAGATTAGTTTATAAAGCAAACTTGAACAGATTTTATTTTTAACGAATCGGCCATTTTCCAACGATCGCCGCTCGAGCATTGAATCAGAAAGTGCAGTCGCCTCGCTTCTGTAACGAATCGCTCTGTAGTTTTCAAACCGCCATGCGTCAGACTTTTCAAAGTTTGTCGGTTGTAGTTTTTCAACGCGAGTTTAAAGTCGACAACCTTCGCCTGCAGCCGAACGTTCAACGTAAAGCTTAGATTGAGTTCAAGTCTTTCGCGTGACGTGTGTCAGTGACGCGTCATGACGTTTGTTTTTCTGCCCAAGGCCGAGGATCGCGCGCAGAAGCAGGAGGAAGCAGCTTTCAGAGAGGAGGAGATTGAGAAGCAGATTGCAGAAGGTGAAGAATCAGATTCCGAGTATTCGGATGACGAGAGTGATGATGGCGAAAATGATGATGGTGATGATGATGATGAATATGAAGAGGACCAGGACGATAATTTTAAAGACGAGTTGCAGGTACGAGCATGGGTGGTCATTTTGTTGGAAAATTCATCATCAACTAACCGGCATGCTAGATGTAGCAGTTTTTTTCTTTTTTGCTCGGCAACCTCATTGGCGATAACAAATAACTTTCCTCCACTTGCAGGAGCCACCGGCGCCACCTACTGGTGAAGAACTCTATTACGATGACGCGACGCGAGAAATTATCAAGGAAGCGAACGACGCAAGAGATCGGTACGAAAAAAATCAAAACGATAAGACAAAAATCGAAGCGGAAATCAAGTGAGTGGCAAAATCGGTTTTTCCATCGCGGTCACGATCACACGTCTGCTTTTTAGTTCGTTGAAAACCGCGCTCGAATCCGACTTCGGCACCGACGAAGCGTTTCAAACATTGCAGTTTCAATGCTTCGAGATGAACACTCTTGAGTAAGTTGCTTTGCACGTGAATTCCGCTTTTTTTCGGAATTGATTTTCATTGTGAACACATTGTCAGCTTCGTGCTCGCTTGAAAGGCTCAGTTGAATTGTTGTTGCAACTTGGCCTTAGCTTTCCTAACTTGTTTTAACTCGGACAGATACATTTACAAGCTGTGTCCATTCGATAAGACGACGCAGACGCCGAAAAGTGGTGGAAGTGAAACAAGCCTTGGGTGGGTTCGAAACCGGTCTTACTCGATTGTTTGTGATTAAAATTAAAGCTAGAACATAAACATATACTTGCTTCTTTTGCTTATATCGGGTGATCTTAAATAAATAATCGTTTTGATTTGAGCTGAAGTAAAATTTTAACTAAGAAAAATTTTGTCGTGCTTGTGGAAAAAGATTAAAGTTACGTATTTCAACGTTTTAGTCGGTGTAAACTGAAAGTGGTCGCCGAAAAAGCAAGCGGAAAACGTAATTTTTTGTTGCGCTTTCAAAAATTCCGCTTTCCGCTTGCTGTTTCCGCGTTCGCCTTCAGTTTAAGTCGCCCTTTTGTCTGCCCTGTGCTCAACTGCTCGGCTTTAAGCTTTTCTTGTGCCACAAACCTGTCATTAAAGTTGATTCGCAACATCTAGTCTCAAGTTGCAAGGATTTTGAAGTTTTGTGCCGACTCTGGCGTAGTGACCCGGTCAAATGTTGTTTAGACGCTGGGGGTCGTGGAGCGGTCCGGCTGACTCCAAGTACTCGTCAATGAAGTACGAAAACGGTCAGTCGTGCTGGAATGGGCCGGCCAGGTCTACTCTGGTAAGAATTTTAGTTTTTAAAATAGAAAATGCTTTACGATAATATTAAATATAAGAATGTAAAGGCTTTTTTCTCGAGAGTTTTAGAAGGTAACAATGCCTGGAGGGTCGTAGAACTCAAATAAGAGCTTCATACGTTTGGAAGTTTATGCTTGTTCAAATCCTTTCAAAAGAATCTCAATTTGCACTTCATAACGAAAACCAAGGGTTACCAATTTTTTTCACTGGATGAGCTATTTAGTGCAGTTAACAAAAAACAACCGTGAAAACCACTAACTCTTAGCTTTACAGTAAACTAAAGAATTGAAAATAATCGTCCTTCTAAACTGTGACTGAAAAGTATCTATCTATTTTTGAGTGCATATGCCGACCTGGTGCGAATTTGTTGGATTACATATTAAATTATTCTTCAACACCCATGAATCCCGCAAAGGATAAAAGAGCTTTGCGCTGCCGATCTCTGGCTTTGTTGAATAGAATTGTTTAGTTACCTACTATCGCTTTTTCTAACAAATTCGAGCTCACGAAATACAACTAACAGAGAGAAAAATTTTAGGATTTTGAATTGTAAATACGATATAACTTCATAAATTTTGATGAATTAGTTCCAATAAGCGAAAAAACAACATTTAAATATTATATTTTGTATCAACGCGATTTTTCCATCAGGTCAAGATTCGCTGCGGCGTGGAAAACAAAGTCTTGTCGGTCGACGAGCCATCGCGGTGTACTTACGTCATGGAATTTTCCACTCCGTGCGCGTGCGTTCAATCCCGGGTCGATGCTGTGCCCGACATGCACGACGAGCTTTAACAGAACCAAACCTCCATACCTGAACAACAATTCCGCAGTTTCCTACGTGAAGCACTTACGAGTCGTATTTTTTTACGCAAGCTTTACATTGAGGGCTTACATATTCGCTTCTAAATTCGTTCGTATTTTTTTTGATTGTAACTTTAGGCAATAATGAAGCAACGTTTCTTTTGTTCATTACTTAATGTGCTACTTAGACAAGAAATTAAATATCGCACTATCTGACAACAAAGAGGCAATATAAAATGAAAACGCTCGCTCTTACCGCTGTTCGGTTACGCAATAAAATCGCGAATAAAACTAAACGTATTTTTAATTTTAAACAGCGAATTGGAGTAGCAGGTGGCCGGTTAATTAAATTAACCGCGTATGTTTGAAGAGTAATAATATTCGCTGCAACTTGGTTCTTTTTTAAGATATCTTCTAATAGTTTGTCTCAAGTTAAAATAAACGCTTTAATTTTTTAATCGATCTATCGGTGAACTTCTACACAAGAAGCAGGGACGACTCCAGGACTTCGTCGCTGTTCGGGCTCGTGTTTGATGCTAATGCAACAAGTTGCAAATGCGTTACAACTAGACAGTAGATTATTACTGTAGGTTAAAGATAGTGGCTAAAATTTTGTAGTAAATTAAATATGTGGTGGCAAGACAATAAACTGTTAATCATCTGTTATACCTACAAGAAAACAAAGTTCCGTTTAGGCTCGCTGCCTGTGGTTAACTAATTATTGCTCTCTCACGATAGTCACAATGCAACACAATTTCTCTGACTTTAGTCTCCAGCTATTTCTTTACAACTAGAGTTGGAACATAAAAGTTAAGCAAAGAAGTGTGTGGTTCGACAATCTACGCGCTTGTGAATGTCTCCTTTTTCATTGTTCTAATCAATTCTATTTCTCTAAAGCACAAGTTGAACAGAAAGGTTAAGTAAAAAATGTCTGCTTTGACAATGTACACGTGCCTGTGAATCTCTTTCTTTGCGATGTAGGCTATCTATGGCTATTTCTCAGAAGCACGAGTTGAGCATAAAGGTTAAGGAAAGAAATGTTTGCTTCGACTGTCTACGCGTACTTGTAAATCGCTACTTTATTTATCCTGTAACTAGGGTTTTATTTCTGTGGCCAGAGTTAAACATAACAGCTAACCAAAAAGAACAACTGCTACAGCATACCGTGCCTATT
The DNA here is from genome assembly GCA_963680785.1 of Diplosoma virens. Classification (NCBI taxonomy): domain Eukaryota; kingdom Metazoa; phylum Chordata; class Ascidiacea; order Aplousobranchia; family Didemnidae; genus Diplosoma; species Diplosoma virens. The sequence continues at coordinate 24,740,284 of OY796880.1, read as the reverse complement.
AGTCGTCCTGTCGGTGGTTTTAATATACGTCAGGGGTTCTCAATCAATGGGAAATTTCCTACAAAGGCGAAATTTTTAAAAATGTAATTAAACGTTTTAGATATTAACTGTAATACTACATACCGTATATACCCGTGTATTAGTCGCACTTTTTTGATCTTAAATGTAGTCCAAAAATCGGAATGCAGCTAATACATGGGTATTCAGAATTACCAAAATTTTCTAGAGAAATTTGACTTTCTACAAATTGCACAAGTACATGTAAACAGCTTCGTAACAATCGTAGGTTTCAGAAGTTAACCATGTTTGTGTGTAGACTAACCAACTATGACGTAAGAATGGTTTTTGACTGTCTTGAATTTTTATGAACTTACTTATACGAGGGTCAGTCAATAAGTAATGAGACTTTCTCAATTACTTTGGTGTTCTTGGAGTTATGCAACTGAAATTTTATGTGATGATTATGAATGGAGTTGTCATCTTATTTACAACAAAACTTGTTTATTTTCAGATTACTGTAGGTGTGACGATAAATTGAAATGACTACTAGGCTAGGAAACAGCTCATGCTTGGAACAAAGAGGAGTCATCAGATTTCTGTTGGCAGAGAGTGTAAAATCATGTGAGATTCTGTCTAGAATGCAAAGACAATATGGTCCTTCCTGTATGTCTAGAGCAAACTTCTACAAATGGGTGCAAGCATTCAAAGATGGACGCGAAAGCATTACTGATGATCTGAGAAGTGGAAGACCTGTGGATGTCTCTACCCCAGAAGCAGTACAGGCAGTTGAAGACCTGATCAAATCTGATAGAAGGGTCACTTTAGATGAAATTGCTACAAACTTGGACATCTCCCATGGCACAGTGTACGCAATTGTGCGTGAGAAGCTGCGTTTTTCAAAAGTCAGCTGTCGCTGGGTTCCAAAGATGTTAACGGATGATCACAAAATGCAGCGCCTGATGGCTTCCAGAGCATCACTACGCAGATACAGAAAGGAGGGAGATGTATTTCTATCGAGAATAGTGACAACTGATGAGACCTGGGTCTTTCATTATGAACCTGAATCGAAACGACGATCAATGGAGTGGAAGCATGTTTCTTCCCCAGTGAAGAAAAAATTCAAATCTCAGAAAAGTTTAAGGAAAGTCATGCTCACTGTGTTCTGGGACAGAAATGGGCCGATCACTATCAGTTTCTTGGAAAGGGGCAATACTGTGAACTCAGAGAACTACTGTGAGCTGCTAACTCAAGTGAAAAAAGACATTAAGAACAAACGGAGAGGAGTTCAATCAAGAGGTGTGATTCTCCTTCAGGATAATGCAAGGCCCCACACAGCAGCAAGAACCCTAGCCAAAATTGAAGATTTAGGCTGGAAACTTCTAACACACCCACCCTACAGCCCAGACCTTGCACCATCTGATTTTCACCTCTTCGGCCCACTCAAAGAGAGTATGAGGGGAATTCACTTCCAGACTGATGAAGAAGTGAAGGCTGCTGTGAGCAACTGGCTAAGGACCCAGTCCACGGAATTCTATGCCAAAGGAATAGACAATCTAATATCAAGATGGAACAAGTGTGTTGCAAAGGAGGGAGACTATGTTGAAAAATAAAAAAGCATTTTTTGATTACCAGTCATTGCAAACTTGAGTTATTAAAAAAGTCTCATTACTTATTGACGTAGTACCGGTAACTTGATCTCTCAATTTTGTAAAAGTGTGCTAATACCGGTATGTCTAAATTCTTTAAATTTTATTCGATTTGTGGTATAAGACTATTAGTTTGTTGTAAATCAAAATAGCGTCTTTTAATGTTGAATTTTTACATTTATTGTAATCATTAAAATTGTCAAATTAAAACGCATCTTATATACGGGTCACTATTAAGAGGGGAGATTTTAAACCAGGGCTGCGAACTCGAAGCATTTTTAATCGAGTTCGAGTTCACAAAAAATTTGCAAGTCCGAGTTCGAGTTCGAGTTCTTTAAATTTCAATTTTTCGAGTTTGAGTTCGAGTTCACAAAATAGAGTTGAAAAAATACAGTCGGAATAGAGTTAAAAGAATAATTCAACCGCAAAAAACTGAGCACATGTTAAAAATGCTTTGTCATCAATGTTACCAATTTTAATCTATTATTAAACAAAATAAAAGAGGATAGCAAATTATAATTTGGCACCAACCCTGAGAAATGTTATAGTTAAATTTACTCATTAAATGAACTCAAACATCACAAACTTTTTTCAAGTTCGAGTTCAAGTTCGTGTTCAGAAATTTTTATTTTTCGAGTTCGAGTTCGAGTTCGCAGCCCTGTTTTAAACATTCAAAGACGGCTTATACACGGGTATATACGGTAAATTTTTTATTTAAAGAAGATTTCAAAAGTTCGATTTATTTTGGTTAATTTGACTTCTATGTAAGCGATCGTATTGAGTGAATTATTATTTTGCTTTTCCACTTCATAATGGTTAATGGTTGCTATTTGGTTAATGCGGCTATTAATTTTGTAATAATAGCGATGGTTTTTGTTTTACCTGAAACTATTATTTTTGAGCTTTTTTCATTTGCTAATGCTAATAATTTTGTAATTATGAATATTAGTCTAAAAAGTTTCTCGAGTTTAGGTTAAATTGTAAAAACTTAGTTTCTCTCTTCGCATACTGATCAGGGCTGGGGAGCCAGATTAATTTAGGTTAGGCTCCGATTCCGACTTCAAAGTCAATTATTTTTAAATTGCCACTCCGGTTCCAACTTGATAATACAAATATAAATATTGGAACAAGCGGATAACAAGATCAGGGTGGTCCAAGAGTTTGAGCATGAAGGGCCACATTTTGGTTTCAAAAAATTTGCGGGCCGTAAACGAGAATATTCCATGGTGAAAAAATTTGTTTGGTACATCTGCACGCCAAACACAAGTTTGGATTTGGATAATTTAAAGCTTTCTGTTTGCCTACAACTCAAAAAAGTGATTGTCGTCAAAAAAAATACACAGCACTTTGACACAATAGCAAAACAATGCATTGTTTCTTGATTGTGTCAATGTCCGCTTTAATTTCGCTAGTCGGTAGACGTAAACAGGCATCCAGGGTTTCATCACCCATTCTGTTCCGTATCATTTTTTTTCATTCGCTTCATAATTGAAAAAGCACTTTCACAAATGTACGTGCTACTAAACATGGAGAACATTTTTCATGGGGAAAAGGATGATGAAGATGGCGGTGCCAGGAAGAAGGAAAAGAGGAAGGCCAAGGAGAAGGTGGATGGATTTGGTAAGAGAAGACATAGAAAGGTTGGAGCTAGGGAAGGAGACGGAGTAGATCGAATGAAATGGAGAATTCTGTCGCACTGTGGTGATCCCGAGTAGAGAGAAGCCGAAAGAAGAAGAAGAAGTTTAATAAGTTAAAACTAAAATTTAATTTTTGCTTAATATAAATTATTAAATTTATTAATGAATAGTTTTATATGTTGATTTATATGTCAATACGTGTCGAGTGGTTAAAGCGCCGGGCTCGTGACCAACACAGTCTCGGTTTAAAACCCACTCGCGCCATTCTGTTGTGTCCTTGGGAAAGACACTTTACGACAATTTCCCCTGCTTGGTGGTTTTGGAAAGCAGTTCTAAATTTCAGTCATATCTCTATTAAAGTACAAGCGGACAGTAATATCTTGGCATCTCCGGAAGTAGGTCGGGGTAATTGCCCGCCCAATGTATTAGAGCCTCTGTCGCTTTCCTGCGAGTCAGGAGGATAAATATAGAGATAAAAAAAATACCTTTTGTAATGCCGTGAAGTGGAAATACTTTGAGCAATTCTTTGCAAATTGTCTTGATAACGTGTGTTCTTCAGTGCCCCTGCCTTCACACATATTTCGATTTTCTTTTAACATTACCGTGTGTGTGTGTATTATAAAATTTATGTTTGTGCGCTTGGTAAATAAATATTATTACATTAAAAAAAAAAAAAATAGTAAAGTTTTTTTCAACTTTGTGGATGAAATTAAAAGTTGACTAATATTACAGATGTCGGTACTTTCATTCAAAGCAAAAGAGAAGTAATTGCACTGCTGAACAACTTTTTTCAATTGTAAAATCACGTTGTCACTCAATTCTGCCACTCTTCTGAAAACAGTTTGATGAAAAAAACATTTTTAAAATTTAGGCTAGTTTTTTGTCACCAAAAGGGGCGTCTTAATCGCACACACTTTTATAATTTCTCCGTCAAGAAAAACTTTCCTATATTTAGCGAGCGTTAGCGCAATTTCGTTTTCAGATCTGCAGCTGAATCAGGTTTAGCAAAATCAATCGTCATTTCCTTTTAATTGTTATACTTGCTCTTCTTATTCTTTTAAATTGCTTTCCTATAAGCTTTGTGGTACTTCTCGTATGTTTTCTCGTGTTTGGTACTGTAATGTTGATCTAAATTACAGTGTGCGGATTATGTATGGGAACATAGAAAAGTTGAAATTATTTTTCAGTCAAAGGACCAATTGATTTGATGTTCCGAAATTTTATAGACATATACATAGACATAATAAAAAACATAGAATCATTCAATGTGAGATCCTTTATTTTTCACAACTTCACGTAGACGGCGTTGGAAGTCGGAGCATGCTGACACTATAGTCTCGGGGGGTATTGAAGCCCAAGCTTTCTTCAGGGACTGCTTCAGTGGACAACATTTCGATGGGGCTTAGCACAGGCTTTGCTCTCTAAAATGGACCATATGGAGTAGTCCATTCCGTTTAAGTCTGGACTGTATGGGGGCCAAATCGACTTGTCCCAGAATCCAGGAAAATTGACCGTGAGCCACTCCTGTGTCTTTCGGGCTGTGTAGCTGGGTGCCCCGTCTTGCTGGAACACAAACGGCCCTTTTCCATAGATGGAAAGGACGCAGGGATAAATTTTATCCTTTAAAATTTCAATGTAAATATCTGAATTTATTTTTGTATTGGCTTCAACAAAAATAATCGGGCTTTTGTGTCCATCTGTGGTGACGGCTGCGAAAACCATGACTGACTGCGGCTTTTGACTTTTGAAGATCATTTTATGGTCTATAGGAACGGCGGAGAGATCACCGGAAGAACAATCATTTTGCCTATTCACAGCTGCCTCCACTGTAAAATTTTTTCATCGGAAAAGATGATAGGTGGATGGTCATGGAACTTGACCCGATCGAGAATTGCTTTTGCCTTTTTGCGTCTATTCTCCTTAGCTGTAATAGATAGGGAATAGCGTTTCTGGAGCTTATAATTGCGGAAGTTAAGGTCCTTGTGAACCAGGTTTTGAATAGTCTTTTCGTTTACTTTGGCTTCTCGAACCATCTTTCTCATGCTTCGTCGAGGATTGCGCTTAATTTTGCGTTTCACTTGCTTTATCAGTTCCGGTGTGCGAGCATTTCGGGGACGTCCACTTTTCGGGAGGTCGACTGTCCTACCTGTTACCTTGAATCGTCGTAGGGTCAACCAGACCAGTTTTCGAGAGACGTTAACACTAAAATTGCCGGTGCGGTCATTTTGACCGTTTTTGATTTTTAATCGCTTATATCTCTGCATAGATAAGTCTTAGAATATTGAAACTTTCTGACTTTTCCTAAGTCTTTATCAACTTTTGGCATGTTAATTTTTATTGCAATGCAATAAGCACAGCGGATGTTGGGGGGCGATTTACCTTAAATTACCGCCAACGGTCATTTTGACCGCAAAGCAACTTGTAATTTCTCTACTGTTAAAGTTGCCTTTACAATAAAGCGTTTTATTTTATTATTGTTTCAAAACAATCATGCAATAATTACAGCAGTATCTGGCAACAGTTAGTTACTAGCTAGTTCATAATGTTGAGTCATTTGCAGAATGCCGAGACCAGAACAAGTGAGTAAGTATCCAAGCTCTAGCTTGGCTGAACGCAATTGTAGAAGATGACTCGGGGGATGAAAGAGAAGGTGAAAATGTTGTACAAGAAGAAAACTGGAGATGCTATCTCGAGAAGGAATTTTATGCTTCAGCTCGCCACTGAACTAAAAGAAGCACATGTTCAAGGAAAGACAGTTCAACTAGCCGGAGTTTTGCTTCCACTTTTCAACAATTCTCATTAAAATTCGATCGTGAATGGAAGCAGAAAGCGAAAGCAAAGCCAAGTTAATGTAAGCTGTGAACAAAACAAAACCGCAAAATTCTTTTGTGGATGCCGTAGATCAGTTTGCGGAAAGGGCACAGATTGTGTAAAAGTTGAATGTGTGAACTGTGTAGAGCGCTGCAACTTTGTTTGTTTTTGTATGCTTTTGAAATAGCCGCTTGTGTTTTATGTAAAAACAGCAGTATGATGAAAAATAACCATTTGATGTTTTGAACTTTTTTTAAGGTAAATTGTTTTTAATTTAGTTTGAGACTCCGTGTTTGTTATAAATACAATAAAAACTTTGAGAAAATTTTAACTACGGAGCTAAAAAGCAGGTTGAAGGCCTTTAATGTACTTCGGAGATCAGGGTCTATGCAGTATATTCCAGAATATGATATTAAAAAAAAGCTTACAACGCACCAAACTCACACCTACAAAGATTCAAATCATTACTAGCTATACTACAAAAGTTAAAAAAAACTTATAAGATAAAGTAAAGCTAAATTATTGTGCATTTTTTTGTTTATTGGACAAACGGTCATTTTGACCGCTTGCGGTAATTCTAGGTAAATCAAAAACGTGGTAATTCTAGGTAAATCAAAAACGCGGTAATTCTAGTGTTAAGTGATCGAACAATTTCTTTGGTACATCTTCCTGCTAAGTGAAGCGCCACTATTCTTTCGCGACACGCAATTCGAGGAGTATCCATCAATATTAATTAAATCAATAATGTATAATACGTAATAGTGCATTAACTCTAAATTATTATCAGTAAATTATATGACATAAATCAAAATACTCATGAAATAATAGTTGTTTAAATTATGTTCCCATACATACTCCGCACCCTGTAAATTCCTTCGGAACGAACATTAATTGCAAGCACACCATACACTGTTGTTTAACATTGTTATCTGTGAAGAAATACTGTACTTTGCTTCCCAGTTAGAATTAAATTTTCTGTTTTTCTCTAACAGTTTTCTTTTGACACTCATTTTTGCTTAACTCAACTAATTATTGCTATGTGCTTTTAAATATACATCTAACTTGCAACTAAATTATGGAGTATAGTATCCTTCAGGTACGGCCACAGACAATAAAACTACTTCTTTTACTGTGCTTTACATACTAGAGTACTGGAGTTGCAGAGTTAGCGTAGTTTAGGAGGTTAGCTACTGTAACGTCATAAATTTTAAAAAATTTTGTTATCCTATAATAGTGATATAATGACCTGCACTATGATCCTATGTGACTAACTAGGGATGTGCGGCTATTAATAGTAATATCATAATTTATGATTTTATAATTAATACGACATTCAAAAAGTGTTCGCGGGCCGCGTGCCAGTCTTTGAACCACACTGAACAAGATATTATATCGATCATCAAAAATTTACCAACTTGCATTTTGGTACAACCCTAAAATTATATATTATCCAAGGGCTTAATATTACCCAAGATTCCAATAAGTAGAGTTCTAAATTACCCAAGGGTCCTATGTATTATCCAGGCTTGGAATCAATTATATACCTCAAACAAAAGAAAACTTGATTACATCCAGTACATTCACATACAAAACAAATTTTCCAAACTCAATCATCACCGCAGATGTCAATGCTCACTTGCCAATGGTAGGCTACCCGCTGACCAATGACCATAAAGGAGAACTGATTGAATAACTCTAATCACATCACATTAAACGGAAACACTCTACACGTCTACTAGTCAATTAAACACAACAGCTACTTTACGAGACATTACAGCTTCAGCAGACTTGCATGATTGCACTAGCTGAAAGATCATCATCTCCCTCATTTTAGATCATTACTTACTTACCACCCTCAGCATACATCACAAAATCAAAACAACTCCATATAACTTCACTAAAACAATAACAAACTACCAAAAATCTAATTGGGCATCATTTAAGCATCATGTTGATAATCTCATTTTATATACACCCTATTCCACAAATGTTTATGAGGCAAACAAACATTTTGTCGAGGCAATTCTGGATGCCGAAAGATTCTTCATCCTTAAAGAAAATGAAAAAGCACATTGCACTCACTTTCTCATGCATATCCTCAAGCTCATTTAACAACGTAATCACATTTGCAAACAAAACAGAACAGACCCACAAATCTTTACCGTAACAATCACATAAAAATCAATGCACAAGCACCAAAGAAACACCCGAAAGCAACATCTTGACAAAATTGATCACAAACACAATCTGACCCCCGGTGGCAATTTACAATTTTATACCCATGGAATCATAACCTACATATTTTCAACCGATCAAAAATCCAAAATTTTTTTCTCTGCTCATAAAAATTCTATCACTCAGCTCTTGGAGCGATCAAGAAGCACTCAATGTTAGTTGTCATGGCAAAGCTTTTTTTAGCGACTTTTTATGATGATAAACAAACCAATCTGTTTCTTATTTGTGTTTTCAAATGTAACGAAGAATAAATATAATTGAACTGTTAAGAACTGAGTGAGAATTTTTTGAGCCGAGAAAAAAATTTGGATTTTTGATAGATTGAAAATATTTAGATTACGATTCCATGGGTATGTCACAGACTTTGTTCGGGAATCCCAAAGGACCAGTTGAGCTAGGTAACCCGAATACCTGTGCTGAAGCAAAGCTGTGTCCAAATTTTATTTTATTCCGGCTCAAGAAGTAGTCTTGGGAATTTTGAATCGGTGCAAACAGGAAGAAAGGAAGTCACGTAACCAGGACTTCAAAGCAGCTCCAGCATGGAGTATAAGCTCTGAGCAAATGGAATCAGAGCCCGGAGCTTTACCTGGCTTTAAATGTTGGAGGGCAGCAGAAAATTCTCTCTGTAAAAAATTATCAGAGATATTTACTGGGTCTGCTGTTGTGGCTTTCCAAAGGTCAGACACTTCTTGAAAGACAAGTCGAGATGACTTGCGGTCAACAGCCTCGTATGAAGCGGGACAATGACGAGGAGAGTGTCATGACCTACCAGTAAGGTTGTTCAAAATACTCCACGCTTTTCGACTAGAGTGTGAGAAGTCAATGCTTTGAACTGCTTCGGACCATCGATCCCTCCGCTTTCTGTCAAGCTTGGCAAGCAGAGCTGTAGCAGCCAAACTTGAGTCGTCTCCCTGTGGAGACTGCAGAAAGGTTTTATAGAGGGATTCACACTCTGCATCCCAACACGGAATGTAGTTATTTCGATACCCGCATGGGATAGTCTTTTTGGCTGCTTTCTTAATGGTGTTACAGAAGTCCTGGTAAGCCGCATCTACATCAAGTGAATCAGGCGGCAACAAAGTCTTTGTAAATTTATTCGTCAAAGCAATGTAGTGACTCCATTTGGCCTTGCGGAAGTTCCATTGCTTAACAGGCATGCTTGGCACTGCCATAGCAAACCTTGGTGGTGTAATAAAAGAAGGTCGATGTTGTGACCTGGGGAACTTCTTAATGACACGTCTATCCGGTAAGCGACTGTTTAGACCTACGCTGGCGAAAGCTAGATCTGGATTGGTGCCAGTGTTCCAGCGGTCGGAATAAAAACTGGCAGCGTCCTTGGCATTATATAGGAGGGCAAGACAATTAATACTTGCCCAGCCAGCCAAACACTCACCGTCCGGACTGTTATCATCGTAACCCCAGTCAGCATGACGACAGTTAAAATCGCCAGCGTAAACACAGGGGTGAGGAAACACTGGGATCCATGGTTAGCAATGGCGTTGGCGGTGGTTCATAGACGTTGACTATTTTATAGCCATCAACGTCCACACACAACCACTCGATCTCCGATGTCGGTGGAGATTGGTCCAAAAGCGTGTATCTCAGTCGCTCGTGGACAAACGTGGCAAGGCCATGCTTCCTGCTTAAAGAAGACCAAGCTAGTTGGTAGTTCGGAAGTACCAACTTTTCTGCATCAGTGCACTGTGTCTCCTGCAGTAAAATGACGAGTGCCTCAGACCGCATAGCGAGGTGATGAAGAACGTTCATCTTGCTTGCACCGAGGCCTTCGATGTTCAGCTGAAGAATAGTGGGTCTTCGGAACTTGTTGGCAATACGCCCTGAAAAAGGCAGTTTTATCCTGGTATTGCCCCGTCCTGAAAAGGACGTTTGCCGATTAGCAACCCACACTGAACATCGGAATGGGTGGATACCCTTCTGTTTTGGTAGGTTTGGTTTCGGTCTGTCATTTTTAACACCAATGAACAGACTTACTCACGGCCCAGGCTGCGAGAAAGCACTTACCATCTGGGCCGTTATCTAATAGATGTTAACCAATAGCCGAATCAGAAACAGGAGCGTTTTGAGTAGATTTATATTGATATCTCGAGAGATCTTTTTGAGGTTTAATTTCATATCTAATAAATTTTGGAACATGTTGTCGAATTCGCTCTTCCAATCGTTGGGACGTTCTATCTACGTACACACTATCAGAAAGTGTACTTAGGTATCACAGTGCAAAGCAATATAAGGATGCGCAAATATTTGAATGCCATTTTCTGAAAATAAATGTAGCCTATATGTGTCATTTTTAATGCTGTCACAATGATACCAACAGCTTTCTGCCGAAGAAATGATTTTGTTTTTCTTGCAATTTCTTACAAACGGTAAAAGCAGTTTATCCAATATAAATAACTTTAAAAAGTTTACCTTAGCCTAATTTGTGATGATCACTTCCTTTCCTAGCATCGTTATCGCAATCAAACAAACAATAAACATTTTCAAAACATTGGAAAAAGTTAATGGGGATGTTGCAATAATAGGCTATAGCTGTTTCTACGGACGAGGGGAATGACTCGTCTAATCCTGCGCAGTCAGGTATTCGAAGATTTAAAATTGTCTTGGATCAACAAAGATCAACAAAGTTTAATGACGTTTGAAAATTTGAGATACAAACAATTTAGGTTATACAATTTTAACGAAACTATTTGAAGTCAGTATAGGGTTGCCAACTTTCTGTTTCGCCATTCCGGGACACCTTAATACAGGGGCGTCGAACCTTTTTAAGCCGTGGACCATTTTGCCTCATCAAAAGCATTGGCGGGCCAAACAAATAAAATACCTTGATTTTTGTCCCAAAATCATAGTGATCTCTAAAATAAAAAAAAAGTCCTCATTGAAATCAGTCTCGGATTTCTTTACTTTTGTCTCTGAAAACTAGCCATGTCGGGAAAAAACAAGAGAAAAAGGAGTTTTTACAGAGAATCTGTTTCTGGCGGAATTTTGCCAAAATGAGTAGGACAGAGCCCCTAAAAAAAATTCAAAGAGCTGTCAGTAAATTCCGGGACAAAAGTGACCCAGCCCGAGACACGGCACGTCAGACGTCAATTCCGGGACTGTCCCGGCCATTCCGGGACGGTTGGCAACCCTAAGTCAGTAACAATTTATCCAGAATTAACAAAATCTAGACCCTTATTCAAATAGAATGAAAAATAAATATAAAGAATTAAGAAAAACATCACTAACGCAAATAAATACTTATTACAGAACATGCCTAACCCTATTCTAGCTAAATTAGCATATAAACAAACACTAACCTAACCCTAAGCTAGCTAAGCTAAAAATGAACCACGTTAAAATGAATGAAAAACTCAGATAACAACGCATTATTACGTCACTATAAACTGTTTTTAAAGTCAAACAAAGGAAAATTCTAAATTAAGAAATGCTATGGAAAGGTAACTTAAACAAACTTTTTAAGAACAAAATTCGCGCCGCTAGAAAACGAACAGAAAGAAAACAAATTACAATACTAATTAACTAAGTAGAAGAATTAGTCACGCGAGTTCAAATCCAACAAAAAACGGTAAAGTAAAGCTTTAACGGAAACAAACAAAAAAAAACAATTTAAAACATATAATAGTCTTTTTGCCAAGCTGGAGGTTTTATTGTTCGCCATCTTGACGGGACCTCACAGCTTGGCGCATCATCCGTCGCAACAATAGCCCTGTCAAAAAGTAGGTACCGAAGATTAATAGTGAAGGCGATCAAAGTTTGAGTGACCTTTGGGACAAACAAAAAAGTGGACGGCTATTCAGCAATTAATCATGTAGGCTAAACAGTGCTAAGGTTAAAGAACTAATCAGCAAACTGGCACATCTCAGAGGCAATAAATCACCACTCTTGCAAAATTACTTAATACAGCGAACCCTAAAACTTACATGTCATAATATCATGCTATGATGTTACGTCCATTCCGCTATCCCACACATATATAACACTAATCACCTACCTCTTTAACTGTAGTCAAGTACCATCATAACATAACAGCACTAGTCTGTGAAAAAAGCCTTTAGAAGCAGCAGAGGTAATCCAAGAGTAAGAGGTAGCTTCTCCAAGTTATTTTTGGAGGAGGGGCAACAACAACAACAAAAACTGATCAGAGAAGATCGCAGAGTCATTACTGATGACATTGCTAGACAACTTGGAATAAGTTATGGAAGTGCTGCAAAGATTGTAGGTAAGCTAGCCTTTGCAAAGGTTTATGCCAATAATTGGAACCAATTTGGAAACTTGTTTGAAATTTCTTAACTGTTACTAGGTGGGAGGGGGACTTAAAAATTAAATTTATATGAGGTTCTTAAAAAAATATGGTATCCATATAAATAAACATGTTCATCTTCTTCTTCTTCTTCTCCTTTCAGCCTTTCCCTTCAGTCAGGGGTGGCCATATAGCGTATCATCATTCTCCACATCTTTCTGTCTTCAACATCCGTTTCCTTCACACCAACTTCCTGCATATCTTCCTTTACTGCATCTAATAAACATGTTCATACTAAAAAAAATTTTTTTTCAAAAAAAAACCCATATAATAAGTGTTGAAAATTTCAATGGGGGTGCAAAATATGAAAAAACGACAAATTTTAATTTAGAGCAGTTTTTTATATTTAAAACTACAAAGCACTTTTAAATGATACAGAGCATCAAAATAAACCAATTTATAAATTAATACATGAATTAATTTCTTATAGAGCTGTAAAATGCTAATATTATAAATGGTACATAGCCTACAGTGGCGGCTCGTGGCTTTCATTAATGGTGGGGCCAGCAAAACAATTATTGAAATGTCAAAAGTTTCATTTGTAGACTACCTAAATTTAAAGGCGGGTTAAATAAATTTTTAGCAAAAAAGGCGATATTCAACACTAACCTTTATTTGTATAAGTAGTCAGCTCTTCGGTCCTTTATCTGCGTTGTTGTTGTAATTTCTGATTTTGCTAATATCCTCCTTGTGTATCGACAGGCAAGCGAGGCTGTTCAGTTTATCTTGCAACATGGTGTTTCGAAGAAACGTTTTTATTCGCTTCATTGTGCTGAAGCTTCTCTCTGAGTCAGCAATTGAAATTGGTGTCACGAGAACAATTTCGAGCAGTTTAGAGACTTCAGAAAATGTTTCATCAAATCCATTTTCATTTATGAGCTCGGTAATATTGGAAATTCCACTAAAATTATCATTCGCATACAAAACGGACAATTCACACTTCAGTTTATCTTTTTTAAGCATTGTGTAATTTGAAGCATTTTCTTTAACATAATTGTCGGGAAAAGAGTTTCTGTAAAGCTCAAATTTCATAATAATAATAATAATAATATTTATTTGCCAAACGCACAAACATAAATTTTATAATACACACACACGGTAATGTAAAAGAAAATCGAAATATGTGTGAAGGCAGGGGGCACCGAAGAACATACGTTATCAAGTCAAGTGCCCCCATGTATTTAGCTGGATTCACTATGGAAAATAAACAAAATATATCCGAAGTTTTCTTTAACTTCCTCTGTGATTGTATCAGATGCTTCCGTTCACATGATTGCAATTGCAAATGAGAAACAGATGCATGAGTTGCAGCTCTTCTAGGCCTCTTTGCTTGCTGGGATGTTATATATTCTGTTATTGCTTCTGATTGTTCATTGTTATTCAAATATTTGACCACATTTCCACGCAAGTGAAAACCAGCTGTGACAAAAGACATAAGAGCTTCTTCAGAAGTTATGTTGTTTGATCTTTTAGATTCTAAGATTCCAAAAGGTACACTAATATGTTTGAACAAATCATCAAAAAATTCTACAAAAAAAAATAAATTCTTTATATTCCAAAATTTTTGTGAATCCAATCGATTCACACAAACTCTTCTGATCCCAACTTTCTCCATTTTAAATGCTGGTAAAGCACTCTAAAATTTGCTCTCTGTTGCTACGCACTGCAGAGATTATTTTAGATATATAATTCCAGCGTGTCTCACATACTCTCGGTACCTGAGCAGAACAGAATTTCTTGAGCTGACTATTGCGCTTTGGTGAAATAGTGAAAAACACTCCAATTCCATTTAAACTTGAAAAAACAGCTTAACTGTTTCCGATCGGGAAACCGTTTTCAAAATTTCCATTATCACGTGACTTGTGTTTCCCGATATGGAAATATAACACCAGCCCGCCTGGTGGCTTCTACTGTTAATACTGGTCAATGTTCATCACTTCAAATGTGAACCTGACATTGAGCACAAGAAGTAATTATTATTAAAATTCAAAATTTAGAAGGCATAAAATATCGTTTTCTATTTTAGTTCTAAATTTAAACAATTTCGTATATTGGCTTATTTGAAGTTTCTTTAAATATTGAACCAAACTGTTGTAACATTGGTCAGTCATCGATTTTTTGGATCTCCAAAAAGTCACCGTAAGCGATTTTTGTTCGTGTAGCTATTTGGATCCCCCTGTTGTTACTATCGCTTACAGAGATTCTTTTCCTCTTGTTTTCTTTTTTATTTTAATTTGGTGCTGCAGGGGAGATTCTGGATTAGTTTTGATGATCATCAATCGCTTACATTGATTTCTTGAAAAGACCTACATAATTTTTTTATCAGTACAACTAACAATTTTTTAGTAAATTAGACATTTGAAAAATGGAATAAATCAAATTCTATGTTTAAAAAAACTGTTGTAGTTCTGGTATGTTTTTGTAGTCATATTGAAATCTATCTGGTAGCACTATTAAAAGAAAATAAATAAACATGCAATTTTTTATGAAAATACCAACTTGCTACATCAATTATATCAAAAGTTAATGCTTAAATTAAGTTGATTGTTAGATCTAACTTTAAATATAAATATACAAAACAAAAGTTTTAAAGTAAAATTATTTAAAACATTGTTGTTCTGTTAGAATTATAAATGATGATGATGATATTTTATTCACGCTTAGTAACAATATTTAAGTATATGCAATGTACATTAAGCAAAGCATGAAAAGGAAACGCGACACAACGATGAACGTTAAACATGCAGAAAGTAGAGAGAGGGGGTAAGAAAGAGAAAAAATAAGAAGCACGGCCGCGTTACCTAATTCAAACTAAATATTATTATTTAAAAAGACACAAAAAAATGACAAGCCAAAAAAAAAATGACAAAAAAATAAAATAAAATAAATAAAATGTGCAGTGCAGGAACGGTTATGTAAATCATTGGGAGGCACAACCGCCCTATATAGCAAACTATAAATTTAGCTCAATAAATAAATGCACAACTAATTTTAGTTTGTATGAAAGGTAGTTTATACTTAAGTTTATTTATTGAATTGTTTAATAAAATCATTAAATGCTTAATTTTAGTTTGTATGACTATAATAAATATAAATATTGTTGGCAGGGTGATCAAGTAGTTAAAGCATCATGACTGTGATTGACATGGTCTTTGTTCAAACCCACTCATGCCATTCTGTTGTGTCCTTGAGAAAGACATTTTGTGGCATTTTCCTCTGCTTGGTGGTCTTGGCAAGCAGTTTTAAATTTCAGTCATATCTTGCAGATAGCAGTATTTTGGCATCTCCGCACATGTCTGGGTAATTGCTTGTTTTATGTATTAGCACTTTCATTGCTTTGCTGCTGGTCAGGAGGATGAATATTGAGATAAAATAAATAAATTGGACTATATCTTGAAATGATTTTTTAAAACGTCTTAATTGAAGAATAAAGCCATCATTTCATTTAAAATTATAGTTGGAAAGATAATTCAATGTGATAACACTCTGACTTGCAAGCAGAAAGATATAAGTTTGATGCTTAGTCTACTTAATTGATTTTTGTTATGCTTTTAAAAAAGGCACTTTACAAAAAATTCCTTATTTACATCATGCTGTTCACTTGCTATGGTTTTTATTTTACTTAAAACAGAAGGCAACTTGTCAGCCAAAATAGCCAAATGATGACAATGTTCAAGTTTTAACTCAGTTGTATAATTTATGATTTTTCTGGCCTGAAATAAAATTTACACCAATTTTAAGTTTTGTTTGTAAATGCAAAATGCCCAAATAGTCAATTAAATTTTATTTTGTCAATCAATAAATGTATGGTAATAGTAATAGGCAACTACATAACTATATAAATCTCTTCCTCAATGTTTGTAAGAAGTAGAAAAGACCAAGAATTATTTTTGATTTATCTTAAGCAGTTAAGTGCATAAACTGATTTTTTTTATTTATTTAGTTTCTTGCAAGCTATTTACATTTAAACTCTATGATCTATTTTTTAATAATGCTCATTTTGAACAGGATTCATAGTTTGGCACTTGATCTTTATTTATTACTAATTTACTTGAGCAAAAGTTCTATTTTCTAAAATTAAACAGACAAAGTTAATTTCATAATAACCTTTTTGTTTATTCAGACTCAGACACAATAAACTGCAAACTCCAAAAAATTAATGTGTGACTGCATGTCACCTGAGCATCTATACCAGGATGCTTGCAGTTTTTAGCACTAAATATTTTGTGTGATCACAAATATTTTTTGATTTAGCAATTTCTGCATGTTTAACACTTGTTTATTTTATCTTCATGTTTATCTTTCTGACTCACAGGAAAGTGACAGACACTAATATGTAGGACAAGCAATTCTGGAGATGTCAAGATATTGCTGTGTAGTGGAAATTTAATAGAGATATTACTAAAAATTAAAACTGCTTGCTAAGATCACCAAGCAAAAAAAATGCCATAAAGGGTCTTTACTAAGGACACAACAGAATGGCAAAAGTAGGTTTTGAACTGAGATTGTGTCAATCAGGGCACTCTAATCATTCAACCATGCTGCCATGCACTTGTTAGAGATTTTGGTTAACTTAGGCCATAGCATGTATTTACATACGTAATGTAGAAAAATTCTGGCTGTTGGCTGAATCAACTGAATCAAAGCAAGTAAAAACAGTTGAACTTTTTGCCAGTAGTTACTTAAAACAATTCAAGTTTGACTCAAACTTTTTGTGAACGTGAATTTGGATTTGTAACTTTTAAGTTTGGTGAACTTGGACTCTGATTTTGGTTTATCATATAATTGTTTTGTATTATAATTGCTGTACTTGCACTAGCATTTACAGATGTAATTGTTGGAAAAACTTATAACCGTTTTTTTTTCTATCTTAAACTAGCCTCATTCAAGTTATGCTTTATTGTTTAATTTACAATCGTACCATTAAATCAAGTATGCTATTATAAAGTACTCAATACATGACCAGCAACTCCTTATATTGCACAAATATGATAAAAGAAATATCAAAAAGAAGTCTCTGATAACCAAACAGCACAACAAAATTTTTAAAAATTAAAGTTTTTAAATTTAAAAATTAAAACACTATATATATGCAGCAAGGATAAAAGCAAGCAGACTGATTGATAATTCAATGAGGTAAAATCTGACTAACAAAAAGGTAATTATTGAATTAACTTCGTCCATTCAAACTTGAAATAAAACACTGGCTTAATTAAATGAGTTAAGAAATAATCTTGAAACCCTTTTGTGACATTACATTGACTGTAATTATTTCTTTGCAAATCATTTTTCAAGGAGATTTTAAAGAACTAATATTATAGATGAATTAGTCTTAAAGCCAATTGTTATCAACTGTTTTAAAACTGTTTTTTTGGCTCAATGCAAAGGCTTGTTATTCAGTTTGGTTTACAGTGTGATAAAAATACTGAAATTGGCAAAACAACATTAGTGCAATAGCTGTAAACATTTTTAAAAGAATTAATTAACAGTCAAATTTAATTTACATTGTAGGTTACTGCTTGGTACACTTACATACTGCAGCACAGTGCTGTATAGCATTTTATCAATTTTTTTTAGCTAAAAAGCTATTGACCTTTAACTGTTTTGGGTTTGTGAGATATTTATGTATTGCATAATGTCATTGCATGTCTATGATGTGCTATTAGGTTAATCTGCAAATTTTTTTTATACAAATTGTTGCTATGAAGATATTAAAAATATAAACAAAAGGAATCTGCATAAGTTTTTTAACTGGTTTAAATCACTTTTTGTAAAGTTAAAAATAGCAAAATAAAAGAAAGCTTACATGTGATCATCTTAACTGTGTTTGATTGTTTATGACAGAATTGATGGGTTAAAAGTGCTATTATGAATCAACAAAATTGTTTGGGAGAATAAAAAAGGGTGTCATTGTACTAAAATTGATAATAGACAAACTAAAATGTAACACCAAAGATAAGAATTATATTGGTATTAAACATGTATTGTTTGGTATCATTGGCAGTGTGTTCGAGTGGTTAAAGCATTGGGACTGTAATCCACAGGCCAGGGCTGTGGAGCTTGCAAAAAATCTATGGCTCCAGCTCCAGCTCTGCTCCAGCATTTAAAAAATCTATGGCTCCAGCTCCGCTCCAGCATCTTTAAAAATCTATGGCTCCAGCTCCAGATCCGCTCCAGCATCTTTAAAAATGAATGGCTCCAGCTCCGCTTTAGCATCTTTAAAATGACTGGCTTCAACTCTGCTCCAGTATTTTTCAAATGACTGACTATATATTTGCTTTGACACTATTAAAAAACTTGCTTCATATCCAGATTTATTGTGAATGATTGATTTGATTTGAACTTATGTTTGAGTTAATGCAATACACAAAATAAATAAAGACACTACTATAGGTATGAAGTAAAAAAAACTCAAAGCATTTCATCACAATCTCATGATTCATCAGACCACTTTATAGAATTCAGATTATTTTCACAATTGATAATGTAGTGACTACAATAATCTGATTCCTAAAGACTGTAGTTATGCCTTTTAGATTTTTTTTGTATTTATTAATGCAATAATAAAAGTACAAAAAAAATACATTTGAAAAAGAGCACAAAAAAGTACATAAAATACTTGTTAAACACTCTGCGTACTGAAACTGAATATGGTACTCTTATTTAAAAAGACTAGCACCAGCTACACACTAGCATCTTTAACCCTTTGTGGTCCAACTTACTGTCTGGGATGCAAAAACAATTTATGTTCTTTGGTCCAAACTCTTGTCACACATGCATTGGACTTTAAATTGATTAGTTTAATTAACTTGGGGGAATTCCTGCAATGCTTGAAAATTATTTCATAGAATCAATACACACATAGAAATAGTAAATTTAATTGGACTGCAAAGGGTTAAAATAATTGGTTCCTGCTCTGGCTCCGCTCAGTATCTTTAAAATGACTGGCTCCAGTTCCGCTCCAGAATTTTAAAAATCTATGGCTCCAGCTCCAGCTCCACTCCAGCATTTTAAAAATCACTGGCTCCAGCTCCAAATCCTTAATTTTCCTTGAGCTCTGGCTCCTAGCTCCAGCTCCAGCTCCAGCTCTGCAGCCCTGCCACAGGCCTCTATTCAAAACCTACTTGAGGCATTCTGTTGCATTGTTGGGAAAGACACTCTATGGTAATTTTCCCTGCTTGGCAGTCTTAGCAAGCAGTTCTAAATTTCAATCATATCTTTATAAAAATTCAGTCAGACAGTGATATCTTGGTATCTCCTGAAGCAGATTGGGGTGATTGCTTGCCCTATGTATCAGTGCCTATGTCACTTTCCTGTGAGTCAGGAGAATAAATATAGAGATAAAATAAATAAAACAATAATAAATAACAAAATGTGATAGTGTAAGAGAATTGATGTTACAGAAAAAGGTATTTAAGGCAAATTTTACAATATTAAAGTTAGCATTTATTCAGTCATTAAATGTTTTTTATAGTTTTATTAAGCTCATAACATTTGTTAAAAATATATATGTGCAGTATTCACCTTTACATGATACTGTAAATAAAATTATAACCTTTTTAGTTAATTCAAAAAATGAATTACAGAAATTAGAAAAATAGTATCCATCTTACCTTTGACTATAAAACCCCAGTTGTTGGGAAGAGTACCGTAATGGCTGGGCAGAATTGAATGATGATTTGTTTAATTAAATTCTTTTAGTTTAAGTTATATAACCAAATAACTCCAATAATGAATACAAATATTATTATGGAAAATACAAGCATTGTTAATGAAATCAAGAATAAGAAAGCAGTCAGAAAAGCATCAATCAATTATTAAATATAGCAGGCTGAAAATTTGGAAAATGACAATCAGAATTTGATAGAAAAAAAAGGTTTTAATTAAGCCAAATAACCTATTAAATTGAATGAAATTATATCTAGAAGACAACAAAATTGAAAAATGTATTAACTATAAGTGTAAATCTAAAAAAAATCTAAACAAAGATGTGCAGATTTGACAGTTCTAGTCTCATCAGTGTCACGTTAATTTTGAAATGATATATTTTCATTAAATTTCTGATCATCTATTCTTTAAATGAATCTAAAATTTATCACTATTTCGCTATTGTTTTCTTGAGTACAAAATGACTGCTCAAATAGAATTCATTCACTTTTACTATTAAAAACCTTTTAAATATAAATTTTTGAAGTAGAAAAAGGAAAGGTTTTTTTGTATCTAGATGGATCTTGGCAATAGGTTGAATGCCAGTGAAGGATGTGAAGCTGCAGTGACTGCAAGAACAAAATTGAGATGGAAGAAATTCAAAGATTGTGGTGAAATACTGTTTGGAAAAAGATTCTCTTTGCAGATGAAAGGAAAGGTATATGAAAGCTATGTAAGATCAGCTATGTTATATGGAAGTGAAATGTGGTGTTTGAGAGAAAATGAAGTAGCTATGGTATTTTGAGATGAGCAGAAAGATCTATGGTGAGGGTGATGTGCAATGTAAAGTTGATGGACAAGAGGAATACAGTGGACTTGATGAACAGGTTGGTGTTGAAGAAAGCAGTAAATAAGTGGGCAGGCAAATAGTGTGAGGTGGTATGATCATGTTTTGAGACAACCTCAGGAAGATGTTTTGATGAAGGCAATGGTACATGAAGTGGATGAAAATGTAAACAGGGCTGACCAAAAATGAAATGGAGGAAACTAGTTGAAGGAAATATGAGAAGGATTAGTATAAGGAAAGAAGATGCGACAGATTTGTGTAGAAAGAGTTGCAGAAATAGTAAGATGCATCCGGCCACCTTCATTCACTGGGGAACTTTAAACCAGATTAAAATTGGATTATTGTTGTTTTATTAAAATAAAGGATTATGCTGTTAAAATATATTTTTTGTGAGGATGAACAGTCATCTGATATTTTACCATTAGCTGCAATAGAATTTGGAATCCTATTGTATTGTTATGTGTTACTTGTGAAAAAATTGCCAAATTTAACACTATTTTTTTTTGATACTGTTAATTTGGTTGCTTCTTGGAAATATTTCCAGTAATTCCTGTCTTATATTTTAATGTAGGCCTAATATTAGTATGTTGTTGTTGCCTCCCCTCCAAGGATATCTTGGTGTAGCCATCTCTTGACCCTTAAAAAAGCCAATCTAGATTCTCACTCTTAAATTATCTCTGCTGCCTCTAAAGGCTTTTTTCACAGACTAGCAGTTTTGTGCTGTGTTGGTACTTGACTACAGTTAAAGAGGTGATTGGTGACATGTGTGTGTGTGTCAAGCATAGTGGGCATGTAAGTTTCAGGGTTCACTGTATGTAGGTAACTTTGCAAAAGTGGTGATTTCTTGGCTACGAGCTGTGCCAGTTTTGTGTGCATATGATGTGGTAATGTTTGTTCTGATGGATGAATGTTATAGGGTGTGGTGTAAGTAACGTAGTTGTGTTCTCTAGAACTGAGGTATTGTGAGGTAATAGTAGTGTGAATGTCTTTAAGGTTTTCACTATATTCTTTAGGTGTTATGTTTAGTTTTCAGATGATGATGTTCGTGTGCTCATTGTTATAAAAGATTGTGGTTTCATGATTCTGGGTGGATCTGAGTAAGGTACGCGACAATTTGGCGGGACAAATTTGTCGGCAAGCCAATTTGGCAAGAAAATAAATAAAAATTATTTACCTTCACTAGCATTGACATGACAGAAAAAAAGTTTTGTTATGTTACAAAGGCAATTGTAATTATTCAGCTGATAAGAGTGAAAATTTTAATTTAAAGTTGTTAAATGCGTTAAATTTAAGAATGTTCCTAGCTGAATATTTATCTATTTGAATTTACAATAGCTTAATTTTGAATATTTAAATTAAAAAAGGTACTTCAATAGTTAAATTTTTGAATCACGGTTGTTTAACATATATCTTTACAAAAAAGTACAATAATGTAGCTTACTACAAAGACAACAGGTTTGAAGTTTTATGGGCGTATGAAGTTATGACATCATAATAAGCGTTTAACTATATCTAAACAAATCTATTCTGATCGGCATGCATGAACAGTTTTATTTTAACTATTTTTTTTAGTTCCAACAGTTTGTTTCATCTATAGGGTTTATCAGAAATCAATCAAAAATTTGAAAAACAAATACAAAAAGTAAAGCTTAACAAAGCGATACAAAGTAACAAGTCTAAACAAAAGATACAAAAATTCAATCAGGTTTGTACAATAGAATAATAGAATGCATAAAAATCTTTAATTTTTTTAAAAGCATTTTTAGAGCACTCTGTTTGTTCCAATAAAATTTTTCATTATTTGGAAACTTTAGTGTAAGCAAAGCAAAATTTACATATTGAAACTTAATCAAAAACGATTTGTAACTGCCTTATATACTATTCTGTAAGCTTTGCTATTTGGCTTGATCTAATCTTCTGTTTTGTGTCTTGACAATAGTTGCATCATAGCCATTGGTACAAACCTGATTGAATTTTTGCATTTTTTGTTTAGACTTGTTCCCGTTTTATTGTTAAACAAGTCTCATATCAGTAATCCGCGTTTTTCAGAAGTTGTTAATTACGCAGCTGCGATTAATACCACGGAATTGTACTAAGTTTTTGCAAGCACATGGAATTTTGTGGCATCACAAAGGATGGTGTTTATGGTCAGCACGTAGGTAACAAATAAGCATGGCGACTTCAAATTTGCACTGTATTAATTTTATTCAGTTATATTATGAAAAGATTAAATACACATTTATCCCACCGAGTTTCGCTGTTTATCTTTAGCCACCATACTAGAAGCATTAATCATGATATTAGCCATAATAAATTTAAATTTGGAAACATTAGCATAAGCAACAGAAAAAACTTTACACATTAAAATTTAATTTAAATACATTGTAACCAGTTTAACTTTTCAATCACTGCTGTAATTGCCGTAATTTTTTGTTTTAAGTTCTTTTGCCGACTTTTTATCACTTTGTTAAGCTTTACTTTTTGTATTTGTTTTTTTCAAATTTTTGATTGATTTCTGACGAGCCCTATAGATGAAACAAACTGTTGGAACTAAAAAAAAAAAGGTAAAATAAAACTGTTTATGCATGCCGATCAGAATAGATTTGTTTAGATATAGTTAAACGCTTATTATAATGTTGTAACTTTGTACACCCATAAAACTTCAAACCTGTCGTCTTTGTAGTAAGCTACATTATTGTACTTTTTTGTAAAGATATATGTTAAAAAATCGTGATTCAAAAATTTAACTATTGAAGTACCTTTTTTAATTTAAATATTCAAAATTAAGCTATTGTAAATTCAAATAGTAAATATTCAGCTAGGAACATCCCTAAATTTAATGCATTTAACAACTTTAAATTAAAATTTTCACTCTTATCAGCTGAATAATTACAACTGCTTTTTCAATTGCCTTTGTAACATAACAAAACTTTTTTGCTGTCGTGTCAACGCTAGTGAAGATAAATAATTTTTATTTATTTTCCCACCAAATTGGCTCGCTGACAAATTTGTCCCGCCAAATTGTCTTGCTTTGATCTGAGTATGCATTAAGATCATGTAAAGAGTGTGTTTGTGTTTGAGTAAAGGGTTAAAGCACCATGCTTATGATCAACATGGTCTTAGTTCAAAACCCACTCACACCATTTTGTTGTGTCCTTGGGAAAGATACTTTACAGCACTTTCCCCTGTTTGGTGATCTTGGCAAGCAGTTCTAAATTACAGTCATATCTCTATTAAATTACAAGCAGACAACAATCTCTTGGCATCCTTGGGAAAGATACTTTACAGCACTTTCCCCTGTTTGGTGGTCTTGGGAAGCAGTTCTAAATTACAGTCATATCTCTATTAAATTACAAGCAGACAACAATCTCTTGGCATCCTTGGGAAAGATACTTTACAGCACTTTCCCCTGTTTGATGGTCTTGGGAAGCAGTTCTAAATTACAGTCATATCTTTATTAAATTACAAGCAGACAACAATCTCTTGGCATCTCTGGAAGAAGGTTTGAGTAATTGCTTAATGCTTACCTTTTGTATTACTGCCTCTGTTGCTTTCCTGTGAGTCAGGAGGATAAATAAAAATTGTTTGGTGTCCATTGGAAAGAGTTTGCTTTTGTTATGTAGGTGTTGAGTGTTTGTATCTTGTGTGCAGTCAGTAGCAATATGCAAAGCTGTGTGTGGAATGGTGTGCAGTTTTCTGATGTTTGTATTTGATAAGGGCATTGTATGGTGTTTTCATG
Organism: Diplosoma virens; assembly: GCA_963680785.1. NCBI lineage: Eukaryota > Metazoa > Chordata > Ascidiacea > Aplousobranchia > Didemnidae > Diplosoma > Diplosoma virens. The sequence goes on along the minus strand of OY796880.1, from coordinate 24,715,404 downwards.
CTCCAATATGGGGTGAGTGATGGTTTTGAATGTAAAGACAATTAATTCTTTTTGTTTACTCCATTTGGTAAAGTGATTGCTTTCAGAATGTTAAGAATATCAGTATATTTTGTCATGCTTTTAACTAGTTAGAAAATGCCAGTTGGTTCATTTTTTTTTATTTATTTTGATTTGGTGTGATTGAATTAATTTCCAAAATTGCTTAGTTAGAAAATGCACAACAGCAAAATATATGCATATTTATTAAGCTGACTGAAAATTTGAGTTTACTTTTAAAACACAAAAAACATCTTTTTTTAATGCCTAAAAACCTTTTGATTGCAAAAATATCAAAAATGCATGATTGTAGTCTAGCTAGAGTTTGAGTTAGCAAATTTTTTAGCTATGTTAAAGATCAATAAAAAAGAAATTTAGAAGTATATTCAAATTGCAGTTACCATTCAGAATACCTAGCATCATCTTGGGTAGCACTAATTGTGAATTATTGATATAAGCATTTTTGCATTCAAAATAGGTTTCTGTTGATGAGTGCTAAGTTAAATTTCTATTTTTGCCTTGCCACAGTATAATTCAGATGCTTTCTCTTCTAAGTGGTTTTTGTTTTTTTTATGAGAGTGTGGTCATTGTTGCAAACTTAACCCTTTTCCTGCCTTTGGCTGAAATCCTGGCCATGGTTGTGTCATGTGTAAATTGTCCTTGGTTGAATTTTCGTCAAGCAAATTCCAATTTGCTTTTCTCTATAATTTCAAAGCATTGACATATTTGCTGTGGTTTTACGCATAATTTGCTTATTAAAAGAACAATTTAGTGCAAGAATATATTAATAAATGTTAACACAATTGCAAATTGTTGGTGCTTTTCAGAAAGTGCTCAATGACTCCAATAGTCAGCGTTTGCATAAGATGTTGTGCCCCTGATGAACCACACAGGCTAAACATTCTGTTCAGACTATTTTAATAAAATGTTTTTTTAAATATTTGTGTTTTGCTAAATGGGAATGATCGCTCTGACTATTAATAAATATATATACATCATGCTTATCTTACTTATCTGAAGAAAGTGTGTGTTTATTGAAAGCAAACAATAATTCCTTATTGAAATAAAACAGTCCTTTTAAATGCAAATAAAAATAATCCTTTTGATACCTAAATATAGGTTTATTCTTTTTCCATTTATTATGCACTAAAAGTCAGCATCAAGTCAGCAAAACCACTGCTTGGAACAATGATTTAAGATTTCAGTCAGGACAGGAAAAAGGTTAATGATCTAATTTTTTGCTGAAATATTATTCCAAATGTCCTCATAGCTCTTGTACCCTGTATAATATTTATTTATTGGTTGTCTGTTCATTTTAATGTATAGCTTTTTAACTTATGGTGGCTACCAACTCATTTAGCATTTCTATTTTTAGTCTAACCATGGCTTTTTCGAATGATTTTGTGTTTTAAATTATGGTTTTTGTTGTTTAATTGTATTCCTGATCCATTTTTCTTTATCTTGGATGTTTTGCATCAATTTCTATCTATTTTACCCTTTTATAGTAATTCTTCATTAATGGTTCGATCCTGCCACTGTATTTCTTGTAGTTTATTCCACATCCACCATTCAAAGTACTGAAGCTTCATTTTAAAAGTTTGACATTGTAACAACATTCATAAAAGCAGTTGTAGTTTGTACCAGTACAGTTTGATTCATAGAAAAAAGTTATCATTTAATACAGTTTTTGATATACTGGCTGGTTATGCAATAGACCCATAATGAACAGGGTGTGCATAAAGTCCATATGCAATTTAAAAAGTGTATAACTTTGTAAGTGTGTGATAGAAGGAATCTGCAAAAAGTGATATAAAGTTTCCTTTCTCTAGTTTTGGGAAACTGAAAAGTTAAATGAAACTGTCGAACATGGAAGAGACTCAGCCAAAGTTAATGTGTGGTGTGCTTTAGGAAAAAGTCATATCATAGTGCCATTTTTTTTTAAATTGTGTTATTAACTATGACAGCTGCTTAGATATGCTGCAGAATTACTTTATTCCACGGCTTAAATGATTAAACCTGAAACATGATGCAGTGTTTCAACAAGATGGAGCTCCTTGCCGCTTTGCTCCTAACAGATGAATTGGAAGAAGTGCCTTTTGTATTGCTAATGATGGAGGACATGTGGAAACTTAAATAAAATTTCAATAAAACCTTATAAAATATAGATTTACTTCTTTCTAATCCTTTTTACAAATTATTTCTATCGCAAATACAAATAAAATTTAAATTTTTTAAAGTGCACACCAACTTTATGGACACCTTGTATTTACAATTTTTTAAATGAAAAGCTCCATTTTACATACAACAGCTTCCAATAGTAAATTGTGTAGACTTCAACTTTAAATGTAATCTTGGGCTTGTAGATTACTATATAAAAATTACCATATTAGCATATGATAATTTTGTTCATACTCCTTTTAATCTAAAGCCACAAACTTTAAAGACAATTGGCTAACTTGCTGAAGGGTGCATATCAACAAAAGAAAGTTGTGTGATCTAAAGGCAAGCACTGATTTAGATGCTAAATAGTCACTTGACTAAAAAGATTGAGAAGGAAGCAACTATGTTTACAATTGCTCAAAGTTTCTTCAAAAAGTTCTATTTATTATAATTAATTGTTGGCCCAGATTCTAATATGTAAAGAAATACAGATGCATTTAGTAATTCCAAGTTACACAATTCACAAATTCACCACTCTTGTTTGTCTCGGCCACTGTTGCTATGACCTTCAAATCTTTTCTGCATCTATTGCAGTTGCTATTTCTTGCCTTTTGTCTGGTCTCATTTAGTGATTTTTTTTGTGTAACTATGTATGTACAGTAAACCTCAGTTAATCCAGATTTGATTTGACAAACACAAATTGATCTGTATTATGCAAAGATCCAGATTAGCCAAAGGTTATTGATTCAAGCCAGACATTATCCAGAATAGTAAGATGTAGATAAAAATCACCTTATTTGAATATATCAAAGACTGAATAGCACAATTGTTTGAAATAAACAAATTTATTTATACAGTTTAAATGTGCAATACAAATTTAGACTATCACATATCAGACAAAATTAGCTGTAAAATAATATGTAATTTGAGATTGTCACAGATATTTTAGTGAGTGATCCATAAGTATATCTTCGATGGCAGGGCATGAACAGCAAAGCCTATGGCGCTGTAGCATTCGCATGGCTGCGTAAGCGTCACTCAATTTTGGGATTGTTTTTATAGCTATATATATAGATACTATAGCAAACCAACAAACACACTCCCTAAGTTGAACTAATATAAATTTAAAGTAACAAGCAACATAGCCAATGCTTGTAAACCGAATGTGGAGTAATGTTTATGATGTTGACAAAAGACATCCTGCTACAGTTTGTAAAGCGGGAAAATCCAGATTATGAATAAAAAGAACAATTTTTATTTGGAATAGGTGAAGATCCAGATTAAATAATATGGATTATTCAAAGCTTTACATTAAGAAAAACATTAGAAATCGTTTGTGCCTTCAATTTATCTGGATTAGGCAAATATCCAGATTAACCGAGGTTTACTGTATATATATACAGAGATGGGCATGGTACTTCTTAAAAGTAATGTGGTACCGGTACTTGGAACTTTGCTAAAATTGTACTGTGGTACCAGTACGGTACCAAAAAAGTATTGCAGTACCGGTACTCAGTACTTTTGAATAATACGAATTAATGGTAATAACTAAAAGTCTGTCATACATTGGATTTCATTTGACATTTAAAAATTGTATTTAACAAACTGAAAACAATATCGCATGTATCCAACTATTCACTTTCAAAAATCAATTATGCTTTGAATGTAAAAAACATGCAGTGAATATGTTTTTAACTTGATTTTTCGCATAAAATATGCCTTGGATATATGAAAAGCCTAATAAACACGTTGTCTTCTGCTTTGTTTTTTATATTAAAAAAAGTTTGTCAAAAATCATACTAATTTCCATATAACCTATTACAGTGGTTTAGTCAAAAGTTATTCTCAAACTTTTTGGGTCACAAACCTCTATTTGCAAATCTTTTTTTATCATAAACCCCAATCTTATGTCACATCAATTTTCTGCCCAACCAATGAGGAAAGATAAAACAAACCCAAAAATAAATAACACAAATTCATTAAAAATAAATGCTTATAAACAGGCATACTATATTTCCGTAGGGGCAAACCAGGATGCTTGTTTATAGACAAAAATTCGTCCCTAAAAAAAAGTGTTCTCTAAAAAAAGGTCTTCACTTTGAATCTGTCTCGGATTTCATGGTATGGATTACTTTTGTCATACCAGGTATACATGTTGACAAATTTTGTCATATCGTCGTGGACCCCTTGTGTGCTCATCACAGACCTCATTTTGGGAAACTCTGGTTTTGGTAATTTAGTAAAATTACTCAATTTTTGCTGGCCGTTAACTGTTATGATAATTTTTTATATTTTTGCTTGCAAAGCAACAAAATTAAAATTTCATCAAGTCCCTTTTGCATTGGTATGAATATGAAATCTGGTGTTTAGTGGATTTTTGATTTTATGCAAAATATTTCCATTTTTATAATTAGACAACTAGAATGTTCCTTGCAAATGCAATACCTTCAGAAAATATTTACTACATTAAGATTGAGTCCTATAATTTCTGATATACCATATTTAGTGCCGAAAGCGCTAAAGATTTGACATAATTGCACATAAAAATGCTATTTTTTCCAAAGCTACAATGTCTTTTTTCACAATAATTACTATATGCACATTAAACACGATGATCACTCTTTTTTTTTTTGCACAACTGGTGCAGTGATCGTGCACAATTTTTTTGTACATGTTATAACAATGTATATAGTTTAATGAAAACAATGCACCATCAGCATAACTATGATCAGCACAGCTAAGCTGCAAGGGTATACTGATGGTGGTTTCGATATGCTGACCACATCAGCGAGTCAGCTAACACGAATCAGGTAAAGTCAAGCTAAACCCTGCAGTTTCATTGCTAGCATTAAGTAAGAATGGTCAAGTCAATTAACAAGCAATTGCTGACAGACCTGTTTTATCCTTGTTAGGACTTGTCAGGACACTACAGCTTGTTGTTGACTCCAGCTGAAATCAGCTGGGGTCAACAAATAGTATTATTATTTACAAAAGTTGCATAGAAAAAAATTTCATACTCTTTGGATAGAGATACCGGTACATAAACGTTGTAATAAAATATTATTTCGGATTGAAAAAGCAAGTTTTTGAAAGGTAGTCAACTTTCGTAAATTGGTTGAAAAGCAGAGATTGGTTTCAGAAAGTTAACAACTTCGGGGGTTTGATTGATTGTATGATTAAAAATAAAATTCTTTCACAGTTGAAATCCCCTTAGGGAGATTACAGAGCAGGGCTGCCCAACCTGAGACCTGCAAAATCAATTATTGCATAACAATTGAGAGGCAAAGTGTGAGAAACAAAATCAGTGCATCTAAAACCAGAAAAGGAGGTTAATACCAATATCACAAAATTCAATAGGCCATTAACACCTGACAGATATATTAACTATGCCCCAAAACATAGCTAAGATTATTATGGAGACATTTGCAATTATAAATTTTTTGTTTTTTCAAAACTGAGCTAGTCAATTTTCTGTTGGAAAAAGTCAAAATTAATAACAAATTTTTTAATATGTCAACTGTGAATGTGTGCTTAAAAATATATTCTTCTTTATGGTTTATTATCTCTTTGCATTCCTAGTAATGATAAATAAACATAAATGCTTAATCTGTTATGCCAAGTGTCCTCATATGAGGACAGCATAACTGTCAGTCATTGCAACTATTTACTGTTTAACATTTCTTGAGCCAATAACTACAGCCTATTCTTATGTCTGTTACAAAATATTTCAAATTTTTCAACTGTAAAGCAACTAAATATTTTATTAAATACAGCCCAACTGAGAGCATATTCAAGTGATATTTTTACAGTTGTTATTGTGAGTTTTAATTTCTGATTAGGTCATATAGTTATTCTATTGTATAACTACAGAATGTTTTTACTTATTTGTCATAAATATTTGCTAGTAAGCTATTTACTAGCTGATTAAAAACGATTAAAAAAATCCATATGAGGATACCTGGCAAATACACATATAAAATATGAATTTGCATTCATTTTCTGGCACTGATGCTTTAATTACTGTAATAAATAGCTTTTCTTGGGTTTTTTCTTGTTTATACCTTTTACCACATCATGTATTAATTTAACAAATTTGGTTCTTGGTACTAGGTCCTGCCACTAACAGGTTAATCAATTTAATTCAAACATCTTGCTTCTTATAAAATAGCATTTGTGTTATGGTTAATATCACCACAACCCAAATTAACCTCTTTGGCAAGGTTGCATTCTTTAGTTAAAAATCCTTTAAAATAAAAAAAATTGCAAATTTTAATCAGGCAGCTACAATCAAGTGGTTTTATTTGGTTCCTTTTTTTTTAACAATTAAACAAATTTATTTACTTTTAAGCATTTATAAAGTTTAGCTTTTAGTTCCCTATATTATTGCCTGTTTTTCTTAAATTATCTTGTCCCACAGAGAACTTAATGTCATGCATTACTGAGAGATTGGCACAGTTACCAATTATTTACATTACTTTAATAACAATAACTAGATGCATTGCTATTAACTAAAAGCAGTTTCTTTATTATGCACTTGCTCAGTAGCATCAATTCATTTTGATTGGTCTTAATTGTCTGACATTGCTACAATGTATTACTGTATAATATTATGATGCATTAATCTCCTTAATAATTCTGTATTAAATTTTCAGTTTATCTATGGATTGTGCCATAGTTTTTAGTTTTTGCATCAAGTTCATGGCATGATAGTTTTTCATCACTTCTGTCCTTCCGCCCTTGCAACCTTATCAAAGTTTTTCTTTTTTTTTGATCAGAAATACAGCTGAAACAGGTAGATATCATTGGATTTAGCTCTGGCTTTCACAAAATGATTGGCTGTAAGGTTTAACAGTGGTTGTCATAACAAATTTTTTAGAAACACCAGTAGTCACATCTTGCAGAAGATTATTTAAAAAATGCATATTTGAATTTTAAATTCTTAGTAGTTGATAAATAGATATTAAAAATAATTTATTTCACTTTAGATGACTTAAAGCAGGGACATCTAACTTTTTTGAGCCAAAGGCCATTTTGGCTTAACAAAAATGTTCATGGGCCAATAGTAGGAATAATGATTAAAAGGCAAAGCTTTGCGTTATCGAAGCTTATTTAGTAGCATGACAAATTATGTAACATAAATGAAAAGGGATAAATGAATGGATTCGACGTTTCATCAACTTTAAATTTCTTCAATGGATTCGACGTGTTATCAGCTTCAATTAATTCGACGTGTTACCGATTTCTAATTTCAATTTTCAGTAATCTTTTCAAATAACTTCCCACTTCTTAGCACAATTTGGTTAATAATTCGATCTAGGTTACTTAGACAACGTCATTCTGTTATTCCACTATTTCACTGGCATCCGAAATTCTTCTTATTAATTTGCCTTTTAATTTTAATAGTTAGAATTCCAAATTTACAAAAGAGTTGCATTGGAATTCTCATAGTACATTATATTCTCATTAATTTTTTTTTTGGCTTTTCATCAAATTTTACCGCAATGTACTATTTCGGCTTGTTATCATTTCCAAATTTACAGTTATTTTTCTAGTACTTGTAATCGTAATTATATATACCTGACGAGATCAAACAAGATCGAAACAGGCGCTTGTCATATATTATTATTACAATGTTGAATATAAATTGAAATTGTGATTATTATTATGTTTCATTGATTGGGTGCCTTCACCAATAAGGCATTTTAGATCCGTGTTTTACCAAATAATTTTGGGCCAATAGTATTATATTAAAATTAAAGTGAAAACAAAAAAGGTCGTCACTTTGTATTAAAGTACATCTTTCTTGTATCTGTACTCAAAATCTTTTCTTGTCTTCATTTCACATAAACAGTTTATGCAATTTAGATTATTTCATTTAAAAAACACTGTGTGGGCCACTCAAATTTTTTATGGGGCACATTTGGCTCATGGGGTGTGGGTGAGACAACTCTGATCTAAAGCATTACTCAGTTTAGTAGTGTTAAAACAATTTACTCATTTTAAACTTTTTTTCATGAATTGAATATATGCTGTACCAATTACAAACAGTCCAGAAAAATTTTATGTTTTCCAAAAAAAAGTTTAATAATTTAACTTGCATCTAAAAATAAAATTAATTTTAACGTTTCCTAGAGCTCTATGTTATATCATTGCTCATAGTACAGTATTGTTTGATATACCATCTTACATAATTTCAGAATTATTATGGAAAAAATGTTTACCATAATATAACACTTATAAAAGAGTTTGTGTTTCAAGTAGTAAAACTGTGCAAAATTTTCAAAACAATTTGTTGTCATAGAAAAAAAAATTGTTGATAGAACTGTCTTTTCTATGACCACAGATTGTTAGATAGTCCTTATAAAAGTTTGTAATTAATGTGAATCTATTAATGTAATTAATTTTACTTCTAGGAAATTTTGGCCTAAAAAAAGTTATTTCTACTGTATTTAGCAATTGCTGCCCATTATCCAGTCTAAATTTTTTTTTATTTGAAAGTATATGCAACCACCGTAAATTTCAAATAAATTTTCTTTTACTTTTAAAGGTTTTTAATGATCATGTCAAGCTGTGTTAATTTGTAAAATTATAAAATTGTTTAATAGAAATGATTGCTTAAAAAACCTAGTAATTTTGTGAATTAGTGTTTAGATTTAGAACTTAGCTGTTAAGTATTTATAAAGTTTAAAAAAATAAATTTACCCCTTATAATGGGTAAGCAATATGACCAATGGCTGAAAACAAATTTACCTGGAAAATATCGTCAAGCAGATCAGACTAGAAAAGACATATTAAATGCCATCGCTCATTATAAGGATTTGCGCCCTCAAGCAGATCAATTTACATACAATGATGGGTCTCGAAAAAACTTGGTTAACCTTAGTGGTACCATTCCAGTCATGTACAAAGGAAAAACCTACAATATACCAGTTGCGATATGGATGCAAGAGCCACATCCCCATACAGCACCTTTATGTTTTGTCAAACCAACAAGTTCGATGCAAGTAAAACAGGGGCGGCATGTTGATGCAAATGGAAGAGTTTATTTACCTTATTTAAATGAGTGGAAACCAAATACCCACAACTTGATTGGTTGCATACAAGTTATGACAATGGTCTTTAGTGAGGAACCCCCAGTTTATTCTAGACAAGCTAATCCTATTCAGCCCACCCCTTACCCTACTACATCTGTTGCACAGCCTCCGTACCCAGCATATCCCGTACAAGGTCCCCCTTCTACCACGTACCAGCCAAATTTGAATACACCATATCCAATAAATCAATCAACTCCCTATCCAATGACCACACAATCATCAATGGGAAATTCTTCATCGCCCTATCCTTCGTATCCAGGTTATCCGCCGGCCAATCAAATGACGATGCCACCAGTCACGCCGTATCCTGGGTCAACCCAGCCACCTAATACCCATTCGAGGCAACCATCAGCAGTCGACGATTCAACGATTCGGGCATCGATGCTGACCGCAGCCAACGACAAGCTAAAGCGACGGCTTAAGAACACGCTGGCGCAGGCTGATGTTGAAATGCAGCAGTTAAGACAAACTGAATCTGAGCTGAGGTCCGGTCAGGAAAAGCTTGATTCAATTCTGAAACGACTGGAAACCGAAATTACCGAAGCGGACTCAAACGCGATCTTGCTTCAAACGAAAAACGAAGAGTTAGAAAGGGAACTTCAGCGCTTGGAAAAGCATGATCAATTTGACGCCGATGAGGCAGTCATGGCTACAACACCCGTTTACCGGCAGATTGTCTCATCTTTCGCCGAGGAGCAAGCCTTAGAAGACACGATTTACTACCTTGGAGAGGCCTTGCACAAGAATGTTGTTGATCTTGACACGTTTCTCAAACACGTTCGGGCCCTTTCGCGACAGCAATTTACACTTCGCGCACTTATACAGAAAGCAAGGAAATCGGCTGGATTGGCTAGCGTTTATTAAAAGTTAAATAGTTAATTGTATAAAGATGTTTGTTACTCAGTACGTTTTAATTAAATAATGTGTTTGCTATCATGGTCCTTTGAAACATGTGTTGATATAAATTTTCTGTTTAGTATAAAACAGTGATTTAAAATTCCTGTATAGTGTAAAACAGTGGTTCCTAATAAAGGTTCAAAAAAGGTTTTCGGGTCTATTACCGTTGTTTGTAGCTGCTTTTTACCTTATCAGCGAGAAAAGAATCGTTCTGCATGTAATATCTCGAATGTACTTTTACGTCCCAAGCTATAATTATCGAGTAGCCTTAGCAGAGAATTGCAAATGTATTTATTTGGTTTTACACTGGCAAAGGTCGTAAAAACGATTGACCGCAAAAGAGGTGCTTAGTTTTTGCATAAACCTAATTGGAAAAGAATCCTAACACGAAAAAAGTGAGCCACCACTTGTATGGAAAATTGCGATTTAAATGAAAAGCACTTGATCGTTTTTCTGATACCGGTATAGATTGAATAGTTTTGGCGCGTTATACAAACTATTAGCTGTATGACGAAAACGCTGGTTGAGGATTACAAAAGTAATTATCTAATTTATAATGGTCTTTCTGGCTCTTATTTTGCTAGCTAGTCGCTTTAAAAAAAAGAAGAACTCAAACTGGATGGTAAAGGCCTCTAAATTTTGAACCACTTAGTCTAGTTTATTCAATTTATTTTTTTGATTGGCTGTGATAAATGTCTATGTAATCATTGTACAAAGATAGAATAATTCTTACATTACGCGTCATAGTTATCTTTCATGCGTGTTGAAAAAGTCAAGTAGCCTGTATTCCGTGGTTTTTATTTGTGTGTGGAAAACTGGTTCCTAATCATCGAATTAATTTATCTGTTGTTGTTATTGGTCGGATTTCTTGAGTTATTTAAAGTGGTTTTTGCGGAAATTTTTTCTGCTACCGAGAAAATGTTTATAGACCTGATTTGAACTGCAAGCTGACGCTTCTGACGTTACGGTGCAAATGCAATGAGATTGTCAAATGTCAGAAACTAGTTTATGGAAGTGAACCAAGTAAAGCAAGTTGATATATTCTATTAAATGCGATTGTATTCGCCTCGTTTTAATTTTTGTTTGCATGGTACTTTCTGTATTATACCGCATCACTTATACTGGAAAATTTGCGATATTAATTGAAAAACCCGATAAAGCGAAGTCCCGGTAAATGGTGTTTTCTTGTTTTCAAATTTCCCTACTTGAAACAGCTTCAAGAAAACTTAATCGCCTACATACCAGACTAGGTTAAGCTCAAATCAGGTATTGTTTAATTTTCGAATCAATATTGCGTCCAATGTTAACAAACCGCCGACAGCATTATGTGTGTTCCATACACTTGGATTAAACTCGATACGCATGATTTGACGGTTTGATGACGAAACTCAGCTCAATGACATTTTTTTATTTTCATATCTAAAATTTTCCCTCCTGACTCGCCGGAAGATGTCCAGAAATGCTATATACAGGGCGACTGTCAAGCAATGACCTTTGACCTGCTACCGGAAGTGCCAAGACATGGCTGTCCGGTTGAAAAGTTTTTTTTTAGTTTTATTAATGATTGAAATTCAGAACTGCTTGCCGAAATCGCCAAGCAAAAGAAAGGGCCGTAAAGTGTCATTTAAGAGAAAGGCGCCTGCAGGTTATGAACCGCGACCGTGTCGATCACGTTCGCTATCAATCACAGCGCTCTTAACCACGCTGTCAACTTCACTTCCAAAATCGGCTCATGAATGATCTATGTACGGCTTACTGTGAAAATATCATTTATGGACGTACCGTAGTTCTGTTTGTTTTACACGTAATCAAAATTGCGCATCTTGTACCGTAAAGAGTAAACCGAGTATTTTCTTTTGTAAAGTAGATACGAGATCAGTGGCAATTAAAAAACTTTTTTACGCGCATGCTGCCATTTTATTCCACTGCAAAAATATCACCAAAAATTGTGTTCAACCAATGCATGGCTTTCTTTACAGCTGATTTTCATTCATGGACGAAACTTAGCGCAACAGACGCGGTTTGTAGACGTTACTTGAGGAACAAAGCGTCAACAAAGTTAAAGTGCTGCGGGTGCTTCTAAACTTGTTCCAGGACAAACGTTGGCCTGACTAGCCGCTAAATGTTCTTCGTATGTAAAAATGCCGTCAAATGTAATTCTATGTTAATGTAATGTAAGACTGTTATGTAGGCGTCAGATAATGTCAGTCGCGCCGTACTTTATGTAAAAAAATTAAGCGATACGAAATAAATAGATTGTGTTTTTTCTGTATAATACAGCGACAAATATTACAAAGCAGTTATAATTGCGATTTAGCCTAAAAAGTTTTTATGCATAACTGGGAAGCAGCAAAGAATACCAAAACTAAAAAGCTAAGTAACATAGTTTAAAAAATAAATTAAGCTTAAAACAAAAAGAAGCGATGCTTTATCAAATGCAAAATTAAGTATAAAAAAAGGAAACAAAATAGGAAGCAGCGTAGTGGTGGTGGGCTTAACCCGACCCATTTTTAGGGGTGAGGACGCGTATCAATTCCACGGAGTCCCAATAATAGGAAAAAGGGACGAGACCAGAGGTCTAAAATAGTGACTAGCCTACGAAGTACTTTGCAACAACTCTTGATTTGAGTACTTGGCTTGAGTTTTTGTTTTTTGTAAAGAAGGCTCAAATTGAGTTGAAAAATCAAGACTTCTTCAAGTAAAAAAAAGGTTTGAGTCGTAGGTATACGCACGCCGGGGAAGGGTTTGAAAGTGACCCCCTTTTTTTAAAGAATGTACGGAGAAAAAAGTATTTTGCTTAAAACTGTTATAGTAATTGTGTTTTTGTCTCGCAACTCCCTCCCCTTGACAAATTTTTGCATCCGCCACTATTCGAGTCCAAGTTGTTTCAAGTTTTGCATCAGCATCAAATTATTTCCAATATTTGGAAGCCTATCTTTCTAGACCGAATTGTTGTGACGTCGTTTTTTGGGGCCCCTTGATTAGGATTTTGCTTCAGACCCCTGATTTTGAATATTCACGACTGGCTGAAGACATAGCCTGCCACCCAAAAAGTTTAGGGGCAATATACTTTTTGTCCAAATTTTATCGACGATTGCCCGAATCTTAATCTTGTAGCATTTTACAGAGATGCCGTCACACATTTAAAGTGAAACTATAAGTTTTTCTTTAAGAAAACTAGTGACAACTAAAAAAAGGCTTGAGTTGGTCGTGTCTAATTCGAAGAAAAACCGATTGGAATAAGAGTTAGTTTTAGGGAGATACAGGATTAGTTTCTGAGAGAAAGTTGTTGGTTCAAAAGAAACTAAATTCTTCTTGAGCATCTTAACAAATTTTTAAAAATTCCACAAATTTTTGGCCCTCAAGAACAATTTGCGCGGCGTTTTTTCTCTTTTTATCTTTTAGAGCAACTGGTTTTGTATTTACTCTCACTCCAATCGGTTTTTCTTCGAATTAGACTTGACCGCTTTAGTTGCCGATGAGGTGTTTCCCCAATAAAAATAAAAAAATTTCTGTGACCCAGCTGAAATTTTCTACGGTCCATATAGGCCGCGTGGCCATAGGTTACGAAACACTGGTTTAAGCAATATCGTTTGACATAGCGTGTTTTTTTGGTATTTCACGAAGAATACAAATGTGTCTTGCAAAGGCGTGAATTTTGAAGTTTTGCGGGAAAAATCAATGACATCACAAAATATGACGTCACAATTAGGACATAAACTGCAGTCAAACTTCATAAAATATTGGCCTTACAATTGTTCATAAATATAAATATCATTTACAAAATTTTTCTCGGCGCTCATCAAAAGGTGTTCAACATAGCCGTACGAGCCGGGGGCATGGGGGCGCTTGCCGTCCAAGACTTAAAAATTTGAACAAAATCAAAAGTTTTTGGGAAGCTGCAAAGAATTATATGGGCTGAAGAAATTTTTTTTGCACAGAATACGAGCTATTATTTTTGTAGGATAAAGTTTCCCAATGTAGAAAAACGATTAAGTTTTGAAATAAAGACTTTTTTGGGACAAAAATTGAGAAATCAGAGACAGATTCAAGAAGAAAATTTTTTTCTGTAGTCTTTACTTTTTTTTTGGGACGAAAATGAAAGAATTAAATCAATGTTTCCCCTAATTTTTTAGCTATGTGTGTGCGCAAAAATTTGTTTTGTGTGCTTTTTTTATGCAAAGTAAAAACTATATTATTGATAGGGATGTGCCGAAGCTTCGGAAAAATTCTGGCATCGGCACATCCTAATTATTGACTCTGATTTCTCGAATTTCGTCTCAAAAACGTAGTAATCTTAAAAAGTTTTTGCTTTTGAAATCTTGAAAGTCACATTTTTTTTATGTGCCCCAGTTTTTGCACATAAGTGAGCGCGCACACGCGCACAGCTTAGAGGAAACGTTGAATTGGACGCAGTTTCAAAGTGATGACCGCTTTCTTTTTTTTTTTTTTGGTCTTCATCCTAAATTTGTGACAAAATATCTTCTCATATCCGTGAAATGCTGGAAGATCATGATTCAGGCAAGCGTCAATAAAATTTCGGCAAAACTGTATTGCCCCACCCAACATATTTTCAGCTGTTACATCCGTGTCAAACCATTGATTCATTGCTTCCTAAGGAGAAAACTCGGTTTTGACGCGGAAAGTCAACTGTGGATCTAGTCGTTTTGTTTACACAAAACATATCGAAAATTATTTTAAGGCTAACAAGAAAGCTGGTGCCGTGTATTTTTCAATCTGAAAGGGCCATAATACGACACAGTCTGGCCTTACCTGCGACCTACTGAGACTACTGCCGGACAACCCTATGGTTTGAATGTTTATGAAACTTGTTCGGAACCAACGTTTCACTCTTACTACCAGCAGGGCCCCCGAAAGAAATTTTACCAGTAAATGCAAAGATTGAAATTGGGCCACCACGTTTTTTTTGTTGCACAATAAGTCACAGTTTATAGCTTGTTCTTTTTCTTTGTTTGGTGGAGATGGGAGCTGGATGGTTCACTAATAGCCGGACATGTTTGTATCAGCCAGGTCATTAGGCTCTTGTCGACATCTGAGAGAGCACGGGTTCCATTTTGGATGGTAGTATATAAGGCAAGATGTTATTACATACTCAGTTGTCTGCTTTTTCGCGCAACACTCACAGGCCACCCGTAGAAGCCATACACCATTTGTGCGTTTCTAAGCGGAATAGACCAACGCTGGTTTGGAGGCAGTTAAGCTTGACCTATGCGGGTCTGGAAAAACTAAATCCTGGTGGCGTTGGGCTAACATCGTTAATAAACGCATGAAGACAGGAGACGTTTTCTGCCACTCCATGCTCCATCTATATTCCGCTCATCGTGCTACAGTGGTGCTTGACTGGGCAGGGTTGTTTAGTAGTTCCAGTGCAGCAGGTACAAATGGGTGCCTTGATTTAATTGCCGCATAGCCGCATAGATGGAAGGCTGCCGACACAGTTTTTGTTGTCCTGAGCTTCAGCTTTTATTTGTAAAAGTAGGAGGATATGGTTGCCATATCCTGAGGGAGAGTTCCCTCAACGCCTGCCAGTTTCTTACATGGTGCAAGATTATCAGATCATCAGCATAAGCAAAGCAAATTACTGGCAGGTCATATGCATAGTTATTACACCAGAGAGGAGCCAGGACTGATTCCTGTGGGACGCCATTCTGCTTTGTTTTGCTGCACTGGTGGTAAGGGTAAAACTTCAATTACAAACAAGTCCTATAATTAATGAGACCATGTGCCTGTCCGGAAGGAGATGGAGTAATTTGCAGGTAAGACCGCGGCAGTGATATACGCAGAAAGTTTCCGAGGGAGCCAAAGTTTCGTCACAATTGTGTGACGTCACAAATCAACTTGGGGAGTACCGAAGGCACGACCATTATAGGGTAATTGGGGCATGCCCCAAAAAAATTTTGCAAAATTACACCTAAAAATACGCATTTTCGTACCGGTCAAATCAGAAAGCTTCTCGAAAACCAAAAAAGCGTTCGCATATACTTCGAAATCCAGGGCGAACCCCGAACACTCGCGAAAAACCAGCTTTGCTTTTACTAAAACTGCTTGGTTTTGCTTTACAGTTTTTCATTTTAAGGCCTGAGGGGGGGCATGGCACAGTGGCCTCCCCCTCGGTACGCTAGTGGACCGCGGTATCATACGGTATCATAGGCTGTTGTGAGATCGACAAACGCATTGCCGGCTTTTTTGGCCAAAAAGCTATTCTTAATTTGTTAAGTTTAAGAGTCACCTTCCGCGCCGAAACCCAACTTACTCTCTAGGCACCAGTGGGTGTATAATTGGTTCGACGGGGAGAAAGACAGATCTGTACAAGATCTTAAAGAGGACACAAAGCAAAAAGATAGATCTATAGTTTTATGGGTTTCCTAATGGGATGGCAATCAGTAATCAGTAATCAGTAATGCTCTCCTCCAAACTTTGGAAGCTTGATGACAGAAGTCTTGTATCTGAGGGCTAATACTGCAGATCTTATTTTTGCTTAGGCTTTCAATGTTCAAATGCAGTATTTTGGGCACAAATGGCCAGCATCCAACATTTATGAACTTGTTGAGTTTCTTTCGCGTCCGAAGCCTAAAGTCTATCTTTTACCACCCCGGAAGCATCCCGAGTTCATCATCATTTTCCTGGTCATTGCCAGTCACCGGGACTCACCACAAAAAGATTTATTCAGTATTATGAGTCCCAAAATTTACTGCTAAATAACCCCACAAGCTTTCGAGACCTATTCAGTGCCCAAACATATTGTTATTAATGTCTTACTTTTTTCACATAAAACAATTGTTAGAACCCAACCACATTTTGCAAAATGTGATGTTGCGATATTATTCATCACATATGTTTTTTTTATGGGGCTTTACAATAAAAATCATAAAATCTTCCAGGTTCTTCTATAGAAATTTCAATTATCTGGTGCGAACTTTGTGTAAATGTCATAATTGGTTTATAACGCTTTTCTTGTCCTGTTACCGAAGGTTTTGATGACATCATCACGTTTACTTTTTTTTGCAAGTTTGGATTGAATATTAGTCCAGCAATCAGTCCAGCAACATGCACTACACGAAATTCACCACTGGTTACTGTCAAATAATCTTTTTAATAGTTTAAGCCTAGTAAATGATCTCGCTTTCATGCTAAATGATCCTCAGGAATCGGTCGGTCTTTGGGTTTTTTTTTTGAGATCTTGTACAATCTACTTTTACAATTTCCAGAAAGTTTGCTTATGCTGACGATTTAGCATTGTTGTACTCTTGTGAAAACTAAAAGGACTTAGAGGAAACTTTAAGTCAAGACATGGCCACACTTTCAGCGTTGGCTATACCTAGACTTGGAGGCTGAAGCTCAGTTACTCAAAGATTGTGACAACAGCCTTTCATTTAAACAACCGAGAGGCCATATGTGAGCTAAAAGTTTATAGCAATGATAAACTTTTACCATTCTGTCCAGTCTCCTCTTATCACGAGGTGAAACTGGATAGATCGTTCACGTTTTGTCACTATCTTGTCGCATTCCTGCAAGTTAAGAAGATAAATATAGAAATGAAACAAAAAATGAAAACGAATACATCACGCAAAAAAATCTTTGCTGTCACGCTGCTAAAGCGACTTAGGGGCTCCGGATATGGGTACCAAAACATTGCGTACAGCTGCCTTATCTTTGGCCTACTTAACAGCTGAGTACTGCACGCCAATCTGATGTCGCAGCACACCTTATAAAAAGTGTCTTGAATAACGTTTTGAGTATTGTCACTGGATGTCTGCGTCCCACTTTAACAGACCACCTACTTATACTTTTATGTATCCAGCCAGTTGAACTTCCCCAACTAGGAGCAATACTCTTCTTTTGATAATTCTGGCACTGTCCAATTAGGCATTCCCTTTGCCCTGTGGACGAATCGTAGATGAAACATGAAGTACTGTTTTAACACACCCGGGTTCCGTATTTTTATTTGCATGACCTGCCAGGTCTATTGGAATGAGCTTGCCCTCAGCAGCTTCGTTAAGCTCAATCGCCTGCTGACGGGTGTAAGGCAGTTCTATTCCTCCATGCACAAATGGGTCATGCTCCTTCATTGGATTGCAAGTGCGGCGTCTCTGAAAAAATTGCCAAACACATCCTAACAGCGTTCCCTATACATTGAGCATTACATGGAGCACGAGGTCTGACCACGAAGCACATTGCTGGCTCACCATCATCGATAGGTAGTAGAGCATACTGGATTAATAAATCAACAGAATAAATAAAGAATCATAAATAATAAATAATAAATAAAGAATCAACAGTCGGCCCCACTCCTGCCTGTGTCTGACCTGTAGTGAATGCCTTTTTATACAAAGCTTTGCTGTAAACTTTCTTTGGATTTATCATGAGTCGTTTTCAAGCCAGTGGCGTATTCTTTCCATATTACTGCTTTTTTATTGTTTTATGTTTTTTCTGTTCACGTAAATCTACAAATAATTATTGGTCGGTTACACTTTTGCATCGAGCTACTCTAAAATGCATTATTTAATAATTTAGCAAATTCATACTGCCAAATCCGCATATTCTTTGCGATGCTGCTACCGCTAGTAGGCTATAAAGATTTATTACTCAATAAAGATCCGTTTCCACTACGAGCGTGGAGAAAAGAGCATTCTTTGTTTGTTTTATTGATTTTTTTTGCGCTCGCTTCAATTTTAACCGCTCGCTTCAATCGAAGATCAATAAAAGAAACAAAGATTGCTCTTTTCCACGCTCGTAGTGGAAACGGGGCTTAAACCGGCATTTTTAAAACCGGTTTTTACTACAGTACTATCAATAAATAGTTTGAAGTTAAGCGAAGCAGCTAATGAAAACAATAAAAGAAATATGCTGATTAAGTTTTTAAAAAAATCTAGATCAGACTTTAACCTATCTAAACATATGCAAATACATAGTATTAAACCGCAAAGGACTGAACCCGTACTAATTTTTTCGAATTGCGTGAAAAAAACTTAAGCAAAAAAGTTACTTGAACTGACTCTTTGTAGTTCGTAAATTAGGCAGAGCGTCAAGCAAAATTTTTAAGCAATTATTACTCAAGAATAGGCAATTCATTAAAATTGCTCCAAGAATGTTTTCTTGGGTATGGATAGAGCTAGTAGTTAAATAAGCTCAACTAATAATAAAGTTTTTTAAGTAAAGTGCAGCCTACATAATGAATTTTCGATGTAGCTCCTTTTTAAAAATTTATTAAGAAATCATTTTGTAATATTTACTACAATACATTTTATTTGACCACATTCATATAATATTTTAAACACTTATTTATCGTCTCTCTTGTGATGATATAAGCTTTCTTGAGCTGTGAAACAAGGCGGCGGTTACAGTTTCTTCTGTAAGTAGGTAGAGTAAAAAACTTTTTAAGTATTAGCTTCAGTTGCTGTTGTTAAATATTGTCTATTTATAAATTTAAATTTTAAGGCTTGGGATATTTAAAATAAAATTTTATTTTTTTGTATCAGCAAAATCAAACAACTCACAGATCTAAATAAGATTTTTCCTTTTAAGGTTTAAAATTTAGATTTCAACAATATTGTCTGAAAGTTAGGCCTTAGGGTAAAAAAAAAATTACATTTCAGGTCTCTGCAACAAGTCACCTTAAGCGATTTTATTCGTGAAACTAACCCGGTACCCCTTGCGGTTACTATTGCTTTTTGAGAGATTTTTTTTTTGGTTTCTTGTTTATTCCAACCTGGTGCCAAAAGGGGGATTTTCGGTTAGTTTTACAAAAAAAATTGCTTACGGTGACTTCTTGAAGAGACCCTAACTTTCTTGATTTGAAATCATGTATGCTCATTTTGATTATAGTTAATTTTACTTGCTTATTTTTTTGCAGGAATGGCCTAGAACAGTAAAAATAGCTTAAAATACACGTTTGCACCATAGGTTTTAAAATTTAAAATGTTTCCTCAATATGATTGCATTAAATTTAGTGGAGTATTGCTGCTCGTTCGAATATTTGTTTTATTGAGCTCGCATGATTTGGTTGGTAAGTAATATTTAAATATTAAGACTTACCAATAATTAAAAAAATAAATATTTTAAGATTCTCAAGAATTTAGATGTACCAGTGAAAATCAAAAATTTTTGTGTAAAAATCAACGCTGCATATGGAGCAGTTTTGTTTGTGATGGTGAAGATGATTGCAAAGACAATTCCGATGAAGAATCCTGCGGTGAGTATAGTTTCGAACAGCTATTTTGCGTAACATTGCATAATTTTTTTCCAAAATATCATTTATTAGCCTAATACTATGCGAACAGGCCGGCTGTTTTAAAATTTTGAAAAATCTAGACTTAGCTGAAGTACTTCAAAGTAGATTAAAATATAAATTTAGGCATTTAATTAACCTTATTTATGAAATGATAAACCTATTTGGTAATTTGCGGAAAGGGTTGTCATTTTACATTTTATGAATTAAACAGTAGATATTTTATTCACCTTGTATACCAATATCTTTTCTATAGGATTTTATTTTTGAAAATTGATACGGTAATTGACATATTTGCTATTCGGCGAAATATGTCATGTATTTTCGTTGATTCAATTCGTTTCGCTTGTTAGTGAATGCTTTCCGTAGTCCGTAATCATTTAAAAATTCAATAGTGTTCGTCACTGCCCACAAAGCTTTTTGATTGGTTGGTTACAATCGCATGATCCTCGCGTCACGGTAAAATCGTCTAAGGTATTACTGACGTAATCGTATGTCGTCAAATAGACTATTGTTTTATAAAAGTTTACAGCTTCAAAGGTAAATTACGCTTTTCCGCATTGGTAGGTGTTGTTGTCTTATATTTGTGTGCTAAAAAACTTTGGTAGCTTGGAAATAATTTATATTTCTAATAGTTTTAAAATATACGTTTAAACCAATATGGAAAAGCGGGCATAGTTTTTAAACATTTTGTTTTACTATCACTGGCATCACACTCACGCCGCTTTGTTGCAATGAAAATGTTACCAACCGGTGTCCGATTTCATTTAGTAGCTGACTTCAAGTTTTGTCAAACAAAGTGATTTTAACAGCATAAGTGCATTAATCACCTTGATTAGCAAACCTGCAATCAGTGGTGGCACAAGCCTTTTATACCAGTTTAGTCCCAGGTTCTGGGAACTACATCTTTTGCGTGACACTAAACCGTGGCTCACAAAAACGTTCAGTTTCAAATCGAAAACCAAAAAGGCTTTTTGTGGTTTTATTTTTGTAAAAGTATGAAAATAAGAAAACTCTGCCACAAAGAATTTTTTGTCTATACTTAGTAGCTTTTAAGCATTGGCGTAGCCCCGCCAATGACCGTATTGCATATATTTTTTTATATTATTAATTTATTTGTATTGCTAATGGCAGATTGGTGCATATTAACTTTTCTTGTATTTTTTCTTTAAAACGTCCACATACTGTTCTTTTCGCTCCAATAGAAATCGAAAAAGTATTTTTATGAATCAGGTTTTGTGACATAATAAATTTTTCAGTGCATTTTTTATTGAGTGTGCAGAACTACATTAAATGATAAGACGTCTTTTCTGTTGGTAAATAGAATCTATGTGCTGATGTTCTGAAATTAAATATTTTTTGGATTGCTAATTTGAACTCGTTTGTTACGATTAAAGTCGACTTTGTACATGGTTTCGTTGAATCAAGTTTAACAAGGGTTAAGGGTTTCAGTCATATCTAGCATACCTTTCTTTATAATCGCTTAAACTAATAAAGTTTGTCTCAAGTTGCGTTGTCATTTTCACGTCAAGGAAACACAACCTATGACGCGATATTACAAACGGTGATAATGATATTTTGAGTTACCCTACTCTTCTTGGGAATAAGACACGGATTAATAAAATCTCTTAAAAGTTTGGCGGCACTTTCCGCACGGAACCAAAAATTTGCGGAATGTTTGAGAATGGCCTGTTGAAGAGAATCAACAACAGGGCAGTTGAACTTTTAATTAGCAACTACAATTGCTGTTTGAAAAGATGTCGGCGCGACCAATTAAGAAGCTTTGCAGCAGGCGAGAAAAAGCACCGTGAATTGGACGGGTAGAGAGGGTTTTGACGAGAATAATTTAGGAATTTTGTATTGAAATAACTTATTGCATGCTGTCTCTAATTATTGTTAGGGCAATGGGAGTGGTCAACGATAATGAAACTCTTAGGTTTTTTGATCTGTGCCAATTGGCACATATAATATGAGCCAATTGGCTTATATTATTTATGGTATATAAACATATTTTAAAAGTTTTTTTCGCAACTAACTACTTGAATGGCGTCTAAGGAACACGAGTAAGGTATCTACAATCGTTTTTAAGAAATATCAAAAATTGCGAATTTTATGCTCTAAGATTGCAAGATCGGTTCATACTTCGGCGAATTCGTTTTCGACCGGCATTCGAATGTCCAAGTCTAGAAACTGGTTTGTTACGAGACGGAGTTAATTCAAGTACATGTTGAGTGAAACATTCTCGACAAAGTGAAGCTCCACAACCAACAGCTTTGCAATAAGTTGGCACCCTGTTTTTGCATATAATACAGTTATAACTAAGACAAAATATTTTATGATATAATTGAAGTTTCCCTCTTAAAAAAAAAAGTGAAAAAATTTTTTTCTTCAGGTTGACCTCAACCTCTGAAAATATGTGCCAAGTGGCACATATTTGGCACAAAATTTGTGCCAATTGGCACATATTTGCGACTTATCATTAAGCTTGTCTGCAATTTATTGCTTCGGAGGGCGTAATGATTGAATATTTTTTACAGCTGGGTTGATTTGTAGAAGTAGGTTAGAGATGTGAAAGCGTCAACTTTGTATTCGGAAAATAGATACCGAAGTTTGTGGGAGAGAAGGAGACTTAAGAGCACTAAGATTTGTAACGGCAGGTAACACACCAGTATGTTTTTATACTGTAACTGATTACTCACAGATCGGGGAAAGGACAAAGAGGCAGCTGTAAAGCTTGGGGGAAAAGACAAAATGCAGTTAACATAAATTTATTCTTTCTTTCTCAGTGCACCAAGGACAGATAAATACTTTTCTCTATTCTTCTGCAACTTTCCGACACTTTCCTCTGCTTGACGATCATAGCAAGCAGCTCTATATTTTAGTTATAGCCTATCTTAATTAAAAAACAAAAAAAAATTTTTACACCTGACAGCAATTTCTTGGCATCTCCTGAAGCAGGTCGGGGAACTGCTTGACGGTTGCCCATTGTAGGCCTATAGAGCGCTTCCGACGCTTTCCTGCGAATCAGGAGAATAAATATAGAAATGAAAATAAAAAAAAACATATAAAGAGATACAATGGACCACGAAAACGAGGAACAGTAAAGTTTGGGATAAAAGAAAGAAAATAAAAAGTTGTCTGTGAAATTATGAACACTGATAAAAAAATCTAAAACTATAATCACTGCATCAACCTGGTGAAAAGTCATAAAAAAACTAATAAATTGTTATGAAACAAATAAACATATTCTTTATAATAGTAACTGACAATACGCGTTTTCACAAACAGTGAGGAACTGTCTTGGGACAAATCCTTTTTGAAATTTTGCAACACTGGGCGTCGGCACCCCTTTCAAAAATCTAATGTTCGAATTTCTTTAATTACAAATTTTTTTTGCTTCGGAATTCTTCACTTTTAGAAAGACTGATTCGGGCTATTAAATATTATGGTTGGGCTAGAAGTTTTTTTTTTTTTTTTCAATTTATAAAACGTCTTGTGTATTACGTAATACGACATATAATTAAATTTGGCTTCAGCAAATGCTTTCTAGTCGTGATTTGTTTCGATTACGAGGTATATGATTAAATTTAATATGCTATAGTAGCAATGGAAAATAGTAAATAACGTGACCACTGTTGCACATTGCAAAGCCGATTGAAAAACGTTGCACGTATAATTGCCTCCCATGCTATTAGTAAAGATAATCTGAAGTTCGACGGAAGGTTGTTCGATGAATTTTACTGAAGATCGATTTATTTGGTCTCAAATGTTCTTTTCTGGCTTCGATGATTTGAACATTCTCTTTTTGACTTCGGTGACGTGCTTTTGAAAATTGCTGTTTGCACGTTTGGAAAGTAACCCCAGTTGCAGGATCAGTGCATATTGTTAACTCACACGCTGCACTCGCCGAAGAACCGTGTTCATTCACAAAAGCGAATAAAATGCCGAAAGCGCAATTTCCGTTGCCATTTCAGCGGTTTTTGGCTAATGCTGCATTGCTGCAATCGTTGCAACGATGATCGTGTCTACACTTCTTTTTTTATCCTTAATGAGCGAGAAGTCTGCTAACAAAATTTAAAAAAATTTAATGTTACGAAGATTTGATAGTTTTTCTTAAAGGTCAATAATTCTATTAAAGTTATTTGGATCGTACGTCTGTCAAACTTGTGTTGTTTGGAAAATATTTTAGCTCCAAAAACGAAGTCACCACCTAAATTTATCAACTGAATTACTTGTTCTGATGTGACCTATGCAGCATGTCGTGATTGGTGGTTAACGGGGTTAGATCGGGCATAATAATTAATGAGCGTTGTTATAGTTAATCGAAAACATTTTGGAGCTTAATAGAAGAATAATTTTGATGCTTCTTTGAATGTTACGTTGTGCGCTGATAAAACCACTTGTCACAAATTGTCTGATGAAGCAAACAATGTGGTCATTTTAAACGATTGTTTTTTGTTTTGTGCTCATTCCCGGACCTTTCTGCATAGTCGATTATATTTTTTTTTTACATAGAATTATGCTTTTCCCATATTGTTTACTCAACTTTTATCGAACGAATATCATACCATCGTTAGATACCATCGTTTAGAGTTGTTAAAAATATTTAAAAAAATTTTATTGCAAGAAATTTGACTGAGGATTGAACTGCTAAGTCGATGCTAAAGTAATTCTTCAAGTTAACTAATCAAACCGTATGATTTCTTTGGGTTTTTTGATTGGTTTGTCACAATAAACCTTTTTGAATTCTTGCAATTTTATTCTCATAATCAATTAAGGCTTGTTTCTACTATGAGCGTGGAATAGAACATTCTTTCTTTTATTGATCTTTCCGCGCTTTAAATCTAAGCCAGCGCTAAGCGAGGCAAACAAAATCAATGAAACAAACAAAGAATACTCCATCCAAGCTCGTCGTGTAACGAGCCCTTACGCATAACTAATCCGTTCCTATTTACATCTAAGATAGCTCTTCTTTACTCAGCAATTGTTGACTGTATAGCGTGGTAGACATGCTTAACTTGCTGGCCCTCGTTCTGTTCTACCCCTCCCACATATTACAAATCAATATGGCCGGCCACATTGTGGCTCGTAGGGTGCAGAATGCTTATTTCTTTTATAGACAATTTTTCATACCATCAGCATAAAGCTTGTGATTTGGCCAGTCAGGCCTGGGCGGTTTCTAACCAGGTTTAACATTAAAAAAACTTAGGTAGATTTAGAAAAGATTTTCGCGCATTTATAGCTTTCACTGTTAGTCGAATGTGCTTGAATCAATCTAGTGGTTTATAACGAAAAGTAATACATGCTTGGGGTCAGTAGCCGGGCTAATGACCATTTACCACATAAAGCAGGTTATGGTGTTTCTGGCAAATCTCAGTCATGCTGCAATTCCTCCTTTCTAAATTTTGCTCCTGGAGAGAGACGTGATTCGATCGTGTTTATTTAGCAAAAGCAAACATTTTGATGCTTATTATTTTAAAACATGATTTCACAAATTTGGTGTCGAAATTTAAATATAGTAAATTATAACTTTAAGGTATAAATACAACAGATAGATGAAATTTGATTTGCAAATCAGTCTCATGAACCGAAAATAACGCACAATTTCTTTATATCAATCAAATACAGTAAATAAAATTATTTCGAGAATTAAAAAATATCCTCAATATATTCCTGGTCCCATTTTCGAAAAAATTTCCGCGTTTCTAAATTTTTTCAAAAGTTTTCGATTATTACATTAGAAAAATATTGTTATCACTTGATTTATATTGTTTGTATCTTTCTAGTTCCATTGTAGTGGATCAACCAAATTTAAATAACTTTTAATCAATTTTTTTTGACAAGAAGGTCGCCGGTCTGCCTATTCAAATGATGAAAATAATTTGTTTGTAATTTTAATACTAGAGTTTGGATTAAAAAATACCAAGAAACTTATTTCACCTTATTTTTTAAAAGAATCTTTTATTTGTTGTTGTATTGTTAAAAAAATTAAACAAAATATCAATATTTTTTTAGAGAAGAAAGTATGCAATCTAGCCACTCATTTTCGTTGCCGCAATCACGTCTGTGTCGCTAAAGAATGGGTTTGTGACGGAACAAATGACTGCAAAGACAATTCCGATGAAGAAAACTGTGGTAAGTTGACGATAATATCTGTTTCTCTGTCTGAAGAGGCCGATAGTTATTCTTTTTATTCTTGAAATTCGTTGTTTTGTTGCGCTGAAAAAGAACTTGTTTTGCATTTCTTCAATTGTTTAAAAAGTTCTCATTCATTTTTGAATAGATCACTGCTTGTGCACTTTTAAAAGAGTTGGTTGATTTTACTGAGAAATTATAAAGCAAGATGTGTGACAACATAATAAACACTAAGCAGTCCACAAACGCGAAGTTTTTTCGTAGAGATAAAGTACGACTTCGTTTGTTCGATTTCATTTAGTTGTTCATTGACGATTTGTTTAAAATGCGTCATTATGTTTGTGCGAACGTTGGATGGTGGTGCCAGTGTTTGCCGAATTTCCGTTTGAGTTTTTTTTGTTAGGAGCTAACTATGGCCGACCACATGCTTTCTTATGTTTTAAAATGGTAATACAATATAACTTGTAGCTTGTCTATCTTGGCTTTTGAACAAAGTCCTTAAACTTTTTATCAAGTCCGACTGACTTCAAAAGCAGCTTCGCATAAATTTAAATTCTCCTTCCAGCTGTCAGCCAAGTTTGTTTACAATTCAATCAAATCAATAGTGCCTGTGGTAACACTGAAACATTCTCAACTCCATCTTTAACTTCATTGTGGTGACCATCTTCGCTTTTCAATCTTAACATCCCACTCTCTTCGAATCTTTGGTCCAAACCGCAGTTGTTGAATTTCCGTGAAGTGACTTCGAATTGCCTTCGTCATGACGGGGTCTGGAATCAACATAATCACACTTGCTTTGAACTTTAACATCAAATCTCTTACCCATTAAAGTGTTCTGGAAATAAAAAGAACCTCGGCACAGTTAATTGCATCCGACGTTTTTTGAGTGATTTTCAACTTTGAAGATTAAATCTGCGAAAAGACGATTAGTTTGAAGAAATATCTATCTATTGATTTATTACTACTGTATAATTACTTAGTAAAGAAAAATAGCATTTTTAGTGCTTTTAAAGAAAAGTTGGTAATTTTTTTCTTTTTTTATCTATGCCTGTTTCTATGTTTGCATTTATCTGGCACACAACTATAGAGAAATTGAAGCCTCTTACATTTTTAAATAGAATACAAAAAAATCACATATAATTATTTTTTATTGCCTCTTTTGTCGCCGTGGTTTAGCTAGAGAAGATTTTGATCCGTTGGAACGATACACTTAAGTTTGAAAAAACTCGTGAAAAGCACAAATTATATAGAACTAAGCAGTTTCGAAATCCTATAAAGCGGTGAAGTAAGCCTTTACCTCGTTCGGTTACAATATATTCGTGCATAATGTAGTAGTAGACGAAACGTAGTGTTTGATATGACTCCACTGCGCGCAGTAGGTCGAGTAGCTTTTTAGACCTTGCTTATCTTTGTTTTCGACTCCGTCGTTGCCATCGCCCCAACGCACAGGAAATACTTTTTAAAAAAACGTTTCACCTCCTAATTTTGTCCACGACATACTTTCGGCTTCTCAAATGTCTCTACGGAAGAGCTGTGGTAGTGTAGCACATCAAAAGTGTAAGTCCGGCTTTGTTTATCTTTGTACAAAAATGTGACAGCTTATGCATGTGACAAAGTCTTTGTACAAAATAACCAATATCACTCATTGAATTGAACTAAAAAATACTAGTTTATTTTACAAGGCTAAAAAATAGGTAAATAACTTTCTATTTGGTAAAAATAATTTTTGAGGTTCTCCATAAAGTGTTATGTATGATAGGTGGCCCTGTGTTACAAGCAGATTTGCATGCAAAATCGCTAGCACTTTTCAAATTTTACGAACGGCATGTAGAACAGCTGATATTTGTTTCAGTTTTATTATTTTCTTTGTTGCAAACGAGTAAAAAAACTTGACACATTGAACTCGGGGTAATTTAAAGTAAAATGTAGTAACAATGGATTCCAAAGGCCTTCAAGTCAATGAACTTCAACAAATCATTTTTTTAAAACAAGTCGCTTAAAGATGAGAAGCACCAGACTCGAGTTTCACTCTTGTTAGAGCTCGTCAGTGATGCTTATCTCACTGCTCTAACAAGAGTGAAACTCGAGTTTGGTGCTTCTCATCTTTAAGCGGCTTGTTTTAAATTAATTCTAAATCCTCATTATTCTTCAAATCCATTTCTCGTATTTTTTTGAGTCGATTAGATTCTTTTCATTAAATTTAAATTAATCTTTCGTTTTGCTCAGACTCTTAACAATGCGGGTTGCCGGTTGAGATTGTTTGAAAAGAAAAACCATTTTAATTTGCACAATTAATTTTTCCTTTTTTTAAGATTTTTTTAGATTTTTTTTGGCTTTCTTTATTCCATTAGTTTTTAATGATGCGCTTTAGAAATTTTGATAAGTAGAAAAATCAAACTCTCAACTTTTTGAGTGACACACATTTGCTCTTTGAAGTTGCAAGTTGTGCTTTGTTTACTGTTACAAATCTATTTAAAAATTGTTTGAAGATACTCTCAATATTTAACGCTTTTGAACAGATAATTGCACTGCCAACCAATTCAAGTGCACAAACGGAAATTGCATATTAAAAGCATGGAAATGTGACGGGGAAGATGATTGTAAAGACAACAGCGATGAAGAAGGGTGCCCGGTATGCTTTTATTACAATTTTTGTATTCTATTCACAAATACCCTTGACTTTTAAAAAATGTTGCACGCACTGCCGTTTGTTGTAGTGTTTATTAGTTCTGATCTCGAGAGGAGTTTGGGTGCGATTAGCGACCCATCGAATCTCGCGCAATGTTGCTAATGGATCGCCTCCGTAGCGACAGTGTCACGAAAGTGGCTGTCCTACTCTGGCCCGATGTTTCAGAGCGGTGCCGTTCAAAATCCCGAATGGTAAAATTCCGCTTGTAAATAACCCGAAGGTTTTAATAAAAAATTTAGGGAAAAAAGCTTAAGAGTTATTAAGATATTTGTTTGCATGTACGAGTATATAAAAATGCAAAAAAGATTTACAGGTTATTTTCAAGACATAAAACATTAAAATAAAAATCAACGTAACTATATTTATTTGCATGTACGAGTATAGGGTTAGTAAAATACTAATCTAAATATGCATTTATTCGTCACTTAAAATTAAGAATTTCGACATCCGGGATTGTAAACTACATTAGTTTCAGAGATGATCACCGCAAACTCGTAACATTATACAAGTATCAGAAGGTTTTGGTTTACGGATGCTGGTGCTTGATAAATTGGATTAATAACGATTATAAACCGGAAAATTTTATATACGTAGTCTAAGACAGAGTTTTCCAAAATGGGGTCCGTGATGACTGCACAAGAGGTCCGCGACGATATGATAAAATTTTTCAAACATATATACTTGAAAAGTAAAGTAATCCATACCCTGAAATCCGAGACTGATCTAAAATGAAGAATTTTTTAGAGAACACCTAGTTTTGGGGACAAAAATTATGAAATCGGAGACTGATTCAAAATGAAGATTTTTTTTTAGGGACCACTACTTTTTGGCGACAAATACTTTTCTGTTAATGAGCGTCCCGGTGTGCCCCTTCGAAAATATAACCCTATTTGTAGGCCATTATCTATCCTCGTTGGATGGGCAGAAAATTGATGTGACATAGGATTGGGGGCCATGAAAAAAAGATTTCAAATAGGTGTTCGTGGCCCAAAAGTTTGGGAAACTCTGGTTTTAAGAGAAATCCAGAAACATCCGCCAATTAATAATTTAGCCAGTTTTGTTCAAAATTTATTTTGTATGCTTTTCGAAAACTCTTCCACAATTGTTTAGTTAACTTACAAACAGTGAATCGGTAAATTTAAAATCAGTTGGAAGTTAAAATAGAAAAATATCAAGTTTATATATATATAAATATAGGATTATGCGTTGTCTAGGCTACACGATAATAAGCATGTGTGTTTCAAATGAGTTTGCATTATCACGTTGAGATCTTGGGAATATTTAATTGTACTGGTAAAGCGATTCTAAATTGTAGCATGTCGTAACTGTCTTAACCCTCAATTGGTATTATGGTGTGAATATGACCCCACTGGGACTAAAAATATCTTAATTTTAAGTCTGTTTATTCTTTTTTTTGTTGTATCAATCCATGTTATCATGTTATCCTTCATGATTAACAAACTTATTGATAACAATTTATAAAGTTATTACAAGATTTATATTGCTTGGGTGAAATAAACCCCCAAATGATCATTTTCAATTATATTGTATTCTTACAAAAAGTAATTACAAAATCATTTAATTTACATTAAAGTACCAAAATAAAGATTTTTTCTTTATTTGAATTTATTTTGGAAGATCCAATATGAAAAATAAAATTTTTGGAATTCTAGATTTTTGTTTTTCTTATATGTTTGTATTAATATACAATCCTAATAAAAAAAATTTTTAGCTAGTGTATAGCTAGCAAAATTCTATTTAATGAGATAAAAAAAATTTTTGAGTAGTTTTTAAAATTGGGATCATATTTACTCCATGGTACCAAACACGTAAATTTTTTTATCGTACCAAATGAGGGTTAATCATTTGCAATCTATTGCTTTTCCGGCTTTACAAGTTTCCGAAGTATCTAATGCTTTTTGGCTTACTTTTTAAAGTAATGTTTACTTTGCTGCAACAGAAGCTTCGAAATGTTTGAAGGCATTGAATAAACCATTTATAAGCTTAGTTACAATAGGTACTTCGAATTTTACAAAACGATATAAACTCTTCCCATTTTTATTTAGGTTTGCATAATTTACTTCATAGAATACCGAAAAAATTTATTTAAAGTAGAACTGTTAGTAGTCCTTTAAAAAAGCGTCGTCAATGTTGAAAAGACTAATGAAAAATTAACGTGAAATCGAAGGCCAGGCAAAGTCAAAAAAATTTTTTACTCAACCTATTTTTTTTTGACTGCCATAGAGTTTTTCTGAAAGTTTTCTAGAACAACATCCGTCAATACGAGAACTTTACATATTTTTCTCTTCCACCTTCTTTATCATCATCATTATTATAAAAAGACATAAAATTTTCTCTTCCACCTTAGATTTATCAAAATTAATATGTTGTTATTAAGCGGGTGTTGCAAAGAAAAGTTTTTCTTGAGATTTAATTTTTTTTTTTTCTCTGTAACTAGGGTGTGCGGTGCAACCTTTAACACTATCAGGCCAAATCCGTAGATCAAGATGTAACGGCGGGCCGGATTAGCATTGCTCAGGATTTAATATGCAAATTATAAAAAAAGTTTTTGTATTCGTTTCATGACAGATTTAAAGTTGGCTTATTTTGCTTACCACTCTATTTAAGTTCAAGAAGTAGAGCTGTAAGGCCATAAAATTATTCAGCTATGATTTTAGTGGCAAGGGCCATCACTCTATTTCAAAGCCACAACTTTCCATGGGCCCACAAAATTTGCTTTGTGGGCTGCAGGTTGCCCTCTCCTGATCTATGAGAATAAAAATTCTAAAGATGCATTGCATCAATAGTATATGTTCAACCTTTAGATGTGCTTAATAATTCTTATTGATAACAGCTTGTAAAAATTCTGCACACTTGAGTGTTTTCTAATTAAGAAAGTTTAGTGGTGCGTGTGTGTGTGTGTGTGTTATTGTGTATGTAGAACTACATTTCTTATTGTTAAAATTTGTTTGTCTTGTTGATTTATTGTTGTATAAATTTGTTAAACTGATTTTCCAACTAAGAGTTCACGCTAATTGTCAATTGATTACTATTAATATTATCCGCTGAAATAGTTCATGGCGATTTATAGTAGTTGATATGTGAAGTTCTTTAAACACCCACCCGAGTAAATTCACCTTGATAAAAGGGTAAAATCTCCTTGTTGTCTACGTCAACGCGCCAGTTTAAAAGCACGTTTACAGCTAATAACTCTTTTCATAACGCGAAAGCGATTAGAACTCGTCGTTTCCGCATGGTTTCGTTCATCGTGAGCCTGTGTAACTATATGCCACTACAAGCCATTGCTCAATCGCTTGAAAGGGTTGTGTGCAAACATAAGCACATGTTCTTTTCGATATGTTGTTTGTAGCTCGGTTATTCCGTTTTTGCTTGTTTGTTTGCTATATCGGAAATTTTCTACGTGACTTGTTGAAGCTGATGGTTGAAGGTTATCTGCTACATTTATCATTTTAGTCATTTTTCTGTTTGATTTAGGGACAGCACTGCTTTTATTCTGCTTAATTGGGTAGCGTGATACCACACCTGTATTGCATTGTTAATATTCAACTACAACAATCCAATTTTAATCTGGTTTAAAGTTCCCCAGTGAATAGAGGTGGCCGGATGCATCTTACTACTTCCGCAACTCTTTCTACACCTTCTCTTTACCTACCTCAATTTGCCGCATCTTTCTTTAAACTAATCCTTCTCATACTTCCTTCAACTTGTTTCCTCCATATCAATTTCAGTTGGTCTTGTTTACGATTTCCATCCACTTCATGTACCATTGCCTTTATCAAAACATCTTCCTCAGGTCGTCTTAGAACATGACCATACCACCTCATACCATTCGCCCTTGCCAGCTTGTCTGCTGCTTCCTTTAATCCCAACATGTCCATCAACTCCATTGTATTCCTCTTGTCCATCAACTTCACACCTCACATCACCCTCATCATAGATCTTTCTGGTCATCTCAAAATACCTAGCTACTTCATTTTCTCTCAAGCACCACGTTTCACTTCCATATAATATAGCTGATCTTACATAGCTTTTATATACCTTTCCTTTCATCCGCAAAGAGAATCTTTTTCCAAATAGTATCTCTCCACACTCTCTGAATTTCTTCCATCCCAATCTTGTTCTTGCAGTCACTGTGGCTTCACATCCTTCACTGGCATTCAACCTATTGCCAAGATAGCAAAATTCCTTTACAATTTTCACTTCATCATACATTACCTCCTGTTGCACTTCTGCCGCATCATTTGTTGCTTTATCACATTTACTGCAAACAAAAAATCTTGCTGCCCTTGGGATCTTCCAAATTTTGCTCCCCAATTCCATTTCCCCTATGTACACCATCCAATCCATCCGCCTTTTTTTCAACATGACGACTGAAGTCTTCAATCCCCAAAGTGAATTATTTCTGTTTGTCTGGCTTTCCACTTTGAAGTGCATAAGCACGTATCACTTGTATCATTTCCTCCCCAAATATAAGGTTCATTCTATCACTCCTACATATCTCAACAACATTCCACGCAGCTCTTCCTTGACCAATATTCCCACACCACCCTTCCCAGCAATATTTTCCCACTATTATATCTTGTATCATAACTTGTATCTTCTTCCTTCAGCTCCAATAAACGAGCTCCTTGTTAATAGTTAATACCCAGCGGAATTGTTCATAGTGAACAGAAATTTATATTTCATTTTAATTCTAACCTACCAATTAAAGTGCACTTGTGATATATTTTCACCACCTTGTACCGTGACCTGTAATTTTCAGTTGGTCGTCATCATATTTCAACGTAAACGAATGTTTTTGTTGATTCGCTCTGCTACTTGATATCTGTTACCGAATGGTCAATGTCAATAATCTCGAAAAAAAGTAAATTTAAGGCAATTTTTGCGGAAATTCAAATCCCACATGACCAAAGTAGCTTCTTGTTTGTGGCCAGATGTGCAGTAATTATTCGCATTGCTTGTATCTACCTTGATATTAACCTTGTTGCTACTTTCTCATTATGGGTAGTTACCATGGTAGGTAAGCAGAACGACCGCATTCAGAAATTGGTTATAAAGTGTTTTTGCCAAGGACGCAGCGAAAATCACTTGGATAGACTGAATATCGAACTTTTGCCCGCAAGTCAGGGTGTTTGCATAGTGACCTAATCCCATTGGCAACCGGGAACTAGTAGTTTTGAAAACCAATTTTTTGTTTGTTTACATGTGAATAGCCTTTCTTGTAAAATGCGAAATGCCTTTATCACTTTACTGTAACTTTTTATCAATAATTGTGTCGTTATTTAATAATCTTTTACGTAAAATTAAAGTTGTTTTAACACTTTAAAATATATGGCTGTCAAAATAAAAATCCAATTAGACAGGTTTTTCAGAAAAGTCACTTAGTGGCGCACTTCCCTGTGAAATCGTAACGATTAATTATTCACAATTCGGCGATTCACAACATCGACGCTTCGGTCTGCTGTGTATGTCAAACTAGTGTTTTAGTCCATATCAAAAAACCTGATCTGTTCCGTTTACCAAAGTCTTGATTTTCCGATAAATCGATGATTTAATAACATAATAGCATTATTTGCCCTTTTTCCACTTTTTTCGGGCGTTTCAGAACTTTCAAGTCCATTATATCTGACCAATATCCGGCATTTTGCCTCCCCCTTGTTTGTATGAGGAAATGCCAGCAACGAGCCTCGTTCCTTTTAATTGTTACCATTGGAGGTGTGAACACCTCCGAGGAATTTTCGACGTCATTGACTTGTAATTACGTGTCATTTGCAGAAAGCGATTTTACGGCGTTAATCTTACATTTTTGAAATTGTTTTGGTTTTGTCTGCTTGTTAGCCTCCGACTAATAATTCATGACACCTTTTGCTCATTTATGGTCCAATAACATACAACAGCATCAAGTATCTTCCTGCATTTTTTAAAAGTTGTAACGCGTCGACTCGGGTCTAACTTCCGTTTTAATTTTCAGCGTAACAATTGTGTAATCTGTCCCACATTAGTCAGTATGACATACTTACCTTTCAAAAAATGACTCTGCATTCAACATTGAATTAATGCGAAACTCTTGATCCTTTCTACTCACTAAAACTTTTTCGTCTGCTTTGTTTATGATGTGAACGAAACACAGTACAATGGTGCATCCGCTTGCTTTCAAACGCAAATTGCTTGTTTCATCGAAACCTCCTCTCCGCGTTTTCATTTTTGCTACGACGACCAAAATTGCTCTACGACATTTAAGTGCGAGCAATTTCTCCGACTCTACTTCGCTGCAATTTTTTCGCCGCGTCATTTATACGTGTTCGTATTCTTTGCCAAAATATACTTAAAAATTTGTTACGTGATGATACAGTACTGTATATGTATTTTTCTTTATTAAATGATGTTACTAATTAATACTCTTAGCTCTTTTTTATTAGCTTATTAGCTCTTTTTAAAATTTAGGATGATTTTTCAAACGCTATCATGGTAAATTTTGATGATTTGTTTTTTTTTTAATATTAATATTTAGGTTATCATGCAAATTATTTAACTTCTATTGATAGATAAATTTTACTATGTTTTGTTGATAAAATACGATTATATTATCATATACTATTATTTTTTAAGATTGATGCTTTTATTCCAAAACATACAGTGGCTGAAAAAAATTATACAAGCATTCTTCCAAACTTTTCTTTAAATACTGGTTGCATGATTTGATTTTATTTATAATTTTTTTTGTATATGAATTTGTATGTGACCAAAATTGCCATGAAATAGAAAAAATAAAACTAACGAAAAAATAAAATTATGAAAAATTACCACTTATCGTGTATCAAGTAAGCAAACTGTTTGAACTCATTATACATATACTGTATATATTTTTTTATAATTGTTTTACTGAGTCTCAGGACAACATCAAAGGCATTATACTCAGAGCAACCATTAAGGGAGTACTACCCTTGCTTTCGACGATGCCAAGATATTGTTGTCCGGTTTAAACTTTTTAGTTTTGCTTTTTAGTTTTTAGGGATATGACTGAAATTCGGATTTGCTTACTAAGACCAGCAAGCAGAGGAAAGTGCCATAAAATGTCTTTCCCTGGGACACAGCAGGATAAAGGCAGTAGGTTTTGAACTGCTACCGTATCGATCGCTTTCAATACCCCGCCCCTACTTACCTGGCCCCAGCTGCCGACATGGAAAACAGACTAAACATGACGAAACGGCCGCGTGAAGGAATTGCTGGCTTATAGATAACGCGACACGAACCGAAATGGTCACTTATTTTGTTCACACTTGTTCCTACTTATTAAAATTTCCAGGTGACTAGTTGCAACGATACGACTCAATTTCAATGTGGGAACGGCGACTGCATCGTCAAAGAGTGGAGATGCGATGACGATGACGACTGTCAGGATGGCGCGGACGAGCGTAACTGTCCCGATCGGTCATGTACCGGTAAGACGCGGTTTGCTTTCGTTCTGATCGACTATGACAATCGCTATCAAATTGCCTGTCGTTGTATTTAAACGAAACATTGTGATTTTCTTCTTGATAAGTTTGCTTCAAAAGCGTTGACAATCACTCGCTTGTAAGATTTCTTGCAAACCCAGCTCTTGCTGAAACAAATTGTTTTGATAGCTGATCAATTTACATGCGCCGACAACGGTCGGTGCATATCGAAGGATTACCTTTGCGATGAAGACGCAGATTGCGATGATAGCTCCGATGAGAGAAACTGTGCTACACCGATTCCGTGAGTTCTTACATGTCTTTGATTTTTTTTCCTTAAAGAAAAAGCACTAAGTTTTATTCAAAAGCGTTCTGTTCTGTGTCAAAATTTTTGACACTGTTTTGTTTGAACGTCAAGATGTCCAAAATATTGATTTCGTTTGTTTATTTTAGATATTTAATACGAGAAAAACTTTTAAAAAATAATATGTGAGTTTCTTTTAACTTTATAAGCATAGCTAATCCTAATCTTAACTCAGTGATGGCTTTAAGTACGAAGCGAACGGAGCAGCCGCACCGTCCCCTTCTAAAAAACGTCAAGCAGTCGCCCCCCTAGCAAAATATTGCTCTATTCACAGTAGTACCATGACAATGCCCCCCATCTGTACCATAACTTCAGGGCGAAGGTAGGGACAATGTGTCGATTGAGAGTGATGACCTTTTTCTTAGAGATCAATATGTGACCTTTTCATTTAGAGATCGCTATATTTTTGGGACGAAAAAAAAGTTGACCCACTAAAAAGTGGCCCTCCCTTTTTTTCTTGCGCCAGGCCCCCTTTTGTAAGGCCAACACTACAACCCTAATCAATGCTAAACCCCGCAGTACATCAAGTCAGAATTTGTTTTGCATCATAAACGCATCACCATATTTGGTTCTATTTGCTTGTAGTTGTCCACGCGGTCACTACACTTGCTCGTCGACCTTCGGCGGAATGAGCGAGTGTCTAATGGAATCCTGGGTCTGCGATGGCGACTTTGACTGCGCAAACGGTGCTGATGAAGCGGACTGCAGTAAGTCAAAATTTCGTTGCTTTTCTCGTGTTAAGTGTGGCCGGTACCTGATGAGAAGAACGTCCTGAGAAATTATTGCATGACTTGAGTGCGCACTGAGTCAGCGCCGAGTAATTTTGTTTTAATCATACATGGGCTAGATATGCAGCGTGCTAATTTTTTAGTAGCTTCAGGCGAATGTTTTGTTCAAAGCATTTCCTATTTTGACGACTTTTGCGCCGCAATTTTTGGCTGAGCAACTAGTAAATTACAGCAGATGAGAAAATTAGCAGACGCTTCTTGCCAAACCTGGTTTATTGTTGCGTCTGTTTAGTTTGTGGTGCGTCCATATTGTAAATTTTTTGAATATGTCAAGCAAAATTACGTGCCGCCGGCTTTTCATTGACTGGAATCTATTCAAAGCTCTTGTCAAGGCCGTGCTATTTCAAGTGAATTGAAGCGTTTCACCGTTCTTTTTCATGTAAAACTAGAGTAACTACCCTGTTCCTATTTCATTAAGCGTAGTTGTTGCGTGCTGAAACTTAAAACGCTACCTGTTCATTGCTGATTTGAGCTTACTTTTAGCTTTAAATTTATTTTACGAATGAAGTCTGTTAACTAAAAATACTTGGCGACCCTCACGGGGGTGGCGAACCCCGGGTTGAGAAAGGCTGGTGTAAAGGTTTTTATAGAAAGAACAAATTCATTTATTTGTTTCAAGTCAGTGCTAAAGCTGAAGGACCGACATGTACAAGTGAAAGAAGTAGTTGCGTTGGTGAACAACTTTCGTGAAACGAGTAAACAAAAACAGTCAATTAATCAACGTCTGTTCTGAAAACACAAGTCGAATTAAAATCGTGATTTCGGTCACTTCGCGGTGGAAACCGCTCTCCGGTGACTTCACGTGTGAAAGCGATCGTGCCGAAAGATCGAGAATGTCCTTTTGTTTTCAAATTCACATCCCAGCCGTAGTCATGTTCGAGTAAGCACAGGGCGGTGTTGTTTGTTTTGCTGTGGCTTCATGCGGTTTGAATAAACTAACAGCGTTCCGAACGACTCGCTTCCGATCGTTACCGTCACCGCTTTGCCTTGTCTTCTTGAACTTCATTCACGTTTGAAGCTGCAGTAGAAACCCGTGCATTTAAACAGGTCCGCAACACTGCAAGCAGGATCAATTCGCGTGCGATTCTCACCACTGCATCCCGCTTTCGAGCCGATGCGACGGAAACCTTGACTGCGGCGACGGGTCGGATGAGGCGCGATGCAGCACTGACAGCGGTAAGCTACTCCTTTTTTTTTTCAAATTAATCCAATTTTTCAAATTTTTTCAAATACCTTTTCTGAGGTGCATCAGATTAAAGGCGGTTTTAGTCAATGACATTGCAGTGCAGCTAATTTCAGTGCAACATGAACTTTATCATTGTATACCTAAGCAATATGAGCGCCTCGTGTGAGTAACGAACTGACAATCTTGTGAGCATGAGCCCAGTAACCAACTTCTGCGCCACGCGCTTTGGCTGGGCGGCGTTTTCTCGATTGAAAAACTCGCTTTGTTGTTTTTTCTGACTTTTCACGCATTCTGCCATATTAAAAAGTCTTTTTTTGAACAGACGAAATAACCTGCAATCCTACTACAACGTTTCGCTGCAAAGATAATTCGACTTGCATACTGAAGAAGAAGTTATGCGACCATTTTGTTGACTGCGACGACCACAGTGACGAGGACCGAGGATATAATAAATGCTGTAAGTTGCAGTCGTTTCATTGAAATTGAGGCAGTTCTGTTAAAAATCTCCGTGCAATTAATGCTTTGACTTTAATTTCAAGGTAGAAGCATTGATGTTACGTAACAACTAGTTTCCAGTATAAACAAGATGTTGTTTGTGTTTGTGGAAAATAGTACGCTGCAGTTTTTTCTAAAGACTGCTTGAAATCAAAGCCGCCATTGTGAGAACACTCTCCTTCTTTTGCAGTTTACAATGAGTGTAATGAGAACAATGGAAACTGCTTAGACATCTGCATTGACACCTTATTTAGCTACAAGTGCCTGTGCTCGCCCGGTTTCACCCTCAATAAAGATGGCCGCATGTGCGACGGTGAGGATTGCGATTTTAGCGTAGTCAAGCGTTTACTATACAATTAAAGTGCGTCCAATGACGTTTTCGTATATTACTTTATCTGTTTAACCGTATTGCGTATTGGGTTTTGTATTGCGTTTCGAAAGCTTGTTCTTGCTTTAAAAACGTAACGATCACTTTTTCATTAACGCCTTTTGCTGCAGCGAACAAAAGTCCATTATTTGCAATTGTTCAAAGCGAACTTAGAATGCCGCGATTCTATAATAGAATGAACAATGAACTTGTAGAAGATTGAAAAACTAGAAACTAAACTAGGCGTTGCCTGTTATCCGATTTAGAAAGCAGCTAAGAATGTCGCTTGTTCGATTTTGAATACTGCGCCACGATCAAAAGCAGCAAATAATGTTGTGTGCTGAAGGTGTTGAAGTTGGTTCCAGGCAAATATCATTGTCATCGTGACTCGCTATCACGCTTTCTTGCCGGCTCGAGATAAAAAGCAAAATTAGTTTTCATGTTCCATCTTCTTTTAGTTGTTAAGTTTTTTAGTAACAATACAATTCCTTTTCCACGATTGGAACAGTTGCTTTTTGACTTTATGCCTCGAAGAAAATTTTTAACGATGATTAATTCCTTATTCAAAAAATTTGCTCGTAATCTCCGTCTTTGAGATTTTCTGAACAATTTCAACTTCTCGCGCATGATTGGTCACGGTCGGCTTGGTATTAGCAACGCACCAATTAATTGTTAAACTTTTGCTACAGGGTAGTCTATTGCAGCTACCATCAGTGTGTAGTTAGCATATTTGTTTATATCAAGTTTATGTACTGTAATTGACTTTTTAAAATTAAATAAAAAAGTACTTAAACAAGACGAACGTCATTTTTTAAAAATTGCTAGATCTGGTTTAATAAAGCCAAAAACCACTGTTTCTTAAGCTGCGATTTTAAACTTTTAGTCATAAGTAATATCATAAAGTTCTTGTCATTGTTATTTAAAAGCTATTTAAATTTCATTTTTTCACATTGTAAAGTTTCTTTTATTTACTTTAAAACTTCTTAGATATTTTTTATCCGTTGCTAGAGAATCCAATTGGAATTGGCTTAAACTTTGAAGCTCAACTGATATAATAGCCTTTATAATAATATTGATAAAAGTCAACATTTGTTCTTCGACATACGGCCGATAATGAAAGCGGTGAAAATGAGTTTGTTTCTGTCTCCCTTCAGCTTCAACCAGCGTCGCCTCAACTCGATCCGAGGAATTACAATCGCTTTGGCGCGAATTTTAAAAGTCAACAACTTACCTGACAATGAGCCGCAGTTTGTTTTCGGCGCAGACATCAACGAGTGCCACACGAAAGCGAACACGTGCGAGCAGCGGTGCGTCAACGTCAAAGGCTCGTTCAAGTGCGCTTGCAACGATGGCTATCAGTTGGAAGCAGGGGGCCGGTGCAAGCTGAAGAACGCGGCCTCCGGAATCGTCGGCAAAGACATTGCGTCGCTGGTCTTTTCGGACAAGCTGGACATCCGTAGAGTCGTTTTAGACAGGTTCGAACCCCGTCTAGGTTCTTTTTTATGTGTAGAGGTATTGTTTGAATCGGTTGATTTAAAAAAAAACAGCTTCATTGTGTGCGTGATTCAGGATGCCTGAAGTGAATCAAATCTTTGCGTTTCGCGGTATTGGCAGTAGGCGTGTTGATCCGTCTTTTGG
This sequence comes from Diplosoma virens, assembly GCA_963680785.1. Lineage (NCBI taxonomy): Eukaryota > Metazoa > Chordata > Ascidiacea > Aplousobranchia > Didemnidae > Diplosoma > Diplosoma virens. The sequence goes on along the minus strand of OY796880.1, from coordinate 24,673,849 downwards.
CACGAACAAGCCAAAAGTTCGTGCCTGTGCAAAGGCGTTACCATTTTGAACCACAACAAGGAAGCTGACGTTGCGATGCATCCGATGTGATGTTCTTCCAATGATGTCATAAACATTATTTGTTATTCAGCGGCAAAGTTGGCAATTTCATGTCGATCGTGGCCGCTCGACTCAACCATGCAACTGGACTCGCGCTCAACGTCAGAGAGCGAAAGGTTTTTTGGACCGACATGACGGAAAACACTATCAACAGGTGTGTGTTCAATTGCTATTCATAATCTCGGCTTCAGTTTGGTATTATTGGCTTCAGTTTGCTATTTTATTATTTAATGCGAACAAAAACAAATGTTTAGTGACTTGTTGAAATCTCGCTAACTCTTAAGTTAGCTTATGACTTTTTTTTGGCAGCTTAACTATTAAACGTAATTCAACAATAAAACTGATTCAAGTAAAACGAAGACTAAAAAACAACTACACTTTACATCCACCTTTTTGTCCTTAATAATTTAATCAAGATTAAAGAACTTTCCCAAAATAATTTACTAAGGCGAGAACCAGCATCGAAGATGAACCAAACATGGCCTCTCAATTATAAGTGGCAACCCAGGTGCTTAGATGCTTTTTAAATCTTGGAGCTTTTTGAATTGTATTTTTAATCAGTAGCAGGATGATCCGCCATTGCATCGCGATCCGCTTACAAGAAACGCAAACATTGTAAAAATCTTGCATCAGTCCACAGTACTTGTACGAATTGTAAGTCGATTGACGCTACGCGTTTGTGTCTTAACAAGCAAAAACAGCGCTGAAGTTAATCGCTCAAGCATGGCAAGTCTTGCCGATGGTCGAATCGTCTTGCAATCACGTGATGATCGCAAAGCCCGACACTCGAAACAAGGAAGGAGCTCGCGCTACTTTACACTGTATCGCGATACAATTATTATCGGCGCTTTGTGCGTGGGGTATCGGAATTAACGGGCGAGATTTTCATTGATTGTTATTTACAAAACGATGCCTGTTCGTGAATCTTGTTTTATCGCAGAACAAGAGCTGAACGCGCGTTTTATTTTCGCCCGATTGTTTCGAAGCATGCTCATAATCCGACGATTGCCGTCGTTTGAAACTCGAGTTGCGTTGAAAATTTGCTCATCTGCTTGTTTTAGGCCAGTGCTTCTCAACCTTTTTTGTTGCGATTTAATTGCTAAGGGGAAATAGAGAGCAAAAACTTGGCGACCCATCCAAAACTTGTGATCTGAATTTTGATTATCCCAGTAAGTTCAAAAATTAACATTCAAACTTAAATCTGTATCGGATTTCTCGATTTTCGTCCCTAAAAGCAGTGATCTCTAAAAAAAAGGTTTTCATATTTAATTTGTTTCCAATTTCTTGATTTTCTCAAACCACTATCGAATCACAACAAAAATGATTTAATGCTTACACAACTACAGTCGTGGGCGACCCAATTAAATGTTTTAGGCTTTCTGCTGAATTAACCCGCAACCAATATTTACGCATAGTTGCAATTGATGTTTGATTGATTATTATAATTATTACGATACATCCGAAATCACGAAATATGCCGTATGTACCAGCGACTCATTCAAACGTCTCTAAAAAAAACCCATGGACGGTTAACTTCTAACTGCAACTATACTTTTAACACTAAAGCCAGATGCATGTAGCACTACTCTTTCACTTAAATTTAATGACAAAACATTTAAGAATTCTTGGATCACTTTACTAAACCCAAAATCACTATTTTCGAAAGCACACAAATTGTGACTACATCCAAAGCAAAACAAACTTTTAAATTCACTCACTTCCACCAAATGGGGGTAAGCAAAAGGTATTTTTTTTATAATGTAATGGCATGTAAGGCCGTATTATCTCATTTTTTTATAAAACAAAGCTTTACGCAGTCCCACTGTCTGCACACGATACACGAGCACTCAAAACCTACATGACGAAATCAGTGTTTTTTCAATGGGCACTCATCTCAAGCTATTCAGTTTAAATAAACGACTCAAACACAAACCGTCCTTTATGTCAGTGGTTGGGAAGCCTATGTGCCGCGTTTCTATTTCGGTCTTCACTTCGAATTCGGCGTAAAAGTTAAATATATTTTTGGGATTAAGATAAAAAGGTCTTGGACTTGACGAACAAGATCAAGAAGGGTGGTTTGTCGAGAAACTATTTTTTTTTTCAATCAACAAAAACCTTAATGCGGCCCGCACCTAATTTTTAATTTTGGGGTGCGGCCCGAGAGTGCAATCAGGTCCTCACCCCTCCTTTACATCCTCATTTCAGATGCAGACATAACAATGGAAGATTGTAAAGAAATCTTTATGCATATTCACAGTATTATCGCATCACAGTACCGTAAGAAAAAATAATAAAGCCACTAACGCCATGCCCCTTGACGTTCATTTATCAGATCATAAGTTACCACGTCAGATGGTTACTAAAATGGCACAGCTCAGACAACAAATCACCACTTTCGCGAAATTACTTGAACACAGTAAACCTTGACATTTACACGCCCAAGTTTTCGCTATGCTTGACACATACACACACACACACACACACACACACACACACACACACAAAACATCTCTTTAATTTTACTTTAAACAGTTAATCATCTCTTTAACTGTTGCAAAGTACCAACACAACACCACACCATTAGTCTGTGCAAAAGAACCTTTGCAAACTGCGGAAGTTATCCAAGAGTGGGCGTTTTTGGTTGTCTTATGCAAAAGTGTTAAGGAATGTTTCTAGCTTCTCTACGATCAGCCTTTTGAGCAGTGCCAACAGTAACAACAACAACAATTACAATTGATTATTGTGCGTTTTATTTCAAAAGCAGTTGCTCCAGAAACTAAATCAGAATTATAATTTTTTTTTGTTACTTTTATCATCTTTTCATTCAAATTTTTCCATACGAAAACAGAGAAGAGTAAACGTTACATGCTCTTAAAAGATTTTAAAGTTTATATTTTCTTTAATAGCATGTCGATGAACCAAACCCACGGCGAAGCGTCGCGACTGATTCCGCTCAAATCCGGCTCGATCCTTCACAATCCATACGGTCTGGCTGTGGACTGGGTCAACGACCACTTGTACTGGACTGACTACACTGCCCAGTCCATATCTGTCGCTTACACGAACGGGTCGTGCCCGAGCCAAGTGACCAAAACCTTCGGTCTTTCCCCGGGTTCGATCGCTTTGCATCCGGGCGAAAAGTAAGAAATCTTGCCGAGATCATCTTGTTCAGAATGTAGCCGTGCGCTTGACACGCAGGTTCATCTTCGTCACGGCTTTCGGAATGAACGTCTCTTATATCAGAAGATACGATTTGAGCGGATGGGGCGGAGTTAATATCGTTGCCGAGGCAATTCGCTTGCCGACGGGCTTGACCATCGGTCAGTTTCTTAATTTTATTGACGTAACGCAATCATGAAAGTAATTCACATAAGAAAAGAATGCCGTAATCTGAGAAATTTGGCCTTTAAAGGTCTTTTGCTTTCAAATTTAACGTTTGGCCTTTTGGGATTTATATAAACCGAAGTCTTATTTTTGTGAACTAGAATTTTTTGAAAGATATTTGAAGTTTGTGAGTAAAAGTGTTAGAATTTTTATTGTTCAATGATTCTTCAATCGTCTTTACCTGAGGTTCGGAACAAAGTAGAGGTTTTGGACACTGATTTATATTGATGACCTTTTTTTGTATTTTTAATTTTTACCGTAAATTTAGGAGAATAATAGAAAAATAACTTGACTTTATTTGTTACGTTTCGCTTCTTTTGACAGTCTGTTTGGCCTTTTTTGAAAACTTGATCTGGCAGATCTGGCAAACCTAGGTGTAACTAATTTTAGAAATCTTCTTGTTATGACAAAATTCTAAAAAACCATTAACGAATCCATTTCATTCACAGTTATCATTTCACATTGACCTTAAACATTGTCATCTGCTCGTGTAAATTGATAAAGTTCCATTTTCAACGCATTTAATGTAATTAATACAGACTACGAAGAGAAGAGACTATTTTGGGCTGATTCGAAATTGCATCGACTGGCGTCGTCCAACTTCGACGGCACCGACCGAACGACGATCTTGAGCGCTTACAACGCTCTTCGTCACCCGCACGGCGTCGCTTTGCTCTTTGACAAAGGTCTGATTCCTTTGTTTTAAAAGCTTTCTGTTTTCGTTCAAAAAGTCAAATCGGATTAAAGAGGTTTTATTTCGCTTTCAAGTTGAAACGTTTTTTAGTTTATTGGACCGACCGAGAGTCGCGAAAACTGCAAAGTTGCAACAAGTGGAGCTGCATTAACGTGACCGCGGTCGACGCCCGGTTGTACTCGCCCATGGAGCTGAAGGTCGACCACCCACTGGCCCAACCTCGCTGTGAGTCTTTGATATTTACTCGAAATGCTCGAAGACACCTTTGTGGACTTCGTTGCTTATCAACAGCGATACGCGGCTTCAGTGTAACCACCCTCTTACAATTTGATACACTAGAATTACCGGTGCGGTCATTTTGACCGTTTTTGATTTTTAATCGCCCATATCTCCGCTTAGGTAAGTGTTAGAATATTGAGACTTTCTGACTTTTTCTAAGTCTTTGTCAACTTTAGCATGTTAATTTTTATTGCATTACAATAAGCACAGCGGGGGTTGGGAGCGATTTACCTTAAATTACCGCCAACGGTCATTTTGACTGGAAAACAACTTGTAATTTCTCTACGATTAAAATTGCGTTTACAATAAAGCGTTTTATTGTATTATTGTTACAAAATAATCATGCAACAATTACTGCAGTATCTGGGAACAGTTAGTTACTAGCTAGTAAATAATGTTGAGTCATTTGCAGAATGCCGAGACCAGAACAGATTAGTAGTATCTAAGTTCTAGCTCGACTGAACGCGATTGCAGAAGATGATTCGGGGGATTAAAGCGAAGGTGAAAATGTTTGTGATGGCTTAGATCAGGGGTCGGCAAATTCAGACCAAGTTCGACCTACATGGGAAGTGATTTCTTCAGATGGATCGGATTCAGAGACTGATATTGACGACCTGGAGCAAACTGATTCTGCATCATGTCAACTTGTCAGCTCTGGCAGTGGGAGCAATTATACAAGTACTGCAACGCAAGCGCAGGGTGATGGTCACTTGTCGGGACCCTGAAAAAAATCTAAAAGGAAGTTCCACCACTGGTAAAAGCTTTAGCAGAGCAGATATTCTAGCAAACTTTTGCAAACAAACAACTTGCCACCAACCAAGCCACAACCTTGACAGTTTGCAAACAAAACAAGAACGTTTGTATTCTTAGCATACTCCACACATCTGTTGCAGTCAATACAAAAACAAAAAAAAAACCGGAAACAGTCACATTCTACAATAAAACTAAACGTGGTGTTGATATTGCTGACCAGATCATACGACAATACACGGTGAAGGCAGGTACTCGCCGGTAGCCGGTGACTGTCTTTTACAATATTTTGGACCTTGCTTGTATCATCGCCTATGTGTGTACACGAAGAAAACTGTAGATGCTATCTCAAAAAGAAATTTTATGTTTCACCTCGCCACTGAACGGAGAGAAGCTCATGTTCAAGGAAAGACAACTTCCCTAACCGCAGTTTTGCTTCCACTGTTCAACAATTCTTATCAAAATTCGATCGTTGACGGAAGCAGAAAGCAAAAGCAATGCCAGATTAATGTGAACAGCGAACAAAACAAAACTGCAAAATTCTTTTGTGGACGCCGTAAATCAGCTTGCGGAAAGTGTACAGGTTGTGTACAAGTTGAATGTGTGGACTGTGTAAAGCGCTGCAAATTTTTTGTTTTTGTATGCTTTTAAATAGCCACTTGTGGTTTTTGCCAACAGCAGCATGATGAAAAATAACCATTTGATATTTTGAGCTCATTTTAAAGTAAATTGTTTTCATTTAGTTTCAGAGCTCATATTTGTTGTAAATACAATAAAAACTTTGAGAAAATTTCAACCACGCAGCTAAAAAACAGGTTGAAGGCCTTCAATGTAAATCGGAGATCAGGGCCAATGCAGTATATTCCAGAACATGATATTAAAAAGGAGCCCAAAACGCACCAAACGCACACCTACAAAGATTCAAGTCATTACTAGGTATACCACACAAGTTATAAAAAACTTATAAGATAAAGTAAAGCTAAATTATTGCGCATTTTGTTCTTTATTGGACAAACGATCATTTTGACCGCTCGCGGTAATTCTAGGTAGGTCAAAAACGCGGTAATTCCAGTGTTAAAAGCGATTTCTTTGTTCTAGTTGAGTCTGCTTGTGCCAGTCACACTTGCCAATTCATGTGTCTGCCTACCCTTAATTCGGCCAGCAATTACGTATGCATTTGTCCATATGGTTACAGAAGAAGCTTGACTGGACGTTGCATCAAAGGTGGGTTATTTGGCATGGTTGAAAATCGAAACAAAACAAACCGAATAATTGATCGGCGACATACAAATAAAACTACTGTAAACCAATATGTAGCAAAACAAAAACTCAAACTAAAGATTAAGAAGGCTACATACAATCTATAACAAAGATAGGAAATATGTGTCTCTGAGTTGATTTGTACAAAAAATTGTTCGGTTAGGTGCTTTATTTATCGATACAACAAATTAGTAATTTTGTTTCACCAAAGTATGAAGATGACAAAATATAATAAAAAATTTTGCATCGTGTTTAGGTGCTGATTTGTCCTCTAAAAATCATATAAACCAAGTAATTGAGAAAAAAAGTTAAAAGTGGACATCGTGTTATGTAAGTTTTTTATTGAGTAAAACCTGACTGAGTTGTTTCTCTTTTTTCGCAGAGACAAATTCTCCAATTTCAACTTCAACTAAATCTCGGTCAAAATCTTCTCACAGTAAGTATAAAGCACTACTTACTCGTAAAAAAACCAGTGGTCCATAACATCATTGTCATTTCCCAATTTTGTTCTTGTTTCATTTTTTTCACCCCCGGAGCAGTTGGATATTTATTTGCTTCATAACTTTATTAATTTATTAATTTGTTTACTTATTTACTTACCCCGAAACAGTTGGATTATTTGCCTACTTTTCAAATAGGTTAGAATTGATTTTGACAGGTTATCGTCAGTTATCTTAAACAGACAAATTGAATTAAAAATTATCTAAATTTTCTAATTTTTATCATTACTAATTTTTTTTTCTTTGACATCTATTAAATTGTTTGTTTCGACGACATAATTTAATCATTAATATAATGTTTACTCTATTTCATTCAATTTGACTTCTTGCCTCTTCATTATTTGTTTAGAATTTCGATAGCCAAAGATAAAAATCTATTCTAATTTCTTTGAATAAAAGTAAACAAAGCAATAAAATAAAAGACCTATCGTCACATGGAAGTGTTGCAAAGTCTTCATCCTTAATGGTTGAATACATCCACTGATTTATCACTATTATAAAACGTTTTTTATTGACCCCTCTTTCGGACGAAAAACAAAGACGGAAGAGTTTTGCAGAGCTAATTTCTTAATCCCGCTTCAAAGCAAGACTTCGCAACCACGCTAATTTAGTTTTTTTAATTTAACATTTCAAACTTTATTTTAAAACCGCCCCACACGAAAATTGACAAAAGTGTCGTCCTAAAAACACAGCATCAAACGCTTACGCTTCGTGTCGAACCCACGACCTTTGAGTTGCGAATTCAGACGAGGAAAGATTTATCATTTCGCTTCGGCGGCTTTAACAATGCTGTTTATTACGTCATGTTTTTAACAAAGGTTCAACCCTGGCAGCGGGAAGCAGTGCAACGGCCACGATCTCATCAGGTGCGTGCTCTTTGAACCTTGACCCCCAACTTTACTGATTTTATGAATGAAAAGGCGATCGTACGATTTCGCTTTCTCGTGTTGTTAGCGACGCTATGTCGTGAGCATCGCACGATTCACGCTTGAGCAACTCACGCGCTGATTACGTAATCGCTCAATTCTTTTATCATGCGTCATTATGCAATGACCCTTTTGCCTCCGAATTGTTTTACAACGTTAAAGGTTGAACGCCGACTTGACTAAATTGTTAAGAATTCAGGTGATGTTCGCTTTACTTTTGAAAATTCCAGAAGAGTCAGATCGAAAACGTCATTTCTAAGTTTTTCGTTGAATTTTCCCATTTTATTTCCGCCAAAAATCTCACGTTGCTAATTTTTCGTCTTGTCTCTTATGCAACGCCCAGTCTTCGTTTTGAGCTTTTTTCGCCGTGTTTCTTCTGGTGAAAACCATGTGCAGTGAAACATTTTTTGTTTCTAGCTTCAATCAACATTAATGAAACGAAACTGCATGATGAAACAGTTGGCATTCACACTGGACTAAAGATCGTGATGATCGTGAGCGTGACAGGTGAGAAAACGCACAAAGTTATTCGGGCCGATTCAGTGTCGTACGCCTTGCGACCTGATGTTTCGATTCTGGTCTGCAGTGGTGCTTTGTTCTGGCTTTTGCGCACCGGGGTCAGGATTAACTTCAATCAGTCTTTAAAAAGGGCGACGTTACTCGGACCGGACCAACGGTTAAAAGTTTGGGAATAGCCGATCATGGCCAACGTAGGAAACCAAGGACAAAGCAGTTGAGACAGAGACGAGATATCATGTTGTTCGTCTTTATCGTTCTACTCTGCTCTCAAATAAAAATAAATCGTCTTTTCTTAGATGCTGTGAATGGTTTCAATTTCCATTTGTTTAGCTTTTAACCCGAACAGATTCTATAGTAGTGGAGTATTCCAGTGCTTTTCAAACTTTTTTCACTACGGCGCACTAATAAATTCTGAGTTTGCCTGCGGTACACCTACTTCATAAAGACTAAAGCCTACGTAATACACTCTTCAAGTTTACATAAAGAAATTGTATTTAATACATGATGGCAGCAACACCTAATGAAAGGGTGTGCCTACAAAATTGTTTTGAGACTGGCAGTGGTGGATATTGGCTGAGGCAAAAGAGGCAGTTGCCTCGGGCCCCCCTTGAAGATACCGCATATAGTTTCATTTTGCTTGTATATGTTTTTTTAGAAATGACTACGATTTTGGGAGAAAAATAGCGAAATTAGAGATCAAATCGAAGTGAAGACCTTTCTTTTTTTTTTTTAGAGATCACTATGATTTTGCGAAAAATAAGGGAAATACGAGATCAAAGCCCTTTTTTTTTTAGAGAACACCAATTTTTGATAATCCTTGCCTCGAGCCCCTGACTTTGAATATCCCAAAAAACAAACAAGTTTATGCAAATGGCCTATTTCCTTTTCCATTTTTACTGAAGCAGCCTATATTTAAGGTTTTTACCAATACTAAAATTATATAAAACACATAAGTCATCTGTAGACCAAGACTCTATGGCTTTCTGTCAAAACACGAAAATTTTGCAGCACACTTGAATCCTTTTCACAGCACACAGTTTGGGAAACCCTTGTGTATTCAAAAGTATGAAGCCCGGAAAACGTCGACGTCAAGCGTTGCTAAAAAAATTCAAATCTTGAACATTCTGACCAGCTGAATAATGGGGTTTTCATTTCATTCACACTGAACTAATTTTTGCAGGATTGTTTCTCGTTCTCGCATTTACCATCTACAATTTATACAAGCGACAATCCCGGAACCGGAAGCTCTACTCCAATTTCCACAACCCGAGCTATCGTAAAAAGCCCCATCCCAACGGAAACATTGCTCCGTTTCCGGCTGGAATTCCGCGCAATGGTTCACACGCTGAGCTAATGGAAGTGCATAGCTACACGGATCAGGAAAACGGACAAGAAATTGATTCTCCGGATGCCAGCGAATCCCCGGGAAGCTCCAGTGAACACGTCTATCATCCGGTGAGCTTTCTCGTAAACTCGACTTTCGACCTGCTTTCGACAGCCGAACACGTTTGTTTGCTAACGAACACCGTAGCTTAGCGGGTTTCTTCCCGACTAACTTCGTCTTTTTTCCGGCAGATATCAAGCATACCCGTCGATGTCGAAGACGAAACCGAAACATATATCAACGTATCTGATAAACGAAATCTCGTCTCATAGCAGCGTGCTTCTCGTCCATGCGGGACGTTTGCTTTCGTTTGTCGTGGGAACATTAATTTCTCCCTAGAAACGTTTCCGAATTTCGCATCAAAATAGGATTTTAATCTATGTGAAGAAAGTATTTTTTTACGAAATTTAGTTTATATTTCGTTTAGTTCGGCTTTCCGTCGCTTTGGGTTTAATTTATTTGTTTTTAACTTTGAAAATATTGAAGAGATTTTTAACAATATATGTTTGTTTTTTTTACGAGATAAAACAGATTTTGAAGTAAATTTTTCTGGAAGTTTTTTTTACTTTTCAAGCATTCAGTATTTTCTCATTGCTCCAAGACGAGCAGTTTGTTTATGTTAACTCTAGAAGGTTACGTTGAGCTGTTTTTTTCGTTTTCCAAATTAACTTTTACTTCGAAATTCCTACTTGGTTGCTTGCGATTTTAATGTCATCAAACTATCGCTAATGTCAAATGCGGATCTTGCAGTTGTGGTTTTAAGCAAGAATGCAATGATTTGCTTCCCTGATCCCTACGTTGATGATCTTTTAAGAAATATCATTTAAATTTTGAGAACATTTCTACTTTAGTTCAAACTCGACCGCGTGTCGTTCACTGACACGGGATCGGACGATTTAAGCGGTTGATTTCCGATCGGGGGTGCACGTGGACCCCTAATAGTTTAATAGAGTTTTACCACTGTGAAATTAAAAAGTAAATATAGCTTTTCAAGCGCGAAAAGCGAGCAGATGTTTTCATCTTTAGCCATTTGCAGTGCTTACGCTTGTACACCAAGTGTTGTATGATTGTATGCTCGTATTGGCGTGTTTTCCCCATCTTAACTGTAAGTATTTTTGTTGTGCTTGTAGATTTTTGCCCTCCCTTTTAAAAGATTAGAGTTTTGAAATGATTCTTAAACTCGAGTCGTATTTACGCTTTTTTATGCTTGCTTGTATGATTCGCACGCTCCCAAGTATTCTGAGAGCTTGAGCTGGAAATAAATGCAAATAACTTTTTCGCGGTGTTGGTGTTGTTGGTCTGTTGCTTTTGATTGTACCCGAATTTTTTTAAAGCAACGGATCGATATCTGATTCCTCCCTTTTTCAGTGGTTTCCGAACTGTGTCTTGCTGGTCAGCCACCACGACATTATTATTAGGTCTCTAAACGATTTAAATTATCTTTTGTGATTAAAAAATCCTGTTAACCAGTTACAAGTCAGCAGCCTATCGTTCATACTTGAAGATACAGGTTAACATTCCGATACACAACTGAGCATCATGTCAAAATAGGGAGTTATTAATAATAAAAAGTTCGGAAATCACTGCTCCAGATTACTGCTTTGCAACCTTTTCGCGCCTGCGGCACACTTGTACCAAGGTGAAGAATTTTGGTATTCACTTAGTTTCAAACATTTTTTATCTAAAGCTTCATTTAGTGAATAAAAAAGCCAAAAATTTCAAAGTAATCCTCTACAAATAAAGTGAATACCTTTTTCAGTCTTCACTAAATTTTTAACGGTTTATTTTGATGTAAAGTAAACCAATTCTGCTTATCGTGCACAAAATAAACCTGGAAAACAACTTTTGACCCCTAAAAAATCACTTTATTTTTAAAGGGCTACATTGAAATTCTGGCTTTTTTGTATACTCAATGAAACTTCAGGCAAAGAAAAGCATTCAAAACTACTTCTGGCCACAGCTTCAAAAAAAACTGTTTTTGTTTAAGAAAACATATTTAAAAATGTGTTTAGATTGCCGATTTTCCGCTGAACACAGGTTGTGGAGCACTGCTCTGGATGTAAACTTGTCAAGTCTTAAATGACTGAAATCATTTCTTTTTACCGTCTTGAGTGTTTAATATAACAAGTTTGGTGATCTGATTAATATTGAGATTTAATTTGCAAGATGTCCGAATTAAGGAACAGATGAATTCAATAAAAATTTATTTATTTATCCCGTCCTTAATTTAGACATCTTGCAGATTAAAACGTTAATCGAGTTTTGTATTTCACTTAAACTTACTACGAGTTAAAACCATTAGAGCTATTCTACTGTATAGTTTAGTATTACTGTTTAATTAGAGTAACTGCAAATTTTTGTTTATAGAAACTTGTTTTGTCTATTATTAAAGTAAACAACTAAAGTTTTTCTATCTTTTCTAGTTGCATTGTCGTATATTTGTTTGATATTATTTTCAATTTCTAATATGTTCTGCATTTATGGTTAAATGATTTATAAATCGTATCATTATCGGTACTGTTTCTTAAAACCTGCTGTTTCGACATTTCGAGAAAACATAGTCTTGTAGATTATAGCTTATCAGTTTGTAGTTCAGAAACGTATTATTTTTTATCTCTGTATTTATCCTCCTGATTCGCAGGAAAGAGACGGAGGCCCTAATACACAGGGTAAGCAATTACCCCAGCCAGCTTCCGGAGATGCCAAGATATTGCTGTTCGCTTGAAATTTTTTTATTTTGTTTGTTTTGTAGCGATATGACTTCAATTTAGAACTGCTTGCCCATACCACCAAACAGGGGAAGTTGCCATAAAATCTCTTTCCCAAGGATACGACAGAATGACGCGAGTAGGTTTTGAACCGAGACCATGCCGATCACACTTGTGGCGCTCTAACCCATTCGGCCACGCTGCCTGCGGAGTTGTCAGCTTTCTGTTGCAGCTCACCATCTTTCAAGCAATTTGATTAACTCCTAACATTTTACTTGAGATGTTAAACCATCAAATTTCGTTTTTCTGCATAGAAAAGACAAAGTTTTATAAAATGTTAGAGGTTAGGCTATAAGGTGCCATTTCTGAAGAAGTTTGGGTCGTCAGGGACCAAAATAGAAATTATGCCATAATCAGCTATGATAGCCACATGCGTCTATTCTGGGGAGGACGGATAATTTTCTCAATTATTTAAGTTGGGAGGGGTAACATTAAAAAAAATCTTTCCAATATATCTGCTGCAAAATAATTAGTTTTTTCTGGTAATGTTTTCTTCCATTTACACTGCTGTTACCTTTCAAATTAGAATTGATAGAGACATCCTTTTAGAGAAGTAGAAATGAAATCAAAAAACGTTTTGCTAATAGCAGAAAACCAAAATTAACCTTTGTTCCTGCGTGGTGTCGCAATTAAACTCTGGATACTAAAAGTCAAATTTTATGTTCGATGTGAAATTTTTAATTTTTTTAACAGCTTAATAAATTTACATTTAACACAATCTTAAGGTTAAGAATGATTTTGCAATACGATCTAAAAATAATGTAAGGTTTCAATGATAAAAACAGTAAGTTTAATGTTTCGGAATTTTTAAATAATATTTCATTGCAGCAAAATGTGCTTTACATAAAAAAGACCGTTCTTTTACGTGTCAACAATTAACATTGGCTGCAAAACTTTTCAGTAAAGATTTGGTGTTGTGTACATTCATCGTTTTATAATTGCATCTATTATTACTTCCAAAAGTTTGTTCATAAAACAGCTTACTAGGCTATCTTATTAGCCTAGAACAGTCTTTTAAAATTAGTTAGTAGCTTACTGGTTCTGCTTTCTTTTCTACATTTATTGCAACTTTTACGTCAGATAAATCCACAAATGACATGCTAAAAACAAAATAAAATTCTACAAATCAAAGCCTAGATTGAATGTATTGGTTACAATGTTACATGTTCATGATAGTGCAAGAGACTTTTGAAGTAAGTAGAAACAAACAATCACCTTTCTAAAAAAAAAGAAAACTTTAAAACCGTTGTAGTTTATACGCTTATGGCGAATAAGCTGTTTGCCATTAGACAATAAAAAAAGCTTCAAGCATATCAACACTTGCAAGAACTTGAAACCCTACCAATTAACCCAGGGGTGAGCCAACTTTTTCCGTATTCAAAAGATGTTTTTTTCGAGGGCCGCACTAGAGTACAATTAAGAAGCAGCATGCATAGTAATACTATAGAACCGCATTCAAAAGTTCATTTTATTCGAGGGCTGTGCTATATAATTAAGCCAAAATATAATACCGTATATCTCCAGGTATAAAACGCACATCATTTTGAGCCTGATATATCAGAATAGCATATAGACCGGATATATCAAAATAGACATGTTTAAGACGCGGGCATTACATATGTTTCCAATTGACTTCCTATAGTCACATATTTCTATAGTCTATCATAGTCACCACAATAAAAACAATTAGGGTTTTATAGAAATTTATGGTAAATTTAACTACGCCTTATAAAAATTTCATATGTACCACTGTCTTTGAAAGGGTTAAACAGGGGTGTCCAACCTTTTTTGATTTGAGGGCCATTTTGGCTCATCAAAAATATTGGCAAGCCAAGCAAACAATACACTTCAATTTTCGTCCCAAAATCAAGGTGTTCTTTAAAAAAATAGGTCTTCACTTGAATTCAGCTTCATATTTTTCAATTTTCGTCCCAAAATCAAGGTGCTCTCTAAAAAAAAAAGATCCAACAGTTTAACCGGGACGTATGGTTCGGGGATTTTTACTGAAACCTAGCGATCTCCAAAAAAATCAAGCTATAAAGAGGTCTACACATGGAATCTGTCTTCGATTTCTGCCTGGATTTTTGCCAAAATGAGCGGGACAGAGCTCTTCGAAAAATCTTGCGGGGGCCACGGGTTGGACACCCCTGGGTTAAAGCTTTAGAAGTTGGAATCAATAAAAGGCATCAAAGCTTATTAAATCGGTCTTTATTTAGCTATGTCGCGTGCTAAGTTGCAGTCAATATTATAGGATATTTTTGTAGATCAAAATTGGTTCTTATACACGGAGATATACGATGTCTAAGATAGTCAAAGCCCGGAATTTGGTTGAAGACAAAAAAATTTTAATCGATATTTTCGTCCCGGGCCGTAAATTGCCCACTCCTAGATTAAACAATTCTTTGTGCCAATAGATAATATAGATGATCACAGAACATGGCAAAGTGCTAATTTAGGCAGCGTGGTCGAGTGGTTAAAGCACTGGACTGATGATCAACATGGTCTCGGTTCAAAACCCACTCGCGCCATTCTGTTGTGTCCTTGGAAAAGACACTTTACGGCACTTTCCCCTGCTTGGTGGTCTTGGCAAGCAGTGCTAAATTACAGTAATATCTCTACTAAATTACTAGCGGACAGCAATATCTTGGCATCTCCGGAAGCAGGTCGGGGTAATTGCTTACCCTATGTATAGCGCCTCCGTCGCTTTCCTGCGAGTCAGAAGGATAAATATAGAGATAAAAATATAAAAAAATAGGCCACTTATCTCAAATTGAAAAAAGTTTATCCAAAAAAAAATCTTAATAGAGTTGGAGTTCTTAAACTTGGGAGCGTTTAGGGTTTTTTTAGGGGGCGCGAGCAACTGGGTGCAAATCGAATTGATAGCTGCAATCACATATTTCAGTTTACACCCCCAATTCAGGATAAAATTGACGATTTTAGACGCTGATGAAAAGTGAAGACTTTTTTTTAGTCTTCACCTTCAATTGAGGAAAAAATTATGATGAAAAGGCTTGGATTACGTTTTTAGTTTGTTTTGTCAAAGATGGGGGCGAGTTAAGCTTCTTAAAAACAATCGTTTACAAAACCTGGCCTGAAAGTTGATGCTTAGTGATTAGAAATATGATAAATCAAACTTACAAAACATGCATTGGGTTTTCTTAAAAACATTATCTTGCCAGTTTTTCAAGTACCAGTACTATAAAATTTTTGTCTCGAGTTTTCTGTTAAATCGTTTCTTTTTTGTTTTTTCCCTTAGCGAGCTTTTAATTTTGTAATAATTATTCTTGCAATTGTTGAATTTATTTAACGCCACCTATTTTATTTTATATGGCACTTTCCAAGAAGCACTCGACTTTTTATTCTTAAATTGGTACTCTAGCTTTTTTAATTTTTTGCAATCGTTGGATAGATGATAGATATACATTTATTTGTCTTCGACTTCCACCCGAAATGAATTGTCACAGCGTAAATAAGTACGGTACGACAAAATATGCAGAAGGATATTAATGACGCCCGGTCCTCTTATTGCATTGCAATGGTTCAAATATGCAAGAATAAAAATACCAGTCAATAAAAAGATTACTGCGACCTATGTAAAAAATTTTGAATGCAAATTGGAAAGGAAACTAAAGTTGTCGCTTGCGCAAAAGTCCGAATCGAAATTAGCATACAACAGTAGTGCGAATTGTTGATTTTTTGTGTTTCTAGCCCAACCATGGCTGCTTGTGCGAACTTCCAACATGAACTCGATCAAGGCAATGAAATTCGAAATCAGTCGAAAACGTTCAGTAAATGATTTTATGGTAAACCTGTCGCAACAGCTGAGTATAAAATTCTTGAAATCTTTCCTTGCAACACAACTAATTCTAGTGCTAAATGCGAAAAACAACTGAGATTTAATGTAGACCTTTTTTTTAAAGGTTTATCTGGGCAAAACGAACCATTTTTGCTTTATTTACAACTAAAAAAAACAAGTGAAGACCAAAAAAGTCTTTACTTTAAATTTGAATGACATTTGAGCATTTCCGTTGAATGATGCAAAATCGTAATTGGGGCAATCGTCGTCAAAAACACTGAGAAAAAATGTATTGGCCCCAAATTTTTTGCTCTGGTACAGCTACGACGGTGAAGAGAACAGCAAAAAAGCGTTTTTGAGAGAAATAACAAACAGCCAGACATTTATTCAGCACGGTTGTCGCAAAAAAGAAAAAAATCAACGAAAACATAATTGAAAACAAGCACACGTCGACGTGAATTGCGTGACGCGTAACACCTTACACGCCGGCAACTTTCTAATTTAGCCTCCGCGGAGTGTTAATCTCGTTGAACGCAACACTGAAAGCGACAAGCCAAGTTTGAAGAAAAGATCATGCGCCCAAGAGAGGTGCTATCTGATGACAACGCGCACGTCATGGGGATAGTCGTCGTAGAGACAGATCCGGATCGGGCCGCCGTCCTGGTCGTCGTCGTCGTACTCGATTTCAAACTCGCTGCGCTTGGTCTTGTTCGAAACAAGTAGACGCAAAATCTTGCCGTGGTACCATCGACTCCCGACGTCAGTTTGCCAGCGATGCAGAATACGCGAGCCTCTGTGACAAACGAGAATTGACCGGGTAATCTCATTATTTGTTTAGGCGCAGAGACAACGAAATATTTTATGGTGTACTTTTAGAAGGTTGACAAGCACAAACACAAGCATAAGGCACAGAAAAAATTTTTAAAAAATCGTAAATCCTATTCTGAGCTTGTATTTGAATGAAATAATCAAGGAACATGATATTAACTATCGTGGGCTGCTTCCTTTTTTCATTTCATTTGAGACAAGACGGCAAAAATCAATCGCATTTTTTATAATCACTCCGAGTCAGCTGGAAAAATATTGGATTTAATTTGCTGCACCGGTTATGGGTTATTAAATAGTAGCGTAAAAAGCGGCGTTCATTAAACATTTTTTACTCCACGCATCCTTTGGTGACTTTCACAATTCAATTAGTTTCGTGCTTCCTCCTGAAACAGATGACAAGAAGTTTCCGATTCAATTTGGCATCTTTTTGCGTCGTTACCCTTTGTGTCTATCTAATTAATCCTATTCCGCCCGAAGTTGCTCCTGGCAGCTCTTGCAGTGCATCCTCCCCCCTCCCCGCTTGAAGAGCGCTGGGCCTAGTGATAAAAATCAAACCTGCGAAAACATCGTTTTCCATCACGATCACGCGGAACGTTCGTTATTCCGTCGTATTTCTTTTTCGAATATGATTCAACTATAGGAGGGACTTTGCTCTCATCTACTTTAACGAGAACGCCCTCTTCAAACTGAAAATCTAAAAAGCAACAACCGCTAGATAGTGATAGAAGGCTGGTGTATGTGCAACTTTAAAAATTACCAACCGGACACAGTGATTCCTTTGCTGCCGCAAACGGTCTTCTGATGTTGGCGGAACAGCGAAACGCTTTGAAAGACGAGGAAGCAATTCGGACACTTGACTTTAAGAGCTGCAATTAAACAGAACCGGATCAATTTCAGAGCTATGCACATGTAGCCGGGTCTGACGCAACTTGGGATGGCGAGTTTCCTTGTCGAAACAAGCCCGAAAATTTCATGAGGGGCTCCCATCTATTGGTCGACCATCCGGCTCCCCACTACACCATCATCATCATCATCATCATCATCATGCTTATATAAAAATTACAATCAGCATTTTAAACGTAATACGTAATTACAAAAATTTTTTTGTAAAATTTAAGTAACTAACACGGAAAAGTATTTTTAAATTTCGGAACCAGGAAACTATCCTCAAACAGCTCTGGTTTTTAAACGACTTTTCATGGGTTGTCAATGTAAAGCTACATGTATTTGTTTTTATCGAAGCATATTTTTCACTTACAAGAACATGATGAAGTTTTACTTGAAGGTGACCACTTACTTTCTTTCTGCGAATCATTTTTCAAATTCACATTGCTCCGTTCCTGCAAAATAAAATTTACCTTAAACCAAGTCATCAACTCCAGTGAAAGAATTCAAACATTTGCAATGAATGAAAACGCATGACCATTTCTTTCTTTCTCTTCATTTTTTTTGTGGTTTGCGGAATTACATTAAGAGCAAGTTGGCACAGACAAAATTTAATACTGAAGACATTTCTCCGAGATTTTTATGTAAAATTTATCGGAAGATATAAAAATAAAAGCGATTTTAAAAAGAAAATTGGAAATTTTAAAGCTAACAAAATGTTGTAAGTGATATCTAAACTAATATTTCCGCATATATTACTATCATACGGCGTGGAAACACAAGACTTGATGACAATTTCAATATTCCAAGCGATGCCAGAATTTGATTCGAGCAGTGCAACAGTTTATCGTATAAACACTCAGCCACATTTTGCCACTATAATTCAAATTCTATATTCTTCTACAGCAGGAACCAAGTGATTCGTATCGAAAAGAACTTATAAGCACAAAAAAAATTAACGTGCGCAGTAAGTGCAATAGCCGCAAAGCAAAAGCAAAACTTGTTTTTTAAACTGCAAAACATGTGCGGCGATGTTTTACCGTGTCTATCAGGTTAGCATCCCATGAGTCTTCACCATCGTTCAATTGGAGCTTTTTGATATGAACACGTGGCAAGCTTGATGACTTGGCAATGTTCGACTTCTGCAACGACAATGATTTCGATAACCCAATCAATGAAAACTAAACGATCCACTGATCATTAAAAATTTTTTCTATTTTTTTTTCTTTATTATTGGAATCAATTTTTTCTTGAATAATTTTTAGCTGCTGCCATTTACTAATATTCCAAAAGCACAATTTTGCATTAAAAACAAGTAATTCGTTTCCTAACAAAATTGCAGTACTAATTTTTGATAAGAATTACTCGGTTTTGGGAATTCCACACAAACAAATCCAGCATCAAATGCGGTAAAATATCAGCAGCTTAAATGCTTTTACTTCACTCATTGGTGTATCGCTCTTTGCAGGTTGGATCGGCGCTTTCTCTTTAGACTTGTTTAAGGTGACAGCTTCTTGCTTCGGCGTAGATTTTGCAGTTGTCGGTGAATTTTTTTCGGGCGAATCTTTTAATTTCTCTTTCTTTCGGTTCGCTATTAGAAATAAATAGTCAAAAATACTTAAAACACTAGCTTGTGTCGGTCTTGTACTCAACATCACCAGTAAAATTAAGGCTTTAGAAAAAGACATTAAAGCGTAGCTGTTTCACCTGTCGAACCTTCGTATGACGTGAGAACAATGGCGTCATAGAATAAACCATCCGTGTACCTTGCTGCTACCTAGATAACAAAAAGCAAAACGTGGTAACGTCGTTCGCAAATCGGTAAACGTTCCGGTTTGAAGCCCAAAGTCCGAGTTCGATTCCCCGGCCGAACAAATCGATCAGTGTTGCCTACAGCTAGCTACAATGCAGTATTATACACGTCGTGGCCAGACAAAATGTTGCGGAGATACATAGCGAAAACTTATACCATGCTCTGGGATCCCTTTTTTTCTATACAAATCTTATCAGTAGAGAAGATGCACTGCTAATCCTGTAATGTTGTTTTAGGATCTAAGCCATTTCCTTTATTCCTTTCTTATAGCTAGAGCTTACCATTCTCCTCTCTCCTCTGATCCACCAATCTCTTTCATACTTTTAACATGCTTTACGATTAATCCATCTTTCCAATAGCCGAACTGGCAAATAAGTGAATCTCAGAACCCGACTTTAAGGTTTATGAAAATCTTTCTCTCGAAAAATTCTCATCTTGTGCCCTTAAAAACCACACCCTGGTCTTCACCACTATCATTACAAAACACCTCTCCAATGACGACCCCATTCTCCCGCAATTACCCTATAAGTGTCTGTGGTAAAGCTTTTAATCTCTTAAACTTTATCAAAGTTGAGATCATGGTATGAACTAGGGCAGGAAGGAGCAGGGAGATAATATTTAATGTTCAGGTTACCAACTGCCACCTATCTTTCTTTTCCAACGGTACCTAGGCCAACAGTTTCAGTTTCGAATAATGCATTTTTCACCATTCATCTTGAACTTTCAATTCCATTGTCCTATTTTCAATCTCTTTTAATCTGTCCTGTCAACTCTTTTTGCCACATCTCCATGCCTAATTTTCAAATTCCCTTTCAACGTTTATTCTCATCTAACGTCTCTAGCAAGGACTCAGCGGATTCTTTCGCCGAAGCGATGGTTCACTTGATCACTACTCAGTCCCACTTTTTCGCCAATTTTTTTCATCGCTAATCCCTCTACACCAGGGGTGGGCAAACTCTTTAGCTTGAGGGCCGCTATACAGTCTGCGACAAAAGTTTTAGGACAATTTATTCCTAAAAACGCAACATGTAGCTTTAAATGCTCATATCTCGATGCGTAATCGGTATTATGGTGCCATAATGCATAATTATGTTATTTTGTTAATATGCAATCTCTGTATGGCACGTTTTTTTTTTATTTCCGGCTCAATAAATTGTTGGCAAGATTACATTTTAGTCAAAATCAGTTAAATTCATTGGTTGAAAAAATGGGCAAAAAGCAGTCTCTCAGCACGGAAGAACGGGCTCAAATCGTAACTTTAAGCAATTCAAAGTTTTCTGTACGTCAAATCGCGAAGATACATCAAAAATAGTCCAAACCTGGAATTCGGTTGGAGGACAAAAAAAGGTCTTCACTCTCGTTTCAACGTGAATTTCACTGATGAACTACCTGGAATTTGATTGGAGAAAAATTTTTAAAAATTATTTGTTTGAGGCTTTCGCGAGCCGTACTTTGCTCACTTCGTTCTAGACGAGTTAAAAACTCGGCATCTATCCGCTTTTTTAAAAATCCCACCAATACCTTTACATAAACTCATATCTTCCTTGCTCTGTCTACTGTGCCTCAACTCATCTTCGCAACTACGAGAAAGCATACCTCTTGCGTCACTTTTCACAAGATTGGTGAACCCGGGACCTTCATGCAACGAAGGTGGTTTGAAACTACAAGACATCATACAGACATAAACTCACCCCCCCCCCCGTTATAACAAGAGGTTCGAGTTGGGTGACGCCCTTTAAACATGATGTTAAGTTATTCGACCTAACCTCGGTGCCTTTCTTGAGGTTCCAAGATTTGACTGGTTCATCGTCCAAATATGTTAAATCTCGTAATCTGTCGATCCAAAGCTGAACATTGTCCTCAAACTTTACGAGAGCGCCTACAAAAAACAAATAAACGACGATAAGACATCAGCATAAGAAACCTTCCCAACTTAACTTACAAACCTGGACGTTTGAAAGGAGTGTGGGGAAGTAATTCGGGCACTTTCTTCGTACAGCGCGGAGAAAGCTGTTTGTCCTTGCAAGCAGCAGGCGAAGGCAAATTAGTCGCTGGTTCGGGCACCGCCCTGCAAACAGCGGAACCGTCAAAGCTACAAGTCATGTTTTGATGGATAAACAACAACTTACTTTTCTGACGTCATTCGATTGTTTTTAACCGTGGATTTCGATACTTTTGCTTTAACTGACGATTGAATAGAGAAATTGAAAGTCTTGGTCGTTCTTAAAAAATCGCCGCTAGTTGTTGTTACGGAAGGAATGAGTTTCTTTACTTTCAACATCGGAGCATCCGTCACCGGAGAATTCGATAGTTTTCTCTTTGTACTAACTAAAACAAAACAGAACAATTATTGTGACAATTGTCGAAACGGAAATTTCACAGAAAAAAAACCTTTGCAATTTACGCTGGGTAGTGGTACAATGGACTTGTTAGCCAGCGATGCGAGTTTGTTGATTGGTTGAACTGGCCGTGCTATGGCGTTCTCAAAAGTAAACTTACAAAGAAAACTCGAATTTCGAGGATATCGCGTGGTATTTGTAACAGTGCATGGATTAAAGCGAGGCACGATTTGAGAAACGTAACTGCCCGTAGGAAAGGGAGGATATCTAAGCGAATCGGTAACATTGGTCAGAGCGACGGGTGGACTAAATAACGGATTTGCGCCTTTGTGCGGTTTGGAAATGTACGATGGCACGAAAGGAAGTGGCTGTGGTCGCACATGTTCTCTCCCTGAACGGATCATGGTCGCAGTCTGATCAAGATCATAGTTGGTCGAAAACGACTTCAACTTTTTGTCTTTGCTAAAATGTTGGTCGTCGTCTAGAAACCCGTCCATTATTTTCTTTATCGAGTATTCGTCGTCGACCCCGTTGCGTTCGAATTGTGGCAATGACATCACCGAGTCAACATTCACAGTGTCGACTTTGGAGCCGCTCGGAGAGTCAAGATGAGCGTCAATGGATGGCGCACGAGAGCCAGACGAGTTTCTGATTAAGTTTTGTTTGTCGCGAGGAATAAACCGATTTGAGCTGGTCGAATCGATTCGGTCGCTATTTGATTTCGAACAAGATTCAACGTCTTTGTCGCGCTTCGCAGCCGCATCGAGATTCTTTTGCTGATTTTCTTTTTCAACCATTTTTCGATAACCCTGGAAAATACGTTAAGAAAAACACTGTAAGTATTTCAATTCGGTGTAATTCAACAAAAAATACAGAACGAGAATTGGCAAACTTCAAAAATGAAAACAGACAAACTCTCTCCCGAAACTTCTTCCAAAACAGATGTTCTTTTATTAATAATTTTATTAGAATTAGTAGTAATAATTGATACACAACAAAGTTCTGTAAGTATTCAGTATCTTTCGAATAGTTGCTTATTGAAACAAATGAGGGAGCATCTTAGTTCTACTAAAGAATATGAAGAAAATTATAAAGGTAAGGCAATTAAATGCCTTAACGAAGAATGAAGCTCTTTCATATAAATTTCCCAAGAAATAACAATATACTGTATTTATTTAACCCAAGCAATTGTTTTTAGAGCAACTTTAAACATTATCGAAATTCTTACTTACAACGAATAGATTAAATCAAAAGACTGATTATTTTCATATTCAAACCTATCATTCGCCACGGTTTACAATAAAAAACCAACATATGGAGTTTTATCATAACAAATACATAAATACAGCTCTGCGCGTTGCCCACCGGATCGCGAGGATTCGGCGCTTGACTTTTGATTATTACTCAGGCGAATGTAATATTTGTTGGTACTCGCTGGTTTGCAGGATTTATTTATTTATTTTATTTTATCTATTTATCTCTATTATTTATCCTTTTGACTCGCAGGAAACCGACGGAAGCGCTAATACATAGGGCAAGCAATTACCCCGACCTACTTTCGAAGATCCCAAGATATTGCAGTTCGCTTGTAATTTAATCGAGATATGTTGAAATTTAGAACTGCTTGCTAAAATTATTAAGCAGGGGAAAGTGGCGTGAAGTGTCTTTCCCAAGGACACAACAGAATGGCGCGAATATGCTTTGAACCGAGACCATTTTAATCATAAGCACGGCGGTTTAACCACTCGACCATGCTGCCGACGCTCGACAATGTCCAATGGCACCAAAAAATTCCCCCAAGAAATGTTTGGGGTGGTAAATGGAATTTTTTATGAACTGCCTATGAAATATTTTGTTGATTTGTTCATCCGCTCTTTAAAAATTTTTTGCTAACTATTATCCATAACAAGAAGTTGTTGAAGGTACTTTTTAATTTCTTGCTATAGTTTAGCCATAGCAATATTTTTGCAAACCAGCAAAAACAAACAAATTGAAAATCTCCAGAACAAAAGTCAAAGATCAAAAGCTGAGTTGTCGTAAATCAATTGCGCACTGGCAGCACATAAGATACAAACGTTGTTGTTGTTGCGCCTCCTCCCAGGATATCTTGGAGTAGCCATTTCTTAAACTCTTAAAGAAGCCACTTTAGATTCCCACTCTGGGATTACCTCTGCTGTTTCTGAAGGCTTTTTCCACAAACTAGTGGTGCTGTGTTGTGTTATGTTGGTACTTGACTACAGTTAAAGAGGCAATTAGTGTCATGTGTGTGTGACAAGCATAGTAAGTATTGTATCATGTAAGTTTCGGGGTTCACTGTATGTATGTAACTTCGCAAGAGTGGTGATTTGTTGGTGTGCTGTGCCAGTTTTGCACGCATATGACGTGGCAATGCTTGTTCTGATTAATGAATATAACAAAGTGCGGTGTTAGTAACTTAATTGTTTTTTTTCTAGAACTGAGGTATTGTGAGGTGATGGTAGTGTAAATGTGTTTGAGGTTTTCTCTACATTCCTCAGTTATTATGTTTGGTTCTGAGATGATGATGTTAGTGTGCTTATTGTTATGAAAGATTGCGGCTTTCATGTATCTGGGAAAAACGTTTTAGACACAAATGTTCAAGACCTACATCACAATGTCATAAGCAATCGAGACAAAAACGGGCACAATTTTTACATCTCTTTTAATACACACTCAGATCAATCCAGAAATGTAAAAGCCACAATTCTATATAGCAGCAATCGCACTAACAAAATCATCTCGGATCCAGGCATCACACAGAAGAAATCAAAAAAAAATGTCAAAGATATATTTACACTCCCATTACTTTCCAATAATTTAGCTCAATAAAAAATACTGAGTCACTAACACGATATACTGTGACATACATCCATCATAACTAACATTAACATGTAATAATATGTCTACAAGACCAGATCAACAAATAATAACACCACTACTGCTCAGTCATTAATACATACACACAAAAAGTAATGATATTTACATGTTATAAAGTTCGCTATAGTTGATGTACACACATGACAGTCGAGACAATTTGTCGAAGTTTTTTTACTCGTAATTGCAACAGATTTACAAGCAGCCGAGGTAATCAAAAGTGGGAGTCAAGATTGGATTTATTAGATGATTTAGAGGATAAGTCATGACTTTTACAAGAAAACAATGTAGATGAAAACATTTGGAATATCTACTCATGAGTTTAGTGTAACATGTACAAATAATTACATGTAGATAAAAACACTTGGAATGTCTGCATGAGTTTAGTGTAACACATTGAAAAATCTTTGTGCATCAGTAACATGTTTACAAACTGACAATAAAGAAAAAAGAAAAGAAATTTACAATTTTAGATTCAGAACTTTAAATCATCATGAAATAAAGAGGTCACAAAATGACTTTACAAATTGACAAATGGCATAATCAAAATTTAAGACAAAGTCACAAATATTTACTTTTAGTACAACATCTATAAATCCTTGAAACTGAAATCTTCCGATTTCTAAAATTAATAGCAAAACTTAAATAACTGTGAGTTACTGCCTTTATAGGCACTTTTAGAAAGTCTAAATATGTAAAAACATACTAAAAAATTTAAAAATAACATGCAAAAATACATCTAGTAATTATCATTTACCAATAAACAGAAAAAGAAATATTATGATATATGAGGGGCATTCAAAAAATACGTGGAATTTTATAATTTTTTATAATTTATTGATACAATCAATCTACTTTTCAATGTAGTCTCCATCAAAGTCAATGCACTTCTCCAGGTGGTGCTTCCATCCTTTTATCCCATTTTTGAAGTAATCTGCTGACCATTTAGTGAGCCATGTTTTTGCTGCTTGCTTTGCCTCATTAGTGTCATTAAAACAAACGCCTTTCAAGTGTTCTTTGAGTTTTGGGAATGAAAAAAAGTCAGATGGGGCAAGGTCTGGGCTATAAGGTGGATGTGGCAGGAATTCCCACCGAAATTCTCTCAAAACATCTCTTACGATCAGAGAAGAATGCGCTGGGGGTTGTCGTGATGGAAAAGAATTCCACAATGGAGTTTTCCTGGACGCTTTTCAGCTGATTTTGCTCTCAATTTCCTTAAAACTTCTACGTAATAGGCACCTGTAACAGTTTTTTTACCTTCTAAAAAATCTACTAGCACAACTCCTTCAGAGTCCCAGAAAACAGTGGCCATTACCTTCTTGACAGACCTCTCAGACTTGAATTTGATTGGGCCAGATGATCCACGTGGGAGCCACTGTTTGGACTGCTGTTTTGTTTCAGGATCATACTGGTAGACCCATCTTTCACCTCCTGTGATAATTTGATCAAAAAGCGGTCTTCATCTGCTTCAATTTTGAGCAAAATTGTTGTTGACAATTCACTTCCGAGATTGAGCTGATTTGGGCGCTTTTGGCACTCATTGCGCTAAAAGCTTGCTGAGGCATAAATCGTCATGCAGAATCGAATGAGCTAAACCAACTGATATGCCCACAGTCTCAGCTATCTGATAAACCGTCAATCGTCCATCTTTTTTGACTAGGTTTCTAACAAAATCAATTTTTTAATTGTTTTTTGAGGTTGTTGGTCTTCCACGACCCTAATCATCTTCAACAGCTTCTCTACCATCTCGAAATCTTCCAATCCACTTGTAAACACAAGTTTTCTTTGCAGCATCATCTTTATAAATGGTCTGCAGAGCTTGAATGATTTCTGTTCCTTTCCAAGCAAGCTTTACCAAAAAATTGATGTTGGTTCTTACCTCGAAATCCTTATGCTCCATGGGTTAAAAAACTACCTTTAATAAACTAGCTCTTGACAACTTCGTTTACAAGCGCAAAATGA
Organism: Diplosoma virens; assembly: GCA_963680785.1. Lineage (NCBI taxonomy): Eukaryota > Metazoa > Chordata > Ascidiacea > Aplousobranchia > Didemnidae > Diplosoma > Diplosoma virens. Next base: position 24,646,771 of record OY796880.1, on the reverse strand, counting down.
GTGATAGCAATTATTGGATCACAAAGAACCTGCTTTTTATGGCTAGCATGCTAAAATATGTTTTTTCTTGCTGGCACTCTTGTCACAGGAGAATTCCGCGTATTTTTTGAATGCCCCTCATATTGTAAATTATAGAGAACTCTGATTTAACAAGAGAGTACATCAATACCTGCATGTCGACTATGTTTGGTGGTCCCATGTAAATTACTGGAAAAGGACCTTTTTGCATAGTCATCAACTTGACATTTTCATGACCAAAAATAGGTTGAATTTTTGTTTTGGTACATACTGGTTTTACAGTAGTTTCATACGTTTGTAGATTTTTGACAACAAAAGTCTACAAATAATGAGCAAATAGTTTAAAACAACTGTTGAAAATTTTTACAAGATACAGAAAAAAAGACAATATAAATAGCAACATGGGTGTCACTTTTTATCTAAGAGATGTTTGAGTCAATTTTACTTAAATACAAATGCTTTTAAACATAGTTAAAAGGCCATTTTTCTAAAATAACAACATTAACTTTTAATCTCCTTGAGGAAAATTCAAAAGATTAGAAGTCTGATATACATATACATGTATATTGCACTAATAGCATTCTTACAATAAAGATTAGAAACATACATAGTAACTCAACATACCACACTGAACACAAAGCAAGGTTGTTGAAAGCTTTTCCTATGTTTTAATTTTTATTTACTTACTTCCTCAGATGACTTTTTTTTTAAGGGTCCAACAGGATGGGTTGTTGGGACTACATTTGTTTTAATCACAGAGCCCTAAAAAACATTACTTTTTAAGATCAAATAAGTTTGACGATATAATATAAACATGGTTTTATCAGGTGGTGAATAGAAAGTTGGAAAAACACATGGGTTATTAAAAAATTGCCAGAGTCAAAAAGCCATTGCTATTACAGAAATATTTACCCAAGGTTTTTGAACTTCATTTTGAGAAATTGCTGTCATGTTTTTTCCTATTTCATTAAGGCTAGTAAACTGTTGATCACTATTTACCATCGGTGTATTGTTTAAAGGAAATTGGCTCACTTGCAAAGCTGGCACCAGTTTTTCATTTTTATTTTCTAAAAACAAAAAAATTTGATATTTTATTTATAACCATTCAACTGAGAAATATTTATTAAAAAAATAAAAATTAAGAAAAAACAAGAACCAAATACAAAATAAACATAGAAGTGGCACAAATTATTATAGATTATATATTATTTATATTGACAGTTCATTTTTCAAATCAATTAAATCACTAAAAAATCAAACTTTAAAACATGAATTTAACCTTGAATTTGATTTGACAAAAAGTGGGCTTGAAATGCTTCGCTGGCATTATCATTGCTTTCTTGAATATTGACATTCATTGCTAAAAAAAGATTGGTTCTTATTTTATGAGCACAATGTGATATACAAATTATTAAACAAATTTTTATGAACACACCTATATATACTGTATATGCAGGGTGTTTCAAAAAATTTGACATCATTTGACATGTAAATATTACGGAAACTACATAGTCGAATCAAATGAAATTAAACAGGTTTAATGTTGACCAAAACAAGATTTATTCCTGTAAATTTGAATAAGAAATTCAAAGGCACCTAAATTTCATAAAAGGTTTTACAAATGTTCAATATGCACACCACCTGTGACACGGCACATGTGAAGTTGATACTCTGGCTCCTCCTAAACATGCTGCAGCATGTCTTGGGTAACAGTCTCCAGTGTGGTGGTGTTTCTTTGTTAACTATCTGTCTTGCATGAAAGTTAAACTGGAGATTATTACCCAAGGCATGCCGCAGCATGTTTAAGAGGAGCCAGAGTACCGACTTCACATGTGCTGCATTACAGGCAGTGTGCATATTGAACATTTGTAAAACCTTTCATGAAATTCAGGTGCCTTTGAATTTCTTATTCAAATTTACAGGAATAAATCTTGTTTTGGTCAACATTAAACCTGTTTAATTTCATTTGATTCGACTATATAGTTTCTGCAATATTTACATGTCAAATGATGTCATATTTTTTGAAACACCATGTATATATATATATATATATATATAATAGTAAAAGTCACAAGACTCAATAGTAAATAGTAAAAGTTATAAAAGTGGCAAGGCAATAGTAAAAGTATATATACAGGATGGTAAAAGTACATATATAATAGAAAATGTATTCTTTAAAAACAAAAATATACCATGAACTTTAATTGTTTAAATACAGTCATGTGCAAAAGTTTAAGACCACCTACATTTTTTATCTAAAATATAAAATAAACCAATTTTGTTCTATTTATGTTATAGTTTGTTTATTCAAAATACTGCAATAAAATAGCCATACATTGAAAATAACACTGACTGTCAAAAAGTAAGCTTATCAACTTAAAAGTGAGTTACATTAGCCATTTTTCATGTAAGAATCTAGTATTTGATATGTCCACCTTTCTTCTTGATAACAGCTTGCAGACAACAAGACATGCTATGCAGTATGCATCAGTTGTTTGCAGTATTCAGTTGTAATCTTTTGCACACGACTGCATAATCTTTCTATCTTGAAGAATAAAGCAATAGTTTTACTACAAAAAAAACAAACTGAATGAACATTAGTTTAATTTTATTACATTAAATCAAATTTTTTTAAATTATAAAATTTCTAGTTTGTAATATCCTAATAGCATGCAATCTCTGTAAACAACATAGGCTAACTATTGTAGATAAATTAAATTGCTAAAAAATAAGTTATTACTTAGAAACCAAGCCACTTAAAGCACCAAGCTTGAGTTTTGCTCTTGTTAGAGCTTGTCAGTGATGCATATCTAACTGAGATTTAAACTGACAAGATGTAGTCCTTCATGCGGAAGACAACACCAGTAGAACACAAAAGCCAGGCAACAAGTTGACTCTAAGCAGCTCAGAAGTTATCCTGGCTTTACTGCACAAGGAATACATAGAATTCACTATGTTGTAAGATGAAGACCACACCTTTAAGGGGCTTGGTTTTTAAGTAATTATTTAAATTCTCATGTTAACAACTAAAAATAATTTATTTGAAATTGTATTATACATTTTTAACAATTGTGCCTGATACACAACAATTTTTTAATAAAATAATGGGCTAAAAAGTTTTTAAAAGATAAAATAGCATTGTTAATTTATCAGACCTTTTTAGTTTTTTTATCAAATTTATCTGCAACAAAAATGAAAAAATATAAAAAGTTGAAAAATTATTGAATAAACTACCAGTACTAAATAATAACCAATTATAGTGTTGAACAATCAAACAAATAATAATTTAGACAGCTATATTTTAGCACTAATTATTTTTTGCGTAGAAATCATCATTTTAAATGCAAATATTTTATTAAACAAAAATACCAATAAATTCTGGGTTTCTTCAAGAAGTCACTGTAAACAATTTTTGTTTGTGAAACTAACTCAGAACCCCTCCCTAGTTACTATTGTCTGTTCAAAAATCCTTTTTCTCTTGGTTTCTTTTTATTCCTTCCTGGTTCTGAAGGGGGGTTCTGGGTTAGTTTTACAGAAAAAATATACAGTGTTTTTTGATCTACTTTAGTCCTCTACCAATCAATTTTAATCATGTGTCGATCAATTTTTGTCACTACTGATCAAATTTAGTTCTATGTCGACCAATTTTAGTCATGTGCCGATCAAATTTAATCTTGTATCGATCAATTTTAATCATGTACCAACCAAAAATAATTGTCGACAAACTTTATTTTTATTAGTAAATACATGCAAACAATTTTGAGATATAATTTTTACAATAAGTTTTTTTGTTAATTAAAGTTTTACAACTATTGCATTTTCAAAAACAAATACTGTAAGAATATCATAATTTTGTAGAATACCTTAAAGAATTTATAGGGTTTTTCGATCTAATTCATTGTTTTTGCAATCAAATTCATTCTTTTTTGCAATCAAAATTGTTTTACAAAAACTTTTATATATACATTATACAGTATCTTTGTATAGGGTCTCCTGATAGGGTCTATATACATTAGGGGTATGACAAAAATTTTTTTGGCGAATTTTTTATTCCCCATACTACCATTAGTGGAGTTTTTTCTTGTTTTCCAGGAAAATATAGGTACTAGACCTGAACTCATAAAAAAAGTCACCCTCCTTACTGAAATTGTTTGCAAATATTACAAGTGGTCGGTTCCGTAAACAAGCAGATGCTCTTTTTGTGATCTTAGGTTTTCAATTGTTCTGAAAACAGCTGAGACATTGAAAACAATAACAAATGATCAGGTTAGCTGTTAGTTCATCCCAAATGCTAACATTTCTGACATAACTGCTAGGTTGTTTGCCAAAGCTTCTTAGAAAACAAGACTGATTTGACAAAAATGCCAAAATTTTGCGTAGAGTTAAACTGAGATAATATGATGTGCCGTTACATGATTTCTAAAGATTGCTAGGTGATAAGGCAAATCCAGTTGAGTTTCAGGGTGGCCTGTGTGATATGGTAAAGTAGTTTTTTTACTTATGAGTTAAGCCTAATCTTGTCTTTTGCTGTAGGTTTACAAGGTTATCAAATTAAGATCGTTTAACTTCTTCTCTATAAAACTTGAGAGCTGAAATGTCGAAGAATGCACCTCCTTCAGATAAGAACAAGAAAACTTGGACTGCAAATTTAATGCAGTTCCAATATGGTAAAACTTCAAGATGGCATACAACTGTGGAGTGTCTCAGTCAAATGAGCAAAATTCCAAAAGAACAACATATCTTAGATAGATACAAAACTTTGGCTTCAGGAGTGAAAAGCAAAAAGAAAAGAACTCAAATTCTAGCAGGTGAAGTAAGACAACTATGGAAAAGCCTGACTTTGCCAATTCAGCAAGGTAAATCAACAGTTGAACGAAAAATTGAGAATGTAATCAAACAGTATGAAAGATATAGCTGAAGACCGGGAAACTATGATTTTACTAAGTTATTTAATGTAACCGATGAGAAAGGAGAATGGTTGTGCCAAGAAGACAGAGAGTTTTACAAACTGCAGATGTCAACGGAAGGTAAAGTAGGCTACTGCAGCAGAAAAGAAGGTAATAAAGCGATTCATCCAAGAAAAATGAAATCATTTAAGTGGAAAGTTACAGAAGCTTCAGTTGCAGAAGAAATCTTCGACGACGATACAGAGGAAATTTCAGAAAGTGAAGAATCTGTGCACGAAGAACAGCTTCCTAGTAGTGATGAAGATTTTGGGAAGCCTTCAACCTCTAAAAAACAGAAAACTGCTTCTGCAATACCTTTAGTGACCACAGCAAAGTTAAGTACAAAGAAAGCCCACAAAGTCTGCAAAACGTTGTCAGAAAGTGGTGTTTCTATACCTACACCCAGTCAAAGTGGTATCTACAGAGCTGTAATGAGAAAAGGAGAAGAATTAAAAAAAGCATTTCATAGAAAACTTAAGACATGAAAATTGGTGTTTGCACTTTGACGGAAAGACAATACAGAAGAAGGAATACCAGGTAGTAGTTTTGAAGAATGAAAACAAGGAAATCAGGCTTGCGGTTGTTGAATTGACAAACAGAAAAGGTAAGACAATATTTGATGGGATAAAAGCAATTCTTGATGAGTACGATCTCTGGTCTTCAATAAAAATGATAGTATCTGACACAACTGTGGCAAATACTGGAAAAGATCTTGGTGCAGTCACACTGCTGCAGAATCACTTTGAACATATTGGACAAGAAAAACCTGTATTCATTGCATGCCAACACCATATTTTAGACACGATATTGAAACATGTACTAAATGATCACTTTGGTGGAACACCAACATCGCCAAATCTCAGTTACCCGTTCATTGCAAGATTAACAGAAGAGTATGCACAACTCAAGCAAGCGTTCAATAACACTGGAAAATTGTTAAAGAAAACTAAATGTGACCAGTGGCAAGATGACATGGCCTTTCTTCATCATTTAATATCATGCTACAAATTCTTCAAAACTTCTCAAACCTTTCTGAAGGTGAATTTTCAATCTCTTCCTGCTCTCAGTAATGCAAGGTGGAACTCCAGAGTGATTTATACTTTGCTCGCATTCATTTTGATGCCAGAGTTTCGACAGAAAGCTGAAACAGCATGTGACTTCATCATTGGCTCATGGAGTGATATCTGGTTCTCTGCTCAGTTTTTCAACCCTGCTAATTTTGACCATCTATCAGAAGCTTGCCAAGAGCATCCAAAAGCTTTGAAGTCTCTGAGAAGGTTTTGATCCAGAGAGCCAACACCTATACCAACACAACGATCAAATATCTGTGCAGAGTGAGCAATTAAAGTAATGCAAGACTTGCTCCCACTCTGCACATCCACTGAAAGACTAAATATTAAATTTCTTTTAATAAATACACAGTAGTGAGGTATTAATTTTGCCTATTGTTCATTGTAAACAATAAATCCGCACAATTTTCCAAGGAATCATGAGTTAACTAGACGGCTAACAGTTTTATCAGTTGGAGGGTGAAGTTTTCTTAAGCAAAATCAAAAATATCCATATTTTCTTGAGTTGTACATAAAAACTCCACAAAATATCATATGGGGACATAGGGTTAAAAATTTGTCATACCCCTAATATACATATATAAATAGTATGGGGTCTCTGTATTAGGTCTCTATAATCTATAGTCTCTATAATTATGTTTCTATAATATAGTCTCCATAATGTATATATACAGGGTGATTCACCGAAGTGTTGACAAATTAAAACTGAATTATCCAACTTACTATAAGGGCAAAAGAAACAAGTTTTTAATAGATAGAATGGAAATTTAATGGGCTTTCACATAAAATTCAAATTATTCAATGTAGCCCCCTTTGTTTTTCACAAGGTGCCTAAGACGTGGAAGTACTTGGGCGCATGTGGCACGCACCACTTCTGGGTCAATTTCTTCCCATGACGCCTTCAGTTTTCGTTTAAGGGTTTCGATATTTGGATGGGATGTTGAGCAGGCTTTTTGCTCCAGAATGGACCAAATCCCAAAGTCCATTGGGTTCAAATCGGGTGAAGAAGGGGGCCATACTTTCTTCTCCCAAAACCCTTTAAAATTGGTCTTGCACCAATGCTGGACTGCTTTGGCTGTGTGGGAGGTTGCCCCATCTTGTTGAAGCGTAATTCCTTCCTCTCCCACTGTTTCTTGAATCCAGGGAATGACTTTTTCTTCCAACATCTGACGATAGATAGTTTGGTTAATTTTCACGCCTTCGTCGATAAAGATTAGAGGTGTTTTCAGGCCTGTTGAAGTGACTCCTGCCCAAACCATCACGGAAGAAGGTTTCTGCCTCCTAAATGAACTGCAACGTTCAACTGGCACCATGTCCTTGTTTGGAATCCAAATCCTGTCATTTTGGTGGTTGTGGATAGCTTGGACAGTGAAAAGCTTCTCATCTGTCCAAAGCACTTGAGGCCGCATGCCAACAACAAGTCTCTTGATCAAAACCTTAGCTCTATCAAGCCTTTTCTTCTTAGTGGCGTTTGACAGGAGCTGCCTCTTGGTAAATTTGTACAGGTAGACGTGGAGATCATCCTTGAGAAGCCTTTGCATGGTGCTCACGCTTACAGAGGTGTCCTTAGCCAGTTTTCTTGCGCTCCTTGAAGGGTTCCGCCTCAACCTCTCCCTGACCTTCTTAATCAGTTCCTTTGTCCTGATGGGTTTTTCAGGAGTACTTCTGATTCTTGGAGCACAACTTCCAGTCTCCCTAAACCTCTTCACAGCCTTGTAAACACCTCCACGACTCACAAATCGCTTCATCAACTGGAAAATTTTCGCAGGTGGAAGTCCTTTCTTGCAATACCCTTCAACGATGTCATTTACTGTCTTTGCCATCTTACTTTTCTAGATTAAATATTCTTATTGATATTGAAAACTTACTCTAGAATATATAATAACAATCTGAAGAGGTAATGCGAAGTTAATAATGGAATAAAGTATTTGTCAACACTTCGGTGAATCACATAAAGTATTTGTCAACACTTTGGTGAATCACCCTGTAGATAGGTATATATACTTATTGGAGATCCTATATGGAGACCCAATATTATGGAGACTATATTATGAAGACCATATTATGAAGACTATATACATTGTGGAGACCTAATTATGGAGACCTAATATTGTGGTACCTAATACAAAGATCCTATATTATATATCTATATATTTGATAATATAGAGTCAATATATTTGATAATATAGGGTCTCTGTATTAAGTCACCACAATATTAGATCTCCATAATTAGGTTTCTATAATATAGTTTCCATAATATTAGGTCTCTATAATTTAGTCTCTATAATAGATACTGTATTAGGTCTCCATAATATGGTCTCCATATAGGATCTCCGATAGGTATATATACCTATCTATATATACATTATGGAGACTATATTATAGAAACATAATTATAGAGACTATAGATTATGGAGACCTAATACAGAGACCCCATACTATTTATATATGTATATAGACCCTATCGGGAGACCCTATACAAAGATACTGTATATATATAAAAGTTTTTGCAAAACGATTTTGATTGCAAAAAAAACGAATTTGATTGCAAAAACAATGAATTAGATCGAAAAACCCTATAAATTCTTTGAGGTATTTTACAAAATTATGATATTCTTACAGTATTTGTTTTTGAAAATGCAATAGTTGTAAAACTTTAATTAACAAAAAAACTTATTGTAAAAATTATATCTCAAAATTGTTTGCATGTATTTACTAATAAAAATAAAGTTTGTCGACATAACTATTTTTGGTCGGTACATGATTAAAATTGATCGACACAAGATTAAATTTGATCGGCACATGACTAAAATTGGTCGACATAGAACTAAATTTGATCAGTAGTGACAAAAATTGATCAACACATGATTAAAATTGATCGGTAAAGGACTAAAGTAGATCGAAAAACACTGTAACTTATGGTCAGGGCTGGGGAGCAGGAGTAGGAGTAAGAGGAGTTTTTTCAAGGAGTAAAAGTAGGAGTAACAAAAAATATTTACTATTCCTTACTCTTTTACTGCAGTATGGGGTTGCCATACTTCTGGAATTTTTAAAACATTATAATTGAAAAACTGAGACTGATTCCAAGTGAAGACTTTTTTTCTTTTTTTTTTAGAGAACACCATGATTTTGTCACAAAAATTGAAAAATTTGAGACTGATTCTAAGTAAAGACCTTTTTTTAAGGAAGCAGTAACAATAATAAAAAAATCTTACTCTAGAGTAGGAGTAGGAGTAGCATTAAAAAAATCATTTTACTCTGAAGTAAGAATAGGAGTAACCCCAAAATCAAGACTATTCACCAGCCTTGCTTATGGTGATTTCTTGAAGAGACCCCAAATTTTTTTATTAGTATTTTCATTTGGTAAAATTTAACGAAAATTTAAGACAACCTTAATGTTTACTCCAAAACACTACAGTTCAAGAAATTATTAAAATAATAGACAGTAAAAAAATAGGATTTTTCAATAAGTCATCATAATTTGTATTTATTGGTGAAACTAACGGGAAACCTTCCTACAGCACCAGAGAGTAAAAAAGAAACCAAGAAGAAAACATTCTATTTAGAAGCAATAACAACCACAACAGAAATTTTGGGCTAGTTTCACCAAGAAAAATTAGGTTTTTTCAAATCATTGTAAGCAATATTTTTTCAGTGAAACTAACCTGAAATACCCCTTTCATCACCAGGGTGAAATAATGAAGAAACCAAGAGAAAAAAGATCTCACAAAAAGTGATAGTAACTGCAGGGACATCTGGGTTAGTTTCACAAACAAAAATTGGGTATGGTGACTTTTTAAAGAGACCTGAAAAAATCACTTATGGTGACTTCTTAAAGGACCTGAAAAATATAAATTTTAGTTTGAATCAAACTCATGGTCTATAATTTATAATTTATTACTGATACTTCAAGATGTTTCAATATAACCAATATTATAATTACTTCTCAAGCTTGGTAAAATTTGTGATACAATTGTACTCAAGGCAAATGTGTTCGAAAAGTAACAAACATATTTTATCATATGTATATATCAGAGTAAACATGCCAATCTAAATTTTAGCATCATATAACTTTTCTTGCCACCATATTTTCTACAACTCTCTTAAATTACAGTAAATTATGGGCAAGAAGGCTATGATCTGAATTTTATTCATTTGAAAAAGAAAATTATCGTTAAATATTTGAGTCTTTTTAAGAACGCAGAGTAACTGTGTTTTTTTTTCTTGGTAAAAGTAATGCAGAGTCCACCCCTACAGCAACAGGATCACAAACTTTATTTCATAAAAGGCAATAAAAAAGAAACCAAGAGAAAAAGATCACCTAAGAAGTGATATTAACCACTGGGAGGTCCCTGGTTAGTTTTATTTACAAAAATTGACCATGCTCACTTCTTGAAAAGACGCAAATGTTTTTTAATAAAAAATGTCTGAGAAGTCAAATTAATAACTTTATATACAAAGATTAAAGATAAAAAATTTGATATTAATAATTTAAAGACATACATGTAAAATATGAACAATCTAATTTAAACACCTAATTTGCAAAATAATCACAAAAATAAGTACTTTACACAATTTTATTTCATTTAAGAAATTTAGTAATTTATTTATACTCAATTGTTTGTACAATATAAGTTTTACTAATTTTTGTTTTAAACTACATCTACTATCTATGACTTACAAAACACAAGGTAACTTCAGAAATTTGTAAATGACATAAAGTTCTGCAAGATTCTGGACTATCACAATAAGAAGACCCACAGTTAAAATTAAACAAAATTGCTGGTGTTATACTCTCATTATTATTTCAATAACTGTAGGTTTCAACTTCCAAACCATTAAAAGCAAAGCAATTTAAACATCATCTGAAGCTTAATTTTGATTGGACAAAGTGAACAAATTAAGTTAATTCTTAAAAGCAATGCATGACGGGAAGGCATGTATGATTCAACAATAATCGAATTTGTCCAAAGAGATAAAAGGTAATAAATAACTAATTCTAGAATACGAGAAAAACGTAGTTTGAAAACCAATGTAACTCCTTAGTCTCCCAAAAGAATACCGAATTTGCAGCTATTTTTAGCAAAAATAACACAAATTGCTTCAATTGCTAATCATCGTTGGATGGTAAAGAAATCTTGTCATATTGGAAAAGATTAGCCTAACTTGTTTTCCAATTACCAAAAAAACTTTTGAGAGAATTACGGAATATTTAGTAGCGGACTAACCTGAAGAGCTTCTATCATCATTTCTATTTATCCTCCTGACAAACTCAACAACATCGTAGATGTTTTAAATTCATAGCAATTATCAAGAGATTGCCTGATATGCGTTCAGAGATAACAAAATACAGTATAGACGTCCGATATAAGTTTTTTATTTAGATTTTAAGTTTTATTTATTAATAGATATATGATTTTGATTGACACGGTCACTGTTCAAAACCTACTCACGTCATTTTGTTGCGTCTTTAGGAAAGACACTTTACCGCACTTTTCTCGGCTTGGCGCTTGGAAGTCTTAGCAACCAGCTTTAAATTTCAATCATATCTTATCGTTTATCGTTTTCTTGCTTCTTTCTTTTTCTGTTCTGCTTTCTAACTACTTACAAATTTTTTCTATTTCACTATATTTTATATGGCGGAATTGCAATAAAATTTATTAACTCTACAGTGCTTTCTTGATTATTCGTACCTCGTTTATTCGGCATTCAATTATCCGGCCGCTATATCTTGTACAATGAATTTTCGTACATCACAGCAATAATGCAAACCACAGTAGGCTACATTATTTCAATATTATTTCAAAATTTACTGAGAAACGTGAACCTACTCACAAACAATTTAAAATTGATTCATTTTTTTAATGCAGTAAAAATCTAAACAATGAATAAATTCGATACGGTATACTTTTTGCTCGATTGACTATAAGAATTCAATTAACCGTTTTTTTTTTGCTTATCCGTTCATATCTTTTGAAAATAACGGTCCAACTGGATCGAATAGTCGAGGAAGCACGGTACTGACATATTTTAAAAAAACAACTAAAAAACAAAGTTTTAAAAAAATTAACCAGACCTCAATGTCTTGACATTTCTGAAAGCTGGTCTGGGTAATCGCTTGACGATTGCTCTAAATGCAGCGCATCCGACGTTTTCGTGCAAGTTACAAGGATAAATAAAGATGAAAGTAAAAAAAAACCAACAAAAAAATACATGAGACTGCATTGAGATTTGGGATTAGGAGGAAATTCGGAGGAAAATATTTAAAATCGATCATTTTTTTTTATGGCTTAATCAGCTGAGCATTAAAGCATTCAATCAACTGAGCAATAGAAGTGATCACGGAGCGGATCCGGCGCGGATATCCGCTAAATTTCTTGGATCCGGATCCCGAAATTTTGTTTGTCAAGTCATACAAAATATGAACACCACACTTTAATTTCAGAAAGGATACTCCAGCTAAAGCTCGTAATGAAAAGGGGGCTCTTATGATTCAGCGATAGTCTTCAGTTTTGTTTTTCACTTGGAAAAATACGGTAGTTCTCTCGTTTCTGTTTAGGATCTTGTATATTTGCTGATCTATGAAAGTTACAAATGCATTGTCTCGAAGATAGACCAATTGTTGTTTTTGCATAGATATGTAGTTTTTTTTTTTTGCGGTTTAGTAATTTTGCAACTGTTACTTTGATAGAAATTTTTAAGTTTAGGGTCTGGTAAACTGAAGTAAGCTTAAGAAATTTTTGAAGTGTTTGCTTGCAACCTCATTTTGCTTGATACCAATATATCTTGTAAAATTTGTCGTTTCCACTAGATATTTTTATAACTTTTTATTTTTTGTTGTTGTTACTTATTTTAAAAAACTATAAAAAATACTTATTAACTTCAATTAATTTATTTTTAGTTCTACTCATAATCAACTCGAAATTACTTGTAGTGAAAAGTCTTACCGGTAATTGTTATTGTATGAATCAACATGCCAATGCCACAATAGACATTTACATGCTAAATACAATTGTATTAGATGTACTGGTAGACTATTAAAAGTTATTATTTGATAAACTGGCCATATAATTAGCATTGCATAAAATTATTTTATGTTCATATTATGTTTGCTTTATTTAAATACATGTGACTAGCTAATTCTGTAATATTTATTTTAAGTCAATTTTCAGCTGTAATCAATTTACTAAAAAATTATTGTTCATTTGTTGGCAATAGCTTAGTGTGACAACAGTCTAACTTGCAAGCGGAAGAACACAAGTTTAATGTTTAGTTTATCTGAGTGATTTTTAAGAAAGCTTTTTCATGACAATTTCTTGATGGGTCTTGCTGTTTACTTACAATTCTGACTCTGTTAAAACAGAAAGCAGTTACTTGGCCAGTACAGCCATACAAAGAAGAAGATTGATTTTTTGCATAATTTTTGGGAGGTTGTCAATGTTACAATACGGCATTGACAAATAAAAAGTACTGTACATGTGCTGATATGATGAAACTATAAGATTTTTTAATTTTATAATATTTGCACTTCATGTATGAAGACATATACTGTTTAGTTGTCAATACAGTGTTTTAACATTGACAATTTCAAATTTAAAAACATAAAACTAAAAAAGTTACTTAAAAATTTCAATTAAACAGCAGTATCTTGGCATCTAGGAAGGCATGTCTGGATAATTGCTAACAGTTGCCCTTTAACACAAGGGTAGGCAAACTGCTGCTCCCAACAAATTTCTGTGCAGCTTGTAAAATCCTCAAGCAAATAGTTAAAATTTTTTTGTTTCCAAGCAAATTCCAGATAACTCTTTTAAGATTTAAGATGAAGACTTTTTTTTAAAGATCACTACATTTTAGGTATGACTGACATTTCATAATAACCCATAATTATTAAAATTTGCCAATTTCAGTTTATGTTTGGCCACAAATCATTCCAAAAGTTTCAATATGGTCTAAGGTTGAAAATTATTGCCCACCCCTGATATAACACCTTCAATGCTTTCCTGTGAGTCAGGAGAAAAATAGATATGATAATAATAAAAATTGAAATAAAAACCAGTAAGTATGATTAATAAATGCCCTTAATTATTTCAACTTTTTTTTAAGAATTAAAAGATAATGTGGTAGTTTAAAAGTAGTGAAAATATAATTGCTGTTGATATAAGTTTCATGTATAAAGTATAATGTTTACTAGTTGTTAAGCTAAATTTTGATCTTTAAAATGAAATAGTTTTTAACTGAACTATAGTAAGTTGTCCTATCTCTTATTGTATGCTTTTAATTTCTTTTTTTTGTTTTGGCATTGATCTGGTTATTGCTTTTTTTAAGAGAAGGAAGCAAAATTAATTCATTTACATATTTTTGTAAAATGGCTTTCCTGAGGCACATTGAAATGACTGTAATGACTGTGCATTAAACTTACATTTTTGGCCCAAATTTTTGAGTCTTAGCACTTTGACTGATTCTGTTAATCAAATAACAAAAATTTAATTGCTTTTACAATGGAAAGAAATATTACTAAAATAAATTTTTATTTCAAAAATATGCACTAAAACAACAAAACAACAAATAGTGACTTCATTTTAACTTTGGTATAGTTTCATACTATTTTGATATTGTTATTGTTTGAAATATTGAAAATTGTTTTTAGTCAATTGTATTTTTAACTGTTATTTTTTAGAGAAAACATGTCAAGAATGAAAATTTCTTGAAGACAAGTATAGAATAGTGAAGGACATTTTTCCATAAAATAGTTGGAGCAGAAGTATGTTTATTAGGTAACATAATCCTAGGTTTTGCAGATTTTTTTCATACTATTCGTTATTTATGGTAAAGTAATTATAAACTCTGTTAATGCTAATTGCTTAAATATTCAGTTATTTTGTTTTTAAAATACTGTAGATTTAAGTTGGTTTGTATTTACTGCTGATATTGACACTTTTTTTACACAATATCATTACTAATCTTTATGATCATTACTATTGAAATCGTTTTGTTTTCCTATTTGTTATTATATGTCAACTTTATATTGTAGTTTGCCCATGATATAATCATTGCCCACCATCATTGTCGGCAGCGTGGTCGAGTGGTTAAAGTGGCGGGCTCATGACCAATACGGTCTCGGTTCAAAACTCACTCGTGCCATGCTGTTGTGTCCTTGGGAAAGACACTTTATGGCACTTTCCCCTGCTTGGTGGTATTGGCAAGCAGTTCTAAATTACAGTCATATCTTTATTAAATTACAAGCGGATAGCAATATCTTGGCATCTGCAGAAGCAGGTCGGGGTAATTGCCTACCCTATGTATTAGCGCCTCCATCGCTTTCGTGCAAGTCAGGAGGATAAATATAGAGATAAAAAATAAATTATATTGACCAGCAACTGTGATGTACAAAGAGGTCATTTCATCATGCTGTTATACCATAAAAGTGATAATCTGAAAAGATAACAAAGAGTTATTAAAAATGTTTAATTTATTTCCCTAATTCCTATGTTAAAAGCAAAAATATTATGCCGTTTCTTCTAATCGTGTAAATTGAAACACTATCTTAACATTTTAACAAAATTACGTCATTCATAATATTTGTTTAAGAAACAAAAAATCTAATTGTTTACTTAACTTGATCTGATCTTTGCAGAATTTTTAGTAACAGACCACTTTTCACTGCAATTTTTTCAAGACAGATACATATTGTAAATTTCTTTAATATTAGCAAATCACGCACTTTAATTTACTTCAGAAGCTACTTCTTGATAGCAGATTTTTTGAGTGTCATGCCATGAGTTCATTAATTTTTGCTAAAGAAATTGCAATACAAGTTTATTTACTTTTCTGCACTTTCATTTTTTATTGTTTAAACAGGCTTCAAAAAAGACAACCAAGATGTTGTCATCATCATCGTTTGGAAAGGCATCCACTTCTGATCAGACACAAACAGTTATTCTTTTATTACCCCAGGCTGCTTTACTGCCTGGATCAGCTATGGGTTTCTTTGTTACGCCAGCATCGAGTTTCGTCATCCGAAGCCGTCAGATTTTGTGCTCCGTGCAAGCAAGATGAACGATCATGATGATTAATTTTTACTACACTCGTGCACTAAAGCATTTCAATCCATGTCAAATGCCTTGCTGTTAAAAATCCAAACAACGTACTCAAAACACTTTATGATGAAAATTTTTTGCATTATTTTTTGGCTCTTTATGTTTTGTTTTTTTATTACCAGTAACGACTTTGCCTAATCTTTTATTCAAATTTTACATAACGTCATTCCTTGAATATTTCATGCTTTCTTTCATTTATTTAGCAATGTTTTTTATCAGTTTATGCTTGCTGTCCTATCATTTATAAAATTGAGCTAAATTAGTAGATTGAACTTAGGTAGCAACTTGTTTTTGCCTCTTTTCACCAGCAAGTAGACCACCATGTGAAATATTGAAATGAGATTTTTCAAATTTTTCTGAATTTGATTTTTTAGATTCTTTAACAAAAGGCTTAGACAAAAGCAACCTAGGTAATAACTTTTTAGACCCAGAAACAGAATTTTCAGAATTTTTGAATATATTTCTAAAATGTCTTGAGACTCATGCTCCAAAACAAAAACTTTCTAGAAAGAAAATCAAATTTTATTTTAAACCTTGGCTGACAAAAAGTATTCAAAAAAGTATAAAAGAGAAAAATAGACTTTATCAAATTTCTTGTAAGCATTCACAAACATATATTTATTACAAAAAATACAAACAATATAATAACATACTAACACATGTAAAACAACAATCAAAACAAAATTATTTTCAGTATCAATTGGAACTTAATAAAAACAATAGCAAAAATACATGAAAAATGATTAAAAACATAATACAAAAACCTGCCAGTGGTAGTTTAATTACAAACATTAAGTGTCCAGAGTCTAATAAAGACTTATTTTCACCTAAAGACATATCTTCATGTCTAAACAACTATTTTACGTCAATAGCAGCAAAATTGGCAAATTCTCTTCCAAAAACAAGTTTTTCAAAACCATTAAATACTGTTTCCACTTGCTCTTCATTATTTATTAAACCAGTAATTGATGAAGATATCATAAGAGAAATTAATTTATTAGACAACAGTAAATGTGATGATACATATGATATACCTGTAAAAATTCTTAAATTAAGTAAAAACATAATAGCACCTACATTATGTTATTTAATCAACATTGTATTAATAAAGGTGTTTTCCCAAGTGCATTAAAAATTGCCAAAGTATTACCAATTTATAAAGGGGGTGATAGAGACATTGCTTCAAATTATAGGCCAATTTCCATCTTACCCCACTTTTCAAAAATTTTTGAAAAAATTCTTAAACATAATTTAACTGATTTTATTAATAAGTACAAAATCATATCAGAAAATCAGTATGGTTTTCAGAAAAACAAAAGCACTAATGATACACTTATTGAACTAGAAAATTACTTGTGTTATCAGCAGGCAAACAATAAAATTACTTGTGGAATTTTTCTTGATTTGAAAAAAGCTTTTGATACAGTAGACCACACTGTTTTAAAACAAAAATTAATTGCAATGGGTATTAGGGGGCTACCTTTTGATTTAATTTCTTCATATCTAGCAAACAGATATCAATTTACATGAATAAATTCAACTAAATCAGATAAAAATTTAATAAATCATGGTGTCTCACAAGGTAGTGTCCTTGGCCCTATTTTATTTCTCCTATACATAAATGATCTTCCAAATGTTTCAAGCTTAAAAACCCTTCTTTTGCTGATGATACAGCACTTTTTGCCTCCGGTAATAACTCATCTTCAGTAGAAAAAGTGGTCAATGAAGAACTTAAAAAAATTGAAAATTGGTTGCTTAAAAACAAGCTTACTTTAAACACCCAAAAATCAAGCACTATAATGTTTGGAGAAAAGAAAACTGAAAACAACATGTTAAACATTCATATAAATAACAGTCAAATTTGCCAAAAAGATGAAGTTAAATACCTGGGAATTGTAATTGATAAAAATCTAAAATGGAAACCACATATAGATAAATTAACTACCCAAATATCTCAATCTGTGGGAATGCTATATCATTTAAAAAAATACCTCTCCTTTAATAATCTAAAGCTCGTGTACCATGCACTTATAAAAAGCAGATTGCAATATGGCATAGTTCTGTGGGGAAATGCAAATCAATCAGCACTAAAAAACCTTAATAAAATGCATAATAGAACTATACAATACATTAGTATGCAACCATATAGAACAAGATTAAATAACTTGTATGCATTTTCTAAATTATTAAAGATAAATGAATTGTACCAATATTCTGCTATGAAATTCATGTTTCGATTATACAATGACAGAGTGTTTAAAGATAAAATCCCTTTAATAAATGAAATTCATGCTTATAACACACGGCAATCAAGTAATAACAACATCTTTATTTCACATTTTTTGGCTTGTAAATCTTCTAATAGTCTTATAGTAAATTGTATGAAAATGTGGAACAAGCTGCCAATTAATATAAGAACCGAACAAAGAATTAAACCATTTAATAGATTATTGTACAAATACCTTCTAGATACCTATGAAATTTAATCAACATCCAAATTTTACCCATATAAATTATAAATTCTTAGTATTAATACAAAATGAACTACAGGCAGATATACTGTAAAATTAATTTAACGTTCTAAGGTTTTACTTCAAGAAATATGTTTTGTATTGCTCTTTGTGCACCTCTTTAATCCTTAATTGCCTGCTGAAATCTATTGTTTTTTTGTTTTATGCTAACTGCCATATTTCAATAAATTTTATGTTGAGACCTATTCTGTTGTTTGATTTAATCTTATTGGCCTTTGTTTTGCTTTGTTTTTGTACTTTTTTTATGCTCCTTTTCATTATTGTGCTGTTGAATTTGTGCTATTTATATCTACTCTGAAATCTGTTATGTTGTTTGTTTTATGCTACTACCTTTATTTTCAATCTAATTTACGGTAAGAAATCTTATAAGATTTTGTTTTTTTTTTTGCTTTTTTTTTGTCCTTTTATTGACTGTTTCATTGTTGTTGTTTTTTCCATCGTTGTGCTGTCGTTTTTTTTCTTTTACACTATTTGCCTTTATTTCAAATCGAATTTATGCCGAGTTATTTTCTGTTGTTCAATTTTATCTACATGTATGCGGCCTTTGTTTTTCTTGTTGTTTGTTTTGTTTTCATCATGTTTGTAAGGTGATTTTAATTTATGATGTAAAATGTCTTATGCTGATCTTTTTCTTAGTTAATAATCAATTTCACATACCAAAATCTTAATTAATTTATTAAATTGTTTGTAATGAAACTTTTAAATAAGCTGGGGGTAGTGATTAAATGACTTTTGTCCCTTCCTACCCCTGCATCATATCTTAATAGTGCTCTTTGATTTGATATACCTATATGGCTTATTATCAGTTTGTTTAATTTTTAAAATGTAAAATCATTGTTTTTTTTTGTGTTTTAAGCGGTAATTTATTGAAAAGGTTTGATTCAAATAAACAGATCTCTCTCTCTCTCTGGGTGATTAAAGGGCGTTATTTCATGTTTTATTATTAATTCAATAGCACTGTAATAATTATATTGATAATTTGAAGAAATAGGAAAAGAAATATTGCAGTTTTTTGTATTGATCAATTAGAAGTTTAATTGTAAAAGTTTGAAGCTTTTTTAGACTATTTGTAAACAGTGGCGTACCGAGGATTTTCAAAAAGGGTTGGGAGCCATACAACCACAATCTAATATGCTTAGCTGGTAAAAAAGGTCTTCACTTTGAATCTGTCTCTGGTTTTCTCCAAGGCGGGGGGCATGGCACAATGCCCCTCCTACATATCCTATTGTTTGTAAAATGTTTTTGGCAAGTAGTATGAACGCAGTGTCTTTATTTATTAACTTTTGTAATTTCTTAATTTTTTAATATTAGCAAGGTTTTCGTTTGCTTTTATTGCAAATTTTTATGTAATTTAGTTTTACTGCTTTGTTGGTATATTTTACTACTTTGTTGGTATTTAGTAACTGTAGATAAACCGATGGAACTAGTAAAAATTAAATTTATTGCTTATTTTTGCGTTTGAAATCTTTGGCAGTCACTGAAGAAGAAAGCCTGTAATGTTTTTTGTAGGAGTAATTTTATTCAATGCAGGTATTAAAAAATTTGTTTTCTTTAAGATGCCTCTAATTTTGTTCTGTACCCTACGAACAGTATGGCAATCGTGTAATGGTAGGTCTAAATTTTCGATCAGTTTTGCCGTAAATGTAATAAGCCATCACTGACTTTTAAGGCCCGTTTCCACTACGAGCGTGGGAAAGAGCATTCTTTGTTTCTTTTATTGATCTTAGATTGAAGCGAGCGGTTAAAATTGAAAAAGGTAAAAAGCGAGCGCAAAAAAATCAATAAAGCAAACAAAGAATGCTTTTTTCCACGCTCGTAGTGGAAACGGGCCTTTATGGTCGCGTAAAAGTTGGAAGCTTAATGTCATTATCTTTTTTTCATCCTCCTGACTGGCTGGACAACGTTAGAGGTGTTAAACTTAGGGTAATTATAAAGCGATTACCCTGACCTATTTTTTTGGAGGTGCCAAGATGTTGGTGTTTGGTTAAAAATTTTTATTTGTGCTTTAATTAGATATATGATGGAAATATAGAGATATTTGCCAAGACCGC
The DNA here is from genome assembly GCA_963680785.1 of Diplosoma virens. Taxonomy (NCBI): domain Eukaryota; kingdom Metazoa; phylum Chordata; class Ascidiacea; order Aplousobranchia; family Didemnidae; genus Diplosoma; species Diplosoma virens. The sequence continues at coordinate 24,626,058 of OY796880.1, read as the reverse complement.
CAAGCAGCGGAAAGTGGCGTAATGTGTCTTTCCGGAAGACACAACAGAGTAAAACAGGTGGGTTATGCCGTGGCCACCGAGATATACAAGACCTTTCGCGTCGATTGTGACGTCATCAGGAGTAGGCCTTGCTTTGAAATAGAATAAAGAAGTTTCTGTCGCGTTTCAATTAAAAGAAAGTAGGTCAGCTGTGCTTCGAGCAGCTGCAAGCAAGAAACAGTAGTTTAGAAGCCAATTGAAATGATAGAAACTAGAATAGATATACAACTAATGTACTTTTGATCTTTTCTACGAAACTTAGATTTTGATAATTATGAAGAACTTAAAAGTATAAAGAATATTTTTAAAATAAACAACAGACAAATTATTAAATTCATTATCTTAAAAGAAAATGAAAAGTGAAGTTGAATTGTAAGATTATAAGTTAATAGATGCTGTTCATTTATATATAGGAAATGTAGCAACATAATCTTAAAAGGTAGAATCAATTAGATAGAAAGCTAGGAATTATATTTGTATAACTTTTAAACGAAACTGTTATGTTAAAGATAAGTACAAAGCATTCTCCACAAAGATCAAAATTTAAGCGATCAAATGTAGTTTCAACTAGTTTGAAAAGAGCAGTAAATGATTCTCAGCATAATGTACGTACGCCATGATTTTTAGTGATTTTGAAATATTTAGTTATAGTAGCGTTTCTTGATTGTCGGTGAAATACTTAGTTGTTTTCTTAGAAAGTGCAAAAAAATTATTATTTGACACTCTGGATAGAATTTTTTCATTAAAAAAAAAATCGTTTCAATCGTCACTTTTCTTATTTACAGTATTTCAGAATTGCTTTAAGCGAATTATCTAACGTAAAATATTTACTTTATTAAGTAATTTACAATGCCCTTTAAATGTTGTGTACCCCAATGCAAGGGAAATTACAAAAGTGGTCCGCGCGTTACTGTATTTGGCTTTCCTCAAGACGAAAGTTTAAAGCAAAAATGGATACATGCCACAAAAAGAAAAAATTTTGTGCCATCTAAAACTAGCAAGGTAAGTTTTTGACGGCATTAATCTGCTACAGACCTATTTTCAGCTAAAACTTTAGAACTATTATTGTATGTTGGGTTTTTTGTTAATTGCACAAGTAAAATGTATCTAATTTTTTTTTATGTTCTTTGCATTTATTTATAAGTACTTACTTCCGTCAACCTCTCTTTATTTTCTAGCTTTATTTTTATTTTAAAGAGAGGTGTCTTCAGAAAACTAAATTTAGATTTGCGTCTATATTGCACCATATTTAAAAAAAAATTGTCAGGTTACACACAAAGTTAGCCATTAAAGTGAACAAAATATAGGGATAGTTAATGGCCAAGTTACTAAAAAGCGTCAAATAAAAATTAAGTAAAAAAATTTTTCTAACTTTTAGTGAAGATTTTTTTGTGTCAAAAAATTTTGTTTTCTTGTCAATCTTATTTTTCAGTCTAATTTGTTGATAGCCCTGTTTGAAAGCAACCTGAAAGCTTTTTTTTACAGTTTTTAGTGTATACAAAATTTTATTTCAGTTTGTATTGACAGGTATGCGAATTACATTTTCAAAGTCACAAAATTCAAAAAACTACTTCAGCTTTGGACGAAGACTCAGAAAATGTTGAGGTGCGACACGAAATATCCAAACTCCAAACTGGATCAATTCCTTTTCAATTTCCCAACTGTCCTGCCAGTGGTGGATATTCAAATTCAGGGGCCCGAGGCAGGAATTTCCAAAAATTAATGTTCTCTAGAAAAAAAAGGGCTTTGATTTCGTCTTTTACTTTTTTCTCCCAACATCATGGTGATCTCTAAAAAAAAAAGTCTTCACCTTGAATCGATCTTGTATTTCCCACTTTTCGTCCCAACTACATAATAATCTCTAAAAAACATCTGCAACAAACTCAAATCCTAAGTACTATTTTCGAGGGGGCCCAAGGAAACTGCCTCATTCGCCTCACCCAATATCCGCCACTGTGTCCTGTCAAAATCTTTCGCGAAACCTCGTCTTTCCAAAACTAAATTACTCCAAAAAAAAGAACAAGATCAACTTGTTAACAAAGCAAAGAAGAAATGCGACAAAGAGAAGGACAAGACATTTGCAAATCTCTGAGCGATATCTCTACGAAACTATATAATACTTCTCAAAGAGCCATGGCAAGTTATTCGAGATAATATAAACCAAACCTTAACTGTTTTTACATTGAAAAACACTGATGTGCTCGGACCACAAGTACAAAGTGGTATAACAATTAAAAAAGATATGTCCCTCAATCTGTTAAATTAAACAGAATCGGAGATAAACTGTTGCCCTTAAAAGCTGGACGAATAAGTACAATTGAGCAAATTTGCAAAGACATCTGTAAGCTGACTTTGTTAAATACCGCTGCCAGGTCAACTAAAAGTGAACTTGATGTGTTTTGTGTATTAAATATAAAGTTTATACTTACTCTTCTTTGTCAGTTTAGAAACGAAAACTGTTCTTACAAATCGGTTGTAGGGTTTGTTTATGAACAATTGCAATTACTAACAACAAAGAAGCACAGTTTCTCTTACGATTATTTAATATTTTCTTCAATCTTTTATAATTTATCTCCACACACCTACAGATTTTTGTGTAGCAGTGGAAAAGTTGTTTTATCTTGCTATACAACGATTCGACAGCTTTAACCATATTTTAATTAAGAACCTTGATAGAGGAAAGTTATTGTATCCTTCAAATGATATCGTGCGGGTTGCTCTAATAAGCAACATAGTCATTCAAAAACTTACGAGTTTTGATGAATTTGTAAAATCTTTTTCTCAACGTGCACTTTCTATTAATTCTATTTTGGCTGCTTTAGAAGATGAACAGCTTTCACTGGAATCTTGAATTATGTGCTTTCCTGATCATAAACCTATGCTGTTCATGAAAATGGCAGTGTTTATTAGCACAAACATTTTACTCAATAATTACTGTTTCATGAAAAACGATGAACTCGGTGCTGCAAACTAGCTAAACGAAGAAAACTACAAACTCTTAATTAACAAAAATGCTTCACGGTTTATATTTTACTTGTTTTTTATGAATTTATTTCCTTTTTTCTGTTTTTCTTTTAAACTTCAACTTTTTTTTATTAATTAAAATCTTTTTCGTATTGAGCAACTGTTAAAGATTGTTTACGAAGTTACATTTCTCTCGCTGGAAACTTGCCCATTGCGAGCAAAGCGTCGCAGCGATGGCCTACTCGCTATGACGTCATTGCTTTGTCTGAAACCAAGCGAAAGGCCTTGTTTATCTCGGTGGCCACGGTTATGCACCGGGACTGTGTCGATCTCATTTCGCCATCAATAGATCCAGATTTTTTCATTACGGTAACCAATTAAATTTGCTAGATCAACAACAGAATTGTCGAAAAAAATACGTAGAAAGAGTTTTAAAATAGAATTCCGAAAATAAATTTGTATCTGATGCTGGTTTATAAAACCTCAAAAAGTGGAGCAAAGAACAGATGTCACATAATTTATCAAAAAATATTAAATATTGCAATGCAGAAAGTATGCAAGCCAATAAAATAAACACGCCTTCTATCAAATTTTATCAAGTAAATAGTAAATATTGCCATCAGGGAGAGGTTGAGAAATTGGATCAGGGGTAGCCTACAACCAAGCTATCAGTCTTTTTAAGCTGCATGCATTTCCCACGGCACAGCAAGGAAAAAATTAATCTTAATCTCTTATTATAATCATGTAGGCCTATACGATATTGAAGTAACATCTTACTACATTCCACAATGATAGCATTTTATTACTTTTTTAACAATTAAATTTTTACGACACGTTTTTATTTCATGCAAAACTCTGTATTTAAAACTTATAAAATCATAATTGTTTGTGAAGCGTTATTTTACTAACCAAAATAAACATTTATTCATACATAGAGCAATCTACGACCAAGCCATGAACAATGCTCTGACTTCACCAAAGTTCACTCAACTACGCTTGCAGAAATTTGTACTGTAAACGGTTTTTTCGCATAACTAAACTAAACTAAACTACGCTCAAGCACAGAAGTACTGTAAACGGCTGTAAACGCGCCTTTACAGTTAATTGTAAAAAGTTCAGTTACATTTTAAAAAATCAGCCCCTTGAAAATACAAAATTCCCCCTAGTGCGGACTTCTTCCCGGTTAAAAGCCGTTGATTTAAGTTTATTTTTTGAAAATGTAATAAACAATATTTTTTGCCACATCAATTAACAAAATCATGCTTAGCGAAGAAACGTTATTGATGAGCACAAAAATTCACAAAAAGACATTTTATTAAATGATTTTACGTTTTGGTTTCGCTTTTTAGTTTTAAAATGGTTTTTAATGTGTTCTTTACAACTGCGCTACCTTGTTAAAGTGCATCATTGCTTTAAGTTTTTCAAGATTTTTTTCAATATAATTTGTTTTTCTAGCTTTGAGATACGTCCACCGTACCGTCAATCACCGCCAACAGTTCCCATGTCCACAAGGAGTTTATACTAATCGTATTGAATCCTTGTGGGCTCAGTGTAAGAATAGGCTAAGTTTTAAAAAATGCACGGTACAAGTCGGACATTTATATTAACGCACTTGGACGAATTTATGTGGCGCAAAAGCGAAGTAAAGAGCGAGTATTGGCTGATTTATTTCAAATAATTAAAAGACAATACACGTTATAAATATTTAAACAGCTTTGTAAACCTGGTTTGCTTGAAGCAGTGCTTCTTTAAGGCCTGTTTCCACAACGAGCGTGGAATGAAGCATTCTTTATGTGTTTTATTTATTTTTTACTTCTTTCCGCGCTTAAGCGGTAAGCAAGCAAACAAAATCAATAAAAAACAAAGAATAGGGGAAGGTGGGGCTAGTTCTGACAAAATTTGGTTTTTGAATCTGGCGGGGGTTTGAAATGTGATAAAGAAAAACTAGTTGTACCATATTGTAGACAGATCTTTCAGTTAAAAAGGGGACCAAATTCAAAAAGTTTCTTCTTCTAGTTTTTGAGAAATTGCTGTAAAATGGGACCCTACCCAAATGTCCGAAATTGCCCCAATATCGGGGTTGATTCGGACAAACCCTGGGGTAATTTTGGACATTGATTTTAAATGAGGCACAGTTTAATTCCAGTCAAACTAGTTTTTATGATAAAATTTATTGAAATATTTACAATAACTTGTGAAACAAAGTGGCTTTGCTCAAATTACGTTAAGAAATTCAGAGATTTGATCTCTCCCACCCATGATACTTAATAGGGTTAGATTCTTGCGAGAAAATTATTGGAGAGTATGTATTCAAGACCAATAATAACCTATCTCTGTTATTATAGATTACAAGAACGCAAACAGTTTAACTTTATATGTTTCTTAATGAATTTGTCAGATATGAGAAATTTTGTCCGGAGAATTCTCACGTTGCTCTTCGTTTCTTGCGAATGGTCTGTCTGTAACAGCAGAACACAAGAAATCTTGATCTGAAAAAATACTTTTATCTAAAGGAAATATGCCGCTTGATAAAAAGTCACTTTTAATATTAACAGGAGTAGCAGCTCTATCCCAGGCTGTTGAACATATTAATGTTAAATCATAAAATAAAATTGTCTTTCCTGGATTCGAGATCATTCAATCATTTATGCCTTGACTTACAAACGTTTGAAATGGTTCAAAAACTGTTAATTCAAGCGGCTGCAGTTTGTTAGAAGTGTGCTTTGGTATCGTAAGGAGGACAATGCATTTTCCTTTGCAAAAGTAATCGACTCGATACTAATGTGTGATTGGTAATTATCCAAAATCAAAAGAACTTTTCTATCATTAGAACAACGAGCAAAGTTTACAAAAAATTGTAGCACTTTTACAAAATTATCTGAAGTCATCAACCCAGATTTATGCGCCAACGCCATTGAACCTTTGCAAGTATTTTGGAGGAATTTTCTCTGACACGAGGAAAGACCCATATCGGAGGCAAAGCTAATCCGTTTGCTTCTATAATGCCAACTTGTGTGATCATTTGTCCTATCTCTCGGGAGGTAACTTGTCCAACTTGATGAGCACCTTTTTCTCCAAGTACTTTTTGCCTTTTTGCCACTGTGGTTATACTCCAGTCTAAAAATATTGTTTAAATTTAAATTAAAACACCTTTTCATTAAGTTAAATCATAAAGCACATAGGCTATTAGTTTCGCTTATTATATTCAAATTGAATATTTTAGAAGCATTAAAGCCATAGCGTCGGTAAACATCTGCCACTTTTTGAAAAAAGTATTTACAGTAAAGTGATTAAAACTTGACATTCTTGCAAGGCTTGTAGATTTTGGTGTGCGTAAACTTATATTTGTATTACGTTTTAAAAAAGAATGTAACCAATCATAGCCAGCCATTTCATTTTGCGTGCATGATGCGGCATTGAAATTTTATTTTTGAGAGCGTATTGATAAGCTAATCGTCTCACTGCAGCAGATGTTAATCCATAAAAAAAGTTTAGAGCAAGTGAGCATTAGGAACACAACGATAGCTCTATTTCGTCATCGAATATTTTCCGATTTCTTTGTCCTCTTTTAAAATTGCATGGGTCTTTTTCGGCCCTGTATTTTCTGACATAATTGCTTAGTGTAGCTGCTGCTTCTCTGATAGATGTGTTTTTTTCAACAATTAATTTTACTGCAGCTTCAACTGTACTTGCATTAAAATTGGCATTAAAATCCTTTATGTTTTTGTAAGTTCTAACCATTTTTGGATCTACAGAAAACAATATTAACTTGAAATTTACTTGGGGCTATTTCGGACATAAAAATATTTTTGTCCGAAATAGCCCCAACAACCACGTGCAAAAGAAAATGGCGGTCAATGGCAGCAAGGTTAAGTTTTAGCAAATTTTTTTTTTAATCTGTTCTAGTAGCTCTCCTCTATATTTCCAACTATATAACTAAACTTAAACTGCAACAATAAAAGTGATAAACCTTACGTTCTAATGAAAGACATTTTAACTATTTGTCCAAAAATTAAAAAATCAAAAATTACTCTGTCTTGCAGCTGCGTTCCACGTTCTAACAAGATTGTAACTCATTGATGAATGTTTAAAGATAACAGTATGGCACGTGGTTGTGAGAAAATCAAACTGGAAGTGCCTTGTCCGAGGTAACCCCGAGTCCGAAATAACCCCAGTTTCCCTAATCCATTCCACGCTCATATTGAAAACGAACCTTTATGCCTAATCCGAAGGCCAGCACCTGTTGGTGTAGTAAAATTTAAACTTGCAAAGTTTTCTTGATGTGCCTCAATTCGTGAAAACCTCAAAACTGTCTTGCAATTCTTTCGTACATTGAAAAAATTAAAAGGTAGAAAGTTTAACTTCATCGATTTCTCGCCAATTTGTTCCATTAATTCATCATAAATTAAACCTATTAGAAGCACTACTTTGCGATTGTTATGGATTCTTTTATTTGTTATTTTTATGTTAAGTTTTTGGTCTTTTCAGTGTTCCTACGGTTTATCTACTGTACAATCGTGGCCAAAAGTTTAAGACCAAGCCGTAAATTTTAAGAAAAACAGTTATTCATCTTATTTGATCTCTCTTTTTTACTTATTTCTTGCTCAGCAGACCACCTGCACAAAAAACATATACAAGACAGCAATAAGCATTTATACAGTGCGTATTTTGCAGTAAAACGTCAAGTTTTTAATATTTAGTGAGTCCTCCTTTTGCTTTGATGACAGCCTTCATTCGTCTAGGCATACTTTCAATTAAAATTTTTCAAAATTCTTTAGGTATTTCATGGATCCAGACTAATTTGATTGCTTTAATTAGGGTAGGAATATTTGAGAGATGTTTATCAGCAACTTTATCCTTAAGAACACCATAAGTTTTCTGTAGGATTAAGATCAGGACTGTTCCCTGGCCACTCCAGGAGAGTAATTTTGTTGGCTCTAAAAAAAGTCTGTTGTAATCTTTGAACGATAGCATGGGGCTCTATCTTGCATAAAAATTGTACAGTCGTGCACCGACATGTGCAGTTGCAGCTTCTCCTTCATTAAGTTTAAGTATCTTTGGCCGTTCATCGTGGTTCCAGGTTTCAAAAAGAAGAGTCCGGTAAAATTAATATGGCTCCCCCTACCATTACACTTGGTGGATGTACTTTTCATTTCATTATATCGGATTTTCTGGATATACTTTTCATTATATCGGCTTCCTGGACGGTGGCGGTGGACATTTCTCTTCCTTGTAGCAAACTTTGAACAGTACATTCGTCGGAAAATAATACTTTCGAACACTGGGAACAAGTCCAGTCTTTATGCTGCAATGCAAACTAAAGATGCTTTTTTTTCATCTTTAGGGTAAGCATCGGTTTTCTTGACTTCAGACCAAATTCTTCAACTAAACGACGGTTATAACAGTCCGCTTGCTGACTAAGATACCAGTTTTATTCAAATTGACTCTGATTTTCTTGGCTGAACATGTTGAAGAATGGATCACTTTCCTTTTGATTAAAATGTCAGTTCTGGGAGTTGTTTTACAGAGACAACCACTTCGTTTTGCATCAGCATAAGTGCCTAGTTTCTTAAATTTCACAATAGCCTGATGCACAGCAGTTTTGCTACATTCAAGCCGCTCACCAATTTAGCATTTTGTGTGCCCTTCCTTGTGAAGAACAACAATTTGACATCGTTAAACCTCCGAAAGAGAGCAGTTTTTATCCATTTCAGACAGTTAAAAAAATGCGAAAAACTTATCAAATCTTTACTTGCTGACATTCAAATGATATTTGCTAAATAATGACTGATAACATTAGATTTTACCCTGGAAAAAAAATGATGTAATGGAAACAATATCTGATGCAATATTGCGACACAACAAAAAAAACATCATAAATCAAATTTGGTCTTAACTTTTGGCTACGTCTGTGTAAGTAGTCAACAAGTATGGCCGGTTACGCTAATCTTTTTTTGCAGAAAAATAACTTCGGCTAAATTCTTCAAAATAACATGTTTTGTATTGAAATGAATTTTTTTTACCAAGCTTTCTAATGAAAAACCTGACTTTATGTCTGTTTAAAAATAATATAGCCAGCGTAAATCCTTCCTTCTCCCCTAACGAAAAAAGTTTTTTGACCGCTAATGTAGTACAGTAGAATCTGGCTATTACGACATCTCAACGGACCGTGAGAAAAGTGTAGTTAAAAACAAATTGTCGCTATAGCGGGATTGTTGTACTTTGTTCCTACAAGGTGTTTTTAATTCAATTTAAATATCTAACAGGGATTACAAGAGTACTCAAATGAGCATTACTGCTTTATGGCGTGTCTTTGCTACGTTTAATCTGTGCAAGAACAAAGCAAATCAATTGGTCGAAAATAAATTGATAAGTGTATTTACATGCAAATAGGATACAGTTCAGATATAGAGAAACTGCTATTAAAAAATGAATTAAATTGAAAAAACATGATTTATATCCCATACGCAGTTACGAGTATGAAAAACTCGCTAATTTTTTTTGTTTTGATTTAGTAACTGTTATGTTCAACCATAGGCGTACGCAAGGGGGGTTTCAGGGGTCAAAACCCCTTCTTGAAGAATGGTGTTTAGCCATATATACATGGTAATAAGTAGGCTTCAATAATATGATATTAGTTTCTATTGTTTACCGCGCTTTTTAAACTTAATTGCTGCTTGTGCATCAATTTTTGCTATCGCCTAAATTGCATCAAAATTAGCTAATGTGCAGCTGCCACTGTGAAGAAAACTTTCAAACTTGTAAAATATTGAAAGTTAAGCATGGGAATGGGAATAAACTGCATGGGAACAATAGCTTCAGTTCACAATTTTTTTAATGCTTCAAAACGTCAAAACATTTTACGCAAGTCCATCAATACGATTTTGTCAATAACAAAGGCTCAAAAACTTGTTCAAATTTGTGCCACCAGATGGGTCGATCAACACGAGAGTGTTAGTACTTTTTCAAATTTACAATTTACCGTTGTAGAAGCTTTGGCAGAAATTTCAGCATGGCCAGACAGAGAAACTTCATCACGAGCTCTGCAGTTGCTATCGACAATTAGGCAAAGTGAATTTTGCATTGCTCTCTTAATTTTAAAAAACGTTTTTGGATACAGTATTGTTTTGCGCAAAGTTAAGCAAAAAAAGTCGATAAACCTTCTTGAGGCCATCAATATTGCATATAATATTGCAAATGAATTAAAGTGTCTTAGAGAAAAAGCCGAATATGAATTTCACTAGCTCTATATTTTTGCGCAAGAAACGGCCGAAACCGAAGATTCTTTTTTGAAAACACCACGCGTTACTTCAAGACTGACCAATCGATGCAACATTGCTGCTGCAACAGATGAAGAATATTTTAGAGTAGGGATTGCTATTCCATTTCTTGATAACTTTATTGTCACTCTCGAAGCAAGAATTACGAGCCCACAAGTCGATTATTGGTGAATTTTAATGTTTAATTTCCTCTGATCCAACTAGTGGACCAATTCCTCAACAAATTAAAAGTATTCAAATTTTGGAAAAATTTTACGAACTAATATTATGGTATAGAAAACTTTTTCGATTGAACGCAGCAGAAAGAGCAACTGATGCGTTAAGCAGCATCAAGGAATGCAATTCTGATGCTTTTTCGAACATATTTACATTGATGACCATTTTGTTAACTCTTCCAGTGACAACATGCACTAGTGAACAATCATTTTCTACATCGCGCAGACTAAAAACGTGCTTTCGAAACACAAGTGGTACCACTCAAATAAATGGACCTGCATTACTAAACATTTATGAGCCACACGTTTTGCCTTGGTGACGTAATTAAAAGATTAAGTAAAAAAAAAGGCGTTTGAATAAAAGCCGGTAAAAAAAACTTTAAATATTTGTTAAGTAAGGTTATTTTTTGTTCGTTTGATTTTCCACCTATTGTTCTTATCATTTACACGAGTTGCTTTTAATTTGGAAAGTTTCTTGTCATGATTGAATTATCTGCACATACTTTTTCAATAGTTAGTTTTACGGTTTGATAAAAAGAAATTCATGTTACTGCAAGATGTTCTTAAAACCAAAACACTTTATTTTTGAATGTAAGCCTAATTTTGAGAGTTTTTGCCCATTACCAGGACCACTTAGAGCAATCGTGTTTTTGGCTCCAAACCCCCCCCTTCACAAATTTCTGCGTACGCCACTGCGTTTAACGCTTGCTGCTGTATTTGTGCAAGCGAATACAGCGCGTCTTCGTGCCTATTTCTACTTCTGAAGAAGAGATCTAGGGGAAAGTGGGGTAAAGCAGAACAGTTTTACAAATTCTTTCATAACTTCTGCTATATACACTCTAGAGACATGGTTCCTGGTCGCAATAGTTGTGCCCCAGGTCTAGTATCTTCACATGCCAGCTCACAAAAAAATTTTGCCTAGGCTTGATAATATAAGCCAATTTCAAAATTGAAATTTTGTTCCGCTTTGCCCGAGCTTCAGGGCAAAGCAGAACGCTTGTTCTGTTTTGCCCCAATCATTATTCTGTGGGTTATTTCATTATTAATCCAGTTAGTTTGCTACTGCTTGGATTTATTTTAGCTTTCAACAAAATTAGACATACCAAAATTAATGGTTTGACTCCTTGTTGGGCAATATCGTAGTCAATAATAGATTTCATATTAAAATAAAGAGTAAGACTAATTAATCTTAGATTGAAAGGCCTATTAGACATTAATGGCTTCATCTCTGAAAGATCACACACAATTCTATTTAAACACCACCTTAACTGAGCGCATTGCAAGCAAGCTTGTTTATATTGTAGAATACTGTATAAGAAAACAGCCAAATTTGAAATAACGAATAACACAGTAAAAAAGACAAACATGGCTTCTAAGAAATACTGCAACAGCAAAGCAAACACCCAAACTCGTCAAAAAATATTACAGTAAAAATACATTAACTTGGCTTGAAAGAAATAAAAAAAATGCAACAGTGCAGCAGTAAGCTAAACTAACTTAACACAATTCTAGAAATAAAAAAGCTAAAATTTTATCAGCACGTAGAGCTTAGGTACACAAATCACAAACAAATCCACCACATCCATCATAACTGGTGCATTTTTCATGACACCACTCTTTACAACTGTCACACTGGATCCAGTCTTCAGTTGGTGGATTAATGTACGGTTCACTACACATTGGGCACTGCCATTCACCACTTCTACCTTTCTTCAACAAAGATTGTTTTGTCTTGTTATTTGACTTTTTCATTTTTTCCACCATAATTTTTTTCTGGGGAGTGCTTGTCAACAGTTCAGCTTTTTTCGATGTTTTCGTGTGCTACACTGAGCCTTAGGCAGTGGTGAAATTTCTGTCACACTAATTCTTCTCATAGTAGATGAGGAATGCTGCAGTTCATTGCAATTGTCTGCTGTTTCTTGAGCAGCATTATCTCTTGTGTCAAGAGTTTCTTCAGCTGAAGTTTCTGCAGCATTTCCTTCCCTTGCAGATATAGATGAAACTGGAACTTGAACACTTACTGATGGAAAAAAAGCTGCAGCATTGCCCACATCTACTTGAGGCTGTTCGTCTTGATTATCAGTCACATTTGCAGCAGCAAAATCTGCATCTGTAAAAATCTGTGAATTGAAAGGCACAATGCCTGTGCATTTAAAGCCTTTTGCAGCTTTTTGTACATCAGCTGATCGCAGGTATGCTTTGTTGAAAATTCCTACCACATCAAAGTGTGAAACTCTTCTGCCTGGATGGTTCAGCAACCACATCTCAATTTCCTGGTTGTAATAGGTCTTTAAAGGTCCGAAGAAAGTACGATCGAGAGGCTGGAGTCTATGAGATGTGGAAGGTGGAATTGATAACATCATGATACTATTTTTTCAACAAAAATTTATAGCTGGCAATATTACATAACTAGCATGGTTGTCTAGTATCAGCAGCACTTTGCTTTCAGGTGTTGCCTTTACTTGACTTTGAAAGTGAATCAACCACTGCAGAAATAAAGCAGTATCGATCCATCCACTAAATGAGCAGTATCCTATTGATCCAAAAGGAGCACCATTGAGTAGAGTTTGTACCATTCTTTTCCTGGGAAATATAAACATTGGAGGTATATAGTTCCCAATTGAATTCATTGCACAAACCACTGTGATTGTTTTCTCTTTTTCCAAACTTGTTAATTTGCCAACTTGCTTCATTCCTCTTTGACTTAAAATTTTTCCTGGCTTTTGCACACTTGATATTCCTGTCTCATCTATATTAAAAATTCTAGCAGGTGAGATATTATTTTGTAACAAAATTTCTTGCAGTTTGCTGTAAAAAAGTTCAACCTGAACCTTGTTAAAGCCTATGGCTCTAGAAAGGCTTGCGACCTCCGGCTTTCTCAAACTCAGGTCAGGATGACGAGACAAAAAACCATATAACCAATTTTTACCAGCTTTGCTTTTATCATCATTAAACGGTACTGTAAGACCATTTGCTTGTGCAACATCATAAGCCAGTTTTCTTAAGCTGTCACAGCTTAAGCCGAATAGCATTTTCTGCATGTGCTTAATATGAGACACAAACTCATCTTTGAAGTCAGGACTTAAGGCAGGTTTAAAGCGACCAAGATTCTTCGTACCTGGATTGGACACTTTATTGCGTACGTGTCGAAACAACGTAGATCTTGGTATTTTATAAAGTTCTGTCGCTTTTGAAAACGTTATTGTTTTGTTCTTTATACCTTTTATAGCAGCCTGCAAGTCGTTTTCGGACCATCTGGCGTTTTCAGTTTTACGTTTGTAATTTCTAACCATTCTACAATTTAGCAATTTACAGATAAATCAACCTAACTTAAATTGTATGTAAGCAAATGCGTAAAGTCAATATTCCAACCTTGATGAAAATACAAACAAGTTTGCATAATTTTATTCAAGTATATGCTATAATTCAATAAGATAAGGTTGCAATCAAATGACTATCTAACTTGGGGCAAAGCGGAACAGCATTCCTTTTTGCCCCAAAAGCAATATTTCGTTTTGCCCCAAACTAGCTTCGTAGACAAAAGTAATAAATCTGAAAATTCTTATGAAGCAAAATAGTTGTTCAACTTACGTTTGGATACTCTTTAGATGCTCTTCAAACCCAACCTTAAACATGATAGCTCAGCAGCATAGCAAAAGAAAAAATTACTTATCTTCTCAACCCTTTTCTTATAGTAAGACATGCTTAAACTGAAATTTCTGCATAATTCCACACACTAAACACGCCAAGTAATGAATTTTGGCGGGAAAACCTGTCACCCGATAACTCTCCACGTGACGAAAAATGGTGGGGCTATTTCTCAAAATTCGTAAAATATTCCAATATTTCGTTTTGCCCCGAGTTCTGCTTTCCCCCACTTTCCCCTAATTGTCTGATTGCTGACAGTGCTTCAAATGGTGATATAGCGGCAGGTTGAACGTCTTCTACAGAAATGACGTTATCATCATCTTCGTCTTCTTGATCATCAGCGGTTGCTAGTTTATTCAAAATGCCTGTCTCTGTAATTGTTTCACCCGTTAACAGTCCATCGTCGCTTGCAGCATAATCGGTAAAGCCAAGTGTTTCAGGAATTAATCCACTTGCTTAAAGTCTTTCCCATATCCCAACAACTTCATCATCACCATCATCCTCGGTTTGTTCTTCTTGAACTTGGTTGTCTTCTGTTGGTAGAAGTTGACTTTTTTGTAGCAGTTTTTTATTCTTGCTTCACTGACAGCATTCCAGGCATTGCTGAGAAGTTTTATTCCTTCTAAAACATTGATCGTAAAGTCTTTCTTATCTTCAAAGGCTGCGTCCAAGCGCATTTTCGCTAGATTTTTTCGATAATGTGATTTGAGGCATCGAATAACCCCAGCATCCATTGACTGGGTTCTTGCTGTTGTGTTAGGTGGCAAAAAGATTAGCTTGATACTCGTGAGTCCTTTAATTTTGGGATGAGCTGTGCAGTTGTCAAGCACCATTGCAATGTTTCGGTTGCTTTTTTGCATTTGCGAGTCTAGTTTTTTACCCACATTTCAAAAATTCCGTATAAGGCATGTACAATCATTAAGAAGTGCTTTTGGAAATAAATTATTATTGAAACCTGCGATTAAATTCATAATACAAACATGCAAATGATAGCTTCTACAGAATCGACCGTCGCGTAATATTGAGGTTTTATTAAATGATTTGAAGCAAAATCAATTCTTAAAATTTGAAAGTATATTTTAAGAATGTATCAGGCATGCATAACGAGAAGTGATTTTGGAAATAAATTGTTATTCAAACCTTTGTGCAAATTCGGTCCCCACAAAAACATTAGGTTTGGTTGAATATTTAAACTAAATCAATTCTTCCAAGTTTAAACTATATTTTAATAGTGTTTTAGTTATGTGAAAATAATAATTAAGAAGTATTTGAGAAGCAAATGGTTGATTTTTAAAGTTAAATTTATAATACAAACCGCGATTGATAGCTTGTGCAGAATCGGCTGTCACGAAATATTTAGATTTTATTAAATGATTTTAAAAATCAATTCTTACAATTTGAAAATATATTTTAAGAATGTACGAGTATAAGACATGTATAATCATTGAGAAGTGGTTTTGGAAATATTATAAATCATTATTGAAACCTGCGAATGATAGCTTATGCAGAATCGGTCCCTACAAAAACATTAAGTTTTGTTGATTATTTATACAAAATCAATTCTCACGACTTTAAATTATATTTCTTTAGTGTTTTAGTATGTGAAAATAATAATTAAGAAGTGTTTGAAAAGCAATTATGGCTGATTTTTAAACGTAAATTCATAATACAAACCTGTGATTGATAGCTTGTGCAGAATCGGCCCCCACAAAAGCATTAGGTTTTGTTAAATATTTAAACAAAATCAATTCTCACCACTTTAAGTGTGTTTTAGTTATGTAACAATATTAAAAAAAAAAAGATTGTATAATTTAAAGAAATGCTGTTGTTTGTTCCTGTCTTGGTAAAAAAAGAGTTTAATAAAGAAACAAAAAAAGAAGCGGAAAACGAGAGACGAGAACACGAGAGAAGTTAAAGTAGAGATAAAAAGGCGATGACGGCAGATTCCCAGAGAAATGCCCAGAGAAAAATGATCTCTCAAGAAGCGATACTAACCACAGGGGGATGCGGTAGTTTTACGAACAAAAATTGGTTATAATAACTTTTTGAAGAGACCTCAAAAATTATCGTGGGAGTTATTTTTGAGACAGTGTTTGTAATGTGGTTGTATTTGTGCAATTACCACACCACCATAACAAGGTTATTTTTATAAAATAATGTATCATAAGATTTATATTACATGTATTATACTTAAAAAAACTAAAATTTTCTGTTTAGCACTTTAACTTTAAAAATACAAATAGCAAATATTTGTATTTTTTATCAAAGCCTAATATTTTATTTTAATAAAGAATAGCAAATTTTTAAAAAATTACGATTGCTTATTGGGATGGTTAATTGTAAAGAATGTCTGCGTTCATCCATGATAGTACACTTTTTAGTTCTAATGTTTGGAGCTGGAGCATGGATTGCCGTTAATGGTGTATGGGTAGAGCTTCCACTTATAGTAAGCTCTGCTCCAGAAGGATGGCAATTGCCATCATACTTGACTGTAATTGCTCAAGTTGCTAATGTTGGCCCAGTGCTAGTTACTTTAATGCAGGTACTTGTTTTTTGTATTGGATTAAGTTAAAATAAATCATAAATTTACTAAGAAATGTAAAGCTTTGATTTATTTATTTAAAATTTTGAGTGATGTATTAATAAATACTATGTTATTGTTAAATGTCAAAAAATTTTAAATTTTTTTATTAAAAATCTATAATTATATTTTTTTGTTAATTGTTTTCAGATTTTTTGCCCAAATAAATTTCATCAAAATGCAATGATATATTCTATTTTAGTATTGGGCACAACATCCTGCTTATTGCTTTCATTTTTTTGGAATACCATTACTCCTATTAATGGAATAAATCATAGTTTGGCTTTATTTATCTTATGGTAATTGGTTTGTTTTATGAAATTTTTTTTGAAGGAAACTTGTCATTTGCAAGTGCTTATAGTGTTTTTGTTTTATTTTTAATGCATCAACAATTCTTGATATTCTTTTAAGCATTATTTTTTAGCTTGGTAGATAAAGTTTAAACAGTTAATACATATAAAGTATTTATAAGATAAAAGTAAATTCACATTTTTACATACTATTCATTTGAATAAAAACCTATGGAAATTATCATAAAGTTAAAAAATCTTTTTTAAAATATTGTTTTAAAAATTATTATAGGAAATTTTTGATTAATTTTCAGTGTTTTTTTGTTTAAAAGCATAGCTGAGTTTTTGTAATTTTTAACTGTGCTTTGCCTGAGGTAATGATTATTTCTAATCTTGCTGTGAAAAATTGGAGTAAATTTATTGGCTAGTTAAATCTTACACATTGTTAATAATGACTTGGTGTTGTATAAGAAGTAGCTGTTTTATCCAGTTTTATTGTCTTAAAAATAAGCAATACAAACTCAGGATTTTATATTGATTCAAAATATATATTGAATGATTTGATTTTACTTTTTTTAAAATGTTCACTGTTAATATATTTTTATGGATTTTATTTTGCAACATGTACTTATGCTGTTCTTAATTTTTTAAGTTTAGATGTTGGTCCAAATAAATATTTTTTTTGGTGTTCTATTGATTAATAGTTTTGTTTTATAGGTTTATTCTGGCTTTTGTTGATTGCACATCTTCTGTAACTTTTCTTCCTTTTATGAGAACTTTTCAAACAATATTTCTTACAACATATTTTGTTGGAGAAGGTCTCAGTGGATTTCTTCCAAGTGTATTTGCTTTGATACAAGGAACACAAGAATTTAAATGCATTAATAGAACAGTTTTTAATGAAACCACAAATACCTCTTCAAGTGAGATTGCACCTGAATACATTTCACCAAGGTTAGCCTTGCTAGGTATTTTTTTAAATCAGTGTTCATAAATACAGATTTAAACAATAAACATTCTTTTTCTTTCTGATTATTAATTAGCTATTTTTATTTTTAAGGTATTCCACCGAAGTTTTTTTCATTTTGCTCTGTATTATGATGTTGGCATGTAGTGTATCCTTCGTTCTTCTAAATTTTCTTGGTGTAGCCAGGAAGTTTTATAGTTCACCCGAATCATATCCAAAGGAATTGAAAATTGAAGACAACAATTGTTACTACAATAGTGTTGAAATGCAAGATTCCAATGAAAGCCAGATTGACAAGTTTGACAATGCTGTTCCAAGAAACTGTGAACCTAACCAACCAGCCACCACTAATGAACCTGGTTCAAATGTACAGCCTAATTCAGAAATTGTTTATCTTTCAAGAAAAGATTATCTGTATTTTCTCAGCATTATAGCGTTTATCAATTCAGCTTCTAATGGCGTTTTACCTGCCGTATCGTCATACTCGTCGCTACCGTATGGATCGACTGCTTATCATTTATCAGCCTGCCTTGGCAACATGGCAAATCCATTAGCATGTTTAATAGCGGTTTTTATGCCGATGCATTCTTATTTTGGTATTGGGCTGTTTACTTTATTTTCTGCAGGTGATTACTTATTCATTTTATTTTATGCTTGTCATGGCTATTATTATTTTAAATGTATAATTCTTTTAAGGGTTTGGAAGTTACCTCATGTTTCTTGCTGTGGAAAGTCCCTGTCCTGTTTTCGTGTATGAAGACAGTGGAAAAGCCTTGATGGTGAGCTTGATGTCGATTGTAGAATCTGAGAAAACTTTCCTGCTTATTGCAATTCATTAGATATCTGTTAAATCTTATCCTAGGTTTAATTTTCGATTCATCGTAACTAAGATTGCAGTAAAAATTGGTGTTACAAATATGCCTGAAGCTTTTAAAGTTTTAAAATAGGTTGTGGCTTAATTAACGAGCTCCGAACGTACCGTAATTTAAGCGAAATCCAGTTAATTTTTTTCAATGTACTTGATTGCTAATAGTTCTAGTTTAAACCAATTTTATTATTCTAAAATTACTCGAATTAATCTGTACTAAAAAATTCTTTCAGCACCGCCCGAACACGTAAGCACATTACGTTTATGATATACTTAGTTCTGAACAACAACAGCAATATCATTATACTATTTTTCTTGTTACCAGGTATATTCTTCATTATACTCTGTTGTTCTTCTGGTAAAAACAGAAAACTTTTTTTGTTAAAAAGGTTCTAAAAAGGTTTTTAACAAAAAAAAGTTTTCTGTTTTTACCAGAAGAACAACAGAGTATAATGAGCAATATCATTTTCGGACAACATTAACACAATAGCAATAAACAATTTAAATAACACACTTTTGTGTGTCTTTTGAGGAGACCCAAAAGACCATTTTCCAGCGCCAAAGGCCGGTGGTCACCGAGTTTGCTCCTCCTCATGTAAGAACGGCTAACACAATCACAAAAATAGTGCAAAGCAAGCAAATAAAAAGGAATATAAAAGTGAAACACAACAAATTTATTCCAATCGACAAAAAAATGATACAGAAACAAAGACACAAAGAAAAACAAAGGTGGTTTATTAATTACACGACACTCTATCTATTGCTGAACATAGGTATATAAATAAAAAAAATAACATTATAATCTGGTTAAAGTAAATATGATCAAGTATTTATGTAGCACAGAGCAATTGTGGCAATTTCGGGTATTATTGTGGTGAACAGAAAAAAAGATTTATTTGCACATCAAATTGACGAGGCATACAATTAGAATTACGCCTTCTAGAAGCCGTATCAAAGGCACGAAATTCATTTTGTCGTCGACAGATTTTCAAGCTAATAAAGTTTAATGGTTTTATAAAAATGTAAATATTTCAGATTCTAGCTCAAATTCTCTTCGTCGGCTGCGTTTCTTTTGTCAAAGTTTCAATCGCCCAAATTTTCCGAAAGCGAGGCCATCCGAGGTCGCTCGTGTGGTACGGAGCCACGGTTCAAGGCGGGTCACTTGTTGGCGCAGTCATCATGTTCCCTCTTGTAAACGTCCTGAGTTTATTTGAAAGCGGCATTCCTTGTCAAACGCAATGCCTGTAGCTAGAATTAAAAAATTAGTTCTTGTTTTGTCAAATATTCTCACGGTTTTCGCTTAAGTTCTTACTGTAATTTTGTGCGCGGCTAGATTATTCTTGACACATTTTAATTTCAATTTTTTTTAAGTTGCGTAACTGGGATGTTGCTGAATCTTCGGAAACACTGATTTTAGCTTTTTTATTCATCGAAAATTGTTAAAAATCGCTAATACATAAGTCAAAAAAAATGTTTTTCATATGTTTCGACGAGCTATAACAGCTGTTTTCGTGGAAATAGCATTTGACAAAAACACCTCCTTCAGTTTGCTTTATTGCTAATGATTATTGCAATTCCAAGCAAAAGCATTAAAATGTGCTTATGGCATCGCGTAGAACTAATTCTACTTTGCTCTCGCGCTGTTTAAACGTTATGTACTCAAATAGACCTCGTTTATAACCAGGTGAACTCTTCGGTTTTCAAGTTATGCAATCTAGTTGACATTTCACTTCTTACTTTGCTCGATAGAGACTTCATCACGTGCAGAAAGTTACATAAATCCAAAAAAAGTTACATTATAAGACTCTTTGTCGTGATAGGCGCTTTTTAATTTGCAGTTGAATTTAATATTTGCCTTCAATCGCCTCACTGCATTCAGTGTTACAAGCGAGGTTGTAGGAAGTATGGAAGACAATATCGTGCTCATCACACACGTTTTTTACATAAGTTCGAAAAGATGTTTTTATGTTCTAATTTAGCTTACTTTCCCCATAGGCGATTTTTTATTTATTACTGTGATTACAAAGCTATCACTTGAATCGTTTTAAGTCTGACCCGAAAGGTAAACTCTGGTTTTTATTTGACGTCATATTGATGTAAAACCAATCAAAAAAGTGTCATAACTTGGAAAACGATTCACCGCATAGTTACATAAGAACAGAGTCGGCTTTGTTTTACGGTGTTTTTTAAAGAGCGTGACTAATTTTTGGTGTAAATATTAAAACATTGAAAAAATGCAAATATTATCCATTTTCTGCCCATAAACGGGCACAAATAGGTTTTAAAAAATTTTTTTTTGTTTGAAACTTTCCAGTCGACGGTAATATTTGCATCCTAGTTCAGCTGTTTGCTGCTCGCAATGATATTGCTATAAAAAATTTAGTTTTACATTAGTATCATGATCATAAGATAATTGCACGGTGTATTTTTGCGCTATGTTTGGTTTAAAAAATCTGGAATGATCTGCTTGTGCCTCATTTGACATCATCTTAATATACTTTTACGTGTTACGAAAGCAACTTTTACCATATCTTAAACCGTCTCATTTGCAATCAGAAAAACTTTATATTTTTTGGATTTTTTTAAAACTTAAGGCCCGTTTCCACTACGAGGGTGGAAAAGAGCATTCTTTGTCTCTTTTATTGATCTTCGATTGAAGCGAGCGGTTAAAATTGAAGCGAGCGCAAAAAAAAATCAATAAAACAAACAAAGAATGCTTTTTTCCACGCTCGTAGTGGAAACGGGCCTTTACGCGTACGCAGTTGGTTCGCTTGCGCATGCAATTAAAGGCCCGTTTCCACTACGAGCGTGGAAAAAAGCATTATTTGTTTGTTTTATTGCTTTTTTTTGCGCTCGCTTCAATTTTAAAGGCCCGTTTCCACTACGAGCGTGGAAAAAAGCATTGTATTTTTTATTTGTTTTATTGCTTTTTTTTGCGCTCGCTTCAATTTTAACCGCTCGCTTCAATTGAAGATCAATAAAAGAGAGAAAGAATGCTCTTTTCCACGCTGGTTGTGGAAACGGGCCTTAACCGCTCGCTTCAATCGAAGATCAATAAAAGAGACAAAGAATGCTCTTTTCCACGCTCGTTGTGGAAACGGGCCTTAACCGCTCGCTTCAATCGAAGATCAATAAAAGAGACAAAGAATGCTCTTTTCCACGCTCGTAGTGGAAAGTTGGGCCTTAACAGTTGCTGCCTGGCTAACTTCCGCTTGTCAAGTTGATTTTTTTAAGCGTTGGTGAATACATTGTCAGCTTCTTGTGAGTGTTATAGTTTTCTTTGCATTTCTTTGCATATAGATTTTCTTGAATCGATTTTCTTAAATAGGATTGTTATTGAGGCGCCAACAAAAACTTGCCAAGGATCGTGCTGTTTTGTACCACGAGGGTTAATTAGAGGCTAAAAACGTTGCATTTTTTAGAAGTTTTTGGCTGACCAATGCTGATATGTTCGTTTTAATGAAAGCCAGAAACTTGTTTTAGTCATGAGAGTCTGTCTCAAAATACAATGTGTTAAAATCCACACTCATAGAAGTTTTGCTAATTTTTTTGTTTTTGTTTTCAATGAAGACGAAAAAGTTAGCAAATCATGTGTGGTCATTTCTTTAGAATTTTTTTTATTGGTCGAGTCTTAATGGTATCTTGTTTTTACGTAACTTAAATATAACTGACTTTGTTGAGACCCATTCATAATGCAAATAAAGACACATTGATACCAAGTGTAAGTAATTGGCTTCATAGGCGTACGCAAGGGTGGGTTTTAGAGGTCAAAACCCCCCCATATAATATAATTTAAGTTTCTATTGTTTACCGTGCTTTTAAATTTAATTACTGCTTGTGCATCAATTTTTGCTATCGCCTAAATTGCATCAAAATTAGCTAATGTACAGCTGCCACTGTGAAGAAAACTTTCAAACTTGTAAAATATTGAAAGTTAAGCATGGGAATGGGAATAAACTGCATGGGAACAATAGCTTCAGTTCACAATTTTTTTAATGCTTCAAAACGTCAAAACATTTTACGCAAGTCCATCAATACGATTTTGTCAATAACAAAGGCTCAAAAACTTGTTCAAATTTGTGCCACCAGATGGGTCGATCAACGCGAGAGTGTTAGTACTTTTTCAAATTTACAATTTACCGTTGTAGAAGCTTTGGCAGAAATTTCAGCATGGCCAGACAGAGAAACTTCATCACGAGCTCTGCAGTTGCTATCGACAATTAGGCAAAGTGAATTTTGCATTGCTCTCTTAATTTTAAAAAACGTTTTTGGATACAGTATTGTTTTGCGCAAAGTTAAGCAAAAAAAGTCGATAAACCTTCTTGAGGCCATCAATATTGCATATAATATTGCAAATGAATTAAAGTGTCTTAGAGAAAAAGCCGAATATGAATTTCACTAGCTCTATATTTTTGCGCAAGAAACGGCCGAAACCGAAGATTCTTTTTTGAAAACACCACGCGTTACTTCAAGACTGATCAATCGATGCAACATTGCTGCTGCAACAGATGAAGAATATTTTAGAGTAGGGATTGCTATTCCATTTCTTGATAACTTTATTGTCACTCTCGAAGCAAGAATTACGAGCCCACAAGTCGATTATTGGTGAATTTTAATGTTTAATTTCCTCTGATCCAACTAGTGGACCAATTCCTCAACAAATTAAAAGTATTCAAATTTTGGAAAAATTTTACGAAAATGATTTAACGAAATCCTCGGGAGAACTAGTGCCTGAACTAATATTATGATATAGAAAACTTTTTCGATTGAACGCAACAGAAAGACTAACTAATGCGTTAAGCAGCATCAAGGAATGCAATTCTGATGCTTTTTCGAACATATTTACATTGATGACCATTTTGTTAACTCTTCCAGTGACAACATGCACTAGTGAACAATCATTTTCTACATCGCGCAGACTAAAAACGTGCTTTCGAAACACAAGTGGTACCACTCGAATAAATGGACCTGCAATACTAAACATTTATGAGCCACACGTTTTGCCTTGGTGACGTAATTAAAAGATTAAGTAAAAAAAAAGGCGTTTGAATATAAGCCGGTAAAAAAACTTTAAATATTTGTTAAGTAAGGTTATTTTTTGTTCGTTTGATTTTCCACCTATTGTTCTCATCATTCACCCGAGTTGCTTTTAATTTGGAAATTTTCTTGTCATGATTGAATTATCTGCACATACTTTTTCAATAGTTAATTTTACGATTTGGTAAAAAGAAATTCATGTTACTGCAAGATGTTCTTAAAACCAAAACACTTTATTTTTGAATGTAGGCCTAATTTTGGAAGTTTTTGCCCATTATCAGGACACTTCGGGCAATCGTGTTTTCGGCTCCAAACCCCCCCTTCACGAATTTTTGCGTACGCCCCTGATTGGCTTGTTTCGAGTAATCTTGGATGCGAGAAGATGAATGATGTAGCGTTGCTGAGACGCGAACCGAGTTTATGCGAAGACTTTAATTATAAAATGCTTAGGGCGGTTATTGATTGTTGCGCTTCACTATTACTCGCCCTTTTTCAGCAAACTTTTAAATCACGGCCTCCTCAAGCCCCAAATCTTACATTCAATTGCGGATTCTAAAAGGTTTATCGGTGAATTTGAAAGTAACGACATCGCGTATAAATTTCAGGACATTTTTTATCTGCACGACAAAATATCTTTTTGCGTCTTTAGTTGGAACATATTTAAGTTGACTGAAAAGCGAATTGCTTCTGGTTCGATGCCCACACCAAACAAACTAATAGTCAGTTGTATAGTATATGAAAATTTGCAAAAAAAAGCATTTTAAATGAAACTGCATACTCAATTCGATACTAAATCTTTTAAGCGTAATGAAAAAAACTACACAAAGTAGGGTCAGCGTTTTAGTAAAAATTAGCACTTGTTGTATTACAACAATGCAATGCAGCAGGACAATCAATTTTGCACTGTCGGTTATTGCAGTAAAGCAATATTATGTTTCTGTATTAGAGCAAGAATGTATTGCATTAATGCAAGTTGGTCCTGTTACTGTTCGAATAAGAACCCTTAATAATAGTTCGGTTTCGGTTTTTATACCACTGTCGTTTTGATCATTGACGTTTTTTAAATTCTGATAATTAATCTTTTCGTACCCTATCAATTACAAGATTTTGTATGTTAAAGTATAGCCTCCGTACATTCACAATAATTTTGGGACACCAGATTTTGGGTAGAATCAAGATGATCCGAACATACAAAAGCAATGCTTGAGCCGAAATGAAAGCTGCTTTTCTTGCAGTTGTATGACAAAATTTGTTTAATAGAGTGTCTTCAACCAAATTTGAAATTACTTAGCCGTGGCAAACGTAGTGTTTGATTTCATTTGATGATATTGATAAACCACCACGGGACAAGAGTTGTGAGTACTGCGATAATAGTTCCGTAAAGGTGTCAGTTTCACCTGCACACACACACACATATCTTCATGCAATCGTGATTTGTGTGGTGAATCGAACCCGTATCAATATTTATACTTTTCAAAACAATCACCGTGTTCAAAAAGAACTATATGTAAAACTTGATTTTCGAAGCGTGGACAGAGATCACGAGGAATAACAAAGTAAAGAGGTTAAAACAAGAAGAATTTTATTGTTGATCTGTCTTGGGACAAATCTTAATTGAAAGAGCACATTTTTTTTCATTCAGAGATTCTTTCTAATTAAATAAGTTTAGATTTTGTTTGTATGTTTTCATTTGAATAAGTGATTCTGCAATATAAAAGTTAAATTTTAATATCGTGTAATTCCATCCCGAAGACCACATTTGCATACATATCTAGCAATGTAAACCGCAGCTTCTTCGCTGTCACCGCTCATCTCCGACCCATAGACTTTTCTACACCCAAATACTGCATTTTGTTTCACAATGTTAAAAAATATATTACCGCCACAAAGTAATAGTATAGTACTACTAGCTATCTATAAGTATTAATATATAATTACAAAGGGTCAAAATCATTATAACCACATATAATAACTTGGAAGATCTATAAATAGCTTGATTTGAAATAGATGGTGACAGCAAAAAGCAACATAAAGAAGTAAAAGTTTTGACAATGTGAAATTTGATCAAGGCTGTGTATCTAAAGCTAACCGTAAATATCTTTTTTAGAAAAAAAAATTATTATAAAGAGAGCGACTATAACGATTGCTACAACTTTGCTAAATCTTACTGAAATAAAATGCTTTAGCCGAAATGTATATTAACTACTAGTTGATAGATTGGCGAATAGCCACTGCACTGTTTCACCTAATGGTGTTAATATTTTATCACCAATCCTTGCTTCTTTAAACAGATTTTAAATACAATAAATCTTCTTTAATCTTTGGAGTTTCTCCAATTTGATATACAAATCTTTTAATTTCTTTATTTTTAATTTAACAAACTAAAATTAACAATTAAAAAACTAAACATAACTACTGTCTCGCAGGTTCCCAACCACTTATTACTAGCGATTTTACGAATTATTATTAAGCTCTTCATTAAACCTATAAATAGGCTTACCATATGTCCCGATTTTTAGGGCTTTGCCCCAGCCGGTCCACCAGAAATCCTAGACAGATTCTAAGTAAAGACCTCCTTTTTCTTAGAGAACACTACTTTTTAGGGACGAAAATCATGAAATCCGAGACTGATTCGAAGTGAAGACCTTTTAGAGAACACTACTTTATAGCGACAAATTTTTTCTATTAACGAGCGTCCCAGTTTGCCCCTTCGGAAATATGTTATGCCTACTTATAAAACCTTCTGTTTTCAAGTTGATTTAAGGCAGGGATGTCTAACCTTGTTCCATTATGGGCCAAATTTTAAATTGAACTAAAATCGGCGGGTCACAAAAAGGACTTCACTTTGAATCAGACTCTGATTTGTCAATTTTCGTCTCAAATGTGTATTAAGCATACTGGTGGAACCCATTTTAGGAGATCGCTTCGATACACATTTCAAGATGTAATATATTGGTAATTTTAATTTGGCAACACGCAACACATAATTTGTATTTCTTAGTAACTATCACGGACTAGTCAAGAAGACGATATATAATAAAGAAGAGCAAAACATATAAGACTGACTTGTGCTTTATAAGAGAGAAACGACAGAATATCACAGAAGATACCTAAGTGGGGTGAAAAAATATTTAAAGCGTTTTTGACCTGCACGATATCTTTGCGCAACAAGCACGAACACACATGACAGTTGAACATTTTTTTACCAAGAAATGCGCTGCGCGCCGAGAAATAAAAAGACTTTCACTTTATGGCGCTGCGCATTAAAGATTAAACAAATCAATTCCGCTTTGTTGCGCTTGATAGGAAAGATCGGGGCAAGTAGTAACACAGGGTAAGTTGTAATATTCGTATCTGTCAAAATCTAACACATACCAACAAAATTTTAAATAGCCCCAAATAGCGGTCATATTAAAAACGATTACTAGCAAATAACACTTTTAGTTCCTATGACTAAAAATAGTGTAGGTTACAGTTAAAACATGCTTCTTGAGTATGCAAAGTAAATTTTTTGAAATTTAACTTTTGTCCTCTGGAGAGATAGCGAGTGCGATTTTACTAAAATGTTTTATATCAGTCATACCACAAAACAATAGGCTACTAAATACCTAACATGATTTGGCAACTAAAATTAACTCTTTACGGTATAAACAAAAAACTTGACTAAGTATGGGGCGGAGGAAATTGTAACATATGCTGATGGGGCAAATAGTAACACATATTTTTAAGCGTAGATTTAACTAGCTTACATTAAAGTTACTTCGGCAACAATATTTGTGAATGATATGAGAAATTATAAAAGAAAGGCAAACAGGAACACCCGCTCATCATCAACTCGAGAGGTGCTGCGGCAGTTGTTTGCCATTGCCATGTAAAACTCTACAAAGTTGCTAAAAAAATTTAAAAGTAAAAGTAAGTGTAAAACAACAAACGCCTTAGTGCAAAATAACAAACGCCTAAAAAAAGTGTGCCATTCTAACCGACACACCAAAAAAGGACAATCTGTTACAGCTCTAAAGGAAGAAAAACAAAACAACCAAAAAGATAAACCTATTTTTGAAAAAAACCCAAAAGCAAAATAATAGTTTTACATTAAATTCCTTGAGATCTATTCTAACAGTCCTCCTGGTTTAAGAGTAGGAATACAATGCTATGATTGCCAAAAGTGGTCATATTTAGTTTGCACAGAAAGTTTAAATACATATCTTTGTCACAATTGCGAATCTGAAATTTAATGTTTAGCCTAATCCAGCAGTGAAGAAAACTATTTTAACGTTTTCAAGCAATAGCCTAATTGCCTTATTTTTTGTGTGAGATACTTATGTCTACGACTATGTGTGATTTCATTGTGTTTATGTTGTTTTTTATTTAAATTACACTACATTTAAATTTAAACATTATTTTGTGGTTTTGTTGTTGTTTCAACTTAGGGGAGACCGGGGCACGTAGTAACACTTTTTTTCTTTTTGCTATTTCTCTCCTAATAGTTCAGTTCAGTTCAGTCGTTTTTTTATTTCCACCACTTGTCGAACAAAATACTTACATCAACGTAATTACACTACGGAAAAAGGGACATGCAACAAAACGAAACAACGTTGAAACATGCAAAAGCTCAATAAACTACACTAGCTAAGGTAACAGCTTGCATGGTTGCATCACCTAGCAAAAAATATATATACGAGTATAGAAAGTAAAAATACCTAAAACAAAACAAAACAAAACAGAAAAAAGCATAAAAAATGCACAAAAACAACAAAAATTAAGACAGCCTTGTTTATTATTATATTATTTGCTGGCATGTAACCCCAGCACAGGGAGGCTTTCAGGTACTACACCTTGCCCAAGGGTGACCTGGAGGAAGTTGTAATTGGTTATCCTCATTCATCCCGACTTATCAGTTGATAAGCTTACAATCGGATGCAGTTTACACTCATACCCAAGAGAAACATATTTATAGACAAGACTTGTTTTTGTAACACATTTATTTTTGTTTAAAATTCTTTAAACGTATTATTTAAAGTTCTAATATGAGTTTATTTAAAGACTCTGCTGGCATTAAACTTTTTTATCTGGTCAATTTTTAGGAAAAAAAAAAGTTTCAAGACTAGTTTAATACAATTTGAGATTAAACGATTGTTCCAGTGCATGTAGAGTTGAATTCTTGAATTGATATCGACGATGACCTGAAATATAAAAAGAAAACAGCAGCAGGCAGGAAGAAAAAAAAAAACTTTTTCTATGTTGCAGGTACGGCATTATGTTTTCGTAGATTCGTCGGGTATTGCGCCAGTTAGATGATAAATTTTTAGTTTGTTTTTCAAAAAACTAATGTAGAGCAGTTTTTAATTTCTTGAGGCAAAGTATTCCAAATTTTGAGCTCAATAAATTTAATTGATTGTCGGCAGACTGTTGTTCTAAAATACGACGAAATAATTTGACTATTATTTCTAGTTTTAATTTGACATGGTTTAAGCTGAAATAGTTGTTGAATTGGAATAGGAAGAGTGCGTTTTTGAAATTTATACATTAAAATTGCAATTTCACTTTCATACAACTGCTCAACATTTAAAAGCTCGTTTTTGATCATAACATTTTTTACACAGCCTCTCCGTTTTATTCCATACATGGCTCGAATAAATTTATTACAAATACGTTGAAGTTGATTGGTTGTTGTGCGATTTCCATAGCACCAGCTGGTGATACAATATCTTAAATGACTTAATAATAATGAATTGTATAAAATTAGCATTGCTTTAGTGGTAAGACACGGTTTTATACGCATAATACTTCCTAGAGAAGAACGAATTTTTCGTTTTACCATATTCATGTGCTCTTTCCAGCTTAAATTTTCATTAATTATTACACCCAAAAAGCGAATTGATGAAACTTTTTCAATAGTATTATTTCTAAAATGTATTTCAAACGATGTATTTGAGACGGAATAATTACTTTTTCTAGGAGTAAAAAGTAGATATTTAGTTTTTGCAGAATTTACTGTTAGTTTATTCGCAGTCATCCATTCATCAATATTTTTAAGTTCAAGATTAGTTTCTGAATAGACTGATTGTATATTTTTACCAGTAATAAAGATGTTAGGCTAGTATCATCAGCAAACGATACATTTGTGCTGAAATCCAAGCAGTTTCTACTATCGTTAACATAAAATATGAATAAAAGAGGACCCAAAATTGAGCCTTGAGGTACCAAGCTGGTGATTGGCTTTATAGTTGAAGAAAGACAATTATTGAATTGCACCTGTTGCGTGCGTCCTGATAGATAGCTTTTAAACTATTCGAATGCAGTTCCTGTTCAGTTCCATATGCAGTTCCATAATAAGTTCCATAATAATTCAGTTTATAGAGTAGGATGTCATGGTCTATAGTGTCAAAGGCTTTGTTTTTTTTCAAAATTCTTGTTTAATATGAAAAATTTAGGTCACTGTTTAACTAATATCAAAAAAATAAATTAGTAATTTTCAAAGCTTAGTGGTTAAAATTACGATTTAAATATTTAAAAAAAGCGTTACAATGTGGCCCATCAATGTGGTAAGTTGTAACGCCAGTTGGGGTAAGTTGTAACAGCAACAAAAATCAATAATAACCCAGATAGCATACAAACGTTAAATTAACGTTGAAATTTGGTTGGAATAGTTGTTTTTAGGTTAGCGTTTAAGACGAAACGTTATGTTAATGTTATATTTTAGTTAATTAGTAAACGTTTTTTTGAGGTTAGCAAACAAACGTTAAATTAATGTTCGCTTTTTAACCTAAAATAAACTTTTATCATTCAAACGTTTGAATAACGTTTGCACGCTAACTAAGTGACAAGTTAAAAAAACAACCATATCGTTGTTAAAATGTTAGTTACTTTTTCTATTCATAGGACAGGTTGCATTTTAAAAGAATAATAAAATTTTTATTCAGTGTTTGAAAATATAAATTTTGTTTGCTTGTCGGTTGAAAACGATAAGTTATAATGATTTTTCAATTTCTTCCCGAAGCGCGTTTAATTATGTTTCGATAAAAAATTTGAAAAATTTCTTAAAAATCAGGCACAAAAAGTTTTTGATACCAGACATCGCATTGTTTTAAATTGTGGTGCTTCAAAACGAGCTGCAGCAGCCGCCGAGCTATACAAAGCATTTTCGCGTTAATTTTGTGGTCGTCAGAATTAATCCTCGTTTTCAAAGAAAGTTTCTGTCGCGTTTTAATCAAAAGAAAATAGGTCAATTGCGCTGTTCAGCTGCTTGAAGCTAAAAAAAAGCTGTAACGTGAATTAAACTATAAGTGCACAATTAACTGCAGTATAAGAAGAGTTTGCTCACTATTAGAAAATAGAAGCTTTAAAATTAAGAGTCTTTTTAGAAACGAGACCTTTCTAAAATATTAACAATTGTTTAAAAATAAAACGGATTTATAGCTATTGTCCACTATGACGCAACAGTGTGTCTTAGAGCGCGATAATGTATCAGTTTGCCTCACACGTGTTGGAAATTCAGTCGTAAAAAGAGTTGTACAATTGAGTCGTAGAGTGAAGTCATTGAAAGAAAAGTCAATCTGCTAAGTTATTTTTAATTATGTTAGTAATATTGCTATAGTCTCGTTTAAAGCTTAGCGTAATATTTGTTTATTTATTTATTACAGGTGCGGTTTGTTTTTTTGACGAGTCACGGTAAGTTTTAAATGAGTCACGGTAAAATAACCCCTGTGGGGGTCATGACTCCTAGGTTGAAAACCACTGTTTTAATAAAAGATAAACTCATTTACTCATCAAACAGGTTTGTTTAAGCCAAAGAGTGAATTTTTAATATCATATACTCAGGGCGCCGGAGTTTTTTTTCCAGGGGGGCAAATTTCAAGAAAAGGGCACTTTTTGTTAAAAAGGCACTCCAACAAAAGTCGATTATAGCAACCATGTCGCAATCAAATTAGCGTATTCTCTAAAAAAAAGGTCTTCACTTGTAGTCGATCTCCAATTTTCCTGTTTTCGCCCCAAAATCATAGTGTTCTCTAAAAAAAAAGGTCTTCACTTGTAGTCGATCTCCAATTTTCCTGTTTTCGCCCCAAAATCATAGTGTTCTCTAAAAAAAAAGGTCTTCACTTGTAGTCGATCTCCAATTTTCTTGTTTTCGCCCCAAAATCATAGTGTTCTCTAAAAAAAAAAGGTCTTCACTTGTAGTCGATCTCCAATTTTCTTGTTTTCGCCCCAAAATCATAGTGTTCTCTAAAAAAAAAAAAAAAAGTTTTCACTTGTAATCGATCTCTGATTTTCCTATTTTCGTCCCAAAGTCAAAGGTCTTGACTCAAAATCGTTCTTTCACTCTAAACAAACATCTGCCTCATTCGCCTCACCCAAAATCCATCACTACCTAAAACTTACGATTTTCGAGACTTTCATTACTTACGGATTTACGGATGTCTTTAATTTTAGGAACATCGTTGATGGTGATCGAGATTACATAGGTTAAATGTAAAGCAGATCTAAAAATATTTCTGTAAGACAAATTTCAAAAGGCACAACCTGCCCCCTGTGTCCCCGTGTTTTCAGAATTGCCCCCCTGCCCCCCGCTTCCGGCGCCCCTGCATATACTGTTATGTCATGTATGCTTAAGGTAATCATGCTAATAATTTATTTCTTTGTTTCAGGCATTGCTAATATTTCTCTAAAGTTTCATAGTTTACTTAATAAGGGCTGAAAGATCCAAAATTTTTGTGGTGTCTTTCGTATAAAAAAATTGTCATTATAGATAAATTCTAGTATATGCTGTGGCGACTTTTATTTTGTACATTGTATGATCATGGTTTTTATTTGCAGGTGCTGTTCAAAACAATCTTTTGACAGTGGCCGCCACTGACTTTGAAATCGAAGCCGTAATAAAATATTGGTTAAAATTTGCATCAGAAAGAGATGGTGGCCGTCAGAAAAGAGAGCAATTGAAAAAAATTCAAAATGTTTAAAGTGTTTATATTGTTTGAACGTTATTTAATAATTTTTTAATAAACTTGTATAAAAATTGTAATTTTGAGCTTGTGTAAAAATGCAGCAATCAGAAGTGACTGGTGCTCCAAAGCAGAGGATTTAAGCATGTTTATTTATGCTTATTAATAGCAAAGTTCATTTAAACATAATTCCTGAATTACAACATGAAAATTTGTAATATTGGTTTAAAAGTTATAGGTTAACAGTAGTTATGTTACAGCGAACCAAATAGTAACTTAAGAATCAAATCTTTTTCAGTCTACCATATTTTGAACGTATGAAGTAGTTAGTAATAGTAGAAATTAACCATAACAAACCAAAATCAAAAGTCAGAAGTTAATCAAGCTAACCAAATTTAAACGTTTACTTATGAGCAAACTAACGTAGAGTTAACGTTTGGTTTCGAACGTTAATCTAACCCAAAACGCAAATCCAAATCGAACGTTAAACTAACGTTAAAATTAGAACCGTGCTAACCAAAATTTAAACGTGAAATTAACGTTAAACTAACGTTAGAAATTAATCATGCTAACCAAAATTTAAACGTTAAATGAACGTTAAAGTAACGTTAGAAATTAACCGTGCTAACCAAAATTTAAACGTTACATTAGCGTTAAACCAATGAGAAAACTAACGTAAAACAAACGTTTACTTTAAACGTTAATCTAACCAAACTGCAAACCAAAATCAAACAAACGTTAAAAAAACTTTTTTTGCTATCTGGAAAATGTTTAAATATAAATGTAACTTGAAGAAAATAACAATATGAAAAAGTAAACGCAACGAAATCACACAGAGCCTAGTCATAGACATGAGTATCAAGCACAAAAAATGAGGTATTTGGCCGTTGTCTAAAAATGTTAAAACAGTTTTTTCACTGCTGGATTAGCCTACTCATAAATTTCAGAATCACATTTGTGACAAAAATATGTATTCAAATCTTCGGCTCAAGCTAAATGTGACCTCTTTAGGTAACCATAGCATTGTACCACCCACTCCTCATCAGGACGACTGTTAAAATAGGGCTCAAGAAATGTAATACAAAACTACTCTTTTGCTTTTAGTGTTTTTTCAAAAATTAGTTTTTCTTTGTTTAGAGCTGTAACAGGTTGTTCTTTTCTGGTGTGTCTGTTAACATGGCACATTTTTTAGACCTTTCCTTGTTTTGCACCAAGGACTTGGCCTATCTAAGTTTTTTTAGCACTCTGTAGAATTTTACATGGTAAACACCAATGTTTTGTTACTCCCTTTATTGATCTCTTTTTTCAATTATAGCAACTGCTGCAGCAGCGCCTAGGTTGTCTTGTGATGATGAGCTGGTGTTTCTGTTAGTCTTTTTTTTGTAAATTCTCATATTATTCACAAATGTTGTTGCCGAAGTTACTTTTAATATAAGCTAGTTAAATCTATGCACAAAAATATGTGTTACAACTTACCCCATCAGCCTATGTTACAACTTACCCCATCTTATACTTAGTCAAGTTTTTGTTATTATCTCAAAGAGTTAAGTTTTAGTGGCTAAACCTTGTTAGGCATTTAATAGCCTATTGTTTTGTGTTTCGACTGATATAAAACATTTCAATAAAACTGCACCCGCTATCTCCCCCCAGAAGACAAAAATTAAATTTCGCAAAATTTACTTTGCCTACTCAAAAAGCTTGTTTTAACAGTAAGCCTATTTTTAGTCATTAGAACTAAACAATGTTATTTGCTAGCAATCGGTCTTAATATGATTGTTATTTGGGGCTATTTAAAATTTTGTTCGTTGATGTTAGATTTTGACAAATACGAATGTTACAACTTACCCCATGCTACAACTTGCCCCGGTCTCTGTTTTGGGTTTAAACAAAGAACACTTTCTATTTTGAAGTAATCTAAAATTAAATTTTTAAATAATTGGACTTGCGACTGCAATCAATTCGCTACAGTATATTAACTCTATTTAGTGCACAATAGTTTGTAATTTATCTGAATTCTTTTCGCCCTTATTAACTTTCCTTCTAATTTAAGGCACAATGACTTGACACATATACGTCCTTTTGTCCTTATGAATTTCTCATCCTTTAACTTTTTCTTTATTTATTTCAAATTTAATTAACAAAAAATCCTCAGAATATAAATAACGTTCGTCAGAGGAAAAACGCTCATTTTTTATTCTTCATCTAAGTGGTAAAAGTAATTTTGGCCAAAGTGCAGCTAATTGTTTTTTGAACTTCGGAATCGCGATCGTCTACTTAAAGTTATTTGGCTCTCCACATTCCTAAACATTTGTGAGTACCTTTTATTTGAATGAATTTTCGTAGTAATTGTTTTCAGTAATTTATTCGTATATATATTATCTATAGGATAACAAGTACAAAACAGAAGTATTTGTCAATCAAGTTTTTACGTGGAGAGAGAGATTCGCGATAAACAATCTAAATCCAAAACAGTCTCCTCTATCGCTTTGACGGGGCACATTCTAACGCTTAGTTTCAATAAATCGCAATTTTAACTACTAAGCTTTGAAAATTATTAGTTTGTTTTTCATATTAGTTAAACAGTAATCTATATTTTTCATATTAAACAGACTTAGGAAAAAAAAATTATTACGTGAAAAATAGCAAAAAGAAAAAAAGTGCTACTTCGTGCCCCTGTTTTCATAGTCCTATTTTGTAAAAGCGCAATCTATTTTGGTTGTTTTTCAATGTAGGTAATTGGAAAACCGATTGGGCTTCGCGTATGATTTGAAAAAGTAAAGTACATTACGTTTTAATTGATTTAAAAATGACGTTGCGCCGCGCTTACTATAGCTTTAAAATAGTCTACATTGCGCTTCATATGAATTACGAAATCACATTGCGTTTGTTGCGCTGAGCTTTACCTGAATTTTAAAAGCGCATTGCGCTTTATATGATTTCAAATTCACATTGCGCAAGGTGCGCTGCGCTTTATATGATTTAAAAAACGCATTGCGCAAGTTGCGCTGCGCTCCACTAATTTGAAAAATTCCTTGCGCAAGTTGCGCTTTGCTTTCCTCGAGTAAGATAAAATGCCCCACCTCTGGGAACAACTATTATTTGGAACAACTTCAAACAAATATTTTTCGTACAATAATAAAGTTTTTGGTACTTTTATTGTTGACTTTTTTACTTTCCAAATCTTTAAGATAGCTAATAGGCCTATTATGGTAATATTGCTAAGCGTTAAAAATAAATGTTTGTGCCCCCCATATAGGCATAGGTAACTAAAATTATCGGCAACAAGGCTTCAACATTTAAAAGAACATTGCTTTGACAATGAGGCTTCAACGTTCAAAAATTTCTATTTATTGTGGCACTTTAAATGCACAGAACACAAAACCAAACTAGGCTACCAACTAGCGAGTGTTTTTTTTCGACTCGGTTTATTTGCCTGGAAAATAAACTGTCGGCCTATGTGCCATACCGATTCGATAAATTTGCTGAAAACATGTCCACGAGCTAACTATTCTATATTTATTACAAATAAGAATCCGCAAACTGGATTTGGACCAGTAGATTAGCTTTCTCAATTGATTGTTAGGCTATATTTGCGCAACCCACTTGCGCCATTCTGTTGTGTTCTTGGGAAAGACACTTTACGGCACTTTCCCCTGCTTGGTGGTCTTGGCAAGCAGTTCTAAATTACAGTAATATCTCTGCTAAATTACTAGCGGACAGCAATAGCTTGGCATCTCCGGAAGCAGGTCGGGGTAATTGCTTACCCTATGTATAGCGCCTCTGTCGCTTTCCTGCGAGTCAGGAGGATAAATATAGAGATAAGAATAAAAAGAATAAGAAACTATACTGTACCCAGTACAGTGTTCCCTCGGTTATCGCGGTAGATGCGTTCCGAGACTGGCTGCGATAAGTGAATTTCCGCAAAGTAGCGGTACTGCGTTTATACCCACTTACGCCATTCTGTTGTGTCTTTGGGAAAGACACTTTACGGCACTTTCCCCTGCTTGGTGGTCTTGACAAGCAGTACTAAATTGCAGTAATATCTCTTCTAACTTACTAGCGGACAGCAATATCTTGGCATCTCCGGAAGCAGGTCGGGGTAATTGCTTACCCTATGTATAGCGCCTCCGTCGCTTTCCTGCGAGTCAGGAGGATAAATATAGAGATTAAAATAAAATAAAAAAAAAAAAAAAATACTTCGGATTTTGGCCTCGACCATTCACGATATGACTTTTAAACCGCTTTTGTATCAATTTTGGACTTTTAAAAGAAATCATTAAACAACATTAAAAATGAATCATTTTAACGGAAATAAGGATGTTATATATTGCGGGTGGATGCGGCGAAGTGATGAATCCGCGATATTCCGCAAAATAAAATATTTTGTAAAAAATAATAAAAAACTAATATGGCTGCCGGATGCCGCGACGTCGTGAATCCGTGAAAGGTAAACCGCAAAGTAGCGAGGGAACATCGTAATACCACTTCTGCCAAAAGATTATTTTCCGCTTTAAAGCATATTACAATGTACTTGCTTTTGAGAAAGTCAAGAATCTAAGACAGGATTTTAAAATGGGGGACAACAAAATTTTTGGTGCTACTATAGCGTGCGGTCTACCAGTACATTGCCCCCCCAAGTTTCTAAGATTTGGGCAAAATTAAAATTTTTCGGGCAATAAGAAAATATTTGGGCAAAACCATAATTTCTCGGGCAGCGATACGAAAAATTTGGGCAAAGTCAGGAAATTTAGGGAGGTGACGATGATAAACTGCAAAAAATAATGACCAAATTTAGGTGAAGATCTTTTTTTTAGAGACCACCATGATTTTAGGACAAAATTGGTTTTTCGTCTGAGACTCTCAGACAATTTTTTTGTCATATCCGTAATGTACTATAAAATCATGATTTGGGCAAACGTCACAAAATTTGGGCAAAACTTCATTGCCCCCCAAAATTTTTATGGGCTGGTACGGCTATGTACCAGTAAATTATTCATCTCTAAATCACGCGGTAGACTCACTTACCGAGTGGCAGAGTGAGGTCTACCGCGTTCATATGTCACCTACCAAGTGGGGAGAGAAGTCTACCGCGTGATTTAGAGATGAATAATATAGTGGTAGACCGCACACTATAGTAGCACTAAATTTTTTTATAAAATAGTAAATTGCTCTTTACATTTTACTATATCTAAAAGCATTTCCAAGATCCTGACAACTATAATTGCCAATGATATAAGCGCATTACTCTCAAGTTTAACTCATTGTTGAAGCATTAAATTTTTTCGAAAGTAGTGAAAAACCCAAAAAAGGGCATTGCTTGTAGTCGGGGTAAGATTATTCTTTTAACATAAAGGAAAGACTTCATTTGTCTTAATTTGGCTTTTGGAAAAAATTAGATTTGGGAAACATAGAGCTTTTAACAAACTAGCCTGAATCCGCATGTTTTAAGCGCTTAGAAACCCTGATTGAGACGTTTAGCCGGGTTAAATTTGAGAAAAACCTTATAATTAATTTAAAACAAAGATTTGATATATTTTTCCTTTGCGATGTTAAACGGATTGAGAAGCACTGGTATAATTGAAATAGACTTAAATGCAGTGGTGGGCTCGGTACTTTTGAATAATCCAATTTAATAGTAATAAAAAAACTATTTTTGAATGTCAATTGAAATTTAATGTATGACAGAGAAGTTAATAGTTATACCTACTAAATCGGATTATTCAAAAGAACCGAGTAAAAGTACCGCGGTACTTTTAAGCAGTATCTTGCCCACCATTGCTTAAATGGCTAAACTATATAGCTTATAATCTTTTAAAGGCTATCTTTAGTCGTATTTAAATTATCGAAAAGTCGCCGCTCTATCGATTCATTTTTTAATACTTTTTATTTTTAACGATAATATTTAATATTCGATCCTAAAATTTTTGTTGTAGGCTATTTAGCTTGGTGTTTAAAACTAATATTTGACTTGTCCAACTTTTATTCCAAGGTCTTGATTAACGCACAAAAGTGTTACAGTTGTGGTACAGTTACAGTTTAAACGCACACCTTTAAAAAAAAAAGTCATTGTTTGACACTCTCAATTCACATCGAATTCTAAAGCGACATAGCCAAACGAAACTTGTTCGACATAATAGAAAAAACACAAGGCTATTTATTCTTGCAAGTTCATATGTTTACAATCAGTGATGGCCTTATAAAAAGGGGGACCCGGTGTATGAAAAACAGGGGAGCATTTTTTAGGGCGCTAAGTTTTTTTGTCCCAAAATTATAGTGGGCCACCGTTATGGTGCTACTATGAAGAAACAGAGCAATATTTTGCTTAGGGGGGCACTTTTTGACGTTTTATAGGGGGGCCGGTGCGGCCGCTTCGTTCACACCGCACTAAAGCCATCACTGTTGCAATGTTAAATTAGTAAACATTAGAGTTTTGATTTATTTCGTTTTTTTAAATTCATTATATAACAAAACGTTCTGTAAAGATTACAGTAGAAAAAGTTGAAAACATCGTGAAGTATATATACATAAACTATTTTTCATGTTTATTAGAACTTATTTCATTTTAAACTGAACTTAGGTTAATGTCGCGTCACCAAAGTGCCAAACTTGAAAATATATACATCTGACGATACAAGTAGCGTTATCAAAAAACAAAAAAACAAAAACGGTTCGATAATTAGTTACAGAAAACATTGCGAGTCAAATCAAGCAATTGAAGCAGCTTAGCATAATCTTAGAATTGCCACGTAAGATTGTGCACAAGGTTTAATCGCTATAACCATAGCACCAATGCAACTTTTTGATTACGTTGCAGCGTAGTGATAGCGACAAACACAACTTTTTAATCAAACTTGGCATTTTGTGATATTCATAGCCATAAGGGGTATTCTTTTTGTAAAATAGATTTTTTTGTTCGATCTTTTAAAACTTTTGCAACCAAAAAGAAAACAACGAATTTTGGCGAAAAGCAAACTAAAAAAATTACCACAAAAAGAACTTTTTTGCGACAAAACAGGACAGCGAAAAATTTCTGAAAATATTAAAAAACACTCTTTGATTCAACATCTACCACAATCATAAACAGT
This sequence comes from Diplosoma virens, assembly GCA_963680785.1. Classification (NCBI taxonomy): domain Eukaryota; kingdom Metazoa; phylum Chordata; class Ascidiacea; order Aplousobranchia; family Didemnidae; genus Diplosoma; species Diplosoma virens. The sequence goes on along the minus strand of OY796880.1, from coordinate 24,586,145 downwards.
GTTTCCTCAAAGGTGCAAAATGCGCAGTGCCCGAAAGCCATTTGCGCAATGAAATCTCGTTCTTGTAAACTAAAAATAAGAAGTGAAGACGAAAAATCTTCATTTAAATTATTATTAAAGCAAGTTGGAAACGCCTAAATTAGGAATTTGCTGACGCAGCTTCTAAATATTCATCCTCGTTAAAAAAATATTTGCGCAGTAGTTTTCTTAAAGGAAACACTGATTATAAATATTAACAATAAGTTAAAAACACAAGCATTGTAATTTAATAAATTTTCCTGAATTTTACTCATTTATTTCATCTATTTGTCGTTCTGATTAGCAGGACAACACCAAAGGTAAACTTAAAACCATTAAGCGATTACCCAGACTTGCATTCGAAGATCCCTACTTATATCATTTTGGTTACGTTTGTAAGGCAAAAAAGAGTTTATGTTTTAATGCTTTATAAGTAATACAAAGAAGATTCCTGCATATTGCTACATGGTTAAAAAGTTTTCAAAAGTTATTTATAAAATAATGAGACTGTATTTTGGAACTAGTTTTTTTAGACCGCCAAGCAGCACCCGAAAGGTGCCTTTCGTATTTCCAAGGACACAAAGGACGAAAATAGAACTTGACAGAGATTATGTCTATCGTGGTTGCCTTTAAAACGGCGCTTCAGTTACTGGACGTTTTTAGCAAGTGCAATACGAATTAGCGTCAAAAAAATTTTTAAATCAAAGACCAATAAACTTTTCTTTACGAATTTTGTTTACAAATACGAGGTTTTTTGTGATCTATATTTGCCTCATTCAAAACTTTTGACGATAAATTATCTTTATGCTTCGTTTTCGGCAGGTACTTTATGCACGATTAAAATAATCATTTATGTTTTACATTTTTAAAACAACAAATGCGTTATAAAAATATCAAAAAATAATAAGCCCGATGTTAACAGCAGACGAACTATTTAGCTTGTGCACGAATAGCAACTTAACAGAGTGAACACAAACTCAGTAAAAATTTTAAGTTTAAGGTTTTAGGGAGCTTTGTCAATATTTTCGTTTTTGTTCTTTTGGATACACTAAGTTATACAAATTCTAAGAAAATTCCTTATAGCGCCTCACGAATATCCTAGTTCAGAAACACATAACATGTTCAGACAATAGAATAATTTTTTCGCATTTAGTTTAGTTTTTTATCTATAACATGTGAAATTATTGCTGTAAAGGCTCGTTTTCATTACGAGCGTGAAATGGAGTACCTGTATTCTTTGTTTTATTGACTTTTTGCTTTGCTTAGATTTTAAGCGCGGAAAGATCAATAAAAGAAACAAAATTTCATTCCATTCCACGCTCATGGTGGAAACGAGCTTTAAGTTTCATTAAGTTCTAATCAGTTGTGCGTGAATACATTCAACTAACGCTAGGACAAATAAATTAAAAAAACGAACTTTTAGTCTTTGTTTTTATTTAAAAAATTGTTTGCTTAAATTTGGCCACAGAAGTTTTGAAGCCAAATAAAACGTAGTTAACTCAGTATAAATAATTCTTTAAAACAACAGAAAATAACTCTTCGCTTTAACTCTGCAGACGAGAACATATACATTAAATAATACAAGTACAACGTTCAAAAGTACTATTTTCCATACAAAATCGTTTGGCAAAAAAATGAGTAAGTCTACACAGAAAATTTGCGTGAAAAAAAACTTTCTGATTAAACTTAATTTTTCATACAAGCACCGGGAATATATAAGAAATATGCATTTAATAGTAACGTTAAGTTAAAGTTAATTAAGAAAATAAACAGAGGGAAGCCTTAATTGGATGATCTGAAAGATTTTAAAAGCTGAAATTTTTTGCAAACGATCATTTCTGCAACCCGTTGAACGCAAACAATAGCGATGACGTAAACTTAAGCTATGAACGTTAAAAATAGTTTTTATTTTTTTTAGCAGGGCTACTTTAGCATATTTAACACAGAACCAAATGTAATAAAGAGTTCACGGGCTCGGAACGGAATCAAACTAAGGTCCGCTAATCGAGTAGCCCGGCATAATATGAAAAAACAAAAAAAATTAGTAAAAAATAAATATGGTAAAAGAAAAAAGATGCAAAATGCAGTCAAAATCATTTTAAATTAGACTTGCGGCTGTAATGTGCTATTTGAAAAAAAAAAAGACTGTTGAATATAATTTCAGCCATAATAATTTAGGAGTTAAGAACGGCTTTGCTTTAATAATAGGAATATGAAACCAATAACCAGGAAAAAAATTACAAAAGCAAAAAGCACAACCGAAGATCTTCATATGGGTTTATTCCATTATAATTGAGGTCAAGCTTGCAACCCAAAATTTTATTTTTGCCTGTTCTTTTTATATGTTGTTAACCTTTTTGAATAAAAGAGAGCCAAGAACTTTTTTGAAATTGGTCAACTAGTTTTCGCGACACAACAAAAATATTTGCAAAAAAGTAATCATTGCACTACCTAGTGACAAAAAAATTTCAAATAGTTCTATCTCGAAAAGTAGTTGACCAATTTCAAAAAATTTTTTCGTTATCTTTTACTCAAAGAGGTTGACAACATATAACAAGAGCAGACAAAAAGAAAAGTTTGAGTTACAAAATTGTTTTAAATTTGATTGTATTATAAAAGTATGACCCTCTCGCTTTTGATCACAAAAAATTTAATCATTAATTCAGGCCTGCCCACTCGAGAGAAAATCTTGCCAACTCCACTATATCATTGTTGCATTGACAAATATTTTGGTCAATATATTATTGCTTTTAAAACTAAAAAACTCTATACTTAAAATTAAAGGCTGAAAAGAACCTTTTGTCGTAAAAAAAATTTTTAATGGTCTTCAGTCGATTCTTACAGAAACGTATAATTTTACTGTTTACTAATTTTGATGGTTTTAAAATCTAATTCTGGCTATCATGAAACCTGTAGCTTATTTTGATATTACGAAAAATTGAATAGTCGCATATTTAAGCATTACAGAATTTCCACAAAGATATTAAGCTTTTTCTAAACTTCAATTGACTTATCGAAAGTTTGCTTTCGGAAAACGTCTTGCCAAATTTTTTCAAAATTGAGAAATACACTTAAGCTCGGTTAATCCGGATTCCGTTAATGCGGAATTTTGCTAAACTCAGATAAAATTGAAAGTACATATTTCCTATGTTCTGTAATTCTAAATAAAACGCTTGGGATTATCCGGATCTTTGCTTAATTCGGATGATTTTGTCTGTCAAATCGAATTTGGATTAACCGAGGTCTACTGTAGCACTTTTTATAAAATTCATGTATAGAAAAACAATTTAAATTATAAATGCTGTAGAACTGATACAGATCCTGTAGAGTACAATATAAAATGATCTGAGTATACTCGATGAAATATAAAAACAATCAATCTAGCCATTATAAGCTTAATAAATTTTAAACAATAAATAACTGAATACTAAAGCCATGAATGCGAATAAGTTAAGAAATAGTGGAAAGCAATAAGCACAATAAAGTATACAGTGAAGCTGTGAGAAGCAACCAAAGTTAAAAATTTTTAGAAATTAATGCGTTATCAAAGACAAAAAAGTTTTTCAAAATGAAAAAAATAGTCAGCATTGAATATATAAATCTGATTTCTATGTGACAGACAACTTCAAATTCATCAAGAATTTAAGAATTTCAAACATTAGGCAGCTTTTGTTTGTAGTAAGTAGCTTTAAGCGTGTCTAGAATTTTCGCCGCAAGTTGGTACAAATTGGCAGACTTTACCCATACAATGGTTTATACAGTGAAAAGTAGTAGAGGTGGTGCAAAACGCTAGGGTTAGGTTAGCGTTAGGGTAAGGTCTTCTATAGGAACTGCAAATCTATAAGGATTGCGTCGAGACAAGCGATTCAAACTCTTTAACGTTCTGGCGGTCATATCAAAGGCGGTTTCCGAGACTTTTGAAAAGTTTTAAAAAATTGCTTGCAACGCAATGTTTAAAAGCCCGGTCGGAAAGAGACTTTTCCTCGTGGGGTTTACAACACGTTGCCGCAACAACGTTTTCATGTCGCCTTCTACTGTTGAAGCAATTGAAATTATTAATTTTTTAATAAACGAAAATCGATTTTGAATTTAGGAATTGTTTTTGAGTTGACGCTTGTATAGTCATAGTTTAATCATTTAGGCTGCTTGTCAACTAGTTGATTCGTTTTACCTTTTAAATCGAATTCGGTCCCGATTGGGGTTTCAATATAAATTTTGCGGTCCGGGTCAGGTTTGGGCCTAAAAACAGAACCCCTTTATAAGCCAGAAAGTACGTTGCTTAATGAAAAACACATATACTGTATATAAAATTTTAAAAATTAATCGTAGAATTTCAACATAAAATCAAAACAATTCTTTCATAAAATATATAAAAAAATATAACCCAATGGTTTCCAACCAGAAGTCCACATTATTTTAAAGGTTTATGATTTTGGTGCGAAAAAACGGATTCAAAATGCTAGTTGCTTAATGTGGCAGTCTAGTTTTATGCAAAAGAGGACAAATTGAATGCAACTTCACTATTCAGGTTAGTAAGTAACACAACATCTGGCTCATATGGACGAAAGTGTTTTCAATTTTACATAAGTACACAAATTGTCATTTACACAAAATCAATGGCACGTCTGATGAAGATTATTTATTTGGGATACAGTTTCTGACACATATTCAGTCATCTTTATAATTCAAAATGATTATTTTTGTGTAGTTTTTGATGAAAAGTATTGGTACAAAACCAGACTACAGAAACCAAAGAAAAAATGGTTAAGTGCAGTTTTAACAAACATCGAGATCCAAGCCATTATGAATCATAAAATTTTCTTAAATGAACTTTAACCAAAAAGTTCTACGGCTGCAAAAAACGGGTCGGAAAACCTCTGCAACGAGTCTTGGTACTTACTATGTTGTAGATTGTTATTAAGCCCAATGCCGCGAGAAATTTAATACACAATTTAAGATTGTACATTAAAAAAATAAAGGATCATTTGCAGCCGACTGTTAGCCGCTGCCAATTTGCCTCTGAGAACTTTTCGCCACCGCCGATTTGTCACAAAGAACTGTTCGCAGCATTAAAGCGGACGAAAGAATAAAAAAAAAACAATTATTTGTTTTTAATTATAGGATGTGCTTTCATTTAGCTCATACTAATCATTGCTTTTATTTCTCTTGTTTGATTGTTAAATGTAACATGGTCGTTTGCTTATAGCAGTGGTTCTCAACCTTTCGTGGTTCGTGGCCCCTTTTTAAAGACTCTCAACACCCGTGGCTTCTTGTTAAGAATATTGTCCCAAAAGACTAGTAAAGACTAAAAAAAAGTCATCACTTAGAAACTGTTTCTGATTTTTTCATTTTTGTGCCAAAAGACTAGTGAACACTGAAAAAAAAAAGATCAACACTTTGAACTAGCTCGATATTGGTGAACAAGTGCATTTTTATTTGTATTTTCCCACCAAAATTGGTTCGTAATGTCTTAAATTTCCATGCCTAACCAAAACTTTACCAGGCTCCACGTTGAGAACCACTAGCTTAGCTTAGAGTGTTTAAAAACAAAAGCTGGTGAAAGATTACAAAAAATTGTATTCAATTAAAAGAGGCGCTTTCGTTGCTCATATTTATCATTGCTTTGATTTTGTTGTTTGGTTGTTAAATGTAACATGGTCGTTTGCTTAGCGTGTTTAAAAAACAAAAACGGCGAAAGAACGAAAAAATTAATAGTTCCCAATTACAAGAGACGCTTTCGTTTAGCTCAAAATTAAAATTGCCAAAAAACAGGTTGTTGAGGGAAAAAAATACACAAGTTATATCTGTGGTGGCGAATTGGCCCAAGTGGTCAAAAGCTGGTAGCAAACTGGCAATGGCTTACAGGGCATTTCATTAAAAATCGGACAAATTTTACAATAAATCGGAATGATTTCAAAATTAATTGGAATGATTTCATAATAAATCGGAATTCGTGGAGGGCTCATTTTAATCCAAAATTCGATTCTGGGTATTTTTATGTTTACAACAGATTTAATAATTAGTTATCAAATTTAATTATAGTGAATAATTTTGATAATGGAGACAAGAAAAAAGTATGTGGCTTTGAATCAAGCACTTTATGAGCAAATAAAAAGGTTGCTTCTGAAGGAATCTCTGAAAAAGATTACTCAGTTCTTTGACAACTTTTTTCAGGAAAATGCGGGAAACTATTTACGAGGCATTAAATAACTAAAAAACATTAGTTTAAAAACATATTTTTCAATTCAATACTTTTCTAATTAATTTTGAAATCATTCCGATTTATTGTGAAAACTATCCGATTTTTAGCGAAATACCCTGTATCGTCAGCGGCGAATCGGCTGCGGTGAATTGTCACCGACCGTGAAGTTACGTATGAATTTCCTATAAAATTGTTTTGTTAAATAATTCATGCATCCGCTCGTACATGAAAATCGTCAAATGAAGCTACTTTTCAATTGTCTAATTTCTTTCTATTGTTTGGTCATCGCTAAACCTTGCAAACAAACGAATAAAAACAAATTTTACATTTGCCAGAGTAATATTCAAAAGTTAAGGTTAAGTTAACTCAGTGAAAAAATTGTTTGTTTCAAAAGCTTGGCAATATATAGTACAGCTAACATCTTTTACATATAGAGAACAATAGTAAACACTTTACTGAGAACTTGACTTGATTTGATCATGCAGATGCAACATCTGTGCAAACATTAAAAAATATTTACGAGTGGTCATTGTTTTAGAAGACACCAGAGAGTTAAGTTTTACTTTTTTGGGTTGTACAGAAAATAAATATTTGTGTAGTTTTCCAAATAATCGAATATAATTTTATCTATGAAAACCAAACGCTGCGGAGCAATTTAAAACGGGTAAGGTACTATTCGGCGAAGCCATTTTGGCGCGACCGTTTGGGCACCAGTCTAGTTGAAACTAGCAGGAAGATTTGAATAAAACAGTATAATCAATTATCCTAACCCTAACCTAACCCTTTTCAAGCTTATACGAATAAGAAAATGACGCACTGCCACAATGGCTGGCGCCAAAACGGCAGGGCCAAATCGTCCCATCCCGATTTAAAACAAAGCAACATTTTACCGCTGCTTCAATACACTCCTGAGTCAAATAACAGTCAAGAGTTCTTAAAAGACGAGCAACAATGCGAATTGCAAAAAGCATCAGTTTCAGAATTGTCGAAACTAAAATTAAAATCGAATTACTATTCGGCGCAAAATCAAATAATTTTGATTTAACTTCACTAGCGTTGAAGCGACAGCAAAAAAAAGTTTTTTAATTTCACTAAGGTAATATTATACTACAATTTATTTTTAATGTGCAAAACTTATAATCGCCATTGACGCATATTTAAAAGTAAACTATGAATTATGATGCCAAAACTTGTTTTTACTATCCGTTGTTCAGCTGATAAGAGTAAAAATTCCCATTTAGAAGTTGTTAAATGCGTTAAATTTAGGTATGTTCCTCACAGAATATTAATCTATTAGAATTTCAATGACTTAATTTCGAATATTAAAATAAAAAAAACGGTATTACTTAAGTTAAATTTTTAAACCAAGGTCGTTTAACATAGCGTGTTTTTTTATATTTTTAACATAACAATTTTGCAAGCGCCGAAAGTTATGACATCATAATAAGCATTATGCAGTACATAAACATTTTTTCACAAATATATATATATTCTGGTCGGCGCGCATGGCACATTAGAAAAATAGTTTGTGACGGTTCAAGGGTAGTTTCCACTACGAGCGCGAAATGAAGTATTCTTTGTTTCTTTTATTGATTTTTTTGCTTCGCTTAGCGCTTGAACGGGGAAAGAAGTAAAAAAATCAATAAAACAAATAAAGAATGCTCCATTCCGCGCTCGTAGTGGAAACGAGCACTAAGTCAGTGCTGTTATTATATTAAATTACCAAACCATGAAAATTATTTTAACTATTTTTTATTAGCTCTAACAGTTTGTTTCGTCTATTAGGCTCGTCAGAAAGCAATCAAAAATCTGAAAAACAAATACAAAAAGGAAAACTGAAAAAAGCGATAAATAGTCTGCAAAAGAACTTACAACCAACAAGAAAAATACCGCATTGATTAAATTGTTAAACCAGTTATAAATCTTTTCAGATTAAATTTCAATGTGTAAAGTTTTTTTCCGTTGTTTCGCTGATGTTACCAAATAACAAATAAATCTATTGGGCAAACAAAGCGTTTTAAAAAAGCTATTGAAAAATTAAAGATTTTTTAACGCGTTTTACTGATCCAATAAATTTATTCGTTAATTGGGTAACATCAACGTCAACAACGGAAAACAACTTTACCAATTTAATCCAAAAAGATTTGTTATTGGTTTAAATATTTGATCACTGCCGTATTTTTTCTTGTTGTCAAGTTTTTTTGCATACTTTTTTACGCTTTGTAAGCTCCTTTTTGTATTTGTTGTTCAGATTTTCGATTGCCTTCTAATGAACCTAATAGAGTAAATAGACGAAACAAAACTGTTAGAGCTAATAAAAAATAGCTAAAATAAATTTTTATGGTTTGACAGTTTAAATACGACCGCTCTGACTTAACCGTCACAGATTATTTTTCTAATACGCCATGCGCGCCGACCAGAATATATTTGTGAAAAAATATTTATGTACTGCATAATGCTTATTATGATGTCATAACTTTCGGCGCTTGCAAAATTGTTTGTTAAAAATATAAAAAAACACGCTATGTTAAACGACCTTGGTTTAAAAATTTAACTACATAAGTAATACCTTTTTTTAATCTAAATATTCAAAATTAAGTCATTGAAATTCTAATAGATTAATATTCTGTGAGGAACATACCTAAATTTAACGCATTTAACAACTTCTAAATGGGAATTTTTACTCTTATCAGCTGAACAACGGATAGTAAAAACAAGTTTTGGCATCATAATTCATAGTTTACTTTTAAATATGCGTCAATGGCGATTATAAGTTTTGCACATTAAAAATAAATTGTAGTATAATATTGCCTTAGTGACATTACAAAACTTTTTTTTGCTGTCGCTTCAACGCTAGTGAAGTTAAATCAAAATTATTTCATTTCCCGCCGCATTGGCTTGCCGACGAATTTGTCCTGTCGACTTGTCGTATGTATAATAGTTACGTACCCAATAAAAATGAAAGTGAATACTTGTTAACTTTTATGCGCATCGCCAAGCTGATGAAATTTTTTGAATTAAATGAAAAAAAACACACGAAACGCACCATATAAAAGTTTTTTCAAAAACTTAAAAGGTAGGAGTATTCTTGGTACTGTAGCAGCTTAAAACACTACATTATACGAATTGAGCACGACATTGTTTCAAAGCTTATTTTTTTCCACTTTGCCCCTTAAAATTTACGTAAAAACAATATTAATTGATAGCAACGTATTGGGAGCTATTATTTTTTTGCAAAGTATGGTTTTATGAAGAATTCGGCGATTGAATTGAAACAAACATATTATATAGCAGGGGTGCTCGAGGGCCGCATTCACAAGTTAAAATGGTATAAGGGCCACATTATAGTGATCTCTAAAAAAAGGTCATCACTTTGAATCTGTCTCGAATTTTTTAATTTTCGTTATTAAAAGTGATAACCTTTTTTTTTTTTTAGAGATCATCACGATTGAAAGCGAAGAGAGAGTGAAGTTGTTTGCTTGAGGCTTTCGCGAGTCGCACAAAAAGTCATAGCAGGCCGCAGTTTGCCAACCCCTGTTATACAGCAACTTGTAAGCACGCGTAACTGTAAAAAAACATAAAATCAATTAACAAACCCGCGTAAATTAGCACAAATACCACTACTAGCCAGGCAAAGAAATTCGGGCAGGCAGTTTTTCGATTCGGCTATCTCATAACACCAGCGGTAAAACGAGCGCGATCTTTTGATACTGCATGAGCTAAGAGCAAGAACAATGAACCAATTGATAATAAATCAAAAGACGTTGAACTAATTGTTAATCGATATCTGCGCATCTAAACCGCCATTCTTCTATGGCACATATGCCGGAGAGTCTTATTCAAGAGTAAAATAACGTCTCTTTTGCAATCATTACGTACAGGGTGTCCATAAATTATTACTATAACTTCAAAAATTTATCATAAATCCATTTTGACGTTATTTTAGTACAACTTGTGAAAAAGGAAAGACAAACACTTCGAGTTTTTATCTAATTATGCTTGTTTTGCCTTTTTGTTGTATTTATTTAGTTATTTACTTTTTTTTTGTCTTTTTGCAGATTCTTGAATTTTCTAAAATGAGCACTCCCCAGGTAAAGGTTCACAACGTGTCTTGATAGACAGTTAGTTCGGAAGGACTTGGCTGTCTGATTTCGTCTCTATAAAACAAGACACGCACTGGGCCTTTTCATGAGGAGTGCTCATTTTAGAAAATTCAAGAATCTGCAAAAAGAACAAAAAAAAAGTAAATAACTAAATAATTAGTTATTTACTTATTTTTTGTTCTTTTTAGTTACTTCAAACTTTTGCACAAACTGTACTGAAAAGACGTCAAAAATAGATTTATGGCAAAATTTTGAAGTTGTAGTGATAATTTATGGACACCCTGTACAATTCAACTTTTATTCGCACGTATATCTTTCTTAGCATTTCCCCAATAGCGAAATTTGTCTTTTTTAGCAAATACCTAAAAATCTTGTGTATGAAACTTTGTGATTTTTTGTATTGGTTTTATAAAACTGTTATCAAAAAATTCAGAATGAAATTTAATATACATGTAATAAGGGAACCAATGTCATTAAAAAAGTTTGGCTATTTTGCGAGATCAAATAAACTGGGGCTACGCCTTTTTAGGGGAGTGTTGAAAACATTTTAGAAGCTACAATTTTTAAATTACAGTACATATTTCTAACTATGAATTTTCTTTGCCCCCTTCTTCACTTTTAAAAATAAAGGAATATTTGTTCGGATGTTGTAAAAGCCAGGCATTATTCTTTTTTGGGTCACAGTGTCCTACTAACTCACCAAAGATACGCATAATTAAGAAAAGGTTAAGAATCACCATTTAAATTATAAAAAAATTACTCAACTTAAATTGTCAAATTCGCTTTTTGCCAAAAATTGCAAAAGAAAACGTTTTAACCCTGCTCTGGTACCATGGGGTCAATATGACCCCAGGCTTTTTGATAGGCTAAATATTCCAAACGTTTGAGATTATAAGTATTCGTGTATTGTTCACTCTATTACATTTTTTAAACAATAAACACAGCTTGATAATAAATTGAGTTTTCCTACTGCTTTCTAAGCGTATTTTCGGTAATGAGATCATATTGACCGCAAGGCACTGCTAGCGTGATTTTTCATGGTACCAAAGCAGGATTAAACCAATTTACAATTGCTTTGCTTTTAGCAGTGTTTAATTGTTATCTAATGCTACTTGGTTACTTAACTGTGAACATATAGTGCTAAACAGATAAAAGCTTTTTTTTAAATCGACTTTTAGTATGAAACAACATTAATTGGTTTCATTAAAAAAGTCCCGGCTTTTGGCCAAAGTGTCAAAAGCAGTCGAAAGGGTGGAAACCATGGTTCTCACTAATAAGAAAATTGCAATATAAAAATTTAGAAAAACTTAATAGCATTTCAAACTATTCCTTAAATTTAAAACTTTAAAAAAGTAAAAATCTATGGAAATATAACAAAAATTTAAAACAATTTCAGCACATATTCAATAAACTCAAGTGTTTTCATTAGAATAATATATAACATTAACCACTTTTTTTATATTTAAAAGTAAAATGTCATCATATGTTAATTATCACAAACAATTTAATACTGCATAAAAAAAACTTGCATTTCATAAAAACATATACATTATTTGGTTTTTAAAAAATTATGAATTTAAAAAAATTGAACCATGGAGATGGAAAAAAATTTTGATTTAATTTATTGTTCTGTAGTTTTTACAAATTATACACTTAAAAAAATTTCCAGACTTAGTAATAGTTAGTAAACAAATTGCCAGACTTAATAATAGTAAATCTTAAAGATTAATTTAAAGGTAATTGCTAAAAGTAGTTACATGTACAAGCATGTAATTGAAAATTTAGAATTTAAACAGTTTACTTAATTGAAAACACTCTAAAATTTTGGAGAACAAAGTTAAATTAAAACAAGATTTTAAACTTTTTATTCTCCACTGTATAAATATAAAATATAATTAAATAATTTGAAAGGAGGAATATAGAATAAAAATAGAAACTGCTTACAATCAAAAAAAGACTTCATTTTAACAAGTACAAAAAAGAAATAAATTAAACTAAACTTTAATTTTATCTTTATACATCGTAAGAACTAGCATGATTGCAAAACCAGATAATATACCAAAATTCTTAATGAATAAACAAAGCCAAGGATGTTGCTTCAGACTTTCTTTAGAACAGTGTGCTTGAGCTTCAGGTAACATGCCAGCAAGAGATATATACAAAAAAACACCTCCTGCAAGTGCAAATATCCACTGTGCAGAAGACAGATCATTGCCAGCAAGTATTCCAAAAACCAGACCAACATAACAACAGCATGCAGAAGCAAAGTTATAAAAAGCTGCTTGTTTCATTGTCATTCCTGAACTAATAAGAATAGCAAAATCACCTAATTCATGAGGAAACTCTTCACAAAAAATAGAAATTGATGTACTTAGACCTTGCACTACAGATGTTGAAAATGAAGCTCCAATTGCTAATCCATCTATAAAATTATGAATCCCATCTGCAACAGTAATCATCCAAGCAACAGTTTTTATTGATTTGTAATTTTTGAATAACCAACATTGCTTTTTTTTTGTATATACAAGAGAAGTTGATCTTATTGAACTTATGCTACAACGATCACAATTACTACTATTTGAATCAGCAGTGGTTTTCAGCAAAATTTCTCTACTTTGTTGAGAATTATCATTTGTTGAGATAGAATTGCTTTCATGTTTATTGTTCATAACCACTTTTTTATGTGACACATTTGATAAATTGGATTTACTTTCATTAATTATTTCACTTTCAAGATGGTTATGAGAAGTACTAAAAACTCTTTCTAACAAACTTTCAGTTAAAAAAAACACATAAAAACCACCAAATATCACAGCAGATTGCCAAACAGTTAAAGAATTTTCATCAATTCCAAATCCTTCAGGTATCAATTGAAAAATAGCATTGCTTGATAATGTTCCAACAGCAAGAGCAATTAAATAGAGTAAAGCTTTGTCATAAATATTTGACTTCATCAATGGTAAAATGCTTATTCCAATTAAAGAGCATAAACTAATGACAGTAACAGACAAAAATCCAAGTCCCCATATAACACTTGAAGGTGGGTGAGTAAAAGTTTTTTCTGTTAATTTAAAATGGTTTTTGCAAAAAGATAAACCATTGTCTTCACTTTGTACAACTGCAATAGAACAAATATGAGAAAAAACAGATGAATTTATAATTGTATTGTCACCAAAACCTTTTGCTAAGCTGAGTATATATTCATGAAATCTAAAAGATGCAGGAATTCCCAATTGATTCAAAAATAACATAACTTGTTCAATATTTAGTGTTCCATTAGAGCCATATTTTGTTGCAGTCAACATGTAAGCATCAATTATAGAATCATCATCATCATCATAAGAACATACTAGTAACCAGAAATGAGCAAAAACAATTAAAGAACAAACTATTTTATTACATATTAAAGTCATTATCAATAAAAATCTGCCTTACAATAAAAATGAAATATCAATTGAAGAAATATTATAAGTAAAAATTTTAAAAATGAAACTTTGATCTGATTGCAACTTAAAATATTAAAACCTCTACTTTTTTTTATTACAATATAACTGTACAATTCATTTCAAAAATATAAAATTTTGCTGTAAACAAAAGGTGAAAAATTTATTGAAGTTGGCAATAATAATAATGTTAATTACACTGTGATGGCACAAAATTCATCCAGATTAACAAATAGTTCAACAAGAAAATGACTCATGCTCAACATTAAAGGCCTACACACACAATGTAAAACTGAAGAATTTAAGAAGCTAGTAACAGGGCAAAGCTTAAAATACTAATTAAATTCTATATGTTGATCTCAAGGACCAATATTATTGCTTCTGTGAAGAAAGTAGAGAGCACAAGTCCAAAGTGAAGGATAATCCAAATGGTAATCAGTTTTTTAGTAAAACAAAAACTTAAGATAACCACAAGATGTACAGTAATTACTGCAAATATAAACACATCATATCTTATCACTTAATAGAAGTTAGAGTTTTATACAAAATTTGAAACTATTGTTTTTGAATAGCCTTAATTCTTAACCTCCACAGAGAAAAACAACAGTGGCCATGCTTAAGTAGAAATATTTGCTAATGCTTCACAAAAGTTCGGCCTAAGGTCTAAAATATATTTTGCTTACATTCACTGGTTGCCTATTTTCTAGTTAAGCTTCTTATTTTCATCTAACATACTTTCACTTAAAAATCAGTGATGTAGGTTGGCCTGTTTTTAATTTGATATCTTGAAAAAAAACTGGGTTTCTTTAAAAAGTCACCATAAGCAATTTTTTTGGCGAAACTAACTCGAAATCCCTCTTTCAACACTAGGATGGAATAAAGAAGAAACTAAGAGAAAAAGGATCTCTCAAAAAGCGATAGTAACTGCAGGGGGATCCATGTTAGTTTCACAAACAAAATTCGCTTACGGTGACTTCTTGAAGAGACCAAAAAAACCTTTGTCAGTTCCAATCACTTTTACTGTATCCAAATCACCTCTATAGTAAGCTTTGATAAGACTGATTCCATTGATAAACTTAGCTTTTGACTTAAAAAAGCTAGATCAAAAAATAAGCATCCAATTATTATAATCTTAGGTCTACTGAACTAATATGACACCAAGCTGATTTAAAAGCATGAAACACTGAGGCGGATTTCCACAAGATTACTCTAGGTGTAGTTTCTCAGCGTAAAAGTGTTATTTATTATATTTTGCTCCGTTTGCACCTGTCAGGATGCAAACAGAGCTATGCCAGCTCTGGCTTAGAAATATAATAAATAAACACTTTTATGCTGAAAAACTGCACCTTGTGTCAGTGATGGCTTTAATAGGGTGCAAACTAGTGATATCACAGATACAAAATTTTGTGTTCGCAGCCCACAAGTATTTTTATCTGTGACACTGCACTGCATGGCAAAATTGTTACCAAAAACTTACACCGCACCGAAAATCATACATTAAAATAGAAAATTTTTAGACATCTTTTCCTTTTTTTAATAAGGTGTTCATTCAAGCAATGTAGTAGTCATCAAAGTAAGCCCTTTATATTTCAGATTCAGCAATTCAGTAGCGACTGGCATAATCTTGTTATATCATTGGAAGACACTTTAAGCACATTCAGGGGCGCACCCAGCCTCAAAAAAAGGGGGCTGACACAATTCCAACATCTTTTCGAATGTGGGGAAGCGAAGCCCCCCCACACCTCCCCTCACGTCTATTTTTTCTGTAAACCGCCTAGACTATTACTAAATTTCGCATTCGAGCACAATGCTTAGAACCATCGCGTCTTTTGACATCGCACGATGGCGTCATTTGTCCCGTTGGCGGCAATTCTTTTCTGCAGGTTTAAGCTTAATATCTAAAAGCCAAGTACTGCTGCAAATCATTTAAGCGTTTTTTTAAAAAAAGGTAAGTAAAACAGGTAAATCGTGTTTTTTTTATTAGCTCTATTTTTTATTTCATTTCCCACAACGAGTTCTAGGTAGAAGCAACATCAAACAACTATAAGCTTAGGAGAATATACGTCCTCTTTCCTATATAAAAATCGATCAGTCTTCCGACGACATTCAAAAATGCCCAAATGTCCTTCTTTTTAATAAAACTATGTGATCGTGAAGAATAATCATACAGATTTACAACGTGCATGTAATATTTTCTGGCGTCTTGCTTCTATCCGCTGTCTGGTTAATGCTTTTATTTTCCATTTTTTTCTTAAACTCCTATTACAGCATGAATTTTGTGCTTTCAAAGCATTCCGTAGCAATGCTGCACTGTAAAAAAATCTGCGGCAAAATCAAAGTAGTTTTGGTGTATTCCGAAACACATCAAAAGCGCCAAATGAAATGATCAAAGAAGCGGCTGCATTTTTTTACAGTGCGATCGTTTTTTCCGAAATGAAGCGAAGACCCCCTATTGGGCGACAATAGTTATTTTCAAACTTTTTTAGTCCGCCTGTTCAAAGAGTTAAGAACTGGGTTAAAGTCTATAGATAAACGGCTGATTATTTACTTAGAATAAATGCCTTTATTTCAGCAGATGATTGGTGGTACAAAACTTTAAAATCGCAAGGAAATTAGACAATAATTTTATTAGATTTTAGATTAAACCTCAGGACGTGTGTCTTGCGAAGCGCTTTCATCAAGTTTTAAGCCGGAGCAATCGCTACAATGAATAGACCAGGGGTTCTTAACCGCAGCTGTCGATTAGGCTCTTTAAAGATCTCGAGTAAAATGTTACAAAAATCATTAATAAAGTATGTTGAGGATCTTGGTAATTTTATCTGAACTTAAACATTAGTCATTGTGTAGCAGCAAACGAGTCTGCAAGCGGGAAAACTTTAGTATCGTGACGCGACAAAAATATGTAACCATCTTAAAATACATATTTTGACTGTAATACTCGAGTTTAACTCTTGCACCTAGTTGAAAACCATTATTGCAGACTATTCAAGAAGTAATTGACAGGCAGGTTTTATAGCAAAACAATTCTGAGAAATATTCATAGCAAGTACTAATAAATACTAGTTTGAATACAGTAAAGAAATATATAAGCTAAATCAATAAAAATGCCAAGTTATGCGTGTGTGGGTTTCTTTCAGAAATTATAAACAAGCTCTTTTCAAAGGTCTTCTTATATCAACAAGCTTATTTTAAAAAGTCCGTCTTTTTTATTTAGCGCCATGCCTCCGCCAAAAGTCCGAAAAATCACTGATATGTTTGAACACAAATCTAACGCAGCTGAAAATGTTGCAAAACCATCTACTTCAGGCCAAATTTCTAGTTCTGAAACAGAACAAAGGTCTGAACAGTTAAAAGCATTACAAAAATGACATTGGAAGTTTGGTTCATCCCGTTAAACGCATGTCCAACCAGCAAAAGTTGGAATTTTTAACACATCCTTGGACCCCAGACAAGCAGTACAAATTTCCAAGGCTTACAAGAGGTGTAGGTGATAAAGTTCGTCACCATTCTTTTCAGTTAAAATGGCTGATCGATTTTAATTGGCTTATCTATAGCCATGCAAAACAAGGAGGTTTTTGCAAATTTTGTGCAATCTTTGCACCTGACAGTGTTGGAGGGTCTCCTTTGGGCATGTTCGTTAAACAGCCATTTACGGGGGCAACAAATTATACCAACGGAACTGAGCTTCTTCGGGAGCACGCAGCAACACATTATCACCAAAGTGCTGTAATAGATGCAAGTTTTTTCATGCAATCGTATCACACTGGTGACGTAGCAAACATAGCAACCACGCTTCAACAACAACGCTTGGCTGAAACTAAAAAGTATCTGGAAGCTGTTGTTTCTGCTATACATTTCTGTGGGCTGCAGAATATCTCTCTCAGGGGACATCGCGACGATGGAGCACTGACAAACCCAGATTGCTTTCAATCTGAAAAGAACGAAGGAAATTTCCGAGCACTTCTCCGCTACCGAATCAGTTGTGGTGACGAAATGCTAAAATCAAATTTGCAACAGATACCAAAAAATGCTACGTATCTCAGCTGGAGAGTTCAAAACGAATTAATCGAAATTATCGGAAATGATATTAGGGAAAAAATTATCAACGATGTACGTAAAGCTGTATTCTTTTCTGTAATGGTAGATGAAACAAGTGATGTTTCTAATAAAGAACAGCTTTCAATAACTATCCGTTACGTTTGCGAATCTGCAGACGGTAAAAGTATTTCAATAAGAGAAGAATTTTTAGGTTTTTTGCACGCCAAAGATTTAAGTGGAGAATCTTTGTCGCAACAAATCCTCAGTGCACTTTCAATGTGGGGATTGGAACCATCAAACATGAGAGGTCAAGGCTACGATGGTGCATCCAATATGTCTGGAAAATTTCAAAGTGTGCAAGCCAGAATTTCAGCCGTTTATCCACAAGCAGTTTATATGCATTGTGCATGTCATGTGCTTAATCTTGCATTAAATAACGCATGTGCAGTGTCGAATATAGTGCGAACCCTGTCTACCACAAATGACGTGATTAATTTTTTTAGAGCGGGCCCAAAACGAAGCGATGTTTTAAAAAATAGCATTCGAGTGCTTCTACCAGATGAAAGGAAAGAAGTTCTTATTTCATTGTGTAACACGAGGTGGGTTGAAAGACACGACGCTCTTCTTCGTGTTGTAGAACTGTTTGAACCATTAATTTATTCCCTAAATTCCATAAGCGAAGGTTCAGACATTATGATGGCACAACAAGCAGACATCCTGCTTTTTCGACTCAAAGAATTCGATTATTTGTTTTGCATATTAATGATGGAGGTTGTTTCAAAGGAAATTTTGAATTTGTCGCTTTTTCTTCAACAGAAGAAGATAGATTTGGTAAAGGCAAGTGAAACTGTTCGTGAAACAATCAACTACTTGCAGTCAATTATCGACGAAAGCGATACAATTGTCTACAATGCTTTGTATTTTAAAGCTTCAGTAATTGCCAGAAAAAATAATATTTTAATCGCCACAAGACGGCTGCGCATAACAGCAAACGAAGATACGAAAGAATATTACTACAGAATTTATAGGAATTATGTGGGTTCTGTGGTCGAACAACTTCAGCAGCGTTTCGGGCCTATGTTTGCTTGTTTTGCCAAAGCTACTCATCTTATTCCGCTGTGTTTAGGTAAGTTTACTTTGTCCAATATGTTAACAGCTTTTTTATTTTATGCTGCTTTTTATATCTGCAGTTGGACTGAACTTGGCCCCCATTGGTTCGTCGTTAGAAAATCAACTTCAAAAAATTAAAGATAATTTCCTAGAGCTATTTCAGCAGTACAGGAATGATTTACAAGATATGGAAATTGTTATTCATGAAGTCCGTCGCTGGGTCATAAAATGGCAAAACACTTTATATGCTGTTGATCTACCAGACACGCTAGAGGAAGCCCTATTGCACGCCAACAACCTTCTGTTTCCAAATATACACGTAATTTTTAAGGTAAAATTGTATCATTTAATTACCACTTAAAAATATTTAATTATGTGTAAAATTTCACAGATAATGCTGACAGTGCCCGTCACAACAGCCTCTACAGAAAGAAGTTTCTCGGGATTAAAGCTGCTGAAGACTTATATTAGAAACTCATGTGGACAGGAGAGATTGAGCGGACTGGCAATGATGGCTATGCACAGAAACATTCCCCTTGATTATGCCACCATTGTAGCAAAATTTTTAAATGCAAAACCGCGTCGAATTGAAACTTAGCAAATAAAATTTATTTTCAGTGTGAATCTAATCAATATTACATTAGTACTTGACCGAGACTGTATTGTTACAATTGACTGACAGTTTTAGTTATTTATAATTACTTGCAATCATCAGGAGATAATACGCGACAATTCACAAAAATAAAAGTTTTTTTTGCATTTAAAGGCCCCTTTCCACTACGAGCGTGGAAAAGAGCATTCTTTCTCTCTTTTATTGATCTTCGATTGAAGCGAGCGGTTAAAATTGAAGCGAGCGCAAAAAAAAGCAATAAAACAAACAAAAAATGCTTTTTTCCACGCTCGTAGTGGAAACGGGCCTTAACGCAGCATATGTGTGACGTGTCTATAAAAACACTGAAAGAGTATAGCGAAAACGCGCTGGTCTCTATCCTTCGAGTTACTACGTACTAAAGAAAAACGGCGACCAGTTATTATAGTTAAGTTGGCACAAAACGTCACTTATCCGCGCTAAAGTTTTATCTGGTTGCGTATTAGCGCGCAAAGGGGACTGACATCAGGCGAAAAGGGGGCTGACAAAAATATTTAAAAGGGGGCTGACATGACCTCCAAATCAGCCCCCTGGGTGCGCCTCTGAGCACATTACTCAGCTTGGCATCCCAGCAAGCAGCCTTAATTCAGTAATATCTCTAAAGCTGAAAAAAACAAATAAAAAATTTTAACCCAACAGCAATATCTTGGCATCTTCAAAAGCTGATAAAGATAAAATTTGCAAGATAGTTGCTCTTAGTATAATGTTCTTAATGTTTTCCTGCCAGTTCAAAAAACTATTAAAGAAAATATAATTATATATCTCTTTTTTGGCAAACACAAATCTTGCTCGCTATCAAGTTTATTTTTAAAGTTTTTTGCTTGAAATTTGAAAAAGTAACCGCTTGAACATGTTGAATAGATTACTTAGTTTTTTTTAACTATAAAACCTTACCAAATCCCTTAATATGCATTTGTGGTCAAAGCAATAGTTGTTGTCATGCTAAGCTATTTTTTTACAGCCATAACAATATATCAAATCCTCACAAATAACCTTTATTAAACTATATTTAATAAGTACATTCAATTTAAGACATAGCTAGCTACCATTAAAAATTACATTCTGAAAGAAATCGCAAAAAATTAGATACAAGTAAATTAAACCATTAATAAGTTCAGTTAAGATCAATTTTTATTCATTTCATTTGATTTTAAATAATGCTACCAAACTAATAATTGCACCTAAATAGACTTTTCAAAGTTAAACCTGCTAATGTGTTGTTAAAGTATGTTACATAATAGCTTAATATACAATTGCAACATGAAGAGAAAACGATGTAATTTTAATGCATTTATACGAGTACAAATCTTTTTTTTATGCAAAAGACCTTTATTTCTTCACTTTCTTAGAGAAAAATAGGTCTTATACTGTCATATCAGATTAGCAACTGAGTTATAAACTTCTTTTTTGCAGTTTGTAAACATCTACTTAATGGTGCTTTAGCTTTTACATTTTTTTTCAAGATATTATGCCAGATGCAACACGTTAATACAGTGGTGTATGTATTTTAAACTATTTTAACAGTTTCTAACATGGTACAAAAAGAATTTCTTTATCTCTTCTTCTTCTTCTTCTCCTTTTGGCCTTTCCCATTAGTCAGGGGTGGCCACAGCGTATCATCATTCTCCACATCTTTCTGTCTTCAATATCCGTCTCCTTCACACCAACTTCCTTTGTATCTTCTTTTACCACATCTAAAAATCTTCTCTTTGGTCTCCCTACTCTTCTCTTTCCTGGTAACTCCAATTCCATCATCTTTCTTCCTACATACTCTTGGTCTCTCCTCATGACATGTCCATACCACCTCAGCCTGCCCTCCCTCATCTAACCGTTCTACCTTAACAGTACTCCTGATGTGCTCGTTTCTAATCTTGTCTTTTCTCGTCACTCCCATAGTAAACCTAAGCATTTTCATCTCTGCAACTTCCATCTCTTCCACTTGTTTCTTTGTGACTGCTACTGTCTCAAGTCCATACACCATTGCTGGTCTTACCACTGAACTGTACACTTTTCCTTTTACTCTAGCTGGTAACTGTTATGAGTTCCACTAGTATCTGCAGTTAGCTCTTTTCTTTATACGGAGTTACACGATAGTTATACGACTGAATCTGTAAGTTATACTAATAATTTATCACGCGGTTAACCACACTTATCAAACCAGAGAGAAGAAGGCAGTAGAGCCGTGCGCTATGACGTCACATACTATAACAACCCCCTTTTAAGAAGCTTTTTAGCGAAAAGGTTGTCTGAGAAAAATATAAGTACGTTGTACGAGCCCGATTAATAAACATGCACAAACTATATACAATACGGCACAAGCGTTATGAATTTTACGCTACTTCATACAAAATCTCTTAAATGATCAGGAAAGCGTTTTTGTCTCACGCTTCGCCGCGAGGTTGGAGATGGTGGGAAGACTTCATCTTCAAAATGGACGTGACGTTCGTCTGATGTCATCATTTCCTCTTTGGGGTCTCCCCCTTCGGTGGGGAGAGGGCGAATAAAACGTCTATTGCGCCAACAGACTCGACCGCTCGGTAGTTTTATGTGGTAGTCGCGGTTTCTCCCGACGCCGATGATGAGTCCCGATCGCAACCATTTTTTTGTAATATGGTCTTGAATTCGAACATGTTGTCCGATTTTTAGTGGGTTGAGGTGTTTTGCTCGTTTATTGTATTCGGTTTCTGCAGCCACTTGTAGATTTAATAAAGCTGCGTCCCACTTGTCGAATTTGTTTTGCCAATCTTCCTTGAAATATTTCAGTTTAGCTGGGACGATTGAACGTAGCGGGGCGCCGTATAAAATTTCGGCTGGTGATAACCCATGGGCCTTGGGTGTGTTAACCCATTCGATTAGGCCGCTGCTAAATTCATCGCAGTCGAGACTACCATGCTCAGCAGTTTTGGTAACAAGGTGCTTCATGGCTTTCACTGCTGCTTCTGCGTGTCCGTTTGACTGTGGGTAATGTGGAGTACTTATGGTGGAAGTTACTCCCCATTTCTTGAGAAACTTTTGAAACTTGCTTGATGTGAATTGCGGTCCTCCGTCAGTTCTGATTCGTACTGGTACCCCTGTGTCCACGAAAAATTTTCTTATAGTGCTGATTATCTGATGTGAACTAGGGTCATGAGAGAACTCGCTGAGCTTAATCCATCCCGACAGACGGTCTACATAAACCAGGTAAGTCTTACCGGCATAATAAAATAAATCTGCAGATACGTCTTTAAAGGGTCTTGATGGGAGGGGATCGCGTTGTAATGGTTCCTGTTGCAAGCTTGGTTGGTGCGCTTGGCATTTCGTGCAGGCTTCAACGGTATTTTTGATGTCGCTATTGATTCCTGGCCAGTACACTATTTGACGCGCTCTTTGTTTTGTTCTTTCGATGCCTTGATGTGAGGCATGTAGCTTTGTCAGTATTTCTTTTCTTTTCTGTACCGGCACCACAATGCGATGGCTGTTCAGGAGAATTAATCCATCTTCGAAAGTAAGCTGATCTTTCAGCTTTTTGAAAGGTTGAGCTAATGGATATTCGTTTCCTTTTGAAAAGTTGCTTTTAATAGCAGTGATTAATTGTTGTGCTGCTTCGTCCTGCTGAGTACTTTCTTTTAAATCTTCCAGCATTGGATCGATAAATGTTTCTTTTGTGACTTTTGGGTCTTTTCCTCTCAGAATTGTAGAAACGTTTTTGCAGATCATTCTGGTTGTGTCTACGTTTATGATATCTTCTGGTTCTGGGTCGCGGCACGGTGCTCGTGACAACGCGTCGGGGATCACATGGTCTTTGCCTTTTCTCCAGGTGGTGTGGAATATAAAAGCGCTGAGTTTTTCTTTAAGTCTCTGAATCCTGGGATTATCCACCATATCGAGTGTCTGGGTATTCAGGATTGACTCTAATGGCTTGTGATCTACTATCAGCTCGAAATTGGGTAAGCCTTGCAGATATATGCGGCATTTACGCATAGCCCAAACAACAGCGAGCAATTCCAGTTCAACCATAGCGTAGTTGGACTCAGTCTCAGTTATAAAACGTGATCCTGCTTGAACCAATTTCCACGTTTCTTGATGTTTTTGCAAAAGTGCAAAACCTAGACCTTTCAACCGAGATGCATCTGTTTGCAGCATCGTTTCCAGATTGGGGTCGATTGCAATCAAAATATGGGGGCTACAAAGAATGTCTTTTGTCTTTGTAAATGCTTCTTCATGCTGGGGTGACCAGAGAAAAGCATTTTTTGGTTTGAGCAAGTCCCGAAGTGGGCCTGCTGCTTCACTGAGTAGGTGAGTAAATCCGCCCAGCTGGTTTGCCATACCCATAAAAGATCGTAATTCAGTTATGTTTGTTGGAGCAGGGAATTCATAGATTGCTTCAATTTTTGTGGGGTCTGCTTTAATACCGTCGCTGCTCACTATATATCCGACATATCTCACAGCACTTTGTAGTAACTGCACTTTCTTCGGATTAAGAGTAATACCGTGTTCTCGACATCTGTTTAGTACAGCCACTACGGTATTCAAGTGCGCCTGTGCGGTTTCGCTTTGAATAAGAATGTCATCTACCACTTTTTCGACTTTTTCAATGCCTTGCAGAGCTTCATCGCCTCTTGCGCAATATTCGTCTTGAGAAGAAGCTAGTCCCATCGGAGCTCGAAGGAATTTAAATCTTCCGAACGGCGTAATGAATGTGGTAAAGTCTTGACTTTCTTTTTCTAAAGGTACTTGCCAGTATCCTTTAGTGGCGTCTAATGTTGAGAAAAATTTAGACGAAGAAGAAATATTCGAAATAGCTTCGGCAGGTGATTTAGATGGATGATATGGACGGCGTACGTATTTGTTCAATTTCTGCAAATCAATACAGAGACGAATTCCACCATTGGGTTTTTGTACAACGACCATAGGGTGCACCCAATCAGTTGCTTCTGTTACTGGTGCAATGACTCCGGCTTGTACAAGTTGGTCAAGCTCTGTCTTCACCATCCTTCTGAAAGCTAAAGGTATTTGGCGTGGAACAGGTAAAGCAAATGGAACAGCATCATCTTTTAAGGAAATTTTCATGGGTTTTTAAGGAAATTTTCATACTGTTCATTTCCCGTAATGTTGTGTCTTCAGAAAACACATCGCTGTACGATTTTATCAACTTGTTCTCAATTTTACTAATTTCTGCTTCAGTTGGGTTCTCTGATATAATAAATCTTGGGTTCTCTGCTTTTAATATGCTTGCTAATTTTCGAGGTGTTTTTGATGAATTTATCGGTTGAGGATACGTGTCAGGTAGAATGTTAACCTGTTGACATACGTACCAAGCAAGCAAAAAATCTTCTACCTCAGGACAGACGTAAATGGTTTCTTCCACGAATCGGCCGCAGTATTCGATAATGCATGGGAAGGTCCCTACGCATGTTACGGTCTGCCGATTTACTGCACTAAGAGTGTCTTGACTTGGCGGCATTAAATTATCAAGGTCTATTCCGAGCCGTTGAATGATGTTTACCCCAACAAGACTTGCTTCGGCACCTGTGTCTGGTGTAGCTTCTGTGGAACCTAACGGGTTACGATGTTTAAGAGAAAAAAGATTAACAGTTATTTTGGGCGCCGCGGAGTTAGCGAAATTTGCGTTAGCATTGCATCTACGCTTTATTTGTCCCGTTAACTTTTTCTTCGTTTCTTCGCGTCTGTTAAACCCGGGTTTGTTGTGAAAGCACACTGATGTAGAGTGACCTTTTTTGCGACATATTAAGCACTCTGTATCCTTTGCGGGACAGTGGGTTTGACCTTTTGGTGGGCAGGTCTTTTTACCGCATTTTGTACAGGGCTTTTTATTGCGCTCTTTAGATTTAGAGAAATTTCGACGAAATTTGCTTTGGTACGCTCTTCTCTCATTCAGCTGTCGGCTTATTCGCGCGTCGTCTAGTTTTGCTGACTCTTCCGATCTGCATAAATCAGTGACGGTCTGAAGATCAGGTAATGGGGACATGGCTAGGAGCTTTGTTCGAGTCTCTTTGTCATATATTCCCGACATGATTTTTGTGACTAAACGACGATTTAAACATTCATTGCACAAGTCTGCGTCTCTCGCCAAAGTTTTAATCGCGATTAAAAACGAATCGAAGTTTTCGCCAGCCGTTTGCTTTCTCTCTTCAAATGCGACGCAATCTAACGCTATATTTCTTTGACTCCGGATGTAATTTTTGATTTTATCTAACACTTCGTCTGGTTTAAGTGTCGTATCATCCGGGATAAGAAGTACATGTTCTACGGCTTCTCGCATTTCCATCGAAAAAAAACCACGAAGCAATGCCAACTGACTACTCAATGGCAGCTCTGTTGCAAGCGAGACCGTAGCATAATCGTTGTACGATTTACGCCATTTCGCAAATTCAGCTAACGAAATTCCCACCTGCAGTGTGGAAGGCTTTTGTGCGTCCGCTTTGGTTCGCCTTGCCTCGTTGTTAGAATTGTTGACGTCAATGGTTTGCTCACGTGATTCGCTTCTCTCGCTGTTCGCGCTTTGGGCCAGCTGCTGTTGCGAAAATCGTTCGATTATTTGTTGCATTTGTCGCTGGCTTTCAGACTGTGCCTCTAAAAGAGTTTTTAACCAAGAAGGAGGTTCGTCATTATTAATATTACTATTCGCGTTTTGATTAGATTGAGATAATTCGGCTATACGTTTGTTTGCTGCTTCTAATTCTGCTTGCAGCTCTCGCGTATTTTTTGCCATCTCTCTTTTATCTTCAATCTTTTACAAATCTCCGATCACGAACTTGCAGTATACTTTTATAATGGTTCGTAAGCTTATTTTCTTCAACAAATTTATAAGCTGACTGTCGACGACGCCATGTTATGAGTTCCACTAGTATCTGCAGTTAGCTCTTTTATTTATACGGAGTTACACGATAGTTATACGACTGAATCTGTAAGTTATACTAATAATTTATCACGCGGTTAACCACACTTATCAAACCAGAGAGAAGAAGGCAGTAGAGCCGTGCGCTATGACGTCACATACTATAACAGTAACCTCTTGTCGCAGATTACTCCTGATACTCTTCTCCATCCATTCCATCCTTCCTGTACTCTTTTCTTTATCTCCCTCTCACAACCACCACTTTCTTGCACCGTTGATACCAAATACTTAAATTCCTTTACTCTTGGCACTTTTGCATCCTCCATCTTCACTGTTTCGTCGTCATTTCCTCCATTTATGCAAAGATATTCGGTCTTTGACCTACTTACTTTCATCCCTCTTCTTTCCAATGCATACTTCCAGGATTCTAATCTCCGCTCCACTTCTTCCCTGGTCTCTTCCCAAATCACAATATCATCAGCAAACAGCATCGTCCACGGTGGTTCTCTTCTTACTTCATCCGTTAGCCTGTCCATTATCACTGCAAACAGGAATGGACTTAACGCTGATCCCTGGTGCAGTCCAACCTTGACCTTGAAACTTTCTGTAGTTTCTACTGCACACCTCACCACTGTTTTGCTTCCCTCATACATATCCTGTACTAGTCGCACATACTTTTCCACTATTCCGGATTTTCTCATGCAGTACCACAGCTCTTCCCGTGGAACCCTGTCGTGAGCTTTTTCTAGGTTCACGAATACACAATGTAGCTCTCTTTGACCTTCCCTGTATTTTTCCATTAACATTCTTAAAGCAAACATGGCATCGGTGGTTCCCTTTCCTGGCATAAATCCATATTGCTGTTTGCTGATCTCCACTCTATCCCTTAACCTGGCCTCAAATTTATTTATCTCTATCAACTTTATTTCTTTGTGTTTTCAAGAAATTTAAACTAAGCCAAAACTGTTTCACAATTGCAACGAAAAGAGGAGAAATAAAACAAAATGATTGGACAAGCATTAGTGAAGTAAAAAGCCTAGGTATTCGACTTGACCCTCAACTAACAATGCATAAGCATATCATGTACTGTCAAACAATATTGTATTAGACAACTTAAATCCTGGAAACATATTGCAAATTTTTTAAATGAAGATGTTAAATTACTCCTTGTAAAACAAATAATATTTTCTAAAATTGATTATTGTAACTCGTTATTTGTTAATCTTCCAAAATCCTTACTGCGACATTTAGACTGTGTAATAAATAGTGCTTTACGTTTTGTATATAATGTACGTTACAGTCAACACATCACACCATATTACATAAAAGCTCACATATTGCCTTTAAAATTTAGAATAGATTACAAAATTTGCCTCACTGTGTTTAATTGTTTGAATGATATTGCTCCTCAATATTTACAAATGCTGTTATCGTGGAATGCACCACTGTCTCCAATAAACTGTAACACAAATGTCAATCCTAGAAAAACCAAAGATCCATATTTGTTAGTAATTCCATCTGATTTCGGAAAAAAAACCAGATACCACAGTAGATGTTTTAGTCAATATGCTCCCCGCTGTTGGAATAAACTTCCATATGATATTAGAAGTTGTAAATTAAAATCCGTTTTTAAAACTAAACTTAAAACTTTCTTTTTTGAACAATTTTTATCACAATCATAAATAACCTATAGTATTTAAATAAGGCAATATTTATTGAATGTTAGTATTACTGTAGCTTTAGTTTGTATATATTTACTTTTATGTTTTGTTTTCTTTCTTTTGTATATGTTTGTACATCTGGAGTTTTGATGTTTTGATGTTTTGCATGTTTTCTGTCTTTATTTGTATCTGCCAAACCTGAACCAGTATTTATTTTATTGACACTTATAATTCCACTACCGCTCTGATGCAACCACTTCTTTGAAGTAAATATTTGCCTGAGCGGGATAGAAAATTGTTTATTATTATTATTATTATTATTATCAACACATTTTGGGGTTAGGTGCAGAATCGGCCGTTGAAGCGCACTATTGAAGTGTAGCTCGTAAAGCTACGTCACAATCAAGCTTTGTCTGATAAAACGTGCTAAAAAAAGTAAGAAGCGTTTTTCTTCTCCTTGGGATTATTACTTTGACTGGCAACGTGTGGAGTAAGCGAGAAGGAATGTAGATAACGATTGCTGTTGCTTTTTGGTTACTGGATTTTGGCTTTTGCTAGCATTTTTTTTGGGAAATTAACTGTTAACGTGGTTGATCGCTAAACGAGTTATTCTGTAATAAAACTGAATAAAAGGTAAAACTGCTGGAAGTACTTGAAGAAGCTAAAAGAATTAATTCCTTGGACTTTTAATCAATGTAGTAAGTGAATGGTAGTAGTGTAGCAATATAATATAATAAACCTATATCTACACTACCTTAAACCGCTACATTTTTGGTGACCCCGACTGGAACATAAAAGGACAATATCTATTTCAAGTAGTTTATAGCAACGAAAATAATGACTTTAACACCTAATTTGACTTAAGGCCCGTTTCCACTACGAGCGTGGAAAAAAGCATTCTTTGTTTGTTTTATTGCTTTTTTTTTGCGCTCGCTTCAATTTTAACCGCTCGCTTCAATCGAAGATCAATAAAAGAGAGAAAGAATGCTCTTTTCCACGCTCGTAGTGGAAACGGGCCTTTATTCGTATTTGTGGTTTATTTTTATATGTTTAATTGGCGTTTTACTTGTTACCTTTTTAACTTGGACTTGGTTGTATTGGTTACATTCAAATCGCACAGTGATAAATTATTCTAATAATTTTAATATCTCACCGGATCGGCAATTGCCTCCAGTTGATTTAGGTTTTACGCCGATCACAAATCAACGACCGTCTATCCCATCTCTTGATAACGACGTTTTTAATCTGTTACAAGACGAACATACAATCTCAAATGCACGACAAAACATGCTTCGGCTACCACAGTTTTGGTCTAATAACGCACAGGGCTACTTTCACTTGATCGATCTACTCTTTGCAGAAGCTAATGTCACATCAGAACGCTCAAAATTTGCTGCGCTAGCCACAGCACTAAATAGCGGTAGCAAAGTCATGCGTATGATTGCCGATTTATGGCCGAAGATAGATTCGGATCTACCTTTTACAACAATAAAAACCATTTTATTAGAGCGCTTCTCACCACGAACCACAGATTGCTCAGAATCTTTCTCTGCAGCTCAACGAGGCGATGACACAGTGACCGAATACTTGGTACGATTACAAACTCTTTTAACCTCACATTACTCAAGCGACTCAGACATAGCGCGAGCTTTAATTCGACGTAAACTATTAGATTCTGTTGACGCAGAGACCTGCATCGCTTTATACCCATATGAACAAGAACCATTAGAATCACTAGCTAAACATGCCGACAGTATTCTAGCAAGGAAAAAGCTAATAACAGCTAATAACAGCTACTTCTCTACTACTACACACTCCACTATTGGTGGTGGCACACTAAAAATTGATGGACAATTAAAAACACAGATTAACCTTGGCTTCTCACAACTTTTTGAGTACAATTTTGTTATAGCTGCCTTACCATACGGAATTATAGGAGCAGATTTCCTACGTTATTTCAATTTATGTATCGATCTCAATGCACGGACACTTTTTAAATCTCACGACGAAGAAAAAATTGTTCCTCCAATTGATGAGGGCGTTGCCACGGAGTTTACCATAGAATCTTCGCAAGCTTCGGACACCTCTATTTTAGAGAAATTAAAATCTCAGTATCCGCAAGTTTTTGAACAAGCCACTCGTTGCCGAAAAATAAACACTGCGTTGTTGCTTATGTTGAAACAAACACCGAGGTGCCTGTTTGGTCTCGCTCTCGACGATTAGCACCCGATAAATTTGAAGCTTTGAAACGTGAAATAAAGCGATTAGTCACCCCAAGGCATATTGACTGAAAGCCACAGCCCATGGGCAAGTCCGATTGTTATGGTAAAAAACCCTCAAGAGAGTATCGCTTGTGCGCTGATTTTGGGGGCCTAAACAAAATTTTAAAAGTACCTCGCTATGCAATTCCAAACATTAATGATTTTTCAGCCATGGCACACGGATGCTCTTGGTTTAGCTCAATTGACATCAAATATCTTTTCTTGCCAATGGGCCTGGCCACCTCCAGCGGTTATTTTCAGAAACTCATGGATGAAGTTCTTTTTGGTCTTCCCCAAGTATTTGTGTACTTAGACGACATCATTATCATGTCCTCCAGCTTGGAGAATCATCAGAGACTGTTGAATTTGGTTTTTAAACGAATGGAAGAGCATGGTTTAGTTGTAAACACAAAAAAATGCGTATTGGCCGTAAACCAATTGTCCTTTTTGGGACACATAGTATTATCAGATGGAGTCAAACCAACGACCACCAACGTGCAGGCTATAGTTGATTACGAAAAACCGCGTACTAACAAAACAGCTTAGACGATTTTTAGGTATGATTCAATTTTATAACCGATTTATACCAAACTGTGCCAAAATCCTTGCCCCTTATATTCTTTAACTAGCACCGA
Organism: Diplosoma virens; assembly: GCA_963680785.1. NCBI lineage: Eukaryota > Metazoa > Chordata > Ascidiacea > Aplousobranchia > Didemnidae > Diplosoma > Diplosoma virens. The sequence goes on along the minus strand of OY796880.1, from coordinate 24,555,187 downwards.
GCCCCCCGTATCTTATGGACCCCAGAAACTGACAAATGTTTTGCCGAAACAGCAATTTTGGCTCACCCTCATCATGAAGCGGACTTGGAGCTAATAACAGACGTCAGTGATAGGGCAGTTGGAGCTGTATTGCAGCAGATCTCTTGTGGAAAATGCCAACCGCTTGCATTTTGGTCCAAAGCGTTAACTCCTGCACAAAAGGCGAGGTCATGTTTCGAAAGAAAGTTATTTGCTTGCTAAGCGTCAATTAAACATTTTCAGTATTTTTTAGAAGGCCGCAACTTTACCTTAAAAATCGATCACAAGCCTATTGTAAAGAAATTTCAACCCAACTCTCCAGCGGCATCCCCACAACAAGCACGTTACATTGATTATATCTTACAATTTACTTCAAACATTGAGCACGTATCGGGAAAAGACAATATAGCTGACTCACTTTCTCGACCATTTGAACCTCCACTGATCAATTTGCTGACTCCAGTCAACAAACCATTAGATTTCCTGGAATTGGAAATAGCACAGCGGTCAGACTCAGAACGCGAAGAGCTACGTCACGATAATCACAGCGCTCTCATCTTAAAAGATATTCCTTTAGCCGCGAGCACGGAATCAACGTATTGTGTGATATATCCACAAGAAAAATTCGCCCGGTAATCCCGAGGGCTCTCCGTTTTTCTGTTTTTACACATCTTCACTGCCTATCTCACCCAGGTATCAGAGGCAGCGTTGCATTGCTCACACGAAGTGTCGTTTGGGTAGGAATAAAGAAGGATGTTGCGCAATGGGCTGGAGAGTGCTTAAAGTGCAGCTGCTCCAAAATACAACGGCACAATAAAGTCCCATTGAATGAAATAAATTCTCCCCCCAGCGAAAGGTTTACCCACGTGTATATTGATATTACTGGACCGCTTCCTCCCAGTAACGGCTACTCTTACCTGCTGATCATCATAGACAGGTATTTACGTTTCATTCAAGCAGTGCCTATTCGAGGAATTACTGCAGAAGAGTGTTCCTCAGCTTTTGTTCATGGATGGGTTTCTTTATTTGGCAGCCCTATGCACATATACTGTGATCGAGGGGCTCAATTTACAAGCGCCTTATAGAGAGATTTGGCTCAGTTTCTTGGTGCACAATTACATCACAGCACAGCGTACCACCCACAAGCACAAGGTATGGTAGAACGTGTTAACAAAACATTAAAAACGGCTTTAAAATGTGCAGAATCCCCGACAGAGTGGCATGATAATCTGCCGTGGACTCTTCTAGCTTTGAGGAATTTACCCAAAGAAAATCTAGAACACTTTTCGTCTAATGATCTTGTATTTGGAGACAAATTACGCCTACCTAGTGAGTTTTTCGTGTCTCATGAGGAAGATACATCAACGTTATTGCATGCTTTTGTTAATTCACTGACAAGAAGGGTGGTATCTTTTCGTTATAACCCTCCCAGGATAGCAAACAGGTCCTCATATCTTGACACTGCCTTATTTAACCCTCAGGTCACTCATGTATTTGTGAGAAATGAAGTGCGACGTCACTCATTGCAGCCTGCATACAAAGGCCCTTACCTAATTGTAGATCGCAATCCAAAGTATTTTACATTAGATTTTACGACACACCAAGACCACATTTTCATCGACAGATTGAAACCCGCAATTTTTAGCATGGAGTCCTTAAATAAAACAGCCCAGGCACCCTTCCCACATGTTTCCGGGTCTGACGAAGACCACAGAACGACTCGCTCATGCTCGCCCACACACACAAATGAATCGCTTGATGACGGCGCTTATCAAAACAATCCAGAACATAGATACACTTCTCGGGGACGACGTATCTCCACACCTACGCGTTTCAAGGATTAGGAGTTGGCTTAGCATAGTTATCTGCCCGCGTGTCATCTTTTAGTGCTTTGTTTTATTCTGTAGTTATTTAGCACTGCTCCAAAGTATATAAACTTCCCCAATTGATGTTTTGGTATTTTGCAACATACTGCTTAGAATTGTAAGTATTTGCAGCTTTATTTTCCCATTTGACTTCAAACCCTGTGTATATTGTTCTTATCGACTTGTGTTAAATTGTACAATTAGTGGTGCTGGGTTTATGTGCATTCGCTGTTTTCTTTTCTGTCTAACTGTTCGCGATGTGTATTCCCTCCTCTCTTACAGCTTCTTTCCTTTACTTTGGCATGCCACATCTTTCTTCTTCTCTTCTTACTCTCCTTCTGCTGCTGGGACTCGCATTGTTGAGAGTTGGCTATTTTTATTTTTGTGTATTCGATTGTGTATTTGTAAGGGCATTCGTAAATTGTTTGTGCATTCGTAAGGGGGAATCATATGTAGCTCGCAAAGCTACTTCACAATCTAGCTTTGTCTGATAGAACGTGCAAAAAAAGTAAGAACCTTTTATCTTCTCCTTTGGGATTATTACTTTGACTGGCAACGTGTGGAGTAAGCGAGAAGGAATGTAGATAACGATTGCTATAATTCTGTTGCTTTTTGGTTACTGGATTTTGATTTTGGCTTGCTAGTATTTTTGGGAAATTAACTGTTAACGTGGTTAATCGCTAAACGAAGTAATCTGTAATAAAACTGAATAAAAGGTGAAACTGCTGGAAGTACTTGAAGAAACTAAAAGATTTAATTCCTTGGACTTTTGATCAATGTAGTAAGTGAATGGTAGTAGTGTATAGCGATATAATATAATAAACCTACATCTACACTGCCCAAACCGCTACAGAAGCATAGATCTATTAGTGCGCTGTTGTGGTTCCGACACTGCGCCAACTTGTTTTTTATACGAATTAGCTACGAGGTACATAATACTACTAATCAATCGATTTTTATGGTCTTTTTTGTTTATGCTGTTTTCTTTGCTTTGAATGCAAAACATGTGAAAATATAGGTCAAAAAAATTGCTTTATCTTTTTTTTAAATGGCAAAAATTAACTTATCAAGCAATTTAAACAATTAAATACAACTTGCATCATTTAATAAGGTCAACATATTGTGTAACCCACGGATACTAAAACGCAGCTTTTACTTTTTCGGATGTAAAAAATTAACAAATAAATAATGTGGTTTAATCTCGCATAACTCAATTTTGTCATATTTTTTGTTTTCATCTTTTTAGTCATCCTCCGGACTCGCAGGAAAGCGTCGGAGGCGCTATACAGAGCTACTGTCTAGCTATAAACCCAGACTGCTTTCGGAGATGCCAAGATACTGCCGTCCAGTCGCAATTTTTTGTTTTGTTTTTTTAGTTAGATTTAGAGCTTCCTACCGACCAGCAAGCAAAGAAAAGTGCCATAAAGTGTCTTTCCAAGGATGCAACAGAATGGCACGAGTAGATTTTGAACTGCGACCATGTCGATCATGTACGCCATCAATCGCTGCGCTCTTAACCAGGGAAGGCCTTACAAAAAAAGGGGCATGGTGCAAGAAAAATAAGGGGTGCCACCATTTAGTGTACTAAAAAAAGGTAGTTGAAGCCATTTTTAGTGTATGAAAACAAAGTGATCAAATGGCAGCAGCCTAGCGAGCAGAAGCCGAGCATGCTGCTGATCTTCAACATTTTTTCTTTTCTTTTTGATATGCCATCGACGTCCTGGTGCTACTATGAAGAAATAGAGAAATTTCTTGTGTAGGGGAGACCACTTTTTGATGTATTTTAAGGGGGGCCTGATGCGGCCACTCTGTTCGCACCCTATAAAACCATCACTGCTCTTAACTACTTGACCGCGCTGGCGACACGTCTGCACATGGCCAACACAGTTTTTCACCAAGGTGGGCGAGTGGTTAAGAGCGCCGTTATTGATGGCAAAGGCGATCAATACGATTACGGTTCAAAACTTAGTCGCGTACCTTTGTCGGCAGCGTGGTCAAGTGGTTAGAACACCATGCTTATGATCAACATGGTCTCGATTCAAAACTCACTCGCCTCATCCTGTTGTGTTCTTGGGAAAAACACTTTACGGCATTTTCCCTGCTTGGTGGTGTTGGCAAGCAGTTCTAAATTTCAATCATATCTCTATTACAGGCATGTCCAACTTGTGAGCGTATGCGGGCCGCATTAGTAAAATTTTAATCCAAAAATTTGGCTGCTGGCCGCAATTCGGTTGTAGGTAGCACAGGGATGTCCAAACTTTTTTCTAGGAGGGCCAGATTGATAATGTGAAAGTGACCGAGGGCCAAGAACGATCTCTAAAAAAAGGTCTTCACTTCGATTTCATTTCAAATTTTGCTATATTTCTCCCAGAATCGTTGTGATCTCTAAAAAAAAGGTCTTCACTTCGATTTGATCTCTAGTTTGATTGTTATTCCCCCAAAATTGTGGTGATTTTTAAAAAGAAGTAATTAACATGGTAAAATCGATTATTTCGGACATAATTCTATCCAACTATGGTTCAAAGTGAGTGCATATCACCACATCTATACCGCGGGCCGTAGTCTGCCCACCCCTGGATTAGTATATGTCAACTGGGCCGCGGGTTGGCCATCATTGCTCTATTAAATTACAAGTGGACAGCAATATCTTGGCATCTCCGGAAGCGGGTGGGGTAGTTGCCCACCCTATGTATTAGAGCCTCCGTCGCTTTCCTGCGAGTCAGGAGGATAAATATAGAAATAAATAAAAAAATTTAAAGAAGTAATTGATCTTTGGGAAAGACACTTTACCAGATTGTTCTCTACTTGACGGTTTTAACAAACAGATCCAAATTTTATTCATAGCCCTATCGCTAAATAAAAAAACTAAAAAACAGCGAAAAGACTTCAGCCAGACCAGTGGTGGGTACTGGGTAAGGCGAATGGGGCAGTTGCCTCGGGTCCCCCTTTTTTAGGGGCCCCCTTTGAAAATACCTCATATAGGGTCATTTTGCTGTAGATGTTATTTTAGGGATCATTATGAAGTTGGGACAAAAAGTTGAAAGTAGGAGTTCGATTCGAAGTGAAGATCACCATGATTTTGGGAGAAAAATACCGAAAAGTGAGGACCTTTTTTTCTTTTTTTTTAGAGAGCACCATGATTTTGGGAGAAAAAAGGGAAATACGAGATCAGAATCATTTTTTTTTTAGAAAACATCAAGTTTTGGAAATTCTTGCCTCAGGCCCCTAACTTTGAATATCCACCACTGAGCTAGACAGCAATATTTTGGTATTTCCGAAAGCAGGGTAATCTTTTAAAGTATTAAGCCACCAATGTTTGCTTTAAATAAAAAGGAATGATTTTGCATATATTTGTCCAAGCTTCATCTCGTTACCCATAGACCTCCCGATGTTTTCTGAATAAAACAATTTTTCTACCACAGTTATTCAAGCTTCAAGCATTCTGTTAGAAAAGGGTTTCCTAACTTAGAATGGCTATCATCGTGGGGTCTTTTGAGGGGAGTTGCAACGATACTTAGGCTAATACAATATTTTGTAAACCTCTGCCATAGAAAAAAAGAGCGGAAAAAGACGATAATGAAAATCTGTTCTTCTTGTGGGTCATCATTTTAAGTAAGCAGCGTGACCTAATTCAGGAATTTGCGATAAAATCCCTTTTCTAAGTGCGAACAGATATCGTTTTGGTAGATTAAGCACCAAGCTTGCGTTCTTCTACTTGCAAGGCAGAATGTTTTCACACTGAATGATCTCGCCGAATGCTAGAAGCTGTTTTACTTTGATCGATCTAACAATCTATTTTTTAACAAAATAGACTATACATACATATATATATATATATATAGCTGCAGATGGTTTTGTGTTTTTGGATACTTGCTATATTAATAAAAGTACTAAAATAGAAAAAAATTAAAAATTAAAAATCCACAACAGCCTGTTTCGCCAAAAACGGCTCATCAGGTGGAATCTTATTCAAATAGAATTCGTCCCTAAAAAGAACTCTTCTTTAAATGAAAAAAGGTCTTCACTTCAAATCTGTCTCGGATTTTATGATTTTCGTCTCTGAAAAGTAGTGATCTCGGAAAAAAACAAGAACAAAGTGGTCTGCACATGGAATCTGTCTTTGATTTCTGGCGAGATTTTGGTCAAAATGAGCGGGACAGAGCCCTAAAAATCAGGACGTATGGTAAGTCCAAAAATAAATGTCTTTTCTTAGCTACAAGTTTGCTGCAATCCGGTCAATGCAAAACTAGCAAAGGTACATAAATGCTCTTCTACTGCTTATTTTTCCACAAACAATCTGTACCCAGTTTTTAGACATAAAATTAAGGTTAAAATTCTCATCTCCACGTATAATACGCCCCCAGCTTTGAAAACACAACAGTTTTTCTTGTCAACGTAAATCTGCGGACAAAAACACTGCCTTGATTGTTTATTGTGAAGCAATTCTAACAAAACGGAACTTGAAACGCTCAAAAATAAAATTGTTTTTTTCTGCACGCATTCATAATCGTGCTAGCTGCGCTTTAGCGGGTAAGAAAGTCAATAAATTGAAACTATTAAATATTCCAGAGTTCAAAGTATGGCTTCAACCATCTTTTTTGTTTAATCTGCTTCAATAATTTCAGTTTTGTCTTTAAACTAAATTCAAACGTCCAAAAGTGGCTTATTTGGTGGCTTTCTGGGTTTTCACTTGACTTGATCATATCCTTATTATTTCGGAAAAAACTAACTTAAAACTTACTATGCCCGCGGATGTATTCGCACCAGGAATTTTGAATCCATATTTCAATCATAAAAATAAGGATTGTTAACGGAAAAATACGGTAATTGCAGATCTCGTCACATCGGAGAAAAATTTTCTTTAGACGACAAGCAATTTCAAAATTGGTTAAAACAACTTGCAAAAAAATATGTAGGGGAAGGCGGGGCAAAACGGTCATAGTTTTTTTAAATTGGCGTAACGGCTCCGGTGCTGGACTTAAATAAACGAAAGAAGATTTGATAATTGCTCTAACAATATACTATCTCATGAATATAATTTAAAACCCATGACAACAGCATAAAAATTTTACTTTAGAAAAATGTGTATTTTACTTACATGTCCATTTTGCCCAGGGATCGGGGCATAACGGTCATAGTGTCCGTTTTGCTCCAGATAAAGTTAAAAATAGTTATTATCTTTGCTTTAAATTCAAAGTAGCCTATTAATACTAATACTTCAGCATTGTAGCAACTAAAAAAATTAAATAGAAACATTTTTTATACAGATATGGTAGTGTTAAAAAGATTGAACACAACTGATTGCACGTAAAATTGCACAAAAAGATTTTTTTAGCCTATAATACGAACATTTATCGTGACACCACTGCAAACATTTAATAGGGTGAGGTCAGCGACGGCCTTACAAAAAGGGGGTTAGGTTCAAGAAAAGTAGAGGGGCCACTTTTTAGTGCTCCGAAGCGAAGCGACAAAGTGATTTCTAGAAGAAGTTCATTGTTTTAGGGGGGGGCACTATTTAGTGTTCCAAATGTGTGATCTCTAAAAAAAGTTTATCGTTTTAGGAGTGGCCACTTTTTAGTGTTTCAAAATAAAGTGATATAAAAAAAAGGTATTTATTTTAGGGTGACACCGTCCTGGTGCTACTATGAAGAAATAGAGCAATATCTTGCGTAGGGGGCCACTTTTTGATGTTTTTTAAGGAGGGGGGCCGGTGCGGCCGCTCCGTTTGCACTCTACTAAAACCATCACTGGTGGTGGCTCTTTATAAAGTTGTATGTAAAGCAAACAGATATATTTTGCTTCATTGTTTTTATTTGCTTTATTCATTGCTTGAGGTTTTTTAACGTAGGCTTATTTTAGTTTTTTCAATGCTGTTCCACTCACAGATTTTTTAAACCAAGAACCAGTTATATGGGTGGCCTGTTTTGCTTTACGCTTTTTATGTGTTAACTTTGCAGTAAGAAGAGAGGATATGAAAAACTTTTTCATCTTTATTACTTTGATTAGAAACACTACAGCTGGCCAGTTCATTACACTCATTTACAGTAAAATTTAATTTTTGTTTGAAGTGGTTGTCGCAGGTACATTTGAAGATATATAAAAAGTTTGAAGATAAAGGCTATTATAGTCTGAATCAGACATACAATTTATCAGCTTTCTGCATCAGAAACTGTGATAACTTTCATTTAGTACAATTTCAATTGCTTGGGGCAAAACGGTCATACCTATGACCGCTTTAGCAATCAACATGCTCGGCGGCTATTAAAAAAACTTTTTTTAAATCATAAACAATGTTTTGTCCCGCATGACCGTTTTGTCCCGCCTTCCCTTGTATCAATGGTCACCAAACTACGGCCCGCTAAGATTTTTTATCCGGCCCGCGGAGCTCTTTTTAAAAAACATATACATCACTCACTTTGAGCCACAGTTGAATAGAATTATGTCGGGAATACCCCAGTTTCAATATTTTTTATTTTTTTCAGAGAACACACCAAGATTTTGGGAGAAAAATAGCGAAATTAGATATCAAATCGAAGCGAAGACCTTTTTTTTTAGAGACCACTATGATTTTGGGAGAAAAATAGTGAATTCAGAGATCAAATTGAAGTGAAGACCTTTTTTTTTGGGAGAACGCTATGATTTTGGGAGAAAAAAACCTTTGTTCTGAAGCGCCCCGGTTTATAAGTGCAAAATATTTTTCTCCCAAAATCATGGTGATCTCTATAAAAAAAAAGTCTTCACTTCGTTTACAGTTATTTATTAATTGTTTTTCGCAAACCAAGTCTCTAGCTTTGGCCCGAGGAGGTCCAAAAAAATCTATACACGGCCCTCTGCTCAAAAAGTTTGGAGACCCCTGCCCTCGATCAACAAAGTGTCTCAGGAATAAATACAAAAAGTGCAAAGACCCAACCGTTGTTGTCGTGACTGATTCAACGGATAGGATTCTTGACAAATTACTATTTCATGACAGATAAAATTGCTGAGATTAATTTTTTTATTTAAATTGTTTGCTTCAGACACCAAGGTCCATAGACAATATGAAATGTTTGATTTTGGCTGCCTTTGCTGGAAAGTTTTTGCAGAACTTGGCTTTGGCATAACTTTTGAAGTTAACAAAAAAATCAACAAAATATTTTGAGAACATTTTGTGAAGATGCAGCATTTTCACCTTGGCTTTTTGACTTTCATATCTAACAAAACATGAAGTACTTGAAAAAATTTCACATGGTTTTTTTGATTGCATGCGAAAAATCTGCTACGGAAAGTTAGCGGCACTGATGTAAATGAAGTGTCTTAAAAACTTGGCAAATTTGAAGAAAAAACGGCATTTATTTAAACTTTGTTTTTATTTCTTTAGATTTAAAATAAGTTTGCTCCTTATTTGTGTGATATAAAAATTGATTTGTATTTGTTACGATTTGATTGAATCTTGCTTCTATGCTTGAGTGATTGAAAATTTTTTTATTATTACAGTGTTTCTTTTGGTTTGGTATAAAGATAAAATCTTAAAAACCAGTTAACGTTTTTATTCTTAACATGCTGCACAAGAACTAACTGTATTCAAAATATTAATATTTTGTCGCCTTGTGCCCCACTAAATGAAAGTCTAAATTAATTTTATGCTTTTAAAATCAAGCTAAGCATATTTGTTCCTCTGATTTTTTATTCGATAAAGAAGTTAGTAAATTAAAAAAGATGTTTTTTAAATAATGGTTTGTTCAATGAAAACAATGTTGTAATGGTTTGTTGTTTGATAAAATTCTTACGCGCTTTCAATCTTTTAATAAATTTTTTAGACAATGCCAAAACATAAAGTTCGAAAATTGTTTTTTTATACAGTATTTGCGTAAGAAATTACATCACTTTGCTAATTGTCTTTCTGCATTGACAAAAAACAAGTAGGTCTACAATTTAAAAATATCTTCCATTTATAAAACTTTAAAGTAATCAATTATTTCGAGTTGAAATTCAGAACTCCTGTGGCTCTTTGTTCAAATGTCTTCTATAAATTCTCGTGTTCGTGCGATACGAACAAGACTTACGTAGATCGGTATGTTGTCCAGACATTTAATCACTATAGCCCGGGAGCATCTGAATTTTACCAGTCTACATTATAGTGCAATTTAAGATCATATTTTATGGTGTGAAAAATGTTCTAATATCCGTTTGATAAAAATAATTTTGTAATAATACATAAATATAAATCAGAATTTTATTATAAAATTCACAAAGATCTACTCATAAAAAAGTAAAGACCAAAATTAAATCGACAAATATTGATACTTACAAAAAAATTTGTCTTTTTGGAAAATCTGACTTAGTCAGCTAGCCTTCAGATTATTTCAGAAAAATCCAAAACTATTTAGTAAACTTTTTACTATTTCTTCGTCAAATTATGCCGTCGAGAAGAGTTTCACACAACATTGTTAATACAGTCTAGTCCACTTCGGGATGGGACGATTTGGCCCTGCCATTTTGGCGCCAGCCATTGTGGCAGTGTGTCGTTTCCTTATTCGTAAAATCTTGAAAAGGGTTAGGTTAGGGTTTAGGGGTTAGGTTAGGGTTAGGGTGATTGATTATACTGTTTTATTCAAACCTTTCTGCTAGTTTCAAATAGACTGGCGCCAAAACCACGGCGCCAAAACGGCTTCGCCAAATAGTACCCTACCCAGTCCACTTTATTCGGACGCTAGAGGTTACGCTTTATTTGGACACCCATGACGGATAGTCAACTATTGAATTGAAATAACAAAGCAATGTTGGCAACTGCTTTATTTTAAGCGGAATTTTGTATTTTAAAAAAGTAGCAGGTCTATGTGGCGGGTAATTTTTACTTCGTTAAAAAGTACTTCCTTATGATTTCGTTTCTTTCTGATAAGTTTTTTAACTATTGCAAATGCGACCACGAAGGTATCTCGCTTCTACAATAACTCGCCACTGGCCACTTTTGCATATTTACAGTCAGATTAACAAAGACTGATTAGGAAACTTCATATTTTCTTTCAGTGAAGGCATCTTTTTAATCTGTGTGATTTTATTCGGCAACACAATACCTATTTTGATATCATGCTTTTGAAATACCAAAAAGTCTAAATTTCAAAAGGAAATACAACCTAATCATATGGCTGTGAATTAATTAACTGGTGATTGTTGCTAGATAAGCGATGGTCTATATCAGCCCGACAAACACACCACGTAAATTCTACGTTACCACGTGAATTTCACGTAAATTTCACGTAGAATCCACGTAATGTGTTTGTAGGGAGGGGCGTCCAATCCGTGGTCAGGTTTTGATTGGCCCGCGTCATATTTTTCTAAATGTCGTAGGTTTATCATACATACCGATTTTTAGGGCTCTGTCCCGCCCACTTTGGCAGAAATCCCGCCAGAAATCCAAAACAGATTCCATGTGCAGACCCCTTTTTTTCTTGTTTTTTTTCGAGATCGCCAGTTTTCAAAGACGAAAATTATAAAATCCTAGACTAATTTAAAGTAAAGACCTTTTTTTTTAAAGTACACTGCCTTTAAGAAAAGAAATTCAGAAAATCGGAGAATGATTTGAAGTAAAGGCCTTTTTTTTAGAAATCACTACGATTTTGGGACGAAAATTGGGGTGTTTCATTGTTTGGCCCAACAATATTTTGGATGAGTCAAAATGGTCCTCGGATCAAAAAAGGTTGGATGCCCCTGGTCTATATGATTTATATTAACTTAGAGATATTCGATTTAAACACTGTCACAATTATTAAAATTCAAAATAACAAAATCGGCAAAAACCCACAGAAAAAAATGAAAATATTGCTACACCATATTAGATAACAACAAAGAGCCATTATAATAACCTGATCATAACTTATTTTAAAATACAGCTATTAAAAACTTTCTTTTCAACAAGACAAAAACCGTTTCAGATTTTACCAAGTTTTCACACCTTAACCAATTTAACTTTGTTAATAATATAAACTGTGTCTATTATAGATGCCATTAACACTTACGCTTGGCTTTTTTTGCCAGTCCATATAGATACAAAACCGCTATAAAATGGATTTTTTAATAATTAAGCAATATTTAATTAGTATTTCCCCATGAACTGTAAAAAAAAGCTGTTTAAATTTTATATCATTGAAAAAATAATTTTTTTGTAAATAAAATGATGTAAATTTTTTTAAAATTTATTGAAAAACAGGTTTGCAACTAAAAAAATAAAAGAGCCCACTTTTCCTTGTAAAAAATCTTTTTTCCTAATAATTACAACAAGCGGCAAGATAGTTCAAATTTTTAAGTCGTTACATGTCGCTAGAAGTCCTCTGTCTGGTGAATTAAGTTTTTTTTGAATAGCGGACGCGTAAAGGCCCGTTTCCACTACGGGCGTGGAAAAAAGCATTCTTTGTTTGTTTTATTGCTTTTTTTTGCGCTCGCTTCAATTTTAAAGGCCCGTTTCCACTACGAGCGTGGAAAAGAGCATTCTTTGTCTCTTTTATTGACTTTCGATTGAAGCGAGCGGTTAAAATTGAAGCGAGCGCAAAAAAATAGCAATAAAACAAACAAAGAATGCTTTTTTCCACGCTCGTAGTGGAAACGGGCCTTAACCGCTCGCTTCAATCGAAGATCAATAAAAGAGACAAAGAATGCTCTTTTCCACGCTCGTAGTGGAAACGGGCCTTAAGGTTAAAAACAATCGAAATTTTAACAATGTAGCTGCTAAAGTTAATATTAAACTCATCATTCATGTTTGAATTAACTTTTATTACAGGTAGCAAACTACTTAAATCAAAAATTATAAAATACTTCAGCAGATTTTCGTGGTTTGGTAAATGCATAAAACTGTTTTATTTCAACTCGCGAAGAAAAAAAGCACTAAAAAATGTAAGAATTTTATTAAAAAGCAAGTATAAGTTTGTAGGTCTAAGTCATAGGTGGGAAACCTTTTTAGTAATGGAGGCCAGATTTAAAAATTTTTGAAAGGCCGCATCAGTTAAAACACCCAAAAAAATAGCGTAATTATTTGGTATCTGCCTCCTGTTTCTTGATTTTTGTCACCAAAAAGTAGTGATATCTAAAAAAAAGGTCATCACTTTGAATCTGACTCGATTTTGTTGATTTTCGTCCTTAAAATATAGTGTTCTCTAGTTATCAGCAGCAGTCATTGACACATAATTCTATTATCATGGAGGCCGCAAGTTTCCCACCTCTGGTCTATGTTAACAAGCTGGATAATAGGTTCAGTCGCGGTTGGTGAGCTTTTTTAAGGTGTCTGCTTAATCTAAAATAGACTAAAGTTTAAAACTTTTCAAAAATTACGAAATTTCTTATTTAAACACATTTTATAAGAAATGTGATTTATTTGTTTGTGAATAATGACAAATTTAACGTAAGCTTTTGTATCATTTTCATACTTTAGAGCAGGTTTTCCCAACTGAGTCCCTCGCTCCCTTAGGGGCCACGACCCTTAGGAGAAGAAGCCTTTGTTAGGCAGCCCTGCTGTATATTAAAAAAAAAGCTTCGAATTTTGTTGAGTTTTCTGAAATTGAAATTCAATCACAATGCTTTTTTTCTACAGTATAATATGTTACTGCAACGGTAAAACTGTTTGAAAGCAGTTTAAATAAAGCGAAAACTTTTTTGTCTTCATTTTCTAAAAGTAGTTCGAATAAAGTAAAGACATTTTTTTGCCTACATTAAAAGAAACTGTTCAAAAAAACTCTTCACTTTATTTGAATTGCTTTTTAACAAATGTTGACAGATTGAAATACATAAAAACCAAAACTAGATATTTTTATTGATGAGCAAGAGGCCTCTGCTGCTAAAAGTTTCTAAACAAGAACCATAAAAAGTTGGAAACAACTGCTTTACTGTAAGACCAGACATGATCCATCGATTATATTCATTTTTAAGAAACTTGCAGTAAACGGCTGTCAAAGTAGGATATGTGTGAAACATTGGTGTTTATACGCAGTGAATAAAATAAATTTTATTACTAGATTGCTATTGTGTTCCTTTCTAAGATCGTATGATGGGTATATTTCTTATTCTTTCGCTCAACATAAACGATTAATCGAGTTGAAACAATATTAAAAACTTGATATCCCTCTCTATTTTTGACAATGACAAATCTTGACAATTTGACATCACAATTTTGTGCATGGTTATGATACGTCATGCACTCACTATGGGAATGGATACGGATTTACGTGGCCTTCACTAAAAACGTAAATCCAAGACGAAAGATCATGATAGACTGCTGCACAGACGTCAGGTCTGGTTATAAGTCTACTTGACTGAACGAATTTGAAAGAATTAGGCCCCGCGCCTTACAAAATTGTAAGGAAGTAGTTATCTACTTTTAAAAAGATACTTGCCCTTTATGACCCGACTATATCAACTCTTGAAATTTTAGCTACAGCCCTGTTTGCATACAGACGTTAAATTGTACTTGATAAACTAGTTTTACGGGATTGTTTGACTTAACTTTCTTTTATAAAAAAAGTAAGTTCTAATGAAGTTTTAATTGCTTAGTTATAGTTCAAATAAATTATCTGTAATTATTGGACTGTTGAGTAAAACCTTGAAAATTTTAATATTCAGTTAAAAAACTTGACTGGTTGTTGAAGATTATAGTCAAAATAGCTTTCGTGCTGCGTTTTACTTCTTTTAATAAACCAGCCTGTACTAAATTAGATTCTATTTTAACCACGCAGTAAACATGAGATAAAATTTAAAAATTGCCTGAGGCATTTTATATGAATTCGAACAATGTAGTAATCATGAGAGTGATTTTTTAAATAAAAGTTTTTAATTTTTAAATTATTGTTTAAAAAATGGTTGTTAAAACTTCTTTTCAATATATTTTTTTCAAACTAACTATCCTCAACTGCATTGCTTTATCAAACAATACTATTTAGACGATATGTAATCGAGTTGCATAAATCGCCTAAGGCAGTGTGGTTCTCAATCTTTTTGCAAGCACGCACCGTCTAGAAATTTTTTTTTACATCGCGTACCACTAAGTTGATTGAAAAAAATAACTAAGTTTATTGAAAAAAAATTATTTAGATTTACTTAAATAAATATGATAATAGGATTTCAGCTGTGTGATAGCTATATTTGCTTTTCTCGCACAAGTTGCTTTATGCGCAGACCCATCGCACTGACTGCATGTCGGATTCATGGAAAGGCGATGTAAAGCGATTTTCGCTTTTATTTTTGATAATCATCATTGCAGAGAAGCACTGCTCACACTTCCATGTCATGGAGAATGCATGGTGGCAATTGAGGAATAATTGTTTGAGTCGGAGTTGGAAATTAGAAACTATTGTTTAGCCAAATGTTGATGGCAGAGCATTCTTTATGCTTGATTTAAGCTGCTTCATCACATTGAATATCAATTTTCTCTGGTTCTGCTGTTCCTTTAAGTAGGTCAGATGATGAATAGGAATAGATTAAAAGTATAGGAATAACTATCTATGCTTGATACATAATGCATAAACACTGTTTTAAACAGTTTTAGATGGCAGCCAATTTCTTAAAGTAACTTTTCGTTGGGTTGTTTTTACAATGAGGAAAGATGTGTGAATATTCGATACTGTTTGGCTTCTTTGTTCTTTGGCCATACGTCTAGCTTTCGTACAGAAGCTTGCAATGATAGAAACAAAATAAGCAATAAAGTCGTTTGACTTTGAAAGACAAATTCTTAAGTTCAGAGTATCAAAGTATCCAATAAGCAGCTTTTTACAAAAAATTCAGATTTATCAAATAATGCTTTTTTGAGTGTAAAATTCGAGCAATTCTTTTAAATTCAAAAATTCTCCTTACCATATTTCCTTGTGACAGCCAACGTAGATTTGTATAGAAAAAGAGATCTTTGTTTTTCAAAATATTCAGTACATCATTGTACATTCAAACACAAACAATGGAAATGCAGCAATTTTATGACAGACACAATGTATCAGATTAACTTGCGCTTGCGCTTTGAAAACGGCTAAAAAATTTGGGCCAAATGCTTAGGCTATTTTTCCAAAAATTTCAACGCCGAAGATTCTGATTATTGCGACAATGTTATAATTTATGAAAAAAAATTTTTGGTTCAAATGCATTTACTACAATAACACCAATGAATATCTAACTTTAATTTAATCCGAGTTGGAATCTAAAAACTATTCGCGTACCACAGGTTGAGAACCACTAGCCTAAGGCGTAACATAGAAATTTTAGATAAGTTTCGTAATTATTCGACATTATTAGATAAAAATTTTTTGTTACTTACCTTTGACTGGTATTTGAAACTTATCTAATAAGTAATTTATTCATTTGGTTCTCAACCAGTGATGGCTTTACAAAAGGGAGGACCAATTTTTAGTGCACTAAGTTTTTTTGTCCCAAAATAAAATTATCTCAAGGTCTTCACTTTCAATTAATGTCCAAAGTCTTAATTTCATTCCTAAAATTATAGTGATCTCTAAAAAAAAGTCTTTACTTTTGTTTGATGTCTAAAGTCTTCATTTTCGTCCCAAAATTATAGTGATCTCTAAAAAAAAAACGGTCCTCACTATCAATCGAGAACATTATCCCTACTTTTGTCCGAAAGTTCAGGTGCAGACATGATAGGCTACCGTCATGGTAATACTATGAAGAAATAGAGCAATATTTTGCTTAAAGGGGCACTTTTTAAGGTTTTTTAAGGGGCTTCCGCGGCCGCTCCGTTTGCACCATACTAAAGCCATCACGGGTCTCAACTACATCGCTCTTTTTAACAATTGCAGACTTGAGGTAAGTTATAATTTAGTGATAAAGTCAAAATTTGCAAAACTCTTTTTGCAAATTTTAGTTCAATGCTTAAACGACTTTTTCCATTTTTTCGATTTATGATTTAGTAGCTTTATTTGAAATATTTTCAACTAATGGTCTTCATGCTAATGGGCGGAGTTACTGGATTTTTTACACTTAGCAAAAACGTTTCATACTATTTATTATAATATTTTGCTTTGAAAGCATTGTCACTAGGCATCGTCACTAGGTTTTCAAATCCTTATTTGAATAGACAAAGGTCTTTGTTTATTAGGCTACTTATATTTGGTTGAAAGTACAAACACCACTGTTTCCTTTATTGTAAGGTAGACCTAGAACAGGGGTTTCCAAGCTTTTCTTATCACGACCCCATTCAGAACTTTCAATTGTTCCGTGCGACACCAAGTCAATATGTATGTATGCATGTATGTGGTATTTTGCCTGACTATGAATACATGCACGCATGCAAGGATGTATGCATGCCTATAATCTATCAACAACTTAGGCTACGTAATATTCAAAAAATAAATCACTTTTATAAGTGCATTATTGCATTTAGAAATTAATAAACTGATAAACATAAAATGTTAATAAACCAAACGCTAATATACAGTCACCCTGGGACATCTTATAATTATTTATTACATCAACTATTGATCAACTTAATCAGCATAAAAATACTTACATAATTCTTACAATAAAACTTTTAACTAAATTCCCACTCCGCGGTCGCTCATAAGAAACCACACAGATCGCTAATACATTAAGCTTGGCTATTACGTGCCTCTCGCTCACAATATATTAGGCCTATTACAACAGAGGCAAAGCCAAAAAAATTTGCATACATATTGTATATCTACATAAATTACATACATAAATCGTATACAGGTCTATGAGGAATATATATTTATGTTTGAATACTTAAAATTGCAAAATAGACACACCGATATAGATCTAAACTTCTAACTTACATGCGATGTTGATTGAAAATCAATGTACAAATCTCTCTCTACAGTGTCATAGAAGTATAGATCTACTTATTTATATCATATCGCTGTATGCATAATCTGAAATTTTTATTATTCTTACAATTTCAATAACATGTATAAGATAATGTACAAACAAAAACCATTACTAATACATCACAAAAACTGATCACACTAACGAGAGGAGCCTGTTAATCGAAAGCCTAAAAGTCAACTGATAATGATCAGCAAAGCTATATTGCAGCAGCGTGGGCCAAATAACTGAAAAAATATTTTACGAGTAGAACTTACCACTAATGAAACGTGTTAAGTCTCGACCCCACAAGTACTGATTTAGTTATATAGAGGGTAATAATATAAAATAAATAAGGCTACCTTGGCAATTATACTGTACCTGTAATCAAACGCATACATTTTAATCATATCTTTTTTTTTCAGTGACGGTACCAATAAGTATAGCTACTGTACAAATTATTAAATTTAACACAATCTCGCTTGGATATTTTGTACACACTTTTCCTGACGATACCTCAACGACCTTACCGACCCCATGACATGTTGGTGACCCTAGATATTGACCATTCCGACTCCAATCGGGTTCCCAATCCCTGGTTTGGAAACCCCTGAACTAGAACTCTAAAGTTTTGCTTAGAGCACCCATTAAATGATCTGTTTTGTATGTAGTTGGCAAATATTGTTGTCCGGTTAAAAAATTTCGGATCTTTTGTAGAAAGCCCCCGCCACTAATGCAAAAATGTGAGACTTGAGAAAAACACCCCCGCCACGTTTTAAGTACTGCACGGTGGCGGGAGCTTTCTACAAAAGATCCCGAATTTCTTTTTTTGGTTTTTCAGTTATTTATACTGTAAAATAATATTATTGTAAATTGCTTGTTAAAACAAGCAGGGGCCGTAAAGTACCTTTTTCAAAGCACGATAACATGACTGGGGTAGTAGGCCTTGTTGAACCGAGATTTTGTCGACTGCGGAGCCATCGATTCGAAGGTTGTAAGCTAACCCGTTGATAGCAAAAATCCGAGCTTTAAACACTTTTTATGCATTACATTTTAAGCAGCAGTGGATTTTAACTGGAACGCCCATAACCACTCATTTTTTACGACCGATAAGCTTTGAATCTTTAGGATAAGGTGTTTTTGATGCAGCTAATTAAAACAAAACCACTCTGTATGTGTTTCCACCATAGTCGTGCGAAGCGAGGGACAGAGGGGACTATTGTCCTCTCAGGATAAAAAGCATTCAGACAGAATCAGATTTTTTCGGGCATAAAGTATGCACTTTTTGGACAGGAGGAAGCTACTGCATGCTATTTTTTTGGGCAGAGCTATTCTACAATTCAGATCAATCTGGATCAGTGCGCAAAAGCAACTAACATTTAATGAGAAGACCTCTTTTTAGTTTCATTTATTTCGAAAAAACTACTTTATTTTATGTTCAAATTTACCGTTTCTATTTCATTTACAACCAAAAAAAAAACAGGTGGAGGCAAAAAAGGTCTTTACATTAAATCTTTCTGATATTTTGGCCTCTTAATGGAATGATCCGGAATCTTGATGTCGGCAGTTGTCGAAAAAAATTCGGGCAAAATTCTTTTGCTCTTCCCGAATGTTTGTTCCGGTGCGGCTGTGGTTTCAACTATTAAACTCATATTTACAGTTATGCTCCAGCGGACATCTTATCGAGGTAGGCTAGCAGCTTGCTTTTTTGATCTAGGACCCAGCAACATCAAATGTTGAAAAACAATCTTAAACACATCAGTGGTTTGATGACAAAAGCAATTGATAGGCTGCATGTAAAAAAATAAAAACAAAACAAAGTTAGTACAAAGACTTAGTCTGCTATAGCATTGACAGTACAACCGGTTAGAAAGCAATGTGTTTTGTTCTCTAGAGAATCAGTTAGCCTAATCAGGCCAATCTCTTTAAATAAAAAAAAAATTGCCTTTATAACATCGTCGTATTTTTGTTGATTTTACTTAAAAAAAAACTTGAACATAGAACAAAATCTGACATCAAGCGTTTCACTCAAGTTTTAGTAACTGCTTTTTGCTGTAACAGGGTTAAACCAAAAAATATATGCAACTTTTTAATTTTTATATCTCTAAATAGGTCTACTTGGTAACCTAATGATCTTCTTTTATTTTGTAGTTACATTCCAATAACTTTATTGCTTTACTGACAACAGGTCGTAAATTTTCAACCTTTTAAAATGCACTTCAATTATTATCTAACACTATCCTTGTTTCTGCAAAATTCCCGTCGTTTGTTTGCAACCATACGACGTTTTTCTGCGCATAAGGAAGATATGCAGTTGATACAATTGTTTATTCTTGCCGATGGAAATAATTTTCTGACTTGCAAAATAAGTTTAACAAATTGGTGCTTCTCCAACGTGCGATCTCTTGAGTGCATGAGATCGCACGTTAGTGAAGCACCAACAAATTTTTCTTTTCTTTTGATTATTAACTCTGGTATGAAAGTGACACAACTAAACTTACTAATTCAAGCAAAAAGAATTCAATTTTTTTATTTTTCCGAAATAGCCACAACAAAATGACGCGGCGGAGAATGATCGACTCTCTTTTAAATTGCGAACTTAAATTGGAAGTTTTTTTTCGAAAGACAACCGTTGAAGTGAAATTACAATTTTGACAAGAAAACACTTTAAATACAAAATAGCCAATTTAATTCGAGAAAACATAGCCTGAATTAAAATAGGATTTGCTTTAAATTCACTTAAAGATCAAATCATTTTCAAATTTAAAAGACTTCGACAAATTTTCTTCTTTAATAAGTAGCGTAATTTGACTGATAGCGCCTCGAGCACGATTTTCTTTAAACTTATAGCAAATCCAAACTAAAAACCTTAATCAGATTTACATGCGTGGTAGTTTATTATTGCCTATGTATTTATTATAATTTGTGCAAAACTATTTACTTTGATCTCTTCGTGGGCTGATTTTTCGATCGCAAACCTGACCATAATTTAATTATCCACCTGATATACTTAAAGTTGATTTGGATTATTTCGTCATTAATCTCCTTTTTGATGCATTGCGTTGAAACCGTCGAAAATCATTGCCAAGTCAAGACTTTTGTGATTTGGCCTTATAACTCTAACTTTGTAAAAATAAAAGAGCAGAAAGTCTATAAATGCCAATGGAATTTCCCAAAGGCAATGTTATCGATTGCAACGCAATAGTTAATTTACGGCCAATCGTAGACATAGAATTGACATAAACATCAGTTTACTTTGCCATCAAACAACATAACAAAATACAAAATAAAAAATAAAAACCAAAAAAATACAAGTACATGATAAACAAAATAATATTTAAATATATTATTTAACCACGGGGAAGCTGCGAATGGACCTCCTCAGAGCAAGAAGCCACCCTTTAAACTTAAAATCAGAAACACAGAAGACCAATGCGGCAACATTCAGAAGTTACAGGAGAATTAGAACTAGAATTGAGTGGAGAATTAAGAATTTATTGGATTATAAGACTGTAACAAAAACAATTTTAATTTGGTCGTGAAAGAAGTTTTTGAAAATTTTTGAGTTGTTTGTGGAATGGAGTTTCATATCTTAACGTCTTGATACTTAATACTTCTTTGCATTCTGTTAGTACCATATAAGGGTTAGTACAAATTATTCGGGTTTACTGAAGTTCTTGTTGAACGGTTGGACAGATCACAAAATTTTTCAAAATATTCGAAGAAGGAAAGAGGAACCTTACTATTAATGCAGTCATGGATCAGTTTAACAGTTTCAAATTTATTTAAATCAAAAAATTTTTGTATTTTCAGTTTTGCATAGAATTGAGTTGTACTCTCTAAAAAATGCACTTCGCCTATCACTTTCACCGTTTTATTTTGAATAGAAGCAAGTCTATGCAAGTAGATGGGAAACGTGGAACCCCACGCCACCAGTCCGTAAAGTAAATGAGGATGAACAAGTGAATAATGTAATTAGAGAAGAGCATTTGGGGTAAAAATGCTTTAATTTATACAGGATCCAACGACCCTGGAAAGCTTATTGGGTACAACATTTAGATGAAATTAAAAGTTTAATTTTGAGTCAATAAATACACCTAAGTATCTAACGTGGTTTTTTAAAAATAATTGGTGAGTTGTTAAGCATTGCGGAGAAATCCATTATATTTTAATTTGATTTTTGGTGAAATTATTATGACATGACATTTTTGAGGCATATACACGTATGGTTAATTTGTTTTAATTAAACCAATTACACAGTAGAGACACTTCTTTATTTAGTTTTTTTTGAAAAATTATGGGGTTTGAGTGAGAGAACAGAAGACAAGTATCGTCAGCAAATATTCGTGGAACCCTCTGGACAGCATTAGGAAGGTCGTTTATGTAAAATAAAAATAGCAATGAGCCGAGTGTTGATCCTTGCGGTATCCCATCCATTTAATTAAATCGTAGAGTGAGTATTATTTAAGGATACAAATTAATGTCTAAGCAAATAAGAATATAGTAATTTATTGACTGGACCACGAAGTTCATAATGGTCTAACTTCCTAAGAAGAGTTTTATGACAAACAGTGTCAAACGCTTTTTTTTAAATCTAAAAAAAAGATAGCTGCAAACTGATTTCTATAAATATTATCACTTGTAGAGGTTACTGTGTTACGAGTAGCATGAATAGGTATCATTTAAACACTGAATAGGTATCACAAGCTTGTGAGCAACAAAATGCTGGGGGCCAGTTTCCGTCTGGGCACCTCCTTGTGGGGTTTCGCTGGGAGGTCCTGGATCTATTACAATGTCTTGGTTAGACTCTTACCTCGTCATGTGATGCCCTATGCGAATTACACTTACGAAACTTCCCCTGCTGGCAGTGATTACAAGAAACTTTAAATAACAGTCATATCACTTATAAAAAGGAAAATACTATTTACTTATTTTTAATTTTATCTCTATATTTATACCACACTGCAGTATTTTGTATTACGAAAGCAAGTCATGGTAATTACGTAACGCATTATGATAAATAGTGAATATAATTGTGATATAGAACCAGGGCTGCGAACTCGAAGAACTCGGTAATTTTGGCCGAACTCGAACTCGAAAAATAGAAATTTCTGAACTCGAACTTGAAAAAAGTTTGTGATGTTTGAGTTCATTTAATGAGTAAATTTAACTATAATATTTCTCAGCGTTGGTGCCAAATTATAATTTGCTATCCTCTTTTATTTTGTTTAATAATAGATTAAAATTGGTAACATTGATGACAAAGCATTTTTAACATGTGCTCAGTTTTTCACGGTTGAATTATTCTCTTAACTCTATTCCGACTGTATTTTTTCAACTCTATTTTGTGAACTCGAACTCGAAAAATTGAAATTCAAAGAACTCGAACTCGATTAAAAATGCTTCGAGTTCGCAGCCCTGTATAGAACAGCTTGAGATAAAAAAAACCTATTAATCTGAAACCATTTATCCGTTTCACTATAACAAAGTCTTCAAAAACTGTTGGTAATTTCTAGGGTATGAACTCAAAAATTATTTATCAAGTATTATAGGTATTGTATAGAGAAAATTGGTAATGACTTATCATGGAATAATTTAAAGACATCAATTCACAATACAGTGATGACATTCACCTGCAAAACAGTCCAAAATTGCTTTACGGCAAAAAATTAAAAATGTATTATCAAAATGAACATTTTGACATAGTCATAAGCAGTAAAAAAAAACAAGCTGCCGGTAATATACATACGCTAATTATTTAAAAAAAAATTCAGTTCATTCTTCGATGTTTCTTCTTCGTTTTATCGGCGTCGTTATTTTCTTCTGGAGTGGCAGTGTTAAGAACGAGAGCGGCCTGATTCCTGTGAGACGACAATGACTGAGTGTAACGACTCACGGTAGACACGCCGTCGACAAACTTGGTTCGAAAAAGGACGTTCGCATTGTTGAACATGCCGTCCTTCAGTGAAACGACAATGAACTGCAATGGCAATTTGAAGTTTCAAAAAATCTCAGTCATTAAAGAACAAAACTATGATGAAGTACAGCGATGTTCGGGCGTTAACTCGTACTTGAGAATGCTTGAAATGCTCCCGTAACATCCCGCCGATGTTCTGAGTGTGTGACAGATCGAGTGCGGCATCGACTTCATCCAGGATGTAGATGGGAGCTGGCTTGAGGAGGAGCATGGCTAAAATGAGAGAGAGCGCCACCAACGATCTATACCAGAATAAAGGAGTGAAGGTAATCGAAAAAAAAATCAAGTTTATCATCAAAAATCTCTAGTTTGCCAAAAATACTACACAATTTGCATTGTGCAGCATATACAGTATTCCATGGTTGGAGCAGTTTAACGTTTATTTAAAGGATATTTTTTTGCCTTCATGGGTGAATAAATGATTTGTCGAATTAATCATGATTTTATGTTTGCCATGTTTACCGCATAATGCGCACTTGCCACAAGAAAAAGAACTGCCATTCTATAAACAATGATTATTGCCAAAAAGCATAAAGTAATTCAATCCATGACTAACATTCGGCCCTTAAAATGTTTGAACTGAGAAAAAGCAAAGTTTGTCACGGCAATTTCTCTAATCAACTCGAGAAAATATTAACAAAGCATTAATAATTATTGATTGCACGATACACAGTATCTCTTCCAAAAACGCAAAAAAAAATCAAAGTACTCAGAAAACACCATACCTTTGACCTCCACTTAACTCATTCAAGTTTTTCTTCCAAACATCACCGAAACCAACTTGAAACTCGAGTCCAGCAAGCACACTGCTGCCCTCGGGCGGGGCAAGCTTGGCAGTTGCACCAGGAAGAAGTGACGAAAAGATGGCGCCGAAGTTTTTATTCACCTACATATTAGTATAGCTTGGAGGCGTTTGGAGATATCAACCGCAATACGTCCATCAAATAAAGTACTGACCTGGATGTAAGCTTTAGTCACTGCTTCGTTTTTCATTTGATCCAATTCTTCAATCGTTTTTTGAATTTTCGCTTTGTCGTTCTCCACAATTTTTTTTTTCTTCACCAATTCATTGTACTAAATAAGTCAAAAGAACATGTCGAAAGTAATCGAAATAAACATCTCCCTTCGAGTTAAAGCTTTTACGTTGCACGAGGCCACATTACAAAAAATTTCATGCGAAGACCTCACGAGTGTAACTCTTACCCTTTCTTCCGCTTTGCCCAAAAGACTCATCGCGCGCATGTTCACCGAC
Organism: Diplosoma virens; assembly: GCA_963680785.1. Lineage (NCBI taxonomy): Eukaryota > Metazoa > Chordata > Ascidiacea > Aplousobranchia > Didemnidae > Diplosoma > Diplosoma virens. The sequence goes on along the minus strand of OY796880.1, from coordinate 24,530,292 downwards.
TGACTAAGCCGTTCCTGTGTTTCTTTCAACTTCTCGAGTCGTCGAGAAACTTCCTTGGGCGGGTTCGCTTTGAAATCGTAGGGAGAACCCGAGGTACCAAAGAGCGATTTTTCAGTTTCGATCCAATCGTGTTCTTGCTGTAGCGCTGCCACCTAACGACAATTTTAAGATGTGATAACGCTCGAAAAAAGTAACAGGTACCGAGTCAATGTCAAGAAATCGAAAAACACACTTCTTGCAAAACTTGTGAGGTACGAACTGCTGCTGACGCCTTAACAGCTTTTGCTTATGTTTCTTAATGTATCTTAATGATCATGGAGAGAACCATAAGCGCTCGGTTGCTGGCCATTTTGTTTTTGTTTTAAAAGTCGTCGTGGTAGGCGGCTAGATTATATACAGAGGCAGGAAAGTGGCAGTCAACATTTCTCAGGTTAACGACCAGCGACAAGCTGCTCAATTATTAGTTTCTTTCAATTATTTCTTTCAACTACGGCATTCGTTTCTTTCAATCATCAAAATTTTTGTGGGTTTGTACTTGTTCAGGATGCGGCTAGCTGATCCAAAGATATTTTTCAGCTCTATTGGAGAGAAGTTGAACTAATTTGACGTAACATTCAACTCGTCGGAGTCGATCCCGAAACCGTTGCAAAGTAACGAATGGGTTTTCTTAAAAGTCAAACTTGAGCCTTTTCATCAACAATAAGACTAACAGCAATTATGGTGCCTTTGTTGCAATAAGGCGAGAGAGCGAAGCAGGAAATATAAAGTTATCTACATCACAAAAACCAGGACAACGCAAACAAACAACCTAACACCACGAGGACGGACTCACTCTCTGCGACGCGTCTTTGGATTCGCGCGCGTGCTTCGCAATCAATTCTTCTTGTTCTGCGATGCTCTTAGCGCACTCCTGAATTCCGCGACAAACCGAATCCTTCTCTTTCTTCTTGTTGCTTATTTCGCGATTCGTGCTTTGCACGTGATCTCGGTGACGTTTTAACTTTTCTTTTGTTGAACTGACAATATCCTAGAGTGAAAGAAAAACTATAAATATTTCGTAAATTTGGCAAACAATTTAAACAAAACGGCCGAAATATTATTCGATTAAACTAAAGATTCGAATTTGCTTTGTTTTGTTCAGGTTGGCAAAGGCAGGATTGCCAGATTGGCTTTATTGACGCCAAATTTGCAAAATTTTGCTTTTTTTTTTTTAGTGTGATTGAAATCAAAAATTTAGTTTCAATTCTTAATGGCCTTTTTTCAATTAGTTTCAATTCTTTTTTGATTTTTTTAAGCACAATGTCAAATCATTTAACCAAATTAAGCAAAACGCAGAAAAAAGCAGTCTAAAGTTCTAAAATTTGGAGTTGTTTGCAAATTTGAACCCATAAAATCCAACTGCCGAATGCAAACTAGCCATAATTTTGGGACAAAAACTGAAAAATCAAAGACAGATTTAAAGTGAAGACTTTTTTTTGGAAACACTTTGAAAAAATTAAATTTTGTTTGGCTTAATTTTGGCTACTTTTTCACCTTAATTGGCTTATTTTCAAATTTTACATCTGGCAACCCTGGGCAAAGGTTACGCGACCTTTTCTCTCGGAACTGGCGGCTTGAAGAAAATAGGCAGAAATCACCTCAGCTGACTGCAGCGTTTTTTTCAAGGTTTCAAAGACATCTTGGGCGTCCGCTAGCGATTTTTCCGCTTCGGCAATTTGTCCTTCGTACTGCTTCACGTCTTCGTTTAAACTCTCAATGTCCGACTTTAGAGTGTTGACTTCCTGCGACAAAAATAAACAAGGCACAGTAAATGTTTGCCAAGTTTAGCGGTTTCAAATTTTTCAATCTATGGCCCAAATTATAACTTAATAACGGACTGTGCCCCCCGATTCACTACATAGAACGCAATGACACAATAGCTTTTAATAGAAATAGGATGCCAAAAAAAGTTTTTAAAGTCTAAACCTGGTTCTTGTTTAATTTTTCCAAAGAAAACCATGGTTCCAGTGAGAAATCGCTCGCTAGGTAAATGTTTAAACTTGCTTTATTCTTCACTAAAAACATCTTCGTTGCTCTCGATTCGGAGGCCACTTATTTAATCTCAAACACTACGAAGCCTAAGCAGGAAAGTTTATGGTGATGGTGGTGGTTTTACCCGACCCATTCCTAGGGATTGGGCCGCGGATCAATTCCGCGGAATCCCAATAGTCGGGCGACTCCCCACGGACGGGACCAGAGGTCCAGAAGAGAAGGGGTGTGGCCGAAAATGGCCCGACGCAGAGGGTCTAGTACAGGGCAGTCGAGCACGAGATGTGAGAGATCCTGTGGTTCAGAACCACAGTTGCTGCATGAAGGAGTCTCGGCTCGACCAACCCTGTGGAGATAAGAGTTGAGGAGAGTGCTGTGCCCGTTGCAGCATAAACGGGAGAGAGCACAGCGAGCGGAGCGAGGGAGAGTAAGCTCCTCGGGAGATACTGTAGGGATTTGGTGTTGGAAGAAACCAGATTGGACACTGCGTCTCCAACTGGTGTAGAGGGATAGTCGTTGGGAGGAGATAAGGGGTGTGAGGGATATTGATATATTGGAGGGGTCGAGAGAGGCACCGGCTTTAGCTAGAGAGTCAGCTAAGTCGTTACCTGGGAGGGAAGAGTGACCAGGTATCCATTGTAGATGGACAACCTTGGATTGAGATAGAGAGTTAAGAGATTGGGTATTGGATAGGGATTTTGGGGTTAAATATGGTAGGGGGGTAGAGAGAGTTGATAGGACAGATAAAGAGTCGGAAAAGAAGGTGATAGAGTCGAAATTAGTGAGAGATACACCACTCAAGAGCATGTAGGAGAGCGAAGGTTTCAGCACTATAACTGGTAGCCCAGAGACCAGTCGAGAAGGAAAGCGAGGTAGCAGTGACACACTTTGTACACTTGATGTGTATCCCTGCACCACCCTGTCCCAGCCCGCCAGGCACCGAACCGTCAGTCCAGGCAGAGATATCGCTGTGAGATAGAGTGGAAAGATGGGAGGTAGCTGCAGTGTTGCGAAGGGAGGGGGTCTTTGCGAGAGCATGGGAATGAGAGGTGGAGTGAGATTGTGTAATTAGATCGGGCAGACCAGGGGGGTTTAGGAGGGCAGAGGATTAGTGGTTCACGGGTGAGATGTAGGTTAGGGGTAAGGTTATGTGATCTGGAGAAGGATCTCCATGAGCTCTTTTTGAGACGTGTACGGGGGTTAGAGTTCGCAAGAGAGGCTATGGGAAAGGTGGGAGGTAGACGGAGGGCTCGTTCAAAGAAGGAAAGGGATTGGTGAGTGAGGGTGACTCGTAGTGGAGGTAGAAGTGCTTCTATATGAAGTAGAGGAATGGGAGTGGACGATAGACAACCTGTGATTACTCGACAAGAAGATCTATGCATCCTCTCCACGGAGGTGATGTGAGTAGGAAATGAGAAGGGAAACCAGCCTGGAGAAGCATAGGTGAGGATGGGGCGGATGAAGGGTTTGTATAGGGTACATAAGGATTCTTTTGATGGACCCCAGGAGGCAGAGGCAATGGAGCGAAAAGCACGGAATCGGCTGAGAAACTTTTTCCGTAAGGATAAGACGTGATATTTGAAAGAGAGAGTGCGGTCGAAGGTTACACCGAGAAAGGTTGGACGAGGGTTGAATTTGAGAGGAGTGTTAAAAATGTGCAGAGAGGGTTGTATACGTGATTGGTAGGGGTCTAAGCTGAAGAAGGATGTTTCACATTTGAAGGGGTTGAGAGGAAGGCGCCATTTTGAGGACCATTCCACCAGTCTGTTGAGGGCAGCTTGTACCACAGCGGTTGCACACTCAACACTCGGGGAGGAGGCCCAGATGGCCAGGTCATCTGCATAGAGAGAGGTCTTAACAGATGCAGGAAGGAAAGTGGGAAGGTCATTGATGTATAAAGAGAAGAGAACTGGTCCTAGAACCGAACCTTGGGAACTCCTCTTCGGAGACGGAAAGGACGACTGTATGAATTACAGATACGGACTTTCGAACGGCGATCTGAGAGGTAGGATCGTATCTATTCGACAAAGCAAAGAGGAAGATCTAATGATAGGAGTTTAGAGAAGGGCAGAGTGCCAAACTGAGTCAAAAGCTTTCGCAAAATCCACAGTGGCAAGAACTGTACGTGCGCCCGGCTTAGATGGTGGAAGGAATCTGCGATTGACTGTGAGAGAAGGAGAACCTGGTCTACAGTCGATCTACCAGGTCTAAAACCAGCTTGCACGGGTGAGAGAATGTCTTGTTGTTCTAGAAAATAGGTTAGTTGTCCTAAAACCATTCTTTTGAAGAGTTTGGAGGTACATGAAGTGAGAGAAATGGGTCTATATGAAGAAGGTGAGTCAGAGGGTTTTCCGGGTTTGAGAATGGGGATGATTGTTGATTGTTTCCAAGCAGACGGGAAGGTGTGTGTTGACCAAGAAAGGTTGAAGATGTATAGAAGAAAATTTAACGCAGATTGTGGTAGGTGGGATAGAAGAGGGTAGGTAATTTGATCAGGGCCTGAGGAGGTTGAGGTTGAGAGTTGAGAGATAGCTGTAGAGAGTACAATTGAGGAGAATGATGAACAGAAAGTGGAATGCAGGGTGTTGCAGTGTGCAGTTCTGATTTGCTTCATTTGGGCTTTCTCGGTGCTTCGAAAAGGTTTTGGGGTTTGGGTAGAGAAATGGGACTGAAGGTGTGAGGAGAGATGGTTGGCACAATCTACAGGGGTATGGCAATTTGAGAAATTGGGAAGGTCAGAAGTAGTTGGGGAGGGGGAACCAGAGATGGAGCGAAGTAGAGAAAAGACTTCGCTGGGACGGGTTTTAGGAGAAAGGCTAGAGCAAGTATTCTGCCATGACTTGGCTTTAGCCTTATTAATCACAGTGGAGGTATATCTGGAAGTAGCGATATAGTGCTGGCGGTCTTCTTCGGAACAGTGTGCCTTCGCAAATGCCTTTCGGCGTTTTGCGACGGCATTTGCGACTTCAGGAGACCACCAGGCTTTAGCAGGACGGTTGATGCTGCCGAAAGGAATGGCAGAAGTGGCAGGATCATTGAGGAGTTTGGTAAAGGTGTGGGTGGCTTCAGAAAGAGAGAGTGTTATAAAGTTAGAGGGAGTAGGGCAGTGGATATCAATATAAGTAAGGTATTCATCCCAGCGAGCTTTATTATAGTTAAATGAGGGGGGGCGGTGGAAAGAGTTAATTATAGGGGAAGTGGGAATAGTGATGGAGATAGGAAGATGATCTGAGCCGAGGTCCGGAAGGGTCTGCCACGTGCATTTAGAGGCTATTCGGGTAGGAACTAGGGAAAGATCAGGGGAAGAGCGGTTTCCAGTGGCACGGTGTAGTAGGGTGTGGTGTTCGGGGTTATTAAGAGGTAAAAGATCAGAAAAGAGGATCCAATCAAACAGATCTTTGCCTGAATGGTCTTCTGGTGAGTGGGAGTCCCAGGATGAATGGTGGCTGTTAAAGTCGCCAAAGATGTATGTGGTAGGAGGTGATGGTAGGAGAAAGGGTGAGAAGGATTTTGGGCGAGAGTCGGAGGAAGAGGAGCGGATAGGAGGGACATAGACGTTGAAAAGATGTATGGGGGCGGCTCCTTTTATTTTAACTGCGATAGCTAAATAATCGGAGCTGGGGTCGAGGGAGAGGGATTGTGTGGAGAGTGAAGTGTAAGATAGACCATTTTTGACAAGTATCAGAACACCGCCATTTTTGACAAGTATCAGAACACCTCCTCCTAGGTTTCCCGTAGAGTTGGTGGTTCCTCTCCTCGTCATAAAACGGTTCTTTTGGAGAGTTTTGTAGCCTGGTATACGGAAGGTGGAGTCAGAGGAGAGGTGTGACTTTTGTATGAAGATGAGATCGTACTGATTATGAGAGAGAAAGTGTAGGAGTTCAGTACGAAGCGGGCGAATCCCATTAGCATTCCACTGTAGGATTCGGAGGTTGTTTCGAGAGGGAGAGGAAGGATGAAATGAGGATTGTGTGAGAGGAGAGGTGGTTTGTTGGGTTTGAGGAGAAGGAATAGTCAAAGCTGAGGGGGGGTAAGTATAAATTAGTTGGGGGTGATTAGGAAGATAGGTGGGATTATTCGAGGTTGTTTTGGGGGAGGGTTTAGTTTTTGAAGATATGGTTTTGTGGTTGTTTGTGAGTGTAGGTGGGGGATTTGATGTGTGAGAGGATGGAGATACAGAAAAGAATGAGGATACGGGATTGGAGTGTGAGAGGGAGGGGGGGGTTGAGAAGAGGATGGGCACATTGGGCAAGTCCAAGAGTGTCCCGGGGAGATTTTGCGGAAGTCAGCGAGAGAAAGACCAGAGCAGGAGAGGTGTACCCAGAGAGAACAGCCGGTACATTGTATTGATCTGTTTCCCCAGGTGACTCTACGGGAGCAGACAAAGCAGGGGTCTATAGGGCCAGGGTTGGGGTGAATGTCACCGCTGATAAGAAGAAGCATAGAGATAAGAATCAGCGGTGAGGGGGATGAGTAATGAAGAGGTTTGGGGTGGAAGGAGGGACGAGGAAGAGATGTCCGAGAGAGAATAAAAGGGGTAGGGGGCGGTCAATTGGGTTTAAGAGTGCTGTCCACATGTGACCGCGGATTGGACAGCAGGGATAAAAAATGAGAAGAGTTGTCCAAGGGAGAATCGCCCGAGGATGAGACCCTCGGGGAATTGACAAGCCATTTCGACCCTCCCCAGTGCAGGGAAGGGGACTGCACCACCACGTTGAGGTGGCTTGTCGTTGGTGCAGAGGAAAGTTTATCGAAGCGGTGGTTGGTGGGTTGGTCGAACTTACTTCCTGCTTTGAAGCAGCCGCTTGCGCCGCCTTTTCCGCCACCGCGCGCATTCGAGTTAATTCGGTTTCCGCCTTCTTCAGCTCCCTCTCCCGCTCCGCTGGCGCGTCGGCGATCTTTCGCTCGAGCTCCTTGACGCGATCTTGCAGCGTCGACATCTTCACGTTGAATGTCGACAGCACTTCGGTGCAGTTACCTGCAGCGCGATGAACAAAGTAATCGATGGAAGGCGCGTCTACGTCTTTATTTGAAAGAATCCAGAATATGAAATAATTTGCTTTTATAAAAATGTTTTGAATGATGATGTTGATGAACAAAACAGTTTCTTAAAAGGATACTTTCCTATGAACTACTACCTTACCGTGGTGGGATAGTTTGCGTGTCTCGGTGACTGTAAAGCTGTGTTGGCCGGAAATTTTATCTTTCTTGTTAGAAATATCCATGCCAAAGAGGTTTACAGATAGAGACCAGACAAAATGTAGTTTACAAGATGGCAATTTCAAACCTGGGCAGACTATGCTCAAAAGCTGTGGCACATAAGCAGTCTAGGAGAAGGAAATCTTTTATATAAAAAACCTCCTCGCAGCAGGGTTACACTGCAAAATCATGATGTCAACCTAGAACGTTTTTTCATGCTGCCTCGGGTGTCCCGCAGATTAAAAAGCTTCGCGTTTAGGTACTTGGCAGAGGTATCTGTTCGAAAAGTTCTTTCCTAAGTGATTCAGCCTCGTCAAGGTTAGGGCATTGGTGCTTGGCTTTCAACCACTACAATTGGCTCATTTCTGCTTCCCGTCTGATCTCTATTGGGTGGAGCTCTTGCTTCATCTGGTAAGACTCATCTCTGGCTTCTCGGGAAAGTCAATTTTTCAGTTTACTCACAAACTGGATGATCAGATTGCTGCTTCTCGGAGGCGACATACACCCAAACCCTGAACCACAAATAGGTTTGGACAATTGTCTCAAACCTATCACTAAACATTAAACATCTATTTTATGTAACTACATAAAGCACTGGGTACATTTAAAATGCTTTTAAATCACAACAAAAAACTACAACTCATGGTACTGCACACTTCACAGCACTTTTAAACACAGAACACAAACGAACACAACATCACCAAAAAACCTTCTCAAAATCCTGCAACTTAATGCAAATGGCATCCACAACAAAACTGATGAAATGCAACTAGTCATTAAAAATACACAAGCAGATGTCATAACATTACAAGAGACAAAACTCAATCAATCCCACAAAACACCAAACATTCCTCACTTAACACCTATTAGAACAGATCGGACACACAAACAAGGAGGAGGCACCTAACTGATATTAAAAACAACATCAATTTTTCACAACTTAATACATCAAACACCTTTCCCATTGAACTGTAAATCATCAAAATTCACCTTTCCGCATCACAGCAATTACATACCGCAAACATGTACATTCCACCTAAACATTCTACCAAGCTATCACAAACAGAAGACTCAATCATAACTAGCACAGTTGCAACCATAACAAATCTTCCAAACACAATCATCACAGCAGATGTCAATGCTCACTTGTCATTATGGTACGCGCCGACAGAAGATTACAGAGGAGAACTGATTAAAGCCAATCATATCACACTAAACACGAACACTCCAACCAATGTATAATAATGTCTTTTATTAATAATTTAATAATGTCTACAAACAAAAGTTCTTCCAATCGACACCCATCTCAAACTTCGTGCTACTCAACTTAAACAACTGACTCAAATACAAACACACCCTTTACATGATCTTAATGCATACTCAGATCCACCCAGAAACATGAAAACCCACAAGTTTTCATAACAATGAGCACACTAACATCATGATCTCAGACATAACACTTGAGGAAAATAGAGAAAACCTCAAATACATTTATACTACCATCACGTCACAGTACCTCAGTTCTAAAAAAAACAAAGTTACAAACACCACACTCTATGACATTGATCAGAACAAACATTACCACGTCATATGAGTACAAAACTGGCACAGCTCAGAGCTAACAAATCACCACTCTTGCAAAGTTACCTGCATACAGTGAACCCTGATACTTACATGCCATAATGCCCACTATGCTTGACACACACACATGACACTAATCACCTCTTTAACTGTAGTCAAGTACCAACACAATAACACCACAAGTTTGTGGAAAAAGCCTTTAGAAGCAGTAGAGGCAATCCAAGAGTCGGAATCTAGATGGGCTTTTCTGAGGAGTTAAGATGGCTACTCCAAGATATCCTTGGAGGAGGGGCAACAACAACAAAAATTTACAACAAAAGTTAAAATGGAATCTAAATATTCCGTTTACTGTTAAAACGTGTTTACGTAGACTTTCTATGAGCGCTCTACCTTTGATTGCTTTCAAATTGTCGATCTCTTGCAGCAGTTGGCCATGAGAACTCGCACCTAACTTCTGCTTCAACATTTTTATTTCGTTCTCCTTGACATTGATTTGATCTTTTAACTCGACGTAATGACTAGCAATGCCTGAGATTTTCGTCAATTCCTTTTCCACATTCTCAAACTCCGTCTTGAAAAAAAAAGTTAAAAAAAACCCCAGGACAAGTAACATAAAAGGACTTACTTCGGCTTCCTTCAGTTTCTTTAAGGAGGACTTAGCTTGATGCAATTCGGCTAGAACAGGGGCGACCCGGGGGCGAGCGCCGCCGGTCAAAGTTCCCGAAGGATCGAACACCTCCCCAGCGAGCGTCACGGTTCGAGCCAGGATCTTCGCGTCGAACGCAACCTGAATCGAGAAATGACGTCAGATTTGTTGAAAAAAGCGAAAGCTATAGTTCAGGGTTAGGCAAAATTTTTATGTTGCGGGCTAATTTTTTCTAAATTTTGACAGACGGGCTAGAATGGCACAAACAACGCACGTAATTTTAATAAATTCCAGATAAAAGCAATGCTATCAAATGACGTAATAAGTAAGACGAATTGTTTGGCGCGCCGGATTAATAAGTGGAAATGGGTCTCGGTTTGGGAAACTTGATATAGTTGATTCACTTTGTTGGCGTCCGACATGTCCTTGCAAACAATGGTATTCCCGAAGACGTATTCAAGAGCGTTTTGAATTTCTTTTTCGCCGCCAACGAGAGAAAGAGCTAAGTGAGCGTTGTCTTCTCCGACAAGAGATTTGGCAAAACGAAGCTTCTGCAAAATATTGTTTTGTTAGTTTACAGAAATTCTAATCACCCCCTTCCCCCCCAAAAAAACTACGTCTAACATTCGCTAGTGAGTTTCTTGGTCATCAAATTTACTCCGGGTTAATAGAAAGTTTTTTGATTAGAATTTGTTTTTTAATACTGTATAATACTGCGATAGTTGGCCATGGGCACTGGGCAGTTGTTTTTTTACTATCAAAAACTCGGTGACCTTGTAGAAATTGTAAGAGGGAAAATAGTTGTACGTCTATCAGTGCAAAATAAAAAGTTTAGTTTAGTACAGAATCTACCAACTGAGACTAAAAGAAAAATAAAATAACATAAAAACACTGCGTGGCATGCCGTTAAGTGATGGCTGCATATTTGACATGATACGATAGCATATCTTAATGCCATCATTGGGGGGGGGGGCATTTAATCTGCTTTCTGGATTGTGATCGAAATTTGATACAAACCATGGGCTTGCAACTGACGAATCGAACATGGACTTCGCTCCAAAAACTCAACCTTCAGTCTGAAATAAAATCGATTTTACTAACTTGGGCATCAAGCGACCTGGCGGCTATCTTGTTGAGGGGGATGATTGTGCATCTCTTTTGAAGTTGCCCGTTCTTGAGCAGCTTGGCGCCAGTTTCGTTGTTGTCGACAACGACGTTGTACAGACGCCCTCCCGCCACCACTTCGAGCGCTGCGAAAACACAATGGTGAAAAAGGAAGATTTATATAAGAGGAAATCAAGCGAAGATTTCCTCGGTATTTATAAAACGCTGTAAATTTTTGAATAATTCTTGAAAATTTTATTTTATTCTTTATTGCAAGTCAAACGAGCATGTTAAAAGTTAATGGGGTCACGTAATATCAGAGCCGTACCTGCAAGGGGGAGGCAGGGGCAATTGCCCCCCAAGTTTCCAAATTTTGGGCAAACTCATAATTTTTCGGGCAGCGACAAGAAAATATTTGGGCAAAATTAGGAATTTTAGGGCAGTGACAGCAATCAAAAAATTTTTTTTGTGCCAAATGCAGAAAAAAATTTACAAATGCAGGTGAAGAGCTTTTTTTAAAGAACTTATGGTTTTAGGACAAAAATTGAGAAATCAGAGACAGATTTAAAATGAAGACTTTATTATTTTTTTTAGAGAACGCCATATTTCTGGTACAAAAATTGAGAACTGAGAGAATTTTTTCTTTTTTTTGATCTTCATCCTTGAATTTCAGACAATTTTTTTCTCAAATCTATGAAGTACTGGAAAATGATGATTCGGGAAAATTTCATAAAAGTTGGCCAAAACTCCATCGCCTCCCCAAAATGCGTGTTATCAACCCGGCTGAATCGAAGTGATATGAACTCGTTTTGTTTCCAAAATTTATTGCGGCGGACTTACATTCTTTTAAATTTAATGCGTTCCCTTGTTGTGGTTAGGTTTTCCAGACCTTGTTTAATAAGCTTTAAACTTCCTTTTTTTAAAGCATTTCAACAGACTTTTTTCTATCTATCTCATTACATACTTTTAAATCCATCAAAATTTAATAAAAATGTAAACATCAAATTGGGGTGCGTATAAAAAGTCATTGGGGAGATACAAAAAGTAAATCCCGGCACATTAATTATAGATGAATTAAAAATGGACGAACAATAACAGAAACGGGATTTCCTGTTTTCTAACATAAATTGTATTAAACTAACAAGAATGGTATTTGCAACTGCTTTGCATTTAAGAAAAATTATTTTTGTTGGTTAGGAAAAAATTGATATAGATTAGATAAAAATATAACTTCCAGAAATGTACCTGTGGCATAAGCAGGATCCTTGATATTAACTAATTCCGCAACTAACCCCTTGACTCGAGATCGGTCCCAATTTTTTTCTGGGTCACTGCAAAAAAGTTCAAAATTAAACGGCAGAAAATATGTGATAACAATTACTAAGTTCACTTTGACGCAAACGTGAATGAAATTTCATTATTTCATATTATAAAATCAACAATATTTGCGTAATAAGAAATTGATGAAGCATGTGGCGTAAAATCGACGTAATAAACACGTGATTGAACACGGAATAGAAGGCAAAAGAGAGGCAATTCGGAAGTAAATTCTAATTAAAAGTCGGAGTCTTGTATAATTTTAGGATTTATTTCCACTACGAGCGTAGAATGGAGCATTCTTTATTTGTTCTATTGATTTTTTTATTTCTTTTCGAGCTTAAAACGGCAAAAAGCGCTAAGCAAAGCAAAAGTGCTTTTTGGGCTATTTTTCTTCTTGTATTTCATTTCTTAAAGATGTCTTATCAGGCTATACCAGGGGTTCCCAAACCGGGGTACATTTAGACCTCTCAAGGGGTACATTACTATGTGAGAGAATATCGTGATTTAAGTTAAATTTTGTGTCCGGAAAAAACTTTAAAACAGACTGAAAAGCCTGAAATTTTCGAATCCAGTAGATCGCGATTACGTGAAACAGGACAATTAAGAGAGAAGACCTTTTATTTTTTAGAGATCACGTTGATTTTGGGTATGAAATGGGAAAATTTGTAGCTGAATCTAAGTGAAGACTTTTTTTTTGAGAAACGTCACAAAATTTTTGGGGTACATGCAAACCCGTCAAAGGGTACTGGCGAACTAAAAGTTTGGGAAACCCTGGGCTATACTAACTTAATGTTGCGCCGGCTCTTGGCTATTAATGTTTGTAGTTGAGAGAAGCAATGTTGCTTTTGTTTTATCACCAGCTTATGCATGTGACTGCAAATCGTTATAAGTTCCACCAACGATGGATCGCCGCCCGTGGTGGTGGTTGGGCCCTGTATTTTTACAGGGATCGGAATGACCATCAATTTCCCGGATTATTCTATTTCAGTGGTATTTTGCCGAGCATGATTCTTGCTTCACCTTCGGGCGTGTCCGCGCATTGACACTTCGTTCAAAAAATGGAAGATGTTTGTGTCTGGCTATTCTTAGGTGTTACTGCGAGGTCTTGCTTAGTGCTCATGTACCAAGAACGTTTTTCTTAGATTCTATTAAGGAATGCAAACGGCTCCAATTCCTAGGTGTGAGCCGGGTAAGCACAACAACGAGCGAAGCAAAAAAATCAATAAAAGAAACAAAGAATACTCCATTTCATGCTCGTAGTGGAAACGAGCCTTTATAGTCAGCTTGGATTGTAGCAAGAAAATTCAATACCTAAAAGATGAAGTTACCTATAGTAGAACTGAAGGTTTGGAAATTGGTTATACAACCGCTGGGATTGCCTTCTCAGATCATCAATGGCAGTTTTGATTTCACGTTTTCTTCTAAACAGCTCTTCTTTTGACCCCTCTATATCATAAATTAATATCAATTAAGACTGCACACCACAGTTGCGATTAATCTACTGACCGCAATAGTTTAATTTGTTCATTTCTTGCTTTAATTTTTCAAAAACCTTTTCGGCTTTCTTGAGCACTTCTTCATCTTTTTTGTAAGTGTTTTCAGTTTTTTTCAACTCGGCCATTTTCGATTTAAGTTCTTTCTCGGTGTGTTTCAAACGAATTTCGTTCTGGAAACAACCAATCGAATCAAAGCTCTGCTAAAAAACACATTTAAAAGTAAACTTGCCTGTTTCGAATCGCTTTGAAGCTGGCTGATTTCTTTTTTGACTTGAATCAGTTGAGCACTCCACGAGGCTTCTTCCGCGCTGTCAGCACTTTCAAGGCCAGCACAGACCGCCTTTGAACAATGAGAAAATCAAGAAATCGTACGGACTTTGCCGCATATCAACGCAAGCAGCACCTCAAAGTGTTTTTCGGCAAGAATAAGGGCCTCTGTCTGCTTTTGACTTTCTTCCTGAGCACGTTCGCTGGTCTTGTTTAGAGTGGCCAAGGTTTTGCTGTTCTTCGCTATGTTGCTTTCACACTGTACAAAAGTATAAAGACTGGTAAAAAGTATTGTTATCATTCGCGTAAATAGAAATGCCGAAAATGATTATATTTGTTAAATTGACAATCATATAGTTGTCGAGATACATTATAAAGTTGAAAAAACAAAACAAAAACATTCTACCGTTGTGGTAACAAAGCAAGGGTACACAATACTTAACTTCGTCTGATATATGAACGAAAATAAAACAGCAACAAGCAAGCTTACCTCTGTTTTGTTGGAGTGCAAATTTTTTTGCTTCTTGTTTTCACTTTTGATAATGTCTTTTTGCTTGGTGAGATTACTTTGGGCGATCGCTTGTAGCTTTTCTTTCTCCCCCAACAGCTTTTCCAATTCTCGCATCTGACTGCCCGCCTCCTTAAAGCGTTTACAGGGTAATCGTGGTATTTTTAGCATTTTAGCAAAATAAATAGCTTTGAAAAGCAACCAACAACTATCCGCTCTAAAATGAATTTTTGCACAAAAAATAGGATCTACTGTACAAATCAATATGTTTTATATTAAGGTTGTTGCATAAGTTCACAACTTTACATAAAACTATTTGTTCTATAACAATTGTTTTGATATTCGGCAAAGTTGTTATATTCGATTAGAGAACCCGTGCTTTGCTTTACAAGATTATAGTGATCGTTTTTGCTCATGTAAATTTTTGTCCTTTTTTAGAACCATTGTCAAATCAAAAAAATTGCATTTTTGACATTTTTTTCTTTCAGCCTTTACTAAATTTGAGGTCGAAAAGAAAGCAAAACTGCTAGAGACATTTGTGCTGTGTACGCTGATTGCTGTTAAAAAGTTGTAAAAAACAAACTTTTTCAAAATTTCTTTCCATTTCGAGGAGTTCTTCTCCGAGTTTTGTGTGCTTTGTTTCAAGCTCTTGACGCTAAAAAAATATGCAAACCTGTCAATCAAATTAAAACATTTAATATTTTAAGGCCGGATTACTAAAGGCAACAAAAACAACATTTAACTACAAGGGCCGAATAAGGTAGCATTGCGTAATAATTTATAAATGCAACAACCGACTGTAGATATTTCTAACAGCTAATCTAAACTTTTCCTGGCGCAAACATCTATCTGGTCAAGCAAGCAAAAAGTTTTTTCAAAGTTTTTACACGATCGTTGTCACGTTAAAAAAACTGCATTATCCATTTTTCCATTTGACTAACTTCAGTTTCCAAGCAAGCTTTTGCGTTTTTCATTTCTTCGATTTCGCTCGTGGCGTTATCGGCGGTTCGACTCGCAACCAGGAACTGATACGCAATCAACAACCGCGTGAACCTCTCGACTTCACGTTGAACCTTCTGGAATTCCAAATAGGAAGACCGCTCGTCTCGCAACTTTTGCAAGGTGGGAGTGATTTCTTCATCTAGAGTCTTAACGGATTGTATAATAATTCAAAGGCCTTCGTCTACCGTCTAATTTAAACAGCAAACGCATCAGCAAAAGACGTTTATTTAGTTTTTTAAAACTGTAGTAAATTACAGGGTGGGGCATAAATACTGTTACAAGATAAAATACAAACATATTTTGAAAAAAGCTTTTATTTCAATATTTAAATTTGCAAACATTCAAGACTCATACCAACAAACAATTTCACACAAACTTTATTCAAAATGCTTTCCTTTAGCCTTTACTACAGCGCGGAGTCTTCTGGAGAAATCATTGATGGAGGCACGCACTATTTTCATGGGAATTTTCTCCCATGTTTTCATCAATTTTAACTTCAGAGCTTCGATACTAGGGCTGGGTTTAGAGCAGGCTTCACTCTCAAGAATTGACCATAAAAAATAATCTAGAGGGTTGAGATCTGGTGAAGAAAGAAGCCATTCCTCTTTACTAATCCAGGTGGGGCAATTGTTTTCACACCACACTTGAGTCACCCAAGCTGTGTGACTTGTTGCTCCATCTTGTAGTGTCCAATTGTCTTCACCATATAGAGATTTGCACCATGGTATTAAAGCCCCTCTAAAATATTCTTTATGTAAAGTTCTTTGTTAATTTTAACCCCCGAGGGTACAAAAACCTGAGGGGACTTCCCCTTTTCAAAAATTGCTGTCAACACCATCACTGAAGCAGGTTTTTGTGTTGTGAAGACTTTCCTTGTATTGGCAGGGATTGAATCTAAGATTTTTGCCAAAACTCGATCATTTTGGTGATTGTGCACCTGTTGCACAGTGAATAACTTTTCATCAGTAAAGATAAGATTTTACAGCATGCCATTTTTGAGTCGTTTCGACAATAGTTTGCTTCTTGCCAGTCTCTTTTCAATTGTGGCCTCTGAAATGAGCTGTCTCTTTTGCAGCTTTTAGGGTGACATCTTAAGATCATCGTGACAAATTCTGCGCATAGTTCTTGGTGATATTTTTGATTCCTTTGCCATTTTTCTTATTGATTTCCTCAGATTACGTCTGATTTTTTCTTTTACACTTTTAATCAGATTAGGTGTTCTTGTTGCGAGGGCGTCCTGATTGAGGTCTGTCTGTGATTGAGGGTATTTTCTCAAATCGATCAATCATTCATTTGATCAGCATTCGGTTGATTTCAATTTTTTTCCTAGTTTAAAAATTTCCGTGGGGCTAAATCCTTTTTTGTGGTGCTCAATAATGAATTTTCTTTTTAATTCTAGCAACATTGCACAGTGTATACTTAAAACTTTTCTGAAAAACAAGAACTGGGTATATATTTAAATAAATTAATAAAGCTAGTTTAGCTTTTTAGTTAAATTTATTAGTACTAAAATTGACATAAAATTTTGTAACAGGACTTTTGCCCCACCCTGTAATTTAAAAATTTTTTTTTAAATTACAATATTTATAGAAACTTATATAAATTCAAAGAACTAATGAAAACTAAGGTATAGTTTCCTTAATAAGAACAACATAACAACTTTTAAAGTTTGAACATTACGGTATCTATAAAGATTTCCTTTATTGTATTTCAAGTTGTAATTGTTTGTATTCCATTTACCAGCTCTTCAGCAAAAATTAAATTTAATACTAATTTCTATTACTGTTTAAACAAATCTTTGTTTTCACTATTAGGAAATAAAAGCACTATGCAATCAAGACAATTACATATACTGGCAAAAACATTTGTGTTTTGGTACTTTTTAGGATTATCGTTGCATTAATTCTTGATTTTTTAAAAATTGTAATATCTCCATGTTTATCCTCCTAAACTCGCAGGAACGCAACGGAGGCGCTAATACATAGGGCAGCGTTTCTCAAACCTTTTTTTCTGCGACCCAAAATCGCTAAAAACAAAGATCTACAAATATTACTGCGATTCAAATAAATTTGAGTGAGCGCATATTGAAACAAAACGAAATTGTTATGTAAGCCAACAATGGTCGTCTAATTTTTAGCTGTATATGTGTGTGGGCAGAATCTTAAATCTGACTTCTTGATTTTCTTCTTAAAATCGTAATGTTCTCTTAAAAAAGGGTCTTCACTTTTGAAATCTTGTGTGCCAAATCTTTCTCTTTTACATGAGGTAATTTACAAGCTTTAGCGACCCATTTGCGTAGTCTTGGTGACTCACATTTGGGTCGCGACCCATGGTTTGAGAAACGCTGACATAGGGTAAGCAATTATCTCGACCTGCTTTCGGAGATCCCAAAATATTGCTGTCCGGTTAAAATTGAGAACTACTTGCCAAGACCACCAAGCAGGGGAAAGTGCTATAAAGTGTCTTTTAAGGACACAGAAGAATGGTCCGAGTAGGTTTTGAACTGAGACCATGCCAATCACAATCAGGTCACTCTAACCACTTGACCACGCTGCCGACAACGAATTAATTGAACTTCTTATGGTAAATGCTGTTGCGCTGCTTTCATGTTGTTACAATTCAATTCATTTACTAATAAACTTTTTCACTTTCAAATGTGCATATTAAACATTACCCGATTAATTTGTGACAGTTTGTTCTCTTTCTTTTCAATCATTCGTTGAGCCGATTCTTTTTTCGATTCATACATACTTGTTCCCGTGGCTTCTTCAATCATTGACAAAATTTCCGGCGGCTTCATGTTCATAACCTGTTACATTAATTTATCAAAGTACTGTTCTGAATTTGTATTTTTTAGCAGTAAAAATTACATAGCTTAAAAACAAGCGCAGAAGGTTATTGCATAATAAAACTGCAAATTAATGAAAATGAATGTTCTATAGCAGGATGGGCAAACTACGGCCCGCCACGACTTTTTGTGCGGCCCGCGAAAGCCTCAAAAAAAAAAACTTTCTACTCTCTCTTCGCTTTCAGTCGTAGTGATCTATAAAGTCATCACATTCAATATAATGTCGAAAATTTGAGATCACTTTTTTCGAGAAGAAAAAGGATATTTTGGACATGATTAAAAGTGATGATCTTTTTTTTAAGAGATCACTATAGTGCGGCCTGTAGACAAAATCAGCTTGAAAATGCGGCCCTCGAGCTAAAAAGTTTGCCCACCCCTGTTCAAAAGCACACGAACACTAAATTACAAATTATCAATTTTAATAAAACATAAAGCAACTTAAACTTGCCTTAGTAACTCTGCCTTGCATAATAAGAAAGTGAGGATTATTAACATTCAGTCCAACTGATCGAAATAAATCAGAAACACGCACATTTTGTGCATTTACACCATTTATCAAATATTTATTTCGTCCACCAATCACAATTTGTCTTGTTATCTGTATTAATGTTTTAAGTTAACAAAGTAATTTTCAAGTAAAATTTAAAAGCAAGCAATTTTAACAACTGAAACTTTAATGCAACAATCTGCAAAATAACATTGAAATAAAAATATAAGCCTAACTGTTATTTCATTGTGAGCTTCCATTCCAATAGGACTTTGCTCTTTATTGGTGTTGTCAAAGGTGACCGAGACCGTTGCTTTATTAATTCCAGCTTGTCCGTTTTTGTAAACCAAATCTTGAAGATTTGTAGCTCTCACCTTCAAGGTAAATAAACATATCTTATTTAAATTCATAAAATTTATTAAAAATTAAAAAAGCTTATTCAAATTATTTTTGTCAAAACACTATTTAGATCCAAGCTAATGTTACGTCAACTGTAACAATTATTGAAAACATTAAGTTAGAAATCTGATATTAAACTAGTTATATACTAATTTTTTCAATAACAATTGTATGAAAATTAGATAAGAAGAGATTTAATCTGTGCAAATCTTTTAAGGTTTTATTGTACATAGGCACAAACCCACTAAAAACAATTTTTTTGTTGATCTAAATTATTTGTGTACGCTTTTGAAACTGCATGATTACTCTCATCTTTTGTTTTTTGCTTCCACTGCTTTCAGTACTTTCAGCATTAATATCAATCAAAATATCTTGCAACAACTTTTCATAGTTTTTACCATCAACCTGTGTAAACTCTTCTGTACTGTTTCTGACTATTAGAATATTTAATGCATTGAAGCTGTGCATCAGTAAAAAAACAGATTGTTTTTGGACCTGATTCTATCAAAGGGAATACAACAAAAAGTTGATTTAAATTACAATAATTTTGAAATGATTGTCATACATAAATTAAGTTTATTACTATACATTTACTATACTCTTTATTCATTTTATTTTATTTTTTTTATTCTTGATTGCTATTAAATAGTTCACACAAAAATCATATGTAAATATTAGAAAAGATCAAAAAAAGGAAAAAAAGAAAAAAAAAAAAATCCAAAAAAGGAAAAAAAGAAAAAAAAAAAAAATCCAAAAAAGGAACAGCACAACATCAGGCATTAAAACATGCACAAGATAATAATAATAATAATAATAATAATAATAATGTAAATTATACTGCTTGACATTAATAATGTAAATTATGCTGATAATTAAAAAGTGCAAGTACAAAATGATAAAAGCATGGTGGCAACACCTTGATCAGACAAAATATAACAAATGAGAATAAAAAGAATCTAATATCACCAGAAAAATAATAATTAAACCAAGTAGAAGATAGTATAGCAGTGCATGTCTTGTCTGCATATTGATGATGGTAGCACAGTTAGTCAAGATAGGAATTTAGCTCAACTGAGCAAGGTGAGCAAGAAAAACCACCAAAAAATATAAAAATTAATGTAAAAATGACCTGAGACAAATTAGAAATTCCAAGAAGGAAACATATTGAATCAAGTATATTTGATTTCCCACTTCCATTCAGACCAGTAATAGCATTAAACATAGGATCAAAACCTTTTATTTCAGTTCGTTGGGCATATGATTTAAACCCATCTATTGTTATGCTTTTAATAAACATATCTTTGACAGATACAAAAATTATTATAAATTGTAAGCCTGTATAAAAACATCTTTAAGTATAATTTGCTAGCTTCAAATAAACATCTTAATTAGCAGGTACATTACAAAAATGAGTCTACAACAAAATCACAGTGCTGGTTTAGTATGTGGCCTACCTTTCGAAAAGGTAGGCCATTTGAAAAGTAGGCCACATACTAAACCGGCACCAAAATGACTAAGTAACAACAATTTTAGCCAAATTAAAAACAGTTATCATAATTACTTATTAAAAACATTTACAATAAATGTAAATTTTAAAACTATTTTCAGTTATTTCAAAACCAAACATATAAAAAACTTCATAAAACTTGTAATTGTGGCACCTTCTATTGATAAATTGAATCACATAAATGTTAATTGCTAGTCTACACTATAAAACATAATAATTAAAATTGCTCTTTCAACACTAGAATTACTGCAGTTTCAACCTACTTAAAATTAATGGGAACAGTCAAATGACTGTTGGACTTAAGAAAAAGCTTAAAGGCCCGTTTCCACTACGAGTGTGGAAAAGAGCATTCTTTGTCTCTTTTATTGATCTTTGATTGAAGCGAGCAGTTAAAATTGAAGCGAGCACAAAAAAAAAGTAATAAAACAAACAAAAAATACTTTTTTTCACGCTTGTAGTAGAAACGGGCCTCAATAGTGAGTCTTATTTTATGATATAACTTTCTTTAAGATTTGTGGTATACCTAGTAATGGATTGAATCTTTTTAGGTGTGAGATTGATGGATTATAGCCTGCACTACATTAAAATATCAGCCACAAATTTATGGCTAACCCTGTTACAATTTCATGGTAGAACTTTAATCATTTTCTACATCATCTACCTGAATTTTTTCAAATTTTTTTAAAATGTATTTCAACAACATGAATGTTGAAGAATGAAACATTTATGAAACAAAATTATGTATGAATGAATCAACTGTGTTTTTTTGGCTTGCTTAAAATTTTTTAAACATTTTGCTAAAAATTCAGACTGTTTGAAAAACCAGTGTAATGAAGATCTTTACTTCTAATATAACACATGCAGTATGATTTGATGCAAGCAAGGTCCTAAATATTGTAAAAAACAGCAACTGACCACTATTGTGAACCTGCTCTCATGTGTATTAATGTCTGGTCAGCAAGGTCAATGACACATTCAGTCTTGTTGTGGAATGCAACAGTCTTAAGTTTTTTTGTTGTAGTATTGACCATGTGCTAAGAATAGGCTACAACTATTTTTGTTTGTTTGCAGCAAAGTTCTGGCTTAATTGCTATCATTTGTTGTTTGTAAGAGCTTGCTAAAATATTTATTTGAATTGAAAGATTTCATAAACGCAGGACTTCCCTTTGAATTTTATTCAGAGTTCCAAAAAGTGAAGTCTTTTTTTCTGAGTTTCATAGCAAGATGAATAGAAAAAAAGTTTTGGATTACACTATACCCTAATTATTCATAGGGGTTATGTTCCTTCCCCCCACAAATCCCAAAAATCTGAGAATTATTGATGCAGTTTTAAAACATCTATGCATGATATTATATATGCTAAATATGCTTCCCAAACATAATCTAAAGATAATTTTACTCATTAATACAGTAATAATGTAATAATATGTAATAATGATTAAGTAAAAACATTTTAATTTTGTAGTGTGATAATATCTATTGTAGTTCAAGCAATTCCTCCTGTTTAGGCACTTCAAAAGGAGCTACCACAAATTCATTATAATACATTATAAAAAAAACAAACTTTGAGAACAAAATTTGCAAGTATGCAGGATTGTGAACAATGAGCCATAAATGGGCAAGTGTGTACTGTATAACATTTTGGTCTTTTCACAATTATGGATCCACTATCTTCATGAACACACTCTCAGACAATCTTGGAGTAGGTGGTTTAGTTTTATTTTTGAATAGATATGATATGACGTTTGGTATAAATTTAGATTCCACATCAACAGCAACCAAGAATTTGATACAGATTTTGTTATTTTTTCAGCCATAATCTTGGGCAAATCTGTAACAGGCTTTAGTTGGAAATAATTGTTCATCCATTGTACTGTTTTCTCCTGGTTTGTCACAAACGATAGAGTTATCAACAAACTAATTTCTGTTAGCTGTTATGAACTTGAAATTTACCTCTTGCCTTTGAAGAAAATTCGAGTCTCTTTAAGAAGTGACCATGAACAATTTTCCTGGAATCCCCCTGTGATTACTATTGCTTCTTGAAGAGATTCCTTTTTTTCTCTTGGTTTCTTTTTTATTCCCTCCTGATGTTGCAGGGGACCAAGTTAGTTTTACAGATTAATTTTTTTTTTATCTCTATATTTATCCTCCTGACTTGCAGGAAAGCAATGGAGGCACTAATAGATTGGGTAAGCAATTACCCCAACCTGCTTCCAGAGATACCAAGATATTGCTGTCCGCTTGTAATTTAATAGAGATATGACTGTAATTTAGAACTGCTTGCCAAGACCACCAAGCAAGGGAAAGTGCTGCAAAGTGTCTTTCTCAAGGACACAACAGAATGGCGCAAGTGGGTTTTGAACCAAGACTGTGTTGGTCATGAACCCGGCGCTTTAACCACTTGACCACACTGCTGACGAACAGTTATAGTGCCTTATTTAAAAGACCTAAAAATTAATGAATTTCCAATTTTCCATCCTTAGCAATTGATCCAACTTCATTACTCTGTACTTGTATTAGTGTTGCCAGTGCCAGAACTACAAAAGCAGTCTGTTCCAAGTCAGTACTCTTGCACTTTGAATCCAAGTCATCTGAAGTAAAAAATTATAATGTATATTGTATTTGGTCACAATTTGCAACCTTAATCCAAGCTTTCACAAGCATATTCATCTTCGCTTTCACCCTTAGAAACATCTTTTGCAATTGTGTTCAGCCAAGCTAGAGCATGAAAACTGCTCTACCTTTATGGATGTGAAATTTTTTCAAACAACACTAAATTTTGGATTAAAAAACAGGTTTAGGTTAAGTTACAGTCAATCCTAACCCTAAGAAAAAAATAAACCTTTTTTCTAAGATTCACTTTTATAAAAAGAAACTATAAATTGCACTGCAGACAAAATGACTTTTTACTGTGTTTTAAATAAATTTCTGGAAGTAAATTACTGTGTTTTTTGGTCTCTCAAGAAGTCACTGTAAGTGATTTTCGTTTGTGAAACTAACCCTGATCTCCTTACAATTACTATCACTTCTTGAAAGATTATTTTTCTTTTGGTTTCTTCTTTATTCCATTCTGGTGCAGAAAGGAAAATTCCAGGTTAGTTTCACCAAAAAAAAATCACTTATGGTGACTTCTTGAAAAGACCCAATTTCTTCCAGGTTATCCAAATGCAACAAAAGCAAATATTTCAACAAGTTGGCTGAGATTCAAGAAAAAATACAAGGTTTTAATATCATAATATCTTTCCAATAAGAAATATAAGCAATTAATAAACAAAAGCAGTCAAAATGACTAGGTAATTCTAATGTTAAGCAACAACTACACATAATAATAAAAAAAAATTTGGGTCTTGTTCACTGTTTACCATTATTAACCTTGCAGGCTTTAAGAATTTTTCAAAATTTAAAAGCTAGTAAAGCTTGGCAAATAGTGGATGAGAACCAAAAATTCAATGACATGGCTGAATATTAGATTGATTTGCCTTTTCAGAAAACTATTTTTTTTGGGTCTTTTTAATAAGTCACCATATGCAATTTTTTTTTGATGAAACTAAACCAACCTCCCCTACAACAACAGGATGAAATAATAAAGAAATGAAAAGCAAAAGAATCTCTTCAAAAAGTAATAGTAACTGCAGGGAGATCCAGGTTAGCTTCACAAATAAAAATTGCTTATGGTGACTTCTTGAAAAGGTTTTTTTTCTACATTTTGATAAATATACTTAAAACAAAAAGTTGCATTAACTATTGAAATCAACTAGAGATGGACAAAAAAATTCAAGTCACCTTTAATTGTTTAGGGCATTTTTATGTCTTGTTCACTGTTTGCTGTTGCTAACCTTGCAGAGTTTGAGGATTCCCCTAAATTTAAAAAACAATTGCCTAAATTGGCAAATGATGAACAAAAAAGGCATTTTTTCATTATATTGATAAATGATAAATATTGGTATTACTAAATACATAAATAAGAATAAAACTTAAACATGATGTGAGGCAATTCAGAACATGATTGGTATTAACTGCATCCTTTTTAAAACTACAATGACTGATTGAAATATTACCTAATGTATATATACCTAGATACAGTTATTACAAGAGTAGATGGAACTGCCATTTAACATTTTTATGTATTCACAATGTATGCAGTCACTGTAATACCGTTTGTTTGCTTCTTAATGTTTGATAATGGTGTTCTTTTTCTACTAAGTAGGCTACTTGGATCTTTACAAGTGACCTTAAGAGATTTTTTTGGTCAAACTAGACCGGAGTCCCTCTTTCAAGAGCAGGATGGAATAAGAAACCAAAAGAAAACGGATCTCTCCAGAAGCGATAGTAACTGCAGGGGATCCGGGTTAATTTTACAAACAAAAAACGCTTACGGTGACTTCTTGAAGAGACCCTGTTACTCTTATGGTTATATCTGAGAGTGGCAGTGGACATTATAGACTGTATAGAAGAAAATTTATTTGGGCCTTAAGGCCCGTTTCCACTACGAGCGTGGAAAAAAGCATTCTTTGTCTCTTTTATTGATCTTCGATTGAAGCGAGCGGTTAAAATTGAAGCGAGCGCAAAAAAAAATCAATAAAACAAACAAAGAATGCTTTTTTCCACGCTCGTAGTGGAAACGGGCCTTTAGCCACAAAGCAAGTAAAAAAAATCACAAACACAAAAAAGTACATTCGCTTGAATGAATTAAATTTCGGCTAGGTCAGGGAGCATCGAAGAAGAAAATGTTTTCGAGTCGAGATGCTCCCCCGCAAATATCACAAAAGTTGTCTAGTAATTTGTGCTGTCTCCATTGCATAAGTGTACAAATAGTTTGAAATGAATTGAATTGAAAAATCCTAATACACTACAGAATATTTAAAACTTACCTACTTAAAAATTTTATTATTTTGGCGCTAAAAATTCTTGAGATATACAGTACTGCCAAAATAATTGTTTTGAAAAAACAAACAAAACAGGACGTCGAAACAAACCCAAACCGGATTCGTAAGCCCGTATTATATAACAAAATTACTGAACAAAAAAATTTGAATCCCACTGCTGATCAACACACATTAAAATAAAAATAACTGAGAGTACATAAAACTTTTTTTGTCTTGTAATTATAAATGAATATGACAATACGTATATGACGAATTGTTTATTTTTTTTGTGTTGTTTTTATTTTATGGCTCATTTTTATACATTTTATACATTACAGATGTATATATTTTCCGAGTGGAATTCATTGCAGTGGAATTTTTCCAAGTGGAATCTATTTTTAGTGAAATATTACTAGTAGAATTTCACGTCGTAAAATTTTCCTTAGTGGAATTTACCGGTCATCGTCAAAGTCGCAACGAAAATTAAGCTAGATTTTTTGCGACTTCTGCGTCACTTTCGTAAAACCGTTCTCGACAGTCTGCTGTAAAAATATATATATAAAATTAATGCAAAATTGAGTTAATCTGCGCATGCACAAATTACTATCGAAATTTACATTTTGTGGCATATATTTTTAACGCTGAAGACTCTGGGCGCAAAAACTAGGACAATGAATTTTTGTATTCTCTGGGTAGGGTGGGTCGAAAAAGTATTTTTTGTTAAATTTCAAAAAATCACCTCCACAAGTAGTTAGCTATCGGGCTAAAACTAATTTTAAAAATAAAAAAATTTAGTGGCCCTTGATGAACTGCTTGCCACTTGATTTGCTGGCAACACTGTTTTTACGTTATAATTGTGATGAGATACCAAAAATTGTCTAATTAATTATTGGCTTTATTAAACTAAATTCATGCAACAATAAGTCAGATTCTAAAGTAAAACAAAATGCATTAAACAAGTAGACATTAACGCATAAACAAAACATAAATTCAGCTTAGGTGCCTAGTTATTAATAATATAGCAACTAGTAGCTTACACTGCACTTACAATTTAGTCGCAATTTCAACAAACAAAAACAATAATACGTAGGAATTAAGGCGCCGCGCACTGTAAGTTTAAACGAGCGTTATTATTGAAGTAAAGAGTTTAAGATTGCAAGCTCGAATCTTATCAAGAACATAATTTTATGACAATGATAAAGTCATAAAGCCATTCCACTCAGAAACACAATTATTTAGCTTGGATCCTATTGCGCCTGAGAACTTGTCTGGACTTTTTGTACTTCCATCAAAAATCATAAATATGTGAGGTAAAGGCAACTTATTGAGATGCAGCTCACAGATAATCGTCGTGGCCCTCGTCGTTTGGAAGGGCATCCACTCCAGGTCAGACACAAATAGGAATGGGGCCAAGGGTTTATCCTTTTACTATCCCAGGCTGCTGTACTGCCCGGATCAGATGCTGGCAGTGATGTTGTTAAGTCAGCATCGGGTTTCGTCATCCAAAACCGTCAGATCTCGTGCTCAATGTGGTGCCCGATGTATGGGGCACGCTATTAGGACGTGGTCTTCGATTTGTTCAGAGGCTCCACACTCGCAATGTCCTGGGTATAAAGAAACGGAGCCTGAAAGTATTTTCACAGAACTCCG
The DNA here is from genome assembly GCA_963680785.1 of Diplosoma virens. NCBI lineage: Eukaryota > Metazoa > Chordata > Ascidiacea > Aplousobranchia > Didemnidae > Diplosoma > Diplosoma virens. Next base: position 24,503,385 of record OY796880.1, on the reverse strand, counting down.
CATTCCATTTATGATTTGTCCACTCAGAAACACGAATGCCAAGTCCAGCAAAGGTTGTCTAAAATATTCCACGCAGCTGGCACATATGGGCGTCTGGATTTTAGCCTCTCTTGGAGAGTATCTGAGAACACACTTGAAAAACCATACAAATATGATAATGGTCTAGAGCAGAGGTTCCCAACCGGGGGTACGAGATTAGACGTCAAGGGGTACGAAGATCATTGGCCACAGAGCAGCTATTTAAACGGTTTTATTGAAGAATTTACTTTTGTTTTGAAAAAACGATTATCTCGCCTCAAAAAATATGCAGGAAAGTATGAAAAATGTTTTTGATACATGCATTAAGATAGTTAATTTCAATAGAAAGCAAGATACAAATCACAGAATTTTCCAATTGTGACAAAATGAGCGATAAACATTGCATCTTGCTGTACCACACTGACACGATGACACGCTTTTTCGAACTTTGAGAAACAATCAAGTTGTTTTTGCAATACAAAAACTCTGATTTGGTGGGCTCTCTGAAAGCAATAAATTTATTCAACGTGTGGCCTATATTGCTGATGTTATGTATCACCTAAATGAGCTGAACTTGTCACTTCAAGGACAACAAATGAACGTGATTACAGCTTGTAAAAAACTTAAAGCTGTTACGTCGTTAGCGTAATGTATTTGAGAAGTAGATGTTGGGTGCGGGTTTCGAGCCAGCGCGCCTTTTGTATCGGCGCTGAATAGTCAGCGCTACCTTTAATGCGTTCTCGCGCGACTGTGGGCATAAAGTGACGCCACGTTGTTTAGTGAGTCCTTTGACTTGAGCTGGCTGTAACTTGGCATTTGCACAGAGTCTTTACATTGATCTGGCTGTTGTATATTTGTCCCTTTGGACGTTGTCTACTTAAGGTAGAGAATTTAGTAATTTAATACTTTCCTTTGCTCGTCCGCCCAACATCATTGGTAAGTCTTTAAGTGTCTACGTATTGAAACATTTTGAAATTTGTGTTATTGTTTAGAAAACCGTTTTGGACTAGCGCCGCCATTATTGTTTTGTTTTGCAAAATAAAATCATAAATCTGGTGCTGGTCGTGAAACGCGTTTGTGAGGAGTTGTAGGAAGGACGAGGCAGTTTGCGACTCCGTTACAAAAGCTTTCAAACTAAATTTATCCCTGTGGTCAAGCCAAATTGCAAAAGATAACCTTGCTAATTTGCCTTCTCTTAACAGAATTGCAAAAAATTGTCTTCTGCAAAATGTCAAGCATGATATTATTGCTCATTTGATAATGCTAGGAAACTTCTTTAATGGATACTTTTCAGATGGTGAATTAAACGCAACTTAGCAATGGATCATAAATCCATTTGTATTCGATTTGACAACAATGTCTGATGATGATAATTTGAAGGAAGACCTCATTGAAATAAAAAGTTGCCAAAAAATCCAACTGCTCTTACAATTTTCGGTGTATTGTAACGAAAGTTAGACAATTTCTGGTGTGTTGTAAGGGAAGCTTTTCCAAACCTAGCTAAGGAAACCATGAGAATGACAATTCCTTTTTCAACAACTTATTTTTGGTGAAAGTGAGTTTTCGGCAATTATGTATATGAAAAATAAGCACAGGAACCGTCTGCAATTAGAAGATGACTTACGGGTTACTTTGAGCAAAACTAAACCATCATTTGAAAGGTTAGTGATAATGAAGCAACAACAAGTTTTATTAAACTCCGTAACAAAACTAACAATGAATTGTATTTTAAAAAATAAAATCTAAACTGTGCTGCTACTTTAACACGTATTTTGTATAAAATTTACGCATAACCGAAGGCAGTATATGTAAAAAAGGATAAATTTATTATTCAAAATATTAAAGGGGTACAAGAAAAACCCAAACCCTAAAAAGAGGGTATGGACAGCAAAAAAGGTTGGGAACCCCTGGTCTAGAGATCCACGGTTAGCCAAGGATAGTGTCGCTCCCATTTGGCACAGCTCAGCTGCCTGGATGCTTGAAAGTATTGGTTGGTGGTCCGTTGGAATTGGATGCACGCATTCAGTGACTATGCGCAAGGCGTCGTTCAAGACACTGTGTATGAGGCAAGTGTGAGCGCTGCGACACCAGACTGGTACGCAGCACTCAGCTGTTGAGTAGACCAGAGATAAGGCGGCGGTGCGTAGTGTTTTTGGCACCAGCACCCCACCCGAGCCTACAAGTCGCCTCAGCAGTGTGACGCGCGAAGATAGTTTTTTGCGCAATGCCACTAGATGGTGACGAAATGTGAGCGATCTGCCCAGTTTTACCCCAAGATAAGTAGGGATTGGACAGAACGGTAAAAGTCTATCATTGTTGTAGACCTTTAGCTCACGCTTGGCCTCTCGGTTATTCAAGTGAAAGGCTGCCGTCGCCGTCTTAGTGTGACTGAGCTTCAAACTCCAAGTCTGGAGATATCCTGAAAGTGTAGATATGTCTTGGCTTAAAGTCCCCTCCAAGTCCTTCCAGTTTCCAGAAGAGTGCAACAATGCTAAATCATCAGCATAAGCAAACTTTCTGGAAATCATGGAAGGAAGATAGTACGTATAGAAGTTAAATAGGAGAGGAGCCAAGACCGATCCCTGAGGAAGGCCGTTTTTTAGACGGCGTAACCTGCTTTGCTTGCTGTCACCGGTAGCAAATGTGAAACTTCGGTTTCGGACAAGCTCCGTTATCACTCTTACCATGTGCTCATCCGGCAGAAGGATCAGCAGCTTGCTGGTAAAGCCACGGTGCCAGACAGTGTCATAAGCAACTGTCAGATTGGCAAATATGGCACCAGCCTTCTTCAAGCTTCAAAAGAATCCTCGATGTTCTGGGTCAGTAGAACAATTTGATCTACGGTTGATTTCCCGCGTCGAAACCCAGCCTACTCTTTAGGGTGCAGTGGATCGATTAATGGCTCAACGCGGGCGTAGATAAGCCTCTCGAAGATCTTGTAAGGGACACAAAGCTAATATATCGGTCGATAACTCTTTGGGTCCCCCATGAGCTTCATTGGGTTTGGGATCGCGACCACAGGCGCTCTTCTCCAGATCTTGGAAATTTTGAGTCGGTGCAAGCAGGAAGAAAGGAAAGCACGTAACCAGGACTTCAAAGCAGCTCCAGCATGGATTATAATAAGCTCTGGACAGATGAAATCAGGGCCCGGACTGCTTTACCTGGTTTTAAATGTTGAAGGGCAGCAGTAAATTCTCTCTGTGAGAAAGTGTCAAAGATATTTATTGGGTCTGGTGTTGTGGTCCTCCAAAGGTCAGACACTTCTTGAGAGACAAGTCGAGATGACTTGCGGTCAACAGCCTTGTATTTCCCATTTTTGATCAGCTGAGATGCAATAGCATCAGTTGAGACAGGACAGTGACGAGGGGAGTGTCACGACCTACCAGTAAGGTTGTTAAAAATACTCCATGCTTTTCGACTAGAATGTGAAACGTTGATGCTCCGAACTGCCTCGAACCATCGATCTCTCTGCTGCCTGTCAAGCTTGGAAAGCAGAACTGTAGCAGCCAAACTTGAGTCGTCTCCCTGAGGAGACTGCAGAAAAGTTTTATAGAGAGATTCACACTCCGCATCCCAGCACGGAATATAGTTGTTTCCATACACACGTGGGACAGTCTTTTTGGATGCTTTCTTGATGATGTTACAGAAGTCCTGGTAAGCCACATCCACATCAAGTGAATCAGGCGGCAACAACCCAGATAGCAACAAAATCTGGCCCCGATCTGGGAAAAACCTGGCATAGTCTGGCTTAATCTGTGGGCCCGATATTGCCAGAACAAAACAGATCTTTTTCAAATCTGGAAAAACAGATTAAATTTTTATTTGTTTTGTCTGATCGTTACCAGGTCTTTACCAGATCTGGTGTGATGCATATGTTTCTAAATTATTTAAACCGATAATAAGATCATTACCAGGTCCTTACCAGATCTGTTATTCTCAGTTTCAGATCAGGATCCGATCTGGTAAGTGATCTGGCGTGCTAAACTGGCCCCGACCTGGCATTTACATCAGGTCCAGATTATAAATTTAAGATCAAGGCCCGTTTAGCACGCCCGATGCTTTACCAGATTTGAACCAGGTCGGATAGATCTGTATTGCTCGATAAATTGTGATCTGGCCCAGATAGAAATGGCTATCAGGGAAAGTCTTTGCGAATTTATTCGTCAAAGCAATGTAGTGACTCCATTTGGCCTTGCGGAAGTTCCATAGCTTAACAGGCATGCTTGCCACTGTCAGAGCAAACCTTGGTGGTGTAATAAACGACCCAGTAAACATTCATCATCGGGCCAACGTTGGCTTTAGCGCGGCTGGGTTGGGAGAAAGTCGGCAAAATTGCCAATATTTAACCAACAATACCAACTTTCGGCCGATGATTTATTTTTGAGTTCTGGTTTGTTCTATTTGTTGCGTTAAGTACTAAAGTGATTTATTGACTTCATTTATAATTACAAGACAAAAAAAATTTTATGTACTCTCAGTTATTTTTATTTTAATGTGTGTTGATCAGCAGAGGGATTCAAATTTTTTTTTTCAGTAATTTTGTTATATAATACGGGCTTACGAATCCGGTTTGGGTTTGTTTCGACGTCCTGTTTTGTTTGTTTTTTCAAAACAATTATTTTGGCAGTACTGTATATCTCAAGAATTTTTAGCGCCAAAATAATAAAATTTTTAAGTAGGTAAGTTTTAAGATATTTGCATTTTATTGAACAGGTGTACCTAATGATGCAACTTTGTTGATATTTTCGCAACTTTGTCGATATTTTTAAATAAATCATTTTCGCAAGTTTTTTGTTAATTTTTTTCTAATTAAAAATTATCTGGAAAACCCATACAGATTCCACCTTGATTTTTGGCATGCTGATAATCCTCTATGTGAGGAACAAAAATATTAAAAAATTTTTTTGTCTAGAGTGGGTTTTTGGGGTCATGCAAGGTCAAGGTCACAAGATCACGACAATAAATAACTTTATTATTTATATAGCTACATTTAAGATATAAATATCATTGGAAAGCTGCTGATATTAACATCTTAGAAATTGAACAAAAAATAAAGCCAGGAGGGCCACTTTTGCTCGATCAGGTGTGTTCAAGTGGCGATTTTGTGTCTAATTTTCAACTTTCATATATCAAAAACTATTTGATTTAAAAACTTGAAATTTGGTGTGAGTCATTTTCTTATCCAAACCTACAAACATGCCAAATTTCAGCAAAATTGGAGATGGTCGGCAAAAGAGAGGTGTGTGTTGACATGAAATGTCCCATATAGGCTACCAGACAGTGCATGTAACTTGATGTAATACATATTTAAAAAAAATTGTCTGTAAGTGAGAGGGAAGCCGAGGAAAGTACCTTTGCAGTAGCATAAATTTTGATTTTTTTGGCATAACATGGTTATTTTTTAAACGCATGTAGTAATGCAGAGTAGTTCAAATTAAGAAACAATGATTTAATTCAGACAAATTAACCAATAAATTTGAAAGGGGCGATTTAGCCTTATTTTTGTAAACACGTTATTTTGTGAGAGACGATTAAGTCATGTTTTTGTAAAAGGCACGATTTTTCTAAATATGTGGCAGAGCACACAAATGGAGCCACTACCTTTTATTTCCAGAAAAGCTGTTTTTTGGCAAAGCCAACCAACAGTGAGGGTGAAATATTGTATTTTTTTTCGGCCCACCATATTCTCTGAGTGCAAAACTTGAACAATGAAGTTTGTTATTATAACGGTCCATTATCTAAAACTGTCTTTAACTCATTAACTTCCAATGTTTTAATGCTCATGTTTGGCCCAGACTGGTGTCTTGGGAGTTAAAACAAAATACAATATTAAAATTTTCTTTGAAAAGCTGATACTTTAAGAATTATAACTAATTCTTCAAAAAGCACCAAACAGGGATTGTGAAGAAAATAACAATCATGAAAAGAGAAAATTTATTCAAATAAACACTTTGCAACAAATTTGAAATCTATTTAGATCATAGACGTATGCAAAGGGGGGTTCAGGGGTCACCCCCGCCTTGAAGAAAGTTAATCAAAGATATGCAATTATACGTAAATAACATAAAGTATTAGCCACAAATAGACTACAATAATATGATATAAGCTTTTATCATTTTTGCACTTTGTTGTTTTTAAGCTTATTTGTAATTTTATTAAAGATTGTTTTTTCTATCGCCCCAATTGCGTCAAAGTTTGCTAATCCGAGTTAGGGTTCAAAACTTTCGTGATGTTGCAATTTTCTGTGGCTTTCAACATGAAATCTTTTCTCATACTTTCTAATACTTTACAAAGACGCTACACAAATTACAATAGGAATGGCCTCTTGGTACAATCATAAATTCATCAGTTCACTGAGTGCATATTTCTCTTGCTTCTGTTGCAGCTGACTTTGCTTTATTTGGCATTATAGATTGAATTATGTAATGATTATGTAATGACTTACTAACTCTGGCTAAAGGCTACTTCTGCTTGATTTTGAACGCAATGACGGAACCCTTAAACAATGTACTCTTAGTTTTCTGTTAAGTCAAAATATTTGACCTATACATAAAATTGGATTTTATTTTCACCTAGGAAAACGTAAAAGCAATTATATTTTTTACCGAACAAAGTTTTTTGAAAGTTTCTCTGTAAAAAGAATTTGTAAAATGACTTTGACTTTATTGACTTTTACTTGCCTTGTGTTGCGACGGACAATGAGCCAAGCTGTGAGGTCCCCTGAAGAAGGAGAACAATAAAACCTCCAGCTTGGAAAAAAGACTATTTATTGTTTTAATTTACTGCACATTTTTGTTCTTAAAAGATTTGTTTTAGTAGCCTTTCTTTAACTGTTTAATTTAGAATTTGCGCAATTTTTGGAGTTTTTCAAGAATTAAGCAATATTTAATTATAATTTCCCCATTAATTATAAAAAAAAATTGTTTAAATTTTATATCATCAAAAAGATAATTTTTTCTTAAGTACAATGATATAAAATGTTTAAAAATTTGTTCAAAAACAAGTTTGCAACTACCAAAATAAAAGACCCCACTTTTTCTTTCAAAAAATCCCTTTTTCCCCCAATAATTACGAGTAGCGACAAGATAATTCAAATTTTCAAGTCTCTACGTGTCGCTAGAGTTCTACTCTATCGAGCGAAAAAAGTTTCGTCTGAATATTTTGCAAAATGGCGGCGCTACTTTCGATTATATTTTCAAGAGATTATGACGAGTGGTACATTACTAACTAGAACAGAGGTCTTCAACCTTTTTTATGAAATCGCCCCTTTTCAAAAAATGTTGGTCCGAATCGCCCCCCATAAAAACGATTACTGTACTTTCATTTGAAAGTTTTCCCGAAATATATCTAAGAAGCTTTTAAAAAAGGAAAACACAAATAAAAGCAATGGCAATTTATTAAAATGCAACAGTTCATGAAACTAATGCGACCCTTGCGGCTGATGTTGCTCGGCAAGATTAGAAAAAGCTGGCATCAAGCTAGTCAGCTTCAGTCGAATTGAATCTCCCCCAGTTGCATTCATGTCGAGTCTATTGCGATATTTATTTCGCATGTAGAGCACTTCACTAAATCCTTGTTCAGCAATATGTGTGGTTGGAAAGGCCAAAATAAAGAGCTCTACTTTCTCCCACAGTTGCGGAAATCGGTTTTTCCACTTAATCCAGAAGGCTGCCCATCCATGTGCCCTGAAGATTGCGCGCGCTTCTTCGTCACTTTGCAGGTCTATCAGCATTTCTTGCATGGTGGAATCGCAGTCATTGATGTTAGTGGCGAATGGTTCCACTAGCCACGGAAAAACTTCAAGGTCAAGCAGATCTTTAAAGCGAACCTTCATGTCTTCTATCACAGCTTTCAGGTGTTCAACGTAAACAAGCAAATGTTCGTCAGTGACACTATCAGACATTTTTGACAGACGAGAGAAGTGATCGAACTTTCTTCTGCTCAAACTTTGCTGGTAGAGCTCAAGTTTGTTGATTAGGCCACGTATTATAGTTTTGCTTTGAACCAAAGTAATCTTTTTACCTTGGAGTTTGTCCGTTGCTGTATTAATTTTTTCATAAAAATCAGCTAGATAACTGTTATCTTGATGGCAGGCAATTACATCTTTGGCAAGGTCAGAATCTTCACCAAGGAACTCCACCACGCTGTTTTTAAGTTTGCAATACCTTGCCAGAAATATGCCTTTCGACAGCCAACGAACTTCCGTATGGAGAAGGAGATGCTCGAACTCTTCATCGTTTACCTCGCATAGCTGTCGAAACAATCGGTCATTTTTAGCGTTGGCTTTTATCTTGTTAACTGCTTTGATAGCAACTCCCAAACATTCTTGCAGACGTGGAGAAAGACGCTTTGCTACCAAATGCTGACGGTGAAGCACACAGTGCACAGTAAATAGATTGGGTATTTTTTCTTTGAGTAATGAAGCAAACCCGCGATACCTGCCTACCATGGCTGGAGCTCCATCAGTAGCACATGCTATTATGTTGGTAAGGGGGATGGATTTGTTTCGCAAGTAGTCTGACAAAGTCTGAAATATTGTTAGACCTTTAGTGTCTGTTTCCAAACACTTGCAAAATAGAAGCTCCTCCATAATATTTCCATCAGTTATGTAACGGACGTAAACCATTAATAAAGCGTTATTGTCTGATGTGGTAGTTTCGTCTAATTGTAAGCTGAAAGAAGTGTTTAGTAAGATTTCAGAGAGTTGATCTTCAATATTCGTACCCATTTCGTTAATTCGTCGGGTTACTGTGGTATCACTCAGTGGAACAGCTCGTAGTACAGGTGTGGGATCCTTCTCCATTACAGTAGAAATAATTTCTTTCACAGCAGGTGCTACCAAACTTTCCCCAACGTTGAATGGTAAACCCTTTTTCGCAATCAAAAAAGCAATCTTGTACGAGGCTATAAGTCCTTTGACATTTGGGCAAGCATTTTTAGCATAGGCCTTGTTTATAGAACTTTGAGCTTCACGCTCTTTCAATGCTTGAAAAAATTCAATAGATTTGTCTGCTTTATCAGAATGAAGCCTGGTTAGGTGATCTTTCAGCCTTGACGGTTTCATTGCCTCATTTGTAAGAATTTTCTTGCACAAGAGACACATTGGAAGTTGAATATTGGATGGGCATGGCACAAAGCCAAACCTGATATAATCCACAAGATATGTACGACACTTTTTTTTGGCATTAGAAGCCATTACTCTTTCAATACGATTAGTCGATTACCATATAAAATTTACTCTTAAAAAGAAACTGAAAGTAGCCTGCGGCACATAAAATAATATAATGACAATCCTAAATTTTTAGAAATTACGATCATTTTCTTGAAAGCCTACTGTTAAAAATTCTGTCCTTCCCTGGACTACTGAAAAAGATTGTATGAAAGCAAGTGCTATAGATCGCTATCTCTCTCTGAAGACAGAAACGTCACATGCGATGAGCAGAAAAAACTGCTCATCGCATGTGACACGTTAATTTATTAATTAATAATTATTTTACTTATTTTACATATTCTGGATTACTTATCACGCGTTACCTCGTCGCTCCTAGCCACGACCAAAGTAAGACACCGGTTTCAATTCTGGCCTTTATAGCGGTGAGTCACATGAGGTCCCATGATTTTTGGTCATGTGTGCCTCGTGCGGTCTTGTGACCATCGCGCGATCCCATGACAGTGACGTAGCCAAATTTATAGGACGAATTAAGATTTGTCGTAGCGATTTCCGAAAGGCCAATCAAATTGCCAGTTCACGTAACAGTTGGTGTTTAGCGATGTGTAAAGTCTATGACTTATGATCACTTATGAAAAAAGTCTTGCTTGACTGCGCAGTCAAATAAAAATTTTGGCATATCTGGAAACTCGTGTCAACTACCATTTCATTCGTTGTTCGGTCATAACGTTTTTTTCACTTGCATAGGTGTACGTCATTGCATGTGTGTGCATGTGCAATTGTGCATACATGAGCATGAGGAGAACCCAAAACTGTTTGAAGAAGTGAAGAACAATAACAAAAGAAATAATGAAATCAGCGAGAATGTTTTCAACGTATCCATTTTTAGTTATCGTTTTATAACAATATTTGTAATTGTGAAATCGCCCCCCAATTGTTTAAAATCGCCCCCCAATTTTTCAAATTGTTTAAATCGCCCCTAATCGCCCCCTGGGGGGCGATATCGCCCCCGTTGAAGAACCCTGAACTAGAAGAACCAAATTTTAAACTTTATTTGAGTGTGTGTGCCAGCGTGCTATCGTTTGAATCTTTGCGCGGCTTTGACTTTGATCTAGAAAAAAAGTTTCGGATTTTTTTTGTCACAATTTATAAAGAAGAAACGGCAAGCTCATAGTTTATATTAGCTTGTTCAGCAAAGTAAGGTAGTTGTAACTCAATAAATTCTTATGTAACAAATTTTCATCGTCTGATGTATTTTTGCTGAAGCATAAGACTACACCGGGTAATATGTTTTAGCGTAATATTTTCCATTGGCTGATATACAATTTGCAACTTTAGGAAATAAAAATTTATAAATGAATTTTTTAATGCATAGAGCAGCTGTCAAGCAAGTATTATGACCTGCTTCCGGAGACTCCAAGATATTGCAGTCCGATTCCGAGCTATTGAAGCATATTATTTACAATTTAGAAAAAAGAGGAACCCGCAGTTTAGACGAAACGTTTGGTGTTCAAAAATCTGTTTTTGAAATAAACTATACAACCAAAAACCAGTTTTTGAAAATATATTATTTCTAAAATTTACTTGATTGATAGTGTTCGTATATATTCTTTACTTCATAAAGCTTTATTAATCTTAGTCTCATACAAAAAAAAACTTTTTTTATAATTATGACCTGATTAGTAAATTATAATTTAATAAACTGAACAACTTATCTCTAAACGGTTTGTATCAGAGCTTTTAGATGTTTTTTTGCTGATTAAAAATTCTGACCTTGGATCAAAGCGCAGCCGTATATAAAGGGACGTGCGCATTTGCTTGGGTATTGTGACGTAACAGAGGGTTTTTCAGGAGGTTTGGCCAAAAATATTTGCCGAGTTGATTTTTTTGCTCACCTGAGATCACGTGATTTGTCACAATATGTGACTCCCGTATTCAAACAAGTGACGTAATGATGTGCTTTGTGTAACCTAACTTTATTCATTTGTTTAAGCTTAGCTAGCTTAGGGTTAGGTTAGTGTTTTACTTGTTTATTTGCTAATTTAGCTAGATTAGGGTTAGGCATGTTTGTAATAATTTATTTGCGTTAGTTATGTTTTAATTAATTCTTTTTGTATTTATTTTTGTTTCTATTTGAATAAGGATCATTGGTAATTCTGGTTTAATTGTTTTGAATTTCTATTTGAATAAGTTAAAATTTGTGTAAACCAAAATTGTTTTGTATCGAGATTAAACCTCATTTGTTGATCCAAAATAATTAAATTTTCGAATCCCTGACTGCTCAGGTTTAGACGAGTTATTCCCCTCGTCTCGTAGAAACACCTTGATTATGACATAATCTTTTTCAATTTTACATAGTAATTTCGTAATTGGTACACCCAGTGATTGCCTTACAAAAAGGGGAGCCCGGTGCAAGAAAAGTAAGGGAGGCCACGTTCCAAAGCAAAGCAATCTTTAAAAAAAGGTTATTTTCAAAGAGGGAGCCACTTTTTAATAAATCAAAACAAAGTGATCTCTAAAAAAATTGTCGTTTTATTTGGAAGGTCACTTTTTGGTGTATCAAAACAAAGTTATCTCTAAATAAAAAAAAAAGGTAATCATTTTAGGGGGCCACTGTTAAGTGTTCCAAATCAGTGTGATCTTTAAAAAAAGTCATTGTTTTAGAAGGGGCCACTTTTTAAAGTCTCGAAACAAAGTTATCTCTAAAAAAGAAATTCTTTATTTTAGACATGCCACCGACGTCGTGGTGCTAGTATGAAGAAATAGATCCATATTTTGTGTACTCCATCGGGGGGCCACTTTTTGATGTATTTTAGGGGGCCCAGGAGGCCGCTCCGTTCGCATTCTATTAAAGCCATCACTGCATGGGTACCTCCAAACCTAATTTATTTTGTTTGCAAGATGTTATTATAAGTATATTATAAAAGATTTATTTTACCGTTTTAAATCAACTGGAAACTATATATACAGCCTCATCACAAACCAGCTATCTCGGGAATTACCATCTCCTGACTCTAGCTTTATTGACAAGGCATACCAGGACTTCTGTAATAACATCTTTGAAGCAGCAAGATTGTTAATCCCACACCTTCGCAGAAATGACTATAGATCCCGTTGGGATGTGGGGTGTGGGACCCAAAGAGCTATAGAACTATCTTTTTGCTTTGTGTCCCCTTTAAGATATTGGAAAAACTTATTTGCGTCAAACCAATTATTGATCCACTGCTACCAAGAGAGCAATCTGGGTTTCGGCGCGGAAGGTCGACCGTAGATCAAGTCAATCTTCTAAGTTATCGAATTCAAAAGTCGTACTGTCTCTATCTCGCCTCGTTCAGGAGCCAGAACGCCTACTATATAAAAAGCTTTTATTTCCACTTTGTGGACAGCTGCGCAAATTCAATCAAGGCACCCGTTTGTGACTGCTGCACTGAAATTGCTGAATGATTTCGCCCAATCACGCACCAGTGTAATACGATGGGCAGAATATAGATGGAGCATGGAGTGGCAAAAAAACGTCTCCCGGTCCATACATTTATTAAAAATGTTAGCCCAACGCCACCGGGATTTAGCTTTCCTAGACCCGCATAGTCAAGCTTAACTGCCTCCGAACCAGTGTTAATATATTCCGCTTAGAAACGCACAAATGGAGTATGGCTTCTACGGCTTCCTGTAGAATGTGAAAAGAAAGCAGACAGCTGAGTACGTATTAACATCTTGTCCCATCTATCACCATCCAAAACAGAACCCATGCTCTCGCAGATGTCAACTAGAATCTGGTGACCTGGCTGATGGAAACATGTCCGGCCATTTAGTGGACCGTTCAGCTCCTGTTCATCTCCCCCAAACGAAGAGAAAAAGAATAGAATTGTTTTAGCCTGTGTAATGGATGAGCTATTAAATTTGATATTAGCCATCGGGGTGCTGATTTCTTTTTTTGTTTGTCAGTACAAAGTTGTTGAGTGATTGTTTGCAGTAGTTGCCGCTGCAAATTGCTTTAAAGTTTGGTGATGCTTGAAAGAAAAGTTTTTCGAAAATCAACAAACTTTTTTGATTTTGTGAATATATATTCTGTATAGTCAGAAACCGTGATTTCTTTCTATCTGCAAGAGAAGTTTCCTAGAGAATCTATTGGTACTTAACCAAAACTAACTGTTCTAAGGACTTCAGTCTCGCATGAAACTATTTCCAGAGCCGACGTAAATAAAAACAACACGGCTTTACTTCAGCCCAGGTATTTGAGTTATCTTGTTTAACTTGTCCTTTCGAATTCTTGAGTAGAGTTCCGGCACGCATAAAAATCAAAGAAAAGCGATGCAAAAGATGCGGAAAAAAAATTGATTCATGGCCTTTACAAAAACCTCGAAAAAGAATTTTGCGTAATCTTAACTGTATTTAATCGAACTCTTGCAACTTAGTTGTCAAACTTTAATAAGAAGCAACTGCGTTGCTGTAGGTGAAATCTATCTCAGAACTAGAGTCCTTAGCAGTCTTCTTTAAGGTTAACATTCTAGGATTAACACTTCAGGATTATTGCGCTTACACTCCTGCCTCCTGCTGCTTCTGTAATCTTAACCCTCGCAAAAAACTCACTCCTTCTATGACACCGCTGGCCTTTAAAAAAATTCTCGTTGTGCAATTATACATAGTCTGATTTCTCTTTAGGATGCTACTTCCTTCGCTGCATACCAATTTCTCATTTCTTTTTGCTATATGTGAAATGCATATTGTATGAAAACCTTTAAATTGGCCAAGCAATTTTATTTTAAAGACACAATTATTACTGCGCATCCGGCACCTCTTATTAGCGTTGTCAAGTTAATTGGCTATTTATGAACCAAGTTTATTCTTTAGGTATTCTTGGAGATAATTTCTTAACTGTTGATTAGCCGTGATTCCGATTAAACCGGTTTTTAGTAAAGTTCAGCATATTAAGAACCAAAATACTTGTGAAGCGGGCGGTTCGGTTGTAAAATTTCAATTTATTAAAAGCAGTTGAATCTTTAAAAAAAAGTAAACTTTAAGTTTGGTGGAAGTTTTTTGATATAAAGTAAACCTAAGGGGCGAAGGGATTAAAAATTGAATGTAAAAAGTTCTACACTAAAATAGAATTGTAAACGGTTCTTCTATTTTAGGTCTCAGTCCAAATTAAACCTAAAAATACAAGCTTTAAATTACCCCAAGGTAGATTTTTTTGAAGTCCAAATTAGTTTAAAAGCTACTTTATGAATGTAAGTAAGTTTGAAATTTAAAAATTGTACTGTAGACATAGGCTTAAAAGGACAAATTGAAGGAGACAAAACTCGATAATATTTTTTATTGAAGACACTTTTACATATGCTTTCGGGATATTGGTGAATCAGGAGGCACAGAGAACTAAAACTTTCCGCCCTAAATTTTCGGAGAATTTTTAGTGTCTCTCAATAACTTTTTTCGCTTCACTTCGATAGCAAAAGTCACTTTTCAATTAAAATCTTCACTTTTCAACCTTTTACCTCAAGAGAGTTTCTTTGGTATGGCCTACTAAAAATAAATAAAAATAGCAAAACTAGAAACTCAGCTACTGTATTCCGAAAAAAAAAATTGCTAGATTCTGCAAATCTTTGTCAATATAAACAAACTAACATTCGAGTTCATTCCACAATATTATTTTTTACACCACAAGGGCATTAGTCAATTTATTTCAATATTTAAGCTTATAATTTCAATTGCAATTGCATTAAAAAATAGATAATGCATTAAACAATTACAAATAAAATTTTCAACATCATGGGTTAATTGTTAACAACGACAAGTTGTTTACCACTAAAGTTACTCGATACTATACACATACAGTGTACACGACTCAAATAATACAAAAGTTGATGTTCTTATTGCAATGAAATTTTGGAGAAAAAATCATTAAAGCCTAATTTTAAAAATAAATCTTTAAATGTTTGTACAAGTTACGTAAAGGAAAGCAAAAAAGGTTTTTACAAGATTCACATAAAAGAATATTTTTAATATTTTGATCTGTGAATAAGAGAGAAAATTTGTAAAAAAGATTTGCTAGATTTGCTTGCTAGATTTGCTAGATACCTGTACGTATTTATTATATTTTGGATCATTACAATAATACAATTTAGGTGAATATTTTTCTAAAAAAAGTTACCTTTTTTTTAATTCAAATATCATTCCTAAGATAAATTTGTTAATTAGTTAAACTGATAAAGCCAGGAAAGTTAGAAAAGAAAAAGCAAACATCCAAGTGCTTCGTATTGAAATTGAACATCGTGAAACTGGAATGCATAATCATCTCTATGGGCTTACTTGGTTTTCTCGAAAACGTATGATATTTGTACCAGCTACAGGCTCAAGACGATGAATGTCCGCTTCTTCAAAAAGCAATGCCAGACTGTTGCTAAAGAAAATAACAATAAATAATCAAAGTTGTTAAAAATTATGAAAACAATTTTTTTCTTTAAAATAAAATTAAAGTTAGAAAATATTTTAAAAACAAAAAAAAGGCAATAATTAGGCTACTAAACTCCGTCCAGACGGAATAGATTGCAAAGCGACTTGAACTCAGCACTTTTTGTTCCAAACATAAATCTGTTAAAATTTAATCACAAAAAAAAAATAGGCTGTAAAAACACAAATAATTAAATAAGTAAAAACACAAATAATTAAATAATAAAAAGACAAAAATTATTTTTTCCGAAAGCAATTGTTGTTGGAAATTAACGCAAATTTTTCTTAGGCAATTTACAGTTTTTAGTTAATTAAAAAAATCATCTAAACAGTAAAAAAGGCCCAATAACACACTTCGCAGAAATGTCATATTACTGTATAATGTTAGTTTTTTCAACAGGGTATTGGTTTTAACTTTTAGCGTAATATCAGCCTAGACTGAAAGCAGATGTGGGAAAATGAAAGGGTATGCAGAAAGCGAAAAAAAAAAACAACAGAAATACTGTTCAAAATAAAAGCAAAAAGCGTAATTTTCCGCTACTCTTTAAAAAATTACACTTTTAACTTGTTACGTCGACTTTCAGTCTGAAACGATTTGTGATGAAACGAATTTTGATGCAAGATACACGCGGTCGAACCTCATAGAAATTCATTTATAAAAAAGGGAAAGAGGATTTTTATAATAATTATTATGTGTACAACATAGCAATTTCTTATCCTGATAAGTTTATAGCATAAACGTATAACATAGTCTTGTGTTGTGTCCTAAGAGAATTTTTTTACGGCATTTTTATCCGCTTGGCATTCTTAGAAAGAAGCTTTAAATCTAAATCGATCTTTTTGTAGGTTGCTTTGTGAGGTTGATTAATTCTTGTACTCCTTGACTGCTCTTGGAGCAGATATCATTTATTCTTTAATTCAGCCAACCTAGACTCATGACCTCTCTGCTTGTAATGGCTTTTTTTCACAAATAAGGGTGTGTAGTTGTATTAGTACTTTGTTGCTGTTTAAAGATTAATGCCGCGACATGGGGATGGTGTTGGTGACTTAGTTATTTTTTCTGGTGGTGAAGTGTTGCAAGATGAGATACTGTAGATATGTTTGTGCTTTTTTTACATTCTTCAAATTTGGTGTCTAAATCCAAGATGATTTTAATGTGATCATTGTTATGAAAGACTGCGGTATTTATGTTTTAGGGTAGATCTAAAAGTGCATTCAAGAAGTAATGTAGGCCTGTAAAGAGTGTGGTTATGTTTGTGATTGGTGTCAGTCGTTGGCGCTAAACCTGGAGATAGGTGACTATAAAAAAAACACCGACTTTATCATGCAAATGTTTGGTTGAATTTGTAAGCTTTTTATTAGTTTTAAAATATGTTTTTCTATCCTTCCTAAATATTAATTGTAAAAAAGCATAAATCTAGAAAATAAATAATAACAAGTTTGACTTCGTTTACAATAAAATATTTTCAAAATTGTGAATTATTAAACTGAATTTCGTGTATACAAAATAAATTATAGTTTCTATGTTCAATATTTTGAAAAATGGCGTTTATAGATAAATATGACGTATTACCATCCTGCGTTGACGATACGAACTCCGGGAGGACATGTTCTGTTGGCCAACCGCCAGGGTTCTCCACACCCGTTTCCTTGATAACGCAGTTGAATAATATCCCGTGTTACTGCTGGGGGTGGCGGGATACGACAACAAGCACTCCATCCACTCCACGCGAAATCACAGCACGGACCTTAAAGCAAAAGAATCTCGATATCATATCAACTACAGCACCCTCCAGTCTTTCATGCAAAAGCAAAATGTGTTTAACTTAAAATAACCATAAAACGATCACTCCTGCATGCTTTCTATAAAATTCCGTACTAAAGCTTTTTTTTAGTTTTATAACTATAGGGTTAGCTGTAAGTCTGGTTATTTGATGGCAAGTTTACGATTGCTTCAAAATTGTCTTTTCTAAGAAAGACTACAGTTTTCACAAAACTAAATTCATATTTAAGTCTATGACAGATCAAAGAACCTTTCACGAGATTGTTTTGTTTCTGTTTCAGAATCTTAAATCGGTGTGTTTTAACCAGGCATATTATACACCACAGAGTGTACCAAGATTTTTAAAGCTGGACCACGGGTTATCGGTTTTATTGCCTTGTACCACAAACCATGGGATCGGGAACCAATTTTTGATGATTTTATGGAAAGTTGTTAATAAATCTGTGTTGCGAATATGGCGAAATCGTGGTGATTGTTTATTGCCTAATCGTTATTGCATGCAACTGGTAAACGCTTGTTTTATTTTCAAAAATAGTACGCTTCGAGTCACTGTAACGTGTAATCATTGTGTGTTAAGCCATCAAGTGTGTTAAGTAAAAAAATTAGTAAAACATAGAAAGAATAATCTGGCCAACGCTCGTCGTGAAAACAAGCCTTAATTGTTTTCGCAAGTGTTAAGCGATTTTTTTTATAGAACAATGCTTTTCAACTTTTGGCTCGCGACCCAAAAGAGGGTTGCCGTTTATTTGATCGGGTCGCCGACGACTGTAGTTGTTTAAAATTAAACTATTTTTGTTGTAATTCGACAGTGGTTTGGCTGATTTTTTATTGGTTTATAGTTTCCTGCATTCTTGTGGAACAGTATGGTTAGACCGGTGTTAAATTATTTTGTGTTTAGTTCACTTTTTATGCATGCAAAAAAACGTTAAAAAGATTAGGTTGCTAAAACTTTGCTCTCTGTTTTCGCTTAACGTTTGGTCGCCACAATTAAAAGTCAAGAAGCGCTGCCATAGAATTTAGTTTGCATTAACTAAGGTTTGATGTGGCATGTAGTGCTACTCTCTTGCGTACCTCACTCCAGCGATGTAGTTTTTTTAATTTCAAACAAGATAGTAATAAATGTATTTCGAATTTCGGGTTGTAATATTGAATAATTCACTTTAAATAGTGCTTTTCCATAAAATAAATAATTATAGACTTACGCAATTTTTTCAAGAAGGCCTTCGTAAAAAATCAACACTTAAATAAATCAAGAAAGCGTGATTACAATGTCAAAGCCCACGCTGAAGTTAATTTAAAACAGTTTTCGGAAAGTATTTATAGCAGGAAGGAGTAGCAGTGTTCTTTTGTAAGGAAAAATAACTAAAACCTTAAAGAAACGCAAATAAAACGATGATTACATCATGCGTGGACTTTATCGCACAGAAAAAGAATGTTGGATCTTTTCCTTCAGTATGCTGTCTGTTTTGTCCTGCCATTCTCGGTAGTAGTAACTTGGACTCAAGCCATTTAATAAGCATTTGAAAACACCGCATCCTAATCATCAAAATAAATCAAGAGCATTCTTGAGGCATTTCTACATAGTAAACAGAATCAGTTTTGTTTTTTGAGAGTGAGTAAATAGAGGAAGTAAAAATTTAATAAGTGCTATGTATTCTCTAAAAAATTACAATGTAACCGATCAAATGTAATTTCAACGAGTTAAATAGGTACAGTAAAAAAGCGACTAAAACAAACTAACAAAGAATAGTAAAAATGCGAATAAAACATTATTTGTGTCCCTAATGAGGTCCATAAGACCGAAACAGCCCTGTCGCATAATAATCGTCCTCTTTGTTAATTTGTTTTAGTCGCTTTTTTACTGTTCCTATTTAACTCGTTGAAATTACATTTGATCGGTTACATTGTGATCTCTTAAGAGAATACATTGTACTTGTCGAGTATTGATTTTCGCATGTTGCATCCATTTTGGTCTGGATCCCTTTTAAATGTTTTTTCACATTAATCGTGTTGATTTAATTATAGTAGCGTTTCTTGATTCTCAGTAAAGATTTAATGTTGGCTTTCTTGAAAAATGACTAATATTGTCATGAAAAGAAAGCGATCATACACTGAGTTGGAATCTGTGGTTCTTTTCTGTCTTAAAATTGCTGCTGACATTTTGCGTGGAGGAAAAAAGCTGTCAACAAAGTGAGGAAATTTCTTAACAGACAATACAGCTAAACTTAGATGTGGTTTTATTTCAAAAGATTTTCTAAAACTTGTTATCAAGCTCAAGAAGAGCCCTGCTTTTGGCTACAACTCGATGAAACCATCAATATTTTAGATAAAACCCAGTAGATTTTCTATTGTAGGTTCGTTGATGAAGAAGCCAACGATATTGTCGAGCATTATTTACGTTCCTGCAGTCTCCTCAAGGAGACGACTCAAGTTTGGCTGCTACAGTTCTGCTTTCCAAGCTTGACAGGCAGCAGAGAGATCGATGGTTCGAGGCAGTTCGGAGCATCAACGTTTCACATTCTAGTCGAAAAGCATGGAGTATTTTTAACAACCTTACTGGTAGGTCGTGACGCTCCCCTCGTCACTGTCCTGTCTCAGCTGATGCTATTGCATCTCAGCTGATCAGAAATGGGAAATACAAGGCTGTTGACCGCAAGTCATCTCGACTTGTCTCTCAAGAAGTGTCTGACCTTTGGAGGACCACAACATCAGACCCAATAAATATCTTTGACACTTTCTCACAGAGAGAATTTACTGCTGCCCTTCAACATTTAAAACCAGGTAAAGCAGTCCGGGCCCTGATTTCATCTGTCCAGAGCTTATAATCCATGCTGGAGCTGCTTTGAAGTCCTGGTTTCGTGCTTTCCTTTCTTCCTGCTTGCACCGACTCAAAATTTCCAAGATCTGGAGAAGAGCGCCTGTGGTCGCGATCCCAAACCCAATGAAGCTCATGGGGGACCCAAAGAGTTATCGACCGATATATTTGCTTTGTGTCCCTTACAAGATCTTCGAGAGGCTTATCTACGCCCGCGTTGAGCCATTAATCGATGCACTGCTCCCTAAAGAGTAGGCTGGGTTTCGACGCGGGAAATCAACCGTAGATCAAATTGTTCTACTGACCCAGAACATCGAGGATTCTTTTGAAGCTTGAAGAAGGCTGGTGCCATATTTGCCAATCTGACAGTTGCTTATGACACTGTCTGGCACCGTGGCTTTACCAGCAAGCTGCTGATCCTTCTGCCGGATGAGCACATGGTAAGAGTGATAACGGAGCTTGTCCGAAACCGAAGTTTCACATTTGCTACCGGTGACAGCAAGCAAAGCAGGTTACGCCGTCTAAAAAACGGCCTTCCTCAGGGATCGGTCTTGGCTCCTCTCCTATTTAACTTCTATACGTACTATCTTCCTTCCATGATTTCCAGAAAGTTTGCTTATGCTGATGATTTAGCATTGTTGCACTCTTCTGGAAACTGGAAGGACTTGGAGGGGACTTTAAGCCAAGACATATCTACACTTTCAGGATATCTCCAGACTTGGAGTTTGAAGCTCAGTCACACTAAGACGGCGACGGCAGCCTTTCACTTGAATAACCGAGAGGCCAAGCGTGAGCTAAAGGTCTACAACAATGATAGACTTTTACCGTTCTGTCCAATCCCTACTTATCTTGGGGTAAAACTGGGCAGATCGCTCACATTTCGTCACCATCTAGTGGCATTGCGCAAAAAACTATCTTCGCGCGTCACACTGCTGAGGCGACTTGTAGGCTCGGGTGGGGTGCTGGTGCCAAAAACACTACGCACCGCCGCCTTATCTCTGGTCTACTCAACAGCTGAGTGCTGCGTACCAGTCTGGTGTCGCAGCGCTCACACTTGCCTCATACACAGTGTCTTGAACGACGCCTTGCGCATAGTCACTGAATGCGTGCATCCAACTCCAACGGACCACCAACCAATACTTTCAAGCATCCAGGCAGCTGAGCTGTGCCAAATGGGAGCGACACTATCCTTGGCTAACCGTGGATTTCTAGAACATGATCATATTTGTATGGTTTTTTAAGTGTGTTCTCAGATGCTCGCCAAGAGAGACTAAGATACAGACGCCCATATGTGCCAGCTGCGCTGAATGTTATAGATAACCTTTGCTGGACTTGACGTGGCATCCGTGCTTCTGAGTGGACAAACCATAAGGGACATTCCATGTCAACTCACACCTCTCTTTTGCCGAACATCTCCGATTTTGCTGAAATTTGGCATGTTTGTAGGTTTGGATGAGAAAATGTCTCACACCAAATTTCAAGTTTCTAAATCAAATAGTTTTTGATATACGAAGGTTGAAAGTTAGACACAAAATCGCCGCTTGAACGCCCCTGATCGAGCAAAAGTGGCCCTCCTGGCTTTATTTTTTGTTTGATTACTAAGATGTTAATATCATTGGAAAGCTCTTTTTAGCAGCTTTTCAATGATGTTTCTATCTCAAATGTAGCTATATAAATAAAAAAGTTATTTATTGTCGTTGACCTTGATCTTGTGACCTTGACCTCGCATGACCCCAAAACCTCCACTCTAGACCAAAACCAATTTTTTCAATATTTTTGTTCCTCACATAAAGGACTATCAGCATGCCAAAAATCAAAGTGGGATCTCTATGGCTTTTTAAGATATTTGCATTTTATTGAACAGGTGTGCCTAATGATGCAATTTTGTTGATATTTTCGCACTAAATATTTTCGCAACTTTGTCGATATTTTTAAATAAATCATTTACGCAAGTTTTTTGTTAATTTTTTTCTAATTAGAAAATATCTGGAAAACCCATAGAGATTCCACTTTGATTTTTGGCATGCTGATAGTACTTTATGTGAGGAACAAAAATATTAAAAAATTTTTTTATCTAGAGTGGGGGTTTTGGGGTCATGCGAGGTCAAGGTCACGACAATAAATAACTTTTTTATTTACACTATATAGTTACATTTGAGATATAAACATCATTGAAAAGCTGCTGAAAAGAGCTTTACAATGACATCAGCATCTTTGAAATTGAACAAAAAATAAAACCAGGAGGGCCACTTTTGCTCGATCAGGGGCGTTCAAGCGGCGATTTTGTGTCTAATTTTCAACCTTCGTATATCAAAAACTATTTAATTTAGAAACTTGAAATTTGGTGTTAGACATTTTCTCGTCCAAACCTACAAACATGCCAAATTTCAGCAAAATTGGAGATGGTCGGCAAAAGAGGGGTGTGAGTTGACATGGAATGTCCCATAAATGGAATGCAGAGTTTTGTGAAAATGATTTCAGGCTCCGTGTCTTTATACGCAGGACCAGCGCTAGGCCTGTAGGAATAAACTTTTCCCGAACAGCTTGGGTTAAGCTCAACCGCCTGAGAACTGGTGTTGGGCGATTCCATTCGTCCATATACAAATGGGGTCTCGTTTCTTCACCGAATTGCGAGTGTGGCGCCTCTGAAAAAACCGCAAACCACGTCCTAATAGCGTGCTCCATACATCGGGCACCACATGGAGCACGAGTCTGACGGTTTTGTATGATGAAACCCTCTGCTGGCTTAACAACATTACTGGCAGGATCTGATCCGGGCAGTACAGCAACCTGGGATAGTAAAAGGATAAACCCTTGGCTCCATTTCTATTTGTGTCTGACCTGGAGTAGATGCCCTTCCAAACGACGACCATTTGTATTGTGTGAAAGTTGGAGTTTCTGAAACAGCTCAAGCCATCTTTGATTAGTTGAATCAAGTTATTGAAAAACCGGTTTTGGATTGAACAAAATGTAGTTTACTACCGATGAAGCAGCATTCACAGAAGGTTCTACAATTAGAGTTGTTACAAAGAATTACAAAATTTTTCTGAATTTGTTTCAAATCATTGCATGATATATCGAGAGGCACTTATATTAAAAAAAAATGGGGCATGAAAATCAGGACTGTGATCCGGAGATTTTGTTCTCAGCGATATGATAAAAATTGTAAATTATTTTCTATTGTAAATAAAATAAAAAATAGTAAATTTTAAATTACGCTTTGCACAACTGGTTAATAAAATTCAACAGTAACGTTCACATTAAATTACTAATGAAATATCTTGTTGGTATAAATAGGCATATTGTGCATTTTATTTTTCTCGATTAAGATCAGTACATTTTTATACATGTAATAAGATGACTGGGATATGCAAGTTTTTGAGTTAAGATTTAAAGGGTGTAGTATTTAACAAATGTTGACCAGCACTATCTTAGATTTTGTATATTTATTTTTACCTGAATCACATTCTCTCCCTTCCGTTGTATTAATTATTGATGTGAAACAAAATCCTTCTCCAGGTGGACCTCCTTGGCAATTTCGGCTTCGAACCTTCACAAAACTCGAGTTTATGCAAAAAAATTTGAGTGTAAATTATATCGTTTATTTGCAACATTAATTTCATATTTTTCCTTTTATCTCTTCTTTGCCAACTTTAAACCTACATTTTTTTCCAAGTTGAAAATTAATCTTTTGCATAATCGTCTTTCGCTTTTGCTTTTCGTTTTTGATCCAGATGGCAGTTGTTTTCCCGTACCCTGGGTCGTAAGTCTGTTCTTGTTTCGACACATAAAAGACCGAAATCAAAACTTCCAAAACGGAAAGGTATCTACCCATCCCACGCACGTGTTTGCTTTATTTCCCTTGAGTTTCTGATCATAATTTGCGCGTGCACTTGCTGCCAGCGCCTTTTTCGTTTTACGCTTTAATTTAATTAATCTCATTTCGGAGCATAGTTCGTGTCTGCAGCGCGTTCATTTTAGAGCTGGCTTTGTTGCGTTCTATAATACGCTTCTCAATTTGTGAGGCGACCAGCAGCAATTGGTGGCGGCTGGCTGAAGTCTGAGTAGACTTAGTGTATTTTGAAGTACCTTGTGTGGTTTGTCTCTTCTCAATCTGTGAGGCGACCAGCCGCAGTGTTTGTGGGCGGCTGGTTAAAGTGTGAGTAGACTTAGCGCAGTTTTTGGTATTTCCCGTTGTGTTTCCCGTTATTCCCCCCGAGTCAGCACCGACGTTAACTGCTCGGTAAGACAACTATATGTTTTCCTTTTGTGTTTAAATTTTAGTTCGTTTTATTTATTTACAGATTACCGCTTTCCACCGCTTTCCAACGCTTTTCAACGCTTCTTAACGTTTCAGTTATCATTTATTTTCATTAAAATAATTTCCTTAGTTATCATTGAGTTTTCATTTCGTCGAAGCCGGAAGCGCGTTAATCGACAATTCACTTTGCGGCAATCGGCAACTTCAGCGCCGTTTACCGTTACAATAGCTTTTCGCTTTTGGTTTTCGTTTTTGACCCAGATGGCAGTTGCTTTCCCGTACCCTGGTCGTAAGTCTGTTCTTGTTTCGACACATAAAAGACCGAAATCAAAACTTCCAAAACGGAAAGGTATCTACCCATCCCGATTTTTATCAAGCGTCTGCTAATCGGCTAACGTCCTATTTAAAACAGGGCAATGGCTGGAAAAAACTGCCTTTTTCAGGGAACATTACCAACAAGTTCCGAAGGTCCACTATTTCTAAACATTGAAGGCCTCACTGCAAGAAAAAAAAAGTTCTTTATCGTCTTGCTCTACAGCTTGAGACACACGCCAACCTGCTACAGGAGACCCACTACACTAATACCGGAAGCTAGTACTTCCAGGCTTCCAATTAGCTGGATCTTCCTTGAGCAGGAAGCATGGTCTTGCCATGTTTCCACGAGCGACTAAGGTATACGCTTTCTGACCAATCGCCACCAACATTGGAGATTGAGTGGTTATGCGTGGACGTTAATAGTTATTCAATAATCAACCTTTACAAACCTCGATCAACGCGACCGCGATCGCTAGATCTCCCAGTGTTTCCTCACACCCGTTTTTATTCCGGCGATTTGAACTGTCGCCACGTTGATTGGAGTTACAATAATAGCAGTCTGGAAGGTGAGTGCTTGACTGATTGATCAAGTATTATTAGCCTTGCCCTCCTATACAATTCGAAAAATGCTGCCAGCTTTTACTCTGGCACTGGAACATTTCGACTAATCCAAATCTAGTTTTGGCTAGCGTAGGTCCTTACAGTTGCATGTTTTTGAAAAGTTTTCCATGTCGGAACATCGGTCTTCGCTTGTTGTACAATTAAGGTTTGCTTTGTCAGTGCTATGCGTGCCTGTTAAGCAATGGAACTTCTACAAGGCCAAATGGAGTTACTAAATTGTTTTGACGAACAAATTTGCAAAGATTTTGTTGCCGCCATAATCACTTGGTGTGAATGGGGCTTACCAGGATTTCCATAACATCATCAGGAAAGAAGCCAAGAAGACCATCCTACGCGGTCATCGAAACAACAATATTCCGTGTTGGGATGCGGAGTGTGAATCCTTTTATACAACGTTTGGCTGCTACAGCCTTACTAGCCAAATTTGACAGGAACCAAAGGAATCGATGGTTCGAAGCAGTTCGAAGCATTAACTTTTCACCCCTAGTCATAAATTATGGAGTATATTAAACAACCTTACTGGTAGGTTACGATCTCCTTGTCATTTTCCCGTTGCGGATGATTCTATTGCATCTTGGCTGGTTAGAAATGGGAGTTAGGGCCTACAAGGCTGTTGAGCACAAGTCATCCCGACTTGCTTCTCAAGAAGAGTCTGACCTTTGGAGGTCAACAACAAAACCAAACTCAATGAATATCTCCGACACTTTTTCACAGAGAGAATTCGCTGCTGCCCTCCAACACTTAAAACCAGTTAAACTTCCGGGCCATGATTCTATCTGCCATTCCAGAGCTTATAATTCATGATGCTTTGAAGTCTTGGTTACGTGACTTAATTTCTTCCTGATTGCGCCGATTTAAAACTCTCAAGCTCTGAAGAAGAGCGCTGATAGTCGCAACCCCAAAGCTGATGAAGCCTCCGGGGAACCCAAAGAGTTATCGATTCAAATCTCTGGTCTGTATCCTCCACAAGATCCTCGAGAAGCATGTCTATGCCCGTGTTGAGCCAATTATTGATCCACTGCTCCCTACAAAACAGTTTGGATATCATCAAAAGAAGTCCACCGTGAATCAAGTTGTTCAGTTGAAACAGAACATCCAGGATTCTTTCAAGGCTAAGAAAAAAGCCCATACCGTATTTATCTGACAATCTGACAGCGGCATATGACACTGTCTGGTATCGTGGCCTTACCTGCAAGCTGCTGAGGCTTCTGCCGGACAAGCACATGATCAGAATGATTACGGAGCTTGTCCGTTTTACCCTTACTATCGGTGATATTTAGCAAAGCAGGGTACACCGTCAGAAAAACGGTGTTTTCAGGGATCGGTCTTGGGTCCGCTCTTTTTCAAAATTTATACGTACAACCTGTCTTCTATAATTTCAAAAAATTTGCTAATGCAGACGATCTAGCATTGCTGCACTCTTCTGGAAAGGTCTAGAGGGGCTTTAAATCAAGATACAACTACACTTTCAGCGTATCTCCATAGTTAGAGGTAGCAGCTCAGTCACTCTAAGACGGTGACAGCAGCCTTTTATTTAAATAAATTAGAAGCCAATGTAAGCTAAAAGTCTACAATAGTAATAAATTTTTACCGTTTTTGTAACCCAGTGGTTTTCAACCGGTGGGCCAAGACGCTGTTTTTAGCCGGCCGTAGAGCATAAATCAAAATAAAAGCAATATGAGACTTGTAGAATGATGTCATTATGAATAAAAAATCGGAAACAAATTTCAAATAAAAACCTTTTTTTGGAGATCACTATGTTTTTGGGATGAAAATTGGAAAATCACAGAAAAATTTCAAGTAATACCCCTTTTTTTAGTTTTTTACCAGATTTTTGCAGCGAAAAATAAACTCTGCTCACTGAAGTGGGTTGTTAAGTTACCTTGGATTGCAAAGTGGGCCACGGTATGAAAAAGGTTGAAAATCACTGGTCTAACCCCTTATCTTGGGGTAATACTGGACAGATTGCTTACGTTTCGTCACCATCTAGTGGCATTGCGCAAAAAACTCTTTCCGCGAGGTGACTTGCAGGCTGAGGGTTAAGTGCTGGTGCCAAACACTGCACACAGCTGTCTTATCTCTGGTCTACTCAACAGCTGAGTATGCGCACCAGCCTGGTGTCGCAGGGCTCACGCCTTTTAGATTAAGCTCACCCCGAACAGCTGAGGTTAAGCTCAATCGCCTGTGATTGGTGTTGGGCGATTCCATTCGTCTACAAACAAACGAGGTCTTGTTCCTTCGCCGAATTGCAGTTGCGACACCCTTGAACAAACTGCCAACCACGTCCTGATAGCGTTCCGCATACATTGGGCACGACACGGGGCACGAGGTCTGATGGTTTTGGCGAAACTCGATTCTGACTTAACACCATCGCTGCCAGCATTTGATTCGGATAGTACAGCAGCCTGGTGTAGAAAAAAAGAATAAACCCTCGGCTTCAGTCCTGTTGTGTCGGAACCGGAGTGGATGCCCTTTCAAACGACGACGGCGATTTTGATTTAAAGCAAAATTTTTAGAGTGTAAGAAAAGATTTTTTGGCTTCACTTCACTTTTGAGGAAAAGAATCCCTCTTTGCCTTTTAATTTAAAATAAGACTTAGCCTAATGTTTGTCTTTGCTTTGTTTTAGAAGACAAAACATATTTTCCACAAAGACCTTTAAAAACCTGGAGCTGCTACTTTTTGGCGTCGTTTTTTAAGAAAGCACCATCAAAGAAAGTAAAGAATCACTGTTTAGACAAGAGCTGCAAAATTTTTCTTTTATGTTTTAATTTGTACAAACTACTAAATGTTGATTATTGATTTTTTATTGATTCAAGTTTTTATCGATTATTGATTTAAGCGTCTTTCTGCTACTATCACTAACAAAACGTATCTTTTTTTCTGTTTGTAAGTAAAAACTTCTTACCGAGGTTCCGAGTCCGCAAGAGGAAGAGCAAGGCCCCCATGTTGTCCAACCTCCCCAAATTGCGCAAGGATGTAGAAAGCAAGTTTCGATTGGTCTTTCTCGTTCTCCCGTACAAGATTGAAAGCGTTCTCTCGACCTAGTTCCGAATCCACAGGTTGCACTGCAAGATGTCCAGTTTGACCAGTTTGACCAAGTACCTGTTATGTAAAAATTATAATTAATCAACTTACAGTGATTTATTTTATAGAGGTATACCTAAAAAGCAATAAACTAGAAAGAAACAATTACCAGTAAAGTTTGAAAACTGGAATCCCGGTTTCGGGAATTCCCGGTTTTAGAGTTTTTTGTGAAATTCCCGTTTCCCAATTTTTTTCTGATGGTAAATAATATAAATATGTAACAAAAAGTATATTTTTACAATTTTTTTGTTTTAGATTTGATTATAGGGAGGTTACGGCTAAATTTTAATTTCATTTGGCTGATTTGTTCATCACTGTCATTATATTGTTGCGTCAGTCATTTCAGCGAATTGGACTTTGAATATGAAAATGATTTTTCTAGTTATACTAAGTACCGAGATGATGTAATAATTAATAATTTTAACTGGCTTACTTTTAGAAATTTGTTTAAAGTTAGTAAATCAAGCTTAAATGAATTTTTGTCTCACTGATTTTACAGGTTTTGTTCTTTGTATTTTATGAGTAAAATTTTTGCTATTTTCCTGGATTTCGGTATTGTGTAGATTTTTCGGAGTTTAAAACACGAAAATTGAAAACCGTAATTATTTGTACTGAGTATTTTTGCTTTAAATTTAAAAAAGTTGTTGAGAAAAATGCATGAGACAAACGATTTCAATATTTTTATGCACAACAATCAACAGTTTATCTTAAAAACTTTGCTCTTTACTTAAATCTTTGATATTACAGTAAAAAAATTATGGAAAAAAATGTTTATTTTTTAGGTTAAAATGAACTGTTGTAAATATTCACCTAAAAAGCCAAACAAATTTATACACTGATTTCGATTGTAACTTCAACTAAACTTTTTGCAATAATCCTGAAAATTGTCGAACTACTGACATCAAAAAAAATTTTAAATTTATATTTATCCATCTTTACTTTGTTGGTTGCTTTGCTGATTACCTTTGATTTTTCTAACTTTGCTGATTACTTTTGCTTTGCTGATTACCTTTGTTTCTTATCGTTTACTCAAAAGCAATACGTTTACTCAAAAGCAATACACTGTAATATTTCAATCAATATTTTCACGGATAATTTGCCGAGGAATACATTCATGCAAGGGCATACATATTGTAAACATAAAGTCCTACCCGGATCTGTGTTGCATGGAATTGTATCAAATAGATCTGGAAGTCCACATGTATGAGATCTTCGGCGAGTACTTGAGCCTCCCCCACAAGTTGCCGTGCATGGGCCCCAAGGTTCCCATTCGGTATACCGACCGGGGTCAGTATTGCATTCGATCGAGTCTGACTGTAATCCTGTGCATGGGTTGACTCTGGTTCTGTAATTTAATTAATATAAACGTCAACGATCAGAAAAACTTTTACAATTAGATTTTCAACGCTTTGCTAAAATAAGGCCATTTTTTTACTTTGTTTTGATCTAACGATTTGGGCTGTTAGAGAAGTTTTTGTATAGAGTTTTTCCATCTAATTCGTTGTTTTTGCAATCAGTTTTGTTTTGCAAAAACTTTTATATGAATATCTGTATGTAGGGTCTCCCGATAGGGTCTATATACATATATAGATAATATAAGGTCTCTAGGTCTCCATAATATATATATAGTTTCCATAATTAGGTTTCTATAATATAGTCTCCATAATATAGTCTCCATAATAGTGGGCCTCCATATAGGGTCTCCGATAGATCTATATACCTATCTCTATGTACATTATGGAGACTATATTATATAAACCTAATTATGGAGAATATATATATTATTGAGACCTATTCGCATCAACGACTTACACTTCAGGACAAACTCTTGTACTAATTTCAAAATAGCCATAGCTAAAATCTAACTAAGGTAACTTGCTGTTACCCATAGCCGTACAGCCAAAAAAAGATTTGAGGGTGGCGATGAAGTTCTGTCTAAATTTTGTGACATTTGTCCGAATCATGATTTTCTAGTACTTCTATGACAAAAAAATTGTCGGAGATTTTAGGATGAAAACCAAAAAAAAAATCTTTACTTTAAATCCGTCTCATATTTCTTAATTTTCGTCTTCCACCCCCAAAAAAAGTCTTCACCTAAAATTGTTGATTTTTTTCTATATTGGCACATATTATATTTTTATTATTGTCACTGCCCTAAAATTTCTAATTTTTTCCAAATTTTTCTTATTACTGCCCGAAAAACTCTGATTTTTTCCAAATATTTTCTTGTCATTTCCCGAAAAATTATGATTTTGCCCAAATTATCGAAACTTGGAAGGGAGGGAAATTGCCCTTTAAAACACAATTAAGTTTTTGATATGAAAGGATTCTTTAAATTACCAAATTATCAAATTTCGTTTTTATCTAATAACGGACCTTGTTGCTCTGCCGCCCCCACACGTGACGGTGCAAGAAGAAAATTCCATCCATGGACCATCGTCTTGTAATGGAGCGGCACAAATCCTTTCCTGCCTAGTTTGACCCAGGCATCCCAGTACTCCTGCGATTCCATCAACACAAAGTCTAGTGCGGATTTGTAGGCCATTTTCGCAAGATGCAGAACATGCTCCCCATACGGTCCATGGAGACCATTGAGGACAAAGCGCGGTTGCGCAAGCCTGAAAAAATTTTGTAATAAATTTATAAAGCGTTTGTAAAGAATCAATAATACTCGTTTTGTAAAATTTAACCCAGAAATAGAATGGTTAAGAGTGTAGTAAAATCAAGATTTAACAAAAAAGGAGCACCGACAGGCCGGCAAAACGCAAGTGCTTGTGCAACAAAAACGCGGTTTTATTCCAAATGATTTCCTATGTTGTAGAAAGTATTCGGTTGTTCTATTACAAGAATAAAATTAAATTAAGTAGCCTTAAGTTAACTTTATTTTTTTATTAATAAAATGTTATTGTGCCATGTGACCAGCGATGGCCTCACAAAAAGGGGGCCGGTGCATGAAAAGTAAGGGGAGGCCACTATTTAATGCACTAAAAAAAGGTAATCGAAGCCGTTTTTAGTGTACGAAAACAAAGTAATCTTTAAAAAACAAAAACGTCTTTACTTTAACAAGCACAAGTGACACAACCTAAAGAAAAGCAAAGCATGCTGCAGCCACCGATTCAACATTTTTTAATTTTCTTTTTGACATGCCATCGACGTCCTGTTGCTGCTATAAAGAAATAGAGCAATTTCCTGTGTAGGGGGGACACTTTTTGATGTATTTTGGGGGACCTCGGTGCGGCCGCCCCGTTTGCACCCTATAAAAGCCACCACTGCATGTGGCATAAAGCAAAATTCTAGAATTTCCAAAATTGACGTGAAAAGAAAATTAAAATAAAAAAGTTATTTAAAAAGAAAGCTACTTAATCTTTTTCGTTTCAAGTTATATAAAGCGAAGCCAGAAATAAAAAATAATTTAGCAATTAATGATTCTAAAAAGATTGCTAAACTCCCTGTAGCAAAGTTATTATTTGAGACAAGTAACGTAACTTTTCGCAATTTTTGAGGCAGGTATTTATCTGTGTAAGCGCAGCGTAGAGAATTTTAACGAACAAACAAATGTAGCCAGCTTATACAAATGTAGACCAATTCTTAAATGGCGACTCTATTGAAATAATGAAGCAGATATCAATAATTTTCAACCAAATTCAATTTAGTAAACCTCAATATAGCGGACAAAGATCCAATTATTTATTGCGCCAAAGACGATCTTTTTATAAAATTGATATTCACTGCATTTTTTATCGGGATTTAAAAATGAATTTTTGTAATAACTTTTGCTTGAGGCACGTCCTGAATTTTAAAATTGGATAATGAAGAGCTCAAATCGATCGTTTTGTGGTGCACTAAATGTGCAATTTTAAAACAATTTGATTTCATACAGTTTGAATTTCTGATAAAAACAATGATAAAATTTGAATTTCATACAGTAGATAACAATGATAAAAAAATGAATTTCATACTGATTCTGAATGACAAAAACAATTTGAATTTCATACAGTAGAAATACTTACAGAAAAATGAGAATTAAAGCAAAGTTCAAACGTTAAGAAGATCGTTGACCATTGACCATTTATTATTATAATATTTTGTCAAGACAGTTAAAAATACAGAGCTTTTTACAGAAAATAAAATTTTATCCCTCATAATAGCGTTTCGTCATTTAGATCAAAGACGTTCTTGCAAAAATAATTGCTATTGGTGAGCTTTTGTGTACAGTATGCTTTTGTTTATGCTTTTGTATACAGTATAATCGCCTAAGATATTTAAAGTACAAAAAAAGAGAAATAATCAAAGTAATCTACATTTTTAGTAAAAAAAGTTTTAAATTTTATGTTTTAGCATTTCAATTCAGTTTGGTCTACTGTTAAAAATTTAGACATGGACAAAAATTAATTTGAATATAGAAAAATAATTTTCTTTTTTTTAAATTACGGCAATTTTGGTCTAGTTCTCAATGTGCTTTTGATTCAACAAAAATAAATCAATAGATAAAAAAAAACAAAAAACAAGAAGAATAGTTTAAACTTTTTAATTTACTAATAAAATTTGTTAAAAATCAAAAATCTTCTATAATTTTGAAGCATCTATATATTTTTTTTGTCTCAAGCCTGGGGTAGAGTTTTTTTTGACTCCAACTCCACCTATTCAAAATTTTACGATTCCAACTCCGATTCCAGCAATGTAAAATTTTACGTTGGAATTATAGAACATCTAAAAAATAATTCCAACCTTCGACGGCGATCCCACAACCTTAGGAACCTAATTTAGCGTAAAGCAAAGTTTCCGGAAACAATAGCGGCTTCCTTTCCAATTCCAAGACATTTAAAAAAAGAACTCCGACTCCACCAATTTTTTAAAAAACCGCTCTGACTCCGACTTCACTACTCTGCTTAAGCCTTAGCTTTGGTCAAGCTTTAATATTGAGCTAAGAAAAAACAATTGAGCGCAGATGCAAAAAACAAGCAAAAGCTATAGGCTCATATTTATAACAGGTGTATGCCAGGTTTTATTCTAGAAAATAAACCTGAAAAGTTTGAATATGACGTCATTTTTGTGATTCAACGTCAAAATGCTGTTTAACGCAAAAGCTGTTCAGTAATTTCTTTTAATATCTTGATAAAAGATCTTATTTGTCTTACCTCATTTTCGTTCTGATTCGGAAGTCCACAGCTGTGAGTCCTAAGCCTGGTTCTCGTTCCTCCGCCGCAGGATCTTGAGCATGCTGACCACAATGACCAGTCGCTGTAAACTCCTGTTTGAGTGTTACAAAGTTCCGTTTGTAATTCGTCGTCCAAACCACAAGTGTGTGATCGTGTCTAAATAATCCAGGATCAATGTTGGTTATAAAAAAAACAAAAATTAAACATAACGAGTAACTGAACACAAGTGTTATTTTTTTGTAATAATATTAATAGCAAAAATATCAAAAGATAAAGAAGCAACTCGGAAGAGTTTCGATGAATGTGGACGTATATTTGATTTTGATGAGTGTAAACACATATTTGCAGCAAAGTAAACAATTTTTTCTCGTGATCAGAAGTTGCTGATCACACGTTGTTTGGCCGAGATGGCAGTGGCTTTCTCACAACCTGAGCCGTGAGTAAGTCTGCTCTTGTTGCTGTGTATGACAGATCGAAACCAAAACGAAATGGTATCTAGCCATCTCGATGTTCAGCAACGGCCTATTAATTGGCAAACAAACTTTTCAAGAGTGAGCAATGAATGTAGACAATTTTCTTTTTCAGAACAAATTGCCAAAAAAATTTTGAAAACCTATCAAGGATCGTTTCTGGAGTATTCTTTGCTTGTTTTAATAATTTTTTTACTTTTTTCCACGCTTAAGCGCTAAGCGAAGCAAAAAAATCAATAAAGTAAACAAATACTTCACTCAACACTTATAGTGAAAACGAGCCCTAATTCTTCAGTTGAACATCTAAGGCTTCACTACAAGCAAGATAAACATTCATCATCATCATCTTTAGCTACAGTTTGAGACACTCATTATCACAGGAGACCCACTGCAGTGGTGCAGAGGAACCCAGTACTTCCGAGCTTCCAACTAGCTGGATCTTCTTTAACCAGAAAGAATGCGTGGTCTAGCCACATTTGTCTAAAAACTACTAAATTACTCCTTTTTGGACCAATCTTTACCGACATCGGAGATTGAACGGTTGTGCGTGAAGGTTGATGGTTATAAAATAGTCAACGTCTACGAATTTCTACCAACGCGACTTCTCCTTGTGTTACTGTAGATCTCTGGACCCTGATCATATCCGGTATGGTCTTTTAAGTGAGTCCTCAAATGCTTGCCCAGAGAAACTGAGATCTCGACACCAGTTGCGCGGAAATCTTTTAAACAGCCTTGCTGGACTTGGCATCCGCGCTTTTCAGTGGACAAACAATAGATGAAACGCGGAATACTTTAACAATACATCCAGGCTCCGTGTTTTCATATAGAGGACCAGTCTCAGGCCTGTTGGGTTGAGCTTGCCCCGAACAGCTTGGGCTGAGCTCCATCGCCTGCGGACTGGTGTTGGGCAATTTTATTCGTCCACGCACAATTAAGGTTAAGCACCTTCGCCAAATTGCGAGTGCCCCATACAGTGCGACAACGTTCTAATATCGTGCCCCATACATTGGGCACCACATGGGGCACGAAGTCTGACGGTTTTGGATGTTGATTCTGGCTTAACACCATCACTGCCAGCATTTTATTGGACAGTACAGCAGCCTTAGGTAGTAAAAGGATAAACCCTCGGCTCCAGTCCTATTCAAAAGAGAGAACAATCCTGTTTGTGTCTGGCTTGAAGTGGGTGCCCTTTCAAACGACGGCAACGACGATATATTCGTACAGAAACCTTTGGTAGTAAAAGGATAAAATCTTGGTCCCAATCCTGCTTTCGTCTGACTTGGAGGTGATGACTTTTTAATAATAACGACCACACATTGTTTAGTCTATACTAATAGTTTCAACATTATTGTGCAAGAGATTGTGCAAAAGAGAGAGCGAGAGCTTATTTTCTAAAGCACACGCTATATTTAATGAACAAAATTAAAGAGAATTTGATGAATTATTAATCAGCTACTAAGTATCGTCTTAGAGTTGTATGCAGGCGGTCCTTGAAGCAGTTATTTGATCAGAGTTCCGCGTGGTTAAGAATGAATAGAGTCTGCTATTTTGCTCAGTTAATTCCGGCGTTTATCGACATTGATGAACTTAATCTCCAGAGCAATTTGAGCAGAAGATGTCTAAGCGACTTACTCGCGAGCGTGTTCCTCCTCCGCAGGATGAACTGCACACAGTCCATGCATTCCATGTTGTCCAAAACCCTGGACTTGTATTACAAGGTTCAGACACTGTGTCGATGAAGCCCGTGCATGTCTGTCGGCGCTCACGATTTCGAACACCGCCTCCGCATGTTCGAGTACAAACTGACCAGAAGGACCAGGAAAGAAAAGCTCCTGCATAAAAATTGGCTTTACATAAAAGCTTTCTCTGTAATGCAAAAGATTGATATCAATAAACGAAAATTTTTAATTTGTGTGAGTTTTATTTTCTCAAAAATTGTGTTATGAAGTATTTTAACCGCCGAACTTAAATATTTTTTATTCAAAAATACCTAAATTTAAAATGGCATATAACAATTTTTTATGCATATGCAGTATTGGATTAAATATTAAAAGCAGTATTAACTTCTACTGTAAGAATCAAAATTGAAATTTGCTATTAAAAAAAAACAAAACAACCTCGTCTGTTAACTATTTCTGATAAGGGTTTGAAATAAAAAGCCTTTGTGAGGGAGTAGGCAATAAACTTCAGGTAATATCTAATGTCGCCAAAAAGACATTACGAGAAACTTTTTTTTCAATAAAAGTAGTTTTAAAAAGTTTTTAGTCGGCTTGATAAATAAACTTGAAAATTTAAATTGTTTAATCTTGATCAATTTTGATTTAAAATTTCTTTTTTTCACCTGGATTGGTGTTGCAGATTCGAGTCTCGTCTTCTCGAGGCAATCCACAAGGGTGATCTCGTTGGCGGGTCTGAATTCCTCCACCACAGGTTGCCTGGTTACAAAAGCCCAATTTAAAGAAAACTGATTAACTTCCCTCTTCTTAATGTTGTGTTTGGGAAAGCAAATCACCAGAATTTTCTGTCTTAGCTCTTTTTACAAGGAATTCGCAACTATCTTTATATCACTTTGTCTTTACTGCAAAGTCAAATAAAAATTTAGACTTGAACAAAATCTGGGCTTTTCCAAAATACGTTGGAATAACTGCTCGAGGATTGTCTAAGTTCAGTCGTTCCGCCGCTGTCCATTAAGTAAAAAGAATCAAAGTAGATACGAGCATGATGAGGAAAAACTAATGAAACAGCAAAAGAGAGTAACTTCATAAAATATTCACCGTGCAAATTGTCCAAGTTGTCCATGAATTCCATGTTCTAGTTGGAGCGCTACACTCAAGTTGTTCCCTCCCATTTCCTAAGCAATCCTGGCCAGCAATGCCACCGGAACAGACCCGAGTTCGAACGATTACAACGATTACACCTAAAAATATCGCTTGAAGAAAACATGTTATAGAGCATAGTTTCTTAACTGGGTCTCTATGCAAACTTTAAGGTCCGTTCCAGGGAACGCGTTACATATACTATTTTTCTTGTTACCAGGTGTATTCTTCATTATACTTTGTTGTTCTTCTGGTAAAAACAGAAAACTTTTTTTGTTAAAAACCTTTTCAGTTTATTAAAAACTAAATTTAAAAACAAACAGTCAACGTTTCGGGTGCGGTTACAAGCACGCTTCGTCAGGACCAAAGCTAAAATGAATGTAAAGTTAAGAAATCAACTAAAATTGTTTTCAAAAAAAGCAACAATTCCGTAAGTCAAAAACGCGGCCTCATTTGCACACTCTTGAACAGAATAAATTCGAAACTAATAACTAAAAAGAAAGACAAAACAATTGAAATGAAGAAACTAATGGAAGCTCTTAGACACAATAATTATCCGGACTGGTTTCTAAAGCAGACGATAAACCGCATGAATATTTCAAGAACAAAAAGCAAAGTTACTTCAAATCATCAAGAAAAGAAAACTACAGTCATTCTACCGTATATATCAGGACTCAGTGAAAAAATTACAAGAATTCTAAAAAGGTTTGATGTCCAAGTCTGTACTTAACCTTTAAAAACTATAAAAGACATCTTACCTTCAACTAAAGACAGAATTGAACCTACTCGACGACAAGGAGCTATTTATCAAATTCCATGCCAAGATTGCTCTGCATTGTATATAGGAGAAACTGGTCGTAATTTTAAAACACGCTGTGCGGAACACAAACGTGATCTTTACCCACGCAATCTGGCGAAAATTGATGATAACAACATAAATAAAAAAACTGCTCTTGTCAAACATATTATTAAATTCGACCGGAAAATCAACTGGCTTGGCTCATCAATTCTTACTTTTGAACCTGACTTTCATAAACGCCGTTTTTTAGAATCATATTTCATACAAAAAACCAATTCATCGATAAATGACAAAGAAGGTGTCTATTACAATGAAATATATAATGAATTAAAATAAAACCTGTTTTTGTATTTTATTTACTGTACTTTCAAAATTTAATTGCTGTTTTAAATTGTTCTCTCACGCTTGTTCGATTCCGTGTTGCGCATTTCATTGTTTTTTACACGAAACTTGTTGTTTTTTGAAATAATCATTTAATACTACGCTTGAGTAATTTCCGCTATGTTTTGGCAACTGTTTTTTTGAAAACAATTTTAGTTGATTTCTTACCTTTACATTCATTTTAGCTTTGGTCCTGACGAAGCGTGCTTGTAACCGCACCCGAAACGTTGACTGTTTGTTTTTAATTTTTAGTTTTTAATAAACTGAAAAGGTTTTTAACAAAAAAAGTTTTCTGTTTTTACCAGAAGAACAACAAAGTATAATGAACGCGTTACATTTTGTTTAATTTATTAAAAATTTGTCCCAAATAAATGGTGGTCTTAAATAGAAGTCTTTACTTTGAATCTATCTTGGATTTTTTGATTTTCGTTCCGGAAAAGTAGTGATCTCTCAAAAAAATCTGCACTTAAAATTAAAAATTGCAGGTCATATTGGTTAACTGAGCGGGACACCGGGATAAGGCCTAAAATCAGGACTGTCCCGGCTAAAGCGGGACGTATGTAAGCCTATTTATGAAAACTTTTTAATTCAAATGGTCTTGACAAGCAATTGTAAACTGAAACCGTATCACTGTAAAATAAGAAAGTCTGAGTAAAATTTTTAGCAAATAATTGCATTTTTAAAAGAAGATTGAAGTAATTAATTTTTGTTTGAAGCGTCCGCCGTCGTTTTTCTATTCAGAAAGACAAGCGAATACACACAAATTGACCGTTCTTAATACTAAATATCGATATCAAAGGCCAAACAAACGTTAAAAATGAAAATAGTTGAACGTAGTTAACGCTATATAAGCATAGACCCATCTATTTTCAGGTTTTTACTGGTAGTTGCAACTGCAAAACATGACGCTTTGCTTCATAAATCGCAAACTTTTTTCTTCTCATCACTATTATGTCGTTTGTCGTACTTAAACACTATGTATATCGGGTTCCAGAAAATGTTGCGTTATGTTTGCGTTTTTCTAGTTTAGAAAACTGTATTCTCGTTGTCACTTTCTATTTAAACTGATGACAATAAAACTTTAATGTGGAAACAAAGAAAAATTGATAATTTCCTAACTCTAGAATTTGATTATTTTTATTTTATTTTTTATCTTTTTAACAAGCCATTACTAGTTTTTAAGTTACCCATGAAACATGTTGCACTGCAAGTTGACCAGGGTGTCCAAGTTGACCAAACGATGCAACGTTGAGTGTTGCAAGGTCTTTCCTCAATGGTCGGATCGCTCGAGCAGGTGTTATTTCTGCTCCGTCTTTGGAAACCACCTCCACATTCAACCGAGCAAGGCTCCCATTCTGTCCATGGAGATGTCACTCCACCTTTATATAAGTACCATTCGTTGTCGTTATACAGTTCACTCATTGTCTCACAAAAATGTTTCGATTAAGTTAAAGCGAAACAAAGTCTGCTATTAATACAGTCAAGATCGTATTGATGGTACTGCGAGCCAAAGGTAGTTTTGTTGAAAAGAACCACTAATTTTGCAGAATAAATCATAAAATGCAGGCTTATTAGAAATTATGCACATTGATGAAAAAATTATGCTAAATTACTTAAAAATATGTTGTAAATGTTATTCAATGTCATCTTGTTGAAAATTACATTTTTCTATAGTCTTATAGCTGGCAAACATATGAATGATCTCATCTACTTTAAACCTTAAACAAAATCACCCTCTGTACTTGAAAGTTATAGTGCAAAAAAAAGAATCATGCAAACTATTATCTTTCTATCTTTGTTAAATGCAAGATTAAATAAAAGAAACATGCAAAAGAATTGAATTAATTTATTGATGCCATCAGATATTTTATCAGATTTGATGAATTTTCAAATAATTCGGTAGCTATTCTTAATAAAAGTAATAAAAAAAATACAAAAAAACTTAACGCTGATTTTTAAACGCCAAACTTTTGGCCTCAGTACTTTATTGTTTAATCCGACTCTGAATAAAGTAAATAAACTTAAGTATTTAATAATTTTTGAAAAGATAATAATAAAAATTTACTTCATTAACTAATAATAAAAGTGGCAAGACTGTCAGTAAAGAGTTCAATAAAAACTCAGAGCATTAAATTAAGTTAAATTACAAAAGCCACGTAGAGAATGTTACTAAAACCTTCACAGTCTGTTTCGCCTTTTCGGCTTATCAGGAGGTGATTCTTACTGAAATAAAAATTTGAATAATTTAAAAATAAGATACAGGGTGTCCCAAAAAAAATGTAACACTTTTGTTTTGGTCTGTGCTTATTATTCTTTACTCTAACATTTTCATCTTTTCAGGTGTGACTAGCTAAGTATAGGAGATTTGTTTGACACCAATATTTTAATATTTTGGCCAAGATGGTGTACACATATGAGCAAAGGACAAAAATTGTGGAGTGGTACATTGAAACTAAGTCCTATGTGAAGACTCAAAGACGGTTTGCAGCTCATTTTGAAACAAGAGCGAAACCAAGTCGCCGTATGATTCAATACCAAGTGGAAAAATTTAGAGAACATGGGACTGTACAGAATCTGAATAAAACAAGATCAGGCAGACAAAGAACTGGCAGGTCGGCAAGCAATGTCAACGCAGTCAGAAACTCTGTGGTTCAAAGTCCCAAAAAGTCAATTCGCAGACGTTCTCAGGAGCTTACAGTAACAAGAAACTCTATCCATAGAATCTTGCGAATGGATCTGAATCTGTATCCTTATCAGGTACAGATAACACACAAATTGACAGATTTTGACATGGAAAGAAGAATGGAAATGGGTGAATGGTTTAATGAGATGATGGAAGGAGATCAAGAATGGATAAAGGATGTGTGGTTCAGTGACGAGGCACATTTCCACCTTAATGGCATTGTCAGTAAACACAACTATCGCTTCTGGGGAATAAAAATGCCTGCTGATTTCATTACCCAAAAACCTCTTCACAGTTCGAAGGTCACTGCATGGTGTGCTTTAAGCTACAGAGGAATTATTGGACCATTTTGGTTCGAAGATGAGGATGAGAATGCAGTAACCATCAATCAAGAGAATTACAGAAGAGTTGTTCAGACGTTCTGTACCAACCTTTGTCGGAAAAGAAACATTACCTTCAGTACACAGTGGTTTCAACAAGATGGGGCTACTCCACACACTGCCAAGGAAACTCTTGAATTTCTTCGGCAAAAATTTGAAAACCGTTTAATTTCATTCAAGACGGCACACCTTTGGGCTCCTCACTCACCTGATCTTAACCCTTTGGACTTTTTTTTGTGGGGCTATGCCAAAGAAAATGTTTACAAAAATAATCCCCAAACTGTTCAGGAACTAAAGGCTGAGATCACTCAGTTCATAAGGAGAATTCCAAACGACATGTGCCAACGGGTCGTTGAAAACTTTGCTGTCAGGCTAAATGCCTGCATGAATCGAAATGGAGGACACATCGAACATTTCATTCACTGCAGAGATCAGTGCTGAAGGCAAAAATAACTAAATTGAACTTCAAAGTAGGAATTATGACTTCATTTTTTCAGGAAAAAATTTCCCTAATGTACTCTATCTATTGGCAAAAGCACTATTAATTTCAATCTAAAATAAAAAATTAATTGCAATGTAAAAGTGTTACATTTTTTTTGGGACGCCCTGTATCTATTTGAATAATTTAATACTACACGGGTAATATCC
The DNA here is from genome assembly GCA_963680785.1 of Diplosoma virens. Classification (NCBI taxonomy): domain Eukaryota; kingdom Metazoa; phylum Chordata; class Ascidiacea; order Aplousobranchia; family Didemnidae; genus Diplosoma; species Diplosoma virens. The sequence continues at coordinate 24,461,535 of OY796880.1, read as the reverse complement.
ATTTGAATAAGAATCACGTCCTGATGAGCCGAAAAGGCGAAACAGACTGTTGAGGTTTTAATAAAATTCTCTACGTGGCTTTTGTCATTTAACTTACTTCATTAACCATGTAGATAGAAGCCATTTTACAGACTTTGTGTTAAACTCCTTTTGATCGTTACAGTAAGTTCAAAAATGCGTCTGTTAAAAAAAACAAATCTTGAAAAAAGGCAAGAAACTCACAATATACAAGTAAAGTAACAAATATTTATGGTACCAATTGAAGCCTTGCTATGCAAAATTTATTTGCCGAATAAAAAAGGCATCCTGAAAATTGGATAAAAATTCTTTTAATCTAAAGTACTGTAGAACTTTCCTAGGTCGCTTTCGGCTAAGTTGCCAGTTTGCCTAATGTAGCTTACCCCTGGCTGAGAGCCTGTTGTTTTCTGTGTCATCAAGTTTGGCTAAATTGTCTTTGTCTAACTCGCCAACGGTTTTGCTCACCACAAGCGGAAAAATTTGCTTAAGTTGTCAGGCCTGCAAAAACTTTGCCGATGTGAATATATATTCCGAACTTTTGGTTTGTTACGACTACACTACAGTTGTACTACAGTTGTTTTTCTTATTTGTCTACAATCCTTACTGATATAACATAACCCCACTGTGCATCACATTTTTTTATAACCCCATTATTTTATCACTTTAGATTGTTCTCATCAGTTTTAGTTTAGTTCAGATAGCCATCTTACTGTTATGTGAAGCAATCTAACTATGGCAATTAAAAAAGTTATCAGCTTATTAGAATAGATGAAATAAATTCAAAAAGTCCTTTTTGTTTGTGTTCTTCATTTTCTAAACGTTCAACTTTTCCAAAAACAAAGGCATCCCAAATTTATGTTGGCCTATGCATATTTAATCTGTAGCTTGCCTAAATCGCTATTTTTTCTGTTCTTTTTGAAGTGACAACTAAGGTAAATTCTACTGTATTAATATACTGATTTTAGATTTAGTATGTTGGCTATTTTCATGGTTAGTAGCTACTAATGTTGACCAACTTAGCAACTCAAGTATCCATAAACTTTGTAAAAGTCTGGTTTATTTTCGATCTTTTTAATATTTTTAAGCAAAAGGAGACAAAAAAGCTGACACGTTAATATCTTTGGAAACTTAAAGCTTGTACAAAAATCAAACAACAAAAAAACACATATAAAAAAACAGTGACTAACAATTTGCTTTTAATTAAGGTTTAGACCACGAGTAAAAAAGTTTGAAAACGTATAAAAACTATTTAAAAAACACTTGCATTGTTTTGACAAGTTTAAACATTAATTTTCAAAGTCAACAAACCAGTGATAATGTTGTTAAAAATTATGCCCTGTTAAATGCATAAAATTGCTGCAGAGTCCCATATATCCATTAATCTTAAAAACGTTTTATAATTGTTAAACAGCTTATAAGTGCAGTGATACGTAATCAGTAAAAAAAAAACAGATCTGCTTTTACTGTATTTAAGTATACAAATACAAACTAACTTCCAGCGTTGCAATTCTCAATTTCAGAATCGGCAGGAACGGTCGGAGAACAAGTGGTGAATCGTTCTCTTATTCGTTGCCCCTCGAAGCATGAAACTGAACATGGACCCCACGATTGCCATTCCGTAAGAAAGCAGCAAGGACCGATAGAACATTCAGTGGTCTAAAATGTAAGGAAAAAAATCTGTCATCATAGGAACCCATCAATCTTCAAAACAGAAAAACGTCAAGGATTTGGGCATTTCTAACTTTCCGTCGTCATCTTAAAATAAACTCAAGGATATTTTTTGGACTTCAATATTAATACAACTTGTAAACTTCAAGATACTAAAAAATTTTTACAAATATCATTTTTGATACTTCGCGGTTTCATACTAATAGGCATCTAACAAGATAAGCGTGGCTGTGAAGAAGTTTTACTACTAAGTGAAAGAGTATGCTTTTCTTCTCATCAAACATTTTATCAGCTCAAATGGAGTTCTGATGAATTGTTGGGAAAGCTCTCTGCTGATAATATCTCAATAATCAAATACAGAATTAATATTGGTAAAAATTAAACAAATAGTTTTTTTTTGGAAAGTAAGTCAGTGATAAAAACTTTTTTGATTAAAAAATTACACTTCGAGCATTTTAAGCTGCCAAAATCGTAAATATGATTAATAATATTACGTGAAGCAAAAACATTTTATAATAAACTAGCAGAATCGGCAGGAACAGAAAGCTTTCTTATTGTACATAACTCTCGTTTCACTACCACCTATCGGTTAAAAGCTGGCGTATTACTGCATTTGCTTTTCCAATACGTGTGTCCAGTTTGTTGTCCTGTTTACCATTACTCGAGAATGTGACTTCAAGATAGTTAAACTTCTCCGTCTGCTGGAGAATTACTCCATTTGTTTGAAAAGAATATTGGACAGGGTGTCTTGATAGGCATATAATCTTAGTTTTAGCCGTACTAATTTTCATCTCAGCATTCAAGCTTGCGTCAGAAAACCGATCAAATGCGTATTGGAGATTACTTCTGTTTAAGCTTAACAATGCAAGGTCATCTGCAAACAGCAGGCGCCAAACATTACACTCCCCAAATGTGACGCCACTACAGGAGAAACTGTCGCTGTCTATCTTGTCCATGCATATAATAAATAGATGAGGAAGAATACTTGCCTTTGTCATAATTCAACACTGACACTAAAAAGCCTGTTTTCATGCCATTGACACGAACACAGACTTCTGACTGTTTGTACAACGATTTTATAGCAGCTAATAGCTGACCTCTCACGTCATACTCCAGCAGTACTGCCCATAGCTTGTCCTTAGAACAACCAACTTTTTCAAAATCTACAAAGCATGTATACACCTTTTTGGCATATTCCCAAGATTTCCCAAAAACTTGCTGAAGGACAAAGAGTTGGTCCATAGTGGATCTGCCAGCACGAAATCCCCATTGTGCATCCTGAAATTGAGGTTCGACTATTTCACGGCATCTGTTTCAAGGCACTTTATACAAACCTATCCAGGAAGACTAAATGAAGAAATGCCCGGTGAGTAGTGCACTTCTTCTTGTCTCCTTTTTTGAAAATAGATATCAACACACTGGTCTGCCATTGCTTCGGTACTTCATTAATTTTCCAAGCTACTTGGAACACACGAGTCAGCCAACGGAACCCAAAGTTGTTTATGGGCTTCGACATTTCAGGTCAAATATCATTTTCACCAGGGACCTTATCAATTTTCAAAGATTTGATTGCTGAGCTCACCTTTGTTTTGGTTAGATAAATTTTTTCACCAATTTGTTTCTCAGATGTTTTCAAATTTTGGACTGTTCTTGGATTTAGGAGCTCACGAACTCTCCAACAATTTGGGATGCCCTTCTGATGCTTTAGAAGCACAATATTAGCATCCTCGGTGAAGGTGGCAACAGGTGTTCGTTTGCCGCAAAACGACGTACGGTTTTCCAAAATACTTTTTTTTCCGATCTGTAGCCTGTATCCAACTTTTGTCGAAATTCTTCCCATGACTTTTCTTTAGATTGTTTGACAATATTGGCGGCAGTCTTACGTGCTGGGGTGTACCGCAATCGAAGTTGCTCGAACAACTTTTTTGTTAATCAAGCTCTAAACGCAGTTTTCTTTGCACCGAGAGTGTTTTTAACTTTTTGATTCCATCAAGCAGTTTTTTTCTCACTACCCGTTTGACCTCCCACACGTTTGCAACCACAACTAGCAGCTGCAGATGTAATGACTGCTGATTTCAATAAATCCCACTCAGTCTCAACGTCTTCAGTAAAGTCAAGAAGTTTTCTGAACAGGAAAGCCACTTTGATTGCAAAAGTATATGTCTTATCTTTTTTCGGCTAGTAACTCCCACTTTATCCTGTATGCTTTTCGTGCTCCAAATTGTTTCCTTGTTCTCGGACGGTTCAGGCCTCTCCGAATGCAGACAACTAGGTAATGGTTGTTAGACAGTTCAGCTCCTCTTTTAACACAAAGATGGACCACAGAAGAAAACACTTTTAACACAGAAGAAAACCATAGACCACAGAAGAAAACAAGTCCGCTGAGACAATGCAGAAATCAACAATAGAACGCTGTCCCACCTAATCTCTGTACAAAATATGTTGGTGGATCCTCTTGTGCAAAAAAGTATTCATTATGCACAATCCGTCGGTGGCACAGAAATGCAGCAAACACCTTCCGTTTCTGTTAATGTCAGAGTCTCCTTGTCTTCCGATAACGCCTTTTCATGTCTTGTTGTCAGTACCCACATGTGCATTGAAATCACCCAACAGGACAATCGATTATGCAGATGATATTTTCTGTAAAGCAACACCGACATCCTCTCCAATAGATTGCAATCTTAGTGTGGTGGAGGGGTTTGTGTTTTCTATACTCTTAAGAGCAATGCCGTCAGGAGTTGAAAACTCCTCTCAGGGCTATCCATGGCTATTTTATTACTTTCCTCCGTTGTTTTGTCACAGCGATTCTGAAATGTTTGTAAGTTTGACATCATATTAGACATTAGAGCTTAAATTTCCTGTATAAATGTCTTCTCCAAAACATTCTTGCAAAATTTGTTCGTGACAGTGCACATGGAAATCCCTCTCAGCTTCAATGCAACAATAAAAAATTCGTGAATTATTGCCCATTTCAAATTTGGTCTTTGATATATACGGGCCCCCATAGACTCTTACGGGCCCTGGTGCGGTGCATCAGCTGCACCCCCCTCTCGTTGGGCCGGATCCATGGCGGAAAGGTTGAAGGTGAGAAATAGACCAAAAGCAATCTAACAAATGTAACAAGATGTAACAAAATGTAATAAATGTAACAAACAAATGTAAAAGTTTGTGAAAAACCAAACGCAACAAAATGTTGTGAATCATTTAATCATAAAATTAAAAACATGCCAACTAAAATGAATTGCTTAAGGCAGGCAAATTTTTTTTATTAAATTAATAGTTGCAGAAAAGACTCTCCCACAACGGCGCAATTGTTTTCTCCTACAAGCATTCTCGTATATTCAGCCAATAGTGCGCTTGTATTTTCACCTCACCAGTCAGACGCTACAGCGTCAGATACTTGAAAATGTTTAGTTTGTTTACTAAAATCTTTTGGCTTTATAGATTTTTAGTTTTTATTTAAAGTACTTTTCGCTTTAATAAGCTATCGTGTCAGAATTTTAATTTTTGTTCCTAATTATTTTATTAATGTATTCTAATTATGTTATTTTTTGTCTGTGTTTAGAGTTACCTCAAGATGAGCCGTAAAGGTGAAACAGGCTATTGAGGATTTAGTAATATAAAAAATTCTTTGCGCGGTTTTTATAATTTAATCTGCTGCTCTGAGTTTTTATTGAGATCTCTACTGACAATTTTAACACTTATTAAAATTGCTTACTAAACTTATATACAGTTTCACTTAAAACACAAATACAATTTTAAAGTTAAACCTCTTGTTCGTTTTGATTCCCGCAAAATCCTTGGCGGTTCCTGGTTCGTGTCCCCGTTCCACATGTCTGCGTACAGGAACTCCACATAGACCATTCTCCGTAAAATGGTGGACTTCCACAGTTCTGGTTCTCAACTTGTGGATCGGTGCAAGTGTTTCTTCGACTTCGACTTCGTGTGCCTTGGTAAAAAAAAATTGAAAAAGTTACAAACCTTTCGATTTTCTGTTCTATTAAAATATTTTTGTTAGCTTTAACATTTTGTATTGTAATTATTATTTTGCTGCGGACCCCTTCTTTAAAACAGGAGAGGAATGTTTTCCTAAATTTTCTAGCAATTTTTTTTGGGCGGGGATGTTGAAATGCTAAATAATCCACGATTGAAAGCGAAAGATAAAAAATGTAAAATTCAAATGAAAGTATTTTATCCTACGGAGATTGTTTACGAGTGATGAATGTTAAAATCAGTAGTATTTTTTGTGGTTCAGGACCCCTTTAGAATTTTCATACAACTTTCAAACCTCTTTCAACTCTCATATCTACTGATATATATAATTTCAATTGTTATCTTGGCTTTCATAAATTTTCTTGAAAAAAAATTAGCAACTTCCGAATTGGGTGAAGCAGGCCAAATCTAAAATAAAATGTTTGAGTCACTTTGTATGAATATAACAATAGAAAAAGGTGGGCGTAAATGAATGATGCCTAGACACTGCTAATCATTTTTATCCTTTTTCGAACTTGTTAAAAGGACTTGGCGGTCTTTAAACGAACATTCATAAATGGAACTTTTTGATTAATTTCAAATCATCTTGGTTTTACGATAATTAAATTAAATTTTACAAATGTTGGATTATGCAAAGTCTAAAACATTAATTTATAAAATCGAAATTTCGAATAAAGTTTTTATAAAAATCAAAATTTCAAAAAGTTGTATAAATTGTAAAAAATAATCTGAAAAACGTTAATTTGTCAGATATAAGAGACATGATTTTGCGTATAGGCTACATTGTTTTTTTGACCCAGAAAATTGTTTTATTTGCAAGAAGTACATATATATTGTACAAAAATTGATAGTATTTAAGCTTTGAAAAAGCTTCAAGCTAACTAGTTTTAAAAAATAAGTATTTTAAATATGGAAAACAAAAGTTTTGGTGTTTAATCGGACAATATTTGACATAAACCTCAGAAGCTTTAAAATTTTAAAGTTCACTCATTGTTGCGCACGATCTTATTGGTTTTGGTGATTAAACATTTTTTTTATTTATACCAGTGGTTTTCAAACTATTTTAAAATTTATTGCATGGGGTCTTTTTACAATTTTTTAGATGGCTCGCTGACTCTTTAAATTAGCCGCAATTATTTTTCGTCTCAAAATCGTAGTAATTTCTAAAAAATTCACGTTGAATCTGACTCTGATTTAGCCAATAATTTCTACAACTGAGCCACTTATTCGCGGTCCGCCTGAAACCTTCTGGGGAATCCTCTTGGGGACTGCGGATTCCAGTTTGAGAATCGTTGGTTTATACAATAAAACTAATTAACTACAACAAGCATTGCAGCGCATTTTGCATTTTTGAAAATCTCACATTTTTTTGTAATAGAGTATATAACTTTGCTTGTTTCTGGAAAATACTTAAATTTATGAAAATTTTCCTCTGAGATTTAGGTTAAAAAAATGTTACCATCGCCCTATTAACTTGTGACGATTTCTTACTAATTTAATCACTAACAATCAGGACTGTTATCCCTCTAACTCGCAAGATCATGATGGAGGTGAAGTTGAAGCAACCATCAAGAATGACTCTAAATTCTTTTTACAAAGATGTCAAAGTTGTTGTATGATTTTAACGCGCTGTTAAAGCTTGTTTGTTTTTTAAATATTTTTTTAGAAATAAGATTGTAATTTACTACCAGGTGTTAAACCATGAAGCGAAGAAAAATTTTTCTTTTAAGAACGCAAGTACGTGACAAAAAGAAAAGATGCGCTAGAACCATATTAAAAAAGGGTCTTAATATGATTTTAGGACACTTAACCCCCGGGAGACTAAAATGAAACGATACTAGGGGTTATGTGATCCGAGGTTAAATGGCCTGATACTATTAATAAAGTGGTCCTACAAACAATCAGACCATTGCCATTAACAACGAGGCTGTTTTCAACTTTAATTATCAAAAAAACACTGATTGGCGGTGATTTGGTATTTCGGAACATTTTATACAATATAATCGCAGTAAATCCTTCTTAAAAAGATATTATATTATTCCAGGACAGATATCATTCTCTGCTTCATTGACAAGAAAGCCTTTGTGTCGTATACTTGGCTTTTTTTTTTAAAAAGCTAACTTTGCGATTCTGCTCCAATTAATTTTATTTCATAATTATTTTAGTATTTCTTAAAGCAGACTAATTTTGCAAAATCACCTCCTGCGCATCTTTGCGAGCAAACACTCCAAAGCGTCCAGTCAAGAAATATTCCAGGAGAACCACAAGGTAGCGTTTCCATTTGCAATTCGTTTGTACACTGATGTCGTCGTCTTCTCATCTAAGAAAATCAACAAGTTTAAATATAATTTACGTATTCAACAATATATTTTAATAAAAAAGTAAATTGCAGAAATTATGCGAAAGAAAAAAGCAAATTCGGATGGAAGCACTGTTTCTACGGTGGCCCGTATATTTCATCCCTGTAATTTTCGAAAAATTCTTTTTTGAAAATTCCACCCCACTAAACTTTCTCCCAATCAATTTTTTACCCCACAAAAAAGTTAAGTGATTTTTTTAAAATAAAACTTAGCTTCAGATTTCAAGTAAAAACTTCCTAAGAAACTATAGTTGAATGTAGTCGCTAGACCAATGTTTCTCAACCTTTTTCCGCCTACGGCACATTTTGGGACTTTTTTTGAAATTCACGGTGCACTTAAACCAGATATCTTGATTTACGTCTGAAAAATCAGGCCTTCCCAAAAAAAAAAGTCTTCACTCAGAATCTGATTTTGTTTAGTCCGACATTGCAGGTTGGACATCGCCTGACTGACTTTTCCAAAAACTTTCGTGGCACACCTGGGAATGTCTCGTGGCACACAGGTTGAGAAGCACTGTGCTAGACCTTAAAACGCAATAAAATTTTGAACCAATATCTGCTAGTACAATGCTAACTATTTCATGCTTACAACGAAACAAACTATTTGACCAACTGCATTCAAGTATTAACAATGCACTATAGTACAGCATTACAAAATCAGCTGAAATAAGATTATAATAAAAAGTTCAAGTCTCGTTAGAACAGCGCTTCTCAACCTGACTATCAAAGTATTCTTAAAAAAAAAAAAAAAAATTAATAAAGAATAAATTAACAGCTTGATTTATGTTCAAAAATTATCTGAATGATTCTTTGATGTTTGCTGATGATACAAGCATTTTTTTACGAAATAATGACATCAAAAAGCTTTTTGATGCTGGTAATAAAGAACTTCAACTAGTTGACCAGTGGTTAATAGCAAATAGATTATCAGTTAATGTCTCTAAAACTAAACACATTTTATTTAGGACTGCACAGTCCAAATTAACAACAAAAAAGCAAGATCTCGTATTGCGAAAAAATAAAATTGAACAAGTTGAATGTATTAAATTTCTTGGCGTTTATATACAAGAGCACTTAACATGGTCAAGACACATAAATCACCTAATACCTAAACTACGTAGCGTTCTTGAAACTGTTATTAAAGTGAAATCACTGTTAAACAAAAGATCTCTTCTACTCTATCACCCTCTTATAAACAGTCAGCTTCCTTATTGCATTTTAAACTGGTGTTATGGCAATAAAACCTTGGTTAAAAGATTGCAACGACTGTGCTATAAATTTGTTAAATTAGTTTTTAGTATTAACAGTAACTCAACTGTTTGTGATATTATGAAAGAATATAAATTGTTAACTATAGATCAACTTTTAACTAAAGAACTAATTCTGTTTATGTTTAAGCAAAAAAATGGAAAAAACCCAATTGCATTTAAAGATATTTTTAGTAAAAACGAATCTAAATACAATACCAGAAACAAATCTATCTTTATTCCAAAGAAATGTTCTAGCATAGTATGTCAGCAAGCTATTTCACTCCGTGGTCCAGCATATTGGAATTGCATTTCTTTCGACTTAAGAAATAAAAAACAAAGTGTTCGGTCTTTTACTCTTAACGTTTATAAAGATCTTTTAAGTAATGAGAATAATATTTAATTGTAGTGTTGAAACATTATGCTGCCCTATATATTTTTGATTAACCTACAGGTTTTTGAAAAAAAGGCAATGGAAATGGTATAAAAACTTTTGAATTCAATCCTTGGAAGAAAAACTCAAACGATCAAGATAACCAGTCTTATCACAAAAATATAAAGAACTCTTTTCTTAACTTTTGTTTGTCTGCATAATTCAAATCAATCGCTAAATCAAATTGATTCTTTTTCACTCTTATCTTCACTCTTTAATTAGAATTTCTTTTTGACAATGGTCTACTATTTCATTTTAGCAATTATTTTTTATTTTTAAAATTGTTATATAAACTTCTATGCCGTTACTAAATGCTATTGACTTTGTTAAATTTGTTTATTTTGCTATTACGCTGGTCAGTAAAAATTTAGTTATTATTATTGTTTATACATTATATATATATATATATTAGAACAAATGATTGGACATATATATAAATAATAATATAAACATTACTTCGCCGGTACAGAGCTCAATAACCAGATAGCTAAAGTAGTATTTATTAATGAAAGCACTAAAATAGAATAAAAATTAAAAATTTATAATTTAAAATCCATAACAGCCTGTTTCGCCAAAGACGGCTCATCAGGTGGAATCTGTGAAGTAAAAAAACGTAGAATGAAAAAATATTAAAAATATATACTAAACAATATGAAAAAATAATAAAAATTATAAAAATCATAAAATATATAAAAAAAATAAAAGACAGAAATATTCTTATATTGACTGTCACTTAAATTATCCACTAAAACAAATAACCCTCTGAGAAATCGTCAACAGTTACACATGCAAGTCGGCTAAGTTCGCACTGAGCATACAGAATTTGGTCTGATTCAAAACAACAAAAAAACAACAACACTGCATAAAAACGTCATGCGGTAGAAATCATAAAGATACAAAGAGATAGAAGTAAGATTTGGTCAGGTGACACAGAAAAGAAGCGGGAAGAGTAAGTCGAAAAATTTAACTGAAATTGCGTAATTTAAATTTGTTCACATGGCGACATTTTTCGTTGAGTTCCGTTCTTTTATTGAGGTTGAGCCTGCATCCGCCAGCAAGATTGTAAGCTTTTTTTTGAGGCATAAATTGCAAGATTTTGCCCCCGGTCGGTATGGGGCTGTATGTGCCACGATGCTGCATTTTGTGCGGGGTTTTTTTCCCGCGTCCTTAGGCTGCAAAAAAGCTTTGGAGAGTTCGGTGGCGTTGCTCTTTCTCCGGTATTTAAAGCTTTGATTATGGTTGTAGAAACGGGATTTGAACTCCGTTTAACAACAATCATAATAATTGTTGGCGGCGTTGCCTGATATTAAGCATGCTTTATAGACAACAAAGCTTTCGCGGCATTTTCCCTCTAACGGACAACTGACTTTGTTTCTACAATTGCACGGTGGTGTGATGCTATTTGCAGTAGTCTTGTTGGATAGCACGATTTTATTATGTCTCAATATAATCGCTGCCATGTTTGGCATACAGCTGTAACTCACTTTGATGTTGAATTTGTTGCAGATCTTGTGCAGTCGGTGATGAAGAGAGAAATGTTTAGCGAGCAGTCGCAAGAATTCCTTGCCGATGTTGGTTTTGACATGCTCGCTAAAGGGTGGGTAAAAACCACGTGATGTTTCGTTTTCTCTTCTTCTTTTTCTTGGAGCCAAGGTTATCTGCATACTCCAGCTTACCAGTGTGTCCGCTTCGCTGCATAGCCTCTACGTACTCCGGGACTGCATTGGAAAATTCCTTGCTGTGGCATGAGAGTTGCGATAGGCGAGCAGCGAACATTAGAGGCAGTTTCTTCTTAATAACTGGCGGATGGTTAGATAAACGGTGTATGTACAGAGGTTGGTCGTTGGGCTTGCGAAAGGGCCAGTATTTTCCCGACTTCAGGTCTAAGGTGACGTCAAGGAAATTAGTTTAAACGAGATTGGTTTCTGTTGTTACCTTCAAGCCCTGGTGTTGAAAGAGCTTTATGACCCTTTTTTTAATACGCTCTGAGCTTGGACCAGAGGCATTTTCCAGGATCGCCAAACCGTCGTCTCTGTAGAGGCCGATGTTGTTGCTTCCGACAAGCTGCGTCAAGTTGTTGAGAAGAAAGAAGCCAACCAGTTCGCATATCTCGGCTCCATCAAAAGAACCTATCCCAACGTCAAATAGTAAGCCATTCTTTTTTATCCAGGCACCATCCCTGCTAAACAGAAGTGATTTTCTGCAATGCAGAATTATGCTGACTTCGTCATCATTGATTTCTATAAACTGTCTTGCAAAATCGATGGCATTTGTGAGCAATTGTTCTGAAGTAGAAGGGTAAAAATCTATGACGTCAAAAGACAGGAATTTGCATTTCTCCTTGCTGGGGAAGTTATTGAACCATGAAATCACAGCCGTAGTATTACGCCATTGTTGCAGACCTGTTGAGTGACGAATTGAAATATTGACATTATCCAGAATGTGTTTGCTAACTTTCCCAAGGTTCGATTTGGTAGGGTTTATGAGTCTGCATTTGGGATTGGTGGAAAAATTTGGCTTTTGGTCTTTCGAAGTTATAAACGCTGGTTTTTCCGGTAATTGTTCAATGCGGTTGTCTAATTTATTGTTCTGTTGTCTATAAAGCAAGCTCTGTTGTCTATAAAGCATGCTTAATATCAGGCCCAACAATTATTATGGTTGTTGTGAAACGGAGTTCAAAGCCCGTTTCTACAACCATAATCAAAGCTTTAAATACCGGAGAAAGAGCAACGCCACCGAACTCTCCAAAGCTTTTTTGCAGCCTAAGGACGCGGGAAAAAACCCCCGCACAAAATGCAGCATCGTGGCCCATACAGCCCCATACCGACCGGGGGCAAAATCTTGCAATTTATTTAAATTACGCAATTTCAGTTAAATCACTTACTCTTCCCGCTTCTTTTCTGTGTCACCTGACCAAATCTTACTTCTATCTCTTTGTATCTTTATGATTTCTACCGCATGACGTTTTTATGCAGTGTTGTTGTTTTCTTGTTGTTTTGAATCAGACCAAATTCTGTATGCTCAGTGCGAACTTAGCCGACTTGCATGTGTAACTGCTGACGATTTCTCAGAGGGTTATTTGTTTTAGTGGATAATTTAAATGACAGTCAATATAAGAATATTTCTGTCTTTTATTTTTTTTATATATTTTATGATTTTTATAATTTTTATTATTTTTTCATATTGTTTAGTATATATTTTTAATATTTTTTCATTCTACGTTTTTTTACTTCACAGATTCCACCTGATGAGCCGTCTTTGGCGAAACAGGCTGTTATGGATTTTAAATTATAAATTTTTAATTTTTATTCTATTTTAGTGCTTTCACTGCAGATAAAATTTATTTATTAAAATTCGCAACAGTCTGTTTCACCGTAAAAACTGCTCATCAGGCGATTATCTTATTCAAATATACTGTATATATATATATTTTTTTTTTGTTTTTTTTTTTAATTATATTTGTTATGTTAATCATACATGATTTTTTTTATCCATCAACTTCGACTAGCATAATAATTTTTTTATGTTACGTTATGTTATTTTTAATATCGTTATTATCTGCTTATTACTTGATTTATAAATTCGTAATTTTTTTCTCTGTATTCATTCTTATCATTATTTTTTGTGTGTCATCAGATGCATTCGGAAAAGGTTTTCGGACCTGGTGAGGTTACTTTTTATGAGTGGTTTTTCTTTACTCACCTTGCTCAGTCGAGCTAAATTCCCATCTTGGCTAGCTGTGCCACCCATCATCATTACGCAGACTAGTCATGCACTGGTTATTCGATCTCTCAATTTGTTTGATAATATTATTATTCTATGTTCTTTTTTCTTTCTCATTTCTTATGTTTTTATCTGATTAAGGTGTTGCGGCCATGCTTTCTACTGTTTTATACTTTCACTTTCTGATTATCTTATGCATGTTTTAACGTTTGACGTTGTGCTGCTTCTTCCTTTTCTTGATCTTTTTAATATTTATAATTTTTGTGTTAAACTGTTTAATTATGATTGAGAATAAAATGAATGAATGAATGAATGAATGAACGAATGAATGTTGTTTAGTGTAATCAAAAACAAAAGCTCGTGCAATTTTTTTTTAAATATCCATTGTTTATTTAAAAAAATTCTTGTAATAAAATTTTATTTTCTTATTTGGTGGGGTGAATAACTTGCTGGGTAAAAAATTTAGGAAGTGGCAATTTTGTGTGGGATTTTTCTAGGTGAAAGTTTTCAGGTGGAAATAGAGGGGTGAAATTTACATGAAGCCGCTTGTAGACTTTATAGTAACTTTCAGTTGCTTAATAGTTTTCTTCAAATTTTTTTGTTAGTGTCTATTTGAAATGTGTTAGTGTCAGTTAAGTCAAAGCAGTTATAATCATTCAAACTTTCAGACCACAAAAGACTTAAACATTAAAGTTGCCTCAACAGCTTGTCTTTCTTGCTAGGTTCATCAAGAAGCGATTAAAAACCAAAAATAAAACACTAAAAATACAGTTTAAATAAAGCGAAAGAACGTAAAACCACAAGAAAAGTACATTTTTGATAAATTTTCTCAAACCGATTACAAATCTCAGTTTGATTATTAAATTTTTTTAAACGTTGATTGGCAATGACAAAGTGCTTTGTTGAACTTTTCAAAATTGCATTAATTTTTTGATAAATGTTAAATTTTTATCAGCTTTTTATTTATCAGCCTGTATTGTGCTTTAATTTGTGTTAGCACGGCTGAAATATAAACAAATATATACATAGGCTATATATAAAAGATAAATGTTTTTTTGAAAAATATTTTGTTCCAATGTGCTGAAGAAAAAACGACTTAACAGTCAACATGCATGTTAATTATTAAAAAAATATATTTTCTTACTGATATTCCTCCAAAACAAGATTGTGAACAACCACTCCATTCACTCCACGGTAAGAAGTCTCCTACAATTCCACATTCGTTATCTCTCTGGACCGTGCTTGGAAGATCGCAAGTATGAGTTCGACTTCGTGTTCGCGACCCTTGACCTCTGCATACTGCTGAGCATGGTGTCCAATCACTGATGATGTATCGGCCGGGATCAGTGTTGCATTCTCTGTTTTCAAAAAATTATTATTAAATTCATAAATTATAAAAAATTGTTAAAAATTTTAATTAATATTTATAAAAAAGCGTTTATATTTCACAAAAATATTTATAATTTATAAAAATTGTTAAAAGTTTTAAATAAAGATTTTAAAAGGAAATGTATACTGCTTTGCGTCAGTTATAACAGAGTTTCTAAACTCGTTCGAGCACGCGGACTCGTAGGCGAATTTTTCGATACTCTGTAGATTCCGAGTAAAAATTTTTCCAAAAATAAGTAAAAACAGTAATTACTTAAACTTTAATTAATGACATTTAGAAAAATTTCCACGACTTTTTTGAGTAATGCACTTATCATTGGAAAGTTTTCACAATCTTAAAAATGCTGATGGATAGATTGGAATGTAAATAGCAAATTATTACCTTATAGAAAAATCCCGTCGACCCCTTGGATAGGTCGCTGTAGACCCCCATTTAAAAACCACAAATTAAGAGGACTAACAACCGATCAATGCCCAGCTATGATTACTATTTTAGGAAAATCAATTACTTCTAAAGTAAGTTTGTTTGTTTAAAGACATAAATAGGAAACGTACAATGGCGGTTGTTGCCAACAATATCACATCTAAGCTGCATAATTTATATTAGGCATGTAAAGTTTATTGCGAGCAACTAAGTAAATTTGAACCAAATAAAGAATAAATCTTAAACTAAGTTTTGGACCACTATGCCTTGAATCTTTACCTGCTTTGATTTATTCTCGGAGCAACCGCAGTTGGATCGCATGCTAACGCTTGATATCGCGTTTGCATTCCTCCTCCACAGCTTCTCGAACATTGACTCCATTCACTCCATTCACGATAAATTAGTTCTCCGCAATAACGAGTTTGTGTTTCTTGTTCGCCGAAGCAAGATTGAGTCCTGGTACGAACTTGAGTCCCGAGACATGTTTCCGGACACAAACTCCATGGACTCCAGTTACTCCAGACTCCGCTGGTGACTTGGCAAAACTGAAAAGTTATCGTATCGTTTATGTTGTAAAAAACGGTACATTTTTGCAGCAAAAAATTTCGGGTAGGACGGTTTCAGCACTTTACTTTAATAAAATAATTCAAAACTTTCCATCACTAAATCAGGTCCAAACCTGCAATTAGTAGTAAATCCAATAGGCTACATTGACTGGAAAAATTATTTGAAGAAGTTACTACACCTACTAACGAACAGCCTTGGTTAACCATTTTCAGCTCTATAAGCTTTTAGTTATTAAAACTTCTTCAGGTACTTATTCAGTTAGATTGTTTTAAAATTCTATTTGAATAAGTAGTAGAAGTTTTAATAAACAAAAGCATTGGCTTATAGAGTTAAAGCAGTATTTAATTAAATTTTTTTTGTAAGATTTTTATTTTAATGATGATGTTTTGAACATTTTTTTGTGGACAAAAGCACAACATTTTATTCTTAATGTATATCTACAAGTGTAGAGGAAGCACTGCAAATTTCATTTGCATAATTTCTAAATTTTAATTGTTTAAAAAAATTGTAAACTTCAACTCGCCATTCGCTCGACAATCGGAGCTATCGTTGAACAATTGTTTGTTCTTTGACGATTAATGACTCCATAATTGCACGTGGCTGGACAATCACTCCAGGCAGACCACTCCCCAAACGCACAACAATCTTGGAGGCTGCATACTTCTTCTTCAGACAACGGACTGACTATTCCAGGCAAGTTAGCTACACAAACCGTAAGAAATTAAGTTGTTAATTTTTTAAATCCTTCATTTGGCCTAACGTTTTCAAGCTTAACAGTTTTATTGTCGAATTTCGAGAAGTTTAGCAGCATTGAAGATTATTCAAGTCTTAATTTGAACGCAGCTAAAGTAAAGATCATTTACTGTGCAATCTAACTGGTTTGATAAAAAAAGGGTCCCGGATAAAAATTTTCTTTTGATATATTGTAAATAAATGGCGTCTCTATTACCACAAGTTTTAGCTCAGTGGTTCTGACCCTTTTTCTCTTCATTACCCATTTTTAGTTTCGTGTTAACCTCAATTACCGACTACCTAAAATTCTAAAATTTAACTAGAATAAACCAAATCACATTTTCCTTGGCCAGGTTAAAATTCAACAAAAATTAGTAAAACATTACTATAAATAAACATATTAATCTTAAAAATTGATACAATATTGTTAATTGTAATTTTGTTCTTGTTTTGGATACAATCGACGCAGTATTGGGTTTAATTTTTTAGGTTGCACGTCGCAGATCTAACTTCAAATTTAACGTTATTATTATTTGTGACAAAACAATGCTTAGAAATGCTACATGTAGTTTTACACAGATAAAAGATAAATGAAAGAAAACATTAAGCATGGATTCCACGGATATATTAAAGAAAGATCTCTGATATATCCTCGGGCAGATGAATCATAAATCATTCTCAGATATTTTCATTTTTTAGAAAATCTTCAACAAAAATTGTAAATGATTCAAACAGAAATATTAACAAATTAGTTCAGAATTCTATCACAGGGTTGTTTATGGCCTAACATTAAATAATGCATTTATCTTACTCCTTCTACTTGATATCAGAAATGCTGCTCTAATTCGACCAGTTTTTGTATTCATTTTAATTGGTGCAGTTTTTTCAGAGATTTTAAGCTTTGCTATGAATCAAGCAATCCTGCAATTTCAATTCGGATTATTTAAATGACAAAATATTTGTGCACGAAATGCCATTCTTTTTAATTGAATTTCAAGAAAACAAATAACTTCTGGTATAAAATCCGGACAGCTTTACTTGAGGCTTTTAGCCTTACACTTTTTACTAATAATATCTGTTTTATATTATGAATAATTTAACTTTTAATTCTAATTTATTAATAATTATAAATCATTTTGATAAAGATATAAGCATTGCATTATTGATTATTCGATTTATTACAAGATTATACATGTATTGGATTTCAGAAAATTATTATTTATAAATATTACTGTCAAAATTTTCGATTGCAATTTATTGAAAATTAGTTGATAACTAATTTTACACCTGAAAACCTGTTCATTTCCCAAAAGCGGAAAATAACCTATAGGTTAGGAACCCATACTCTAGCTCAGGGGTGGGCAAAGTGAGGCCTGTGAAAGGCATCTATGCGGCCCGTGAGGTGTTTTAAAAAGGCAAAGAGGATAAATAAGAGGTTGGAAAAATAGGCCACTTGCGGCCAATGCCAGCTTATGTGCGGCCTACGAATCATTTCAAAAGCCCCAATGTGGCTCGAGGTTGAAAATTATTGCACATCTCTGCTCTAGCCATGAACAATGAATTACTGTTTACTGCATTTGCACTTAGGTTCTTTTTGGTCGGAGGGATACGTCTAAATGAATAGAAACTTTTCAATATTTATAAATTATTATGGATAAAACTATAATGAACAACTTGTTTGAAATTTGTCGTATCTGATTTGCATTTTGCAAAAAAGGCAAGCCTAATAATAACTATTCTTATATTAAAATAAACTTTTAATCTTTGACAAATTGTCGGGCATTACAACTTAAATAGAAAAGAATTAGTTAGCTTTATATTTGCAACAGTAAGCTTTCAGTTTTCAAGCTTATAATTATATTGTTTTCAGTGATCTTAATTTCAACGTTACTGTGAATATCTACTCACGACATGAGTGGATTCTAAATCTTGTTCTTGTTCCTTCCCCACAGGTTGCACTACATGCGGACCATTGCGAATAATCCCCATAAGCTCCAGGACCTCCGCAGCTTCGATTTTCAGACTAAATGGTTTAAACTTGACTGCACTGACTATGTCAAAATAGATTATATAAAACAACAGTTACCGTAGACAATTTTAGAAATTAATTTTATTGACTAATATTTATCTTTTTATTTTCTTTATACAGTGTAGGTCTATCTTTACACACACTTTGAAAATATGTACTTTTACGATTCGTATAAATTCAAGTTATTTATGATAATTCAGTTTTAATGTTAGAAATTTTCCGCAGTATGGCAAATATTGAATATTATAAAAGAGTAATTTTAAACGATGTTGAAAAAGCACAACAAAGAGTTATTCTAAAATAAAAGTTTAAAATATTTTGATTGAATGAATGATTTTGGGTTTTTAAGCCGCCATAAAGAGTGAACTTTCATATTAATTGATAGTACCTATCTAAGTTATATAATCAAAAATATTTTTCAAAAATTTATATTTATTTTTTTCACACCCAAGAATAATTGCAAAACATTAAAAAATTTTTATTTGTTTTTAAAAAAGCATTTCTTTAATGATGATTTATGTTGAAACAAACATACAAACAAAATAATTTGAAAAATTTTAATGGAAACGCTTTAAAGTATTGAAAATAAACTTAAGATCGGTTTAGACTCAAAGGGGACGCGGAAAAAGCAAGCGGAAAGCGTAACAAAACATATGTACCGCTTTCAATTTGAACCGACTCCTGAAATTTCAATCAAATTAGACAAACGCACTATTGTAAATCGGACAGTCCCTTTTTTAAAGTCGTCCGTTCAAAAACGGGACAAAATCTTGTCCACTTTTTTTTTAAAAGCATCATGCTGGATCTTCAAATAATAACCAGGGCATAGACTCTCCAAATTTTTTTACTGCTTCACCTCCGATTTAAAGTGAAAATTTTTTGGTTTTCAATTGACTTTTATTGCACAGATATAAGTCACATTTTAATCTCTAACTTTTCTTATTAAATTTTTATAACTTTTTGATTTTATTACAATAAACTCTGATTATCCTAACAAATTAAAAATATTTATTTGAGAAAATTTAAACAAAAATTTAAAAAAATAATATTGCTGCGAAAAAAATTCTTTACAGAAACTTTTTACAGAGATTAAATCATATTGCTATGAGAAAACTTTTTGCAGAGCTTTTTGTATCACCTAAGGCTTTAAGTATCCTCAATCAAATCTTGCTTCTTTCAAATAAATGTCAAACGAACAGACAAATATAGTAGAGAAAAAATTGTTTAACCGTTTAAAAAGTTAATCAAACCTCGTTTCGGCCTGTACATGGCTGCATTCGAGTTCGAGTTTGCGTTCCTCCAGAACACGTTTGCGAACACATTCCGTATGGACTCCAGGCAGTCCAAAAAGCTATGACAACAATATTTGTTAATTATTTATTTACAGTATGAAAGATTTGCGACAAACGGCGCTCGCTATTCACCGTGAATATTCGTATTCGAGAAAAGATTAAAATAAGGAAGAAAAAACAGCAAATCACTTCATTACGCCACTTTACGAAGTGTTACGCGCACGTGTATGTCTATGTGTGTAAATCAATTTTCTTTCAACGTAATTCCTGAAACTTATTAGTTCACAGAAGGTTAGAACTGCAGTTGACTTTACTCGCTAAAAACCCACTTTGCTACGATCTTGATCTTATGGGTAAGATTTCTGACAAGAGTTTAAGAGATGCACAATAAATAAAGTTCTGAACAGGCTTTATTTGTTGGATATCTGCAATTATCTGTACTTCTAAACCCTTTAAAAAAGTTTAGATAAGATAGATTCTTACTTCTAAACAATATAATAATTTTAATTTAAACTAATTTGAACAGAGAAAATAGTTAGTTATAGCTTTAAAGGTATTTTTCCAAAGGTTGTTTCGAAAAGTTTTAAATTAAACTTTAAACAAGGTAACAAACGCTTTTAAAGTTAAGCAGACGTATATATGTATTTAAGTTGTAAATGTCGAAACACGGTAAAAAAATACTGAATTAATTAACGACGGCAGCGTTTTTAAGTGGTTAAGAGTGCCGTGATTGTGATCAAAATGGTTTAGTTCAAAACCTACTCGCGTTATCCTGTTGTGTCATTGGCAAAGTTGTTTAACGACACTTTTCCCTGGTTGGAGGTCTTGGCAAGCAGTTCTAAATTTTAATTCTATTTCTATAAAACTAAAATACCAAAATAAAAAATTTTAACCGGACGGCACTTTCTTAGCATTTCAGGAAGAAGGTCGGGGTAAATTGTTTGCCGTGTGTATAACGACCCCGTCGTTTTTCTACGAGTCGAAAGGAAAAATATAGTGTCAAAATAAAATTCTGCCGGTCCCCAATGCTTTGTTTCTTTGTTTGAAATATATTTGTCTGGCAAGATAGAAACAAAAAGTTAAACTGTATTTAGACGATTATCGACACTTGCTTTGGGAGATTAACAAGAAAACTATCCGGTTTGGATTTTTATTTGTTTTAAAAAAACGAAAGCAATATAATGTAGAACTTGTTATTAAGATCGCTAACTGCAGAGAATTGTCGTAAATATGAGAATCTTTCTCTTGTGCCAAAGCTCGAAAGCAATAAACTAGTGATTGGCAACCCAGCCAAATGCTAGCAATTGCTGCTCTGAAAGCAATTATTATGAAATTGCTTTGTCCAACGGTACAATAATATCATCTCAACCGAGCTTTACATTACAACTTGGATAAACCCGCATTTATTTTCAGTGACCTTTTGCGCTAAGGTATCAAAACAAGCAAATTCATTAATAGATTCTTGTAGAGTCACTCACAGTCGGAGCCACACGTCTCCTCTTCTCTTTGAGGTTCAAGACAGGGATTGAACCGCTGTCGCACTCTTCTTCCGATGCAAGAACTGCTGCACTGACTGAATTCAGTCCAGGGCGAAAAGTCGAACAGCATACCACACATAGCCTCCTGTCTTTGAACCTCATTCAAGCATGTGTGTCTACGTGTTCGCTCCTGAATTCCACCGGGACATGAAGTAGAGCACGGACCAAAAGGGCTCCTAAAATTTTGTCTATGTCTTCATTTTCAGTGCTTTTAAAAGATACAAAACGCATAAACAGAATTTTTGAGTGATTTTGAAATGACGCAAACTACGTATTAAAATATTTGTTGTGATTTGAAAAAAGTTTTTTACCCAACAAAATATGCAGGGTGTCCATAAAGTCGAGGACAAAATTAAAAAAAATTATTGCAAGGGCAATCAATAAGATATCTCAAAGCGGTTGGTTTTAATTTAATCAGTGTTTATTAAAGTTTTTATTTCGATTAAAATTTTGTGTTTCAGATAAAATTTTTATGTGTTTATTGAATGTGTTTAGCAAACCCCCATAAAATAATTAGTTCTCAAAAAAAAGCACATTTGTATCCTGGTTTATTGATGTGACTATTTTGCTGAAGCTCTTTAATTACATGAGTGTGTTCTGATTCTCAAATTCTCACATCGTGTTTGTTTAATTTCCTTGAAATATGACAAGTCGTCTAGTCACTAAAACAAAATCGTTTGAGAAATATTTCATCCTCAAAAATTCATTCGTTTGAAGCAAGTCATTTTTGGGGATTTATTAAACACATTCAATAAACACATAAAAATTTTATCTGAAACACAAAATTTTAATTCGAATATAAACTTTAATATACAATGATTAAATTAAAACAAACCTTTTTGAGATATCTCATCAATTGCCTTCGTAATGATTTTTTAAAATTGTAACAGGACTTTATGGAGTATAAGGATTAAAAAATTTATTTAACAAATCAACAACTCAACTGTTTGGCACTCATGACCCAACTTTAGTTTTCTTTGTCAAAGCAACAATTGCGACATATGTTTATTATACTTTCCTAAAATATTACAAAAATAGACTTAAACTTGAACTCACCATCCATAAGCTAATATTTAAAAAATTTTTTTATTGTTTTGGCAATTTTTTATTGTCTTGCCAGAACGGTGATCTAACAATTTTTTTTATTGTTTTGCCAAAACGGTGATCTAAGTAAAAGCATAAATTTCAAAATATGGGAGTCTGTGAAAAAGTTAATTTAAAAAAGTAAGTTGTAATATTTCAAAAGCATTGAAATAAGGAAACAAATTTTATTTTAGAAACGTTTCTCACTGTCAAATAAAGCTTATAATTGTTTTTAACCTTGTCTGTTTTGAAGTTAAACAAGGCTTTTTAAAGAAAATCTTATTGGTTCACTTTATATTATAAACGGATAGATTCAGTTTAGAGACATTAAAGAATCATAATAACGACATCAAAACTTAAAGACATAAAGAAAAAGTTGATTAACAAGTGCTTTGAATTTTTAGCTACAGGAAAAAAACTGCGTTTTTAAATTTATAACAGTCAAAATTTCATTACGACCAAGTTTATTTTATTTAAAATGACCCAATCTGATTGTTAGACCATCCTGCAATTGCAAGCTGACAAAAAAGTTGTTCACGTACTGCATCCGAAGAGGAACTCTTGTTGGGCGTAAAAAACAAAAATAATTACAAAAAAAAAATTTTAAAGGCTTTGGTTTTAACCGACAAAAAATTTAACCTTCATTAAATTTTCAAAATGAAAGTAACAAATTAATCTTTTTACCATGGTGTCCATTCTCCTTGATCTCCACAAGACCGTTGTTCTTCTTCATCAGCACTAAAACAGGGGTTTGATCTTCGACGAAACGAAAATCCTCCTGGACACGTCATACTGCAACTTCCCCAAGGTGCCCAATCACTCCAAAATCCACTTCCTATTGAAAATAAAATCGGTTTGTAAGGTTTGCAAAAACATATTTTGTTGAACAAACCAAAAATTGTTGAGTTGTCTGTAATTAACAAAAAATGTTTTTCAATAAAAAAGTTGTTTTCAAGAACCCAGATATGAATGTAGCAAAAAGACTTTTTATTTAAAAATATAATTACTTTCCGACTTTGCTTTTGCGCTTAATATTTTTTTCAACTTTTTGTCGTTTTAAACTATTTAGTTTTAATTTACAGTTACAAACGGTTCGATAGTCAGGTTATATTACAATAAGCAAAAAGTCTCCAAAACTTTGTTAGAATAAACATTATGTAATATTAAAAATACGTTTATTTATAATGTAAATTGGTGTGCAATACAACTCTTAAAGTGTAGGTGTAACATCTTTTTTGATGAGATTTTTGATCCTAGGCTTAATGCTTCCAGGTACATTGCTCGTGCGCATTAACTTATCGTCGCTCTGGGCTATGGTCCCATAACTGATTTTTTATTGATTTTGAGATTTATGATTCCCGTAAAATCTTGTTCGATGACCTAAATTTTGCACTAACTTTTGTAAAAATATTTCTCGTATTTTTGGAAATTTTGCAACTTTTCATTTTTGCGTATCTTTTTTGAATAACTTTTTCCTATGCTATAGTCACGTATTTACACATAAAGTGTTAATTAATTAGTTGAATTACTGTAGATAATAAAAACGTTGCATATACCAAATAGTAGATCTCGAATGCTTTTAACAAAAATTTTAAAAAACTTTGTAGAAATCATACTTTTATAAAAATTGCTTTATCTCAAAACTACAAAAATGCAGATACACGACTACAACACAGGAGTGACAATATTTTATGGCTTAATTCACGCACAAGAAAAAAATAGACGCGCACAAGGTTTTCAAATCATTGTAATGGTTATGCTTTCAATTAAAATTTTTTTAAACAAACATATAGTGAAACCTAAGCATTAAAATGCAAATTATCATGTATAAGTTAAATAAAGGCAAAAAATATTCGCTTCAAATTGGATGTTATTACTCTTCAAATTTATTTTCTTCAAATTTACAAATATTTACTTTACAAATCTAACCACTCGATCACGCTGCCGACTTCACAAATACAATCGGCAGCATAGAGTGGTTAGAACGCAGTGAGTGTAATCAACAAGGTCTTGATTCAAAACCTTCTCGCGTCATTTAATTGTGTCCTTGGGAAAGACTTTTTCGACACTTTCCCTGCTTGGTGATCTTAACTAGCATTTCTAAATTTTGATCATATCTCTATAAAATTAAAAAATAAAATTAAAAATTTCAACCGGGCAACACTGTCTTGGTTTCTCAGGAAGTAGGTCGGAGCAAATCGCTTGCGCTATGTCCGCGCCTCCGACGCTTTTCTGCATATCAGGAGAATAAATATAGAGATAAAATAAATAATACCTTGTTATGTGTTATTTTCCCACTTTTCAAACTATAAGAATAAAATTTTTTTAGACTTACCAAGATTACAAGGTTGTGTCTCTCTTTCAATAGGAATGTTTGGGCAAACATTTGTTCTTGTTCTTTGTTCAAATCCCTAAAATATTAGATTATTTTAATCAAAGTGCTGTGAAATTATGTGAAAGAGTATCTTTTAAAATTAAACTGTAACAAATATTTTTTAAGTTTGTCTTTTTTCATTTTATTGGTAGACCAAACAAGCTGAAAATGCGGATGGTATTAAACTGAATAAAGAGTTATATTTTCCCACTGTTGTCCTTTTGGCCTATAATATTCCATCTCAAAATATATCTCCACGGTATAAAACAATATCATACTCCATTAACTCCTTAAAAAAATAAACGAGAACGATTTGTTCTTTTAAGATACTTACTGAGGTAGCAAACGGTGAGGTTCTTTTTAAGGTGTGCTCTTAAACTTAAATGTATAATATCAGAGTAAATTCAAACCAAAATAAAACAACAACATCTTTTTGTTCCACGGGCGATAATCATAGGTGGGCGGTACCGTGTACAAAAGTACCGCGGTACTCCGTCTAATTTTAGGGTCATTGAAAGTTTTTTTTGCAAGCATTGCGACATGTTTTTGTTTTTCGTATCGATTGCAGCTTCAAAGTAGTTTCTTGATTTCAGTAGTATTATCACAAATTGACATTTGTTAAACTTAAGTGTTTACCAGTACTTTCCCCAACCTTCCAGTATTAGTTACTAGTTAATTTTAAGTAAGGTCAGGTTTAGAAACGTTTTACGCACTTCATAACCAGTAGCCCTTTTGGAACTTTTTATTTAGGCTAAGCTTACTCAGGCTAGTAGGATAGTCTGGTTAGACTAGCATTTTAGTTATGTCTTAAATAAAAACTAAAAAAGTAAATTAAAAATTCCAATTCACTACAATTAAAAATTAAATTAAAAATTTTGGCATCTCTGAAAGCAATTATCTGCTATATCTTCTGGGTGCTTGCGGACCTGTATATATAACATTAAATAAGTCTGAAGAATAAATGGAGTTGAAATACGATAAAAATCAATAAAAATTTTAAATCTTGAAAACGAATGATGGGTTTGTGTATGAAGCTTATTTTGTCTTATATTTTTCAATCAATCTTAATCATGTTATTAATGTGTATAGAAAAAGAAACAATTTTAAAATTGGTTGCAAAAGTATTGTTTTAACTTATCCGTTTAAATATCAGGTTTTGTTTTGACTAAATTGAAGAAAGATCATTAAATGCTTTTGCGCTTGAAATTTTACATTATATAATTAATTGTATCATTTTTTTATACGCCAGCGTCAGTTTATGTCATTCAACTCTATGTTTTTCTTGAAACTTTATTTAAACTCCATTTTTTTGACCAATATTTAACAGAATAAAAAGAGGTTACTGAAATGAAATCAACCAATAAAATTCTAATTACCACAAAAAAATGGCGCAATCATTTTTCAGTGTTAATATTGAACTTAACAAAAAATGCACCAACAGAGGTTATTCGACTTGTTTTTGTTCAAGAAGATAACACATCAAATGTAGCAGAGTTAAAAGATCCCTGTTCCAGCTTTTTTCTTATATTTTTGTTTGCAACAAGAAGAGGGAGTGTAAAATATTTTACAACACTACGCACCGGTATTAAAATTTAGCATAAATGACTTGGCGTGAATAGCTATTTTATTTTTATATATATTACTTTCTGTACAGTACAATATCTAGATAGGTGTGCGTTCGTTTTTCCTCGTTGTAAGTTTATGTTTGAAATAACTTTAAATAGAATAGCCTACTTTTCTTTGTTGCACTGAGCGTTTGATGAAAATAACCTAAAAATCGAACTATATAGATTCATTTAAAAAGTGACGTTTTAAGAAATATTTGTCGCAGTTTGCTTGAGGTGATCGAAAATTATCAAAGGACTTCCGCCCTACTTTTGAATTATGCTGGGAACTGTATCAAACATTTACGTAAACAAAATCAAAAGACATTCGAATAGCATACATATTGTGTTACGCTTGAGTGTAATATCATTAATTGGTTGCATAGGCGTACCAGCCAAAAAAATATGGGGCCAATGAAGTTTTGCCCAAATTTTGTGACGTTTGCCCAAATCATAATTTTCTGCACATTACGGATGGAACAAAAAATTGTCTGAGATTTGCAAACCAAGAACAAATTTTGTCCTAAATTCATGGTGATCTCTAAAAAAAAGAAAAGTCTTCACTTGAACTCAGTCTCATATTTTTCAATTTTCGACCCAAAAGCAAGGTGTTCTTTACAAAAAAAAAGTCTTCACCGAAATTTGGTAACTATTTTTTGCAGTTTGATCATTGTCACTGTCCTAAAATTTTTGACTTTGCCCAAATATTTTCTTGTCACTGCCCGAAAAATTTCAATTTTTCCCAAATCTTAGAAACTTGGGTGAGCATTTGCCCTCTCTGTCCCCCCCCCGGCAGGTACGGCTATGATTTGTTGTACTGATGTTATGATACCGATATTCTAATGTCAAAATTCGTACTATAAATTAAATAATTCTGAAAGAAACAATGTCGGTGTCGTAAATTGTGACAAAATCAATATTAAAATCCCAAATTACTCTCGGTAGAAATTCATTTTGATGATAATGACTGTTTTAGAAAATGTTAAGTTGTTGTATACTCTGACGCAAGGATCTTCAATTTTTTAACCATTATGGTCCAACTTTTGTCGAAAAGTTTATTGCGAGTCGCAATTGGTGCAGAAATCAAAGTATCTCCTTTTTTGTTTTCACTTATTTTTAATGTGTTATTTTTAATGAACCTGCTTGATAACAGGAATTCGGACTACAAATTTAGATAAAGACCAAACAAAAAAGGTCACCAGTTTGATATATCTACGTGTTTTATTCTTATATAAAGCGAAAAATCTCTAGTGGGACAAAAATTAGCCTATTTATTCCGACTTTTCGCGAGTCATTGGATTGATTCAAAGCATTACAATAATTTGATCGATTATGTAATTACAAATTCTTTGGTAGGCTTCAACAATAGACTTTGCGGGTCTCAGGTTGGGCAGACCTGCTCTGACGAAATGTATTAATAAATAATTCAATGTACGGTAAATTTAAAATCAAAAAATATACGCCATAGCATTAGTCAAATTCAACTATAAAATATTCTACTATGTAAGCTAGACTAACTTACTAAAAAAGAAAAAAGCTTGCAAAAATTCCAAAAAATTTATTTCACCAAAGTAATCAATCCTAACTAAATTTTTAAAATTAGACTTATTATAACATTTTGAAATAATTATAAAAAAGTACGATGTGACACTTAAAATTTCAATTTTTTCTTAGAATGAATTGTATTTCTTTTTATTATATGAAAAGTTCATTTCTAAAATTGTTTAAAAAGTCCAGTGAATTTTGAAAACGTTTGTTGTTGTTAAGATCGAAGAATTTTAACAATAGATTTTGCAGAAATAGAGTTTCTTCTTCTGTGAACTGCAGTAACCTCCCTAAGGGGATTCCAACTGTGAAAGAATTTTACTTTTAATCATACGATCAATCAAACCGCCGAAGTCGTTAACTTTCTGAAACCAATCTCTGCTTTTCGGCCAATTTACAAAATTTGACTACCTTTCGAAAACTTGCTTTTTCAATCCGAAATAATATTTTATTACACCATTTAGGTATCTCTATCCAAAGAGTATAAAATTTTTTTCTATGCAACCTTAAATAACACTTTTGTTTTTAGCTGGGGTCAACAACAAGCTGTAATATCCTGACGAGTCCTAACAAGGACGAAACAGGTCTGTCGGCATTTGCTTGTTGATTGGCTTGACTATTCTTACTTAATGCTAGCAATGGAACTGAAGGATTTAACTTGACTTTACCCGATTCGTGTTAGCTGACTCGATGATGTGCTCAGCATATCGAAACCACCGTCAGTATGCCCTTGCGGCTTAGCCGTGCTTGTCGTAGTTACGCTGGTAGTGCATTGTTTTCATTAAACTATATACGTTACAACATGTACCAAAAAAATTGTGCATGGTCACCACACCAGTTGTGCAAAAAAAAACAGTGATTATCGTGTTTAATGTGCATATAGTAATTACTGTGCAAAAAAGACATTGTAGCTTTGGAAAAAGTAGCATTTTTGCATGCAATTATGTCAAATCTTTAGCGCTTTCGGCGCTAAATATGGTATATCAGAAATTATAGGACTCAGTAGTAAATATTTTCTGAAGGTATTGCATTTGCAAGAAACATTCTAGTTGTCTAATTATAAAAATGGAAATATTTTGTATAAAATCAAAAATCCACTAAACAATAGATTTCATATTCATACCAATGCAAAAAGGACTTGATGAAATTTTAATCTTTTTGCTTTGCAAGCAAAAGTATAAAAAATTATCATAATATTTAACGGCCAGCGAAGGTTGAGTAATTTTACTAAATTACCAAAACCAGAGTTTCCCAAAATGAGGTCCGTGATGAGCGCACAAGGGGTCCGCGATGATATGACAAAATTTGTCAACATATATACCTGTTAATGTAATCCATACCATGAAATTCGAGACAGATTCAAAGTGAAGACTTTTTTTTAGAGAACACTTTTTTTAGGGACGAGTTTTTGTCTATAAACGAGCGTCCCGGTTTGCCCCTACGGAAATATGATATGCCTGTTTATAAGCATTTATTTTTTAATCGATTTTGTGTTATTTATTTTTGGGTTTGTTTTATCTTTCCTCGTTGGTTGGGCAGAAAATTGATGTGATATAAGATTGGGGTTCATGATAAAAAAGATTTGCAAATAGAGGTTTGTGACCCAAAAAATTTGAGAATAACTTTGACTAAACCACTGTAATAGGTTATATGGAAATTAGTACGATTTTTGACAAACTTTTTTTAATATAAAAAACAAAGCAGAAGACAACGTGTTTATTACGCTTTTCATATATCCAAGGCATATTTTATGCGAAAAATCAAGTTAAAAACATATTCATTGCATGTTTTTTACATCCAAAGCATAATTGATTTTTGAAAGTGAACAGTTGGATACGTACGATATTGTTTTCGCTTTGTTAAATACAATTTTTAAATGTCAAATAAAATCCAATGTATGGCAGAGTTTTAGTCATTACCATTAATTTGTATTATTCAAAAGTACCGAGTACCGATACCGAGTACCGGTACCGCGGTACAATTTTAGCAAGGTACCGAGTACCGGTACCGCGGTACTTTTAAGAAGTACCGTGCCCACCTATGGCGATAATACATCTGTAATTGTAGCCGTATGAGCCGGGAGGGGGATTTTTTTGGGCACCGACAATGTACTATTTGGACAGGAGAAAGTTACTCAATTCAGAAAGATTCAGATCGGTGCCCCCAAAAAACTAAAATTTAATGTAAAGACCTTTTTATTCGGTCTTCAAAAGTTTATTTCTGTAAAACTAACCGTTTTTGTCCTATTTATAACTAAAAAAGAAGTAAATAACAAAAATCTTCACATTAAATCTCCATGAAATTTGGGCATCTCAATGGAATAACGCAAAATCATAATTTGGGCAATCGTCGAAGACATTGAAAAAAAATTTTGCCCCTAAAATATTTTGGTCTAATACTGCTACTCTCGTAATACGTATGTGTGTCAATGAACACCTTGAAATGAAGGTTCTAACACCAAGCTAAATAGACTAACCGTGAAATTATAAGATCGAATATTAAATATGGGTAGAAATAAAAAGTATTAAAAGTTTAACAGATTGAGCTGTAACTTTTCGATTATTTATATAGAACCGAAAATAGCCTTTAAAAAATTATAAGCTAGCTAGCTATTAAAATCTGGGATGGGTTACACCAGTGCTTCTCAACCTTTTTAACATCGCGGATGAAAATAAAACAAATCTTTCTCTTAAATTTAATTACAATGTTTTTCTTAAATTATCCCGGTGAAACTTCCTAAATCAGGGTTTCTAAACATGTTGGAACATATGGATCATTAGGTTAATTTTGTGAAAATTCTGTGGACCTCAAATCTAAATTTTTTAATGAAAGTCAAATCAAGACAAAAAAGTCTTTACTTTATGATAAACGAACAGCTCTACCCAAACTTCAATCGATGTTTTTTTTGGGGTGTTACCAGTTTCGGAAAAAATTTAATGCTTCAACATCAAGTTAAGACTTTTTTGAGTAATGCACTTATCATTGGCAGTTAGTTGTAACGAACTTCAGAATGTTTTTGGATTAAGCAAAATATAGATAGTAAATTTATATTTCATAAAAAAGTTCTGTTGTCCCACAGTTTAGAAACCCCGTCCTAGATCTTGACTTTTTCGAAAGCGAGTAGCTTATGTATTCGCTTTAAAGAGGAAAATAACCTTTTCGCAGAAGTGGTATTACTGGGAATATTACTGGGAAAACCTAGTAATCAATTGAGAAAGCTTATCTACTTTTCTAAATCCTAAGGTTCTTATTCGTGATAAATTTAAAATAGTTAGCATATGGACATTCTTTCCAGCAAATTTACTGGTTTGATATGCACATAGGCCTGCAGTCTATCTTCCAAGTGAGTGCGATTAAAAAAAAGTCTATGCACTTACTTGGCTTTATATTATGTATAATTAACGTGCCACAGAAATTAGAAAAATTGAAGTTTTGAAAGCGACGAATATTTGATCTTACCCTTACCTTTATCTTACCTTTATAGACCAGCTGTTTGCGATACTATAAAATAATTTGGAATGGGTAAAATATGTAATAATTCTTTTTTCCTGGTTTTATAATTTGTTGTCATATTTATTTTGACCTGAATTCCCGCAGTTATTACTTCTGATTTTTTGCTGTAACTTCTGCTTGAAAATGTTTTTTAATAATATTTTTTAACCTATTTTTTAACAAACTATTTTAGCCATTTAGCTAAATAGCCTAATGATTAAATGTGATTACCAAATGGCAAACGATTAAAGTTTAACTGGATTTTTATAATTTTTATTTGCTATTGTGACGCTTAAACCTGCAACCCCCAAAATCGAGTCTTTTTTCATAAAAAAGAGGAAGTCAATGTTTGCTTTACATTTCTTTAAATCACACTCCACGTTCAACTTTTCCGGCGCAAGTGAAGCCAAGTAAAATAAATGCGTTTTTCAAAATGGCTTTCAGTTAAGCCATGCCAGAAGCTTTTCGTGTCACACTTTTCAATGGCAGTCAAAACAATAATGGAAGTCACGACTGCCATTGAAAAGCGTGTCACGAAAAGCTTCTGGCATGGCTTTACTGAAAGCTATTTTAAAATTCTCTTCCGCCAACAAATAATTGAATGCGTTTTCCTTAAAAAAGCGAAGCCATGTTCGCTAAAGGCTGCTTTACAAATAAATAGTAAGACAGGTGTCGGCAACCTTTTGCATATCACGGGTCAAAAAACAAATTTATAACGTTATGGCGGCCCACAATTTTTCCAGCTACCAAAACCTTTCTTGCCATCACGCAAATTTAAAGTGAAATTCTTTTTTGTTTTACTAATTTTTTAGACGTAAAAGCAGCAATGTCAAACAAATTAAAGCGAAGAATTTTTTTTTGTTCTACACCAAATTTGGTGTAGAACAAAAAAAAAAATTGATGGCCACCAAGCCACCAAATTTGGTGGCCCAGGTGGTAGGTGCTTTATCGCAGCCTGGGCCTTGAGTAAGTCTGTTCATTGGCGTCAAAATGACAGACCGAAACCAAACCTACCAAAACGAAAGGGTATCCGTCCATTCCGATGTTCAACGTGAATCTGCTAATCGGCAAACGTCCTTTTCAGGACGAGGCAATGCCTTGATAAAACTACCCTTTTCAGGGCACATTGCCAACAAGTTCCGAAGGCCCACTATTCCTCAGCTGAACATCGAAGACTTCACTGTAAGCAAGATGAACGTTCTTCATCACCCCGCTATGCAGTCTGAGGCACTCGTCATCCTACTGCAGGAGCCTACTGCATTGATGCAGAGAAGTTGGTACTTCCAAACTACCAACTAGCTGGGTCTTCTTTAACCAGGAAGCATGGCCTTGCCACGTTTGTCCACAAGCGACTAAGATCACGCTTTGGACCAATCTCCACCAACATCGGAGATCGAGTGGTTGTGTGGACGTTGATGGCTATAAAGTAGTCAACGTCTACAAACCACCGCCAAAGCGATTGCGATCCCTGGATCTCCCAGTGTTTCCTCATTCCTGTCTTTACGCTGGTGATTTTAACTGTCGTCATGCTGACTGGGGTGACGATGATAACAGTCCGGACGGTGAGTGCTTGGCTGGCTGAGCAAGTATTAATTGTCTTGCCCTCCTATATATTGTCAAGGATGCCGCCAGTTTTTATTCCGGCCGCTGGAACACTGGCACCAATCCGGATCTAGCTTTCGCTAGCGTAGGTCCAAACAGTCGCTTACCGGATAGACGTATCCTTGAAAAGTTCCCCAGGCCACAACATCGACCTTCGCTTATTACACCACCAAGGTTTGCTATGGCAGTGCCAAGCATGCCTGTTAAACTATGGAACTTCCGCAAGGCCAAATGGAGTCACTACATTGCTTTGACGAATAAATTCGCAAAGACTTTGTTGCCGTCTGATTCACTGATGTGGATGCGGCTTACCAGGACTTCTGTAATACCATTAAGAAATCAGCCAAAAACACTATTCCACGCGGGTATCGAAATAACTATATTCCGTGTTGGGATGCAGAGTGTGAATCCCTCTATAAAACTTTCCTGCAGTCTCCTCAGGGAGACGACTCAAGTTTGGCTGCTACAGCTCTGCTTGCCAAGCTTGACAAAAAGCAGAGAGATCTATGGTCAGAGGAAGTTCGGAGCATTGACTTTTCACATTCTAGTCGAAAAGCATGGAGTATTTTTAACAACCTTACTGGTAGGTCGTGACACTCCCCTCGTCACTGTCCTGTCTCAGCTGATGCTAATGCATCTCAGCTGATCAGAAATGGTAAATACAAGGCTGTTGACCGCAAGTCATCTCGACTTGTCTCTCAAGAAGTGTCTGACCTTTGGAGGGCCACAACACCAGACCCAATAAATATCTCTGACACTTTCTCACAGAGAGAATTTACTGCTGCCCTTCAACATTTAAAACCAGGTAAAGCACTCCGGGCCCTGATTTCATCTCTCCAGAGATTATACTTCATGCTGGAGCTGCTTTAAAGTCCTGGTTACGTGCTTTTCTTTCTTCCTGCTTGCTCCGACTCAAAATTCCAAAGATCTGGAAAAGAGCGCTTGTAGTCGCGATCCCAAAACCAATGAAGCTCATGGGGGACCCAAAGAGTTATCGACCGATATCTCTGCTCTGTGTCCCCTACAAAGTCTTCGAGAGGCTTATCTACGCCTGCGTTGAGCCATTAATTGATCCACTGCTCCTAAAAAGTAGGCTGGGTTCCGACGCGGGAAGTCAACTGTAGATCAAATTGTTCTGCTAACCCAGAACATCAAAAATTCTTTTGAGGCTAAAAAGAAGGCTGGTGCCTTTTTTGTCGATATGACAGCTGCTTATGACACTGTCTGGCACTGTGGCCTTACCAGCAAGCTACTGAGACTTATTCCAGATAAGCACACGGTCAGAATGATTATGGAGCTTGTCCGAAACCGAAGTTTCACCCTTACTACCGGTGACAGCAAGCTAAGCAGGTTAGGCCGTCTAAAAAACGGCGTTCCTCAGGGATCAGTCTTGGCTCCTCTCCTATTTAACATCTATGCGTACGATCTTCCTTCCATAATTTCCAGTAAGTTTGCTTATGCTGATGATTTAGCATTGTTGTACTCTTCTGGAAAATGGAAGGACTTGGAGGGGACTTTAAGCCAAGGCATGTTTACACTTTCAGGATATCTCCAGACTTGGAGGTTGAAGCTCAGTCACACTAAGACGGTGACGGCAGCGTTTCTCTTAAACAACCGTGAGTCCAAATGTGAGCTAAAATTCAACAACAATGATAGACTTTTACTGTTCTGTCCAACCCCTACTTATCTTGGGGTAAAACTGTACAGATCGCCACGTTTCGTCACCATCTAGTGGCATTGCGCAAAAAACTATCCTCGCGCGTCACGCTGCTGAAGCGACTCGTAGGCTTGGGATGGGATACTGGTGCTAAAACAGTACGCATAGCCACTTTATCTCTAGTCTACTCAACAGCTGAGTGCTGCGCGCCAGTCTGGTGTCTCAGCGCTCACACTGGCCTCATCGACAGTGTCTTGAACGACGTCTTGCGCATAGTCACTGGATGCCTGCGTCCCACTCCAACGGACCACCAACCTATACTTTCAGGGATCCAGACAGCTGAGCTGTGCCGAATGGGAGCATCTTTGGCTCATCGTGAATCTCTGGACCCTGATCATATCTTGTATGGTCTTTTAAGTGGGTCCTCAGATACTCGCCAAGTGAGACAAAGATCCAGACGCCCGTTTGTGTCAGCTGCGCGGAATCGTTTGGACAATCTTGCCAGACTTGGCATCCGCGCTTCTGAATGGACAAATCACAAATGTAAAACGGAGTACTGTAAAGTTGGACAAATCACAAATGTAAAACAGAGTACTGTAAAGATGCTTTTTTGCCCGGGACCGGTGCCAGGCCTGTTGGGATGGGCTTACCCCTAGCAGCTTGGGTTAAGCTCAACCGCCTGTGGACTGGTGTTGGGCGATTCCATTCGTCCATGCACAAACGGGGCCTCGCTCCCTCACCGAATTGCGAGTGTGGCGCCTCTGAGCAAACCGCAGACCATGTTCTAAAAGCGTGCTCTGTACATCGAGCAACCACATGGAGCACGAGGTCAGACGGTTTTGGATGACGAAACTCGATGCTGGCTTAATAACATCACTACCAGCATCTGATTCAGTCAGTACAGCAGCCTGGGGTAGTAAAAGGATAAACCCTCGGCTCTAGTTCTGTTTGTTTGTGTCTGGCCTGGAGTGGATACCATTCAAACGACGACGACCAAATTTGGTACTGGAAAATGAAGCGTTTTTGCACTCCTGATGTAGCTAGATGTACCACAGTTTTATTGTTGTAAAGTTTGTTTGAAATCGTTACCTCAAAACTAGAATCGCAAACGAGAGGGCGGGCCGTATAATTATAATATTTAACTAACATGTCACGGGCCGGATATTTTACTTGGCGGGCCATATACTGTAGTTCGGATTCCTGAAGTAAAAAATAAACTTGTCTGCGCGCATCAAACCAGACCTCAAAAATTCAAAATTAGAAAAAAGTTTATTGTTACATCGTAATTCTTGTTTAAGAGTGAAATAAACTACATTCCATCTATTGCCCACCTAAATCAATTATTATAACTGATTTATAATTCAAGAATATATTTCTACATTTTGGTGTGGAAAATTACTGGGTGTGCGCCAAACACCCCGCACGTATGGAGAACACGCTCCTGACTTACTGGCCCACAAGAAGTTGAACAAACAGACCATCTTGTCCACGGCCCATAAGGAGGTTGACTGTTACAAATTTGTGTTTCCAATTGTGATTGTTGTTCAAAGCAAGTATGAGCCTGCAAAAACAACAAGAAAAATAATGATAAACCGAAAAAAAATTGCAAAATAGATTTTTTGTTCGAGGTTTTCATTGTTTGTGGTCTTCTTATAAATATCTTACTCTACGATCCTCACAATGCTTCAGTTATATTTTTTGTTTTAAATACGCGATTGAGTTTTAGGATAAAATCAATTGAACTTGGTTCTGAAGAGGTAAGACTAAAATCTCCAGAAAAGTGTGTTGACACGCAGTGCGTTATTTTTTAATATTTTTGGGAAATACCCATTCAATAAAGGTATACCAGCCACAATCTGGTAAAAAGAAAAAATTTAGTATTTTAACTTTGAAATATCTATGGCAGCGCCTCGCAACCTTTTTTTAGTTACGGCACACTGATGAAACTTTTAAAGTTTTGCGACACACCTCAAGCAAAATTGTAAAACATTTATACAATTCAACTTCAAAGAACACATTATGATTTATTTTACTTAAATATTGGCGCTTGCTTTATTGAGCACAATCACTTTACACTGTACATTTGTTGGCAGGATGACCCAGTGTGAGAACACTTTGATTTGGAGCACAACACAAGATCGACGCTTAGTCTAGCTGAATAACTTTATGCTGTGATTATGCTGAATGATTCAGATGAACTCAAAGGTCGAGATATTTTTTGACAAAATCGAACTCAAATTTGAATTAAATAATACTCTAATTTCTGTAATGGCTTTTGTTAATTTTGCTTTATAATCAAAAGATGTCGCTAATTTAATAAACCTGTCTCCGTGTCCGTCTTCCTCCTCCACAGGTTGACGTACATGGTGACCAAGGTCCCCACGGCAGCAGTCTCCCATTTCCTTCGAGGCCAGTGTTGCAAACAATGCTTTCTTGAGTGACACCTTCACAACCTGCATTGG
This sequence comes from Diplosoma virens, assembly GCA_963680785.1. Taxonomy (NCBI): domain Eukaryota; kingdom Metazoa; phylum Chordata; class Ascidiacea; order Aplousobranchia; family Didemnidae; genus Diplosoma; species Diplosoma virens. Next base: position 24,424,304 of record OY796880.1, on the reverse strand, counting down.
AAAATATGTTTTTTTACAGTTTAAACAGTTGGAGTATTTTTATTTTATGCCGAAGTAAAATATTCATTTTAGTTAAAATTTTTGCGTTTTTCAATAAAAAGTTTGAACAAGAGATTTGTTCGTCAAAAATTTGATCTGCATCAAAACTACTCAAACAAATAAATATCATTGCAGTTTATATAGTATAAGAGTAGACGTTTTTTGTGTTGTTTTTGGCAATACTGTAGTTACTATACTAAACTTGCGATACTGTAACAAATATTGGAAAAAAGTCTGCATTTATTTTTAGGTTTGACCAAGGGTACGTCTAATACAGGGTGGCCCAGATATAACTGAACCCGAATTATTATGAAAAGTTACAGTTAAATAAAACAAATTTTATTACACAACGTTACAGCAAATGTTCAAAATGCAAACCATTATTTGCAATACAATGATGACATCGTTTAAAGATTGATTCAGTTACTTTTTTGCACATTTCCGGAGTAATATCTTTCAATGCGTTTATAATGTTTTTTTTAGATCATTGAGGGTCTTTGGTTTATCACTGAACACTTGATTTTTGAGTACTCCCCAAAGAAAGAAGTCTAAGGGAGTCAGGTCTGGAGATCTTGCAGGCCATTCTACGAAACCACGGCGGCCTATCCATCTGTCTGGAAAATGTTCATCAAGCCACTTTCGAATCGATTCAGCATAATGAGCGGGGGCACCATCCTGCTGAAAGTACAAATCAGCACAGTCGTCACGTTTAGACACTATAGGCCACAACTTTTCGTTTAACATTTTTGGATATGATTCAGCCGTCACTGTGGTATCAAAGAAAAATGGGCCAATTAAACCAGAACTACAAAGGCCAGCGCAAACAGGAATAAAAGGGGGCGACAATAAATGACAAAAAAGACTAATGACTTTTGGGTTCGGTTATATCTGGGCCACCCTGTAGATGAAATGGAACTTACAATAAATGTCTACTGTTCCTATTAATCACTTTTATTAATTCAAGCCTGGCTATTTTGCCAAATAATTTTTTAAAATCTAAAATAAAAATGTAAGTTAGTCAAAGGGACATTCCATGTCAACGCACACCCCTCTTTTGCCGAACATCTCCGATTTTGCTGAAATTTGGCTTGTTTGTAGGTTTGGATGAGAAAATGTCTCACACCGAATTTCAAGTTTTTAAATCAAATAGTTTTTGATATATGAAAGTTGAAAGTTAGACACAAAATCGCCGCTTGAACGCCCCTGATCGAGCAAAAGTGGCCCTCCTGGCTTTATTTTTTGTTCGATTTCAAAGATGTTAATATTATTGGAAAGCCCTTTTCAGCAGCTTTCTAATGATATTTATATATTAAATGTAGCTATATAAATAAAAAAGTTATTTATTGTCGTGATCTTGTGACCTTGACATAGCATGACCCCAAAAACCCCCACTCTAGAAAAAAATTTTTTTTCAATATTTTTGTTTCTCACATAAAGGACTATCAGCATGCCAAAAATCAAAGTGGGATCTCTATGGGTTTTTAAGATATTTGCATTTAATTAAACAGGTGTGCCTAACGACGCAAATTTGTTGATATTTACGCAATACAGTAAATATTTTCGCAACTTTGTCGATATTTTCAAATAAATCATTTTCGCAAGTTTTTTGTTAATTTTTTTCTAATTAAAAATTATCTTGAAAACCCATAGAGATTCCACTTTGATTTTTGGCATTGTCACAGACTTTGTTAGGGAATCCTAAAGGACCAGTTGAGCTAGGTAACCCGAATACCTGCGCTGAAACAAAGCTGTGTCTAAATTTTATTTTATTCCGGCTCAAGAAGTAGTCCTGCTATGAGCCTGAAGCGTTTGTACAGTTGATTTAACGAAAGTTTGGATTGGTTTCGTTGAAGACTCTTCTTCACGACAAACAGAGACCACTGTCTCCAACAACAACGAGTGTATTACAAAAAATCACGACCGACGAAATTCTATTCCACGCTTTGCCAAACTGCAAAGCGAAATCAACAATATAACTTGATTCAATCAACACAACTAATTCTACCTCTGTAGAACACAACTCCCAACCACTGGCGCAAAATAAATTCAACAATTGTCAACCGACACGAAATCTAACGGTTCACCTCCTGTGGCCAAACAAAATTACTTTCACTCGAGCCGTCCCTCGAGTCTCTTCAAATTACCTCACAATAATAATAAAGTCTCGCTACGCATCAGCTTTATATAGAAAAAAAATCACGTGACGAAAATTTGCTCATACCTGCTAGATGATCCTACAACTCTCTCGAAAATACGCTACGCTCGAATGCGCGAGAACATTTTACAATAAGCGAGCTGTAGTAAAGCTTGAAAAACATATTACGTCATTGTGTCGGCGAAAAGAGAAAAAAGATACATGTATCGAGCAATAGAGAGCGAATCGGACGTATATTACATACTACGAGAGCAGCGCTCAAAGAGACGCGATTATTATCTAATAATAAAACTATGAATTACTTTTAACGGGGATAAATTACATCGTCACGATTAAAATTATTAGGAATGAAGTGTGATAGTTCTTTATGTGTGGAACAAAAATAGTGAAAAAAATTTTTTTCTAGAGTCGGGGTTTTGGGGTCATGCGAGGTCAAGGTCACAAGATCACGACAAAAGATAACTTTTTTACTTATATAAATACATTTGAGATATGAATATCATTGGAAAGCTACTGAAAAGAGCTCGATCAGGGGTCTCCAAGCGGCGAATTTGCGTCTAATTTTCAACTTTCATATATCAAAAACTATTTGATTTAGAAACTTGAAATTTGGTGTGAGACGTTTTCTCATCCAAACCTACGAACATGCCAAATTTCAGCAAAATCGGAAATGGTCGACAAAAAAATGCCGAAAAGGGTGTGAGTTGACATGGAATGTCCCCAAAGCACTATTGAGATTTAGGCCTACTCAAATTTACCGAATAACATTAAATTTTTTTAAAAAATATTTACGGCAAAAAATTTTTTAATTTTTTAAATGAATTGTCAAATCATTTTTTAATGAATTTTTCAAATTCAAAACCAATAGCTTTAACTGTACAAGACAAAGAAACAAGGACAATGAACAAAAAAATACAGGATTTGTGCAGAAAATGCGTTCCTTATAATAGAAGCAAACCTGAAACAAACAAAACAAATCCAACTTTTGTGACAAGCAAAGTAGTTTTTCTTACCTACATCCCCCACGTTGCCTCCGTAACACGATCGCCTTCTTATTGCAACTCCCGGACCACATGAAGTGCTACACGCTCCGAACGGAGTCCATCCGCTCCAGTAGCCGCAAATTTGTCCTATAGGATTCGCGCAACGTCTGAAACCATTAGTTTGTTGCGATAATACAAATGACTCGAAATCAAATATGTGCATCGCGTAATTACTTCAAATGAATAAAAACAAATTTTCTTACAAAATCTACGCAGTGACACCAACCAGATAAGAAAACATAGATAACAACAATATTTTCGTCATGAATGTTTATTTTCGAGGTATATAACTTTGACATTTATATATTTTTGAACAATCGCAACACGATAACGACCTATTGCATTTCAAGAGAATATTTTAAATTATTTTATATATCACTCTTATTGAAAAACTATTCTCGTCAAATTGAAATCGGTCATTACACTTTACCAAAATGAACAATGTACTAAATTAATTTTTTTACTCGATTAGGTTAATGCTTCTTCAACCCAATCAAGTAACCATATAAAAACAGAGAAAACTAAAGATGCAGAAGTTTCTGTAAAAGAACAAGACACAATTTTGGGTGGAGTCAAGCTTAATATACAGGTATTTCAACAACTGCTTTACCGTAAATCTAAACCTAAAACAATTTAACCATTTCTGTTATAACACTATTTAGAACCGTTTCCACTACGAGCGTGGAATGGCGTATTCTTTGTTTGTTAATGATTTTTTTTATTCTTTCCGCGCTTCAGCCCTAAGCGAAGCAAAACAAATTAGTAAAAGAAACAAAGAATACACCATTCCACGCTCGTAGTGGAAACGATCTTTTAATTTACTTATAATCAGCTGTCCAGTTAGGTTAAAAAGATCCATCGCTTAATTTGCGAAAAGAGTAAGAAAAAATGTTCAAATTATACTGGTTGAAAATAACTTGTCCAACCTTGTTTCATTATGGGCCACATTTTAAATTGAACTAAAGTCAGCAGGCGGCCAAAAGGTCTTCACTCTAAATCAGACCTGATTTGCCACTTTTAATCTCCAAAATTAGGTGTTCTCTAAAAAAAATAAGAAAATAGGTCTTCACTCTGAATCAGACTCTGATTCGTCGATTTACATCTCAAATGTGTATTAAGCAAACTCACGGAACTCATTTTGGGAAAAGGTTTTGCTACAGGTTTGAAATTATGTTTAAAAATTTGGAATAGGCAATGGGCCGCAGGTTAGACATCCCTGGCTTAAACAAATTAAAAAATAAGCTGCAATATCGAAAAAAAGCTTCCACCACATTTTCTTCATGATCCATAAAAATAGTTTTTCAGTAAAGTTTGAGTTTTGTTTTCAAATTGTTTGAATTTATAACTTCTAGCAAGATGTGCAAACTGAAAAAATTTTCATTCATTGTCTTCCTAAAAAAACAAAAGCTGGCACACAGAATATAAGTGTCGTAAACGCAAATGAGCAATTGCCAATACTAAGAATGTTATCACAAACTTTAAAGTTGTGCTTAAAGTAATCAAAAATTAGAGCTGGTTTCTATGTTGTGTGAACAATTAAACTTAACTTTTTTTTGTTTCTAAAGCAAAACAAGTTGCAAATTAGGATACAAATTTTTTCACCTTTTTTCAACGCACGCTCCTATACATCCTCCTGTCCCAGGTACGCAGTTTTGACAACGACGGAAGCGAGATATAATTCCAACTCCACAAACTCCTTGGCAATTGCTCCATGCACTCCATAAATGCCAAAAGCAACCTAAAGAATTTTTTTAATTTTTAAACAGTCGAAATTATTCCCGCATTTATAAATGCTTTCAAAGAAAGTCTTCGTCGATTGTTCTGTATAAATTTGCAAAAAAATTTTTCACAAAACTTAACAAAGCGACTATAACAACCTTACTCAGGAATCTGAAAGGACCTGCTGAATTAGGTAATCCAAATATCTGCGATGAAGTAAAGCTGTGTTTAAATTTTTTATTCCGGCTCTAGAAATAGTTTGCCGCAAGACTGAAGTTTTTTATAGCAATTAATTTTGGCTAAGTAGGAATTACTTGCTATAAACTGCTCTCTACAGATAGACAAAACCACAGTTTCTAACTATAAAGAATATGTTTTTCACAAAATCAAACGAACATGAATAACTCTCGTAAAACTTGACTCTAAAGTTTCACAAAACTACCAAGCAATTCACAGCGCCAACAACTGCAAATAATCACTCAACAACTTTGTACTGACTAACTTTAAAAGTAAACTAGCATCCCGATGGCTAATATTACACTTAATAGTTCGTCCAAACAATTCTCTCTCACTATAGAATCGACTTCCAAGGTCTCAACCTGACCATTGAACAACTTGACTACGTCCGCAAAAGCGACAGTAACACAAACGGTTATAAGCGCTTTAACTAAAATGAATAAAAAGCTAACTACGAGTTATATTGTATATACAGGGTGGTCCAAAAGTAGGTGGACAGTAAATGATAACATTTGTCTTGAAATTACATATACATGCATTATGCAATTATATTTATCAACACAACTATAACATTGACAATTAAATTTTCTTGTGAACAATAATGAAAAACTTTAACAGTCTACAGATAACGCAGTTGAAGATCATATTTTATTGTGTAAAAAATATTCATAATCGGTTCAATGAGAATAGTTTTGCAATAATACGTAAATGCAAACTAAAATTTAATCGAAAATTCATAAAGCTCTGATCATAAAAAAATAATTTAAAGGCCCTAAAATTGTATCAATGCAGGTGCTCAAACTGTTTTCTATCTGATACATAAACCTATTTCTATTTCTTTATAATGTCCACCTACTTTTGAAACATCCCATATATACATAATCAGCCAATTTTACCAGATAAGATAGCCAACAAACAAGTTTCTTAAATTACTTAGGTTTATAGGTTTACCAATCGGACAAAACGCTTTATGACGTCAAAAATGCCATCATGTAACAAAGCCGAAAACACGTTTGTAACTTATAAAATAGAACTTGCTGGACAACAGTAGAAATTACCAATCGTACCTTGAATGCTCTAACCAGTGGTTCTCAAACTTTTAGAAGATTTCAGGTCTGTGCCTCCTTTTCAGAAATTCTCAAACACTCGTGCCCCCCTGCTCACAATATTCAAGTCAAGACAAAAAATAAAAATAAAAAAAACAGATCATCACTTTCAAACTGCCTCTGATTTTTTAAATTTTATCCCAAAACACTTGTGAAGAGTAAAATAGGCTTCTAGTCGTAATTCCCTGTACATGCTCTTTGAGAATGCCTTCTTTGAAAAGCCCTGCTCTAAAAAAAATTACATCATCGCTGCCGCAATAAACGTTGCAACGGCTTACAACTTCAGTCAATCAATGTGCTTCGAATAAAACTGTAAAACGACTCTTTATAATTACTCGCAAAAACAACTTGCAGACTAATTAAATTTAAGTAGGGAATAGTGTACTGACTATTCAACACCACAAAACAATGGAAAAGATAAAGTCATTATCAAAAACTTAAAAATGAATGCAAAAAAGACTGAAAATCAACTATAGATTTATAAAGTTAAGATTAGAATCATGAATGAAATGTGACACCAAAATTTGTATTCTTTAAATATTTTAGAATAGAATTTAACTGAAACATTAAGAAACTAGTAAACCAATTATTCACTCACCAATGCTAAGTCGACTGCCAGGCAAAGTTGAAGGTGTCATTGTGGTTGGTTCGATAGTTTCAGTTACGATTCCTAGTTCTCCAAAGAGAGCAGTAAGGTTGGCCGCCTGATCTGCTGTAATTACGCCGATGCTCAAAAGGGTTTCAATCACCGACGGACCAAGCCTGACCAGCAACTGCTGCGCTGTTTCATTATTTGTTTCGTTGTTTGGGAGTGAATTTACGACGAGCTCTATTATTTGTGCGTTAGCTGATGAATCGTTGAATACCACTAAAAAAAAAAACTGTTGATCTTTTTTTTGTTTGGTTCCTTTTAAAGAACCCTGATATATTCATAATATGCAAGCTTTTTGTTATTGCAATTTTGTTAAACTAGTCTAAGTAAAAAAAAAAAAAAGAAAATATTCTAAATTGGACCAATCATACCCCCAATATGTAGGATTAAAGTGAAAACCACTATATTGGCTTGCATCACTAAAACATGTTGAAATTAAATGCTGATAAAATGACAAAATTGAATGTTTCTTTTTTTGTTTGAGGAAGATGGACGGGAGCTGGATGGTCGACTGCATGGCGGGACATGTTTCGATCAGCCATATTACCAGGCCCTTGTCGATATCTAAGAGAGTACGGGATCCATTTTGGATGGTGATAGATGGGGCAAGATGTTAGTATGTAATCAGCTGTCTGATCCTTTGCGCCACACTCACAAGCCGCCGTAGAATCCATACCCCATTTGTGCGTTTCTAAGCGGAATAGACCGACGCCAGTTTGGAGGCAATTAAGCTTGACCTATGTGGGTCTGGGAAAGCTAATTTCCTGTAGCGCTGGGGTAACATTCTAAATAAATTTAGAAAGTCGAGAATTTTTCTCGCCACTATACTATAGTCCATCTACTCCACCTATATTTTTTCCATCGTGGTTTTCTAATGCCTGACTGGGCGGGTTCCTTCAGCAGTTCCAGTGCAGCAGGCACAAATGGATGTCTTGATTTAAGTTGCCACAGTTGTTTACGAAGTGGAAACAGGAGCCTTTTATATTGGAGGTGTTCTGGCTCCTAAGCGCGGGAAGCTAGAGGCAGCACGTTACGGATTTTTGGCGGCGAAGCGCAGTTGGTTGGATGTTTGCTAAGATAAAAAAAGTTGTCCGTTGGTGTGGGACGCAAGCATCTTGTCGCTATGGATAAGGACGCAAGCATCCTGTCACTATCGTTAATGGGCTTGTCAATAAGGCGAGTATGAACTTTGCAACATCAAACAGGATCACGGTACTCAGTCGTGGAATCGACTGAGGCAAGGGTGGTTGTGAGAAGTATTCTGGCATCCGCACCCCAGTTTGATCCAGCTAATTGCTTTAAAAGTTCAACGCGAGGTATTAACTATTCGCACGCGGTGATTCTAAGTGTTGGCAAAACGTGAGTGCTTTACCCAGCTTTATGCCACGATAAGTGGGTTCAGCACATAGCAGTAAGGTTTCTCCGTTGACAAAGATATTAAAATCACGTCGTGCCTCCTTGTTGTAAAGATGGAAGGATGCCGACGCAGTCTTTGTTGTACAGAACTTGAGTCTTGAACGCCTACTAGTCGCTTGTATAGTGCAAGATGGCCAGGGAATCAATGCATTTCTACAGAAGTTCCAACACTTGTGTGGCTTACATGGGACTGGGGCCAGATTTTTTCAGCCCTTAATTAGCGTTGGTCGATGTTGAGACCTAGGAAACGTCTCTAAAGTACATCTGTCCAGTTTAGAACTGTTTAAATCTTCACTTGCAATAACTAATACGGGGTTACTTCCAGTGTTTCCGCGACCAGGGAAGAAACTAGGGGAATCTTTAGAGTTATACAAGAGGGAAAAATCTTCCTTGGCTTCCCAGTCAGCCAAACATCCTCCATGTGGGCTGATGTAATTGTAGCCACAGTCAGTGAGCTATTAGTTAAAATCACCTGCATAAAGATAGCAGTATGGGAACACTGGAATGGTTGTTAATGTGAGTTGCGAGATTGGGAGTTTGTGAACATTGAAAGTCTTGCAACCAATCAATGCCCACACTTCACCACTCAATGCTGATCTTTCCGAGGATTGATTCAGAAGGGTCCAACTAAGTTTCTCGTGGGCAACACCATGTTTCTTCCTTAAGACCTAACCAACCAGTGTGAAGTATGGTATTACTACGAGGGTTGTTTAGAAAGTAATGCAACCAGGTTTCTTTTCATGACATTGAGTTTTAAAGGTACACAGATTGAGCATCACAAGAAATTATATAGCATGAGTATTTCATAGTTACTTCTCGATGTAATCTCCCGCTTTCCGAACCGCCTTTTCCCACCTTCTAACGATTGCACATATTCCTTCATTGTAAAATTCTACAGGCTGCGTTTTTAACCACTTCCTAACAGCAGTTTTGATCTCTTCATCACTGGAGAAATGTTGCCCACTCAAACTTTCTTTTAGGGGGCCAAACAAATGGAAGTCAGGTCTGGCGAATATGGGGAATGTGAAATTGTTGTCCAGCCAAAGAAGTTGATGACCTCATGGGTTTTGAGGTTGGTATGAGGCCTAGCGTTGTCATGTTGCAATAAAACCTTAGACATTTCCAAAGCATGTCGAACTCTTCGTATTCTTGCTTTCAACTTTTTTATTGTGTCGATGTAAACATCTGAATTGATTGTTGCTCTTTTGGACATGAAGTCTACCATCCCAGAACATAGTTACCATCACTTTTCATGCAGACTGCTGAGGTTTGAACTTTTTCGAGCGTGGTGTGGTGGGATGGCGCCATTCCATTGATGCTCTCTTTGACTCTGGTTCGAATTGATGAACCCAAGTCTCATCTCCGTCACTATTTTCTGCAAAAAGTTTTTGTCACTATGGCAATACTCCAGAAGTTCAGAACAAGCTTCTAGACGCGATTGTTTATGAGACTCTGTGAGCTTCCATGGACGCAGCTTCCACACACTTTTGAATACCGCAAGGTATCTATGATCTTTACAGCACTCCCTGCACTTACTCCTAACAACTCAGCAAGCTCATTAATAATGATGCGTCTGTTTTCCTTAATCAATGCATCTGTCTGATCAATGTTAGTAGAACTGTGAGAAGAAGATGGCCTACCTCTTGTTGGCCTATCGCAAAGATTGCTTTCAGCAGGTTCTTCCTGTCCATCATTGATTCGCTTCATCCACCTCGTCACTGTGCTGTAGTCTATCGCACCGTCACCATACACTTTCTTTAGCCTTCTGCTTATGTTCTGAGCTGTTTCTCCCACCGACAGTAGAAATTCAATAACAACTCTTTGCTTCTGTCGAGATTGGTTTGGGGCAATTGTGCCAGTTTTAGCTTCTAACAAAGAAGACATAGAGGGATTGCTTAAAATTTAAATTGCAGATTGCAGTAATTCAAACCCTTATTTTTACAAAATCTGTAAGCCTTAGTTACCAAACTGTAATCTGTAAAAGAATCAGATTTTAGTCAAATGGATGCTGCAAGAAATTAAACAGTTGCATTACTTTCTGAACGCCCCTCGTAGTTGGTCTGCATTCGTAAAATGGGCCTCTTGTAAGATGACAAGAGCCTTGTATCTGGTGGTCAATTGGATGACAATGCAGATCTTATTTGCGCAAAAGCCATTGAAATTTAAATGTAGTACTATGGGCACAAATGGCCCTCATCTAGGATTTTTAGATTTATTAAATCTCTTTTGCTTCTGCAGCCGAGTTCTATTCTTTTACCACCCCGGAAGCATCTCGAATTCATTGCATTTGCCTGGTCATTGCTATTTAGGGAAACGAAATTATTTTAAATAAGCACAACAAATGCGCGGAAAAAAACTTACTTTGACAATCAACATCTCCGTTGGACACACAACTAATAAAAGACGCCACCGCTGCTTGCAAATCGCCTTGCTTCTTTTGATTACCATTCACACTGGGGTTGGTAAGTAATTTAAGTTCATACAGTTTTTCGATGATGTAACTTGATCGTTGCCTCTTGACACAAGTCATTGATTGGCCGTCAAGCTAAAAGTTTGTTCTTTATCAGAAAAAAATCGGGATAGACGTTCGCTAGTAAAAATTTCATAAATTTAATCCGGCTTAGGTGCGAAGCATTAAATGGTTTCAGCACCTTGTTATTGTCTAAATAGCAACAGTTGTCCGGACAAGTCTCTTTCGTGACGTTTCCGCTGAGACACGGAGATGGAGGAGAAAAGAACTCGCTATCGTCATCACTGATTTGGCATGAAAGTCCTAAAACAATAAACAATGATATAAATTAGCAAGAAACTTATTACTAGTTAGTTGTAACAACTTTTATTTAATCCAACAAGATGGTATGAGTTGTAGATTCCACTTCAACCTCAACTTAATCACAATAAAACAAATTAAAGGTGGTGTCATGCTCTCTTAATTTTTTTTTGTATGGCCAATTGATATCAACTTGATTGCTACTTTATGTTGAAATCAGAGGAACATTATCTGTAAAATAGCTTGAATCCATTTAGAAATTTGTTTTCCCAAGAGCCAACGGAAATTGCTCTGGTGAGACCAAGCATCAACTCGCTACCTTTCACTCGCAAGCCAGAATGCCAGCATACTGATCTATCTTGCCTACGTTACTTTTCGATAATTGCGCCAAAACACTTCTGTTGATCTATTTCAACATGCACATTTATTTCTTTAACTTTTATTCACGTTGATATTTTTTACACAACTATCTAACAGATAAAATGCCCGAGGTTTGATACATGATTGATCGAATAATGAGTTGAACATTTTAAGCGAATGCCGAATGCTGCACCAACTGCTGGTGTAGAGCCATCTCTGAGTTTCGTTGTTCAAAACCTTCAAAGCTCATGTTATTTGTATCACTCAATATATAAGGCACGGTGATGTAACGTAGTCTTTCATTTGGTCTATGGCTTCAAGTGGGCAATTTGGTTAAGGAGTGAGACCCCATTTGTGAATGGACAACCATAAAAAATTGAACTTCACTTAAGTTGTTTTGAGATAACTTATTTTAATGACCTTGATACTCTCTGAGAACGAAAACACAAAGCAGTAATTTGTGCTTTATTATAATCTTTCTAAAAGATGCTTTGCTGAGTGAGTTATTTGATATTTCCCACGCAACTGATACAAACGGGCGTTTGGATGTTAATCTTAGCTGGCAGGCACTAGGAGACCCACCCAATAAATCATAATAGCCTCAGCAATGTGACGCGTATAAACAGATTTTTTGTTAAGTTTTCAGATTATCACAGAACGTGAGCGAACTACTCAAACAAAAATCGGGACTGTTGCAGACAGTAAGGCCGTGGAAAGCATTGTTTCGTGTTCTTCAAGGGACGCAAGAACGTTGCTTAAAGGGTTGCTCTCTTTATAGCCTAAAACAGTATACAGTTGTTTCGCCGACCACGAAATAAGGATTTTTCGGTAATTCAGTTTTTTGATTTCTTACTGACTAGCTACCACAAAACTGTTTTTAATTTTTTACCCACCACAATATGATGTTCATGCTTCAAAATTAAAATATGCACTTGGAATAATAATGCTTTTCCTTGTATGCAGAGCTACGTGAATTTTAAAAGATTAGCAATTGTTACTACAATCAAATTACGCGTATTTCATTTACCCAAAAGGTGGAGAGTAATTTATTGAAAAAATTTTAATGTAAACAATATCTTAATGTAACGTCACTTACTGCGCACGGCAACTTGGAACAGGTTCATCGCAAACACGGCGTTTGCATAAACATCGTCGTCATTTGGTTGGGCCCTGACACCGCAGCGGAGCAACAAAACAACTCCTAATATAGAAACTAAGGATCTTTTCATTTCTGATCCTTTAAAAAGTTTGCTACAAAATAAAAAAATATCTTCTTTATAGAATTGGTTTATACTAATTAATATTATTTAATAAAAAATTGTTATTCATATAATAGTTTTAATTAATGTATATTTTCGTTAATTACGTAGTAAAAAATTGTATTCTTACAACAAGTCGAAAACAAGTCTTACACGCAAATCACCTATTCAATTGTGGTATTGTAAAAAAATCTTAAAACCGCTGAAATCGATTTAATAAACAAAAGCTTAATCACTTTTAATTACATAAAAACTGTTTCGATAAAAAACCATTTGTTCAAATCAAAAAAGAAAAAAATTAGAAAACTTATTTAAAAAAAGCAAGAAAAATATCGCAAAAATGGAAAAACTATTGAAGAAATTCTAAATATCCAGAGTGAAAAAGAAATTCACAAAAACTGTGCAGTTGTCTGCTGTTATCAAAAATAAAGATCACAAAAACTCTTGTCACGCCGAAAAAAACTCTTCATGCCTTTTATTAAAGTAATCATAAAATAGATTTTCAAGTATGAAAAAAATCCAAAAAATTATTGTTTTTCATTAATGTCCAACCAATCGTTTCTGCCTTGACATTTATCGAGGAGCTATTGCAAGGCTATAAAAGAAGCGAAAGTCACGTTGAAAATTAGAAACATTTGATATTGCTTAACTTTCTAACCCGCCCTCCAGCAACCGTTTCTTATTTTACTTTGTAATTGAGTAAATCCACAAACAAAATTGAACCTTAGGTCGCAAATTGCAGCAGTTGGCGAGCGATTGAACAAACGTTTATAGTCAACTTAAGAAATTTTTTTACTAAATAAAACTTTTATTCAACAACAAAACAAGCTTTTACTGGGAATTTAAATTGAAAAAAATTATATCGTCCATCTATCTTCAGCCAACACTTTCTGACAAGTTTAGTTAGTTTTTCAAATGTGTTAAGATGTGATATCATCTACTTCTATTAAGTGTCCACCTTTATTTTCACAAGGTTAAAATATGAAATTAAATCTATGATTTTGATACATTTGTGGAAGCGTTGTTGGATAAGTAAACCTATTCATTTGGAGTCAATTTCACAATTTTCATTCCAAAAACCTTTAGAATTAGTTTGACTTCGATTTCTCTTTTACTTCATTGCGAAATTGCAACCGGTTCTTTATTAAGCACCAGCATTCATCATCAGTAGATTTGCCAGTCGCTACGAGGCATTCTTTAACGACGAGTTTGTGCCTGTCGCATGTCGGCACTCGTCTGAAAATGACGCCTGCAACCATTGCCATGACAGTTGATATCGCGCCATGACTGTAGTTGTTATTCGTTTAATACCAAAATTTAATTAATTTTTTTCAGAGTAATATTGATGACATAAAGGTTTTTTTCATGAAAGCAAGTTTTGATTTTGTAATTTTACGGGAAATTTTTTTTGTTTCGTCCTTTATACTGCAATTTGATTAAATTTATTTATGATGTTTTTTGTTTTTGTTTTCCCAAAAATGTTTCCCAAAAATTTTTGACTTCTGAACATAAAAAATAATTTTTAAAGTAAGGTTGCCAACTTAAAAAACCAAAATAATTTGAATTATAAAAAATATATGACCAATTCAAATTTTTAAAAAGAGATTTTTGAGATAAAAATCAGCATGAAATACAAAACAACTTTCGGTAAAAACGGTTTGATTTGCTGTATTTTCAAAATTTTCAAAAACAAAACTAACAAACTTTTTAATCAATTTGATACAGGTCCAAGGCAAATTATGGCTATCGAAAAAAATTGAAATAGTGCCAGGCGGTTTAGAACTATAGTTTTTGTTTTAAAAGTTGAACTTTTAACCTCACATAGTAAGGATTAACTAAGTGCGGCTGCATCGAAATTCAATAAGTCGTCGACGAAAAATCAAGATAATGATCATTTATGACAGCTTTTACATAAACAAGTTCGATAACTCACAGAAGTTCATTGACGTATAACTCCGAATGACCTTTTAGAAAAGTTATCAGAGTTTTCAAAGAAACTTACTATTAGAAGACTAATTTAGATAGCTGCTTGAATAAAATAAATTTAATTCGAACTCAATGAAAAAAATAACTAGAATGTTTTTATCAGAGTTCTTTATTGCTACTGCTGTGTTGCAGGTGATTACTTGTACCTTTAACACCCATTTAATTTGAGTGCACATAATCTGAACAAGTTTTGTCACGCTGTAGTAATGTTGAAGTAGGCTAATAAATGATGCTATGGCATCTCTGTTTAAAAATTAGTCTTTGGTTTACAAAAGTTTTTCTTTAGTCTTCAAAAATTTATCCGGGCAAAACCAATCGTTTCCGCCCCGTTTACAGCTAAAAAATCAGGTGAAGACAAAAAAGTTTTCACCTCAAATCTCAGTGAAATTTCGAGAATCTATGAGGAATGATGTGACATATTGTTTAAAAGATTTGGGCAAAATCAATTGCCCCCAAATTTTTTGATCTGGTACGGCTATGATTTTGCAATGTTTTTGCCATTGCTGTGCTTTTTTTATCTTATAAAGTATTCAAAATAAGAAATCACAGAAGGCAGAAAAAAAAGTGACACTAGTAGACTAATGTTGACTTTCTTAATTAGTGTCTGATTAAAAAAATATAGTAAAACATGTTATTTAAAATTTTACACACTTTTTCAATTTTTATGCTTAATCTGCTTATGATAAAAACAAAAAAGGTTTAATTCAATATTATATTGATTCTAATTCTAACAAAAACGGAAAGGTTTGGATTTTTGAACTACTTTTAGTCTTTTGTTTTTCATTGGTATGAATGTAGAATTCGTGTTAGCAAAAAAAAAAGGGAAAAATAGGCGGCAAGTTTTTTGCATTAAAGTATGAAATTTAGTGATTCTAATTATAAACGAATAAATAAAAAAATACAAGCTTTTTTAGTACTTGAGCGGTAGGCAAGCATTTGTTTTTATATATATTTATTTGATTTTAATTCCTCATTCTGATGAATATTTTTGGTAAAGCAGGCAAATTTTCCCCTTTATTCTTCTACATAGATTGCTTCAATTAATATGAAAATTTTTTAACTAAGCCCGAATATAAAAAAAAAACTCCAAAAATTTTTAATTTCTGTCACAAAATTTTTCAATGTAAAAAGACAAAAACAATATTTTATTATAAAAAATGTTTTAAACTGGTTGCATTTGGTTACATTGCATTGATGAATACGCTTTTTTTTTCTGTTTTTTGAAACAATTTAGCATTTCTCGAAACGAGAAAACAGTCATAAACATTGCCTATATTTACAAAAAAATCCTCGTCTTATTCTAACACAGTATTTTTTTAAAATAATTTTCTTTTAAACGTTGTTTTTTACAATGTAATGCTTATAGGCAGGATTACCATTTCGTGTCTATTTCTCAGATTTGTGCTTAATTTTATGAACATTATCTTGGTAAATTTTAATGAGCTTATTTTTAAAAAACGTGTTTAGTATAGAGTAAGGTGCTTAGTTTTCATCAATAATGATAAAATATTGTTTTAATTTTCAATAGCATTTGTGGAAACGTCCTTATTTTACTGGCAATATCAAGAAAAAACCAAAAAAAGACTTTAAACGCCGTTTTTTGGTTGAAAGCTAAGTAAAAACTTTTTTGTTTATCTCCATGTTGCGGTAAAAACACTTCAAAAGCAATGCAACTCAAAAGTTTTGGTAGAACCTCATTTTGAGTAATTACCCGTGGTTCCTTTTTGGTCAGTTCAAATGGTAACCCTGCGTATTAGTGTTGCCTGAGCACATAATCACAAAAGTTTTAACAATAAATCCACGTTGGCAAATTAATGCAATGATAAAAGCAATAAAAAATATATTTCTTTATTTATTACATACAAGTCATTTACTTCTTTTTTACAAAATTTTTCATTTTGCTTCACTATTTTTTTGCTATAACCACTAATTAAGCTATTTTTACTCGCTTTCTTAAGTTGATATTTCAAACAAATCAGTTTTCTGAAATGTTTTTTAGAGTCAGAATAAAGGTTCCCCAAAAAGGAGAAAGAATTCAAATTTAACAGAAAAAAAAGACATGCGTTATTAATTTTTTTCTTTCTTGCACAAAATTTATACCCTGTTTTTTGAGTGCGTCTTTTGACCAACTAATAAGATATAGCCTAAAGTAAATTAATTTAATTGAGATAGATAATATCATTCTTACACAATAAATTAGTTTTCTATTAAAATAACAGTTCTAAACTATCAAAGTTTGCCGTTTTTGCTGCTTCTTTTAACGTTGATTTGATCGATCTTACCAAGTCGAGAGTATTTATACAGAAACCTGATGCTCAATCGAAAACTTTTTTTATGAAAAGCCTTTAAGTTCAACGAACAATCAGACGCAATATGGCTTCATCAAATTAGTGTTACAACCTAGTGTATAGCCATTGGACTTACGTAAGTTTTTCTTGGTATGGCTTACACACCCGGACCTAATATGGTTTTGCGAGCAGTGCAGTTTCAAATTACTTAAATTCACCGCGTTGCAGTTTTTTTTAAATATTTTTATGCTTCGGAAAAACTTTCAGTAAATTGAAGAAGTGGAAAAATACTGGAAGCGTTCCGTGGTTTCCGACTTTTTTCTAGCGTTGAATCCCTTTCAAAAAATATTAACCATACAAATTATTCCACAAAGAAGATGGTGTTTTTAAGACTCGCCGTGACAAATAACTTTGCAAATTTAAAAAGATTATATTCAACTTCCAAAACACTCGCCAACTTCCTGCAACCTCTCTGTGGACTCCCAAGGGGTTCGTGGATCAATGGTTGGGAACCACTGCGTTAAATGAAAATTAAACTTTTCTTTTATTAAGCTTATCATGATCGCTTAATGGTTTAAATTAACCAAAAAAAAACGTAAGTTATATAGACATAAAATAAACCGATTTTTAAAGACACATTTAAAGATATCAGTTTGGAAAACTTCTTAGAAACCCTTCAGCTGACTTTGAATGCAAACTGCAAAAGTTTTGAATACCCCTGCTATATTTTTAAGTTTTTGATTTGACCAGACTTGAAACTGCCACTTTTTGAAGTCATGTCTTTACTCAACCACTCGAAAAACTTTAAGATTTTTTATTAAATTCAATTTTATGCATAGTCGTGCGAGCCAGGGCTGAGGGGGAAATAATTGCACCAAACTCAAATAATTAGGGGAAAAACCAGAGTTTTTCGACAACGACAAGAAATTATTCGGACAAAAGCAGTTTTTAAGCAGCGACAAGTTATTGTAATTTAGAACGCTCCAGATCATTGAACAAACACAACTAAGATTCGACGGGAAGTCTTTTCTTCTTTTTTAGTCTTTACTTACAATTTGGGATAAAAATTGTGAAATCGAACACAGAATAGAAGTGAAGACCTTTTTTTTAATCCTCACTAGTTTTTTGATATGAAAATGTATAACATTTTGTTATATTTACTACAAGATTACAATAATACAAGATTATAATACTACAATACTACAAGATTATATTTCGGGCAATCGTCAAAAAATTTTGGACAAAACTCTATCGCCCTCCCCAAATTTTTTTTGGCTGGTAAGGTTATGATTTCATGTTTTGCATGTTCAAAGCCTTCAGTGCTGGAACTGCAAAAGCAGTCTGGTTGAAGTCAGGACTCTTGCACTCTGAATTTGATTGATTTGGAATAAACACTTCGGTATGGGCTGGGTTGGGTTCCAATTTGTCAATCCTGATCTAAGCTTTCAGAAGCATGCTTATCTTCCTTTTCAGCCTTGAATCATTTTCTGGAATTGCGTTCAGCCAAGCTAGAGCATAGAAACAGCTATAATTTTCTTGATGCGACATTTAGTCAAAAGACACTAAATTTTGAGACTGGCATGGCTTGTAACTGACTGTCAATTGCTACAGTAATTTTGCGTAATTGTTTTGAAAAAAATAGAGAAATACGTAAACTTAGTCTAAAAATTCACTTTTATGACGAGATATTCGAAATTGCCTTATTGTCAAACTGATCATTCATGGTAATTTAATATAAATTGCTTCAAGCACCTCACTGTTGTTATTGCAATGCAACAAAAACTAATATGCCAAAAGTTGGGAGAAATTTAGAAAACATGAAAAAGTTTCAATATCATAGCGCTGGGAAAAATGTGTCGTCATTCGTGTGCACCGCATGCATGGTTACAACTTAGCTTTATTTTTTGCCAGCCATGTTCATTTAAAATGTTACCCACAGTAGGGTTTCTTTTGGTGGGTTTCTTGGCCTGCCTGAACCCTTTTCGTTCTTGACCCTTTTGTCACAGAGTTTGTTGTTTCTCTCACCCATGATTATGCAACATTCTTTTATATGACTTGGAGGTATACATTTTATCATTAATTAATACCAATTTTTCTGCTCATAAACAAAATCTATACTTTTTTTCTACGTAATTTATCTTAATTGTTCTCTTTTTTTTTTTCTTAAATTAACTTAGCTACTTTGTTTTAAGCGACCGCGCACAATCAACGTTGTCCGTATAATAACGTATATTGTTTAGCTGCTGTTTCCTATTTCACAATCACTTTGTAAAGAACAGTTAAGAAAACGTAACGACTTGGTTGCAAATAAAATTGAATGAATGAACAAAAGTATTTATTGAAAAATTACTTTGATACTGTTTTTTGAACTGTTCAACATTTTAAAATTTCAAGATTAAAAACTTTATTAATTTACCACTAAATATTTTTAAAGTTTACATTACTGACAAAAAATTAAAAAAAGAACCTGTAAAAAAATTGACCAATCTCTGATTCATTTTATTGGTCTTAATTGCTATCCAAGAAGATGATGGATAAAATCTAAGAATATCATCGCTATTTTTTTGAGCAAAATTTTTTTACAAAAGACCAATCAGGAAACTTTGTCACTCTTCATTTTTTAAAAAAATCAGTGGGGAAATTTTCATAACTTTTCAATTTTTAAAAACCGTTCTACGGGAGTAATATACTGCAGCAAATATGCGTTTGAACCTCCATTTTTCATATGATATATTTACTATATTGACAAGCATAGCCAAATGGATAAGCGTGTAAATAGTAGGCTTTAAAATCAGCCGTTTGTTTTTTGCAGACAGTTTGTTTTTGCTTTTGATTTTGGTGTAAATTTGGTTTCTAGTATGCATTAGATAGCTTTGTAAGTGTGGGATAGCTTGAAATACATAGTTGCAAAAAATTACGCTTTTTTCCGCGTCCGTTTTGAGTCAAAAACCGACTTTAAGTCCTGGATTCAAACAATTTTATTTTTGAAATTGTAAACCAAAAATTCATAAACACTCGTAAATTGATTTCAAATTGACTTAAATACAACTAGCTATATTAGAAGTTGATTAGATTGAATCTTAAACTTCTTATTTCTTTGGAGTGAATGTTTTTTTGGGGGATCTTTAAATTCTTAGGAATCAGTTTCTTAGAAGCCGACCAGATTCTTTACGGAGTTATCATAGAACATGAATCTCATTAGGAAAACGATAAATGGAGCACGATGTTAACGCACGGATGGTCTGCAGTTTGATTTTGTGCATCACACTCACAGGTTGCAGTGGAAGCCATGAGGTCAACGTAAATTTGAAGATGGTTAAGTCTAAGCCAGGTAGATCAGTAAATGCAAATGCTTAGTGGTGGGGTGCTGCTGACGTCAACAATAAAAATATGATGTGTAAAAGTTTTTCTTTCACTTTATGTTTAATTTGAAGTTTACCCATGTGTATATGCTGGAATTAGTAGGCTAGCAAATATAGCGCAACAGGCACAAATGAGTAGGCATATCTTGATTAAGCAGTCGGTGTCCTTTCTAAGGAAAAGAAAGGACGCCATTATGCAGGTGACAGATGCTCAAACTCCTGTGCACGCAGGATAGATACAGTGTACTTGCGTCAAAGCTCAGATGTTTGGATGCTGCTAATCAGGGGCTGCGGGAAATTTCTGGTTGGAAAGGTGTGGCGAGGCAAAATTCAAAACAATGGCACTTTTGTTTTGTTCGATAGAAAAACAATGTAGCTAAAGTTTATAGCCGTACAGTAGGGGAGCAATACAATCTTGCCTAAAGCAATTGACGACTAACCGAATCATAGTTTCTAGTATTTTATAAATTTTTCACTTTCAATCTGCAACGTTTTTAGTGTAAAACTCTAGGGAAGACTAAAAAAAACTCGTCACTTGTAATCAGGGTCCAAAATCCCTATTTTCGTTTTTAAGGTAAAAACTAAAAAAAAAATAAAAAAAGTTCATCACTTTTTATCGGTGTTTAAAATCCCTATTTTTGTTTCAATTTAAGATGAAGGCTAATAAAAACCTCGCTTTTAATATTTTGGTCGAGTTTTTATAATTGTAAGGACAAATCTGACCCAATGCTTCTGTACTGCAAATCGCAAAACTGTATCTGCTTACTTGTGCCTCCCGTTTTGAATAAACCAGGGAGCAATTGTACCCGTTGATACCCTCTTTCAACACCCTTGCTGCTAATGTATCGGCTTCAATTAAGTTACCCGTTGATATGAGACGTAGGCATTCAATAACTAAACGCAAAGCATCATTAATTGACTTGTTTATAAAAAAAATGTGAGCTCTGCGATGGCATACAAGTGCAAAGTAGGCTTACTTAACAGTAAAATGGATCGTAAGGGTGGGTATTTTAAATATAGGAACAATGACTGGAAGGGGAAGAGAGCTGGCACACATGATGGAGCGAAGGAATGTAGACATATTGTGCCTACAGGAAACAAAATGGAAAGGGAGTAAAGCAAGGAACATTGGAGGTGGATGCAAACTATTTTACAACGGAACTGATGGAATAAAAAATGGGATAGGAATAGTGGTGAGAGAGGAGCTGGTTGAAAGTGTCCTGGAGATGATAAGGGTGTCAGACAGACTAATGGCCATGAAACTGGAGGTAAAAGGGTCCTTTCTAAATACAGTAAACGCGTATGCTCCACAGGTTAACAACAGCATGGAGGAGAAAAATGATTTTTGGGAAGACCTGGATGGGTTAATAGAAAGTGTATCAAAACAAGAGAGGATAGTTAGTTTTAGGTGAGGACCTAAATGGACATATGGGTGAAAGAAACATAGGAAATGAAGAAGTAATGCAGAGGTAAGGGCTGGAATAAGAATTAGGGAAGAATCGATGGTTTTGGATTTTGCAAAGAGGATGGATTTCGCAGTTGTCAACATTAATTTCAAGAAGAAAACGAACACAGGGTGACGTATAAAAGTGCCGAAAAAGTACCCAGGTAGATTGTGTGATGTGCAGAAGGAGGGACCCCAGAGAAATGTGCGATTTTAAAGTAGTGGTGAATGAGTGCGTCGGAAACAGTACCGTGTGGTGGTATGCAAAATAACTCTCATGGTGAAAAGGAAAAAGGAAGAAAAAGTAAAGCCAAAGATAAGATGGTGGAAACTGAAGAAGACAAGATGTCAAGAAGCGTTTAGACAAGAGGTGACCAGGACTCTGGGAGACAAGGATGGGTTACCTGATGAGTGGGAAAAAACAGCGGAAATGCTAGAAAAACAGCTGAAAATGTGCTGGGAGTGACATATGGGAAACAAAAAGGAGATAGGGAGACATGGTGGTGGAATGAGGTAATTCAGCAGAGCATAAAAAAAAAGAAAGAGGCAAAGAAAGCAAGGGACAAAATAAGAGATGAAAATACTAAAAAGATCTACAAAGAAAAGAAGAGTAAGGCAAAGAAGGCAGTTGCAATGGTGAAGGGACTGCGTATGACGATTTGTATGCTAGATTGGAAACAAAAGAAGGTGAAAAGGAGTTGTACAGATTGGCTAGGCAGAGAGACAAAGCAGGGAAAGATGTACAGCACGTGAGGGTTATAAACAATGAAAATGATAATGTTATGGTAAATTCGGAGACAGTGTTAAAGAGATGGAAGGAGTACTTTGAGAAACTGATAAACAAGGAAAATAACAGAGGGCCTAGGACAAAGGAAACAGAAGTGGTTAACAAAGAGGTAAATTATGTAAGTAGAGAAGAAGTGAAGAATGCAGTGAGAAGGATGAAAAAAGGTAAAGCGGTTGGGCCAGATGAGTTGCCAGTAGAAGTTTGGAAGTACATGAAAGAGATGGGGATAAAGTTGTTGACCAGGCTGTTCAAAAGACTATTAGTGGGTGAACGTATGCCAGAAGAATGGGAAGGAGTGTGCTTATCCCAATCTAAAAGAACAAAGAGACGCACAATGTTGTGGAAGTTATAGAGGAATAAAGCTGATGAGCCGTACAATAAAGATATAGGAAAGAATAATTGAAGCTAAGGGATAGAATAGAGATCAATAAACAGCAAAATGGATTTATGCCAGGAAAGGAAACCACCGATGCGATGCTTGCTTTAAGGATGTTGATGGAAATGCACAGGGAAGGTCAAAGAGAGCTACATTATGTATTCATGGATCTAGACAAAGAAAAGCTGTGGTACTGTATGAGAAAATCAGGAATAGTGAAAAAGCATGTGCGACTTGTACAGAATATGTACGAGGAAAGCGAAACAGTGGTGAGGTGTGCAGTAGAAACGACAAAAAGTTTCAAGTTCAAGGTTGGACTGCACCCGGGATCTGCGTTAAGTCCGTTCCTGCTTGCTGTGATTATAAATAGACTAACGGATGAAGTAAAGAGAGAACCACTGTGGACGATGCTGTTTGCTGATGACATTGTGGTTTTCCAAGAGACCAGGGAAGAAGTAGAGCGGAGACTAGAATGCTGGAGGTATGCATTGGAAAGAAGAGGGATGAAAGTAAGTAGATCAACTAACCAAATATCTGTGCGTAAATGGAGGAAATGACGACAAAACAGTGAAGATGGAGGACACAAAAGTGCCAAGAGTAAAGGAATTTAAGTATTTAAAATCAACGGTGAAAGAAAGTGGTAGTTGTGAGAGGGAAGTAAAAAGGAGAGTGCAGGCAGGATGGAACGGATGGAGAAAAGTATCAGAAGTAATCTGTGACAGGAGGTTACTAGCTAGAGTAAAAGGAAAAGTGTACAGTTCAATGGTGAGACCAGCAATGGTGTATGAACTTACGAGGATGGTGACGGTTACAAAGAAACAAGTAAAAGAGATAAAAGTTGCAGAGATGACAAAATTGAGATTTGCTATGGGTGTGACGAGAAAAAAAAAGATTAGAAATGAGTACATCAGGGTTACAGTTAAGACAGAACGGTTAGTAAAGCAGATGAAGGAGGGAAGGCTGAGGTGGTATGGACATGTTATGAAGAGAGACCAGGAGTATGTAGGAAGGAGGGTGATAAAAATGGAGTTACTGGGAAAGAGGAAAAGAGGGAGGCCAAAGAGAAGATTTCTGGATGTAGTGAAGGAGGATATGGGGAAAGTTGGTGCGAGGGAAAAGGAAATTGGAAACAAGACGCTGTGGAGGAGCAGCATACGCTTTGGATATTCCTGGTTAAAGGGAAAGACCGAAAGAAGAAGAAAAATGACCAATAACTGATGACGTCGAGAAAGAGCTGATTAATAAGTTTTATAAAAAATATTTGCCCGAAAAAATGCTAAAAACTGGCTTTAAAAAGCATGCACAACAGGCTTTGCCGTACCATTTAAACAAAAGCAGCAAAATGGCTGGATTACATATGGGAATAATGTTTTCTTGATCCCCGTATGTCTCAGTTTTAGAGAGCCTAAGGAAACAAGCTCATCAAGAACGCTATTGTTTACCAAAGTTGAAACGATTCCAGCAAATGAAGAAGTGGACTCAGCTCAAGTCCGAGCAGAGTCTGAGTCCGATTTATTTGGAGTGGTGACTCCAGTCGAACGCGAGTTCTTTGTTAAAATATTCGAGTCGAGTCCAAGTCCATTAAACTCCAGTTCTTTGAAAAGTCCAAAAAATCTGTAACGTAATTTACTTCCACAACATACACCAAGGTAGACAATGTGATTTATTTTGTTTTACCAAAACTAATCCTCTCAGTTTCGAATATTATTAACACATAAAAAAGAGTTAGAGTGCTGTAGACCAGATCCGTAGTTCGCGTAGGGAGGTAGGGGTATAGTTCTCCTTTAATATTTTAAAACCTATTTTTTTAAATATTCACACATATTTTTGCTCCAAAATCTAAGTCAAGATAAAAAATAGCAATTTACGGTTGGAACGTCGGCCGACGTCGTCTTGCTCTCAGTCCGACGTCGGATGAACCTTAGAGGACCGACTGACATTTATCCGACGCATCGCACGGTGCAAGTAATACAAATCTTGTTATAAACAACAAAAAAACTTTGTGGTTCTTAAACATGCATTGTGCAGCGAAAAGAATCATCTGTCGCAACTTTCACATTAAAACCATGTATTTACAGCTCACTGCTTGGCCGTAATTTTTGGTTTTAACTATTCAGTTTATTGTTGTTTTTGGTGAATACAAGAAGCTAAAAGGATTTTAACGCTTTACACTAAATTTCGGAGAAAGTGATTTTGTGTAGACTTATTTATAAAGACAATTTTTTGGTACCTCTCCATATTTTTTTTCGCTTTACTTCCATTTCAAAGTCACTTTCCTTTACAATTAAAATTTTCACTTTTTGACTTTTAACCTCAAGAGAGTTTTTTAATTTACTTTGATTAGAGTAAATGAAATTAGCAATGCTAGAAACTCAGCTCTTCCTAAAAGATTTGCTAAATTCTGCAAATCATTTTCGATATAAGCAGATTAATGTTTGAGTCCATTCTGCAACATTGTTTTTTACACCACATGAGCATTAGTCAATTTATTTTAATATTTAGGCTTTCAATTTCAATTGCCATTGCATTAAAAAAAAGACAATACATTAAAAAATTAAAAATGAAAACTTTTACCACTATAAATTCATTGTTAACAACGACGAGTTTTTTTCCCGTTAAAGTTACTAAATACTGTACGACTCAAATAATGCAAAAACTAATTTTCTTATTGCAACGAAAGTTTGAAGTAAAAAATTATTATAGCCTAATTTTAAAACCAAACCTTTAAATGTTTTTACAGATTACATAAATCAAACCAAAAAAGGTTTTACAAGATTTACACAAAAGAATATTTTTAATATTTCAAACGGTGAATAAAAAGAGAAAATCGGGTAAAGAATAAGATTTTGCTAGGATCTGTATTTATTAAATTTTGAATCATTAAAATGATAAACTTTAGGTGAATATCTTGCTAAGAGAAATTAATAAGATTTTTTCAAATTCTAATAATATTTTTAAGATAATTTTTTTAATTACTTAAACTGATAAAGTCAGAAAAGTTGGAAAAAAAAAACGAAAATCCAAGTGTTTCGTATTGAAACTGAACATCGTGAAACTGGACTGACGCAATCATCTCTATGGGTATACTTGGCTTCCTCGAACACGTATCATATTTGTACCTGGGATAGGCTCAAAACGATTAATGTCCGCTTCTTCAAATAGCAATGAAAGTCTGTTGCTAAAGAAAATAACAACATATAATCAAAATCGTTAAAAACTACAAAAACAAATCTTTAAAATAGAATGAAAATTAGAAAATATTTTTTTAAAAAAAAAGGAAATACTCGTAATTAGGTTACCAAACTCCGTCTGGACGGAATAGATTGCAAAGCAACTTGAACGTGGCAATTTTCACTCAAAACATAATATGTAAAGCACAAAAAATAGGTTGTTAAAGTAATTTTTTCAAAAGAATTGATTAGAAATTAAGCTGCTTAAAATATGAGAAGACCAGACTCAAGTTTCGCTCTTGTTAGAGCTCGTCAATAATTTTTTTAAGCAATAGTATGAAATTGTTGTTAAAAATTAATTCAAATAATTTTTTTGGCAATACTTTTTGTTAGATTTAAAAAAAGGTTTATTTCAACAGTAAAGAAGTAACGATCTTGCACTTGCAGAAAATTAAAATGCTAGTTTTCTCAAACAGAGCATTGCTACGCATTGTAACTTGTAACGTAACATCAGTTCAGACTAAAACCAGACGCAGAAAAATGAAAGCGTATGGTAGAAAGCGCAAAAAAGCGGAAATACTGTTCAAACTAAAAGCGAAAAGCGTAAAAAATGGCTGAAACGCAAAATTTTTTGTGCTTACGAAAGAGTTGCTCCATAAGTTTTATAAAAGAAGTTACCAGTAAAGATGTTAGAAAACTCGCTTTAAAGAGCATGTAACCAGAAAGACCTTTTTATTTCATTGCACCCGACAAAGTGGTCAGTAGCCCAAGAGTGCTCGTGCCATTGATAAAAACTAAGTCAGCTTTGGTGCACAATTTTTTGTTCGTTTCTGATTGATTTCAATAGTTGACACGGCTTTCCCAATTTTTATTTCTTCCAATCCTTTGATGATAAATTTCAGTTTCATTTGAGTAATTTGTTGCATCACTGTAATTATTTTCGATGTTTCATCAGTCGTTTTCCATGTGAAAATCACTGTTCTAGGTATGTTAAAGCAATGAGACGACGTAATAACTATTGTTTTTATCTTGCTTACTTTTAAAACTCATTTAAAGTTAA
Organism: Diplosoma virens; assembly: GCA_963680785.1. Lineage (NCBI taxonomy): Eukaryota > Metazoa > Chordata > Ascidiacea > Aplousobranchia > Didemnidae > Diplosoma > Diplosoma virens. The sequence goes on along the minus strand of OY796880.1, from coordinate 24,397,075 downwards.
TAAATCAATCTTAAATGCTTTTTGCCTTGCTTAGTGTAAAAGTCTTATACTCTTTATGTTTTATATGTAAAATTTCCAGGATCCCCAGATTAGGTTCGATATTTTTCATTTCCCAGATTTTTTTTAAAACCGAGAAATTGGAAGCCCTAACACACACAAGGTTGACTTGATTTTCATCAATAATTAACCTAAATTACATAAAATATTTAAAAAAGTAAATTTCAGTTTCTAGAACTAGCATTTTGAAAAATGGCGTTTATAGATAAATATGACGTATTACCATCCCGCGTTGACGATACGAACTCCGGGAGGACATGTTCTGTTGGCCAACCGCCAGGGTTCTCCACACCCGTTTCCTTGATAACGCAGTTGAATAATATCCCGTGTTACTGCTGGGGGTGGCGGTATACGACAACAAGCACTCCATCCACTCCACTCGAAATCACAGCAAGGACCTTAATGCCAAAAAATCTCATCATCGTATTAACAACATTATTCTCCTGCTTTTAAGCTAAGGCGGAATTAGTTAAACCTAAAATTATCATAAAGCGATCACTTTGATACGTTTTCCATTGCATTCGCGTTAAGTTTAGTTTTATAACTACACGGTTAACTAAGGAGTTACCAGGGAAAGGTCAAACTAAACTAAATTCATGGTTAAATCTGCAGTATCAAAGATCAAAAAACTTTTTGAAAGATAGTTTTGTTTCGGCTTCAATATCGTAGATTCATGCTTTTCAACCAGGTTTGCTGTACAGTTACACCCCAGGGTTTACAAAAATTTTTAAAGGGTCTACTAGGATGTACCACATACCACAGGTTCGGTACATCGATTTGCGATCACTTTATGAAAAATCATTAATTGTAAACATGTGCCATGAATAAAGCGTAATGGTGGCGATTGTCTATTGCCGAATTGCTATTGCATTATCTTAGCAAACGCTTGTTGTATTTCCAAAGTTTTAATTGTAGGCTTTGATTCATTGAAAAGTCATATTCACTGTTTGTTACGATTACAGTTCTCTTTAATGGTGGAAGGTATTCTTAGGAACTAAGCTGTAGAAACAAATAAAGGCTTGTTATCACTAAGAAAATTGGCGGGAGTCTTCTTTGTTTTGTTAACTTTTTTGCTTATCCTAGCTCTAAAGCGCCAAGCAAAGCAAACAAAGAATATTTCCGCCAACGCTTATAATGAAAACGAGCCTTACCTAACAAGGTCTCATTTGTTCTCGAATTTGTAAAGTACATATATAACTTGATAGATGGAAAAAGAATCTAGTTTATTGTTCGTCGTTACTAACCTCGCAGGTTTGGGTTTCCCCAAAATTTAGAAGCTTATATAAGTTGGCTCGGTGATTACTGAAAAAAACCGGAACCAGAAAAGTTCTGATTATTGTTGAGGAATTTATAGCGGAGATTAACAAATGTTTTTTCGTTGGTGAAAGATTCGTTAAAGTTTGCAGTTGTAAAAATGTGAGAATTAAGCTATTGTTTGAGAATATTAGTGAAGTTTGCGATTATGAGTATTGTAAGTAATTTGGCGCGGATTCGACAAATTAAGTAAAAGACAGAGTAATTGTCATTTTAAGCGATTGCTTTCGTAAAATTTGGCTTGCATTAGCAGAGATTGGTCGTGTCATATAGTGTAGTTTTCTTCGTGTACCTCACTCCACACTTTCAATATTTTAGTTTTTTTTTTTTTTTCATTTCAAACAAGATATTGATAAGATATTTTAAATTTCAAGTTATATTAGTGAATAGTTCATTTACTTTACTCAGTATTTTGTCTTAAAATAAACGATAATGGACATGCGTAATTTTTTCAAGACGTCTTCGTAGAAAATCAGCACTCAAATAAATCAAAAAAGCATGATCACTTTGTTACAGCACACGCTGAGGTTAATTTAGAACGGTTTTCTGAATATATTAATAGCAAGGACCAGCAGTGTTCTGTGGCAAGGGAAACTATCCAATGAAAAAAGACTCATACCACAGAATACAAATAAAATGATGATACATTTCTGTATAGATTTTATAGCACAGAAAAAAAAAGTTGAACCCTTATCCTTTGGCATGCTATCTGTTTTGTCCTGCCATTCTTGGTAGTCAGGGCCGTAATTTCGTCAGGTGGGGCCCTGGTGCAAACCTCTATTATGGGGTCCCCTATTTTTTTCTGTACTTAGTATTCAGTTGAGCTACTTTTTTTCAACACAAGAATCACTGACGACTCCGCGTTATGAAAAGATTTTTTAATTGAAATAATGAATCAAAAAAGCATTGAGCTGAGCAGGTAAAAGGGGCTAAAGCTAAGTTTACTGTACCGGCAAATGAAAGGCTATAATTGGAATAAAATTTTACCAAGGTTGCATGGTCAACATAATTTTTGTAATTGCAGTGTATTCAAATCGAAATAATGGTATAGCAAGGATTTCGTAAAGGCAGGCTGCAACAACAGTATTTTGATTGTTTAATAAAAGTTTAATCAAATAAACGTCGCAAACCAAAGTCGTTTTATAATGACAAAAAAATTTTGTGCAACCTTTTGAGGCAAGGTGCTTTGTGAGCACTATTAAAGATATTTCAGCAAAATGGAGATATGCTATGCAATGCGAATAAATTGTTTAACCCAAAAAGAATTAACGTACAGTACACTGACATCACCAGCCATCGGAGGCACATTCCTGTGTTTAAAAAGTTTTTTATTGGTATAAAACTTTAAAATAGCTTTTAACAGCAAATGCTTCATCTAAAGCTCTTTTGTTGAATAAGTAGCCTTAAAAAAGGCTGTTTTGAAAACTCGAACGTTTTCGTCTAGCTGTCTTCAGGAGGTTTCGCTAGAATGAATTGCAGAACTGAACGTAGTATTTCAAAAGTTTTAAGACTGATCCTGATGGCTAAAAATTAAGGTTAGTAACAGTTATCATAATAATTAAAAGTATTTAATAAATAAAACCACGTTTCGTCAGCGTAAAAAATTTTTTGTCAAAAAAAAAAGGAACAAAATTATGCAAGTTTTGTGCTAAAATTTGGAACTAAAAAGAAATTTTTTTTACAATTATACTAACAATTTATGTTTGTAAACAAATTCTTTCTGTCTACATAAGTTAGGTTTTCGAAGAGTGATAAAAATTGATTCTAAGACTGATAAATGGAAATCGGATCGTGCTTTAGAGAGAATAAAAAATTGATTGTCCTTATAGTGAGATACACATTTTTGGTTATGTAACAGATGGTTTCCAATCGCTGAATCATAGTGCGGTATTGAATTTACTAGTTTTCCTGGGCATTCTGGTTGTTTACGTTCTTGACTGGTTCTGTTCCAAATAGACTTCGGCACATGCTGGAGGATATGAAGAGAGCTAGACGAAAACGTTCGAGTTTTCAAAACAGCCTTTTTTAAGGCTACTTATTCAACAAAAGAGCTTTAAATGAAGCATTTGCTGTTAAAAGCTATTCCTGTGTTTCTTTATGCCGATCCCAAGCCCGGATAAATGGGGAGGGTTTCGGCAGGAAGGGCATCCGGCGTAAAACTTAATTCCCAGATTATACAAATGAGTTATCTTGATAAATCCATACCGGATCGGTCGCGGCCCGGGTTAGCAACTACCGCCTCAGGTGTTGCACAGCAGGGCATCTGTGAAAATTATGCTACTGCTGAACATAGCAAATGCAAGAGAAAGAGAGGCGGAAGGCGAGTGAAGAGGCAACGGGAAGTGTGGAAAGGGAGACGCTCACTCATAAAGATGGGTACCTTAAATATTGGAACAATGACTGGAAGGGGAAGAGAGCTGGCACACATGATGGAGCGAAGGAATGTAGACATATTGTGCCTACAGGAAACAAAATGGAAAGGGAGTAAAGCAAGGAACATTGGAGGTGGATGCAAACTATTTTACAACGGAACTGATGGAATAAAAAATGGGATAGGAATAGTGGTGAGAGAGGAGCTGGTTGAAAGTGTCCTGGAGGTGATAAGGATGTCAGACAGACTAATGGCCATGAAACTGGAGGTAAAAGGATGGCTACTGAACATAGTAAGCGCGTATGCTCCACAGGTTCGCAGCAGTATGGAGGAGAAAAATGATTTTTGGGAAGACCTGGATGGGTTAATAGAAAGTGTATCAAAACAAGAGAGGATAGTTAGTTTTAGGTGAGGACCTAAATGGACATATGGGTGAAAGAAACATAGGAAATGAAGAAGTAATGCAGAGGTAAGGGGTTGGAACAAGAATTAGGGAAGAATCGATGGTTTTGGATTTTGCAAAGAGGATGGATTTCGCAGTTGTCAACATTAATTTCAAGAAGAAAACGAACACAGGGTGACGTATAAAAGTGCCGAAAAAGTACCCAGGTAGATTGTGTGATGTGCAGAAGGAGGGACCCCAGAGAAATGTGCGATTTTAAAGTAGTGGTGAATGAGTGCGTCGGAAACAGTACCGTGTGGTGGTATGCAAAATAACTCTCATGGTGAAAAGGAAAAAGGAAGAAAAAGTAAAGCCAAAGATAAGATGGTGGAAACTGAAGAAGACAAGATGTCAAGAAGCGTTTAGACAAGAGGTGACCAGGACTCTGGGAGACAAGGATGGGTTACCTGATGAGTGGGAAAAAACAGCGGAAATGCTAGAAAAACAGCTGAAAATGTGCTGGGAGTGACATATGGGAAACAAAAAGGAGATAGGGAGACATGGTGGTGGAATGAGGTAATTCAGCAGAGCATAAAAAAAAAGAAAGAGGCAAAGAAAGCAAGGGACAAAATAAGAGATGAAAATACTAAAAAGATCTACAAAGAAAAGAAGAGTAAGGCAAAGAAGGCAGTTGCAATGGTGAAGGGACTGCGTATGACGATTTGTATGCTAGATTGGAAACAAAAGAAGGTGAAAAGGAGTTGTACAGATTGGCTAGGCAGAGAGACAAAGCAGGGAAAGATGTACAGCACGTGAGGGTTATAAACAATGAAAATGATAATGTTATGGTAAATTCGGAGACAGTGTTAAAGAGATGGAAGGAGTACTTTGAGAAACTGATGAACGAGGAAAATAACAGAGGGCCTAGGACAAAGGAAGCAGAAGTGGTTAACAAAGAGGTAAATTATGTAAGTAGAGAAGAAGTGAAGAATGCAGTGAGAAGGATGAAAAAAGGTAAAGCGGTTGGGCCAGATGAGTTGCCAGTAGAAGTTTGGAAGTACATGAAAGAGATGGGGATAAAGTTGTTGACCAGGCTGTTCAAAAGACTATTAGTGGGTGAACGTATGCCAGAAGAATGGGAAGGAGTGTGCTCAGTGGTGGATATTCCAATTTAAGAGTCCGAGGCAAGAATTTTCAAAAATTGATGTTGTCTGAAAAAAAAAAGATCTGATCTTGGCTTGCATATTTTTCTCCGAAAATCGTGGTGTCCTCTAAAAAAAAAAGGTCTTCACTTCGATTTCATCTCTGATTTCCCTATTTTTTTCCCAAAATCAGGGTGTTCTCTAAAAAAAAAAGATCTTAACTAGGAATCGTTCTCTGAACAAACATCTGTAGCGGATTCAAAACTGTATGTGCTATTTTCGAGGGGGGCCCTAAAATCGAGTGGGGGCCTGAGGCGACTGCCTCATTCGCCTCACCCAATATCCACCACTGAGTGTGCTTATCCCAATCTATAAAAACAAAGGAGACGCACAATGCTGTGTAGCTACAGAGGAATAAAGGTAATGAGCCACACAATGAAGGTATGGGAAAGAGTTATTGAAGCCAGGCTAAGGGATAGAGTAGAGATCAGCCAACAGCAATATGGATTTATGCCAGGAAAGGAAACCACCGATGACATGCTTGCTTTAAGGGTGTTGATGGAAAAGCACAGGGAAGGTCAAAGAGAGCTACATTGTGTATTAGTAGACCTAGGGAAAGCTTACGACAGGGTTCCGCGAGAAGAGGTATGGTACAGTATGAGAAAATCAGGAATAATGAAAAAGTATGTGCGACTTGTACAGAATATGTACGAGGAAAGCGAAACAGTGGTGAGGTGTGTAGTAGAAACGACAAAAAGTTTCAAGTTCAAGGTTGGACTGCACCCGGGATCTGCGTTAAGTCCGTTCCTGTTTGCAGTGATAATGGACAGACTAACGGATAAAGTAAAGAGAGAACCAGCATCGACAAAGCTGTTTGCTGATGACATTGTGATTTGCGAAGAGACCAGGGAAGAAGTAGAGCGGAGACTGGAATCCTGGAGGTATGCATTGGAAAGAAGAGGGATGAAAGTAAGTAGATCAACTAACCAAATATCTGTGCGTAAATGGAGGAAATGACGACAAAACAGTGAAGATGGAGGACACAAAAGTGCCAAGAGTAAAGGAATTTAAGTATTTGGAATCAACGGTGCAAGAAAGTGGTAATTGTGAGAGGGAAGTAAAAAGGAGAGTGCAGGCAGGATGGAACGGATGGAGAAAAGTATCGGAAGTAATCTGTGACAGGAGGTTACTAGCTAGAGTAAAAGGAAAAGTGTACAGTTCAATGGTGAGACCAGCAATGGTGTATGAATTTAGGATGGTGACGGTTACAAAGAAACAAGTAAAAGAGATAAAAGTTGCAGAGATGACGAAATTGAGATTTGCTACGGGAGTGACGAGAAAAGACAAGATTGGAAACGAGTACATCAGGGTTACAGTTAAGGTAGAACGGTTAGGAATGAAGATGAAGGAGGGAAGGCTGAGGTGGTATGGACATGTCATGAGGAGAGCAAGACTATGTAGGAAAAAAGATGATGGAAATGGAGTTACTGGGAAAGAGGAAAAGAGGGAAGCCAAAGAGAAGCTTTTTAGATGTAATGAAAGAAGATATGGGAAAAGTTGGTGTGAAGGAAAGAGACGTTGAAGACAGAACGGTTTGGAGAAAGATGATGCGCTGTGGCTACCCCTGATTAAAGGGAAAGACCGAAAGAAGAAGAAGAAAAGGAAGAAGAAGAACACACGGACATCAACACAAAGACACAAACTAATAAAACACACTACGTTGAGGCTGATTAAGTAGGCTACTGTAATTTACTTGCGGGTGGCTGGAAACTTGAAATTTTTTCCTTCTTGCTTTTGCACTAGCGGACTGCTAGATAACTTTTCTAAAATCTATACTTTTAGCTCGTTCATTTTCTATCGATAGCAGAGCCAAACCGCTAAGTCTCTTTTGGGACAAGGTGCTTCGAAGAAAGTTTTTGATCAGTTTGAGCTCAGGAACAGACCTCTCTGCCGTAGCAGCTGTTACAGATACTGTCATATACATCATGTATGCCGTGCAAACGTTGGGATAAATTGTGGCAAATGATGCATTTTTAACAATTAAAAAAGAAGCCATTTATTAAACAGATTTTAAATGGGCAATGTTTTCTCTAAATGACCTTTTGATAGAAAGCATTTGGCTAGGAAACAACGGAGAGACATTATCATAAAATTTGTTAGAAAATTTTCTTGCTTCAACCTCAAGATCCAAATGAGAAGCATTTGATAAAAAACTTGGTTCCAAAACTTGATATGACGTCACCACTGATTTCATTCCTTCAAAGCGATTAATTAGTTGGCAAGAAAGTATGTCCATCATCGAAAGAAACACAGTTACGCAAAATCGCTTCTTAGGATTGCTTAACGTTATTCCTTAGGATATTTTATTGAAGTAAACTTTTGTTTTCTTTGCTGTTTTGTTTAAAAACTGTCTTGGAAAACCACATGTAGAAGCAATAGTGGAACCTTCGTTTAGTATTGCGTCAAAATTTCTTCGGAGTTGAGCAATGTCTTCAGCAGCAGTTTACAGAAGTTTATGAGCAGAAATAAGTCAATTGTTTTACGCTGCATAAGGTTTCGAAGGAATGTTGACGATCTTCAAAATCTTGCATTGCATAACCAGCATGCATACAAAGTCAAAGTTTTTTATCTGTTTCTTTATTGACATAGCTTCATCTCTTTCCTTTGGCTTTGTGCTGGTAAGTATTATGTAAGTCAAACATTTCATTTACGTCACAAAATGTTTTTTTTAAAGCATAGACAACATCATATCGACCAGACCACCCAATTGGATTTAACGCTTTTAATGTAGAATTTGAGCAATAACGATCAGGGACATTCTGAAGCTTTTGCTACCCCACAATACTATGTTCGAAAAAATTATATACGGACTCAATGGTGTCTAAAATTGAAGGGTCTCAGTCACGGTTTCTATGGCATCTTTTAACACCAAATTTAAATTGTGCGAAGCAAAATGCATGTAGTAAGCATGTGGAGCCACATCTTAAATCTTCTTAAGCATGCAGGAGTACTTCCCGCTCATCACTGCAGATCTATCATATCCTTGTCCACGGTAGTTTTTTTATGTCAAACTCCTTCTGCTGAATGGAATTAGTTATCAGTTTGTGCAATCCTATAGCAGATGAATCCTCAACTTCGATAAATGAGGTGAACGCTTCAACAACTTTCAGTTTTGATGGCGTTCTATCATTGCGGTAATCGATTTTGACGTAACGAAATACTTCATTAACTGGTCTTTTTTACTGACATCTTGATTGGTATCAAGAATGATGGCAAAAAAAGGAGCGCTTTGTAGTTCTCTTTTTATATCACGGAAAACGTCTTCAGCTAGTACTGATATTATTTCATTTTGTATCATAGGAGTTAAATATTTATGAAAATCTTTAGGTAGTTGTAAAAGTTTGTCTAAAACAGTGTCGTATTTGGCAAGAAACAGTATGATAGAGAGAAAATTGCCCTTGTTATTCTTCCAAAGTTCTTCACTGGATCCGCGAAAAGATAAGTTGCACTTTGCTAACATCAACGTAACATTCAATAGTCTTTCCAAAACATTTTGCCCAAAGTTTGTTTTTTTTCCAGCAAAGACTTGTGAAATGCTTCTTCTATTGTCTCCCTGTTTCTCCATTGCTCATATATGAAATACGCCTCCGCATGAAGTGTAGAGCTTTCATGGCTTCGAATGCAGTGTTCTTTCATGTTCTTTTATGTTAAATGCTTCCAGTCTATTAAGCCTGTTGTACGCCAAGGGTTTTGAAGTGAAGAAGTCCCTAAAGAGACATTTTCATGAGAAAATAACCAGCAGGGCTGGTAAACACGGTCAATGCTTGATGAATAACGAAACCAATATCTTTGTAGTTTTAGAGCTGATTGTGTTACATAATGGTTTTTACAATTGATATTTACTTATTCAAATAGATTAAACACATATATTTAACATTTACAATTTATTTAATGAAAGCCTTAATCCTTATTCAAATAGAATGTTGAAAAACAAATATTATAGCACACATAGTCTAATATACTTTTACATTTCTTATACACCAATTAATTTAGTTTACTTATTTATGTCTCTGTCAGGATGTCCAAAGAGAGCGAGCTTATATAAATAAATCGGCAACATGCTTGAGAATTAAATGAAAACGCGCAACTAAAATGATTACTTAATTGAATAAGTTATCTACGCGAGTTTGAATCTCGAATATGTAACAATGGTAATAATCTGTTGAAAATAAACAACCGTTTTGGAGCGAATTTTTAGGGAAAGGTCCTTGAGGTTACTTGGGAACTGCTGCAATAATTGCTTTCTTGATCTCTGAGTTTACAATAATGGTAGGAAAGTCGTCATTCTTGCTTGCACCTGATCCATTTTTAGTAGTATCGGAATTTTCTTCATTGTTACGATTGTTGAAACTGTTAATGTCAACAAGTTGGGGAGTGGATTCTGTCTCACGAATGCTCACATCTTGTTCATCCGCTTAGGATGTTTTTGGTCGAGTTAGCCATGAAATTAGTCGCTGAGAGTTTCTGGCTGCCTCAGCTATTTTTCTCCTCTTAGCTTGTCTCTTTTGTGCTCGGCTTTGATAATTTATTTTCATATCAAATTGCAGTCAACTAGAGTTTTACAATGTTGTTACTCAAAACCTAAAAAGATTAATAAAATTTAGACGACGGTTGGTAAAGTTTAATGTTCTTTGTTATTGTTTTTCCGGCTCACGAAATAGTACTGCTGCGAGGGTAAGGACTACGGTATGTCTAGCAAAAAAAATTCAAATAGAAAGCTCAAACCTGACTTTTCAATCACTCAAATGACAACTTCTTTCAACAAAAGAAATTTATTAACAGAAATCACAAATGTGATCACTGACTATTATAATTACGTCTAGCACCCAGATGACTAAACTAAATCTACGTAGCTTATTCAAATAGAATAATTACTCTTCTCACAAACTAACGCGTTAGATCTCACTAACCCTTAAAACTCTAATTCCTGTCACACAGGCAAAACAGTAACACAACAAAGCGCTGATTTTTACAACACAAATTACGTATTTACCTATTTATATGAAGCGGGCAAAATTTACCTGAAAAAAATAGCAACTTTGAGAAGATACTACATATATTTTCTTAATTCATTATTTTACGACATTTGTATAAATCTGGCAAAAAGTTGAAGACAGAAAGATGTGGAGAATGATGATACGCTGTGGCCACCCCTGACTAATGGGAAAGGCCGAAAGGAGAAGAAGAAGAAGATTATTTTACGACGATACAAGCCAGCAAGACAGTTACTGTTACGTCACAAAGCACCAAGTTAAAAGGCTAGTAAACAAGTTATGTAATATGTGACACTATTAAGTTACTGGACTATGGTGGAAAAATGTAGAATTGTCTCAAAACCATGACGTGACATTACTTATGACATACGTCATAAAGCAAAACTTATTAACAATTAAAAGTTAAAATAAAGCGGGTAAATATGATGTTATATGATCATTATAGCTTAAACTTATTTTCCTAAACAGACTTGAGTGGGGTAGCGTACCGCTTAAGTCATGACACGTCACAATTAAAATGAATATGTCACAACCGAAACTTTAAATATATTAAGAAATACTTCAAATAAATTAGATGGTTTAATATAAATTAAAATTATTTATGAAGTGTGATATTTTAATAATAATAACTTTACTTAAGCTTTTAACAAAAATATTTTACAATAAAATGTAGCAATGCGGGGCCCCTTCGTACTGGAGCACCGGCGATAGTTACGGGCCTGTTGGTAGTAGTAACTTGGACCCAAGCTAACTCTTAACATTTGAAAACACAGCATTCTAATCATGAAAATAAATCAAAGGCATTCTTAGGCATATCTGCATAGTAAACAGAATCAGTATCTCTTTTTGATAGTGAGATAAAAAAAGGAAATATTTTATTTTATCTTTATTCTCTTGACTCAGGAAAGCGACGGAGGCTCTAATATATAGGGCAAGCAATTACCCTGACCTGCTTCCATAGATACCAAGATATTGCTGTCCGGTTAAAAATTTTTTATTTTGGTTTTTTACTTTTATAGATATATGACTACAATTTAAAACTGCTTGCCAAGATCACCAAGCAGGGTAAAGTGCTGCATAGTGTTTTTCCCAACGACACAACAGAATGGTGCAAGTAGGTTTTGAATCGAGATCATATCGAGCACAATTACAGCGCTCTAACCAATCGACCACGCTGTCGACAGGTAAATTTCTGCACCAACGACAAGCCACCTCAACGTGGTGGTGCAATCCCCTTCCCTGCAATGGGGAGGGTCGAAATGGCTTGTCGATTCCCCGAGGGTCTCATCCTCGGGCGATTCTCCTTCGGACGATTCCTCTCATTTTTTATTCCTGCTGTCCAATGCGCGGTCACATATGGACAACACTCTTAAACCCAATTGACCGCCCCCCTACCCCTTCTATTTTCTTTCGGACATCTCTTCTTCGTCCCTCCTTCCACCCCAAACCTCTTCATTACTTATCCCACTCACCGCTGATTCTTATCTCTATGCTTCTTCTTATCAGTGGTGATATTCACCCCAACCCCGGCCCTATAGACCCCTGCTCTGTCTGCTCCCGTAGAGTCACCTGGGGAAACAGATCAATACAATGTACCAACTGTTCTCTCTGGGTATACCTCTCCTGCTCTGGTCTTTCTCCCCTGACTTCCGTAAAATCTCCCCGGGACACTCTTGAACTTGTCCAATGTGCCCATCCTCTTCTCAACCCCTCCCCTCCCTCTCACACTCTAATCCTGTATCTTCATCCTTTTCTGTATCTCCATCCTTTCACACTCCCAATCTCCCACCTCCACTCACAAACACCCACAAAACCATATCTTCAAAAACTAAACCCTCCCCCAAAACAACTTCGAATAACCCCACCTATCCTCCTAATCACCCTCAACTAATTTATTCTTACCCTCCCTCTGCATCATCTACTCATCCTCCTCAAACCCAATATACCACCTCTCACACAATCCTCTTTCCATCCTTCCTCTCCCTCTCGAAACAACCTCCGAATCCTACAGTGGAATGTTAATGGGATTCGCCCACGTCGTACTGAACTCATACAATTTCTCTCTCATAATCAGTACGATCTCATCTTCATACAAGAGGCACACCTCTCCTCTGACTCCACCTTCCGTATACCCGGCTACAAAACCCTCCAGAAGAACCGTTCTATGACAAGGAGAGGAACCACCAACTCTACGGAAAAACTAGGAGGAGGTGTACTCATACTTGTCAAAACCGGTCTATCTTACACTTCACTCTCCACACAATCCCTCTCCTCCCTCGACCCCAGCTCCAATTATTTAGCTATCGCAGTTAAAATAAAAGGAGCCCCTCCCATACATCTTTTCAACGTCTATGTCCTTCCTATCCGCTCCTCTTCCTCCGACTCTCGCCCAAAATCCTTCTCACCCTTTCTCTTACCATCATCCCCTACCACTTACATCTTTGGTGACTTTAACAGCCATCATTCATCCTGGGACTCCCACTCACCGGAAGACCAATCAGGCAAAGATCTGTTTGATTGGCTCCTCTCTTCTGATCTTTTACCTCTTAATAACCCCGAACACCACACCCTACTACACCGTGCCACCGGTAACCGCTCTTCCCCTGATCTTTCCCTATTTCCTGCCCGAATAGTTTCTAAATGCATATGGCAGACCCTCCCGGACCTCGGCTCAGATCATCTTCCTATCTCCATCACTATTCCCATTTCCCCCTTAATTAACTCTTTCCATCGCCCCCCTCATTTAACTGTAATAAAGCTCGCTGGACGATTACCTTACTTATATTGATACCCACTACCCTCTTCCCTCTACCTTTACAACACTTTCTCTTTCTGAAACCACCCACACCTTTACCAAACTCCTCAATGATGCTGCCACTTTTGCCATTCCTTTAGGCAGCATCAACCGTCCTGCTAAAGCCTGGTGGTCTCCTGAAGTCGCAGATGCTGTCGCAAAACGCCGAAAGGCATTTGCGAAGGCACACTGTTCCGAAGAAGACCGCCAGCACTATATCGCCACTTCTAGATATACCTCCACTGTGATTTCTAAGGCTAAAGCCAAGTCATGGCAGAACACTTGCTCTAGCCTTTCTCCTAAAACCCGTCCCAGTGAAGTCTTTTCTCTACTTCGCTCCATCTCTGGCTCCCCCTCCCCAACTACTTCTGACCTTCCCAATTTCCCAAATTGCCATACCCCTGTCGATTGTGCCAACCATCTCTCCTCACATCTACAGTCCCATTTCTCTACCCAAACCCCAAAACCTTTTCGAAGCACCGAGAAAGCTTATACAAATCATATCAGAACTGCACACTGCAACACCCTGCATTCCGCTTTCTCTTCACCATTCTCCTCACTTGAACTCTCTGCAGATATCTCTCAACTCTCAACCTCAACCTCCTCAGGCCCTGATCAAATTACCTACTCTCTTCTATCCCACCTCCCACAATCTGCGTTAAATTTTCTTCTATACATCTTCAACCTCTCTTGGTCAACACACACACCTTCCCGTCTGCCTGGAAGCAATCAACAATCATCCTTATTCTCAAATCCGGAAAACCCTCTGACTCACCTTCTTCATATAGACCCATTTCTCTCACTTCATGTACCTCCAAACTCTTCAAAAGAATGGTTTTAGGACAACTAACCTATTTTCTTAAACAACAAGACATTCTCTCACCCATGCAAGCTGGTTTTAGACCTGGTAGATCGACTGTAGACCAGGTTCTCCTTCTCTCACAGTCAATCGCAGATTCCTTCCACCATCTAAGCCGGGCGCACGTACAGTTCTTGCCACTGTGGATTTTGCGAAAGCTTTTGACTCAGTTTGGCACTCTGCCCTACTCTCTAAACTCCTATCATTAGATCTTCCTCTTTGCTTTGTCGAATGGATACGATCCTACCTCTCAGATCGCCGTTCGAAAGTCCGTATCTGTAATTCATACAGTCGTCCTTTCCGTCTCCGAAGAGGAGTTCCCCAAGGTTCGGTTCTAGGATCAGTTCTCTTCTCTTTATACATCAATGACCTTCCCGCTTTCCTTCCTACATCTGTTGAGACCTCTCTCTATGCAGATGACCTGGCCATCTGGGCCTCCTCCCCGAGTGTTAAGTGTGCAACCTCCGTAGTACAAGCTGCCCTCAACAGACTGGTGGAATGGTCCTCAAAATGACGCCTTCCTCTCAACCCCCTCAAATGTGAAACATCCTTCTTCAGATTAGACCCCTACCAATCAAGTATACAACCCTCTCTGCACATTCTTAACACTCCTCTCAAATTCAACCCTCATCCAACCTTTCTCGGTGTAACCTTCGACCGCACTCCCTTTTTCAAACATCATGTCTTATCCTTACGGAAAAAGTTTCACAGCCGATTCCGTGCTTTCTACTCCATCGCCTCTGCCTCATGGGGTCCATCAAAAGAATCCTTATTTACCTTATACAAAGCCTTCATTCGCCCCATCCTTACCTATGCTTCCCCAGGCTGGTTTCCTTTCTCATCTCCTACTCACATCACCTCCGTGGAGAGGATGCATAGATCTTTCTGTAGAGTAATCACAGGTTGTCTATCGTCCACTCCCATCCCTCTACTTCATATAGAAGCACTTCTACCTCCACTACGAGTCACCCTCACCCACCGATCCCTCTCCTTCTTTGAACGAGCCCTCCGCCTACCTTCGACCTTTCCCATAGCCTCTCTTGCAAACTCTAACCCCCGTATACGTCTCAAGAAGAGCTCATGGAGATCATTCTCTAGATTACAAAACCTTACCCCTAACCTACATCTTACCCGTGAACCTCTAATCCTCTGCCCTCCTAACCCCCCTAGTCTGCCCCATCTAGTTACACAATCTCACTCCACCTCTCATCCCCATGCTCTTGCAAAGACCCCCCTCCCTTCGCAACACCGCAGCTACCTATCCACTCTATCTCACAGCGATATCTCTGCCTGGACTGACGGTCGGTACCTGGCGGGCTGGGGCAGGGTGGTGCAGGGATACACATCAAGTGTACAAAGTGTGTCACTGCTACCTCGCTTTCCTTCTCGACTGGTCTCTGGGCTACCAGTTATAGTGCCGAAACCTTCGCTATCCTACATGCTCTTGAGTGGTGTATCTCTCACTCCAAGACATGTAATTTTGAATCTATCACCTTCTTTTCCGATTCTTTATCTGTCCTATCAACTCTCTCTGCCCCCTACCATATTTAACCCCCAAATCTCTATCCAATACACAATCTCTTCTCAATTCTCTATCCCAATCCAAGGTAGTCCATCTACAATGGATACCTGGTCACTCTTCCCTCCCAGGTAACGACTTAGCTGACTCTCTAGCTAAAGCCGGTGCCTCTCTTGACCCCTTCAGTATATCAGTGTCCCTCGCACCCCTTATTTCCTCCCAACAACTATCCCTCTACACCAGTTGGAGACGCAGTGTCCAATCTGGTTTCTTTCAACACCGAATCCCTTCAATATCTCCCGAGCAGCTTACTCTCCCTCGCTCCGCTCGCTATGCTCTCTCCCGTTTACGCTGCAACGGGCACAGCACTCTCCTTAACTCTTATTTCCACAGGGTTGGCCGATCCGAGACTCCTTCATGCAACAACTGTGGTTCTGAATCACAGGATCTCTCACATCTCGTGCTCGACTGCCCTATACTAGACCCTCTGCGTCGGGCCATATTCGGCTATACCCTTTCACTTCTGGACCTCTGGTCTCGTCCGTGGGGAGTCGCTCAATTATTGGGATTCCGCGGAGTTGATATGCGCGTCCATCCCCAGGAATGGGTCGGGTAAATCCACCACCACTCCACCACCACAGGTAAATTTAAAGGTATAAAGGTTATAATGGTATAAAGGTTTAGTGCTTGCTTTTCTCACAATGATTCATATTGTCATGAAAAGAAAGCATACATATATTGAGTTGAAATCTGCGGTTTTTCCTTCTCTCAAAATTCCTGCTGAGATTTTGCGTGAAGGAAAAAAGCTGTCAGCAAAATGAGGAAAATTTCTTTATCAGACAATAGAGCCAAACTTAGATATAATTTTATTTCAAAAGATTTTCTAAAACTTTTTTTCAAGCTCAAGAAGAGTCCTGCTTTTGGCTACAATTCGATAAACGACCGACATTTCAGATGAAGCCCATATGATTTTGCATTGTATGTTTGTTGATAAAGAAGTCAACAATATTGTCGAGCATTATTTGTGTTGTGTAAAAGTTGGAGTTTCTGGAGCAGCTCAAGCCATCTTTGATAAGTTAAATCAATTCATTGAAGAGCATTATTTTGTATTGAACAAAGTATAATTTCTTTACAACCGATGGAGCAACATCTCTGCAAGGTTCTATCAATGGAGTTGTTTCAAAAAATTAAAAAATGTTCTCCTGATTCTGTTTCAAACTATTGTATGATTTATCGAGAGGCACTAGTAATAAAGAAATTAAGCCGTGAAAAAAGTCCGAGGTGTGATCTGGAGGTTGGGCTTAGCGCTATCGTAAAAACTGTGAATTTTGCTCGCTTTGCACAAGTGGCTAACAAAATTCGACAGTAACATACACATTAAATGAATAATCAAATATCATGTTGAAATAAATAGGCTTATTGTGCTTTTAATTTTTCCAAAAAAGATCAATGTAGGCTATTTTTATAATAAGATGACTAGGGTGTACAAGTTTTTGAGTAAAGATTAAAAGGGCGTGGCATTTCCAAAAAAATTCACCAGCACTATCTTAGATTTCGTATATTTACCTGAATCACATTCTCTCGTTTCCGTTCTACCAATTATTGATGTGAAGCAAAATCCTTCTCCAGGTAATCCTCCTTGGCAATTTCGGACTCGCGTCTTAACAAGACTCAAGTTTAAGCTTGAAAATATTAATATAAATCCTCTCGTGTGTCAATAAGCATTAATTTCATATTTTTAGTCAGTGTCACTTCTTTGCCAACATCAAAAATTTTTTTGTCCCGAACGAACTTAATGATTGAAAATTTAAGTTTTGTGTAGTGGCTTTTGATTGAAAGCAAAATCAAGACAAAACAATGTTTGTCACTGACTCATTTAAAAGCCTGGTACGGCTACTTTTTTCGGGTCGTTAGTATCTCGAAATATTATTCTAAAGAAATGCCGTCAAAGAAAGTTTAAGAATCACTGTTCCAGACGGCAGTTAAAAACTTTTTCTTTCAGACCCAAACATATTCAACTTGTACAAACTATAAAATGTTTATTATTGATTTTTATTCATAAAATTTTTATTAATCATCGATTTACGCATCTGCTTGCATCTTTCTGCAACTAATCGCTAACAGCATATTGGTGTTCGTGTTTGTAAGTTCGAAACTGATAACTTCAATTAAATGTAGTAAAAAACTTTTTGCTACCGAGGTTCCGGATCCACAAGATGAAGAGCAAGGCCCCCATGTTGTCCAACCTCCCCAAATTGCGCAAGGATTTACGATGCAAGGTTCATTTTCTGTTTCTCGTTCTCCCGTGCAAGATTGCAAGCGTTCTCTCGACCTAGTTCCGTACCCACAGGTTGCACTGCAAGAAGCCCAGTTTGACCAGTTCGACCAAGTACCTGTAACATACAACTTGTAAATCAAATTTATAGTAATTTGCTTTATATAGCAACGCCTAAAAACGATATGTTGGCAAGAAAAATAGAAGAATTTTAATTACCAATAGGCCTACTGAATATTTTCATTTAAAGTATGAAAAAGTTGTATAGAAAAATGCACGAAATAGCATAATCAGTATTTTAAAGCAGGTAATATTTAACACCTAATCTTAAAAAATTTTGTTCTTGATTTGGATCCTTGACATTAAAGTTAAAAAATGATTGAAGAAATATGTTTATTCTTTAATTAAAAATTGAAATGTTGTAAATAATGACCAATTTCTACATTGATTAGGTTTGTAGTTTTAACTAACTTTTTGCATTAATCAGAAAAATTGTCAAACGACTGACATGAAATAAAAATTTTGAACCTACATTTAGGCTCCATTTTTACTTTCTTGGTCTCTTTGCTGATTACCTTTAATTTTCTAACTGTTTCTCATTGTCTATTCAAAAGCAATGTTTTTCAACTTCTACTATAATAGTTGAATCAAAACTACCTCGTAAATATTTTCACAAATATCTTGACGAAAAATAAATTTATGCCAAGACATAATGGGAACATAAGTCCTACCCGTATCTGTGTTGCACAGCACTGTTTGAAACATATCTGGAAGTCCACATGTATGAGACCTTTGACGAGTGCGTGAGCCTCTTCCACAAGTCGCTGTGCATGGGCTCCAAGATTGCCATTCGGTATACCGACCTGGGTCAGTGTTGCATTCAATTGATTCTGATTGTAAGCCAGTGCATGGGTTGATCCTGGTTCTGTAATTTACGTAAAATATAAGTCAACAATCAGCAAATATACTTTGAAGTAAAACTTCCATAAATACATTTTCAACGCTTTTGCTAATAACTAAAAACATTATTAAACTAAAAAAAATTTTTTACTTTATTCGAACCCAACAATTTTTGCCTATAGAAGTTTTATGGACAAATTTGGTTTTAATGTTGTAGGAACTGCAAGTTACAGCAGTTTGGAAAAATATTTATTGTATTTTTGGTCTAAAAGCGTTTTGAAAGACGTAAAAAAGCTCAAACACACAGAAAAAGGATTTCGAAAGTTTTTAGCGATTAGGATTAGGTAGGCATACTATATTTCTGAAGGGGCGAACCGGGACACTCGTTCACAGAAAAAATTCGTCTCTAAAAGGTAGTGTTCTCCAGAAAAAAGATCTTCACTTTGAATCAGTCTGGGAATTCTTGATATTTGTCTCCAAAAAGTGGTGCTCTTAAGAAAAAAAATCTTCACTTCAAATCTGTCTCGGATTTCATAATTTTTGTCCTTAAAAAGTAGTGTTCACTAAAAAAAAGGAGGTCTTCACTTCAAATCTGTCTTGGATTTCCGGCGGGATTTTAGGCAAACCGGATGGAACAAATCCCTAAAAAATTGGGACTGTTCCGCCAAAATTGGGACGTATGGTAAGCGTAGGATTAGGGTTGAGCTTTAAAATATCAATCAAAACCAAAAGCTTTGTATGAAGTCCTTGGTTTGATCGCTATTTAAAAATAATTTCATGCATCAACAATTATGCTTTTTGATGCAAATGGTTCAATAACAAACACGCACGAAGAGTGATATTTAATAAACTCTTTAATTGAGAATAATTCTTTATTTTTACCAAATTTTAAAATGGTAAACATTTCTTCAAACCATAGTTGTTTATGGCATTTTTATGGCAAGCAAAATTGTTATAAAAAGTGAGAATGGTAATTATTCTTAATTCTGCCATGTATGCTTTGGTTTAACGAATATGACCAAAATCAATTATGGCTTCTAAAACATTCAATCTATCAAGAAAATGCACACACAGGGGTAATTGATCTCTCACCATCGAGAGAAATGACACATTGCTGTGCAAATGTACAACAGCTCATTTTTAAGATTACTGATTGCACTTTACCCAATTTATTTTCATCTGTAATTGCCTAGCTGTTGAAAATTAGCGCAATACAATTTTAAACAGTGAAGTGCCAGGGTTGGTCGAAATTAAATAAGTCTTTGTACTTTTACCCAGTAATGTGATGTGTCATTCATCTCGATGGTAAAAGATCAAATTACCCCTAAGTGTGTATTTACTCGATCGGTTGAATATAATAAAGGCCATAATTAATTTTGGTCATAATCATTACAGAATGCAGTGGCGCATCGAGGATTTTTTAAAGAGGGGGGCATATAACCACAATCAAAGATGCTTAATGGAAAAAAATTTTAAATGGTAGTAAAAAAAAGGTCATTACTTTAAATAAGTCTCGGATTTCATGATTTTTGTCCCAATGAAAAGTGTTCTCTGAAAAGAAAGTCTTCACTTGGAGTCGGTCTCGGATTTCATGATTTTCGTCTTTAAAAATTAGTATCTCGAAAAAAACAAGAAAATAGGGTGTTTGCAAATGGAATCTATCTTCTTTGTCTGGCGGGATTTCTTCCAAAATGGGCGAAAAAAAATCCCTAAAGTGTTAGTGATCTCCAGGGAGGCATTGCACTAAAAGTATTGTACTACGTATGGTAAGCTTACACATTAGTGATCTTTAAGGGGGGACATGACACAATGTCTCCTCCTCTAAATGCGCTACTGAAAGCATGGCAAAGTTAAGAGTAATTTTTTTGTTCACTTTTTAAGAATAACTTCTCAAAACCATTTAAACCAAGGATTTTTAAATAGAAAATTGCACTCACAGGGGCGAGGCATAAAAATTCTCCTGGGGAGTTGGTGATATATTGTAAAACATTTAAAGCAGGGGTTACCAACCTTTTTGAGGCCGAGGGCTACTTCATGAGCATGGAGTCACATGAAGGGCACACGACCTGTTAGCTACAAACTTCTTAAATAACAAAACTGCATGGATATTAAATGTTATAATGGTGATATTAAAATAGCAGTAATTATAACGCTGTGAAATTATTTTTCACATATCAATAATAATTGTTTTCCACAATTATCAGTCATTCACACAGCAATAATAATAAATAGAAAAACATGTTTCAACATTAAACATTTATTTACTCAAACATTTGAAGTGCTGTATTTGTAATACAAATGCAACATTTTTTAAACCAAAGAGACAACACCTATTTCCATTAACAAGCTCACAAATGCTTTCCGAACATTTAACATTATGTGCAATATTTCTGATGAATATTGCTGCTCTTTAAACAATGAAAAGAATGTCTGATTCGTCAGATCATTTTCTATGAAAGTGGGAGGACTGGCACTGCATGCTGCTCATCAGTGCATTATAATCTGTTGAATAATATGACACAGCAATTCGCAGTGAATCTTGTAAATGTGCATCAGTCAGGCGTGTTCTGTGTTTGTTCTTGATAAAGTTCATATTGGAAAAGGCTGATTCACACAGATATGTTGAACAAAAAAAGCTGGCAATTTTCATAGCTGCTGTGCACACACCACTGTACTTCTCTTTGTCCACAAGGCACCAAAATTTTGGTGCAGACTGATGAGCTTTAAGGTTTATGTCATTTTGCAGCGTTAAGATTTCCATCTCTACAACAGTAGCGTTCAAACTGAACAAATCACTGAGCTGCTCAGCAGTGGAAGTTACGTCTACGTACATGAAAGGATTTGTAACAAATGACGCGCATGGCTCAAGCTTCTCAAAGTCACAAAACCTGTCTTCAAATTCCTGTCCTAATCTGTTTATGACTTGGGAGTACTTTGTTACAACTTCATCCAAAGCTGCAGATGCAGAAACATTGTCTTTTAACACTGCCTGCACAGAAGAAAAATGCAGCATTTTTTTCTTTTCCACCTGCGCAGAGAAAATGTTCATCTTAGCTTTAAATGCGTTTACTGCACTGATCATGTGAGCAACAGTTTTGTCTTTACCTTGCAGTTCCCGATTCAGATGGTTCAGCTTCTCAGTCAAATCAATTAAAAATGCGAGGTCAAGTAACCACTCTGGTTCCTCAAGCAGCGATGCGTCTTCTCCCTTGGAAAGCATGAACTCTTTGACTTCACTCAGAAGTGACAAAAAACGTTTTAGAATCCGTCCCCTGCTGAGCCATCTTATTTCTGTGTGTAATAGCAAGTCACCGTATTCAGCGGACAGCTCATCCACCAGCATCTTAAACATTCTGTGTTGTTTTGCTTTGGAGCGGATGCTGTTTATGATCCTTACGACAGGAGTCATCACGTGATCAAAGCCCGTGACTTTCGCACAAATCGCCTGTTGATGAATGATGCAGTGGTAGTGCAGAAACGTTGAGAAGTCTGGATCATTCCTGCATTGTGCAATGAATCCCGTATGCCGACCCGTCATGGCTGGTGTCCCGTCTGTTGTTATTGATGCCAACTTATTTAATGGCACCTTTTTCTCAACGAAAAAGTTTTTGACAGCTGTGTATATGTCAACTCCCCGCGTTGTTGCCTTCAGTGGCAGGAGTGTCAGCAGTTCTTCTTTTGTAGAAAAATCATCAAACACCATTCGGATGAATATCATCAGCTGAGCAGTGCTTGCGCTGTCTACTGACTCGTCACATTGGATACTGAGCCACCTGCAAGCAGCAAGATCCCGGTCCACCTGCTCTGTCAAGTTCTCAGAAAAAGATGACACTCGTCTTGCCATCGTACTTGCTCCAAGCTGAACATCGGAGAGCGCAGAGATGACTTCAGGACCATGTTTTTTATCTTTGAATAATGTATTAGCAACGAGCATCATAGTTTCTTTAAAAGCCTCCCCATCCGAAAAGGTTTTCTTGTTCTTTATCAAAAAATGCGCAGCTCTAAATGAGGCTTCAGTGGCATTCTGTGATTTTTTCATCGGCTACGTGAAAAAGGTCCGCTGTTTGTCTAAAGATGCCTTTAATTCATCAGCTTTTTCTGTCCGTAATGCGCTGCCAGGTGGATAGTTGACATCAAAGTTTCTGTGACAGGTTTTGAAGTGCCTTTCCACATTGTGCCGCTTTGGTACTGCAACAGTCGTCCCGCAAATAAGGCACAGACATTTATCTTTAAAGAACGTAAAAAAGAACTCTTCTTCCCAACCATCGTTTTTTTATTTATTTATTTATTTTTTTTTATTTTTATCTCTATATTTATCCTCCTGACTCGCAGGAAAGCGACGGAGGCGCTATACATAGGGTAAGCAATTACCCCGACCTGCTTCCGGAGATGCCAAGATATTGCTGTCCGCTAGTAATTTAGTAGAGATATGACTGTAATTTAGAACTGCTTGCCAAGACCACCAAGCTGGGGAAAGTGCCGCAAAGTGTCTTTCCCAAGGACACAACAGAATGACGCAAGTGGGTTTTGAACTGAGATCATGTTGATCATCAGTCCGGTGCTTTAACCACTCGACCACGCTGCCGACCACGTTAAAAACGTATGTCCTTTTTCGCTTTTCTGCCATGATTTTTAGGGCAAAAGCACAAGCAAGCTAACTCTTCGTCACTTTGCGTGGTCAATGGGTCAGGAAAAAGCGAGGCGGCACCGCAGGACTGACCTTTGACTTAGAAAGACGCGAGTTTGGTATCAAATATTTCTAATTAAATTTTTTAATTATTTCTACTTGATAATTTTTATTTTATATAACAATAAAAATAGCACAATGTGAGCAATAATTAAAAATATGTGTATAACATTTATATTGAATTGAAATATGAGCCGTGCTTGTAGAGTCTATTCGAATAAGCTTGTGTAGGTGCCGTAGTGATAATCCAACAAAAAATAACTAGTTTTACATACACAATTTATTTTAGAAATTATCACTTAAACTGCAATTTAAAGTTAGGCTATTCCTACACTGGTTGTCCCAGCTAAAAGAACACAAATCGATAACACCATTTAAACACGATAACACCGGTTTAAGTAACTCTCACAATATACCCAGCTACCTGCGCAGTCAGCGGTCACTACTAAATATAGCCAACACATGTTCCGAGCAACGAGGAGAGCCTACACGTGGCCGTAAACTATAGCGTCATATAAAGGAGACTGAAATTATCTTCGCGCGTGGTCCTGAACTAAGAACTATGGCATCATAGAAAGGAGAGAGAAATTATCTTCGCGCCAGAGAAAAGAAAGAATTTGCTTATGTAACAGTGCTATTTTTGGCGCATGCTTCGCGGGCGCCTTGTCGCCCGCGGGCACTGCGTTGATGACCCCTGATTTAAAGCTTACATGTATATTGATAATTTAGAACTTATAAAAAAAAAAGAAAAAAATAATCTAAGAGTTACATTACGGCTTGCAGTCTCAAAGTTTCAAATATGTGGTATAAAATGTAAAAGTAAAATATTCAAATCATTTTTATCTGCTCGAAAAATTGCAAAAATAAACAAGAATTCAGTTTTTTTTATAAAATATGATGAAGTTAAATTTTGAAAATTTTTAACTTTTTTGAAAATATAGACTATAATTTGATCTACATGCTAAAGTTTATTAAAAAATACATCTCAGCAACCAGTGATGGATATTCAAAATTAGGGGCCTGAGGCAAAATCCAAATTAGGGGCCCCCAACAAATGACATCATAAGAATTCGATTACCATTTTACCAATGCCATCTAGAAAGATAGGCTACGAAATATTGGGAAAAAATTGATTCTGATATGAAACTTGAAACACTCAAATCAGTTGCAGACACAGAAAGTTATCATGAAAGATTTACACGTGACCTGACAGTTTATCGAACAACACCTAATCGAAATGACACTTAATCGAAATGATATTTGATCAAATAATGAAAAAGAAAATTCACAACTTTGAATCTATCCAAATTTTGTAAATTTTTTGTCCCAAAAACATGGTACTTTAAATCTGTCCCGGTTTTGTTGGTTTTTTCTCCCAAAATCATAAATCTCTAAAAATAAGATCTTTTCTGTGAACCTGTCTTTGATTTCTGCAAGAGTCTACATGCAAGGGTGGAGCCATGGCACAATGCTCTTTCCTCTAAATAACTGACAACGTAAAAAGAATGCAAAAAAATGATAGCAATAAACATCTAACGAAACATAACCATGACAAAAGATCTACTTGTTGTCCCCATAAAAATGCTTTGCCCAGAGAACCTTGTTAAAAAACCTTGACCTTAACAAAAACCTATAAAAAATAAAAAAAAATTTTCTTTTTACTGTTTTCCTCTGCTTTTTATGAATCTAATTTACAGTAACAAAAAGATTGTTTAATTGCAGAAACATACAAAATTAAATCTTTTTTTTTTATCAACTGTCATTTCGATCAAGTGTCGTTTCGATCAAATGCCGTTTTGATCAAGTGTCGGTTTGGTCAAAAACTTTCCCACCACTACATAATAAACATTCGTGCCATAGTCTTGATAGTCTCAAAAAATAATAAATTTGTTAAAATATATTTCAACAGAATTAAAATTGAACTGACTAAATAGGTGGGCTACTATCACAGACAAAAATCTGTTATTTTTTTAGCAGTAAAAACAAATTTGCACTGATTACATAGCAACAACATTAAAAACTATTTTTTTATTGAATATACAATAACAATTAAGCCAAATAAAGTTAAATCTCAACAATCATGCCGATTTCACAATCTATAACAAGTTTTATCATAACAATCAAAAAATCTATGACCTAAAACATTATTAGAAAGAGAAGCTTTAGTTATGGTTTTTTTAAAACAAAAAAGATTACGAAATGCTGGTAATATAAACTTTTGTGAAATATGAATACCTTAATTTTTACAAAAAAAAATTTAAATTACATTTGAAAGCTAACAAAGTTTGTAAAAACATAAAAACTATGTTTGCTTTTAGGCAAATGAGTCAAAAAAAATACTAAACCAAAAAAACAAATTTGTTAATGTATTAGTACATTATAAAGCAGCAAATTATTTATTTAATATTTTCAGCTTATGCTGCTTTAATTAAATGTTTTGAAGATTTTTGTCTTGAAGGAATAGAAATATGCAATGCAAATTTGCAATAAAACTAGCTTTAAACTAAAATTGTAAAAATAAAAAAAGTGTTGTGAAATATTGTCAAAATTATTTAATGTCATGATTGTTTGTGCAAGATAGACCAATTGATAATCACAATTAAATTTAATGTAAAAAGCCATTTAGCTTATTCTATGTTAGGTTACCTTTTAAAATTGTCTTTAAAATAAAAATACTTTACCTAATAACACTGGTCAACACGATTTTTCTTGCATGGACTTTTTCAACTGATTTTGGATAATTTGGGGGCGCTGAATCCAAATTTGGTGTTAGTTTTTGCTCATCACGTCACGTTTTTGAGATATGAAAACTTAATTTTTTAAAAAATTGCTAATTTTTTCCAAAAATTAAAAAATTTATGTTGCGTTTAAGTGCCCTTAAGTGGAATAATGTTTACAATGGAAGGCAGCATCTCCTTTAGAATGACTTTTCAAAGTTATTTGTAATCTTAAACCGTGTTTGTGTATTATTGACCACATCATATATAAATAGTAAATGCGTGAATATTAAAAATACACAATCTGGAGCATTATGCTCAGCACAGGCACGACATCAATGAAAATCTAAGTTTTTTTGTTTTGTGTCATTCTCACAAAATTACATTAGCATGTTTAAGCAAAACCAAGCAAAAAATATACGAAAAAGTAACACTGTCACATTGCAACAATCAGTACGACTGTGCACAAATCCAACGCATAGTTTAGCACAAACGAAATCACAGTATGGCATCAAAAATTTTCTTTTTGTTGCTAATCTTTTATGAACTGCAAAATAGTGGTCCCTGAGCAACGTTCTGATCTGAGGCTCATCAAATATCCCTGCTTTTTTCTTCTCATAGCTAAGGCCAGGAAAGGTTGAGCAAATATATCCAAAACAGTCTCCAGAACGATCAAGTGCTTTGACAAATTGCTACATTAGTCCAAGTTTGATTGTATAGTGGCGGCAAAATGATGTTTTTCCAATCAACCAAGAGGTTATTGACGATATTCTTTTTTCCAGATTTTATTGTATTTCTTGGTGGCCATTCTTTTTCTACCCAATGCTCTTCGTTGGCTCTACTACCCAGTATCATAAAAACAAGGATATTTGGTATGACCTCCTTGTTGCCTTAATAGGAAATTCACCATTTTTAAATCCACACATATCAACCACTGGTGAACGCAGTACTTCAGTCTTTCAAGCACAACCTTGATGTTTTCGTAGTTTTCCTTCAGAGTGACAGAGTATCCTATAGGGATGGATCCATACTGGTTACCATTATGGAGCAGGATACACTTAAGGCTTCTTTTTGAGCTATCAATAAAAAGTCTCCAGTCATTTGAACGATATCCAGACAAACCCATGGCAAGAAGAAGAAGCCCCTCAATATCTGTACAGTAAACAAGCTGGCCATCAGACTGAAAGTACTTTCTTAATTTCTCTTCCCGGTTACGATAAAATGAAACCCTTGTACCAGCTTTGAGAAGATGTTTTTCCTGCAGTCTGGAAGCCAGCACTTCAGCGGATTGCTTTGGCAAATTTAAATCTCGTATCAAATCATTCAATTCAGACTGACTATACAAAGAAACTCGGCCAGCATTCCATGCCTCGTGCGCTATATCCTGTTCTTCATCATCATTATCAAAATTGGTTGAAGACGTGGAGGACCTAAGCTGGTCCTCATAAATGTCCGGAAGATTGGTGAAAATGGGTACAGGTACTTTATCACTATGGGGAATCGGTCGCATAGCAGAATGTATGTTTGGGTATTGCAGGTGTTGCTTGTTTTTCTTGTTGAATCCTTTGACATTTATGAGGCAGAAGTAGCAGTCATTCACGTGGTTTTTTGGTTCTCTTCATACCATTGGCACACCAAATTTGAGCTTCGCATTCTTTCCTTGAGACCAGGATCTCAATGTTTCGACACATGTTGTGCAAACTTGGTGAGGCGCCCAACGTTTGTCCTGGTCACCAAGCGGTACTCCAAAATAAGCAAGGTAAATTTTTTTGATAAAACTATTGATATTACGTCTTTGAGGTGGTAAAGTAAAACAACCACAGATAAAACAGAAAATATCTGGGTCATTGCAGCATTTTCTTCGCTTGGAAGTCACAAACATGTTAAGACCTTAACGTAAGATGAAACAGAACAAAAGCTTTAAAAACACTGAACTGTAAATACATACTGAACCTGTAACATATTAACAAACACTCCTGTTTAGAAACTATTGCTGTTACAAACAAACATATGTTTCAGAAGAACAACCTTTCTTAACTTTACTACCTTGTCTGCAAAGTGCAATTTTTGTAATTTCACGGCTAGTTCTCGTATGCAACATCGAAATAAGAAGTTGAGTTTCTCAAGACTTTCCGGGGCCATAAACAATATTATGGCCTTTTTTTGCCATTTCGCAAAACTGGTTTAAAACTATGCTTTTGAAGTTGCTTTTGTGCTTGATTAATGGCATCAAACATCTGAGCGAATGCGCAACTTTCACACAATGCAGCACTACAAAATATGCAAATTGCACAAAAACGTGATGTGATAGAGAAAATCTGAGCTCAGATTTGGATTCAGCACCCCAAAGTTACCCTAACTCCGTTCTCAAAGTCCATGCAAGAAAAAAAAAATTTTTTTGTTGACCAGTGTAATTTCTAATTCAATTTTTTTCAGAATGGCAATATATCAAATTTTAACATTAATTAAGCAGTTGTTTTTACCGGATCACCTCACATACCAGTTGTCAAAATGTTAATTTTAAAAATTGCTAAACCTTTTACAAAAAAGCTGCAATCAAGTCTTGAAAGTCAAGTAAATGAATAAATTGCATATGAATCAAGTTAGAACTTTGAAAAAAAGTGAAAATTTCCATATAAATTTGGTTAATGGTAAAACATTTGTAGACTGGATTTAGTGTCCTATTGGTTTCTATTGTACATGAAGCATTTGCTATAAAAAAAATGTATTTTTTATTACTAGTGTTTGTAAATTTTTTGTTTTGTATGTCATTATTTTGTTTCAATTATAGAAAGTGATTAATATTGTATGCATAAATACAACTAATTTTAAAAGTAGAGATTTTATCAATAAAAAAATTTAAATTTAAAACAAGATTTATTTTTTTCTTAGGCATATTTTTAGTTGTAGAGTTGTTGCTGCTGAATTTCATTTTTTGATAACTTTTACGATACTTTTAGATTTTAGATAACTTTTATGACAATTTGACTATTAAGAATAGTTTACATTACGTAGTTGTTCTGCAATATATAGAAACTGAAGAGATTTTATCCATTATTGTTTTAAATTTTAAGTGTTCTGCCAACATTACCTTATATGCCATATTATGTGACATACATTTCACCTATTTGCTGAAAACTCCAAACTTTTGAGTTTCTGAGTTTCATGAAAACATATAAAATACCACAAAATAAAACTACACGCGGCATTTTCAAAAAGGTGGGGTCCCTCGATAACTATAAAAAGGAGGGGGGGCCGATGCATTCGCCTCACACGCCTCACCCAATATCCACCACTGTCAGCAACTTTAACTAACGTTGTGTTGTTTCATGATTTAGCAAAGTCCTGAAAAAATTTGACATTATTAATTTTTACCAAATTGTTATTACTTTTTGTTAATTATTTTTTTCACTTTCAAAATGGTTTGAATTTATTCAGCTGTTTGAAAAAAGACAAAAATTAGCCGTGGTGTACCAAGGATTTTTGAAAGGGGGAAATACAACAACAATCATAAATGCTTAGTGGAAAAATATTTTCAAGTGGTAGATAAAGGAAAAAAAGGTCTTCACTTTGAATCTACTTCAATTTTGTCAATTTTTTGTCACAAAAACATAATGTTTTTGTGACAAAAAATTGAACATATAGTCTTCCTTTTGAATCTGTCTCTAATTTCTCGTCTTTGTGATCTCTGAGGAGGGCCATGGCATAATGCCCTCCCCCTAAATACGCTACTGATTATGATCCGGTTATAAATTTAACCGTGTTAAACTTTGGTAATTGCAGCGCTTGATTGTAATATGGGGTCACGAGCGCCAGCGTTTTACTGGAGGAGAGAAGATGGTTCCATCGTCGCGAACCAGCTTATGACAAAACATTGCAGACAATAAAATAGAAAAATATTTTTATGCATCACCTGTTCATCAAGATTTTACTTTTAATTATTACTGTTATTAAACAATTATTTTTAACCCGAATTTCACAATGTTGTTGCTGAAGAAAATTTAAATCTTAATAAATACGTCACATAAACATCCTCAGTCTACATCATCAGTTTATGCATTCATCAAAAAGAAATATTTAGTAAAAAAATTTGTAATTCTAAAAAAAGAGTTAAAGTAAATAACAGGCATCAAAATTGGGAGCCGCGTCAATGATTCCATCAACGATTTACCCGTGAGTGCAAAGTCTTGTCTGCGTTTCAAAATAACCATAAATAAAATCCAACTTAGTACCTTACTGTTATTAACAAAACTGAAATCATAGGCCTAAACTTTAAAAAAACTTTTATAGTTTGGACTTGGAATAGTTCCTCAAATCACCGAATTACCAAATTATCGATTTCAAATTACCAAATTATCAAAATGTTTTTTATCTAATAACGGACCTTGTCGCTCGGCCGCCCCCACACGTGACCGTGCAAGAAGAATATTCCGTCCATGGACCATCGTCTTGTAATGAAGCGGTACAAACTCTTTCTTGCCGGTTCTCACCCAGGCATCCCAGTACTCCTGCGATTCCACCAATACAAAACCTAGTGCGGGTTTCTATGCCATTTCCGCAGGATGCAGAACATGTTCCCCATTCGGTCCATGAGGACCATCGAGGACAAAAAGTTGTTGCACAAGTCTGAAAAAATTTTGTTATAATTTATAAAACGCTCGTGAAGAATCGAGACAACTTATATTTGTAAAATCTAATACAACAATACAATTGTCACGAGTGGTAGGCCAAGGTCCAGCAATAAGTAAGTAACGAAAGGCTTGAACGCAAATCTTTGTGCAACCAGAATAAAATTTTACTTCAAAGTAATTTTCTATGTCGAAGAAAGTATTCGACTATTCTATTTCCAAAGTAAGCTTGAATTGAGCCTTAAGATGCACTTTTTTTTCTATTATATTGACGTATCATTATATCATATGACTTCATTGAAATTCAACGCTTTCCGAATTTGACGTCAAAAATCATGTTTCAAAAAACAAACAAAACTACTTAATTTTTTCTTTTAAGTTATATGAAGCAAAACTTTATAAAAAAAGAATTGAGCAATTAATCATTCTATGAACAATTGCTAAACTTTTTGTAGCAAAGTTATTATTTGAGACAAGTAGCACAATTTTTCTCAATTGTAAAAGCAAGTCTACATCTGTGTATAGACAGCGTAAAGAATTTTAATAAACAGATAAACGTACCCTAGCCTGTACAGTATAAATGTAGATCGATCTTTAAATGCTATTCTATTGAAATGACAGAGCAAAAAATCAACGGTTTTCAACAAAATTTAATTCACTAAACCTCAATACAGCGGACGAAGCTCTGTTTACGCATCGCGTTACAAGACACTTCTTAAAAAATAGATCTTCACTGTAATTTTTGTCGGGTTCAAAAATAAAGTTTCCTAATAGCTTCTGCTGTAAGACTACTGCTGAATTTTAAAAATAAGATAATAAAGCGCTCAAAACAAAAAATGTATTATTTTGAGTGCACTAATTGTGTAATTTTGAAAGAATAAAAATATTTTGAAAAATGAAATTTAAAACAAAGGTTGGTTGAATTTTATTAAGACTGCCAAAAACATAAAGCTTTCACACAAAATAAAATTTCAACTCTCGTTGTAGCGTTTGGCCATTTATATCAGAGACACTCTTGCAAATATAATTATCATTGGTTGGTTTTCTGTATACTTTCAATAATGAAATATTACGAACTGCATGCATTCACCTTACATGAATTTAAAATAGAAAAAACCGTGAAATAATTATAATAGTCTACATCTGAAGTAAGAAAAGATCTAAATTTAATGTTTTTAATTTATTTGCTGGTAAAAATTTAAAGTTTTAAAATAAGCAAGAATTAATTTGAGTGCAGTATAAAATAGTTTTTTTTTCGGTAAATTATGGCAATTTTGATCCACGTTTCAATGTGGTTTGATTTAAAAAATATAAAGCAATAGATAAAAAGGAAAAACAAGAATAGCAGCTCAAACTTTATAATTTATAAGGAAAGTTTTTTAAAACTAAAAATCTCTTTGTATTCTTGAAGCATCGATATAATTTTTTACTTTTAAGCCTCAGTTCTGTTCAAACCTTAGACCAGAGTCTACGCTTGAGACAAAGCAATTGAAAGTAGAAGGTTGCTGAGCAATAGAATAATGCTTTTTAAAAAGTTTCGTGGCACACTACAATGCTGCGGCACACAGGTTGAGAAGCACTGGTCTAGAAAATAAACCTAAAAAAATTATCATTTTTTGTGGTTTAACGCTAAATCACTGTTTGACACAAAGCTGTTCAGTAATTTCTTTTAATATCTTGATAAAAAATCTTATTTGTCTCACCTCATCTTCTCTTTCATTTGGAAGTCCGCAGTTGTGAGTTCTAAGTCTAGTTCTTGTTCCTCCGCCGCAGGAACTTGAGCATGCTGACCACAATGACCAGTCGCTGTAAACTCCTGTTTGAGTGTTACAAAGTTCCGTTTGTGATTCGTCGTCCAAACCACAAGTGTGTGATCGTGTCTAAATAATCTAGGTTTAGTGTTAGTAATTTTTTTCATTTTATCTCTTTATTTATTCTCCTGACTCGCAGGAAAGCGATGGAGGCGCAAATACATAGGGTAAGCAATTACCCTGACCTGCTTCCAGAGGTCCCAAGATATTGCTGTTCGCTTGGAATTTCATATGTAGATATTAATTTAATTTAGAACTGCTTGCCAAGACTACCAAGCTGGGGAAAGTGCCGTAAAGTGTCTTTCCCAAGGACACAACAGAATGGCGCAAGTGGGTTTTAAACCGAGATCATGTTGATCATCAGCGCGGCGCTTTAACTACTCGACCACCCTACCGACTACGTGATGTAAAATAAAGCAAAACTTAAACATGTGACATACAAAAAAACAAACGTTGAACATAACTAATAACTAAGCAAAAGTGTTGTTTTTTTCCTCATAATATTGATGGCAAGAATAGCTCGAAGATAAAGAAGCAACTCAGAAGAGTTTTAATGAGTTTGGACGTATTTTTGCAGCAAAGTAAACAATTTTTTCTCGTGATCAGGAGTTGCTGATCACACATTGTTTGGCCGAGATGGCAGCAGCTTTCTCACAACCTGAGCCGTGAGTAAGTCTGCTCTTGTTGCTGTGCATGATAGACCGAAACCAAAACTGCCCTAACTGAATAGTATTTACCCATCCCAACCTTCAGAAACGGCCTGCTAATCGGCAAACAATTTTTTCACAACGAGGCAATGCACTGTATGTGAACAAATTTCCTTTTCATTTAGCAATCATTTCAGTCCCGAAATTCAATTCTTGTCCAGTTAGACATCGAAGGCCACACTGCAAACAAGATGAACGTTCTTCATCGTCTTCCTTTACACTTCCATTTACACCATGAGTTTGGCTGCTTCGGCTTTATTCGCCAAATGTGACAGAAAATAGAGCAATCGATGGTTTGAAGGAGTTTAAAACGACCATATACGTTAAGGTTGTTTAAATGGGTCCACAAATGGTCTCCGAAAGAGACTAAAATTTAGACGCTCGGTTGTGTCAGCTGCGCGAAACTACAAACAATCTCGCCGAACTAGGTATCCGCTGTGACAGTGGAAAAATCATAGATGGAACACGGAGTACTATGAAAATAAATCCAGGCTTGGTGCTTTCATTCTTATGACAAGTACCAAGCCTGTTGTAATGAACTTGTCCCGAACAGCTTGGGTTAAGCTCAATCGCCTACGGACTGGTGTTGAACGGTTCTATTCCTTCTTGTACAAATGGGTTCTTGCTGCGGATTACCGGTGCGACGCAACTGAACAAACCACAGACATGTCTTAACAATTAACAGTTTATTTCAATCGTCGGAAGCCACACGGAGCACGACGTGTGACAGTTTTGATTGACAAAACCCGATGCTGCTCAACACCCATCGCTGCCAACGTCTGTTCCAGAAAGTACAGCAATTTTGAAAAGAAAAAGAATAAACCCTTGGTCCCAGTCTTGCTTTTGTCCGACCCGGAGTTGATGCTCTTGCGAACGATTACGACCACACATTGTTTAGTCGATATTTGTAGTTTCAACGTCATTGTGAAAGAGAGAGAGAGAGAGAGAGAGAGAGAGAGAGAGAGAGAGAGAGAAAGGGAGAAAGAAAGAGCCTTAGCACACACTATATTTAATGGATAAAATTAATGAAAATTTAATGGATTGTTGATCAGCTACTAAGTATCGTGTTAGAGTTATATGCGAGCAATCTTTAAAACAGTTATTTGATCAAAGTTGGACGTGGTTAGGAGTTAGGAATGAATAGAGTTTGCTATTTTGCTTAGTTAATCCCGCAACTTAACGACATAGATGAACTTAATCTCCAGAGCAATTCAAGCAGAAGATGTCTAAGCGACTTACTCGCGAGCGTCTTCCTCCTCCGCAGGTTGAACTGCACACAGTCCATGCATTCCATGTAGTCCAAAACCCTGGACTTGTATTACAAGGTTCAGACACTGTGTCAATGAAGCCCGTGCATGTCTGTCGGCGCTGACGACTTCGAACACCGCCTCCGCATGTTCGAGAACAAACTGACCAGAAGGACCAGGAAAGAAAAACTCCTGCAAAGAATTTGGCTTCACAAAAAAACTTTCTTTATAATGTAAAAAAATTGATATCAATAAAAAAATGTTTAATTTGTGTGGATTTTACATTTTCTCAAAGATTTTATTTTTCGAATTAATCAATCGCACAAACTTAATTATTTTTTATTCAAAATATAACAGTTTTACCTGTGCATTTAACAATTTTTTTATACATCAGCAGTATTTGATTAAATATCAAAAATTGACTTTACTGCAAAAGTAAAGATTAAAGTTGGTAGTTTTGCGGAAAACAAGATAGCCGCTTACTATCTCTAATGAACTCCAAATAATATCTAAAATGGCAAAAAAGACTTTCCAAAAAACTTGTTTTTCTTTTTGTTAGTAAAAGTTATTTTGAAAAGTTTTAGTCGGCTTAATTAAAAAACCTAAAAGTTTAAATTGTTTAATCTTGATCAATTTTTATTAAAATTTATTTTTTTTACCTGGATCGGTGTTGCAGCTTTGAGTCTCTTCTTCTCGAGGCAATCCACAAGGGTGATCTCGTTGGCGGGTCTGAATTCCTCCACCACAGGTTGCCTGGTTACAAAAATCCGATTTAAAGAAAACTGCTTCAACCTCTTTTTTTCTTAGTATTGTATCTGGGACGGCAAATCACCAGACTTTTCTATTTTTACCAGAAATTCTTAAGTACGTATATATCCCTCTTTCCTAAATAAAAAGTCAAATAAAAATTTAGACGTGAACAAAATACGGCCTTTTCCGGAACACTTTGAAATTGTCTAAATTTAACTGTTCCGCCGGTGTCCATTAAGTAAAAAGAGTGAGAGCAAATACGAGCATGATGAGGAAAAACTAATAAAACAGCTAAAGAGAGCAACTTAACAAATTATTTACCGTGCAAATTGTCCAAGTTGTCCACAAATTATATGGTCTAGTTGGAGCTCTACACTCAAGTTCTTCCCTCCCATTTCCTAAGCAATTCTGGCCAGCAATACCACCAGAACAGACCCGAGTTCGAACGATTACACCTAAAAATACCGTTAGAAGAAAATATGTTATAGAGCATAATTTTTTAACTGGGGTCTATGTAAACTTTAAGTTCCGTTCCAGAGAATACGTGACTTTTTGTTTAACGTTGAATTTTTGTTCAACTCATTAACTTTTGGTTATTTTTGGTTATAGTTAAATTTCAACATAACGAGTTGAATTTGGGTTCACATGTTATCTTGTGTAGTGACCTATTAAGGGGTCCACAAGTTTTTTTTATGTAAAATAATAATTTGCAATCCACATTGCATTTGGGCAAAAACCATACCTAACATTAAAAAAACTTATTTGCGATAACTGCATTTAAAAATCTACATATGTAAGCTAACAAGTTAGAATTACTGTATTATTTTATGGTTGTTTAAACTTTTTGTGCGTTTTAAAATAAATTTAGTCTTTCTTTGTTAATTCGCAGAGTTTACTAAAATAGCCTGGTGGGGCACGTTCTCAAAACTAGTTAAAAAATTCTTCTTAAAAGAATAGTATTTTCAAAAGTCAGTTTAATTTTTCGTAAGAATGTGGCGAAAGCTATTTGAAATTGTTTTTGGAATGAATATCATTCTAAGCTTTAGCTGGTATAGAACTCTAGTCACGGTCATCGACCAATAAAATGTACTTTTTACAGTGGCTCAGCAGTTTTTTCCCAAGCAATCTGAGCTTTCATACAATCTAATTCAGAGAGTCTATGTTGACAAATTAAAATTCCTCTGAAATTAAGCGAAGCTGTGGAGCGGTCAGCGCTTGATTAAATTCGTAATCGCTTGATTGTCAGTTTAATTAGCGTTCAGTAAGTTTGTCGTGTTTTGCCTTTAAAAAAAAAAATTTATGAAAACTTTCTCATGCAAATGGGGTCGAAAAGCAATTGATCTTGAACTGAAATAAGGCCATAAGAAAGACTACATAAGATAGTTGTTAGTTTAGCAAATAATTGCATTTTTAAAAGCAGATTGAAGTAATTAATTTTTGTTTGAAGCGTCCGTCTTCGTTTTTCTAGCCAAAAAGACAAGCTAATACACCTAAATTGGCACACGTTCTTAATACTAATATCGATATCAAAGGCCAAACAAACGTTAAAAATAAAAATAGTTGAACGTAGTTAACGCTATATAAGCGTAGACCTATCTATTTTCAGGTTTTTACTGATAGTTGCAACTGCAAGACATCACGCTTTGCTTCATAAATCGCAAACGTTTTTCTTCTGATCACTATTATGTCGTTGGTCGTACTTAAATACTGTGTATATCGGGTTCAAGAAATTGTTGTGTTATGTTTGCGTTTTTTCTAGTTTAAAAAACTATATTGTTGTGGTCACTTTCTATTTGAACTGGTGACAATAAAATTTTAATATGGAAACGAGGAAAAAGTGATCATGTCCTAACTCTAGAATCTTGACTATTTTTGTTTTATTTTTTATCCTTTATACAGCCTACAAGCAATTACTAGTTTTTAAGTTACCTCTGAAACACGTTACACTGCAAGTTGACCAGGATGTCCAAGATGACCAAACGATGCAACGTTGAGTGTTGCAAGGTCTTTCCTCAATGGTGGGATTGCTCGAGCAGGTGTTAGTTCTGCTTCGTCTTTGGAAACCACCTCCACAATCTGCCGAACAAGGCTCCCATTCTGTCCATGGGGATGTCACTCCACCTTTATATAAGTACCATTCGTTGTCGTTACACAGTTCACACATTGTCTCACAAAAATTTTTTCGATTAAGTTAAAGTCAAACAAAGTCTGCCATTACTACAGTCAGGACCGGATTGAGGTTACTGCAAACCTCAGGCCGTTTGCTTGAAAAGAACCAATAATTTTGCAAACTAAACCATAAGAAGTGGTACTACGACAGTTGATCAAATGACGTTTGATCGAAAAAACAACAATCGATTTACTTGTGTAGGTTTCTATGATTGAACAATCTCTATTACGGTTAATTAGAATTATTAAAAGTAGAGACTGTCAGTAAAAAGCCAATTTGTTTTTGATTATTGTAATTTTTTCAATAACAAGTTTTGGGTTTCTCGACAGGGTTCTTGGACACATTTGTTTTAGGTGGGGCTCTCAAGAAGACCTCTGCTCGTGTTTTTGTTTCTTTTAGACCCTTTTCGCTGCAATTTTTGCATTATCTCTGCATTGTAGTCTTATTTCAATGGCACATCAATTGAAACAAAAAGTTTTATTATTATAACGAAAGTTGTTTTTAAACTTGATTGCCAAACACCAATTTGAAACCGGACAAATTGAAGATATTTTAGTTTAATTTTGTCAAAGAAAAAAATTATAGTTGTTATCATATACGTCAAATTATTTGATATAATAAAAGCCAAAAAAATTGTCGAAAAGTGTTTTAAAAGTTTCTTGTGAAAAAATCATGATGGTTTTGCAATGTTTCATTAAAAAGTGTTGTGTGATGATTTAATCCATTGTCGTTTCGATCAATTATCGTTTCAATCACGTGCCGCTTGATAAACTGTCGTGTCACAATAAAAAGCAGTGTTCCGTTCTTAAAATCGCGCACACTTTATATTTTTACAGTCTCATGGGAAATCTTTTTGATTGCGCTTTGGTCCGGCTCAGGTGGCCGAAGAAATAACGGTTTGATAATCAATTTAAATATTTTACATTTATTTATAAGAAATTGGCAACACTGTCCTCATTGTTATAGTAAATTCTAGACTTTCCGCATGACTTGTTTTCACTATGATGCAATATTGCATGTTTGTGAATCGCTGGATCTGGCAAGATGATGCAATATTGGGTGATTGTTGTTTTTAACCTGAATTTAAAAAACTTTCGAGATACACGTGACCGAGTGATATAAATAAGGCGTGCTCGGAAGCATTATTATTGATTCGATTATGATAGAATGTTACGTGGTGATAAATCGGTACTGAAAATTTTGTTAGCTTTGTAAAGTCATAGTTTTTTAAACGCAATTCTCTAGTTGTTTACGTAATTGCTGAACAAGTAAGCTACTGACCCTGTATTTGCTGTTGATTGTATACTATTTTGGGCTCCTAAGTTGATTGGAGCATAATTTATTAATAAAGAAGATTAAGAATTTCATCTTGTAAACAGCCAGGATTGTGTTATCGGTGAGAGCCTTTCATAACAGGCACCGAACAAGTATAAGAATAAATCAATTTCTACAAAAAATTTCAAAAACTAAAATTGGTAAAACTCTACAAAATTTAAAAAACTTTTTACCAGCGTAACAAAATTTAAAAAACTTTAGCAAATTTAAAAAAAATTTGCTACAAGCAGGCTTATTAGA
The DNA here is from genome assembly GCA_963680785.1 of Diplosoma virens. NCBI lineage: Eukaryota > Metazoa > Chordata > Ascidiacea > Aplousobranchia > Didemnidae > Diplosoma > Diplosoma virens. Next base: position 24,358,116 of record OY796880.1, on the reverse strand, counting down.
AATTGTCCATATCGATAAAAAAAAAAGCTAAATAACTTAAATGTAACATAAAAATCAGTTGTAAATGTAATGCAGTGTCATTCTGTTTGAAAATACATTATTTATAATCTTGCAGCTGGAAAATGTGTGATTTATCTCATCCATATTTAACTTTAACTAAAATCACTTCCATACTTTAAAGTTATTGTGCAAAAAAAACAAAAAAACATTCAAACTATTATTTTCTCTCTTTGTTAAATGAAAAAAATTTGCAAAAGAATTAAATTAATTTATTAGTGGGATTAAATATTTTATTAAATTTGATGAATTTTGAGATAGTTTGCTAGTTACTCTTGCAATAAACAAAATACAAAAAAATTTCAACGCTAAATTTTTAAAGCCCAAAGTTAGGGCTTCAGTAGCCTAATGCAGGGATGTGGCTAAACCGCGGATCTTTGCTCTGGTTTCATGCGGCTCTTCTGCGGCTCTTACCCTTTACTCCTCCACTGCATTATAGGTTTGCCATACCGTCTGGAATTTTTAGAACATTATAATTGAAAATCCGAGACTGATTCCAAGTGAAGACTATTTTTTTAGAGAAGTCTATGATTTTTTTACGAAAATGGAATAATTTGAGACCGATTCTAAGTGAAGTCCTTTTTCTTTTTAGAAAGCACCACGATTTTTTTACGAAATCGAAAAAATTTTAAACTTATTCCAAGTAAAGACTTTTTTTTTAGAGAATAACATGAACACTTTGTGTACCCATCTGAATAATTTACTGTAACAAAATAAGAAATGTGGCTCTTGGTCTTTGACTGGTTGGCCACCCCTGGCCTAATGTTTAATCCGATTCTGGGCAAAGTAGATGAATACTTTACAAATCTGGAAAAGTTAATAATAAAAATTTATTTGATTCTTTTATTTACTGCAATAACTATGTAGATAAAAAACATTTCACAGGTTTTGTGATAAACTTGTTGAGGTAATTAATTAATTTTTAAAACGCCGCATTAAAAAAAACAAATCTTGAAAAAAGGCTAGAAATTTACACTATGCAGGTAGAGTAAAAAAAATATGGCATCAATTGAAGCCTGGTTATGAAAACTTGTTTTACCAAATTTGAAAATTGAATTGGCAACCCTAAAATTGAAAAAAATTCTATAATTTAAAATATTAATATGTTTAATTTAGATTTAGCATGCTCAATATTTCCATAATTAGTAGCTACTAATGTAGACCAACTTAGCAACTGAAGTATCCGTAAACTTTGTAAAACTATGTTATATGGTTTATTTTATTACTTTTTTTAAGCAAAAGAAGACAAAAAAGCTGATAGGTTGATATCTTCGGGCGACTAAAGCCTCATAAAAATGTGAAACAAGAAAAAAACACATAAAAAACAGTGACCCACAATTTGCTTTTAAATTAAGAGTTAGAGCACAAATAAAAAAGTTTGGAAATGTACTGTATAAAAACTATTTAAAGAAACACTTGCATTGTTTGGACAAGTTTAAAACATTAATTTTTAAACTTAACAAGCCAGTGGTAAGACTGTTAAAAATTAATGGACATATGGGGCTCGGCAGTAATTTTATGCATTTAACAAAAATGCGTAAAATTGCTGCCGAGTTCCATATGTCCATTAATCTTAAAAACGTTTTATACTTGTTAAACAGCTTATAAGTGCAGTGATACGTAACTAGTAAAAAAAAAACAGATCTGCTTTTACTGTATTTAGGTATACAAATACAAACTAACTTCCAGCGTTGCAATTCTCAATTTCAGAATTGGCAGGAACGGTCGGAGCACAAGTGCTAAATCGTTCTCTTGCTCGTTGCCCCACAAAGCACGAAACGGAACATGGACCCCACGACTGCCATTCCGTAAGGAAGCAGCAAGGACCAATCGAACATTCAATGGTCTAAATTGTAAACAAAAAACCTATCATCAGAAGGATCCATCAAAATAGAATCAAAACTCTTCAAAATAGAAAAACGTCAAGGGTTCGGGCATTCCTAGCTTCCATCGTCACCTTAAAATAAACTCAAGAATGTTTATATGGATTTCAATATTAATATAACTTGCAAACTTTAATATGCAAACTCTAAAAAATTTTTACAAGAAACACTTTTGATCTACTTTGCAATTTCAACCTTATAGGCAAACAACATAAACGTGGTTGCAAAGAAGTTTCACAACTAAGTGAAAGAGTACGCTTTTCTCCTTCTCATCAAAGCATTTTAGAAGCTCAAATGAAGTTCAGATCACTTGTTTGAGAAGTTTTCTTTTTAGACGCATAATAGTAGATTAATGACTGAAGGTCGTATGAAAATATTTTAATAATCAAATACAGAATGAATATTGGCAAAAATTAAACAAACGGTTCTTTTTTCTAAAAAGTAAGTCAGTGATAAGAAAGTTTTTGATTAAAAAATTACACCTCGAGCAATAAGAGCTGTCAAAGTCACAAATATGATTAATAATATTACGTAAAGTAAAAACATTTTATAAAAAAACTAGCCGGAGAAAATCATTAAACAAAAAAAACTTGAATTTAATTAACCGGTCCCCATGAAGTGGTGTCACAAGTACAACTCCATCTTTGATCAGCTCCACAAGGAAATTTGATAATTTAATCGAGTATTGGGTTTGACTTGTGAGAGGGACCGCGAAAATTGCAAAGCTGGGAGACAAACTTCGGAATGCAAGGCGACGTTGGTATGGACACGTAAAAATAGAGAAAAAAACTACGTGGGAAAAGGATGATGGAGATGGCAGTGGCAGGCAGAAGGAAAAGAGGAAGGCCAAGGAGAGGGTAGATGGATTTGGTCAGAGAAGATATGGAAAGGTTTGGAGCTAGGGAAGGAGACGAAGTAGACCGAGTAAAATGGAGATTACTGTCGCACTGTGGCGACCCGGAGTAGGGAGAAGCCGAAAGAAGAAGAAGAAAAATTGAGCATCGGGTTTGACTTGTGCAAAATACTATTAACTCATTGAAAAAGACAAAGATAAAAATTTTTTGATCCGTAAATCCGTTAAGCTCTCCTACATTTAAATCGAACAATTGTAAAAAAGAAAATAGTAAATGACAAAAATGTAACTGCAAACAAAATTTTAAATCAAAGAGTTGCTATCTGTTTCTATTTTAAAATTCAAGGCAATTAAACGCGTTTTGTGAATCATTCAATTATACAGTAAAATAAAATTAAAAACATGCCAATTAAACTAAATTATATAAACTGCGCAAACAATTTTTATTAAATCGATAAAACCTCAATAGCCTGTTTCACCTTACGGCTCATCTTGAGGTAATTCTAAGTACAGACGAAAAAATACATTATTAGAATACTGTAACAAAATAATTAAGAATAAAAATTAAAACTGTTATAACACGATAGTTAACTCAAGCGAAAAATACTTTTAAATAAAAACTAAAAATCTATATAGTTAATAGTTTTTGGTAAACCAGCTAAATATTTTCATACTTGCATCTGACGCTTCAGCGTCTGACTGATGATATGAAATACCAGCGTGCAATTGGTTATAGAAGAGACTCTTTCCTACAACCAATTCTCTTTAACAACCGCGCAATCGCGTTCTTGTATATTCAATCAATGGTCTGCTGGAATTTTCATATCACCAGTCAGATACAAGGATGAAAATATTAGCTTGTTTATTAAAACTTATTGTCTATAATATTGGTATTAGTTTTTATTAAAAAGTACTTTTCGCTTTAGGTAACTATCTTGTGAGCAGTTTCAATTTTAATCTTAATTATTGTTTACGTAATGTATTCTAATTAAGTATTTTTTGTCGGTGTTTAGAGTTATCCCGGATAAGCCGTAAAGATGAAACAACTGATGAGGTTTTATTAATTTAATAAAAATTCTTTCTGTCGCTTTCATAATTTAATCTGCTGCTCTGAGTTTTCATTGAGATCTTTACTAACAATCTTAACACTTATACTGTATAATTGCCTACTAAACAACACGGTTTCACTTAAAATACAAATACAATTTTAAAGTTAAACCTCTTGTTGGTTTTGATTCCCGCAAAATCCTTCGCGGTTTCTGGTTCGTGTCCCCGTTCCACATGTCTGCGTACAGGAACTCCACATAGACCATTCTCCGTAAAATGGTGGACTTCCACAGTTCTGGTTCTCAACTTGTGGATCGGTGCAAGTGTTTCTTCGACTTCGACTTCGTGTGCCTTGGTAAAAAAAATTGAAAAAGTTACAAATCTTTCGATTTTCTGTTCTATTAAAATATTTTTGTTATTTTTAACATTTTGTATTGTAATTGTTATTTTGCTGCAGACCCTTTCCTTCCAAACAGGAGACAAGTGCTTTCCTAAATATTTTATAAATTTTTTGGTTGGAGGAGTAAATTATAAATATTCTACGATTGGAAGGTGTTAAAGATAAAAAAGATAAAAATTCGAACAAAATATTTTATTCCAAATATTTTATCCTACAGAGATTGATTACAAGTGATGAATCTTAAAATCTATAGTATTTATTGTGGTTCAGGATCCCTAAAGGATTTTCATAGAACTTTCAAGCCTTTTTCAATTATCATATCTACTGATATATATAATTTCAATTATTATCTTGGCTTCCATAAATTTTCTTGAAAAAACTTGTAACCTCCGAATTGGATTTGAATCAATAGTATAGATACAACAAAAGAAAAAGGTGGGCGTAATGTGAATGAATAACGCCTAGACACTGCTAAAACCAATTTCTTAATCGGCTTTGCTTTGTTTGGACTTATTAAAAGGACTTGGTGGTCTATAAATGGAACTTTTTCATTAATTTAAAATTATCTTAGTTTTAAGATAATTAAATTAAATTTTTCAAATGTTGGATCATGCTAAGCCTAACGCATTAATGGAAAAAATGTTCATGCTCAAGTCACTTTACAAAGTTTAAAAAGATTGCAGATCTACCTTAAACTAAAATTACGTAGTATGACCATTTATTATTAAAAACGAGACATTAAAAACAATATTTAGCCAAAATTTAAATTTAATTTTAATAGAATTTTAAAAAGTTGATAGAAATCAAAATTTTAAAAAGTTGTGTAACTAGTACAAAATAATCTTAAAAACGTTATTTATCAGACATCAGTCACATCACTTTTGGTAAACACCGTTTTCTTGATCCAGTAATTGTTCTACTTGCAAGAAATCCACGGGTACAAAAATTGATAGTATTTGAGCTTTAAAAAAGCGTCCAATTAACTTGTTTAGAGAAAAATAACTATTTTAAATATTGAAAACATAAGTTTTGCTGATTTATTAGACAATTTTTCACAAAAGCTTTACAATTTTGAGTTTAATCATTGTTGCAGACGATCATATTGTTTTGATTATTTAACAATTTTAGTTGTTCTAATTTTTTATTTATTTATACGTAAGTAAAACTAATTATCTGCAACAAGCATTGCAGCGTATTTTAAATTTTTAAAATCTCAAAATTTTTCTAGTAGTATTTAACTATTAGTACAATTATGTACAGCAGCACACATATATTCATACTAAATATAACAAAAAGAAACCATAACCATAAACGTTTTCGGCTTGGATTAGCCCTTTTCAGATAAATAAAATGTTAAGAAACTTTGCCTTCTAATTTAAAGATCGAGGTCAATTACCTTATTACGTAGTTATTTATCAATTGTACATCAATCAGTTTTAACTTTTCCATCGTTCTATTTACTTGTGACGATTTCCTACCAATTTGACCGCTAACAATCAGGCCTGTTATCCCTCTAACTCGCAAGATCATGATGGAGATAAAGTTAAAGCAACCATCAAGAATAACTCTAAATTCTTTTTACAAAGATGTCAAAGTTGCTGTATGATTTTAACGTGCTGCTAAAGCTTGTTTGATTTGTTTTAGCTATTGTTAAAATTATTTATGATTGTTATTCACTACTATGTGATAAACCAAGGGTGGAAAACCTGCGGCCCGCAAGATTTTTAAATGCAGCCCCTGTAGTTGGAAAAAAGCAAAGCCATCACTTATTTTTTGTAAGTAAACGGCAAAATTTTCAAACAGTTGCTAGTTGATGACGTTTTTTTAGGGATATATGTTTTTGGAATAAAAATTGAGAAAACAGATCTAGAGTCTCAGTGATGCCATTTTTTAAAAAAGATTACAATGCTTTTTGGGACAAAAATCAAAAAATCAAAGACAGAATCTAAGTTTTTTTTTTTTATTCGACGTATTACTATGTTCTTGGGACGAAAATGGAGAAATTAGTGGCAGAATCTAAGTGATGACCTTTTTTTTGGTCTTCACCATAAATTAATAATAAAATTTTTTCTTACATCCGTGAAGTGCTAAAAATCATGATTCAGACAAAACTAGGTTTTTCTCCAAAATTTTATGCAGCCCACACTAATTCTTTAATTTTGAGATACGGTACGCAAGTGCAATGAGTTTTCCATCCCTGTGTTAAACTATGAAGCGAAGAAAACCTCTTTTTTCCAAAAAACCAACTTCATGACAAAAAGAAAAGATTTGCCCGAATTATATCAAATAAGGGTCTTAATATAGTGGTCCTCCTGACAACGCCACCAATATCAAGGCTTTTTTCAACTTTAATTATCGAAAAACTGGCTTGTTGTTATTTAATATTTTGAAACATTTCATACAACATAATTACAGTAAACCCTTCTTCGACTAGCATTAATAAAATTCCAGAATATTAGATATCATTTTCTGTTTGTTGACAAGAAAAGTCTTTGTGCAGATTACCTGGATTTTTTTGCGAAAAACTAATTTAGTCAATATTGTTTCAATTAATTTTATAATTTATTTATCTTTGTAATTTTTTAAAGCAGACTAATTTTGCAAAATCACCTCCTGCGCATCTTTGTGAGCAAACACTCCAAAGCGACCATTCAAGAAATATTCCAGAAGAACCACAAGGTAGCGTTTCCGTTTCTAATTCATTTGTACACTGATGTCGTCTTCTTCTTATCTAAAAAAATAAAAAAAGTTCAAATATAATTTAAGTATATTCACCAATATATGTCTTGGGTAACAATCTCCAGTTTAACTCTCATACGGGACAGGCAGTTTACAAAGAAACACCACCGCACTGGACACTGTTACCCAAGACATGCTGCAGCATGTTTAGGAGGAGCCGGAGTACCGACTTTACGTGTGCCGTGTCACAGGCGGTGCGCATATTAAACATTTGCGAAACCTTTTATAAAATTCATGTGCCTTTGAATGTCTTATTCAAATTTACAAAAATAAATCTTGTTCAGCTCAACATTAACCCTGTTTAGTTTCAACTGATTTTACAATGTAGTTTCCGTGATACTTACATGTCAAATAACATCAAATATTTTGAAACACCCTGTATTATAATAAAAAAGCAAATGATTTAATTAAACAAAAATGCAAAAGAAAAAACAAATTTGGGTTCCTAAAAAAGTTGTGTCAAAAGTATTAAGCACTGTTATTGGTGGTCCATATCAGTGATGTAATTGAGACCACAAACGCCGAGACCGAGACCCGATAATTTTTTTAAAACCAAGACCGAGATTGGGCCGGCAAATTTTGAGACCTAAAGTTCAAAACCAAGACCAGGAAAATCGAGATCGAGACAGAGACCGAGACAAAAAATTTTATAAAACTGTAGTCCATTTTAATTGTTTCAAAAAACAAATAAATTTTAAAAATAACCTAAGATTACATTTTATATAAACACGCATTTCATCCAGCATCTTGGAAAGCGCTTTACTCTGTGTGTGGTTCCATTATTAATATTTTGCTTTAAAAAAGCCCTCAAGTAGAGCAGAAAAAAGCCGAAACACCCAGGATGCTGGTTAACAATTTTGAAAAAAGCAGGACATTCATTAAAAATTTTTTTCAAAACTTAAAACACTAAAGGCACGGTCATTGCGGTAATCGTTGAAACTTTATTCAAACATTTGATTAGCTCGGTAATTAATGTTGACGTGTTGCAGTTGTTGGTTTTTTTGGTTATGTTTGGCTTCATAAAATAGAATTTGTCTAATTAATCACCTCAAAAAGATTAAAAATAACGACGAATTATGCAAAGAAACAACTACTTAAAAACTCGCTGGTTTTTTCTGTGTATCTTTTAGGTAAGATTTTTGGAGTAATTTCTAGCACAAAAGAAAGGCCTGGTGCAACAAAAAAAAGAGAGCCACTTTTAAAAGTTCACTTAAAAAATAGTTTTGGTGGAGAGGTTATGTTTTTGTACCATAAAATTGCTGTTGAAAGCAACCATATTGGATTTAACATCTTTATTAATTGATTTAACATTATTAAAGAGAAAACAAAAAACAAAAAATTAAATAAACGTATTCGGTTAACTTCAGCTCTCTGACTCAGATACGAAACCTGATGAGGGCTGAAGTTCACCGAAAACGTTTGTTTATTTCTTTTTTTTTGTTTTCTATTTATAAATCAATTAAAAAAGATGTTAAATCCAATATGGTTGCTTTCAATAGCAATTTCACTTAAAAAAATAATCAAATCATTTATTTATTCTAATATTAATTATTTTATCTTTATTTTATCCTCATGACTCTTTGAGTAAAAGAAATTTGTCAGAGGCGCTATACATAAAGAAACTGTCTATATTTTACATTGACCTGCTTCTGAAGAAGCCAAGATATCGCTGTCCCGTTGAAATTTTTTATTTTGGTTTTATAGTTTATATTTAGAGGTGCGATCAATATTTAGGATTGCCAAGCAGGAGAAAATAAAGCGTTTTTTCCAGAACACGAGAGAATGGTGAGTGAAAGTTTTCAACCGTGACTGTGTCGATCATGTTCACCATCAATCACGGCCCTCTTTACCACTTAACCACGCTGCCGACAAATGTAAATAAAAGTGAAAGTCTTTTTTGCTCTTCACTTTTTTAAAACCTAATTTTATTTTAATTGAAAAAAATCTTCACTTTATTTGAACAATTTTTAAGTTGTCTTAGTACTACAAATGAACCTTTGACAATCTTCATACAATTTTTTAACTCCCAAGCCTCTCACTGCCACGCATACGGCTATAGATTCATAGATTATAACTTTTTAACTGGCGATTGAACGGGTTGTCGGAAGCGTGCTCGAGTGTTCAAAACGTCGTGACTGTGATCACAACGGCTTCGGTTCAAAACCTACTTGCGCCATTCTGCTGTGTCCTTAAAGAAAAATATTTTACCCCACATTTTCTTTGCTTAACAGTCTTGGCAAGCAATTCTAAATCTCAGTCCTGTCTCTTTAGGAAACTAAAAAAATCAAAATAAAACTTTAACCGGACGGCGGTATCTTGGGATTTTTGGAAGCGAGCCAAGATGATTGCTTGTCCTAAGTATAAGGCCTCCAACACTTTTCTGCGTGGCAGGAAGATGAATATAAAGATGAAAACAAAAAAACAAACAATAGGGATGAGCAAACGTTGTCACTAATAGTGCCACCAACCCTGCGTTTTTACAAACAATCGCGGGAAATAATTAATAAATATATAAATATGGTCTTCAAATTATTGCTTACGTAAATTTTGTTGCAACAAAAATTTGTTCGGTTTATTTAGGAAAAAAATACATGGGATCAAAGTAACTACTTTTGGGGGGGAAGGTTCAATCCGAGTTTTTATGAAAGGTAATTCGAAATATTCATTAAAATCAAAATAAATACCAAAAAAGTTTTATCACTGCAGTACTATATCAATCGCGGGCAAGGGTGTGAATACAAATATTCAAAGCATTACCAGACTTGTTTGTGGCCAAAAGAAAAAATTTAAATAAAGTTTTTTTCATAATCGGATTATCTTGTAACAGATAGCTCTGACCAAAATAAAAATCTTCATCGGGATAAATGTAAGAAAGTTGCAAAGTAATAGATTATTTTGACGTGTTTGCCTCTTCAAATAGCGGCAAAGCTGTCAGTTGAGTGTCTTTCTAAACCAAATTGCAAAATTTATCAAATAACATCAAGTAACAAACATATCAAAAAATGTCCGGTATCGAAAGCAATGTAAAAAATCCCAAGACTGAGACCACATCACCTTGCGACCGAGACCGAGACCGAGACCGCCAGCACAAGGTCGAGCGCAAAAAAATTGGTCTCGAAACTTTCATCACTGGTCCGTATATTCCCCACCGGTAATTTTCACCTTAAAAAATTTCTCTAGAAAAATTCCGTTCCACCATAGAAAACTTTCCCCAATTAATTTTACTCTTACAAATTAGTTGAATGATATTTGTTTAAATATAGCTTAGCTTCAAATTTCAAGCAAAAATCACATGAGTAAACAATAGTTAAATGTTGTCGCTAGATCTTAAAAGCAGTACAATTATGAACCCAATGCCTGCTGATACAATTTTATCAATTATACGCTTATAAGTCATAACGAAACAAACGATTTTAGCTAACTCTATTAACAATGCACTTCAGTACAACATTACAAAATCAGCTGAAATAAGATTAGAATAAAAAGTTCAAGTCTGGTTAGAACAACAGAACAGCGTTTCTCAACCTGACCATCAAAGTTTTCTCCTTTTTTAAAAAGAAAAAAAAACAAAACAATAAATTAACAGCTTGATTTATGTTTTTTAATAATATCAAAAACTAAAACTCGTATAATTTTCTCTTTAGATGTCCATTGATTATCTAAAAAATTATGCTGATGAAGTTTCATTTTTTTATTTGGTGGCGTGAATAACTTGCGGGGTAAAAAATTTATGGGAAGAATATTTCATGGGATGGAATTTTTCTACGGGTTATTTTGGGATGAAAGTTTTCAGGTGGAAATTACGGGGTAGAATTTATATAGAACTGCTGGTACATTGTATAATAACTCGAAAGTTGCTTAATAGTTTCTTTTTTTATTTTATTTTGGTCAGTGCCTATCTGAAATATTTTTGATGCCAGTTAAGTCAAAGCAGTTATAATCATCCAAATTTTCAGACAACAAAAGATTTAAACATTGATGTAGTTGCCTTTAAAAAAGTACAGTTTAAAAAGTACGATTTAAATAAAGCAAAAGAACGTAAAACCACAAGAAAATAAACTTTTTATAAATTTTTTTAAACCTCAGTTTGATTATTAAATTTTTTCAAATTTTTTGTTGAATGTTGATTCATATTGAATGCTATTGAATGATTCATGTTGAATGTTGAATGCTGCATAAAGATTATCCAGGATATGTATGACGGAGTGACAACAATTGTGAGAAGTGCAGCAGGGTTGACTAAAGAATTCAAGGTTGGTGTTGGACTCCACCAAGGTTCAGAGCACTCAGCCAATTTCTTTTTGCCATCATCATAGACAGGATGACGGAGTACATCAGGAAGGATGCACCATGGGATATGCTGTTTGCAGGTGACATAGTTCTGTCTAGACAAAAGCATAGGGAGCTAGTGGAGGATCTGGAGATTTGGAGAAATGCTTTGGAGAGAAGAGACCTGAAAGTGAGCTGGAGCAAGACCAAATATTTGAGGGTTGGGGGTGTGGATGATGGAGAAGAGTTGAAGCTGCAAGGAGAAAAGGTAAAGAGAGCAAAAAACTTCAAATACCTGGGTTCAACAGTTAGTAGCGATGGAAGATGTAAAAAAGAAGTAAAGAGAAGGAACCAAGCAGGATGGATGAGTCGGAGGAAGGTGTCTGGAGTTCTGGCGACAGGAAGTTATCAGCAAAGGTTAAGGGTAAAATGTACGAGAGGGTTGTTAGACCAACCATGCTTTATGACAGGGGTCGGCAACCTTTTCAACGCAGTGTGCCAGTTTTTGAATTTTGTTAGCTGCGCGTGCCGAACTATTTTTAATAATATAGTACAGGGGTGGGCAACGTTTTCTTTCCAGTGTGCCAAGTTGTGAAATTCAATGTCAATATATACGTTTCGTTCCGATGTCTTCACTTCGATTTCATCTCCGATTTCCCTATGTTTCTCCTAAAATCAGAATGTTCTCTAAAAAAAAAAAAGTCTTCACCTCGATTTCATCTCTGATTTCTCTATTTTTCTCCCCAAAATCAGGATGTTCTCTAAAAAAAAAAAAAAGGTCTTCACTTCGATTTCATCTCCGATTTCATCTCCGATTTCCCTATTTTTCTCCCAAAATCAGGGTGATCTCTAAAAAAAAAGGTCCGTAAACGTGTTTTTGAAAAATATTCACGACGCCGCGTGCCAGGGGTTGTCGACCCCTGCTTTATGAAATGGAAACGGTGGCAGTGACGGAAAGACAGATGGGAAAAATGGAAGTTGCAGAGTTGAAAATGGTGAGATGGGCACTAGGAATGACAAGAAAGGACAAGGTAAGAAGCGAATACGTGAGAGGGATTGCAAAAATTGCAAAGCTGGGAGACAAACTTCGGAATGCAAGGCTACGTTGGTATGGACACGTAAAAAGGAGAGAAGAAAACTATGTGGGGAAAAGGATGATGGAGATGGCAGTGGCAGGCAGAAGGAAAAGAGGAAGGCCAAGGAGAGGGTAGATGGATTTGGTGAGAGAAGACATGGAAAGGGTTGGAGCTAGGGAAGGAGACAAAGTAGATCGAGTGAAATGGAGATTACTGTTGTGCTGTGGCGACCCCGAGTAGGGAGAAGCCGAAAGAAGAAGAAGAAGAAGAAGAAGAAGAAGAAGTGTTGAATATTGATTGCATTTAAATGTTGATTGCAGGACAAATTGCTTTGTGCAGCTTCCCAAACTGCATTAATTTTTTGATAAACGTTAAATTTTTATCAGTTTTCTTTTCATCCGTTTGTTGTGCTTTCATTTTTGTTAGAGAAGCTAAAAAAACATACACATAGGCTACGCCAGGGGCACCGGAAGCAAGGGGGAAGGGGAAAAGTGCTCTTCAAAGTTGTGCTTTTGAAAAAGGAAGGGTACAGGTTGGCCGACACAGTAGTATTAGGTTAAGTTTGCCCCTAAAATCTTAGAAACTCAATAAAAATAACAGATAGATTGAAGGTGAAAGCATTTATTGTGGTTTTTGTCCTCACCATAATTTAGGACAAAATCGAGATTTTGCACACCGATTGAAAGTGATAATTTTTTTTAGAGATCACTAGATTTGTACGCTGAAAACGGTCGCGATTAGAAATTGGTAATTTTAAAAAATCAGGTGCTTTTGTTTTTTAATTTTGCCTTCCCTGACAATTGGCTTTCCCGCGCAATTAAACACAATTGCAAAATTTGCTTTTTTAACAAAAAAGGAGTGCCCTTTTTTAAATTTTGCCTCCCACGACTGGCAAAAAACTTTGGCGCATCTGGGCTACTCATAAACGTTTTGTTGAAAAAGATTTTTTCCATAGTGCTAAAGAAAAACAAACAAGCATGTTAATTATTAAAAAAAAATATATTTACTTACTGATGTTCCTCCAAAACAAGATTGTGAACAACCACTCCATTCACTCCACGGTAAGAAGTCTCCTACAATTCCACATTCGTCATCTCTCTGGACCGTGCTTGGAAGACCGCAAGTATGAATTCGACTTCGTGTTCGCGACCCTTGACCTCTGCATACTGCTGAGCATGGTGTCCAATCACTGAGGATGTATCGGCCGGGATCAGTGTTGCATTCTCTGTTTTCAAAAAAAATTTTATGAGTTTTATAAAAATATCATTATAATATTTGTAATTTATAAATATTATTTAAAATTTTAAATAAGAATTTTACCAAAAAATTTATACTGCTTTGCGCCAGTTATAACAGGATTTTCTAAACTCGTTAGAACGCGTGGATCCTTAAGCTAATTTTGCAAAACTCTTTGGACCCCAACTCTAAATTTTTTTCCAAAAGTCGATTAAAGACTAAAAAAATTGTTATCTAGACTTCAATGAATGTCTTTTCTGTCTTCACTTGACTTTTGAAAAAATTTTACGATTGTTTTGAACAATCCGCTTATCATTGGCAAGAGTAATGATATTTACACTTGATTATTATTTTCTTTTAATTAACTAAAAAGTTACGGGCATCTAAATAAAATACAACATAAAACACATATGTCAAATTAAACTTTTACAGTAAATTATTAATTTTTATCACAAGTCAAAGTTTACCAATTGTCAGTAGGTAACCCCGAAAACCACTCAACTAAAACTTAACAACAGTCACACGTTGATTAGATTGTCAGAAAAGCGTCGATGGCTCAAACAGAAGCGCTTCATAAAACTTATTGCAAGGTTTTTTACTGCAGCAAGTTTTTTCCATCTTAGAAGTGCTTTTGAATAAGATGGAATATAGATAGCAAATTAAATTATTACTTTTGTCACAACTTTACGCAGAAATCCAGAAGGACCAGTTAAACTAAGTAACCCAAATACCTGCGCTGAAGTAAAGCTGTGTTTATTTTTGTTTATGCCAGTTCTGAAAATAGTGTGTCGCAAGACTAAAGTTGTTAAAACAAATAATTCTGGCTAAGCATGAATGGTTTAAGTAGAAACTTCTCTCGAAAGATAGAACAAAACCACAATTTTTGACTATAAATAATATATTTAGCAAATCAAACAAACTTGGTCAATTCCTGTAAAATTTAACTCTCAAACTTCACCAAAATTTAAAGCCAATCACAGCGCCAACAACTACGAATAATCACTCAACAACTTCGTACTGACAAGCTATAAGTATAAATTAGCTCCCCGATGGTCAATATTAAACTTAATAGTTCGTCGGCCACACTGGCTTAAACAATTTTATCTCACTATAGAACTAACTTTCAAGGTGTGAACACCGACCGTTAAACAACTGCACGAAACGATTCTAAATGCTACAGCAATCAAATGAATGAAAAAAATGTAATACTATTCATACACAATGGCATCCTTTTAGAGTTTAGATTGCAGTTTTAACGTTTTTTATGACAGCCGAATGAAACTTCAGTTAAAAGAAAGCGTTTGAAGTTAGCTCTTCACCCTAATCCCAGTGAGCCGCAGGTGCGAAAAGATAGTTACCAATTTGCGAAAATTATGTGCAAGTTTCATATGAAGTTATAATTTGCATATCGTGTGCATCATGCATACCGTGCACAATTTTATCTGAAGTTACCAATTTGCGCATACCGTGTACAAATCGCGCCAGAAAGACAGCTGATCAAAAAAATCATCAATTTATTTGTAAAGATTTAGATTAAAATTGTTGGTAGGTTTTTTGTCTACTTAATAAAGCTTCAAGTGAAAGAAAGCGTTCGAAACTTAGTAAAGACCATAAAATTTTTTGACATTGTCCAATGAGATGTACAATGAATTTTTTTAATTTATTGTTTGCCACTTTAATAAAATATAATTTTTTTTCGATTTCAAGGAGTGTATTTGTCGTTTTTTTGCGGCACACGAGTGGCAGAGCACAGCTCGAGATTCTTACTATGGTTTATTCATCGATAATCAAAAGCCTGCCGAAAATAACTAAGGTCTAAACGCTTTGTTTGTGCCAGCTGTGCAAAACCTTCTGAAAATCTTGCCGAATTAAACATCAGTGCTGCCTAGTAGACAAATCATAGACAGAACGCGGAGTATTGTGAAAGTACATTTCGGCTTCGTGCTCTTATTATCAGCCTTGCCGGTACCAGGCCCGTACAAAACAGCGTTCCCAGAACAGCTTGGGTTATGCTTAAACGTACATGGACAAATGGGGTCTCGTTCCTTCCTCCCATTGCTAATGCCGCAGCATCGCACAATTACGTTGTATTGGAATGTCATATGCACTGGGCATCATATGGAGCAGCGAATCGAGGAGAGTTGGATGAAAGAAAAAAACGTTGCTGGCTTGGTACATTGCTGACAGCATCTGATCCGGGCAATACATAGCAATTCAAAGTAGTAAAAAAACTAAGCCAAAGAAGCCGGTTTTATGTATGTGTTTTATTTGGAGTGGATACCTACAACAATTTTGACATACAGTAGAATTGCCCTATTTAAACTAATGTTAAAAGAACGCCTTTATGGCTTACCATTTTGACGAAAAGTTGAATATTTTTTAAAAGTATATTTTTGTCCATTATAATACTTGAACATTTATACTGGAAATTAAACTGAAAAGTCTAACTTGAAGCTCTCTCACCTCTGCTCTAAATATAAAGTCGATCAGAGTCAAAAATCGCAAAAAAAGAATATGAGCAAAACCCAAAATTATTAAAAAACAGTAGCGTGTTTAGGGAGGTCATTGTGCCATGCCCCCATCAGAGAAAATCAGGGACAGATTCAAATTGAAGAGATTTGTTTTTAGACATCACTCTGGTTTTGGGATAAAAAATCAACAAAACCGAGACAGATTCAAGGTGCAAACCTTTTTTACCACTTAAAAAATTTTTTTGTTAAGCATATATGCTTCTGGTTGTATGCTTCTGCCTTTCAAAAATCCTTAGTATGCCACTGGTGACAAACAAGCTGTTGCGACGGATGATGCGCCAAGCTGTGAGGTCCCGTCAAGACGGCGAACAATAAAACCTCCAGCTTGGCAAAAAGACTATTATATGTTTTAAATTGTTTTTGTTTCCGTTAAAACTTTACTTTACCGTTTTTTGTTGGATTTGAACTCGCGTCGCTAATTCTTCTACTTAGTTAATCAGTATTGTAATTTGTTTTCTCTCTGTTCGTTCTATAGCGGCGCGAATTTTGTTCTTAAAAAGCTTTGTTTCCTTCAGTTTATAGCACCGTAAATTATCTTGAGTTTTTTCATCCATTTTAACCTGGTCAATTTAGCTTAGCTAGTTTAGGGTTAGGTTAGTGTTTGTTTATACGCTGATTTAACTAGAGTAGGATTAGGTATATTTTGTAATACTGTTTGCGTTTGTGCTTTTCCATTAATCCTTTGTATTTATTTTTTTCTATTTGAACAAGGGTCTAGATTTTGTTAATTCTGGATAAATTGTTACTGACTTCAAATAGTTTTGTTAAAATTGTATAACCTAAATTGTTTTGTATCACGTTCAAACGCCATTAAATTCCTTCGTTGATCCGAAACAACTTGAATCTTCGAATACCTGACTGCGCAGGTTTAGACGAGTCATTCCCCTCGTCCGTAGAAACACAAGCCGTTCAAACAACATATTTGCAGCACTGCCTTAAAATTTTTGCATTATGCTTTGAAAAGTACTTACAAATATGTTTTCATGAAATAATATCATAATAATTTGTTTTTCAAAAATTTTGTTTTCTTTTTGATATTAAAATAATTTAATTGTGTTTTATTTATCCACAGTAGGCAAAAAATACTTAGGTGAAAAACATTATGAAATAAATAAAAAGACAAAGAAAGAAACAGAAATAAAAGAAAACTGATTGTACTGCGTCGTTATAAACTGCTTTGTCCCATTGCAAAGTTAACCCTATTGTTAAAAGTTCTGAAAAAAGGTCTTCACTTTAAATCTATCTCAGATTTTATGGAAAAGATTACTTTACCAAGTACTGTATATATGTTTGACAAATTTTGTCATATCGTCGCGAACTCAATACAGCCAACACCACTCTGTGGAGAAAGCTTTTAGCAGCAGCTGAGGTAATCCAAGAATGGGAATCTACATTGGCTTCTTTTAGAAATTAAGGGATTGCTGCTCCAAGATATCCTTGGATGAGGGGCAACAAAAACAACAGCAACAACAAAATATGGACCAGTCCAATGTCCAATGGTTACAAATAATCATTACAACTTCAACTTAGTTATGCAACTTTAAATGGAAAAGAATAAGTTGTCACTGTGGAGCACTGATACCAATAACTACATATCAAAATATAGAACAGTCCAATAAT
Source organism: Diplosoma virens (assembly GCA_963680785.1). Lineage (NCBI taxonomy): Eukaryota > Metazoa > Chordata > Ascidiacea > Aplousobranchia > Didemnidae > Diplosoma > Diplosoma virens. The sequence goes on along the minus strand of OY796880.1, from coordinate 24,340,405 downwards.
GTCTATAAATAATCATTACAACTGCAACTTAAGTTAAGCCACTTTAATTGTAAAAATTAAGTTGTCAATGTAGAGCTTGATACGAATAACTACAGAGCATATAAATAACTATAGAATAGCTATAGAACAGCCAGTGTCCAATCACTAAAAATAATCATTGCAACTTTAACTTAAGTTAATCTTTAAAGTTGTAACGATATAAAATAATCATTGCAATTTTAACTTAAGTTAATCTTTAAAGTTGTAACGATAATTTATGGAGACCCTGGATCATACTGAAAAGAAACAGTGTAAAACATGCAGATCAAATAAACTGTTAAAAGTCCATTTAATTGCTCACTTCAAAAAATATTGACTGCATCATTTTAAAATCCTTATCTAAAATTTTGTATTGTCGTTGGCTAGAAGTTAAACACATGCCAATGCTGAGCAGAATATGGTTGTATAGTATAAGGCACATAAGCAGAAGGCCAAACAAAAAGATATTGCAGTGCCATGTGGGTGCAGAAATTGTATTTCTGCATCATGTTCTTAATCATTCACTGTTATCACCATACTAATCAGGGTTGTGAACTCAATAGATTTTTATTTGAGTTCAAGTTCATAAAAAATTGCAAGTCCAAGTTCGAGCTCTTTAATTTTTAATTTTTGGAGTTCTGTTCGATGCTGTAAAAATCAAGAGCTTGATTAAGCTTATCTACTGTACAAAATAACTTTAAAAAAATTGGAAGGCTACCACGAAAAGATAAACAAAGCAAAGAAAATAATGAAACAGGCCATTATATAGGCTTACCAGCCAAAAAATGTTTGGGGCCATGCAATACAGTTTTTCTCAAATTTTATGACTTTGCCGAAATCATTATCTTTTAGTATTTTACAGAAATAAGAAGAAATTTTGCCTCAAATTTAGAGTGAAGACGAAAGAAAAAGATTTTCACTTGGAATCTGTCTTAGATTTCTCGATTTTTATTCCAAAAAAGTCTTTAAACAAAGTTTTTACCTCAAACCAAAATCTTTTTTCTGAATTTAAAAAACTTTGTCCTGAAAATGCAGTTGGTTTTCTGTGCCCAAAAATTATTTGTTGCCCGAACATTTTCCTGTTACTGCCCAAAAAATTCTGACTTTGCCCAAACATTTTCTGAGTCAAATACAACTCAACTGCATTTGAAATTAAATAATTTAATAACAGTATCAAAGGTAAAACCTAAATGTTATTTATTTTCTTTTCAGAACTGTTCAATTAATGAATTCAAATTTAATTATATATTTTTTGAGTTTGAGTTCAAGTTCGAGCTCAGGAATTTTAATTTATCAAGTTTGGCAAAAAAGACCAAATTCTTTGAGTTAGAGTTTAAGTTTGCAAGCCTGATACCAATCCACCAATTTCTGTCATACAAGCATATTCTGCTTCATATAAGACCTGTGCTTTGTGTCATGCAACTATATTCTGCTCAGCATTGGCATGTGTTTAACTTCTAGCCGACGACAATACAAAATTTCAGATAAGGATTTTAAAATGATGTAATCAATATTTTCTGACAAGAGCAATTAAATAGATTTTTAACAGTTTATTTGATCTGCATGTTTTACACTGTTTCTTTTTAGTATGATCCAAGGTCTCCATATCGTTACAACTTTAAAGATTAACTTAAGTTAAAGTTGTAATGATTATTTTTAGTGATTGGACACTGGACTGTTCTATATTTTGTTAAATAGTATTCTGTAGTTATTGGTAAAGCTCTAAAGTGATACCTTATTTTTTACAATTAAAGTGGCTTAACTTAAGTTGCAGTTGTAATGATTATTTGTAGACATTGTTGGACTGTCCTATATTTTGTTATATAGTTATTGGTGTCAGTGCTCCACAGTGACATCTTATTCTTTTGCAATTAAAGTTGCATAACTAAGTTGAAGTTGTAATGATTATTTGTAGACATAAGAGATTTTCTTGAAAAGTACTCTATAATTATTAATGTTAGTGTTTCACAGTGACATCTTAATTTTTGCAGTTGAAGTCACATTTAAAGTACAGTATGTGAATGGTATAGTACATACACTTATAGTTCGTGAAATTAAAGCGCTTGGCCTTAAAAAGAACTACTCATTAAAGTAAATTTTGTGTAGCTTGATTTATTTTAGATGAAACTTTGGTTGATATGCACGCATCAGCTTTTTTATGTATTTTACTGCTTCCTTTTTCCCATGGGGTTTGTGTTATTTTGCCTGTCTTAATTGATTGAATGCTATTTTTTGGAAAAAAAATGTGTTATCCTTAAAAAATAAACTACTTTTGTAGTAAGCATCAAAATTAATTTGACTTTTTTGTTTGGCATGAAAGTGTATTGGTATAAGAATAGAGTGGGTGAATTTCAGCTTTTAAATTTTAGACCCATTTTTTTATATGCCTTTAAAGTTTGACCTCTGAAAAATGTAAAAAACAAATTTAAAGCTCTTTTATCATATAAAGTAGTTTTTTACGACTTTTTAAGCTATTTTTTGGACTCTTTGGGTCTTAAAACACCTGCCTAGCAATTTTCAGGAACCTCCTTATGATCACAGGCTAAGAAAATAGAAATTAAATAAAAATTTAAGCATGTGCATTGAAGCGGAACAAGCAAAAATGGCGTTTTTTTAAATGACCATAACTTCAAAAATAATGAGAATTTAAAAAAAATTTTTTTTATTCTTATTATTCTACAAGTGTGCCAAATTTCATAAAAATATGAAGCATTTGGTGTAATTTTTAAAAAATTTGCTCATTTGGCATGGAATGAACCATAAATGAAACAGTAAAACGAATCTTTACTATACGCTGATAAAAACAACTTGCGGACCAATTAAATTAAGTAAGGGGTGGAGTACCGATTATGCAATCACTACGTAACAATGAAAAACATTACATCATAATCAAAAGCTAAAAATTACTCTAAAAGACCGAAAATTAACTACAAAATTATATGGTTAGATTAAAATCATGAATGCAGTGTGACAACTTCTTAGAAAAATCCCGTTGATCCACGAGGTAGGTCGCTATGGACCCTCAGTTTAGAAACCCTGAATTATAAAAACTAACAACCGTTCAATGCCCAACTATAATTATTTTAGAAAAACAATTACTTTTAAAGCAAGTTTGTTTGCTAAAAGACATTAATGGGAAACGTACAATGGCGGTTGCTATCAACAATACTATCAACAAAAATACATCTAAGCTGCATAATTTATATCAGTCATGTAAAGATTATTAGGAGCTATAAAGTAAATTTGAACCAAATAAATTTTAATCTAAGTTTTGGACCACTATGCCCTTGAATCTTTACCTGCTTTCATTTATTCTCGGAGCAAGCGCAGTTGGATCGCATGCTAACGCTTGATATCGCGTTTGTATTCCTCCTCGACAGCTTCTCGAACATCGACTCCATTCACTCCATTCAAGATAAATTAATTCTCCGCAAAACCGAGTTTGTGTTTCTTGTTCGCCGAAGCAAGATTGAGTCCTGCTACGAACTTGAGTCCCGAGACAGGCCCCGGGACACACGCTCCACGGACTCCAATTGCTCCAGACTCCGCTGGTGACTTGGCAAAACTAAAAAGTTATTGCATTGTTTTATGTTGTAGAAAAATAGTAGGTTTTCAAAGAGAAAAAAATTGGGTTTTCTGTAATCCAAATCGTTAATGAATATTTTTATTGCAAATTAATGTTTTAATTTTTTAGGGATCTAAAATTTTGATATTAACAAAAGTTATTAAAATTTTCATCACTTTTATTGAAGAACTTTTCAAAAAGTTTGAAAAATGTGGAAACACATTCTTCCGTTGAACAATTTTGCTTTTTATGCCAAGTGTCGTTTCAGCACTTTGTTTATGTAATGATAGTGAGAAGAGTTTTTGAAAAAAAAAACATTTAATTCTTAAAGCATACCTTCAAGACAAAATCTATAGTTTGCACTTGCAACTTTCGTCCGCTGAATTTTTGAATTTCATTTGTTTAAGAACAAAGTCGTAATCTTTAACTCACCCTTCGCTCCGTAATCGGCTCAACTTCTGGACAAGTGCTTCTTCTTTGACGAGTAACGACTCCATAATTACACGTGGCTGGACAATTGCTCCAGGTAGACCACTCCAAAAACGTACAACAATTTGGTAGGTTGCATACTTGCTCTTCAAACTGCGGACTGACCACTCCAGGCAAGTTCGCTAGACATACCGTACGAAATTAGGTTGTTGTTTTTTTAAAGTAATATTTATTTTGGCCCAACGTTTTTAAGCTTAATTGTTTTATGTCCTGCATTTAAAAAAGTTTCAAAGCAATAAAGATTATTCAAGTCTTATTTTGAGCGCATCTGAAGCAATTATTATTTACTGAAACGTTGATCAACACACAACACTAAGCATCAAGATACAGCGTGTCGTTCGATCGAAGGGGTAAATCACCAGGATAACAAAAGGTTTCTTATGATTTTTTATTTTTTAAATTCTTTTTTATTTTTTCTCCACATTTATTCTTCTAACTTGCAAAAAAATGTCAGAAACGTTGTACCTAGGCCAACCGTCTAGTGATTATCCCGACCTGCACTCGGAGGTACCAAGATATTGCTGTCCGGTTGAAGTTTTTTTGTTTGTTTTTTATTATTTTTTATTATATTTATAAATAAAATTTAGATCTGCTTAATGAGACCTCCAAGCAAATTAATGTGCCGTAAGGTGTTTTTCTTCGGGGCACAACAAAATAACGGGGGTAAGTTTTGAACCGCAACTGTGTTGATTGATGCGTCATCAAAACAGTGCTCTTAACTATTCGACCACGTGGCCGACAATTGAAATATTTATTTTCAACATGTTCTAGACATCGGCCATAAACAAAAAATTAGTGTATACTTATACATTGTACAGCATTTCAAATAAAGTTCTTTTTATTGGAGTGATAGACCTACATTAATTGATGATTTTGTAAGTTATTAAATGGATGATATGATAACACAACTTGTTTGCAATGGGAAATATTTGTCTTTGATTTGCATTGGCAAAAAAAGGAAGTCTGATAACAAGTATTTTTATAAAAAATAGATTTTGAAACTCTGGTCGTTTTGATATAACAAACAAGCTGTTGGGCATTGTTACATAAAGAGGAAAAATTGAACCAACTATACTTTTGCTGCAATTGTTACATCGTTTCCAGTAATTTAAATTTTGACATTACTTTTAATATCTACTCACAACATGAGTGGATTCTGAATCTTGTTCTTGTTCCTTCCCCGCAGGTTGCACTACATGGGGTCCATTGCGAATAATCGCCATAAGCTCCAGGACTTCCACAGCTTTGGGTTTCAGACTAAATATTTCAAGCTTGATTGCACTAACTATGTATTAAAATATATCATGAAAAACAACGTTCAACATGCACAATTTTAAAATTTTTTTAACCTATTTTAAATTTTTATTTCTTTTATGTATTTCCGCACTCACTTTGACAATTCACATGTTATCATTCAAAGAAATTTATAACATCTTTATGGTAAAAATTTTACAAAAACTGAAAATTTAAAAGTCTATGAAAAAGTCCCTTAAAACATATTTAGTTTTTGGGTTGATATAAAGAGTATGAATAGATTGAATAGTCAAAAACAAGTTTTCAGAAATACATATTTATTTTTTAATAATTATAAAAGATTAATAAGTATTTTAAAAAAGCTATATGACTAATGTTGAAACATACAATTCAGCAAATATAATTTCGGTGAGTTCAATGGAAAAGCTTTAGAATATAAAAAAATGATCTTAAAAAGTTTCAACAAAATTAGTATGATCAGACATACATATCTTTTTGAACTGCACAGCTTGTTATTTTAGAGTTGTATTTATAAAAAGTCATAATCGGTTTTCAGAAAATAACCAAAGCCAAGGATCTTTTTGTTTTCTCACTATGATTTATAATAAAAAAATTTTGGTTTTCAATTGACTTTCCCTGCACAGATAAAGTAAAAAGTCACACATCAATCTCTGATTTTTTTAAATTTTAATTTCAATAACGTCTTAATTATGCTACAATGAATTATGGTTATCCTGAACGAAAAAGAAAATTTATGCCACAATTTCGCCATTTTATGCAACATTGCTGAGAATAAATTTCTAAAAATTTGTTATTGACGGTTTTTTCTTTTGCAGTAGGGTCTTAGTATGCGCCATCTAGACTTGTTTCCTTCCAATAAATATCAAACAAACAACAAATATAACAAAGAAAAAACTTTAAACGTTAAAAAAGTTGATTGCGTCGCGTCAAACCTCTACTTGGCCGGTACAAGGTTGCATTCGAGTTCGAGTTTGTGTTCCTCCAAAACACGTTTGCGAACACATTCCGTATGGAGTCCAGGCAGTCCAAAAAGCTACGACGCAATATTTGTTGATTAGATATTACTTACGTTATAAAAGATTTGTAAACAAATAGCAGTCGTTAAATGATCGTATATAATTTGTATTTCCTTGTTGTGCCGAGAAAAGATTGGCAAAAAAAGGCACTAGATGGAGATTTACGCAAAGGTGTATACTTAAAACAAGACTGTCAATCAATTTGCCCTTAACGCAATTCTTAAACCTTCTAGTTCAGTGCAAGATTAGAAATGCAGTTGACTTTATTTGCCGAAACCCTTTCTGCTACGTTTATTCGAATAACGTTTCAGACAAGATTTTAAAAGGATGCAAAGTAAATGTGGTCATGGACAGGTTTTATTCATTGATTATGTGAAACTATCTGCGCTTTTAAACACTTTAAAAGGTGTAATGCCATATTCTCACTTCTAAACCTCTTATTTTATAAATTTCAACAGAAAATAAATTTATATTTAAATAAACTTTACACGTTCAGAGAATTCCCCTTGTTTATTTGCATTGAATTTCTTACGTTGAGGTATCAAAACAAGCAAATTTGTGAATAGATTCATGTAAAGCCACTCACAGACGGAGCCACATGTTTCTTCTTCTCTTTGAGGTTCAAGACAGGGATTGAACCGCTGTCGCACTCTTCTTCCGATGCAAGAACTGCTGCACTGACTGAATTCAGTCCAGGGCGTAAAGTCGGCCAACGCACCACAGGAAGCTTCCTGTCTCTGAATCTCATTCAAGCACGTGTGTCTGCGTGTTCGCTCCTGAATTCCACCGGGACATGAAGTAGAGCACGGACCAAAAGGGCTCCTAAAATGTTGTCTATGTCTTCAATTTCAGTATTTTAGATATAAGATGGAAAACGTATAAACATACTTGGTCCGGCACATTTGAAAGTACGACAAACTACCAAGAATATCTCTCTTTCGTGTTTGTGAACTTACGTTAAATCAAACAATAACAACAGGACTGTGTGCATTAAATCTTAGAAATGATGGCAATAATTTAATTTTTTACCATTGCGTCCATCCTCCTAGATTTCCACAAGGCCGTTGTTCTACTTCATTATCACTAACACAAGGGTTTGATCTTCGACGAAATGAAAATCCTCCTGGACACGTCATACTGCAACTTCCCCAGGGCGCCCAATCACTCCAAAATCCACTTCCTGTTGAAAATAAAATGAAACGTTTTACACTTTTTTGAATAAAAGAAAATATTGTGATAAAAAATAAAAAATCTAGAAATTTCTTTAATTGAGAAAAATAGTTTTTGGTTAAAAAAAGTTGTTTTTAAAAACCCATCTATATCTTGCTATTTTTTTGCTACTTTCTTGTGTATCTTCTAGAAATGTTTCTTTCTTGCTATTATATTATTAGAGAACGATTTCAGTAGAAAAAATTTTTTTGTGTAAAAAAATATTGTTTTTTTACAACTTTAATCTTGCTCTCACTATTGTTTTTCTATGTTTTATCGTTTTAATATACTTGGTGTTAATATTCAAACACAAATGAACCTGAACTTTTATAGTTTTATTGCTTGAAATTTTCAGATTATAATCTGACTTTATACCAAGACTACAAATTCTACATAAGTTATATCTTAACAAACAAAAAGTTCCAAAGTAATTTGTTGGTATAGGCCTACAATGTTAGAAATGAGAGTATATGTTATGTAGGAAAAAATAGACACGTAAGGCAAAAATGCGGTTTTTCCGTCACGCCTTTAACAAAGATTCGACTCTTTTAATACTTTTTAAAATAAATTTTATTACTCATTTCCTTATCATTTATGACAAAATTTTACTGACATGTTATGCACATAAAGTAATAAATTAAAGTGAAAAAGAATTTTTGTTCGTCCCATTGTGGCCCATGCTCGAGGCACAATGCCAAAAACAACCGGAACACAAAAAAGCATTTTAAAGCTGACAAAGCACATTTAATGATTTTATTCAACAAAAAACATCATTGCTCTTTGACTACAGTGCTCGTGACTAAAGTAATGATGAATGTTCAGCAATACAGAGATTGATAACTTAGCTTTTGGTTACTAAAATGAACAAACATGGTTATCGCTTCAAGAATTTAAGTTCTTTACAAAAAGTTTTGTACGTCAACAATAGCGGACTGCTCATCCAACTTCTTGTTTATACAGCAGTCCAAAGCTTATAACCTACTACAAAAATAAGGACTGGGGAGCATAATAAAATACGGTCAGATTCTGCCCCTATCTCATCATTAAAGTAAAACCGAATATTTTGTTTTTAACCTCAATACATATTATTACTTATTTATCAAGCTATCCTTGAAAGAAATATGTTAACAACATTAAATTACGCAATAAACCTTAACTTATGTAATTTCTAAGTACGAACATAAAATTTAGTTTCTATAGAACTATCTGCCACAAAAATCACTTTACCCAAAAAATATAGTAGTACAAAAATAACTCTTTTCCAATAAATGAAATCAAAGTAAAATCATGTCACCAGTATGGTTGTTCAAAGACAAACTTTTTCTTCATGCTTTAAAACTATATTTTAAAATGCTCTTTCTATTCTACTCATTGTGCTCCAATCCAATACGCATTCAATAAAAATCTTAAACTGTTGCTGTAACATTTTTGGTGAAAAGTTTTCGATTTCATACCTTCGTTTTCTGCTATATTGTGCGCGTGCGCGTGCGCGCGCTCACATTTGCCTACAACTAACGGGCGAAAAAACAATAACTGCCCATAAAACTTTTGAATTACTTTTTATGGATTTAATTTTAATTTATTTTTAGATTTGTTTTAGCAAATTTTAAGTTAAACCTAAAGACTGAAATATAAACTTATCACGTATAATTTACTTAAAGACAAAATTCTTCGCTTCAAATTGGATGTCAGTACTTTCCAAATGTATTTTTTAAATTGCGCTAATATTATGCAAAAAAAGAATTTATGCTCTTTTAAGTAAGAAATAAATTCCAATCGATAAATTCCAATTAGCCAGTTTCAACGGTTAAATAGAATTAAGTTTTTTAACGTTTTATTTTAAATCTAGACTGAGAATCTTACAGTTATGTAGTATATCGGTCTGTTTTTTCCACTGTTCAAACCGTAAGAATAAAACTTTTCTAGACTTACCAGGATTACAAGGTCGTGTTTCTCTCTCAGCAGGAATAATTGGACAAATATTTGTTCTTGTTCTTTGTTCTATTCCCTAAAATTATGAAGTTATTTAAGTCCGGCAATTACAACATATTATATTAAAGTACAATAAAATTGTACAAAACTGCATTTTTTAAAATCAAAATCATTTCTAAATATATACTTTTTTAGGTCTTTTTGTTTTAACCCGAAAAGAACAAAAAATTGTGCACTGAAGTTGACTAAGTTTTTATTATTTGAACAAGCATTTTGCTTACTGCTCACTTCGTCAGGTGCATCGCGCAACATTGCAATTTTTATACCTTCCAATTGTTCTAACTCGCTCAACAAAAAAACCAAACAAGTTGAAATTGCAAGTTGCGCTTGAATGAATAAAAAAAATACATTTTCCACTGTTGTGGCCCAATATTTCTACACTCAGACTGTACCTCCATGATATGGCACACACTATCAGACTTTGTATGTACTTAAAAAAATAAATAATTAAAAATGTTTTGTTGTTAAAAGGCACTTACTGGCCCACAAGAAGTTGAACAAAGAGACCATCTTGTCCAAGGTTGAAAACCACAGCAACTTTGACTGTTACAAGCTTGTGTTTCCGATCGAGATTGTTCTGCAAAGCAAGTATGCGCCTGAAAAAACAATAAAAAGAATAATGAGATACCACAAAAACGGCAAGTTAGATTTTTTAGGTAAGGTTTTAAATGTTTCTAATCTTTGATAATATTTTTACAGTCCGCTAATGCTTTATTGCATTTTTATGTTCTAAATTCTCAATAGAGTTTAATGACAAAATCAGATTTGATAAAAGGCGAGGCTAAAATTCAAAGAAAAGTCTATTGGCGCATATTATGCTGCTTTTCAATATTGCTTGCAAATGACGTTCAACCGAGACATACCTGAATCAGTATCTTTTATTTCAGCTCTATTGTAAAGATAAAATGAAAAACATTGGGTTATGTTCAAGTAGTAGAAAGTTAAACAAAAAAAGGAATCCAACCGCATTTCGCTAAAAAAATGCTAACTATAAAATTTGAACATTGATGAATGCATGGTAACTATGGAATCATACAATAATTTTCAATTATTATTTAAATACACAGGTATAGAGAGGTATATAAATTGATAAGCATCTGCGTAACTTGGCAATCTACACAAATTACAACTATATAAAGCTTTTTATTCTGTGACAAAAAAAGCAATATTGAATTCCCAATATTCTCTTGTTGGAGTATTAGTTTAGTTTAGTTTAGTTTATTTGTCGCATATAACGGCATGATATAAAAGTAGAAATTTATAAATTGCAACAGGGTGATTGCAAAGGGACTGTGAGGTCTTTGAATCAAGCAATCACTCTGTACAAATACAGGAATATATAAGCTATATGTCCAGTGATGACCTTTCAAAATGGAGGGCCTGGTGCAAGAAAAGTAAATAAGAAGGGGGCCCTTATTTAGTGTACTAAAAAAAGATAGCTGAAGCCACTTTTAGTGTATGAAAACAAAGTGATCTTTAAAAAAAAGGTCTTTAATTTAGGGCGGCCATTATTAAGTGATCCAAAGCATGGAGAGAAAAAGTGATCAGTAAAAAAAAGGTCTTCAATTCAGGGAGTGGCCACCATTGGGTGATCCAAAGCATGGAGAAGCATTTTTTATTGTCTCAAGACATTGTGATCTCCAAAAAATTCTTTACTTCCACAAGCACAAGTGACAGCAACCTAAGAAGCAGAAGCCGGGAATGCTGCTGGTCTTCAAAGTTTTTGTTTTTTCTTTTTGACATGCCATCGATGTCCTGGTGCTACTATGAAGAAATAGAGTAATTTCTTGTGCAGGGGGCCGACTTTTTGATGTATTTTAGGGGGGCCTGGTGCGGCCGCTCCGTCTGCACCCCATTAAAACCATCAATGCATGTGTCAACATTGGGCATTAAATATGTATACGCAAAAAAATACATAAATAAAAAAACAAAAAACAAAAAAACAAAAATATCATTAAAATTAAGTAAAGGGCAACCAAGCAACAAAGAAAAAATCAATCCAAGTTTTCTATCAAGTTTAACGAAGAACTGTTATAAAGCAAACCATAAATTAGGCTTTTATTCACAAAAATTAAAACTAACATCTGAAAAGAAAACAAAAATAGTAATTCAAATAAAACTGAGCGTTGGGAAATAAGAAAGCTAACAAGATCGATTAAACAATACCAGATTATTATTATATTTAAAGTTAAGAAGTTCGTGCAAGGCAGTACAGTACGTAGAAAAGAAGGCAACGACAGAAATAAATAGGCACGATAAATATGAACAAGGAAAGCCTTAGAACGGCTCGAATCTAGATTAAATCATGACCAGAATTACTACAGTTTTTTTTCTAAAATCATCAATAACAACTCTTGTTAAAGCTGCTACAACAATTAAATGATGTTGCTAGTTTATTAAACCTGTCTCCGTGTCCGAATTCCTCTACCGCAGCTGACTGTGCAAGCTGACCAAGGTCCCCACAATAGCAGTCTCCCACTTCCTTCAGGGCCAGTGTTGCAAGGGATGCTTTCTTGAACGACACCTTCACATCCTGCAGTGAAAAATATGTTCTTATTTATTCTTGCTTTTTAATTTTTATGTTTGAACACAAAATTTATGGACAAAATTTTGACAAACAGTAAAAACAACTCAAGCAAATAAAAATCATTGAAGTTCATATAATACAAAAGTAGCAGTTTTTTTCGTTTGTTTGTTCTTGGCAATAAACTTGCAATCTTGCACAATAAGAAATGAATGTAGAAAAAAAGGAAGCTCGGATTTGTTTTCAAAATTTGAAACAAGGTTATATCAAACAAATAAAGTGGAAATTACATTAACAAGTCTATTGTTACATATAAATTAAATTTATGAATTTAAGCAAACTTGCTAAAAATTCGTTTAAAATCTAAAAAAAAATCAAAGTTATTAATCAAATTGCTTTCAAAAAGCAGCAAAATGCTAATGAGATTCCCAAAATTTTACCGAATACTTTGGAATTTAACACAAAACAAGTTTTTCAATTTTTCAAATCATTTTTTAAACAATTTTTCAAATTCAAATCCACTAGCTTTAACTGTACCACATAAAGAAATGAGGACAATCAACAAAAATAATATTTTTACACAAAGGACGCGTTTCTAAAAATTAACTTGAAACAAAAACAACAATTTCAACGTTCGTGACCAACAAACAATTTTTTCTTACCTACATCCCCAACGGTCCCACCATTACACGATCGCCTTCTTATTGCGACTCCCCGACCACATGAAGTGCTACACGCTCCGAACGGAGTCCATCCGCTCCAGTAGCCGCAAATTTGTCCTATAGGATTCGCGCAACGTCTGAAATCATTAGTTCGTTGCGATAATACAAATGACTCGAAATCAAATATGTGTGCATCGCATAATTATTTAAAATGAAAAAAGCAAATTCCCTTGCGAAACAGCTCCATGACGGGAACCAGATGAGAAAACATCGATGACAACAATATTTTTATCATGAATGTTTACTTTTGGTATTTACAATTTTGGCATTTTTATATTATCAAACTACCTCAACACAAGAAACATTTTTTTTTGGTCTTAACTCTTTAGAGCAGGGGTGGCCAACCTGCGGCGCATTGCAGTCGGGGAAAATATTTCAAATAAAAAATGTTCCACAACTTATATCTAGCTATATCAGGGGTGGCCAACCTATGGCGGATTGCACCCTAATTTCCAGCGATGATCTTTTTTTTTTTTTAGAGAACAGCTTGGTTTCAGTAGGAATAGTAAAAATTTAGAGAATTTTTTCCAGCGATGACCTTTTTTTTTTAGAGATCAGCTTGGTTTCGCTATGAAATTTTGAAGTCTTTCGTTTGTGTGGCGGATATGAACTGGACTTGAATAAAATTGGCGGTTTAGGAAAAAAGGTTGGGCACCCCTGTTTTAGAGAATGTTTTAATTTCTTTTATACATCACTCTCACTGAAAATCTATTCTTATCAAATCGGAATTGGTCATTATGTTTTATCAAATTAAAAACTGTTAAGTTTATTTTTTTACTCGATTGATGCTTTTTGTACCCTGTCAAGTAAACATTAATGCCAAATTCAATTAGGAGTATAAAAACAAAGAAAATGAAAAATACCAACTTTTTGAAAAAAACACAAAACACAACTTTGGGTGTAATCAAACTCAACATCTAACTATTGGTTTACCCTAAATCTAAATCTAAAACAGTTTAATCATTTTTGTTGTAACACTATTTACTTAGAATCAGTTATCCAGTTAAATTAAAAAAATCCATAACTTAATGCATGAAAAAAGTGAATAAGATTTTTAAAATTGTATTGGTCGAAAATATACAAAATATGAGGCTTTCGCTACAATATCGAAAAAAAGCTTCTATCATATTTTCCTCATAAAAACAGCAAAAAAGTTTTTTTAATAAAACTTGAGTTTTGTTTTCAAATTGTTTGAATTCATAACTGCAAGTTAGATGTGCAAACAAAAAAATTTGTTATTTAATGTCTTCCTAAAAAAACAATAGCTGGAACACAAAATATAAGTGTCGCAAACGCAAATGTGCAATTGCCAATATAAAAAAATCTTATCTTAAACTTTAAAGTTGTGCTAAAATTAGTCAAAAATTAAAGTTAGTTTCTACGTTTTGTGAACAACCAAACTTAACTTTTTTGTTTTTAGAGCTAAACAAGTTGCAAATTAGGATACAAATTTTTTTCACCTTTTTTCAACGCACGCTCCTATACATCCTTCTGTCCCAGGCACGCAGTTTTGACAACGACGGAAACGAGATATAATTCCAACTCCACAAATTCCTTGGCAATTGCTCCATGCACTCCATAAATGCCAAAAGCAACCTGAACAAATTAAAAAGTTTTTAATATTCTAGTATTCACACATGCTTTCAAACATATGTTATCTTTGTCGATTGCTTTGCATAAATTTGCAAAAACATTTTTCACAAAACTTAGCAAAGCCGATAATTGTACTCTTTAAATGTTTTAGAATAGAATTTTAGAAACATTAAAAAACTAACAAAAACCAATTATTTACCCACCAGGCAAAGGTGTCGTTGGGGTAGGTATGACCACTTGGTCAAAGAGGGAATAAAGTCGGGTTGCCTGATTTAGTGTGATTACCCTGATGCTGAGAAGGGTGTCAATCAACGCCCGACCCAAGCTGATTAGTATCCGTTGCGCTGTTGCGTCACCGTTGAGTGACTGCATAATGAGCTGTAGGATTTCTTCGTTTGCGGTTAAACTGTTGAATGCCACTAAAAAAAAATTGTTGATCTTTTGTTTTTTCGGCTCTTTTTTGAGAACCGTGCTATATTGATAATATGTCATCTCTGTGGTGTTGCAATGTATCATTAAGTTAGTCTAAATATAAGAAAACAAAATATAATAAGTCTAAAGTAGACCAGTCATACCCCCCAATATATAGTATTAAAGCTAAAATCAGCATATTGAGTTGCACCCCCAAAATATAGAAATTTTTAAAATTTCTCCAATTTTTTCCGCAAAATTATTTTCTTAGTATTGGTTGCTTTGATCACCGTTTGCTAAGAACAAGGACATAAAAAATAACTTAATAGCAGTTTTGAACCACGTTTCTCAATAACGCTTTATTTGAACACAATATTTTTAATTGTATATTTTTTTCATAAACTTAAAAGTATTTGTTTTAAAACAGTAGTTTTCGGCAAAGGCCAGCACACTGTAGAAAATTTTCTTTATGAAATTTTGATTTTACTTGTAAAAAACAAAACAAATATAAAAAATTCTTTTAATTGCCTTATTGTCATGCAAAAATAATTCAACAAAATAAATACTTCAGTTATATCGCTAATAAAAACTAAAAACCAAATAGAAAACTTTACACGGGTTTTAGAGTTTCTGAAAGTAAGCCGAAGTAATCGCTTTAGAGTTGCCTTAAGTATAAATGTTTCTGAAGTTTTTCTGGCAAATCAAAAAGACAAACATACGAGTAGATTAAAAATTAATCAAGCTGTTTTCACTGAGAGTCCGTAGACTGTTGAAACTGGATGCTGATAAAATGATTTAAAATAACTGCAACATATGTGCGGAAAAAACTTACTTTGACAATCAACATCTCCGTTGGACACACAACTAATAAAAGATGCCACCACTGCTTGCAAATTGCCTTGTTTCCTTTGAGTACCATTCACGCTGGGATTTGCAAGTAATTCAGTTTGATACAGTTTTTCGATGATGTAATTTGATCGTTGCCTCTTGACACAAGTCACTGGTTCGCCGTCAAGCTAAAAGTTTGTTCTTTATCAGAAAATAATCGAGATTGACGTTCGCTTGTAAAAACTTTATAAAACAAAGCTATTTCAGGCACAAAGTATTAAGCGGATTTAGCACCTCGATATCGTCGAAATAACAACAGCTGTCCGGACAAGCCTGCTCCGAGGCGTTTCCTTTGCGACATGGAGTTGGAGGAGAAAAGAACTTGTTGTCGTCATCAATAATTTGGCATGAAAATCCTAAAAAAGAGGACAATGGTTTACGTAAGCAAGCAATTTATTACTAGCAAGCTGTAACAATTATTTATTTAATCTAACAAGATGTTGTAAATCAGCGTTTTTCAACGTTTGGGTCGCGACCCATGTGAGGGTCGATAAGTATTTTCATGGGGAGTCGCAAAGATATTTTATATCATGTTTGTCAAATCTGTATCTAGTATTTACACTAAACAAAGCAAAAGGCGGTCGTGGGCTATATGAGAATTTTAAAAGAGGTTACGAACCAGAAAGGTCAAAAAAGGTTGTGAAATACTACTGTAAGTTTTAGATTCTACTTCAACCGCAACTTAATCACAATAAAATAAAATAAAGGTGGTTTCATGCTCTCTTAATTTTTTTTTGTATGGCCAATTGATTATTTACATTGAAATCAGAGTAACATTATTTGTAAAGTAGCTTGAATCCATTTAGAAATTTTTTTCTATGACTTTTGAACTTCTATTAGATCCCTTGCTATAGAAATAATAGAAGCAGTATTCTGCACCACGCACCACAAATTTGTTTTCCCAAGAGCCAACGGAAATCGCTCTGGTGAGACCAAGCATCAACTCGCTACCTTTCACTCGCAAGCCAGAATGCCAGCATACTGACCTATCTCGCCTACGTTACTTTTCGGTAATTGCGCCAAAACACTTCGATTGATCTATTTCAACATGCACATTTATTTCTTTAAATTTTATTTACGTTGATTTTTTTTACACAACTATTTAACAAATAAAATCTCCGAGATTTGATATATGATCGATCGAATAATGAGTTCAACACTTTAAGCAAATGCCAAATCTTTAGGCCAACTGCCGCCAGCGATGGTGTTTAGCCATGTCTGGATTTTGTGGTCCAAAACCCTCGGAGTTCATGCTCTTTGTATCACACGATGTGTGAGGCACAGTGATATAACTTGATCTTGTCTGTGCCCTCGCGGTGGCAACTCGGTTAAGGAGTGAGACCGGTTAAGCATTAAAAATCGATTTACTTTATTTTAGTTTTAAATTTTTCTAGCTGAGGCATTCTAGTAGAAAAGTGCTTAGGAATCGTTTGTGTTACAGTCGCCTGCGTGGAATTGTTTTAGTGTTTAAGTAGTCAAATAAGCTCCAGTCCATCTCCCCCAAACGAAAAAGAAGAAGAAGTAGTCAAGGGCTAGTATTGTAGCCTGGAAATTAATTCTATAGTGAGATAGAATTGTTTTATTCTGAGTGGAGTACGAACCATTAAGTTTAATATTAGCTATCAGGGTGCTAATTTATTCTTATAATTTGTCAGTACGAAGTTATGGAGTGATTGCGTAAAGTTGTTTGCGCTATGAATTTCTTTGACGTTTGGTGAAACTTGAGAGTTAAGTTTTACGAAAGTTGATCAAGTTTGTTGATCTTGTGAATAATATATTCTTTATAATCAGAAATCATGTTTTTTTCTATCTGTTGAGAAAAGTTTTCTAAAGAATTCATTCGCACTTAGCTAGAACTTACCGTATTAAAAGCTTCAGCCTCGCAGCAAACTATTTCTAGAGCCAACATAAACAAACTCGGATCCCGAGTAAAGTTGTGACAAGTTGTTTAGCCGATTAATCGATATGGACTTTTTGGTTTTTCAGTTTTATGATTTCTTGCTGACTAGCTACCATAAAACTTTTAAAAATTTTTTACCCACCACTAAAAGATGTCCATATTATCAACTGATCACACTACATTTTCTATTAATTTTGTTTTAATCTATGAGCAGGGTTATCCTACAAGTGAGTACTCGTACTATTTGAGAAAACAAAATAATAAACAATTGTAAATACAGTGACATACCAATTGCAAATTTGATATGGCTTGCTCTAATTTAGTGTGATAACATTTCAAAAATAATCATTTTAAAAGGAAGATAAAAAATAGTTATATCGAAAGAAGGTCTTCGAAAGTCGAATAAAGACCAAACAAAATGTTCACTTGTTTCAAAGATAAAACTTGATTTTTTGGCTTTAAAAATCAGGTGAAGTCTAAGACACGTCTCACCGTCTTTAATTCCAAATAAAGAGCATTTTTGTCATTAATCAACGTTTGAGGAGGGTCCTCACAAAAACAATTATTTCACGAAAAATGTTTTTCTCTTTTGATTGCTAAAAAATAATTCGATGCCAAAGTTAAGATTACAAAATCAAAATATGCATCTAGAAAAATTAACCTTTTCCTTGTATACGTATCAACGTTAGGTTAAAAAAAAGTTCATTTCATTCACCAAACTATTGGCGATAGAGCAATTTGTTTCTAATAAGTTCAACATAAGCAAAAAAAAACAACGTCACTTACTTCGCACAGCAGCTTGAAACTGTTCCAATTTAATCACGGCGTTTACGTAGGTATCGTTGTCATCTGTTGTGTAGTTATTGTTGTCACCTAATTGGGCCTTGACACTGCAGCAAAGCAACAAAACTGCTCCTAATATTGCAACTAAGGATCTTTTCATACTTGATCCTTTGAAAAGTTTGCTACAAAATACAAATTTATATTTTTTAAAAATTTAATTCGTGTTAATTTATATAACTTAATAAACAAATTATTATTCATATAATAATTTTAATTAATATCAACTGGCTTTTTGATCAACATAGATAATTTTGTCTATTACGTGCTAAAAAATATTATTTCTAAAATGAACCAAGTCGTGCTTACAAACCACCTGTTTAACTGTGGTATTGTAAAAAATCAAAACCTGTAAATCTGAAACCACTGAAATCGATTTCATTAACATAATCATAATCATTTTTAGTTAAATACAAATTGTTTCGACAAAAAACCGTTTGTTTAATCAAAAAATTAAAATTTGGTTTAAAAAAAACGAGAAAAAGCATTGCAGAAATGCAAAACTATTGATGAAATTTGAATTGTCCAGAGTAAATAAGAAATATTATAGAACACTGCGCAGTTGCGTGCTGTTATTAAAAATGAAGATCACAAAAAAGTCTTAATATGCCAAAAAGAAATTTTGAGCGGAAAAACTCTTCATGCTTTTTATTAAAATAATCATTAACACAGATTTTCAAGTACGAAAAAAAATCAAAAAAATTATTGTTTTTCATGAATGTGCAACCAATTGTTTCTGCCTTGACATTTATCGAGGAGCGATTCAGGGATGGGATGATTACATGACAAATGTAATCGATTACTGTACATTTATGATTACTTATACATTCTGCAATTACGATTACCATTACTCAAAGTGATCATGTGTTGTGTGGATGCTACAACAGAAATTCGGAAACACATCGGTAAAATAATCTTTTCTTTTATCAATATCGCGATTAGCATTTAAAATGTTTGTCACCTTTTATAAACATAAATTTTGAAATTGTTTATCGGAAAGGCGGCAACTTTGACGTCCCAAATGTGGTTGCCGCCTTTAAATGCTAGTTCAATGTAATCGATTACATCTAAGTTTTTTTTATGTATCCGATTATGATTACGATTACATGAAAAAATGATTACGATTACTGAATACGATTACCTCCATGTCTGGAGCGATTCCAAGCTTACAAAAGTAGCGAAAGTCACTTTTAAAATTAGAAACGTTTGATGTCGCTCAAGTTTTTAACCCGCCCTCCAGCAATCGTTTCTTATTTTACTTTGTAATCAAGTAAATTCGCAAACAAACTTGAACCTTAGGTCGCAAACTGCAGAAGTTGGCGAGCGATTGAACAAGTCAACTAAAAAAACTTTTTTATTAAATAAAGCTTTTAATAGTTTATTTAACAATGAAACTTTGAATACCCTCCTATATTTTTAAGTTTTTGATTTTATCAGACTTGAAATTGCCACTTTTTGAAGTCATGCCTCTAATCGACCACTCGGAAAATTTCAAGATTTTTTCATTCAATTCTATGCATGGCCGTACGAGTCGAAGGGCAGGGGCAGACGAAGAATTGCTCCATAAACTAAAAAAAAATTAGGCAAAACCAGAGTTTTTTGAGCAACGACAAGAAATTATTCGGACAAAAGCAGAAGTTTTCGGGCAACGACAAGTTATCGTAATTTAGAACAATCCAGATCATTGAACAAAAACAAATAAGATTCGATGTAAAGAACTTTTTTTCGGGTCTTCACATATAATCAGGCACGAAAACGTAGAAATCAAACACAAAATGGAAGTGAAGACCTTTTTTTAATCATCACCAAGTTTTTGAGACGAAAATGTGTGACATTTTGTCATATCTATTGCAACTTGGAAAAAAGAAAAATTTTTTGAATTTTTTCAAAATATATAACCAATTTAAACTTTAAAATCAGATTTTCGGGACAGAAATCAACATGAAATACAAAACTATTTGCGGTCAAAACGGCTTAATTTCCTCTGTTTTCAAATTTTTCTAAAACAAAATTACTTATATTTTTAATCAACTTGTTACAGGTGTAAGGAAAATTTGTGCTTACCGAAAAAAAAATTGATATAGCGCTAGACGGTTCAGAAATATAATTTTTGTCTTAAAGTTGAACTTTTAATCTCACATAGGAAAGATCTACTAAATGCAGCTGCATTGAAATAAAATATGTTGTCTACAAAAAATCAAGATGATGATCATTTATGACGGCTTTTACATAAACAAGTTCGATAATTCTCAGAAGTTCATTGACGTATAACTCCGATTAACTGCTTAGAAAAATTATCAGCGTTTTCATAGAAACATGCTATTAGAAGACTAATTTAGATGGCTGCTTGCACGAAATACATTTAATTCAAAATCAATAAAGAAAATAACTAGAATGTTTTTATCAGAGCACTTTGTTCTTGCTGTTGTGTTGCAGGTGATTACTTGTACGTTTAATGCCCATTTAATTTGAGTGTGCATAATCTGAACAAGTTTTATCACTCTATTGTAAGCTTGGATTAGGCTATCACAAATGACGATTTGCTTAAAAATTAAACTTTGAAAAAATTTATTTTCAAAAATTAATTTTTTTGCTATAGTTTTTAAATTTTGCCGTGGCCATACGAGCTGGTGGGGCAAGAGGGCAATTACTAACTCACGATGCAAAACATTTAGGCAAAATCAGATTTTTTGGGCGCCGGTAATGAACTATTTGCATAGGAGAAAGTTAATCAATTTGGAAAGATCTGGATCAGTAAGCAAAACAAAATAAAATTTAATGTGAAAGTTTTTTTGGTCTTCAAAAGTCTATCTGGGCAAAACCAATTGTTTCTGTCTCATTCTGCCCATTTACAACTAAAAAAAACAAGTGAAGACAAAAAAATCTTTACATCAAACTTAAGTAAAATGTCTAGAATTTCTATGGAATAATCCAAGATCATGGTTTAAGCAGTCGTCAAAAAAATTTGTGTAAAATGCAATGCTCCTCCCCAAAATTTTTGGTCTGGTATGGCTATGATTTTGCAAGATTTTTCACCATTATTAAGCTTTTCATCTAGAAGAGTCTTCAAAGTAAGAAATCACGAAAGGCAGCAGAAAAGTATTACCAGATGATTAATGCTGACTCTCTTAACTGGTGTCTGATTAAAAAAAATAATGCAAAACATATCATTTGAAATTTTACACATTTTTTTCAATTTTTATGCTATATCTGTTTATGATAAAAACAAAAAAGTTATTTACTTTCGTTTCATATTATATTGATTCTAATTCTAACAAAACAGAAAGGTTTAGGTTTTTGACTTACGATACTTTTAATCTTTGTTTGCCATTAGTATGAATGTAAAATTTGTCTTGGTGAGGAAGAAAAGAAAAAATAGGCGACAAGTTTTTTGCATTAAAATGTGAAATTTAGTGTTCAAATTAAAGAAGAATAAACAAAAATAATGCAACTTTTTTAGTACTTGAGCGGCAGGCAAGCATTTGTTTTTATCTATTTATTTATTTAATTAAGTCTTGCCACTTTTATTATTATTTATTTAATTATATATTTTAATGTATCAGATTTATTTATGTGAAGACAAAAAGAAAATTTTATTATAAAAGCTTTTCATATGGGTTTGCATTTGATTATATTACATTCATGGTTACGGTTTTGATCTAAAAATGTTAAAAAAAGTTTTTTGAAACAATATAGGCTACTAGGTTTTTTTTAAATTTTCAGAGTTTTCGGGTCCGTGGCCCTTTTTCAGAGATTCTGAAACACCCGTGGCCCCCTGCTTACAACATTATTTCAAAATTCAAGTAAAAACCTCATCACTCTGAAACTGTTTCTGATTTCATCGAGTGGAGACCAAAAAAAGGTTATCGCTTTGAAACTGCCTCTAATTTCTTCATTTTTGTTCCAAAAGACTTTTAAATGCCGAAAAAGGCTTCTGCTTGTGACTTCTTTGAGGACCCCTGCAATATATCATTCATCGAAACGAAAACCAGTTGTAAACATTACCTATCTTTACAAAAAAATCTACTCTTATTCTAATATACGTTTTTTGTAAAGATGCTTTTTTTTGAACGTTGTTTTTTACAGGATGGTGCTTATAGGCAGGATTACCATTTTATACTCATTTCTAAGATTTGTGCTTAATTTTATGTACATTATTTTGGTGAATTTCAAAGAACTTATTTTTAAGAACCGTGTTTATTTTAGAGTAAAGTGCTTAGTTTTCATCTATAATGTTAAAATATTGTTTTAGTTTTCATTAGCTTTTTTGGAAAACGTACTGCCTATTTTTCTGGCAATGTCAAGCAAAAATATAAAAATACTTTAAAGGCTGTTTTTGGTTGAATGGCAAATGAAAACTTTTTTGTTTTTACGTGATGCTACGGTAAACATTTTCAAAACAACTATAGCCGTATTTGCCAGCGGAAAAGGAGGCCATTTATCAGAATTTTTCGGGTAGCGTTAAAAAATTTGGACAAAACAAATTTTTGTGCATCGAAAATGAACACAAAATGCAGAAAAAAGTTTAACATTTGATGTAAAGAACTTTTTTTGTTAGAGATCACAATCCTTTTGGAGATCTAACACAGATTCAAAGTAACTAATAAGACATAACCTTAAATTAATTCATTTAATTGAGATAAATAATACCAGTCTCACACAATAAATTAGTTTTCTATTAAAATAACAATTCTAAATCACCGAAGTTTGCCTTTTTTTAGTTTACTCTAACGTTGATTTGATCGATCTTTCCACGTCAAGAGTATTTATACAGAAACCTGATGCTCAATCAAAAACTTTTTTTATAAAAAACTTTCAAGTTCAGCGAACAACAATGACTTTATCAAATTAGTTTTACTTCTTGTATATAGCCGTTCGACTTATGTCAGTTTTTCTTGGTATGGCTTAGACACAAACCTAATATGGTTTTGCAAGCAGTGCAGTTTTTAAATTACTTAAATTCACAACTTCGCAGTTTTTTTTTGATAGTTTTATGGTTCGGAAAAATTTCAATAAATTTAAGAAGTGGAAAATACTGAAAGCGTTCAGTGGTTTCCAACTTTTTTTCTAGTTTCGGATTACTTTAAAAGATTTGTTAACCCTACCGAACCCCTGTGGTTTTGAGATTCACCATGGCGAATAATTATGCAAATTAAAAAAAACTCTGTCCAACTTTTACAACACCCACCGCCCCCTGCAACCTTTCTATGGACTCCCAAAGGGGTTGGTGGATCCCTGTTTGGAAACCACTGCGGTCAATGAAAAGTAAAGTCTTTTTTAATTAAGCTTATTATGATTGCTGGATAGTTTAAAATAACAAAAAACTTAAGTGATAAAGTCATAAAATAAACCGGATTTTAAAAACACATTTATAAATATCAGTTTGGAAACTTCTTAGAAACCTTTCTATTAACTTTGAATGCAAACAGCAGAAGTTTTGAATACCTTTGCTATATTTTTAAGTTTTTAATATGACCAAACTTGAAACTGCCGCTTTTTTAAGTCAGGCCTTTAATCAACTCTCGGAAAACTTTAAGACTTTTTCATTAAATTTAATTCTATGCATAGCCGTACGAGTTGGGGGAGGGGAAGCAAAACAATTGCCTAAAATTTAAAAAATTTTGGTTTTCGGAAAGCGTCAAGTTATTAAATTTAAAACGATCCAGATCATTGAATGAGCATAAGATTTGATGTGAAAACTTCGTTTCTTTTTTCACTTGTAATTTGGGACGAAAATTGAGAAATCGAACATAGAAGCGAAGACCTTTTTTTAATCATCACCAGATTTGTGAGAAAAATGATGTGTGCCATTTTGTCATACCTATTGCAATGCTACAAGATTATGATTCGGACCACCGTCAAAAAAATTTGGGCAAAACTATATTGCGCCCCGCCCCCCAAATTTTTTTGTCTAGTACTGCTATGATCTCACGTGTTGAGTGTTTAAAGCTTTGTAAAGACATTCTCTATTGCTTGCATCTATAAAAAATATTTACATATTTTTTAAAATTAAAATACACGAAAAATGATTTGCATAAATTCTTGGTTGTACAGAACTTTAAAATAACCAATGTTATTGACGGAACCACTAACGCTTTCAACTTTGATAATCTCTAGAAAGACTGTTTTCTTTAGATTTCTTTCGGCCCACTCTCGTCAGAAGAAATGGTTGGCAATGATGAACTGCAAGAAACGTGGTTTATATAGGGTTGGAAAACATTGAAAGTAACGGCGTCTTTGATTGGTTTAGAAAAAGAGAGCACGCGATTGGTTGCGCGCTCACTTGCGCCGCAAGCAAAAAAACTTCAGTCCATAGACAAATTCTTTCTGGCGACAAAGCGAGGGTTCAACTCAGCCATTGGAGACACATTCCTGTGTGTCTTGATGCCGGTCCCAAGCCCGGATAAATGGGGAGGGTTGCGGCAGGAAGGGCATTCGGCGTAAAAATTTTTTTCCAGATTGTATACAAATGCGTATTGTTGATAAATCCATACCGGATCGGTCGCGGCCTGGGTTACCAATGACCGCCTTAGGTGTTGCACAGCAGGGCACCTGTGGAAATTATGCTACTGCTAGTGAAAACATGAGCAGAAAGAGAGGAGGAAGGCAAGTAAAGAGGCAGCGGGAAGTGTGGAAAAGAAGACGCCCACTCATAAGGGTGAGTACCTTAAATATTGGAACAATGATTGGAAGAGGAAGAGAGCTGGCAGATATGATGGAGCGAGGGAACGTAGACATATTGTGCCTACAGGAAACAAAGTGGAAAGGGAGTAAAGTAAGAAACATTGGAGGTGGATGCAAACTATTTTGCAACGGAGCTGATGGAAGAAAAAATGGAATAGGGATAGTGGTGAGGGAAGAGCTGGCTGAAAGTGTCCTGGAGGTGAAGAGGATGTCAGACAGACTAATGGCCATAAAGCTGGAGGTAAAAAGGTCCATCCTAAATATGGTAAGTGCGTATGCTCCACAGGTTAACAACAGCATGGAGGAGAAAAATGATCTTTGGGAAGACCTGGATGCGTTGATAGAAAGAGTATCAAAAGAGGAAAGGATAGAAGGATAGTTTTTAGTGCAGACCTAAATGGACATGTGGGCAAAGGAAACATAGGGAGTGAGGAAATAATGGGGAAATACGGTAATGGAACAAGAAATAAGGAAGGATCAATGGTTGTGGAGTCCGGCGGGTTAGCTCAGTGGTAACATCCGCGACTCACGTGCAGAACGACCAGGTTCGATTCTCCGTAACGTCAACTGAGTGATACTCGTTGTGCCCTTCGGAAAGGCACTTCACGAACATTCCGAGAAATGTGGTCAAGCTGCTTACCTTCAATGGTGACCGCGGTTAATTCACAGAAAGCAGCAAATCGGTGTGTGTGGAACACAACGCCATACGAATGTTTGTATGTAATGGTTGTGGATTTCGGAAAAAGAATGGATTTGGCGATTGTCAACACTTATTTCAAGAAGAAAGATGAACACAGTGTGACGTATAAAAGTGGAGGAAAAAGTAACCAAGTAGATTATGTGATGTGCAGAAGAAAGAACTTGAAGAAAATGTGCGATTGTAAGGTAATAGTAAATGAGTGTGTCGCAAAACAGCACCGTATGGTGGTATGCAAAATGGCGCTTATGGTGAAAAGGAAAAAAGCAGAGAAAGTAAAGCCAAAGATAAGATGGTGGAAACTAAAAGAGACAAGATGTCAAGAAGCGTTTAGACAAGAGATGACCAGGATTTTGGAAGACAAGGATGGGTTACTTGATGAGTGGGACAAAACAGCAGAAATGCTAAGAAAAACAGCTGAGAATGTGCTGGGAGTGACATTTGGGAAACGAAAAGGAGATAGGGAGACATGGTGGTGGAATGAAAAAGTTCAGGAGAGCATAAAAGAAAAGAAAGAGGCAAAGAAAGCAAGGGACAAAATAAAAGATGAAAATACTAAAAAGATCTACAAAGAAAAAAAGAGTAAGGCAAAGAAGGAAGTTGCGATGGTGAAGGGACGTGCATATGACAATTTGTATAAAAGATTAGAAACGAAAGAAGGTGAAAAGGAGTTGTACAGATTGGCTAGGCAGAGAGACAGAGATGTACAGCACGTGAGAGTTATAAAGGATAAAAATGATAATGTTACGGTAAATTCGGAGACAGTGTTAAAGAGATGGAAGGAGTACTTTGAGAAACTGATGAACGAGGAAAAGAACAGAGGGCCTAGGACAGAGGAAGCAGAAGTGGTTAACGAAGAGGTAAATTATGTAAGTAGAGAAGAAGTGAAGAATGCAGTGAGAAGGATGAAAAAAGGTAAAGCGGTTGGGCCAGAAGAGTTGCCAGTAGAAGTTTGGAAGTGCATGGGAAAGATGGGGATAAAGTTTTTGAACAGACTGTTCAACAGACTATTAATGGGTGAACGTATGCCAGAAGAATGGGAAGGAGTGTGCTTATCCCAATCTATAAAAACAAAGGGGACCTACAATGCTGTGGAAACTACAGAGGAATACGTAAAACTAATGAGCCACACAATGAAAGTATGGGAAAGAATTATTGAAGCCAGGCTAAGGGATAGAGTAGAGATCAGCTAACAGAAATATGGATTTATGCTAGGAAAGGAAATCACCGATGCCATGTTTGCCTTAAGAATGTTGATGAAAAAGTACAGGGAAGGTCAAAGAGAGCTACATTGTGTATTAGTAGACCTAAAGAAAGCTTACAACAGGGTTCCGCGGGAAGAGCTGTGGTACTGTATGAGAAAATGAGGAATGGGAAAAAGTATGTGCGACTTGTACAGAATATGTATGAGGAAAGCGAAACAGAGGTGAGGTGTGCAGTAGGAACTACAGAAAGTTTTAAGGTCAAGGTTGGACTGCACCAGGGATCAACGTTAAGTCCGTTTCTGTTTGCAGCGATAATGGACAGGCTAATGGATGAAGTAAAGAGAGAACCACCATGAACGATGCTGTTTGCTGATAATATTGTGATTTGCGAAGAGACCAGGGAAGAAGTGGAGCAGAGACTAGAATGCTGGAGGTATGCGTTGGAAAGAAGAGGGATGAAAGTAAGTAGGTCAACTAACCAAATATCTGTACATAAATAGAGGAAATGACAAAGAAACAGTGAAGATGGAGGACACAAAAGTGCTAAAAGTAAAATAATTTAAGTATTTGGGATCAACGGTGCAAGAAAGTGGTAGTTGTGAGAGGGAGGTAAAGAAGAGAGTGCAGGCAGGATGGAATGGATGGAGAAAAGTATCGGAAGTAATCTGTGACAGAAGGTTGCCAACTAGAGTACAAGGAAAAGTGTACAGTTCAGTGGTGAGACCAGCAATGATGTATGGACTGGAGACGGTGGCGGTCACAAAGAAACAAATAAAAGAGATAAAAGTCGCAGAGATGAAAATGTTGAGGTTTGCTAGGGGAGTGACGACAAAAGACAAGATTAGAAACGAGTACATCAGGGGTACAGTTAAGGTAGAACGGTTAGGAATGAAGATGAAGGAGGGCAGACTGAGGTGGTATGGACATGTCATGTGGAGAGACCAAGAGTATGTACTGTAGGAAGAAAGGTGATGGAAATGGAGTTACCAGGAAACTGGAAAAGAGGGAGACCAAGGAGAAGATTTTTAAATCTAGTGAAAAAAGATATGGGGGAAGTTGGTGCGAAGGAGACAGATGTTAAAGACAAGACGGTTTGGAGGCAGATAATACGCTGTGGCCACCCCGGAAAAGGCCGAAAGGAGAAGAAGAAATAGACAAAGCAAGGGTTCAAGAAATTCTATGAAAGGGGTTTGAGCGTTTACAGATGAAAAAATGATCGTCCTGTAGCTAAAAGTGAAAACCAGTTAATATCGAATTTTTTCACGCAAATTTTGTTATTTAACAAATGTTGACCAATAGCCCAATCCGAAATAGGTTTTGAGTCGATTTTCATTGACGTCTAAGGAGATCTTTTTGAAGTTGGACTTGATTTCTCATTAATTTTGAAAAATGTCGTCGAATTCGTTTTTCCATTCGTTGAGACATTCTACCTACGTACACACTATTGCAGTGGCACAAATATTTAGAAAACGATTTCTTTGGAGATAATTTTCCTTATTTTACAAAAAAGATAAAGCAAAACCAAAATTGAAAATTCTTTCACTAAAAACAAGACCCAGTGTTTTAAAGATTCATTTATTGACCTTCTGGTAGATGGTAGTTCAAACAAATGTAACGTTATTATCAATGAAACTATTAGCATGTTTTTTGCCATTGAATTTCAAGAGCCATTTCTATGTTTTATTGATATTTTCCAGTACTATGGTAAGTAAACTATCCAATAAAAATAAAGTATGTATAATTTTCCCAACTAAAATGTTGTTTTTATTCTACTTTCTAAATGCTATAAAAAATATCAGTGCGACCCGCGGTTGGGTCACGTGGCAAGTTTAAGAAAGTCAATGCAACCCGGTGGGTCGTGTGCAAGAAACGTGTGAAGCAACAATAAAAAATAGACAATTTTTCTCATGTCGTTTTGATGAATTTTATACAGGTATATGGCAACACAGACCATATCACAAGTTCTGAATATCTTTGTTGATTTTTAAATTATTTGAAAAAACTTCAGGTATTTCAAACCAAAAAAAAACAAATACTAAAATCCCATTTTATTTAAAATAAAAAACACAATTGAAGGTTCAGTTTCAAGTATAAAATGATTGTTAAAATTCATATTAAATTTAGTTGAAGGCTTTAATTGGACGATTTTGTAAGACTTATTTTGCTATAAGAATTAAGAATTGCATACTACTTAAAATTGCGATGCTTTGTTCACGTGTTTAGCCAATGTCACGTGTTTTCAAAAAGAATTTCCGTATTAATTCTATATAGAAACCGTGCTAATTTAGGGAGGGAACGTGTGAGGTAAAAAACCAGCGGCCCGTGGGGCGCATTTGGCTTACGACAGTTCTTAGTGCAGCCTGCGTATGGTTGTAAAGTAAAGCCAGTAGTTGTTTTTTGAGACAAAAATTGAGAAATCAGTGACAGATTCTAAGCGATGACCTTTTTTTTTAGAGATCACTATGTTTTTGGAATGAAAATGGAGAAATAGCAAGCAGATTTTAAGCAATGAGTTTTTTTAGATTCCTATGTTTTGGAAACGAAAAATTATATTATTCCCCAAACTTTTATGCGGCCTTGGCCACTTTTTTAATTTTTAGATCTGGCCAGCGAGTGCAAAAAGGCTCCCACCCCTGGTATGGAACGACAAGCCAAATCATTCGAGCAAATCTGATCAGTCTGCAAACCCAAAAACTCACAAAGTATTGAAGTTTAACGATAGCAAAACTTTAATTAAAAGCTTTTTGTTTATCAAACCAGCTTAGTTTAGTTAAGAAAATTTATGGTTTGTGATTGACTTGATTAACTTTATCATATGTTTGTTGCCACTCCGCCAAGATCGCTATCTTCTGCACGAATATTTTTGTCGTCATTCCATAGTTTTTTTTATTTTCTACACTAGTAAGTCAAGACTAGTCTCCCGAGGGCATTTGGCTGCTTTGGAGAAGCTGATACTTAAGCAAGTTTTTTTACAAACTTTTCAAAATCAGAAAACACAATATGTCAAAGAATAAATATTTGTCGTACTTAAAAAAAAAAAAATTCCTATTCGGACATGTTTTTAAAATTTGATTGTGGTTGATAAAAATGAATGAACGTGATTGAGCCAACTGGAGCAAGAAATCACACAACAAGTTCTTTGTTCTTTACTTGCTAGGGAGATCTTGTCTTGCAGCCGTGAAAAGAAGCAATTGCGCGCATAATTCAGAAGAACGTTTGAAAGTTTCAATTCTGCATTTTATTAATATGTTGATTTTTAAGAGGAATGTTTTTCTAAAAAAAGTTTCCAGATGATAATTATCAAAATCGTTTCATTGATTGATTCAAAACAATTACAGCGTTTGCGGAAGTTTTAAAAAGTATGTGGTTCCTAAAGCAAAAACTGACTAAACTAGTATCCTTAAGTAAGAATAAAAAATTAATGAACCGCTTAAGCATGTTTGAAAATTATTTTTTAAGTTTAAGACAATTTTCTTTGAAGTGTTTGTGGGTGTGGTTGGTTTCAAAATCTTATTGATTACAAGTAAGACAAAATTTTATTGAGATTCTTTTCGCATTCGTCCGTAAAACAAAACAACTTGATGACGTCAAACTGCTTGTCCTATCACATGATATCGTTTTCTTCGTAAATTTGTGTTTGCTAAGAAGTAGTTACTTGGAAAAATTTATCATATACTTAGCATGAAGTTTTTATAAAAAAGAAAGCCAATTTTGTTAATATTAAAAGCAAACTGGACTTATCCAAAGCAATTATGTTGTAAAACTTAAAAAAAAGCACACTCCGAATTAATGCAGACTTTATAATAAAACAAAGGAATCACGCGATGTCACGTGAAAGTTGCAAACCTACGTCGACATCGATGTGACAAAACATTAAGCCTCGGGCGGTGAAAATTTCACTCGACGTCTTTAACTACTTTATGTCAAAAATAAGTTCCTTGGTCAGTTAATTTGGTATTAATTAATAGAATTCTTTTTAATGCAGCAAATTAATAAGAATGATTCCGATCAATAAAATCCAGCAAAGTTTTGCTAATGTTTTTCACTTCAAAACAAGTTTGGAGACAAAAATTTAGCACTTTGTATTGCTTAGAGGATAAAATAACGGTGATTAAAATTTTACCATAACAGATCAAGTTTTGTTTTTCTTGTAAATATTAAGACAAGCAAAATGATAAAAGATACAAATACAAACTAAAGGTCTAATGATAAAACGATAAAAGATGCGAAAACAAATACAAACTAAAATCACCCCTAGGGCCCTTTTGAGATCCCCTGATTTATATCATGCCAAACTTTTTTCTTTGGTTGACTTTTTATCTTCTGCATCAGATGCTAATAAGTACGTTATTAACAATGTACTTCAGGTTCGTAGCTCCGCGTAGTAACATTCTTGCTTAATGGCAGAAGGTTCCAAGTTCGATGCTTATTCTATGTAAATAATTTTTTTGTGTGTTCTTAAAAAAGCACATCATGGTAAATTTGTATGGATTCATGTTGCTCACTTAAAATGGTGACTCCGTTTCAAACAAAATGCAAGAACGAGTCGTTTTCGTACCGATTTAAGATGAAGACTAAAAAAAGCCTTACCTTCAGTCAATTTGATATTTTGGTCAAGTTTCTATGATTGCAGGAACAAATCCGACCAAATGTTTTTGTACTTTCAAGAGCATTATCTGTGTCTGTTTACCTGTGCTCTACCGTTTTGAAAAGGGCTGGGGGCAATTGCCCCTTTATCCCCTGCTGGTAATACATCGGATACGAGACGTGTGTATCCGGTCACCAAACGCAAAGCATCATTAATTGACTTGTTTATAAAAAAAGTTTGAGCCCTGCGTTGGCAAACAAGTGCAAAGTGCGCTTACTTAACAGTAAAATGGATCATTGCTAAGATGGCTGTTTGAAGTTTTGTGTTACTCCTCAATTGATCAAAGATTTTTTCAGAACCCCAAAGCAGATCCTTTTCATTTTTTTGCACAGTGCCTCCGGATGCTGGCGAAACGTAAGTGATCTGTTTAACTTGACGCCGAGATAGGTTGGTTCGAAAAAGTCGGTCAGAGATTGTTTGTCAACAGCGATATCAAACTTTTGTTTGGTCTTTTTGTTGTAAAGATAAAAGGCTGCCGTTATTGTTTTAGTTACAACGAACTTTTTGCTTCCATTTCTGGAGGTAGGAGGATAAAATTGCCATAACCTAGTTGCAGCGCTGTGCGTTGACGGCAACAATTTTTTGGTTACGTCGACGCTTACGCCGCTACCTTTTTTTTAATTGATGGAACAGGTGTCACCGTAAACCTTTTAGGGGGTTTTCAGTTTTAAGCGTCAAGTTTTTTATAGGGTAGAGTGGAGTACGCAAGCTTCAGATAAAACGCTCACTGGCTGTAACTTAAAAACTGCGTCATTCGTTTTACATTTTGATTTTTCTAATTTATATTCATCCTCCTGTCTCGCGGAAAAACGTTGGAGGCGCTATACATTTATCCCGACCTACTCCGGAGATGCCGAGATATTGCTGTTCGGTTAAAATTTTTTTATTTTGATTTTTGGTTTCATTTGCAGATATCACTGAAATTTAAAACTGCTTGTACTTGCCAAAACCGCCAGGCAAAGTAAAGTGCCGTAAAGTGTTAATCCCAAGGACATAAAAGAATGGTGTGAGTAGGTTTTTACTCAAGTTTATGTTGATTACAGTTACGGCGCTCTTAACCACTCGACCACGCTGACGACTAATCGTCATAAAATTGTCAACGATAGTTCTCTAAAGGGAAGACCCACCATTTTGCTAAACAACCTGATAGAAGAAGGCGATGAAAAGTTAAGCGATAGATTACATTTTTTAAAACTACCAAACTACAGTATTTTAAGTTGTTCACTTAGTTAGCATTGCACTTGATCAGAATAGTTATAAACTTGAATGGCTTCAATTACTAACAGCCAAATAGAAAAAATGCCAAGAATGAGTGTTGCCCCGAAGGTAACTAAGAAGTTACATAAACTTGAGAATAATCTAGTGAAATTGTGACTGAGGTACGGTAGGTCTTTTACCCATTCATTAGTTATTTCTTTTCCAAAAACTACATTTTTCGTAAACTTTAAATTACTGGTTATAAAGATATCCCAACTTAAATTCAGCATACGCTATAGATCGCACGTACTTCTATATGTGGAATGCAATTTATTATACGGTAGGCTGATTATTTTCTCATAACTAGAAACTTAAATAGGCTATACAATATGTTGCAGGCATTCCTTAGCTTGTAAATGGTTAGAAATTTTAAAAGAACACGGTCAAGTAGCCACTTACGACAATGACAAATTTACACTCCGTTACAAATATATAAAAGAAGACATGTCAATATAACGAGCTTTCAAAGCAATACGATATCGTCCCAAAAACGCTCCAGAAAAAGTACAGATAAACTGTAGGCGAGATTTTTTGTTTATTCCCTTGACTCGCGATACAACCTTGGAGGCGTTAAAATTAGGAAAAGTTATCAAGAGATTATCCCAATCTGCTTTTTGAGATGCTTGATTGCTGCTGTCCTGTTGAAATTTTTATTTTTTAATTTTTTATTACGACCAATAACTGATGACATTGAGGAAGAGTTGCTGACTCAAATAAGTTTCATAAAAAAAGTTACCTGCAAACATGTAAGAAAACTTGCGCTTGAAAGCATAAACAACAGGCTTGCTGTACCCCGTAATGGCTTTAGTACGGAGCAAACGGAGCGGCCGCACTGGCTTTCCCAAAAAAGCGTCAAAATGTGGCCTCCCTAAGCAAAATATTGCTTTATTTCTTCATAGTGGCACCATGACGGTAGCCTCCCCCTAAAGTGATGACCTTTCTTTTAGAGATCACTTTATTTTGGAACACAAAAAAGTGCTCCCTTCTATTTTTCTTGCAATACCCTCCTTCGTAAGTTCATCACTGGCCGTACCCTTTAAATAAAAGCAACAAAATGGCTGGATTTGATATGGGTTAAACATTTTCTTGATCGCTATAAATCTCAGTATTAGAGAGCCTTAGGAAACAAGCTCATCAAGAACGCTATTGTTTACCAAAGTTATAACGAGTCTAACATATGAAGAAGTGGACTCAGCTCAAGTCCGAGCAGAGTCTGAGTCCGACTTCTTCGGAGTGGTGACTCCAGTCGAACGCGAGTTCTTTGTTAAAATATTCGAGTCGAGTCCAAGTCCACTAAACTCCTGTTCTTTGAGAAGTCCAAGAAATCTCTAACGTAATTTACTTCCACAACATGCACCAAGTTAGACGATGTGATTTATTCAGTTTTACCAAAACTTATTCTTCCAGTTTTAAATATCATTAACATATAGCAAAGAGTAAAAGCATCGTAGGCCAGACCCATAGTTCGCGGAGGGGGGACTTGGGGTATAATGCTCCTTTAATATTTTGAAACCTATTTTTTTAAATATTCAAATATATTTTTGCTCCAAAATCTAAGTCAAGACAAAAAATAGCAATTTACGGTCGGAACGTCGGCCGACGTCGTCATTACTCTCAGTCTGACGTCGTATGAACCTAAGAGGGACGACTGACGTTTATCCGACGCATCGCACGTTGCAAGTAATGCAAATCTTGTTATAAATAACAAAAAGGTTTGCGGTTTTTAAACATGCATTGTGCAGCAAAAAGAATCATCTTTAGCAACTTTCATACCAAAATCACTGCTTAGCAGTAATTTTTGGTTTTAACTACGCAGTTTATTGTTGTTTTTGGTGAATACAAGAAACTAAAAGGATTTTAACGCTTTACACTAAATTTTGGAAAAGTTTTTTGTGTAGAGTTATCTATAAAGACTTTTTTTTCACTTTACTTCCATGGCAAAGTCATTTTCCTTTACAATCAAAATCTTTACTTTTTGACTTTTAACCTCAAGAGAGTTTTTTAGTTTACTTTTATGAGAGGAAATGAAATTAACAATGCTTGAAACTTAGTTCTTTCTAAAAATTTGCTAAATTCTGCAAATCATTGTCGAAATAACCAGACTAATGTTCGAATCCATTCTGCAACATTGTTTTTTACACCACAGGAGCATTAGTCAATTTATTTCAGAATTTAGACTTTTAATTTCAATTGCAAAAAAACAAACAATACATTAAAAAATTAAAAATAAAAGTTTTTACCGCTATAAATTGATTGTTAACAACGATAAGTTTTTTCCCACTAAAGTTACTGAATACTGTACAGTATACACGATTCAAACAATAGAAAAACTGATGTTTTTAAAGTAATGAAAGTTTAGAGTAAAACATTATCATAGCCTAATTCTAAGACCAAACCTTTAAATGTTTCTACAGATTACGTAAATCAAAGCAAAAAAGGTTTTACAAGATTTACAAAAGAATATTTTTAACATTTCAAATTGTGAATAAAAGAGAAAATCGGGTAAAAAATAAGATTTTGCTAGATACCTGTATTTATTATATTTTGGGTCATTAAAATAATAGAATTTAAGTGAATATTTTGCTAAGATCAAATTAAAAAGCTTTTTTTCAAATTCAAATAACATTTTTAAGATATACTTGTTAATTGGTTATACCGACAAAGTCAGAAAAATTAGAAAAGAAAAAACAAAAATTCAAGTGCTTCTTATTGAAATTAAAGATCATGAAACTGGAATGACGTAATCATCTTTATAGGTTTACTTGGCTTCCTCGAACACGCATGAAATTTGTACCTGGGATAGGCTCGAAACGATTAATGTCCGCTTCTTCAAAAAGCAATGAAAGTCTGTTGCTAAAGAAAACAACAATATATAATTAATCAAAGTCGTTGAAAAGTATGAAAACAAATCTTTAAAATAGAATCAAAATTAAAAAATATTTTAAAAACAAAAAGTTAATAATTAGGTTACCAAACTCCGTCCTGACAGAATAGATTGCAAAGCAACTTGAACGTGGCACTCACTTTTTACTTTTTTCTTATAAGGCATTTTAATTTTCACACAAAGTCTTGCTTTTCAAATACGTCATAAAAAACAATTAAACTGTAGGCTACCTCTTACTTGCAGCTTATTGGTTCTCTAACTAAGGTCCGTATTTCACTCATAAGCTAGCCAACAGCCAGTTTTTTCTAATCTTTATTGAACCGATCTGCTCATCTGCGACACCACGCTGGAACGCTTGACTTAACAAACATTTCTACATCACAACTATGCCTTCACAAAGTGTACATAAAAAATTATTTTATCACTTTTAATAGCTAAGTACTCTTTGTGTTTTGTCAGCTGTAGCAATTTGTGGCCTAGGAACTATATAGTTTGTGTTTACAATATATAATTTTTTCATATCTTGCTTTTGCTTGTGCGTACTCAACGATTTTCTTGCGTGTTTTGACGTTTGTTTTTCCCACACCGCTCAGAAAAAGTTGTGCTGAATGTATTCTGTATAATGACGCAATATAAAACCATTTATAATTAATTGTAATGTTTATAATTTTTCTCAAAAGTAAGTTTATAGTAGGATTTTTGTCAGGTAATCGTGTTGTTATGGCCATAAATCAAATATTAATTTTAATAATTTTATATACACATTAATACAATAATTATGAATACTGTTTTCTTAAATATTATACTTTTTATATTGTTTATCCAAAAAAACTCTCGCGATTTTCATAAAAAAATCCTAACGATCCACACTGGGCTCACAAACCTCAAGTTAAAAACCACTATTTTACTCTGATCATTGTTTTGAAAGATTGCGATCTCTATGTTTTTTAGTAGATATGAAGGTGTATTAAGATAATAAAGATCTATAAACAGTATGTTTATGTTTGCACTTGTGTCTGTTGCATCAGTTACAGCTTGAGATGGATGCCTATTAAAAAAACCCACTTTATTGTGCAAGCGTCAGCGTTTGGGTGAATTTGTTTTTCATGCCGCATAAAATATTGATCGTACAAAAAGCATAATTCCAAAACATTAATAAGAAGCCAGTGTGATATAAAGAATACTAGGGTTCGGATCTCGGTTTTGAAAAATCCCAGGATTTAGTACCATTTGGTATTTCCCGTTTCCCGGTTTTAACAAAAAAGATTTCGGTAAGGAGCATGCAAATGATTCAAAAAGATTTCCGGTTTTTCAAAAAATAATTCGCAATTATTTACCCTCAGAAAAAACCGAGAATTTTTTCTGATAATAATTAATATATAATAAAACTTTTATAAATTTTTTTGCTTTTGATTTGATTAAATTCTTAATACAGTCAAACAGTGATATTACTAATAAATTTCATTTTTATTTGACTGATTTGTTGCATCACTGTGATTATTTTCGATGTTTTCGTAAGTTGTTTTTCAATATGGAAGTTTCTGTTCTACGTATGTAAAGTAGTGAAACGACGTAATAACTATTGTTTTTATCTTGCTTACTTTTAAAAACTTGTTTAAAGTTAATAAATCAATCTTAAATGCTTTTTGCCTTGCTTAGTTTAAAAGTATTACTCTTTATGTTTCATACGTAAAATTTCCAGGATCCACAGATTGGGTTTGAATTTTTTCATTTTCCAGATTTTATTCAAAGCCAAAAAATTGGAAGCCCTAATATACATACAAGGTTGACTTGAATTTCATTAATTATTAACCCAAATTTCATAAAATATTCAAAACAGTAAATTTTATTTTCTATAATTTATATTTTGAAAAATGGCGTTTATACATAAATATGACGTATTACCATCCTGCGTTGACGATACGAACTCCGGGAGGACATGTTCTGTTGGCCAACTGCCATGGTTCTCCACACCCGTTTCCTCGATAACGCAATTGAATAATTTGCTGTGTTACTGCTGGGGGCGGCGGGATACGACAACAAGCACTCCATCCACTCCACTCGAAATCACAGCAAGGACCTTAATGCAAAAAAATCTCATCATCATATTAACTACATTATTCTCCTGCTTTTAAGCTAAAACGGAACGAGTTAAACTAAAAATAATCATAAAGCAATCACTTTGATATGTTTTCCATTGCATTCGGCGTTAAAGCCTTTGTTTAGTTTTATAACTACATGGCTAACCAAGAAGTCACCAGAGAAAAGGGCAAATTAAACTAAATTGATGGTTAAGTCTATCAAAGATCAGAGAAATTTTTGCAAGATAGTTTTGTTTCGGCTTCAATATCGTAGATTCATGCTTTTCAACCAGGTTTACTGTACAGTTACACCCCAGGGTTTACAAAAATATTTAAAGGGTCTACTAGGATGTACCACATATCACAGGGTCGATGAATCAATTTTCGATCATTTTATGAAAAATTATTAATTATAAACATAAGTCATGAATAAGGCCTTGTCTACACTAGCCTTAGTTTCTTAGCTTAAAAGTGTTTATTTATTATATTTATTAAAATTTGTTTTCGCGTAAAAAATTTTTTACGCCAATTTACAAATTTATTTTTGCGTTATTTTTGAACATTAGTTGTCGATTTGAATAATTGTAATTTGAACAACTGTTTTCAAACAATTGTCGATAAACAGCTTTATAGATTGAAGAAAAGAATCCCGTTTATTGTTTGCCATTACTAACCTCGCAGGCTTTGAGGTTTCCTCAAAATTTAAAAGCTGATTAAATTGGTTGGATGAATAGTGAAAAAACCGGAAACAGAAAAAGTTCTGATTATTATTGAGGAATTTCTTGCGTAGATTTGTCGTCGTTTGGGAGGGCATTCACCCCGGGTCAGACACAAACAGGACTGGGGCCGAGGGTTTATCCTTTTACTACCCTAGGCTGCTGTACTGCCCGGATCAGATGCTGGCAGTCATGGTGCTAAGCCAGCATCGAGTTTTGTCATCCAAAACCGTCAGACCTCGTGCTCGATATAGTGCTCGATGTATTGGGCACGTTATTAAGACTTGGTCTGCGATTTGTTCAATGGCGCCTCGCTTGCAATACGGTGATTTCTGAGATTATCAAGTGTTAACCTAAATTATTGTTGGCGAAAGATTTGTTAAAGTTTGCAGTTGTTGAAATGTGAGAATGAGCTATTATTTGAGAATATTAGTGAAATTTTCATTTATGCGCACTGTAAGTAAAGTTTGGTGTTTTGACGTGGATTGGACAAATTAAAAGTCAAAGACAGAGTAATTGTGATTTTAAAAAGATAGGTTCCGTAGACTTTGGTTTGCATTAGTAGAGGTTGTTCGTGTCATATAGTGTAGTTTTCTTCGTGCACCTCACTCCACATTTTCAGCAATTCAGTTTTTTTTCATTTCAAATAACATACTGATAATAAATTCTAAATTTTAGGTTGTATTAGTGAACAGTTGATTTACATAATGTTTTGTCATAAAATAAATAACAATGAACATACGTAATTTTTTTTAAGACGCCTTTGTAGAAAATCAACAGAGAAATAAATCAAGGAAGCGTGATCAAGTTGTCAAAGCATATGCTGAAGTTAATTTAAAACAATTTTTTAAATGTATTAAAAGCAAGAAGGCAATGCAGTGTTCCGTGACAAGGAAAACTATCCAATAACAAAAGACTAAGACCACAAAATGCAAACGGAATGACTATAAGATTATGAATGGATTGTATCGGACAGAAAAAGAAATGTTAAACCCTTATTTTTCAATATGCTTTCTGTTTTGTCGTGCCATTCTTTGAAGTAGCAACTTGGACCCAAGCTATCTCACAACATTTGAAAACACGCCATCCTAATTATCAAAATAATTCAAAGTCATTTTTGAAGCATTTCTGCATAGTAAACAGAATCAGTTTCTCTTTTGGAGAGTGAGATAAAAAAAGGAAATATTTTATTCTTATTTCTATCTTTATCCTCCTGACTTGCAGGAAAGCGACGAGGCGCTAAAATATGGGGCAAGCAATTACCTTGACCTGCTTCTGGAGATACCAAGATATTGCTGTCCGGTTAAAACTTTTTTATTTTATTTTTTTATTTTTATAGAAATATGACTGAAATTTAAAACTGCTTGCCAAGACCACCAAGCAAGGTAAAGTCCTGCATAGTGTTTTTCCCAACGACATGAATGGGGCAAGTAGGTTTTGAACCGAGATTATGTCGATTACTATTACGGCGCTCTTACCACTCGACCACGTTGGCGACAGGTAAATTTACAGGTATAAAAGTTATAATGGGATAAAGGTTTAGTGCTTGCTTATCTCATAATGACTCATATAGTCATGAAAAAAACATTTATACAATGAGTTGAAATCTACTATTTATTCTTGTCTTGAAATTCCTGCTGAGATTTTGCGTGGAGGAAAAAAGCTGTCAGCAAAGTGAGGAAAATTTCTTTATGATACAACACAGCCAAACTAAGATGTGATTTCATTTCAAAAGATTTTCTAAAACTTGTTATTAAGCTCAAGAAGAATCCTGCTTTTGGCTAAAACTCGATGAAACCACCAATATTTCAGATGAAGCCCAGATGATTTTGTGTTGTTGGTTCGTTGATGAAGAAGCCAACAATATTGTCGAGCATTATTTGTGTTGTGTAAAAGTTGGAGTTTCTGCAATAGCTCAAGCCATCTTTGATAAGTTAAATCAATTCATTGAAGAGCATTATCTTATACTGAACAAAGTGTAATTCTTTTACTACCGATGGAGCAACATCTCTGCAAGGTTCTATAAATGGAGTTGTTTCATAAAATTAAAAAATGTTCTCCTGAATCTGTTTCAAACCATTGTATGATTTATCGAGAGGCACTTGTAGTAAAGGAATTAAACCGTGAAAAAAGTCAGAAGCTGTGATTTGAAGTTTGTTTTTTGCGATATAATAAAAATTATAAATTTTAACCGCTCTGCACAACTGGCTAATAAAATTCGACTGTAATCTTCACATTAGATGAATCATGAAATATCGTGTTGATATAAATGGGCTTATTGTGCTTTTAACCGAATAAAATTAGTACATTTTTATAATGAGATGACTGAAGTGTACAAGTTTTTGAGTAA
The DNA here is from genome assembly GCA_963680785.1 of Diplosoma virens. Classification (NCBI taxonomy): domain Eukaryota; kingdom Metazoa; phylum Chordata; class Ascidiacea; order Aplousobranchia; family Didemnidae; genus Diplosoma; species Diplosoma virens. The sequence continues at coordinate 24,299,441 of OY796880.1, read as the reverse complement.
AGAATAAAAGAGTGTACCATTTTAAAAAAGGTTGATCAGATATTGTCTTAGATTTTCTATTTCTTAACATTTCGTTTTCACCTGATTCACATTCTCTTGTTTCCGTTGCACCAATTATTGATGTGAAGCAAAATCCTTCTCCAGGTAATCCTCCTTGGCAATTTCGAGTTCGCACCTTCACAAAACTCGAGTTAAATCTTGAAAACTTGATTAAGCATTAATTTCATATTTTTAGTCACTATCTCTTCTTTGCCAATTACAATTTTTTTGTCCCGAACGAAGTTAATGATTGAAATTAAATTTTTGTGTAGTGGCTTTTGATTAAAAGCAAAATCAAGTCAAAACAATGTTTGTCACTGACTTATTTAAAAGCCTGGTACGGCTACTTTTTTCGGGTCGTTAGTATCTCGAAATATTATTCTAAAAAACGCCGTCAAAGAAAGTTTAAGAATAATTATTCCAAACGGCAGTTAAAAACTTTTTCTTTCAGACTCAATCATATTCAACTTGTACAAACTATTAAATGTTTATTATTGATTTTTATTCATAAAATTTTTATTAATAATCGATTTACGCATCTGCTTGCATCTTTCTGCAACTAATCGCTAACAGCATATTGGTGTTCGTGTTTGTAAGGGCGAAACTGATTACTTCAACTAAATGTAGTAAAAAACTTTTTGCTACCGAGGTTCCGGATCCACAAGATGAAGAGCAAGGCCCCCATGTTGTCCAACCTCCCCAAATTGCGCAAGGGTTTACGAAACAAGGTTCATTTTCTGTTTCTCGTTCTCCCGTGCAAGATTGCAAGCGTTCTCTCGACCTAGTTCCGAATCCGCAAGTTGCACTGCAAGAAGCCCAGTTTGACCAGTTTGACCAAGTACCTGTAACATAGAACTTGTAAATCAAATTTATAATAATTTGCTTTATATAACAATGTCTAAAAAACAATAAATTGGCAAGAAAAATAGAAAAATTTTGGTTACCAGTAAGTCTACTAAATATTTTCATTTAAAATTTGAAAAAGTTGTATAGAAAAATGCACGAACTAACATAATCAGTATTTTAACGCAAGTAATATTCAACACTTAATCTTAAAAAATTTTGTTCTTGATTTGGATCCTTGACATTAAAGTTAAAAAATGATTAAAGAAAAATGTTTATTATTTATGAATTGAATTTGTAAAAAAAATTGAAATATTGTAAGTAATTACCCAAAAAGACAAACGGATTTATACACTTTTTTTGTTTGTACGTAGCTTCCACTAAACTTTTGCATTAAACATAAAAATTGTCAAACGATTGACATGAAATAAAAATTTTAAACCTACATTTAGGCTCCATTTTTACTTTCTTGGTCGCTTTGCTGATTACCTTTAATTTTTTAACTGTTTCTCATTGTCTATTCAAAAGCAATATGTTTTTCAACTTCTACTCTAATAGTTGAGTCAAAGTTAAATGTTTTCACGAATGTCTTGCCGAGAAATAAATTCATGCCAAGATATAATGGGAACATAAGTCCTACCCGAATCTGTGTTGCACTGCACTGTTTGAAACATATCTGGAAGTCCACATGTATGAGACCTTTGACGAGTGCGTGAGCCTCTTCCACAAGTCGCTGTGCATGGGCTCCAAGATCGCCATTCAGTATATCGACCTGGGTCAGTATTGCATTCGATTGTGTCTGATTGTAAGCCAGTGCATGGGTTGAACCTGGTTCTATAATTTAATTGAAATATAAGTCAACAATCAGCAAAAATACTGTGAAATAAAACTTTCATAAATACATTTTTAACGCTTTTGCTAATTAGAAACATTTTTTAACCTAAAAAGTATTTTGACTTTATTTAAACCTAGTAATTTTTGCCTGTCATAAAATTTAACCGACAAATTTCGGTTTAATTTTGTAGAAACGACAATTCACAACACTTTGGAAAAACAATTATTGTATTTTTTGGTCAAAATGCGTTTAGTTTGAGTAAAAAATCATAATAACTGTAATTTCAGTTATTATTGTTATCAAGCAATAATTTTTAACTCAACTTCACAATGTTGTTGTTGAAGAAAATACAAATCTTTATAACTAGTCTACATCAGCAGTTTATGCATTCACCAAACAGAATAACTAATAAAATATGTTTTTAATTCTGAAAAAAGAGTTTAGGTAAGTAACAGGCATCAAGATTAGAAGCCGCTTTTACTATTTTATCTACGATTTACCCGTGAGTGCAAAGTCTTGTTTGCGTTTCAAAATAGCCATAAATAAAATCCAACTAGAGTATCTTACTGTCATTATCAAAACTGAAATCATTGCTTAAAATTTTAAAAACTTTTAAATTTTTAACTCGAAATGATTCTTAAATTACCAAATTATTAAATCTCGTTTTTATGTTATAACGGACCTTGTCGCTCTGCCGCCACCACACGTGGCGGTGCAAGAAGAATATTCTGTCCATTGACCATCTTCTTGTAATGGAGCGGTACAAAATCTTTCCTGTGTGGTCTCACCCAGGCATCCCAGTACTCCTGCGATTCCACCAATACAAAATCTAGCGCGGGTTTCTATGCCATTTCCGCAAGATGCAGAACATGCTCCCCATTCGGTCCATGGAGACCATCGACTGCAAGAAACTGTTGCGCAAGCCTGAAAAATTGTGTGATAAATTTGCAAAACACTCGTAAAAAATCGAGACAACTCATATTTGTAAAATATACAGTATTACAACAATAGAATTGCTACAAGTTGTAGGCTAAGGTCTAGCAATAAGCAAGTACCGGCAGGCTGATAGAACGCAAATCTTTGTCCAACCAGAATAAAATTTTACTTCAAAGTGATTTTCTATGTCGGAGAAAGTAATCAACTGTTCTATTTCAAGACTAAGCTTAAATTGAGTCTTAAATTGAACTTTTTTGATTATTGACGTATCATTATATCATGTGACTTTATTAAAATTCAATGGTTTTTAAAATTGACGTAAAAAATGATTTTTCAAAAAAACAAACAAAACTATTCAATCTTTTTTTTTCAAGTTTTATGAAGCAAAGCTATATAAAAAAAAATGAGCAATTAATCATTTTATGAATAATTGCTAAATTTCCTGCAGCAAAGTTATTATTTGAGACAAGTAGCATATTTTTTTCTCAATTGTAAAAGCAAGTCTACATCTGTGCGAGCGCAGCGTAGAGAATTTCAATAAACAGATAAACGTACCCTAGCCTGTACATTATAAATGTGGATCATTTTTTACTCGGGTTCAAAAATAAAGTTTCCTTATAGCTTCTGCTAAAAGGTTAGTCCTGAATTTTAAAAATTAGATAATAAAGAACTCAAAACAAAAAATGTATTGTTTTGAGTGCACTAATCGTGTAATTTTGAAAGAATAAAAATATTTTGAAAAATAAAATTTAAAGCAAAGGTTGGTTGAATTTTATTAAGACTGCCAAGAACATAAAGCTTTCACACAAAATAAAATTTCAACTCTCGTTGTAGCGTTTGGCCATTTATATCAGAGAAACTCTTGCAAGCATGATTATCATTGGTGGGTTTTCGTGTATGCTTTCAATAATCAAATACTGCATGCTGCATCCATTCACCTTACATGAATTCAGAATACAAAAAACAGAAAAATAATCAAAATAGTCTACATCTGAAGTAAGAAAAGATCTAAATTTAATGTTTCCAATTTATTTGTTGGTAAAAATTTAAAGTTTTAACATGGGCAAGAATTAATTTGAGTGCAGTATAAAAAATTTTTTGGTAAATCATGGCAATTTTGATGTACTTCTCGATGTGCTTTGATTTAACAAATAAAAATCAATAGATAAATAGTAAAAACAAGAATAGTAGCTGAAACGTTATAATTTACGAGTAAAGTTTGTTAAAATTAAAAATCTCTTTGTATTCTTGAAGCATAGATAGAATTTTTAGTTTTAAGCCTCAGCTATGTTGAAGCCTTAGACCAGAGTCTACACTTGAGACAAAACAATCAAGAATAGACACCAAAATTAAATAAAAACAAGCAAGAAATTTTGACCAGGTGTAGGCCAGGTCTTATTCTCGAAAATAAACCTGAAAAAATTGAATATGACGTCATTTTCTGTGGTTCAACGCTAAACCACTGTTTGACACAAAGCTGTTCAGTAATTTCTTTTTATATCTTGATAAAAAAACTTATTTGTCTCACTTCTTCTTCGTTTTGATTTGGAAGTCCGCAGTTGTGAGTCCTAAGTCTAGTTCTTGTTCCTCCGTTGCAGGATCTTGAGCATGCTGTCCACAATGACCAGTCACTGTAAACTCCTGTTTGAGTGTTACAAAGTTCCGTTTGTAATTCGTCGTCCAAACCACAAGTGTGTGATCGTGTCTAAATAATCTAGGTTTAGTGTTTGTCATATACAAAAAAACAAAGTTAACATAACGAATAACTAAACACAAGTGTTATTTTTTTCTAATAATATTGATAGCAAAAATAGCCGGAAGATAAAGAAGCAACTCGGAAGAATTTTGATGATTGTGAAGGTCTTGTTGCAGCACAGTAAACAATTTTTCTCGTGATCAGAAGCTGCTGTTCACATATTGTTTGGCCCAGATGGCAATAGCTATCTCGCAGCCTGAGCCGTGAGTATGTCTGCTCTTGTTGCTGTGCATGACAGACCGAAACCAAAACTGCCCAAACTGAATAGTACTATACCCATCCCAACCGACGACCTGTTAATCGGAAAGCGGTTTTTTCACAACGGTCAATGTGCAGTATGTAAACAACTTTTGTTTTCAAGGAAAACTGCCAATAAATCCCAAAATCCAATTGTTTTCCAGTTGGACATCGAAGGTCCTACTGCCAACAAGACGAACATTTTCCATTGTTTTTCTTTACACTATGAGTGTGGCTGCTTCGGATTTACACGACAGAAAATGGTGCAATCGATGGTCTGAACAGTTTAAAACGACCATATACATTACGGTCGTTTAAGTGGGTCCTTAAATGGCTTTCGAAAGAGACTAAAATCTAGACGCTCGTTTGTGTCAGCTACGCAAAAACTACTAAATAAACTCGCGGAACAAGGCATCCACTGTGCCAGTGGACGAATCATAGATAGAACGCGGAGTTCTATAAAATTAAATCCAGGTTCGGTACTTTCATTGTTATGACAAGTACCAAGCCAGTTGTAATGAACTTGTCCCGAACAGCTTGAATAAACAGTTAAGCTCAATTGCCCACGGACTGGTGTTAGACAGTTCTATTTCTTTTTGTTCAAATGGGGTCTTGCTGCGGATTGCGAGTGCGGTGCCACTAAACAAACCGCAGACCATGTCTTAACCGCGTGCTTTATACATTGGAAACTACACGGAGCACGACGTATGATAGTTTTGAATGACGAAACCCAATGCTGCTCAACACCATCGCTGTCATGATCTGTTCGGGCAGTACATTAATTTTTGGTAGTAAAAGGATAAACCCTCGGTCTCAGTTCTGCTTTCGTCTGACCTGGAGTTAATGCCCTTCCAAATGATAACGACCACACATTGTTTAGTCGGTACTTGTGGTTTCCATATTATTGTAAAAAGAAGAGAGAGAGAGAGAGAGAGAGAGAGAGAGACAAGAAGGAGACAGTTTATAAGCTATAGCACACACTATATTTAATGGATAAAATTAATGAGTATTTAATGGATCATTGATCAGTTACTAACTATCGTATTAGAGTTGTATGCAAGCGGTCCTTGAAGCGAGTTCGGTCAGGTTAGGAATGAATACAGTCTGCTATTTTGCTCAGTTAATTCCGGCGTTTATCGACATTGATGAATTTAATCTCTACAGCAATTCAAGCAGAAGATGTCTAAGCGACTTACTCGCGTGCGTGTTCCTCCTCCGCAGGATGAACTGCACACAGTCCATGCATTCCATGTTGTCCAAAACCCTGGACTTGTATTACAAGGTTCAGACACTCTGTCAATGAAGCCCGTGCATGTCTGTCGGCGCTCACGATTTCGAATACCGCCTCCGCATGTTCGAGTACAAACTGACCAGAAGGACCAGGGAAGAAAAACTCCTGCAAAGAATTTAACTTCACAAAAAAACTTTCTTTATAATGTAAAAAAATTGATATCAATAAATAAAAAGGTTTAATTTGTGTGGATTTTACATTTTCTCAAAGATTCTATTTTTTGAATTAATCAATCGCACAACTTAAATATTTTTCATTCAAAATATAGCAGTTTTATCTGTACATTTAACAATTTTTTTATACATCAGCAGTATTTGATTAAATATCAAAGGTTGACTTTACCGTAAAACTTGTAAATTTTGCTATAAGTAATTAATAAATACTGTAAAAGTCAAAATTGAAGTTTGCAATTAAAAAAAACAAAACAAGATAGTCTGCTAACTATCTCTCATGAGGGTTTGAAATATAAAGCCTTTGTCGGGGAGTAGGCAATGAACTTCAGGTTATATCTAATATCGCGAAAAAAACATTACGAGAATCTTGTTTTTTCTTTTTCTTAATAAAGATATTTTAAAAGTTTGTAGTCGGATTGATTAATTAAAATTAAAAACTTAAATTGTTTTTTTTTAATCTTGATCAATTTTGATTTAAAATTTATTTTTTCACCTGGATTGGTGTTGCAGCTTTGAGTCTCGTCTTCTCGAGGCAATCCACAAGGGTGATCTCGTTGGCGGGTCTGAATTCCTCCACCACAGGTTGCCTGGTTAAAAAAGTCCAATTTTAAGAAAACTGATTGACTTTCCTCTTCTGCTTAATGTTGTGTCTGTAATGGCAAATCACCAGAATTTTCTGAGATTGCCTATTTTTACAAACAATTTTCAACTATCTTTATATCATTTTGTCCAAACTGCAAAGTCAAATAAAAATTTGGGCCGGAACAACAAAATCTGGGCTTTTCCAAAATACGTTGAAATAACTGCTTGAGGATTGTCTAAGTTTAGTCGTTTCGCCGTTGTCCATCAAGTAGATACGAGCATGATGAGGAAAAACTAATGAAACAGCAAAACATAGCAACTTAACAAATTATTTACCGTGCAAACTGTCCAAGTTGTCCATGGATTATATGGTCTAGGTGGAGCGCTGCACTCAAGTTCTTCCCTTCCATTTCCTAAGCAATCCTGGCTAGCAATACCACCGGAACAGACCCGAGTTCGAACGATTACACCTAAAGATACCGTTTGGAGAAAATATGCTATAAAGCATAGTTTTTTAACTGGGGGTCTACGAGTATGTAAACTATAAGGTCCGTTCCAAATAACATGTGAACCTTTGTTTAACGTTGAAGTTTTGTTCAACTCGTATTGACTTTTGCTTATCGTTAAATTTCAACATAAGAAGTTGAACTTGGGTTCACATGTTATCTTGTGTTGTGATCTATTAAGGCGTCCACAAGTTTTTTCTATAAAATAATAATTTGTAATAAACATTGTATTTGATCAAAAACCATTTCTAACATCGAAAAAACTTGTTTGTGATATCTGCATTTAAAAATCTAAAATTGTAAGCTAACTGTCACACTTCATTCATAATTTTAATCATAACGATGTAGTGTATCCCCGTTAAAAGCAGTTCGTAGTTTTATTATAAGAGAATAAATGCGGCTCTTTGAGCGCTGTCTGCGATATACGTCCAATTTGTTATATGGCTCGATACATGTATCTTTTTCTCTTTTTTTTTTTTCTCTTTGTATTGACGTAATATGTTTTTGACTAACGTCATTGTACTGGAAAATTCGCGTATATTCCACTTGATTCGCGTAACGAACTCTCCAGGGGTTTCTGGCTGAATCTTGAATTTACGAAAAAGTTTACGTCACGTGATTTTGTTTTCTATATAAAGCCGATGCGTAGCGAGAAATTATTATGATGATTATTATCGTTGTGAGGTAATTTGAAGCGACTCGAGTGGCGGCTCGAGCGAAGGTGATTTTGTTTGGCCACAGGAGGTGAACCGTTAGATTTTGTGTCGGTGGACAATTGTTGAATTTATTTTGTGTCAGTGGTTGGCAGTTTTGTTCTACAGAGGTAGAATTATTTGTGTTGATTGAGTCGAGTTATAGTGTTGATTTCGCTTTGCAGTTTGGCAAAGCGTGGAATAGAAGTTTCGTCGGACGTGATATTTTTGTAATACATCTGTTTTTATTAGAGACAAGGGTATCTGTTTGTTGTGAAAAAAAAGAGTCTTTAACGAAATCAATCCGAGCTTTCGTTAACCAACTGTATAAACCGTCAGGCTCATAGCAAAACTACTTCTTGAGCCGGAATAAAATAAAATTTAGACACAGCCTTGTTTCAGCGCAAGTATTCGGGTTACCTAGCTCAACTGGTCCTTTGGGATTCCCGAACAAAGTTTGTGACACTAACAAGGTAGAACTATCATTTAATGGTTGTTTAAACTTTTTGTGCGTTTTAAAATAAATTTAATGGTTCTTTTTGGTTTGCAGAGTTTACTAAAATAGCCTGGTGGGGCATATCCTCAAAACCAGTTCAGAAATCCTTTTTAAGAGAATAGTATTTTCAAAAGTCAGTTTGATTTTTGGTAAGAATGTGACGAAAACTATTTGAAATTGTTTTTGGAATAAATATCATTCTAAGCTTTAGCTGGTATAGAACTCTAGTCACGGTCATCGACCAATAAAATGTACTTTTTACAGTGGCTCAGCAGTTTTTTCCCAAGCAATCTCAGCTTTCATACAATCTAATTCATAGAGTCTATGTTGATAAATTAAAATTCCTCTGAAATTAAGCGAAGCTGTGGAGCGATCAGCGCTTGATTAAATTCGTAATCGCTTGATTGTCAGTTTAATTAGCGTTCAGTAAGTTTGTCGTGTTTTGCCTTTAAAAAAAATAATTTATGAAAACTTTCTCATGCAAATGGGGTTTTGACAAGCAATTCTAAACTGAAGCCGTATCACTGTAAAATAAGAAAGACTAAGTAAAATAGTCATCAATTTAGCAAATGATTGGATTTTCAAACCCAGATCGAAGTAATTAATTTTTGTTTGAGGCGTCCTCCTTTGTTTTTCTAGCCAAAAAGACAAGCTAATACACACAAATTGACCGTTCTTAACACTAAATATTGATATCAAAGGCCAAACAAACATAAAGTTAATTGCTTCATGAATCGCAAACTTTTTTTTCTCATCACTATTATGTCATTTGTCGTACTTAAATATTGTATATTGGATTCAAGAAAATAGTGCGTCATGATTGCGCTTTTCTAGTTTAAAAAACTCTGTTTTAGTTGCCATTTTCTACTTGGGTTGATAAAAAAATAAAACTTTAATAAAGAAACAACAACAAATTAATAATGTCCTAACTCTAGAATCTAGACTATTGTTATTATTATTTTTTAACCGTTAGACAGCCTACAAGCAATTACTAGTTTTTAAGTTACCTCTGAAACATGTTGCACTGCAAGTTGACCAGAATGTCCAAGATGACCAAACGATGCAACGTTGAGTGTTGCAAGGTCTTTGCTCGATGGTGGGATTGTTCGAGCAAGTATTAGTTCTGCTCCGTCTTTGGAAACCACCTCCACAATCTGCCGAACAAGGCTCCCATTCTGTCCATGGGGATGTCACTCCACCTTTATATAAGTACCATTCGTTGTCGTTACACAGTTCACACATTGTCTCACAAAAATTTTTTCGATTAAGTTAAAGTCAAAAAAAGTCTGCTATTACTACAGTCAGGACCGGATTGAGGTTACTGCGAACCTCAGGCCGTTTGCCTGAAAAGAACCAATAATTTTGCAAACTAAATCATAAGAAGCAAACCTATTAGAAATCGTGCATATTGATGAAAAAAATATGCTGAATAACTCGAACGTAGGATAAAAATCTGCTGTAATGTAATTCAGTGTCATCATGTTAAAAATTACATTTTTTATAGTGTTACAACTGGCAAACATATGAATGATCTCATCTACTTTAAACCTTAAACAAAACCAGCTTCTATACTAGAAAGTTATAATGCATTAAAAAAAAACATTCAAACTATTATTTTTCTAACTTTGTTAAATGTAAGATTAAATGAAATAAACTTGCAAATAAATTGAATTGGTTTATTAGTGAGATCAGATATTTTATCAGATTTAATGAATTTTGAGATCGTAATTCGGTAGTCACTCTTAATCAGGGGTTTCCAAACTGGGGTACATGTATCCCAAGGGGTACATTTAGGCTTCTCAAGGGGTACATTATTATGTGAAAGAATGTCCTTATTTAAGTTAAATTCCGTGTCCGGAAGAAATAATAGACTCAAATGTCTAGAAATTTCGAATCCGGTTGATTGTAATACGTTAAACAGGACAATTAAGAGGGAAAACTTTTTTTTACAGATCACCGTGATTTTGGGTTTGAATGGGGAAATTTTCTGGCTGCTGTAAAGTGAAGACTTTTCTTTCTTTTTTAGAGATCACTTTGATTTTCGGCATAAATTGGGAAAATTTGTATCTGATTCAAAGTGAAGACCTTTTTTTTTCAGAGATCACCTTGATTTTGGGCATGAATAGGGAAAATTAGTGGCTGATTCTAACTGAAAGCCTTTTTTTTTAGAGAAACGTCACAAAATTTTGGGGGTACATGCAAAACTGCTACAGTGTCCAAAGGGTACCGATGAACTAAAAGTTTGGGAAACCCTGCTCTTAATAAAAGCAATAAACCAAACAAAAAGAATAAACAATGCTGAATTTTTAAAGTCAAAAGTTTTGGACTCAGTAGCTTATTGTTTAATTCGACTCTGAATAAACTAAATAAGCTTAACTGTTTAACAATTTTTGAAAAGATAATAATAATAAAAATTTACTTCATTACTTATGTAGATAAAAACCATTTTACAGACTTTGTGATAAACTTGCTTTGCTATTTAATTTAAAAAATGTGTGAGTTAAAAAAAACTAATCTTAAAAAAAGGCTAGAAATTCACAATATACAGGTAAAGTAACAAAAATATGACATCAATTGAAGGCTTGGTATCCAAAATTAATCAGCCAAATTTGAAAATTGAATTGGAATTTTGAAAATTGCAGAAAAAATCTTTTAATCTAAAATATTAAAACACTTATTTTAGATTTAGTATAGTTTCATGGTTAGTAGCTACTAATGTAGACCAACTTAGCAACTAAAGTATCCGTAAACTTTGTAAAAGTCTGGTTTATTCCCAATTTTATTATTATTTTTAAGCAAAAGAAGACGAAAAAGCTTACACTTGATATCTTCGGGCGACTTAAACCTTGTACAAAAGTGAAAAAAAAAAGAAAACATAAAAAATAATGACCCAAAATTTGCTTTTAATTAAATGTTTAGACCACAAATAAGAAAGTTTAAAAACGTATAAAATCTATTTAAAGAGCACTTGTATTGTTTTGACAAGTTTAAAACATTAAATTTTCAAACTCAACAAGCCAATGGTAAAACTGTTAAAAACTTATGTCTTGTTAAATGCATAAAATTTCTGCAAAGCTACAACTATCTATTAATCGTAAAAACGTTTGATAATTGTTGAATGGCTTATAAATACAGAGACGTAACGGGTAAAAAAAATCCGCTTTTATATAAATTTGCAAATACAAACTAACTTCCAGCGTTGCAATTCTCAGTTTCAGAATTGGCAGACACGGTCGGAGCACAAGTGCTGAATCGTTCCCTTATTCGTTGGCCCACAAAGCACGAAACGGAACATGGACCCCACGACTGCCATTCTGTAAGGAAGCAGCAAGGACCAATCGAACATTCAATGGTCTAAAATGTAAGGAAAAAAATCTGTCATCATAGGAATTGTGATCGACATGGTCTCGGTTCAAAATCTACGCGCATCATTTTGTTGTGTTCTTGGAAAATACACTCTACGGCACTTTCCCCTGCTTGGTGGTCTTGGTAAACACTTCTGAATTAAAGTCATATCTCTATTAAATATCAAGAGTATAGAGTATAGCAATATCTTGGTATCTCCGGAAGCAGGTCGCCTCCGTCGCTTTCCTACGAATCAGGAGGATAAATATCGAGATAAAATAAAATAAATAAAAAAATATTAATTAAATAAAAGTTTTTTGCGTGCCTTTTATATAATTTAATCTGCTGCTCTGAGTTTTCATTGAGATCTTTACTAACAATCTTACCACTTATATTGTAGAATTGCCTACTAAACAACACGGTTTCACTTAAAACACAAACACAATTTTAAAGTTAAACCTCTTGTTCGTTTCGATTCCCGCAAAATCCTACGCGGTTCCTAGTTCGTGTTCCCGTTCCACATGTCTGCGTACAGGAACTCCACATAGACCATTCTCCGTAAAATGGTGGTCTTCCACAGTTCTGGTTCTCAACTTGTGCATCGGTGCAAGTGTTTCTTCGACTTCGACTTCGTGTGCCTTGGTAAAAAAAATTAAAAAAGTTACAAACGTTTCGATTTTCTGTTCTATTAAAATATTTTTGTTGTTTTTAATATTTTGTTTTTATTATTAAAGAAGATATTAAAGATAAAAAATGTAAAATTCGAATAAAAGTATTTTATTCTACTTAAATACCTTATTCTACGCAGATTGTTTACAAGTGATGAATGTTAAAATCAATAGTATTTTTTGTGGTTCACGTCTCTTTAGGATTTTCATAGAACTTTCAAACCTCTTCCAACTCTCATATCTACTGACATACATAATTTCAATTACTATCTTGACTTTCATAAATTTTCTTGAAATAACTTGCAACCTCCGAATTGAACTTGAAGTACTATATATAAATATAACAATGAAAAGAAGTGAGCGTAAATGAATAACGCCTAGATCAGTGGTTTTCAACCGATGAGGAATTTTATGATTTTAGGGGAAGAATTTATGCGTTTAATCTTTTGAATTATATTAAAAAAATTCAGTTTAACTTTTTCGCTGGAGTTACTTTTTGAAATTTTTGATTGATGGTATTCAATTCTATTCTTATGTAACAGTAACGCATAGACACCCCGAGGCCAAGTTGCGAATTTTTATATTTATTACAAATTATTTTTTCCTTCAAAGACCTATACATTCGTAACAATGGAGTAATTTGACGATCATGCGCAGAAGACTAAGTTGTCTCAGAGAAAGAACAGTGATTTAATAGTTATTTAACATTTTGAAGTGGATCTGAAGGCGTTAAATTTATTAGTGTACTTTAATACAGGTAACTTGTTGCTTAACATTACTGATTGTAGTGGTTACTGTTTAGCCAGCTAACTATTAACTAAGATGAGTAATAAAAACGAAGTATGATATATCTTTAATGCAGTATGGTTTTACTTTTATCATGATTAGTAATGAGGAAAACCACAGTGTGAATAAACAAGGAAAGGTATGCAACCAAAAAGGTTGAAAACCACTGGCCTAGACACTGCTAAAACCAATTTTTCAATAAGTTTCCCATTCCTGTGATAAACCATGTAGCAAAGGAAACCTCTGTTTTCTAAAAACCTAACTCCGTGCAAAAATAAAAGATTTGTCAGAACCACATCAAATAAGGGTCTTAATATAGTGGTCCTCCTAACAACGGAATCATTACCATTAACATCGAGGCATTTTTTCCAACTTTAATTATCAAAAAACACTGATTGTTGTGAATTAATATTTCGAAACATTTCATACATAATCACAGTAAACCTTCTTAAAAAGATATGATTCCAAAACAGTTATGAGTCTGTGCTTCGTTGACAAGAAAGCTTTTGTGTAGTCTACTTGGCTTTTTTAATGAGAAAAGTTAATTTGGTCGATTCTGTTTTAATTAATTTCATAACATAATTATTTTTGTAATTTTTAAAGCAGACTAATTTCTGCAAAATCACCTCCTGCGCAACTTTGTGAACAAGCACTCCAAAGCGTCCAGTCGAGGAATATTCCAGAAGAACCACAAGGTAGCGTTTCCATTTGCAATTCATCTGTACACTGATGTCGTCTTCTTCTCATCTAAAAAAATCAACAAGTTTAAATATAATTTTAGTATTCAGCAATATATTATAATAAAAAAGGAAATGGTTTCAGGGAACAAAAATACAAAAGAAAAAAAATTGGAATCCTATAAACAATTTGTGTCAAACACTAGGCACTGTTTTGTTGGTAGTCCGTATACTCCCCAACGGTAACTTCCACACCTACACCAAAAGTGCTGAAAGCAAGGGGACAGGGGGCAAGTCTCTTCAAAGTTATGCTTTTGAAAAAAGGAGGGCACAGGTTGGCAGATACAGAAGTATTGGGTTAGATTTGTTCTTAAAATCTTAGAAACTCGGTGAAAATATTAGATGGGTTGAAGGTAAAAGCATTTATTGTGGTTCTTATCCCTCACTTAAAATTAGGACAAAAATAGAAATTTGGGACACCGATTGATAGTGATAATTTTTTTTTAGAGATTACTAGATATTTGCTTTGAAAACGGTCACTATTAGGAATTGGTAATTTTGTAAAAGTATCTTTTTTAAAAAATCAAGTGCTTTTTTTATTTATGCCTTCCCTGGTATTTGCCTTTCCCGCGCAAGTTAGCATAATTGCAAAGGGCGCTTTCCACAAAAAATGGAGTGCCCTTTTTTAAATTTTGCCCTCTCCCACCGGCATCTCTGGGCTACACATAAATGCACAAATGCTTTTTTGAAAAATATTTTGTTCCAATGTGCTGAACAAAAAACGACTTAACAGTCAACATGCATGTTAATCATTAAAAAAAATATTTTCTTACTGATATTCCTCCAAAACAAGATTGTGAACAACCACTCCATTCACTCCACGGTAAGAAGTCTCCTACAATTCCACATTCGTCATCTCTCTGGAGCGTGCTTGGAAGACCGCAAGTATGAGTTCGACTTCGTGTTCGCGACCCTTGACCTCTGCATACTGCTGAGCATGGTGTCCAATCACTGAGGATGTATCGGCCGGGATCAGTGTTGCATTCTCTGTTTTCAAAAATATTTTATGAGTTTTATAAATATTGTTTAAAATTTCAAATAATGTTTTTAACAAAAAGTTTATACTGCTTTGGGCCAGTTATAACAGGATTTTCTAAACTCGTTAGAACGCGTGGATCCTTAAGCTAATTTTGCAAAACTCTTTGGACCCCAAGTCTAAATGTTTTTTTCAAAAGTCGATTAAAGAACAAAAAACGTCGTTATCTAAACTTTAATCAATTGCTTTTTTGTTTTGATTCGACTTTTGGAAACATTTGTACGACGTTTTTGAATAATGCTCTTACCATTGGCAAGTTTTTACGATCTTAAAAATGCTCTTGGATAAGGTGGAATAGAGAAAGCAAACGAAGTTATTACTTTTGTCACAACTTTACTTGAAAATCCAAAAGGAATAGTAGAATTAGGTAACCCAAATACCGGCGCTAAAGTAAAGCTGTATATATTTTTATTTATGCCGGCTCTAGAAACAGTTTTCCGAAATACTGAAGTTTTTAAACAGTTAATTCTGGCTGAGTACGAATGGATTAAATAGAAAATTATCTCGATAGACGGAAAGAAATCACGATTTCTGACTGTAAAAAATGTATTCATCAAATCAAAAAATTCGATTAATTCTTGTAAAACGTGGCTCTCAAGCTTCACCAAACTTTAAAGCCAATCACAGCGCCAACAACTGCGAAAAATCACTCAACAACTTTGTACTGACAAGCTATACAAATAAATTAGAAACCCGATGGCTAATATTACAATTAATAGTTTATCGAGCACACAGGCTAAAACCATTCTATCTCACTATATAGAATTAACTTTCAAGACGTCAACACCGACCGTCAAACAACTGCAGTCACACAGGCAACAACAACACGAAACGACTCTAAATACTATAGCAATCGAATAAATGAATAAAAAAATGCAACGCTGTTTATATACATTGACCAACGCTGCGAGAACAATCGAAGTTACGGACTCGGACCAGAATTCTCAAATTAATATCACATTAAGTTTACAATCGGAAAAATCAATTTATGATGTTGTAGTACAACTAATCAAAAGGCACCCCAGTATACAATTAACTAACTTGTAATGTCGAATCAGCTAAAGTTTAAATAAACGCTTATCGAAAATTTCATTTAGTCTTTCTTGCATTTATCAAAAAACTGATTTTGGGCAATTCCATTTGTCTGTGCACAAATGATGTCTCGCTCCTTCACGAACTTGCGAGTGCGCCGCGTCTAAACAAACCGCAGCCCATGTTCTAATAGCGTACCCCATACATCGGGCATTTGATTCGGGCAGTACAGCAGCCTGGGGAAGTAAAAGATAAACCCTCGGCCCCATTCCTGTTTGTGTCTGACTTGGAGTGGATGCCCTTTCAAACGACAACGACGAGCTTTTCTTAAACGTTTGAGGTAATTGAGTTGGACCCCTAGTTTAGAAATCCTGAATTATGATAACAAACAACCGATCAATGCTTAGCTATGATTATCATTTTAGAAAAAGCAATTACTTCTAAAGCAAATTTGTTTGCTTGAAGACATAAATAGGAAATGTACAATGACGGTTGCTATCAACAATATCACATCTAAGCTGCATAATTTATATCAGGCAAGTAAAGTTTATTGGGAGCAACTAAATAAATTTGAACCCAATAAAAAATAAATCTTAAACTAAGTTTTGGACCGCTATGCCTTGAATCTTTACCTGCTTTGATTTAGTCTTGGAGCAACCGCAATTGGATCACATGCTAACGCTTGATATCGCGTTTGTATTCCTCCTCCACAGCTTCTCGAACATCGACTCCATTCACTCCATTCGAGATATCTTATTTCTCCGCAAGAACGAGTTTCTGTTTCTTGTTCGGTTAAGCAAGAGTGAGATCTGCTACGAACTTGAGTCCCGTTACAGGCCGCGGAACACAAGCTCCACTGACTCCAATTGTTCCAGGCTCCGCTGCCTACTTGGCAAAACTAAAAAGTTATTACTTTGTTTATGTTGTAAAAAAATAGTAGGTTTTTTAAAAGGAAAAAAATTAAATTTCTGTAATGTAAATCGTTAATAAATATTTTTATTGCAAATTATTGCTTTTAATTTTTTAGACAACTAAAATTTTGATATCAACAAAAGTCATAAAAAATTTTCATCACTTTTATTCAAGTACCTTTCAAAAAGTTTGAAAAATATGGAAACGCATACTTTGTAGAGCAATTTTGCTTTTTATGTGCCAATTGCCGTT
The DNA here is from genome assembly GCA_963680785.1 of Diplosoma virens. Taxonomy (NCBI): domain Eukaryota; kingdom Metazoa; phylum Chordata; class Ascidiacea; order Aplousobranchia; family Didemnidae; genus Diplosoma; species Diplosoma virens. The sequence continues at coordinate 24,282,287 of OY796880.1, read as the reverse complement.
TAAGCACTTTGTTTTCATAATGATGGTGTGAAGATTTTTTTGAAAAAAAACACGTTTAATTCTTAATGGGTACCTTCAAGACAAAAGCTATAGTTCGCACTTGCAACTTTCGTCGGCTGAATTTTTGAATTTCATTTGTGTAAGAACAAAGTCGTAATCTTTAACTCACCCTTCGCTCAACAATCGGATTAACATCTGAACAAGTGCTAATTCGTTGACGAGTAACAAATCCAAAATTACACGTGACAGGACAATCACTCCAGGTAGACCACTCCAAAAACGTACAACAATTTGGTAGGTTGCACACTTGTTCTTCAATTTGCGGACTGACCACTCCAGGAAAGTTCGCTAGACATATCGTACGAAATTAGGTTGTTGTTTTTCTTAAGTATTAACAATTTTCAAGATTACATTACTAAAATACATTTTTTATTTTTAAGCCTAATTGTTTTATGTCCTGCCTTTTGAGAGTTTCAAAGTAATGAAGATTATTCAAGTCTTATTTTGAACGCATCTGAAGCAAATATTATTTAATGAAACATTGATGAACACACAACACTAAACATCAAGGTACAGCGCGTTTTTCATCGGAGGGGTAAATCACAAGGATAACAAAGGGTGTCATGAATCGAATCCATTCGATTGAACGCTTTTTCATCAATGCCTTTTGTATTTTGCTTAATCGCGGCATCCCCTTTTAGTTCGTTATAACTTTTTATTTAAGAACATTCTTTTGTTGTATTTTATTTAAGCAGTATAAGTTTTAGTTGAGGTTTTGTTCTATACAATTAAATTTATATTTATAATATTAAATTGTAGCCTACCTTTTGTTTATAGATTTTAGTTGTTTAATGTGAATAATGCCAAATTTTACTTTTTGTTAACAATTTATTCAGATTAAAAAATTGATGGACCGTCTACTGAAACCTGGCGAGCTCGAAGTTTTATCTGAAGAGCCTGACGCTACAAAAATTTTCGACTACTGACCAACATTTTCTCTAAGAGCTTGCTTATTGTGCGCGGAATGAAAGGCCGTGTGAGCAGTGGTGGATATTCGAATTTAGGGACTCGAGGCAAGGATTTTTAGAAATTGATGTTCAGTAAAAAAGAAAAGGAGTTTTTCGATCTCGTCTTTCAGTTTTTTCTCCCAAAATCAAGGTGTTCTCTAAAAAGAAAACAAAAAGGTTTTCACTTCGATTTCATCTCTAATTTTACTATTTTGTTCCCGAAATCAAGGTGTTCTCTAAAAAAAAGTCTTCACTTCGATTTCATCTCTGATTTTCCTATTTTGTTCTCGAAATCAAGGTGTTTTTTAAAAAAAAAATTTTTTCGAGGTTTCGTGCTATTTTCGAGGTGAAGACCTTTTTTTTCAGAGAACACCTTAATTTCGGGAACAAAATAAGGAAATCAGGAATGAAATCGAAGTGAAGACTTTTTTTTTTTAAAAAACACCGCGGGTTTGGGAGGAAAATAGGGAAGTCAGAGATGATACCAAAGATATTATCTTGTTTTTTTTAGTGATCACCATGATTTTTAAAAAAAAAACTGAAAGATGAGATGAAAGCTATTTGAATATCCACCACTATGTGGAGCTTGCTTCTGATTGAAATCATGCATTTAGCCGCGCAGCCGCGCAGCTTAGAGGGAACGTTGCTACTGACAAAAACATTTGTTATTTTTAAAACCAAAGTTTCAGAAAATCCGAAGATGCAGATTTATTGAATAAACTAGGTTTACTTACAAATTTTCTTACTCATAAAGCGTATGCATTCGTCGTGGATACAATTATACAACTATATTTTTATTTAATCTTTATATTTATCCTCCTGACTCGCAGGAAAGCGACGAAGGCGCTAATACATGGGGAACCAATTACCCGCATCTACTCCCGGAGATGTCAAGATATTGCCGCCCGCTTGTATTTCAATAGAAATGTGGTTAAAATTTAGAACCTTGCAGCGGCTTTTCTAACAAGCTTGTATGAGAAACTATCATTTGCAGTCCAATGCGAGGTCTTAGAACATACGCTTGCTGCTACTTTAAATCAAGGAGGAAAACCGGTAGAATCTCGCTGTTCAATTGTAGAAAAAAAAGACTGCAGCTATAATATTCGACGCGGTAAGAAAATGGAGTCACTTTTTACGTGGAAGAAAATTTACTCTCGTAACAGACCAAAAAATCCGTGTCTTTTATGCTAAATTCAAAACGTTTAAAAAATATTAAAAACAACCAAATTCAAATGTGGCGTGATGAATTAGGTAATTTCTATTATGATATGAAGCATCTTCTGGAAAAAGTAATTTGGCATCTGACGCTTTGTCGCGAGTTTGTTCAATGATTTCTTTTGCAGAGGACCTTTTACAATTGCACAATAAACTAGGACAGAGTGGTACAAGAGTGCGGGCATGAAGGGCCACATTTGGGTTCAAGAAAAAATTTGCGGGCCGCAAACAAAAATATTCCATTGTGAAAAACTCGTTTGGTGCATCTACACGCAAAACACAAGTTTAGTTTAGGGTAATTTAAAGCTTTCTGTTTGCCTGTGACTCAATGGATTATTGCAAAAAAAATACAAAACACACCAACTAAATAGCAAAACAATTCATTGTATCTCGGTTTTGATAATCGTTTCAATGTCCGCTTTGATTTCGCTAGTCGACAGACCTAAACCGGAATCCAGGGTCTCATCTGCCATTCTGTTCCGTGTGTTGCTTTTTATTCGCTTCATAATTGAAAAAGCGCTTTCACAAATCTACGTGCTACCGAACATGGAGTAACATTTTTTGTGCAAAGTCTCTTAAGTGGGAGAACTGCTTTTTGCTTACAAGCTTCCAAAACGCGTCGTAACGCTCATTTTTTTTGACAAGAGAAAAAATCCGATTGCAATTCACATAATTCTTGCTGAGGATAAGGTGGTTGAGACTCTGTATCTATTTTCATCAGATTGTTGAAAAGCTCCACATTTGCTTTCAGCAAATCAAAGTCAGCGAATCTATCATTAAACTCATCACTGATTTCACCAATTTTTTCAAAAAATGTAGAAAAATTAATGCTTTTTTCTTTAGCAAGTAATTTGTTGCATGAAAAAAAATAGGTCGCATCATTCCTTTGCCATGAAACCCTAAACTGCACCAGTTTTTGCAAAAACCTTCAATGGGTCCAACCAGTTAAAATATATTTTGTTTTTTACCTTGCAATTTCATGTTTAGGATGTACAAGTGATTACTAATATCTGTCAAGAATGCCATTGAACCGATAAACTTGTCATCGCTCAATTTAAGCTGGTATTTCGCAGTAGTTCCTTTTGTTTCGTTCTTCAGAAAATTTAATACTTTTTTTGCAAATGACCAGCCTATAATGACCTGCACTATGATCCTAAGCGACTTACTAGGGATGTGCGGGTAGTAATAGCAATATCATATATTTATGATTTCATAATTATACGACATTCAGAAAGTGTTCGTGGGTTGCATGCGGCTTGCGTGCCAGTATTTGGACCATACTGAACTAGGAAACCCCGGTATTTCTTGAGTTTTTCATTTTGTACGTTCCAAAAATCTATCATTTTTGACAGAAGATGTACAAAAGGCTTGCTACAAGTTGCAAACTCTGCGCCAAGTTAAAACCTCAATTTTGCCGAAGACCACCTAAGCAATTGATAAAATTTTTGCGACTTCGGAATAGAAGAAGCATAAACTTTAAAGAAGCTCTTTCTGGCAAACATAAGTATCTGCTAATAGTTGTAGACGAGTTCAGTAGATTTCTTTTTGCGTTTCCATGCTCTAACATGACGACTTAAGACTGTCATCCAATGCCTAAGTAAACTGTTCTGTGTATTTGCTTATCTCTTATACGTGCATGGAATCGAGGTGCTTCTGTTATGTCACAGGAGCTTAAACGTTATCAACCAAACTATATGGAGAACCGTTAAACTGTTTCTACGGACGTAAAAGAAATGCAAAAATTGCTTGAAGACAGTCTTACCTGAAGCCTTACACGCCTTGAGTTCTCTCCTATACACTGCCACTAACGCCACTCCTCATGAACGCTTTATAGGATTTAATCGATGAAGTGTGTCAGGTAAAGTATTGTATAGTTTTTTGATTCAACCAAGGCTTGTACTAATGAGACGTTTTTCCCAGATCAAAAGTGCTCATTCAATGGAAGAAGTCAAAGTTTTGGATGCAAATCTGAGCTTTTCTCATGTTTTTTTGCAAACAATTGAGAATCGGAGGTTTCAACCGAGGACCTTTCTCCAAAACCGGTAGACGATTCCAAAGCTACTAATGTCAGACAAATGATAACTACTGAGCCTGAACCTTAGAATGAAGAACTATCCAATCCTTGTACCAACAATAGCGAAAGTCTCCCTAATCGTTCTTCTAAATCCTCGCCTACTCTTCCTAAATCTAGTACTTTACCAACTTAACCGACCGTTAGACGTTTTACTAGAACCTGCAAAGCTCCACAAAGATACGGGAATAATGTATTTGACTCGTAATTAGTTTTAATTGATAAATTTAATTACTCGTCTATTTTTAAGGAGGAAAGAATGTGATGAATCGAACCAGAACAATTAAACTCTTTTTCATCAATGCTTTTTGTATTTTGCTTAATCACTGCGTGCCCTTTTAGTTCGTTATAGCTTTTCTTTTTAAGAAAATGTTTTTGTTGTATTTTATTTGAGCAGTGCAAGTTTTAGTTGAGGTTTTGTTCTATACCTTTAAATTTGTATTTATAACATTAAATTGTACCTTTTGTTTATAGATTTTAGTTGTTTACTTTAATGTGAATAAAACCAAATTGTACTTCCGGTTAACAAAGGGTTTCTGATCAAATTTTTTGATTTTATAATTTTTTCCTTATTTATTCTCCTGACTCGCAAAAAGACTTCAGAAACGTTATACTTCGGTCAATCGTCAAGCGATTATCCCGACCTTCATTCAGAGCTTCCAAATATCGCTGTCCGGTTGAAGTTATTTATTTATTTCTTTTTTTTTAAATTTTATTAAAGATAAAAAAGAAATTTAGATTTGCTTGATAAGACCTCCGAGCAAAGTATTGTGCCCTCAAATGTCTTTTTCATGGACACAACAAAATAACGGGGGTAAGTTTTGAACCACGAATTTGTTGATTGAAACGTCATCAAATTAGCGCTTGTAACCATTTGACCACATGCCGACAATTGAAATATTTCTTACAACACGCTCTAGACATCGGCCATGAACAATAAATTAGTGTATACATATACATTGTACAGCATTTCCAATCAAGTTATTTTTATTGGAGTGATAGGCCTACATGATTTTGTAAGTTATTAAATGGATGATATGATAACACAACTTGTTTGCAATGGGAAATATTCGTTTCTGATTTGCATTGGCAAAAAAAGGAAGCCTAATACAAAGTATTTTTATATGAAAATAGATTTTGAAACTCGGGTTGTTTTAATAAAACAAACAAACTTTTGGACATTGTTGCATAAAGAGGAAAAATTAAACCAACTATGTTTTTGCTGCAATCGTTACATCGCTTCCAGTGATTTAAATTTCGACATTACTTTTAATATCTACTCACGACATGAGTGGATTCTGAATCTTGTTCTTGTTCCTTCCCCGCAAGTTGCACTACATGAAGTCCATTGCGAATAATCTCCATAAGCTCCACGACTTCCGCAGTTTCGGGTTTCAGGCTAAATGTTTCAAGCTTGATTGCACTAACTATGTATTAAAATATACCATGAAAAACAACGTTCAACATAGTCAATTTTTAAATGAATTTTTGGACTTATTGTAATTTTTTGTTCCTTTTACAGTATGTATTTCGAAATCCACATTGGCAATTTATATGCTATAATTTAAAACGATATATGACATCTTTATGTTAGAAATTTTTTAAACAATGCAAACTTAAAAGTCTATGAACAAGTTACTAAAATTAAAAATTAAAATATTTTTATTGACGGTTTTTACTATCATACATGGCCTTAGTATGCGCAATCTAAACTTGTTTCCTTCCAATAAGTGTCAAACAAACAACAAATATAACAAAGAAAAATGTTTAAACGTTAAAAAAGTTGATTGTGTCGCGTCAAACCTCTATTTGGCCGGTACAGGGCTGCATTCGAGTTCGAGTTTGTGTTCCTCCTAAACACGTTTGCGAACATGTTCCGTATGGAGTCCAGGCAGTCCAAAAAGCTACGACGCAATATTTGTTGATTAGATATTACTTACATTATAAAATATTTGTAAACAATCAACAGTCGTTAAGTCATTGTATATAATTTACATTTGCTATAAGTTGTGCCGAGAAAAGATTGGCACAAAAATGGCGTCACTATATGGAGTCATACGTAAAACAAGACTGTCAATCAATTTTTTCTTAACTCAATTCTCTAATCTCCTATTTGAGTGTAAGTTTAGAATTGCAGTTGACTTTATTTGCCGAAACACAAGCTGCTACGATCAGACGGGTAAAGTTTCTGACAACATTTTAAGGGATGCACAGTAAATAAGGTCATGGATGGAACAGGTTTTATTCGTTGGATAAAAAGGTCATGGACAGATTTTATTCGTTGAACATCTGGAACTATCTGTTTTTTAAAAACTTCAAAAAAGCGGCAATGCCATATTCTCACTTCTAAACCTCTTACTTTATGAATTTTAAGAGAAAGTAAATTTAGATTTAAATCCACTTTATACGTTCAGGGAATTCCTCTTGTTTATTTGCATTGATTACTTGCGTTGGGGTATCAAAAGAAGCGAATCTATGAATAGGTTCATGTAGAGTCACTTACAGTTGGAACCACACGTCTCCTCTTCTCTTTGAGGTTCAAAACATGGATTGAACCGCTGTCGCACTCTTCTTCCGATGCAAGAACTGCTGCACTGACTGAATTCAGTCCAGGGCGTAAAGTCGGCCACGACACCACACGAAGTCTCCTGACTCTGAACCTCATTTGAGCACGTGTGTCTGCGTGTTAGCTGCTGGATTCCACCGGGACATGAAGTAGACCACGGACCAGAAGCGGTCCTAAAATGTTGTCTATGTCTTCACTTTCAGTATTTTTAGATATAAGATGGAGAACGTATAATCGGACTTTGTCCGGCACATTAAAACTACCAAGAGTATTTCTGTTTTGTGTTCGTGAACTTACATTAAATCGGAAACTTTAATAACAGGAAAGCAATAACTTGTTTTTTTACCATTGCGTCCATCCTCCTGGATTTCCACAAGATCGTTGTTCTACTTCGTCAGCACTAACACAAGGGTTTGATCTTCGACGAGATAAAAATCCTCCTGGACACGTCGTACTGCAACTTCCCCAGGGCGCCCAATCACTCCAAAATCCACTTCCTGTTGAAAATAAAACGAAACGATTTACATTTTTTGGGAAAGAAAGTAAATATTTTAATAAAAGATAAAAATTTAAAAAATTCTTTTAGTGACAAAAATAGTTTTTTATTAAAAAAGTTTGTTTGTAAGAATCCAGCTGCTGATTCTTGCTATTTTTTTGCTACTTTCTTGTATATATTTCTTGAAATATTTGTTATTTGTTATTTTCAGAAAATGATTTCAATAAAAAAAACTTAAATAGTAAAAAAACAGTAAAAAATACTGTTTTTTTATAACTTTAATCTTGCTCTCACTATTGTTTTTCTATGTTTTATCGTTTTAATTTATTTGGTGTTAATATTCAAACACAAATGAGCCTGAAACTTTACCGTTTTATTGCTCAAAATTTTCAGATTCTAATTTGACTTTAGACCAAGACTACAAATTCTAAATAAGTTATATCTTAACCAGCGAAAAGCTCCAAAACTATTTGTTATTATAGACCTACAATGTTAGAAATGAGAAAATTTGTTATGTAGGAAAAAAGTAGACACGTGCGACAAGATGTGATTTTTCCGTCACGCCTTTAACAAAGATTCTATTATTTTAATATTTTTTAAAATAACTTTTATTACTCATTTCCTTATCATTTATGACAAACTTTTACTGACATGTCATGCACATAAAGCGATAAATTAAAGTAAAAAGGAATTTTTGTTCGTCCGTAATTGTGGCCCATGCTCGAGGCACAATGCTCGTAACCGAAAACCTGAATGCAACAAAACATTTTAAAGCTGACAAAACACATGAAAAGATTTTATTCAACAAAAAACATCCTTGCTTTTTGACTACAATGATGATGAATATTCAGCAATACAGGGATTGATAAGTGAACTTGTTGTTATTAAAATGAACAAGTAGGGTTACCGTGTCAAGAATTTAAGTTCTTTACAAAAAGTTTCATAAGTCAAACAATAGAGGACTGCTCATCCAACTACTTTTTTATATAACAGTCCAAAGCTTATAGCCTACTACGTAAATAAGGACTGGGGAGCACAATAAAACACCGTCACATTGTGCCCCTCCCTGGCAATTAAAGAAATATCTATTGTTTGGTTTTTAACCTTAGTACATATTAATACTAACCAGTCAAGCTATCTTTGAAAGAAATATGTCAACAACAATTTAATACGCAATAAACCTAAACTCATTTAAATTTAACAACGAACATAAGATTTGGTTCAATAAAACTATTTGAAAAACTCACTATAGATAAAAATAATATAAAAATAACTCTTTTTTTAAGTAAATGAAATCAAAGTAAAATTATGTCAGCAGTATGGTTGTTCAAAGACAAATTTTTTCTTCATGCTTCAAAACTACATTTTAAAATGCTCTTTCTATTCTACTCTTTCTCTCTCTTCTAAATGTTCAATAGGAATCTTAAAGTGTTGCTGTAACATTTTTTATGAAAAGTTTTCGAATTTATACCTACGTTTTCTGCTATGTTGTGCACGTGCGTGCGCTCACATTTGTTTGCCTGCAACTAACGGACGAAAAAAGCCCATAAGACTTTCAAATCACTTTTTATAAATTTAATTTTAATTTATTTTTAACAAATTTAAATTTGTTTCATGCGCGAAATATTGTGCAAAAAAAAAGATTTGTGCTCTTTTAAGCAAGAAATGAATGTTAATCAAAAAACATAAGTCTCAAAAGCTTTTTTAAATGACCAATCAATGTTTTTATTTAGTTTGTAAAATCTCGTCAACTTTCGCACCAAATGATTAAAATCACTTAATATTTTAAAAAATGTACTGGTGGCTAATCGATAAATTCCAATTAACCAGTTTCAACGGTTGAATAGAACTAAGTGTTTTAATGTTTTATTTTAAATCTAAACTGAGAATCTTACAGTTATACAGTATATTGCTGCGTTGTTATTTTCCACTCTTCAAACAGTAAGAATAAAATTTTTTAGACTTACCAAGATTACAAGGTCGTGTTTCTCTTTCAGCAGGAATAATTGGACAAATATTTGTTCTTGTTCTTTGTTCTAATCCCTAAAAATATGAAATTATTAAGTCCGGCAATTACAATGTACTCGTACTATATTACAGTACAATAAAATTGTATGAAAGGGTATTTTTTAAAATCAAAACCGTTTCAAGATATATAATTTTTTAGGTTGTCTTGTTCTAACCCACTCAACAAAACAACCAAACAAATTGAAATTGCAAATTGCGTTTGACCGAATAAACAACACATTTCCCCACCGTTGTGGCTCAATATTTCCACACTCAAACTGTACCTCCATGGTACGGAACATTATCAGAGCTTTTAAATACTTAAAAAAATAAATAAAAACGTTTTGTTGTTGAAAGCCACTTACTTGCCCACAAGAAGTTGAACAACGAGACCATCTTGTCCAAAGTTGATAACCACAGCAAGTTTGAATGTTACAAATTTGTGTTTCCGATCGTGCTTGTTCTCTAAAGCAAGTATGAGCCTGAAAAACCAATAAAAAGATAATGAGATACCACAAAAAAATTACAAGTTAGATTTTTCAAGTAAAACTTTAAAAGTTTTTTATCGTTATTAACTATTATACAATCGGTCAATGTTTCATTGTATTTTTATGTTTTAAATTCTCACTAGAGTTTAATGATAAGATCAGATTTGATAAAAGGTGAGGCTAAAATTTAAAGAAAAATGTGTTGGCACAAAGTATGCTGCTTTCCAATATTGCTTTCAAATGTCGTTCAGCCGAGATATACCTGAATCAGTATTTTTATCTTTCAGCTCTACCATAAAAACAGAAAAAAAAAATTGGGTGATGTTCAAGAAGTAGAAAGTTAGACAAGCTCCTACAATGATCAAAAGATGTCGCTAATTTAGTAAACCTGTATCCGTGTCTGATTTCCTCCACCGCAGCTGACTGTGCAAGCCGACCAAGGTCCCCACGATAGCAGTCTCCCACTTCCTTCAGGGCCAGTGTTGCAAGGGATGCTTTCTTGGGTGTTCCCTTGACAGCCTGCAGTGGAAAATATGTTCTTATTTATTCTTGCTTCTTAATTTTTATGTTTGAACACAAAATTTGTTCACAAAATTTTGACAAACAGCAAAAACAACTCAAGCAAATAAAAATCATTGAAGTTTATATAATACAAAAGTAGCAGTTTATTTCGTTTGTTTGTTCTTGGCAATAAAATTGCAATCCTGCATAATAAGAAATAAATGTAGAAAAAGGAACCTCTTATTTGTTTTCAAAATTTGAAACAAGGTTATATCAAAGAAATAAAGTGGAAATTACATTAACAAGTCTATTGTTACATATAAATTAAATTTATCAATTTAAGCGAACTTCCTAAATATTCGTTTTAAATCTAAAAAAAAAAATAAATCAAAGTTTTTAATCAAATTACTTTCAAAAAGCATCAAAGTGCTAATGAGATTCCCAAAATTTTACCGAATACTTTTGAATTTAACACAAAACAAGTTTTTTAATTTTTCAAATTTAAATCCTGTAGCTTTAACTGTACCACATAAAGAAACGAGGACAATGAACAAAAATAATGCTTTTACACAAAGGACGCGTTTCTAAAAATTAACTTGAAACAAAAACAACAATTTCAACGTTCGTGACCAACAAACCATTTTTTCTTACCTACATCCCCAACGGTGCCACCATTACATGATCGCCTTCTTATTACAATTCCAGGACCACATGAAGTGCTACACGCTCCAAACGAGCTCCATCCGCTCCAGTAGCCACAAATTTGTCCTATAGGATTCGCGCAACGTCTGAAATCATTAGTTCGTTGCGATAATACAAATGACTCGAAATCAAATATGTGCATCGCGTAATTATTTCAAATGAAAAAAAAACAAAAATTCTCTTGCGAAACAACTCCGTGACGCGAACGAGATGAGAAAACATCGATGACAACAATGTTTTTATCATGGATGTTTACTTTTGGTATTTACGACTTTGACATTTTTATATTATGAAACAACCTCAACACAAGAAACATTTTTTTCGGTCTTAACTCTTTAGAGAATGTTTTAATTTCTTTGAAACATCACTCTCACTGAAAATCTATTCTTATCAAATTGGAATTGGTCATTATGTTTTACCAAATTGAAAACTATTAAGTTTATTTTTAATTCAATTAGTGTTTCTTTTAGTCAAGTAAACCTTAATACAAATTTCAATCAGGAATATAAAAACAAAGAAAATTAAAAATACCAAATTTTTGAAAAAAAACACAAAACACAACTTTTGGTGTAATCAAACTCAACATCTAACTGTTGATTTACATCAATTAAATATTGGTCACCGTAAATCTGAATCTGAAACAATTTAATTATTTTTGTTGTAACACTATTTACTTAGAATCAGTTGTTCAGTTATAGGTTAAAAAGATTCATAACTTAATGCATATAAAGAGTGAAAAAGATTTTTGAAATTGTATTGGTCGAAAATATAAAAAATATGAGGCTTTAGCTACAATATCGAAAAAAAGCTTCTACCACATTTTCCTCATAAAAGCAGGAAAAAGTTTTATAATAGCACTTGAGTTTTGTTTTCAAATTGTTTGAATTTATAACTGCTAATAGGATGTGCAAACAAAAAAATTTGTCATTCATTGTCTTTTCTGAGAAAAACAACAGATGGAACACAAAATATAAATGTCGCAAAAGCAAATCAGCAATTGCCAATACAAAAAATCTTATCTTAAACTTTAAAGTTGTGCTAAAATTAGTCAAAAATTAAAGTTGGTTTCTATGTTCTGTGAACAACCAAACTTAACTTTTTTGTTTTTAGAGCTAAACTAGTTGCAAATTATGATACAAATTTTTTCACCTTTTTTCAACGCACGCTCCTATACATCCTTCTGTCCCAGGCACGCAGTTTTGACAACGACGGAAACGAGATATAATTCCAACTCCACAAACTCCTTGGCAATTGCTCCATGCACTCCATAAATGCCAAAAGCAACCTGAACAAATTAAAAAGTTTTTAATATTCTAGTATTCATACATGCTTTCAAACAAATGTTATCTTTGCCGACTGGTTTTCATGAATTCGCAAAAAAGTTTTTCGCAAAACCTAGCAAAGCCAACAATTAGACTCTTTAAATATTTTAAAATAGAATTTTAGAAACATTAAAAAAACTAACAAAAATCAATTATTTACCCACCAAAGCTAACTCTGAAACCAGTCGAAGGTGTCGTTGTAATAGGTGGCAAAACTAAAGGTGTCGTTGTGGTAGTTTCGATAGTATTAGATATGCCCACTAGGCCAAAGAGGTCATAAAGTTGGATTGCCTGATTTACTGTGATTATCCTGACGTTGAAAAGGGCGTCAATCAACGGCCGACCCAAGCTGACTAGTATCCGTTGCGCTGTTGCATTACCGTTGAGTGACTGCATAATGAGCTGCAGGATTCGTTCGTTTGCCATTAAACTGTTGAATACCACTGAAAAAAAGAAAACCTGTTGATCTTTTGTTTTTGTTCGACTCTTTTTAGAGAACCGTACTACAATTTTTGTTGGTGTTTTAATGTAATATTTAGTTAGTCTAAATATAAAAAAGATTAATCTGATTAGACCAATCAAACCGCCGAATATGTAACAGCCTATTAAAGTGAAATTAGTATATTGACTTGCACCACAAAACATAGCAATCTTCTAAATTATAATTACTTCATTTTTTTCAGCAAAATTAATTTGTTAGTATTGGTTGCTTTGATCATGGTTTACAGGGAACAAGGACATAAAAACAACTTTATTTTGAACCAGTTTTGAACCTCGTTTTTCAATAATGCTTTATTTGGAACAATATTTTAAAATTTTTTATCATTTTAATCAGCATTAACTTCTAAAAACAAAACGAACATAAAAAAATCTTTTTTAATTGTCTTGTCATACAAAAATGATCTAATAAAATAAATACTTCAGTTATATCGCTAATAAAAACTCAAGACCAAATAGAAAACTTCAACCGGGCTTTAGAATTTCTGAAAGTAAGCCGAGGTAATCGCTTCAGGGTTGCCTTAAGTATAATGTTTCTGAATTTCTGGCAAATCAGGAAGACAAACAAACAGTAGATTAAAAATTAATCAAGCTGTTTTCACTGAGAGTCCGTAAACTGTTGAAACTAGATGCTGATGAAATGAGTTAAATAACAGCAACAAATGAGGTAATTGCTTCAGGGTTGCCTTAAGTATAATATTTCTAAAGTTTGATCGAGTGGTTAAAGCACCGGGCTGATGATCAACATGGACTCGGTTCAAAACGCACTTGCGCCATTCTGTTGTGTCCTTGGAAAAGACACTTTATGGCACTTTCCCCTGCTTGTTGGTCTTGGCAAGCAGTTCTAAATCACAGTAATATCTCTATTAAATTACCAGCGGACAGCAATATCTTGGCATTTCCGGAAGCAGGTTGGGGTAATTGCTTACCCTATGTATTAGCGCCTCCATCGCTTTCCTGCGAGTCAGGAGGATAAATATAGAAATAAAAATAAATAAATAAAAAGTTTTTCTGGCAAGACAAAAAGACAAACATAGATTAAAAATTAATCAAGCTGTTTTCACTGAGAGTCCGTAGACTGTTGAAACTGGATGCTGATGAAAGGATTTAAATAACTGCAACAAATGTGCGGAAAAAACTTACTTGGGCAATCAAAATCTCCATTGGACACACAACTAATAAAGGATGCCACCACTGCTTGCAAATTGCCTTGTTTCCTTTGAGTACCATTCACACTGGGATTTTTAAGTAATTCAAGTTCATACAGTTTTTCGATGATGTAACTTGATCGTTGCCTCTTGACACAAGTCACTGGTTCGCCGTCAAGCTAAAAGTTTGTTCTTTATCAGAAAATAATCGAGATTGATGTTCGCTTGTAAAAACTTTATAAAACAAAGCTATTTCAGGCACAAAGTATTAAGCGGATTTAGCACCTCAATATCGTCGAAATAACAACAGCTGTCCGGACAAGCCTGCTCCGAGGCGTTTCCTTTGCGACACGGAGTTGGAGGAGAAAAGAACTCGCTGTCGTCATCACTGATTTGGCATGAAAATCCTAAAAAAGAGGACAATGGTTTACGTAAGCAAGCAATTTATTACTAGCAAGCTGTAACAATTATTTATTTAATCTAACAAGATGGTGTAAATCAGCGTTTTTCAACGTTTGGGTCGCGACCCATGTGAGGATCGATAAATACTTTCATGGGGAGTCGCAAAGATATTTTATAGCATGTTTGTCAAATCTGTATCTAGGATCTACAGTAAACAAAGCAAAAAGGCAGTTGTGAGCTATATGAAAATTTTAAAAGAGATCACAAGCCAGAGGGATTTAAATTTTCACTGTTGCGATTTTAAAATTTAAAAATTTTTATGTGTAATGTTTTACCTTAATAAATAAATACAAGTTACCTTTGAATATGTATGTATGTGTATCTTTATACTGTATATATAACGTCGTAAATTTTTCATTTTTAAAAGTTGAGACGTTCTTGTTAAAAATTGCTTAGGAATTGTTTGTGTTACAGTCGCCAGCATGGCATTGTTTTAGTGTTGAAGTAAGCCTAGTGTTGACGCCTTGGAAGTTAATTCTATAGTGAGATAGAATTGTTTTAGCCTGAGCGGAGGACGAAATATTAATTTTAATATTAGCTATTGGGGTGCTAATTTGTTCTTATAGCTCATTAGCGCAAAGTTGTTAAATGATTATTTGCAGTTGTTGGCGCTGTGAATTGCTTTGAAGTTTGGTGAAGTTTGAAAATCAAATTTTACAAAAGTTGATCAAGTTTGTTTGATTTATAAATAATATATTCTTTATAGTGAAAAACCGTGGTTTCTTTCTCTCCGTCGAGAAAAGTTTTCTGAAGAATTCATTTGTATTTAGCCAGAACTTACTGCATAAAGAGCTTCACTCTCGCCACAAACTGTTTCTAAAGCCAACATAAATAAAATGAAACACTGATTTACTTCAGCCCAGGTATTTAGATTACCTAGTTAAAAAATGGTCCTTCCGGATTTCCGAGTAAAGTCGTGACAAGTTGTTTAGCCGACCAATTAATATGGACTTTTTGGTTTTACAGTTTTATGATTTCTTACTGACTAGCTACCATGAAACTTTTTTAAACTTTGTACCCACCATTAAAAGAACTACTTGAGAAAACGGAATAATAAGCGACGGTAAATACTATGAAATACCAATCATAAATTGAATAAGGTTTGTTCGTAATTAAATGCGATGAATTCATACTTCACTTCAAAAATAATCATTTAAAAAGGAAGATAACAAATAATCATATCAAAAGGTGGTCTTCGAAGGTCAAATAAAGACGAAACAGAGTCTTCACTTGTTTCAAAGATAAAAATTGACTTTTTTTGACTTTAAAAATCAGGTGAAGATTGAAACGCGTCTTACTGTTTTTAATTTCAAGTGAAGAGCATTTTTATCATTGCGTTTGAAGACGGTTCGAAAAAATGGTTATTTCACGAAAAATTTAAGGCTACAAAATCAAAATATACACCTGAAAAAATAATCCTTTTCCTTGTATGTAGAGAAACTTGAGTTTTAAAAGATTAACAATTGTTACAACAATCAAATTTGCCGAATTTACCGAACTATTGGTGGGAGAGCAAGTTATTTCTAATAAGTTCAACATCAGCAAAAAGTAACAACGTCACTTACTGCGCACAGCAGCTTGGAACTGATCCATTAATCACGGCTTTTGAGTAAAGATCGTCGTCATCTGGTTGGGCCCTGACACTGCAACAGAGCAACAAAACTACTCCTAATATAGCAACTAAGGATTTTTTCATTTCTGATCCTTTAAAAAGTTTGCTACAAAACAGAAAAATATATTTTTTTAGAGTTGATTTGTGTTAGTTTACATAAGTTAATAAACAAACTATTATTTATATAATAGTTTTAATTAATATGTGAGTGTGTCATCAACATGTAATTTTGCAATTACCGAGTAAAAAATTATAACTTCTAACATAAATGAAGTCCTACTCACAAACCATTTGTTCAGCTGTGGTATTGTAAAAAATCTTAAACCGCTAAAATCGATTTTATTAACAAAACCATATTCATTTTTAATTTCATAAAAATTGTTTCGATAAAAAACCATTTGTTTAACCAAAAATTTAAAAATTTGTTTAAAAAAAAATATATATATATTGCAGAAATGGCAAAACTATTGATAAAATTCTAAATATCCAGAGTAAAAAAGAAATATTACAGGAGACCGTGCAGTTGCGTGCTGTTATCAAAAATGAAGATCACAAAAAATCTTGATAAGCCGAAAATAAATATTTTGAGCGAAAAAGTCTTCATGTAGCAAAATTCACGTTCAAAATTAGAAACATTTGATATTGCTTAATTTTCTAATTCGCCCTCCAGCAACCGTTTCTTATTTTACTTTGTAATCGAGTAAATTCCCAAACAAAATTGAACCTTAGGTCGCAAACTGCAGCAGTTGGCGAGCGATTGAACAAACGTTTGCAGTTAACTAAAAAAACTTTTTTACTAAATAAAGCTTTAAATAATTTATTCAACAATAAAATTTTGAATACTCTCTTATATTTTTAAGTTTTTGATTTTATCAGACTTGAAACTTTCACTTTTTGAAGTCACGCCTCTACTCAACCACTCGGAAAATTTCAAGACTTTTGCATTAAATTCAATTCTATGCATAGCCATACGAGTCGGGGAGCAGGGGAAGATGGGACAATTTCCCCCCAACTAAAAAAAATATGGGCAAAAGTTGTGGAGCAGCGACAAGTTATTGTAGTTTAGAACAATCTATTGATCATTGAAAAAACACAATCATTGAAAAAACACAACTAAGATTTGATTTTAAGACCTTTTTTTCTTTGGTCTTCAGCTATAATTTGGCACAAAAATGGAGAAATCAAACACAAAATGGAAGTGAAGACTATTTTTTTTTAATCATCACCAGATTTTTGAGACGAAAATGTGTGACATTTTGTCATATCTATTGCAACTTGAAAAAAAGAAAAATTATCTGAATTTTTAAAAAATATATAAACAATTTAACTTTAAAAAACAGATTTTTGATATAAAAATCAAGTTGAAATACAAAATCACTTGCGGTCAAAACAGTTTAATTTACTCTATTTCCAAAATTTTTTAAAATACAACTAATCAACTTTTTAAATTAACTTGATACAGGTCTAAGGCAAATTCATGTTTACTATAAAAAATTGAAATAATGCTAGACGCTTCAGAACAATAGTTTTTGTTTTAAAGTTGAACCTTTAACCTCACATAATAAGGATTCACTAAGTGCGGCTGCATCGAAGTACAATACAATAAGTCGTCGACGAAAAATCAAGATAAAGATCATTTATGACGGCTTTTACATAAACAAGTTTGATAAATCCCAGAAGTTCATTGCTATATAACTCCGATTGACCGCCTAGAGAATTTATCAGCGTTTTCAAAGAAACTTATTATTAGAAGACTAATTTAGATGGCTGCTTGCATGAAATACATTTAATTGGAACTCAATGAAAAAAATAACTTGAATGTTTTTATCAGAGCTCTTTGTTGCTGCTGTTGTGTTTCAGGTAATTGCTTGTACTTTTAGCACCCATTTAATTTGAGTGTGCATAACCTGAATAAACTTTGTGACGCTATTGTAGGCTTGGAGTAAGCTCACAAATGATGGTATGGCATCTTTGTTAAAAAATTAGTCTTTCCAAAAAATTTTTTTCAAAAGTTAGTTTATATTTTTTGCCACAGTTTTAAACTTTTTCCACAGCGATACGAACTGGTGGGGCAAGAAGAAAATTTCCCCCCAAGACGCAAAACATTTAGATTTTTTGGGCGTCGGGAATAAACTATTTGGGCAAGAGAAAAGCTACTCAATTGGAAACGATATAGATCAGTAAGCAAAAACAATAATAATTTAATGTGAAGGTCTTTTTTTCTATCTGGGAAAAACCAATTGTTTCTGCTCCTTTTACAACTAAAAAAACAAGGGAAGACCAAAAAAAGCCTTCATATAAAATCTAAGTAAAATTTTACAAATCTCCATGAAATGATGAAAAATCATAGTTCAAAGCAGTCGTCAAAAAGATTTGAGTAAAATGTATTGCCTCTCCCCAAAATCTTTTGGTCTGGTATGGCTATGATTTTGCAATATTTTTTGTCATTACTATGCTTTTCATCTTGAAGAGTCTTCAAAATTAGAAATCACAAAAGGCAGCAAAAAGCATCACCTGTAGACTAATGCTGACTTTCTTAATTAGTGTCTGATTAAAAAAAATAAAGCAAAACATGTCATTTGAACTTTTTATGTCCGTGCTCTCTGCGTAAAACATTGAAAAAATTACTTTAAAGCCTGTTTTTCGGTTGAATGCCAAATGAAGACTTTTTGAATTTTTGAAAAAAAATAAAACAGATTTTTGAAAAAAATAATGTTTGCCATTTTGTCATATCTATTGCAATGCTATTAGATTATGATTCGGGTAATCGTCAAGAAAATTTGGGCAAAATTGAATGGTCCCCCAAAAATGCTTTCGACTGGTACGGCTATGATCTCATTATTTACGTATTCAAAGCTTTGTAAAGGCATTCTCAATTGCTTGCACCTATAGAAAATATTTTGTTTGATTTTCAAAATCTTAATAGGCTATACTAAAATACACAAAAAATGATTTGAATACATTCTTAGTTTTACAAAATTTTAAAATAACCAATGGTATTGACAGAGCCATTTACTCTTTCAATTTTGGTAGTCTTTAAAAAGACTGTTTTCTTTAGAATTCTTTCGGCCAACTTTTGTCAAAAGAAATTGTTGGCAATGATGAACTGCAAGAAACGTGGTTTATATAGGGTTGAAAAACATTGAAAGTAACGGCGTCTCTGATTGGTTTAGAAAAAGAGAGCACGCGATTGGTTGCGCGCTCACTTGCGCCGCAAGCAAAAAAGCTTCAGTCCAAAGACAAATTTTTTCTGGCGACAAAAAGAAACTTAAAAAAATTCTATGAAAGGGGCTTCAAGCGTTGCCAGTTAAAAAAATAATTGTCCTGTAGCTAAAAGTGAAAATCAGTTAATATCGAATTTTTCGGCGCAAATTTTTTGTTATCTAAAAGATGTTGACCAATAACCAAATCCGACAAAGGTGGACTTTGAGTAAACTTTCATTGACGCTAGGGAGAAGTTTAATTTAATTTTTAATTACATTTGGAATATGTTGTCAAATTTGTATTTCACTCATGTTATTTTGATGAACTTTTATATAGATATATGGCAACAAAACCGTATTATGAGTTCTGAAAATTTTTATTGATTATTATATTATTTCAAAAATTTTAGGTATTTTAAACCAAAAAAGAAAAAAATACTAAAACTTTGTTTTATTTGAAATATAAAACACATTTCAAGGTCTAGTTTCAAATATAAAATAATAGTTTAAATCTATATTAAATCAAGTTAAGGCTTCAATTGGACTATTGCAGACTTTTGTGAGAGCTTTTTTGCTATAAGAATTAAGGACTGCATACTATTAAAATTGCGATGCTTGGTTCACGTGTATACTCAATGTCTCGTGTTTTCTAAAAGAAATTTTAAAATAGCACGGTTTCCGTAAAGAACAGGGGTGGAAAACCTGCTGCTCGTGGGCCGCATTTGACTTGCGAGAGTTTTCAAAGTAGCCCGCTTGTGGTTGGGTGAAAGTAAAGTCAATAGTAGTTTTTCGAGACAAAAGTCGAGAAATCAGAGACAGATTCTAAGCGATGAACTTTTTTTTCTTTATAGAGATCACTATGTTTTTGGGACAAAAATAGAAAAATAGGAAATAGATTTTAAACGAGGATTTTTTTAAAATTAATATGTTTTGGGAACAAAAAATTATTTTAATCCCAAACTTTTATCCGGCCCACCCAATTTTTTAATTTTTGCATCTGGCCCGCGAATGCAAAAAGGCTCCCCACCCTTGGTATGGAACAACAAGCAAAATTGTTCGACAAAATCTAATTTGTCTGCAAACTCACAAAGCATTGAAATTTAACGATAGCAAGACTTCAATTAAAAGCTTTTGTTTATTAGAACCAGCTTAGTTTAGTTGAAAAAATTAGCGGTTTGTGATTGACTTGATTATTTTTCTCACACATTTGTCGCCACTTTGCCAAATCCCAATTTTCTGCATGAATGTTTTTGTCGTTATTCCATAGTTTCTTTTATTTTCTACACTAGTAAATCAAGACCAATCTCCCAATGGCATTTGGTTGCTTAATGGGGAAGTTGATACGTGACCAAGTTTTTTACAAACTTTTTAAAGTCAGAAAACACAAAATGTCAAAACATATATATTTGTTTTACTGAAAAAAATTCCCATTCAGAAAAAATTTTAAAATTTGATTGTGGTTGATAAGAATAAATGAGCGTAATTGTGCCAACTGGAGCAAGGAACCAGGCAATAAGCTTTCTGTTCTTAACTTGCTGGGGAGATCTTGTCTTGCAGCCGCCGTGAAAAGAGGCAATTGCGTGCAGTATTAAAGAAAAACGTTTGAAAGTTTTAACTTTGCATTTTATCAATATGCCGATTTTTATGAGGGATTTTTTTTCTGAACAAAACTTTCAATATGATAATTATCAAAATCGTTTCATCAATTGATTCGAAAGATTAACAACGTTTGCGGAATCTTTTAAAAAGCATATGATTCTTAAAGCAAAGACTGACAAAACTGGTATTTTCAAGTTGAGAATAAAAAACTGATGAACCGTTTGAATATGTTTGAAATTTATTTTCTAAGTTCAAGACGATTTTCTTTGAAGTATTGTAGATGTTGTTGGTTTCAAGATACTTATTGATCATAAGTAAGACAACATTTTATTATAGATCTTCTTTTCGTGGTCGTTCGTAAAACGTACAACTTGATGACATCAAATTGTTAGTCGTATCACATGATATTGTTTTCTTCGTAAATTAATGTTTACTAAGAAGTAGTTATATGGAAAAGTTTATCATATGTTTAGCAAGAAGTTTTATGAAAAAAAGAAGCCAAATTTATTTACTGTATATTGAAAGCAAGCTGGACTTATTCAAAGCAATTATGTTGTAAAAGTTGAAAAAAAAAATACTCTCCAAATTAATGCACACTTCATCATAAAACAAAAGAACACGTGATATTACGAGAAAAGTTGCAAACCGGCATCGTTGCAACGAAACATTAAGCCTCGGGCGGTGGAAATTTCACTCGACGTCTTAAATTATTTTATGTCAAAAAATATGTGACACGAATGTCCCACGAACGAACAGCAAAGCAACTAATGGTTGCTCTTCCGAGTGGCAAAAGACCTTGAAGCGACCCAGAACTCGCTGGCGGAATTATGTTAAAGATCTGGCCTGGTTGCATCTTGGAATTTCACCTGCGGAATTGCCGCTAGTTGCAGGAGATCAGGATGCTCGGAGACGCCAACTTGAGCTGCTGCCCCGCAATCCGAAAAGGACAAGTGGGCAGAGGAAAATGCACTGAATTAATTCAATGTTTTCCCCCAAAATAATAATGATGATAATGTCAAAAATAAATTTCTTGCTCAATTAATTTGCTATTAATTAATAAGATTCTTCTTAATGAAACAAATTAATAAGAATGATTCAAATCAATAAAATTCAGCAAAGTTTTGTTGGTGTACTTCACTTTAAATTAAGTTTAGAGACAAAAATTTAATATTATGTAGTATATTTGCTTAAAATTTAAAATAATATTGATTGAAATTTTTGCCATAACAAATCAAAGTTTGTTTTTCTTATAAATACTAATAAAATGATAAAAAATGAAATACAAATTAAGTAGCACTAGTTTTATAAAAAATTGAAACATCACAAAAGAAGTTTGTGATTCAATCTTAGTTGTGGTGTGATTAAACATGTTTAGTTTTAGATTTATTGTAGGATAGCTTTTTTTTAATATATTATGTAACATTAAACGCTTTTAAGGAGATATTAAGCCTACTGGGATTTGGCTAGGGTTATGGTTAGATTGATCACTAATATATACATTCTCCTTATATAGTCTCATAAAAAGTTTTAAATAGTATTATCTTTCTATTAGGACCCTGAATCAGCAGCTCAAGATAAGGTCGTCAACATAACAATCTTCCCTTAATATAAGCTACTTCACTGGAAAGTGATGATGATGATGATGATGATGATATTTTATTCACGCTTAGTAACAATATTTAAGTATATGCAATGTACATTAAGCAAAGCATGAAAAGGAAACGCGACACAACGACGAACGTTAAACATGCAGAAAGTAGAGAGAGGGGGATGCAAAAGTTGCAAAGCATGCAAAAGTTCCTAGTTCCAAACTTATCGAACCAATTTTTTATAAAAAAGATTTTAAACTGCGCCTTATAACTTTACAGTAAAATACAATCTATATTATGCTCAACGTTTTTCATTGGTTGACTTTGCATCTTCTGCACCAGGTCCTGATAAGTACGTTATTAACAATGTACTTTGAATTGGGTAGCTCCGCTTGGTAACACTCTTGCTTGCGAGAAGAAAATAATTTTTATAAATAATTTTAAGTAAACAGAAAATAATTTTAGGTAAATTTTTAATGTTTTCTTGAAATTTGTAAATGGGTTCATGGTGCTTACCTAAAATGGTGACTTCGTTTCAAACAAAATGCAGCAATTAGTCAAATAAAACCATATAAGTAGAAAAACCAAATTCTTTTAGTATTTTGAAATAAAACTTTGCCCATTTTTAAAAATCTCCATAATGTTCTTTATTTTAAACTAAAATGGTTAATAAAAATGCATTTAATTTGACTTTAAAACAAAAACTGATAAGAAACAAAATTTATTCACCCAGTAACATATTTGCAATCGCAATAGGACTCTTATATATTTATGACAAATAAACATTTTGGGATTAAATTTTATTTTCAATTGTTAATTACTCAAAAGCTTTTTAACCAAAGTCTTTTTGTCCTTGAAAGATAAGAGACGAAGGTAAGATAGGCGCCCATAACGTTGATATATTCCTCACTTGCTTTAGAGCAAGGATATATAACCTGGGCTCCAGTGCTCAATCACACTATTTAGTTATATTTTTATAACTGTACTTTTTTTTAATATCACTTTTTTTTATAACTGTACTGGGAAAGCAAAATTTTGAATAAATCTATATTCGATTTTTAGATTGATTTTCAATATCCATAGATGTTCCATTTTACAGGGTCACTGTCAAAAAATTTTTTTGCGGAAAAAATGTTGAATTACAGTATAGGCCTAACCGCATTCTGAATTGGTTAGAAATACATTAATCACGATAAAAGGTTGTTTTATTAATTTACTACTTTTATTTGTGTTTGTCACTTAGAGCAAAGCGTGTCTTGAAAGAAAAAAATTTTTTGGTAATTTGTTTACTTGGGTAAAGCTTTTTTTTAAAAAATTTTGTTCTTTAAAGGTTTCTTTTTAAATTTTCTTTTTAAATCTTTAAATTTTTGTCGTGCGGAAGGTACTAAACAATTTCGCCGAACTAAGTTGACAGAACCCGTTGTCCAGTGGACAAATTACAGACGAAAGTACATAAAGATACATCCAGGGTTTGTGCTTTCATGTCCGATAACAATAATACTAGGCTAGTTAAATCGGCTTGATCAGACTGCTGCAATTCGTTGCTACACAAACGTAATCTCGCTTCTCCACCGAATTGCGAGTGCCGGACCACTAAACAAACAGCAAATCAAGTCGGAAACTAATGAGGTTGCCCCAAACAGCTTGGGTCAAGCTCAATCATCTGCGGACTGGTGTTGGGCGATTCCATTTATCCATGGACAAATGGACACATTACAGCGACTGGGGTAGTAAAAGGATAAACCCTCGATTTCAGTCCCGTTTGTGTCTGACCTGAAGTGGTTGTCCTTGGAAACGACGACAACGACGATAACCAAGTCGAAAACATATGGAGCACGATGTTTGAAAATTTTGGCCGACGAAACTCAATGCTGGCTAAACACCATTGCTGCCAACATCTAATCCAGAAAGTACAGAAGCCTTGGGCAGAAAAAAGATGAACCCTTGATCCCAGTACCTGTCTCTGTCTCTCTGTGTCTCTCTCTGACACAGATCTAGACCCAAAGTGACTCAGATCACAAACAACTAATACCAAAAAAGACTAGTGCTATAAAATAGATGGCTACAAAAGAGCTATAATAATTACATAATAATTGGGCGTTTATTAATAACAGTTTATTGATCAAAATTTTTGGTGTTAATTTAGCGTGAGATTTACCGCCATATGTGGGCTATTCAGGTGGAGTGTGAGGTCTACCGCATCAAATATGTGACTTGTCAACGTGATTTCTCTGGTGATCTGTCCAAGTGATCTTCCCATATAAAAGGGCCTAAACCAGTTGTTAAGGTGAGAAGTACTCTCGCCTCGTGCAAATTTATTGCCTTATTTTTTCATGACTGCTTTAAGACTATCCGATCGCTTTCTTTTTGTTTTGCTTGGCGTATTAGAATTAATATTTCTGTTTGTACTATACTGTATACAGGTATATCAATGTCCACAGTAACGAATCTCACAGGAAAATCTACCAATACTGTAACTGACTGGTTCAACATGTGTTGAGAGGTGTGTACAGCCATAGTTTCTCAACAATGACAAGGAAAGATGTTAGGAACAACAGATAAGCTCATACGAATTGATAAGGCAAGAATTTCTGGTCGACGGAAGTACAACCGAGGAAGTATGCTGAATGGCGACAACGCTCCTCTCTCCGTGGACAATGACGCAGAACAAAAAAAATAGAAATCATTGGCGTAGAATTGATGTGCCTTAAGTTTTTGGTTTTAAACGAGGCTCAGACTGTCGGTACTTTTGAGTGAAACGGCGTGAGCACATACTTCAACTGCTATTATTCAAAGGAAATGTGAATATAGTTCGTTGGTTCATTCAGATTAAGGGCCTGCTTATAGCAATCTAAATGTCATTGTGTACCAGCAACATTTTTTGGATTCGTTGACAGGAACACATACACACAGACAATTGAGCAATCGTGGACGTGATTAGACGCTGAAACGTGATTGTCAAGAGAATGCGAGGTGTTGATGGTCAGATGTTCCAGTCTCATTTTGATCATTTGTGATGGAAGGTTATGAAAAAAAATTCCAATAATTTATTCGTGTCACTCTTAGAAGAAGTACGATACGTTTATTGCTAGAATAAATGTATGGAAATGTATATTAAATAATGCAGCGGTTAAATTTATGAAAATGTATGTTAAAGATATGGATGTTAAAGGAAATGGAGGTAGATCACACGCTATGGTGTGGTAGACTTCACGCAAAAGTAGCACCAAATTTTGATAATTCTAATAAGTAAATGTAATAATTCATACTATGACTAAGGCAGCCAGATAAAAGATTTAAACTTTTAAATACTGGTAGCTAGAATTTTCCAGATTTGTTTTTTATTTTTTTTTGCATTTAATTTTAATTATTTAATTCATTACTAATATTGCAAATAATGGAAATCTGTTTTTAAATATTGTTACAAAATAAAGTTGTCGTGTTAGCATGAAAAAAGTATTAAGTTTTTATTTTTCTGTTCTTATACAGCTTTTGTGTTTAGTGTCCGGTTAAAATCACCAACTCCCAAGGGATCAATGGATCCCTGGTTGAGGATCACTGCGTTGAATGAAAATTAAACTTTTCTTTAACTAAGCTTAATATGATTGCTTGATAATTAAAATGAACAAAAGCCTCAGTGATATCATCATGAAATAAATCAGTTTTTAAAGACACACTTAAAAATATCAGTTTGGAAACTTCTTAGAAACCCTCTGGCTGGCTGAATGCAAACAGCAGAAGTTTTGAAAAGTTCTGCTATATTTTTAAGTTTTTGATATGACTAGATTTGAAACTGCTGCTTTTTGAAATCATGCCTCTACTCAACAACTCGGAAAATTTTAAGACTTTTTCATTAAATTCAATTTTATGCATTGTCTTACAAGCCGGGGGGAAGGGGGTCAGAACAATTGTTCCCCAAACTCAAAATATTTGGGCAAAGCAGAGTTTTCGGATACTGGCAATAAATTGTTTGGACAAAATCAAATATCGAGGAAAAGCAGAAGTTTTTGGGGAGCGTCAAGTTACTGCAATTTAAAACGATCCAGTTTATTAAACGAACATAGCTAAGATACGATATGAAGATCTTTTCTTTTCTGGTCTTGATCTATAATTTGAGACAAAAATTGAGAGATTGAACACATAATAGAAGTGAAGACCTTTTTTTTAGTCATCACGAAATTTTCGAGATAAAAAGGTGTGACATTTTGTATATGTATTGCATTAGTGCAAGATTATGATCCGGGCAATCGTAAAGAAAATTTGGGCAAAATTGTATGGCTCATCCAAAAAATTTTTTGGCGTGTAAGGCTATGATTGTATGTGTTGTGTATTTAAAGCTTTATAAAGACATTCTCTAATGCTTGCACCTATACAAAATAATTTTATGTTTTTTGAAAAATTTTCTGAAATACAGAAAAATCTTTTTCTTGAGTAATTTTTTTTATTTAATAAAAAAGGATAAAGCAAAACCAAAAACTTCTATATATTTATACTCGCGACTCGCAGGAAAACGACAAAGGCGCTAATACATAGGGCAGGCAATTACCCCCAACTGCTTCCGGAAATGCCAAGATATTGCTTTCCGCTTAAAAGCTAATAAAGATATGACTGAAATTTAGAATTGCTTGCCAAGACCACCCGGCAGGGAAAAATGCCGTAAAGTGTCATTCCCATGAACACAACAGAATGGCGCGAGTAGATTTTGAACCGAGAACATGTTAATCACAATCATGGAACTTTAACCACTTGACCACGCTGCCGACAACTATTACATAAAAAATAGACTATTAAGAAAGCAACTATTAAGCAACTATAAAAAATGGATCGTTTCACTTACGTTCTGAATACGAGGAGCGTCACTTGACTGACAAAAAAGAATTACGCAAAAACGTCACTTGTCCGACAAAAGTGAATTATCCAAAAACACTACTTGACCGACACAATAGCTGCAGCTGTTACATATTTCCCCCCTTGCTTCTTGCCTCTTGCTTATGAGAGTAGTATGAGATAGTAGAACCCATTGCCTTTATAAGTTTTTCCGCTGTAGTGCATGAAACCAGAGAAAACTTCAAAATTTTGGGCTGGTGTAGCAAACATAAGTATGAATTTATGATAATAGTTATATTGAATAAATTGGCTATAAGGTGTTTCTTGTTAGGAAGTTTAAAAACAAAATGCACAGAAACAGATCAATGTGCTTATCCATGGACTCCTAAATAATAGAACCTGGACTGGAAACGGAATTGAAAATCGCAGAGCGCGTGTACAAAGGTAGGCCAGTTGTAAAAAGCTAAAAAATTAGTTCGATTTTTTAGAAACTATTCACTGTTAAGTTATTAAACTTAGAAGTATGGCTTGCAAAATATAATGAACAATAGATTTATGATAAATGTGAAAAGAATGCTGGAAAAAAATCAGTGTAGGTTTATTAGAAAAAGATTAATGACTAAGGAAAATATGGGGTCTCGTTCACTATACGCCGTGGTGACATTTCGGACGGAAAAATCCCCAAAGGGGATTTCCCTGTTCTCTCTCGCGACGCATCTTTTTCCTTTGTTTCTTTTTTTTCTTAAAAACTTTTTGCTCCCACCACGGTCTTACCACTCCCGATCTGTTTCTTTTTTTACGCTTTACCCGATTCTTTAAACTAGCTTTTATCCATTTGGTTTGCCACTGTGTCTCAATTAAAAGCTCGAATTATAACTTTTAAGTCTCTTTATCCATTTTAAACACAAGAGAACTGTTATATATAACAATCCTGCTATTAAAAGCTCGAATTATAACTTTTAAGTCTCTTTATCCATTTTAAACACAAGAGAACTGCTATATATAACAATCCTGCTTACAAGCTTGATTTTTTGAGCTTGTATTAATCTTCTTATTTGACCGCGGTGAATAGTGAACGAGATGAACGAGGCAAAACGAAAGTTCGCATGATCAATTTTAAACCTTATTATTAAAAGCCACGGTGAATCGTGAACAAGATATTTCGCCACGGTGATTTATGAACGAGATGGTGAAATGGAAGTTTGGGTCCAAAGTTTTAACTACTATAATAGGCTACACTTAAACATAATAAAAATCTTTATTACAGCAATCCTGCTTACAAGCTTGATTTTTTAAGCTTGCATTAATCATTTTATTTGACCACGGTGAATAGTGAACGAGATGGCAAAACGAAAGTTCGCATGATCAATTTTAAACCCTATTATTAAAAGCCACGGTGAATCGTAAACAAGATATTTCGCCACGGTGATTTATGAAGCAGATGGTGAAATGGAAGTTTGGGTCCAAAGTTTTAACTACTATAATACACTTAAACATAATAAAAATCTTTATTACAGCAATCCTGCTTACAAGCTTGATTTTTTAAGCTTGCATTAATCATTTTATTTGACCACGGTGAATAGTGAACGAGATGGCAAAACGAAAGTTCGCATGATCAATTTTAAACCTTATTATTAAAAGCCACGGTGAATCGTGAACAAGATATTTCGCCACGGTGATTTATGAAGCAGATGGTGAAATGGAAGTTTGGGTCCAAAGTTTTAACTACTATAATACACGTAAACATAATAAAAATCTTTATTACAGCAATCCTGCTTACAAGCTTGATTTTTTAAGCTTGCATTAATCATTTTATTTGACCACGGTGAATAGTGAACGAGATATTTTACCACGGTTTACAGTGAACACATGACCTCCTTAAAATACGGCCTGATTTGTCACATTTTGCAGACGATTGCTAACAGTCTGATGTTAAGTGTGTTTCTCCTTACAGTTGCTATTCAAGTTTTGTAGTTTAGTTACAACTTTGCGCAATTAAGTGCATAATTGACACTGTCAATAAGTAAAAAAGTCTGAAAAATAAATTAATATATTACTTAATACGTGCATCATAAATATAGGTTTTCCAACTGCGCCCAGGAGGCAACCTTTTGCAGTCACTAGGTTTTTTGTTAAAGCAGGACCTTCGCCAATAGCCATATTCTACCTGCATGGCACAATTTTGATACTGTGCAACAATCTAAAAAATAATTAACTAATTATACATAAAAGAGTAACAAATAATAAAAAATTATGCATAACTTTTACAATGTTTAGTAAATCATATAGTAAATATTTAGTATAGCCTACATAAATTTTGGACAACAAAAAATTGGCAATTTTAATAAAGTTTTTATAAATGTTAAATAGTCTTCTCCTTCATATGGAATGGATGACCGCGAAAAGGTTAGTGACATGAGCCCCATTTTCAGATACGAACACTTTATAGTTTTTTAAAATCTTTGTTGGTAATTCAGTAACTTGCTCCTTGCCCATTTCAGCAATAAGTATGTTTTACTACATATATTGAATACAATTTGCAATCCTTTACTAAAGTGATCATTACAAAAAATTTGAATATTGTCCAAATAATATTTGAGCATACACAGTGCAGCGTGACTGGTAGAAACATAAGATTGGCTGCGAATGCAACTTTCATGCAAATCCAACAAAGCAAAACTTTGGCATACCAATTCTGTTAGAGATGCACAAGGAACAGTTTAAAGAGTCAATGGTACCTTTCTTTAGTTTGCGTAATAAAGATATAAGGGTAAGGTTTCAAGTAGCAAAGAATAAGCTTGTCCAGAAGTATAACGAAGCAACAAAGCAAAGCGAATCATATCGTCAAGAAAAATGCGTCAAGAAAAAAAAAACACAGATGTCATAATTATTACTTTAAATAGAAAAAAACAAAATGCGCTAAGAGTTAAACAAAAAAACAAAGAAAACGTATATAAAAAGTTTTTTTTAGAATCGTTTATTGCAGTGGTTTTCAACCTTTTTCGTACTGTGGCCCATTTTTTAACCCAAGGTAACTTTACAACCAGTGATGGGATTCAAAATTTTAAAAACAGGTTCTCTTTTGTATCGTACTTATTAACAACAGGTTCGCTCACTTCCGCAGATTACGGAATTGACAAAAAAATTGTCTGAGATTTTCAGACGGAAACAAATTTTGTTGTAAAATAACTTGTGTTCTCTAAAAAAAAAAAAAAGTCTTTACTTAGAACCATTCACAAATTTTCCTATTTTTGTCCCAGAATCATAGTGTTCTCTAAAAAAAAGTCTTCAGGTGGTTGACTGGACAAGAATCCAGATAAATGTCTAAAAGCGGGACGGATGGCAAGCCTAATTATACATATTGCTTTCATTTTCATTTATGCTCCGTGACCCACTAAAAAAACCACTGTGGCCCACTACTGGGCCATAGCCCATAGGTTGAAAACCTCCGGTCTAGATCAATAAAGTTGTTTACAGTAAAAAGTTTGAAACCATATTTGAATTTTACAGGACAGTGATTTTAAGCTTTTGTAGTCACGGTCCCAATTCAAAAAATTACCAAGGCCACGGAATCCCAAATAACCCAATTTATAAATTTTTTTTTTAATTCGGTAAAATTTCCAGTACATTTGCAGACCCCCTTAAACCTTTCCCTTTTTCTTTGGTTAGAAACCACTCTCCTGAGAAATAAAAGTTTTGATAAATATTCAAAAAACTCAACCATCGAAAATATCTTGACATAAATTTTCAGGGGAGTCAATCTTAAGGTCACCTGGTTAAGTCGGGGAGGTTTTGCACGGAAACTTGAGCCCCTTGTTCAGAGGGGGGCGCAGTAGGGTCAAGCTTGGGAATGAGCGGTGGAGTTTGGGGAATCTGCAAGCGTAAAAATCTCATTAAGCAATCAAGCACAGACCCTATCCCAACGCAGTGTGATACAGAAACAGTAAATAAATAACTGAGATTTGTTTTTAAGGTTCGAAAGCAGAAACATCTCCAAAAATTTCGCCTGGTATAAAAACGATTTATTTGTTAAAAAAAAAATTTAATCAAACCTGTCCCATAGAATGGGGGGGCAACTGCTGCTTCTGCACTCCCTGTGGGTGATGAGGTCGGTATAGCATCGCCCCAGTGGGGTCATGACCTTTTGAGTGGGAGGCTGCATGTCCATGGCATCCATTGAATGTTGACGTTGCATCACCCCAGCATGATGACGCATTGACTCGTGACCTTAAAAGCAATGAGCCGTGTCGGTTACCACTTCTAAACTGGTACAATGGCATTTTAAGAAGAACTTGATATCCTTTGTAATGATTTAGTTTTAATAAAACCTAATGGTTAGATTACAAATCCATAAATAAAAATATTCAAGTAGTAACGTAATTAAATACTTACATTATACTAAAGCGGGTACTGCTTCTTAATTGCTTCAAAAATATCAGGCAGCACCCGCTGCTTTGCACGTGCCTTCCGCCACATAAATTCGTCAATGTAAGTAGGAATCATCGAACGTTGCATCCCCCGCATTCGCTTCAGTTTAATTTTTAACTGAGACCACAGACTTTCAATTCTGTTTGTGTGCACTCCTTCGGCTGTTATATATTGAACAGTATGATTAACTGTCCGGTGGACGTATCCCAAAGCTGAAAATTAAAAAATTGTTGCTTTTTTGATACAATACACCGAATACGCAAAACACTTTCTGTTGCCTTCTACAGACAGACAACTAGACATCCGGTTATATTTGTTGAACTTGTATAATTTGAACAAAATTTGAGCTTACACGCTAAGATGAACCTATATCAATTTTTTGCTTCCACACGTACTTAAATCAATTTCTAGTTTGAAAAATTGCAAAAAAGGTCAGAAAAACTTTGGACAATTTTAATTTAATGTGTAAGATACCTGAAATTCCGCGATATGCGGCCCACTCGTCAGACCAGATCTCAGTACCTGGTGCAATACATTCTTGTATTATAGGCACCAAAGTAGCTCGATCCCTTTTATCTACCAACCGAAGGAAGCACTGTCTATAAAGAAACAACATTTAAAAGGTTAATATAGCTTTGCTATAGAAACTATGGAAAACAAAGAAATACCGTATAAGTTTCGTAAATAAAACAAAATTTTTTAAATTTTTTAGAAAATCCTATTCTGAATAATGCTATTGTCCTTATTGTGGAGTCAGATTTTAGTTTTCGCTTATCACTATAACCGAATATCACTATAACGAATAATCACAATAACAGGAACAAAGTTTTCTCACTTGGTCTCGTGGTCAATGCCGCCAAAAATCCACTGCTGACGCACTGGCCGACCTTGCGGGTTTCCTTTCGGCCGTTTGGCTACACAAGTTTCATCAATGGAAACCGTATGGCCAACACCGCCGATAGGAGTTCTGTTCGCCAATAATTCCGAGCTGCAAACCTTTAAACACAAATAAAATATTGCCACCCTAAAAAACTAAATTCTTGCGTTTCTTAATATTAAGCGGTTAATTTTTTCGTACGATATTATACCACATAAAAATATTGACCTTCAATTGACATTGCATAGATTTTTACGTGGTGTCTTATTAATCGGTTAATTTTCTCGTACGATATTATACCAGATAAAAACATTAACCTTCAATAGACATTGAATAGATTTTTTACGCGATAGTTTATCACAACTTTTAATTTTTACGTGGTGTCTTAAAAGCGAGTAGATATCTAGCAAAACTTTTCTTGACTCTTAATTACAAACACTGAGAACAGAATTCTGTGTCTCTACCAATTCAAACTCATTAACTGAGTATCTAACTATAAAAGAAGTTACCACCATTACACAATCAATCAGGCACACATATTATTAGCGCGATTAAATAAAAAAAGCTGAAAGAAATGCAACGTATTTTCAAGAAAAAATGTCACACAGTTTAGCAGAACATATCCAATTAAATAAAATTCTTTAGAGCAGTGTTACCTAACCTTTTTATCGTCGTTAACCATTTAACATTGGACCATTTTAGGGGGACCTATAGCATGATTAGGCACAATATAAGAAAAACTATTCTCAGTGTTACGTGAAAAAAAAATATACAGTTTTACGTAGAGATTTGTCTAAAACGACTGGAAATATTGTGCAGTTTGCATACAATATTTTATAGTGACAATCTAAAATATAGTGTTTGGTGCAAAAATATCAAGTTTACCTCTCGTAAAAATTGGCACCAATCCACTGCTATTCTGTGGCTTACTTCCGCCTCTTCTTCAATTCTAAATAAAGGTCCGTCCTTCGCCCACATATATATTATTATAAGAATTTGGCGAAGAGCCAAATTGCTACGTTGAAAGAATGAATTCTTCCTTATGGTGGAGGTTGTTCTACAATTCTATTAAAACAGAAAAATAACATTAAATAATTGCACTGCCATGCAGATGGCATTGTTAAAACAGCAAACACGCTTGTCATAGTGTTTATGGCCAATAAAATTGCATATATTTACGGTCGGAAAATAATGAAAAAAATGCTGTGAATCTGTAGAAAATTATTTCAACTTTACAAACACTTTTCTTTTAATATTTATATTAAAACAATATTGATGTCAACATTTCTTACTAAACGTTTAATGGATTAATGGTCATTTGAAAAAGGAAGTCAAGATTGCAAAAATTAATGAGCGGTTTTTTTGCTAAATTGATTTCAGAATGTTTAAATGATTCAAGACGGAACGCATTTGGTTATGCCATGGCTATTTTTAATAAGTACTTACATAGTCGCTGCATCTCCACACCTTCTTATCTAGGATATGGGTTTTATTTTGCAAGGACATGCTCGAAGAACACTTTGAGCAAACACGTCTTTGCGACAACAATCCGTGTCCTTGCAACCAAACGATCGGTCCGTCCGCTGAAGTGCATCCAGTCACTTCAGCATATTTCAACATATTCACCTTTTCTAAGTTTAAAAAACTCATTCTTTTAAAATGGAAATTAATAAACTCAAAACTCTATAGGTTATTTCTATAAAAACATTTGCTTCTCTATTACAATATTTGTCATCAACAAAACTTAAATGCATACACCTAAGCAGTAAATTGGTGATACAAAATTGGCTTTTTAATAAAAACATGATAGCTTTCTTCGGCTTGTTAAAGAAAAAGAAAGCAGGGGAGACCGGATCTGATTGACACAAATTTAAAAGTTTTTGATCTAGTGAATAGTTGGCCGATTTTCAAAAAAAATTTTTTTTTCTTTAGTTAAAGTCTTCAGCTATAACTTTAGAGTATATTTTTGGTTTTTCAGCAACAACAAACATGTTTTTGGACAGTTTTAAAACAGTCAATTAAAGTGTGACAACCTGGACAAATCTGTCATGATTGTTAAATTGTTGTCAAATTGACAAAAGTCCCAATGCTTTTTACGCTTCCAACGATACATCGATGTTGATAATACGTCTATCCTAGTTGCTTCTATCCTTTCTTAAAAAAAAACAAAAAACTTTTGAATTTTTAGCAAAAATTAGTATTTTAAACTTATTCAAACTGTGCTTACTCTATCAAAGTCAAACTACATGTGGCAAACAAAGAGGTAAAGACACGTTATTTAACATTAAAGTAATTATTGCGCAAGGTTGCGAAATACTCAAAAAACTGAATGTGACAACCAGGACAGAGGACAACCAGCATAGCCGTACCTGCCAGGGGGCAGGGGGGCAATTGCCCCCCCAAGTTTCTAAGATTTGGGAAAAATTAAAATTTTTGGGGCAGTGAGAAGAAAATATTTGGGCAAAACCATAATTTTTCGGGCAGCGAAATGAAAAATTTGGGTAAAGTCAGGAAATTTATCATGAGGTGACGATGATCAACTGCAAAAAATAATGATCAAATTTAGGGAAAGACCTTTTTTTTTTTTTAGAGAACACCTTGATTTTGGGACGAAAATTGAAAATTAAGAGAGCGAATTCAAGTGAAGACCTTTTTTTTTAGAGATCACCATGATTTTAGGACAAAATTGGTTTTTTGTCTGAAAATCTCAGACAATTTTTTTGTCATATTCGTAATGTACTATAAGATCATGATTTGGGCAAACGTCACAAAATTTGGGCAAAACTTCATTGCCCCCCAAATTTTTTTGGGCTGGTACGGCTATGACAACCAGACCCGGTCTCCCAATACAGTTGTATCGATACAGAATGTATTTGGCCCTTTGAAGAATGCCAGAAAATGTAAACTCCCGAAATGATCGAAAGCGTTGGTTGAAAACATGAAAGAAGCCGCTATACTTACCTCACAGTGGATGTGCAGTTTGAAACATAGTGAACAAATAATCGGTTTTAAAAATAATTTACTATTGCAAGACAGATAAATTCTATTGATATTAATTGTTGCATTGAAATAATTATTCGATTTATTGTCCACCAATCTAATAAAGTTTTATTCAGTTGTACAAATATAACCATTGGTTCAAAGAACAAATTAGAAATTCAAATTTTGGTATAAAGACTACTTATAAATTAAAATTTTGGTATATAGATAAATAGATATAGATAAATAGAAGGATCACCGTTTTCTAAGCCAAATTCTAGTTACTGTGTGATGAGAGCGATCTCTCTCTATTTATAATAAACTCGAATTGGGCCACGTGGCTCAGATAAAAAATTTAACAATAAAATTCGATTTTATGTCCTCATAGAAATCACAACCAAAACGAGGTCACATAGAGATGATTTAATTAGGACAATGCATATAGGTTATTTACAATGGATACAGGTTATTGCAGTTAATTTAAAAATCTATAGATTGATTGATCTGTTAAAGGCGTCAATTCTATCACATTTCCTCGCTGTTAACAGTTGCGACGCATTGCATTTCTAATAGGTCACAAAAAATTAATCTAATTTTTTAATAGGTCACCAAAAATTAATCCAATTTTCTAATAGATCACAAAAAATTAATCTAATTTTTTACTAGGTCACAAAAATTCACAAAGAAGCGATTTGCATTACGTGACAACCTTAAACCACTCTTCGATGTCAGATTTAGCAATAAAGTCGTCAAATAAAAATTTATAAAAATGTTTAAAAGAGGCAGCTCGGTCATTGTCATCATTAATGTTGAACTTGTTATAGAGTGGGCGGTGGTTATTCCATCAGGTAAAACATTTCTTTTTATCTGTCCTAACATATTGCATTTTGCCAAACTTACACTCTGACACGTAGCTACCCTAATTTTTGCAAGTAAGATGCTGTTTTAAATGAACTGTTTGCTATTTTGGTGCGAAACAAGAAAACTAACTGTTTTAAGCATATTTTGCATAGTTTTTAGAGTTCATACATAAAGCGCGTTTTGCTCTATACATAAGTATGAACTGGGATTATTTTATTACGACGAATTTGAAATAATTTTGGATAATTTCTTAATCTGCTGCGAATTGCTGCCCTTTTGCAGAATAAACGAGATTTTGTATTTTACTGTGTAGGGCCAAACTGCTCAAATGAGTTACGTTTCAAACATATATTTGGTTACTGCGGGCTTTCCTGGGGATGAGGACGCGTATCAACTCCGCGGAGTCCGAATAATCGGGCGACTCCCCATGGACGGGACCAGAGGTCCAGAAGTGAGAGGGTATAGTCGAATATGGCCCGACGTAGATGGTCTAGTACAGGCCAGTCAAGCACGAGATGTAAAAGATCCTG
The DNA here is from genome assembly GCA_963680785.1 of Diplosoma virens. NCBI lineage: Eukaryota > Metazoa > Chordata > Ascidiacea > Aplousobranchia > Didemnidae > Diplosoma > Diplosoma virens. The sequence continues at coordinate 24,245,299 of OY796880.1, read as the reverse complement.
TGATTGAAAACCACAGTTGCTGCATGAAGGAGTCTCGGCTCAACCAACCCTGTTAAGATAAGAGTTAAGGAGAGTGGTGTTCTTGTTGCAGCGTAAACGGGAGAGAGCACAGAGAGCAGAGTGAGGGAGAGTAAGCTTTTTGGGAGATACTGGAGGGATTTGGTGTTTAAAGAAACCAGATTGGACACTGCGTCTCCAACTGGTGTAAAGAGATAGTCGTTGGGAGGAAATAAGGAGTGCGAGGGATACTGATATTTTGAAGGGATCACGAGAGGCTTCGGCTTCAGCTAGAGAGTCAGCTAAGTTGTTACCTGGGAGGGAAGAGTGACCAGGTATCCATTGCAGATAGACTATCTTGGATTGGGACAAAGAATTGAGGAGAAATTGGGTATTGGATAGGGATTTAGGGGTTAAATATGGTAGGGGGGGCAGAGAGGGTTGATAGAACAGATAAAGAATCAGAAAAGAGGGTGATAGATTCAAAGTTACATGTCTTGGAGTGCGAGATACACCACTCAAGAGTATGTAGGATAGATAGCAAAGGTTTCGGCACTGTAACTGGTGAAAGTGAGCCCTTGGCTCTCTAAAGAGGAATTTGTAGCTTAATGGGAGGAAGAATCGGTTTGGGACAAATTGTAAATGAAATGTAAATTTTTAAAAATAAATCTATTGACTCCCTAAGGAGGACGTTGTGATTAAAATCAAGCCAGGTAATACCATATCCATTGTCCAAGCGGTACTTGGCCATAAGTGAAAGCGCTTGATTAGAAAAAGGAAAAGTATTGTTTTATAAATTTTTTCCGCATTGAGTTTTTTTGAACTTTTATTGATGCGTTTTTTAGTATTCTTTTAGACTTAGCTAAGAAACGATAATTTAATAAAAATTACAATCAGTAAGGATTCACATCAACTTTTGACAACAGAGAAGAAATAGGACAATGTGTTTTATGTTTTAAGTTCTTGTTCATCATTCATTGAGGCCATCAAAAGTGAAACTTGACCTGGAAAAAATTTCTTAAAATTACAAGGATAAAGATATAAACTTTTTAAACAAAAGAAAGATAGTATTAAGCGTGACGTCTCTGGCGGAGAGCAGAACTCCCTGGCGGGATTGTATTATGAAAAAAGTAACATTTATTTTGGTTTAAATAACCGGTTATTTCAACGTTAATTAAATAAGTTCAGATGGCATTTTTATTTAAGTTTTTTTTTACGATTTATCTACCCAAAACTGTTTTCAACGTCGCTTTATGAAGTACTTGATGCGATGTAAACATTTCAATCAATCGATCAATTAATCAATCACGGTTATATTTTTTTCGTCCAGTACACAGCAAATATTAATATTACAACTCATATAAGTGGTCCAAAAAAAGCAAGTTTATTCATTCAAGTTTATTTCATCCAGCGTTTGCATAAACTTTTGTTGGTTGAAAAAGTTGAAAGACCATCTTGAAGGTCACCGATGTCACTAGCACCATAAGCAAAGTTTTACAAAATAATAAATGAGTTACTTGAATTATACGTAAAACACAACACATTCACGCAAAGAAGTAAAAACAGGTAGGCCTATATGTTTATATAAAACAGAAATTCAACAATTTTTTAAGGATTGCCATTCATTAAAATCATAAAGTTCTTCCTCCATTTTATTTTGTTTTTTCTTTCCTCGATCTTCATTTTTATTGATTCTTCTTAAATTTCTATTCATTTTCAATGACATTTTTCTTTTTCTATAATACGAAGATATTAAAAAACTGTGAACTAAACCAATTAGTGAACTAAACAACTGAAATAAAAGCAAAAGACCTGTGATAAAAATCACAATCTTTTCTGTAAAAAATACGTAATAAAAATTTAAATTATAGTAACTACAACAACATCCGAGATCACTGCTAATTAGAATCGATATTGAAACCAAATATCTTGGCATTCAATTTGTATTTTTACTGTACATCTAAATAAACTGCTCAAATTATTTTTTTACCCCTTATTTATATATTATAAAAAAAGTACGCTACCACAATTAAATAAAGCGATGAGATAAAGCTTTAAAAATTAGGGTCTTATAAATAATAAGCTTAAAAAATCAAGTTTCTATGCAGGATTGTTAAAATAAATAGTGTTATTTTATTGAAAATGTACAAGAGACTTAAAAATTATAATGTCACCTTTCTTTTGAGAATCTCGTTCACTGATCACCGTAGGAACAGATCTTGTTTGTTATTCACCGTGGTCAAATAAAATGATTAATGCAAGCTTAAAAAATCAAGCTTGTAAGCAGGATTGCTGTAATAAAGATTTTTATTATGTTTAAGTGTAGCCTATTATAGTAGTTAAAACTTTGGACCCAAACTTCCATTTCACCATCTCGTTCATAAATCACCGTGGCGAAATATCTTGTTCACGATTCACCGTGGCTTTTAATAATAAGGTTTAAAATTGATCATGCGAACTTTCGTTTTGCTATCTCGTTCACTATTCACCGTGGTCAAATAAAATGATTAATGCAAGCTTAAAAAATCAAGCTTGTAAGCAGGATTGCTGTAATAAAGATTTTTATTATGTTTAAGTGTAGCCTATTATAGTAGTTAAAACTTTGGACCCAAACTTCCATTTCACCATCTCGTTCATAAATCACCGTGGCGAAATATCTTGTTCACCATTCACCGTGGCTTTTAATAATAAGGTTTAAAATTGATCATGCGAACTTTCGTTTTGCCATCTCGTTCACTATTCACCGTGGTCAAATAAAATGATTAATGCAAGCTTAAAAAATCAAGCTTGTAAGCAGGATTGCTGTAATAAAGATTTTTATTATGTTTAAGTGTATTATAGTAGTTAAAACTTTGGACCCAAACTTCCATTTCACCATCTCGTTCACAAATCACCGTGGCGAAATATCTTGTTCACGATTCACCGTGGCTTTTAATAATAAGGTTTAAAATTGATCATGCGAACTTTCGTTTTGCCATCTCGTTCACTATTCACCGTGGTCAAATAAAATGATTAATGCAAGCTTAAAAAATCAAACTTGTAAGCAGGATTGCTGTAATAAAGATTTTTATTATGTTTAAGTGTATTATAGTAGTTAAAACTTTGGACCCAAACTTCCATTTCACCATCTCCTTCATAAATCACCGTGGCGAAATATCTTGTTCACGATTCACCGTGGCTTTTAATAATAAGGTTTAAAATTGATCATGCGAACATTCGTTTTGCCATCTCGTTCACTATTCACCGTGGTCAAATAAAATGATTAATGCAAGCTTAAAAAATCAAGCTTGTAAGCAGGATTGCTGTAATAAAGATTTTTATTATGTTTAAGTGTAGCCTATTATAGTAGTTAAAACTTTGGACCCAAACTTCCATTTCACCATCTGCTTCATAAATCACCGTGGCGAAATATCTTGTTCACGATTCACCGTGGCTTTTAATAATAAGGTTTAAAATTGATCATGCGAACTTTCGTTTTGCCATCTCGTTCACTATTCACCGTGGTCAAATAAGAAGATTAATGCAAGCTTAAAAAATCAAGCTTGTAAGCAGGATTGCTGTAATAAAGATTTTTATTATGTTTAAGTGTATTATAGTAGTTAAAACTTTGGACCCAAACTTCCATTTCACCATCTGCTTCATAAATCACCGTGGCGAAATATCTTGTTCACGATTCACCGTGGCTTTTAATAATAAGGTTTAAAATTGATCATGCGAACTTTCGTTTTGCCATCTCGTTCACTATTCACCGTGGTCAAATAAAATGATTAATGCAAGCTTAAAAAATCAAGCTTGTAAGCAGGATTGCTGTAATAAAGATTTTTATTATGTTTAAGTGTATTATAGTAGTTAAAACTTTGGACCCAAACTTCCATTTCACCATCTGCTTCATAAATCACCGTGGCGAAATATCTTGTTCACGATTCACCGTGGCTTTTAATAATAAGGTTTAAAATTGATCATGCGAACTTTCGTTTTGCCATCTCGTTCACTATTCACCGTGGTCAAATAAAATGATTAATGCAAGCTTAAAAAATCAAGCTTGTAAGCAGGATTGCTGTAATAAAGATTTTTATTATGTTTAAGTGTAGCCTATTATAGTAGTTAAAACTTTGGACCCAAACTTCCATTTCACCATCTCGTTCATAAATCACCGTGGCGAAATATCTTGTTCACGATTCACCGTGGCTTTTAATAATAAGGTTTAAAATTGATCATGCGAACTTTCGTTTTGCCATCTCGTTCACTATTCACCGTGGTCAAATAAAATGATTAATGCAAGCTTAAAAAATCAAGCTTGTAAGCAGGATTGCTGTAATAAAGATTTTTATTATGTTTACGTGTATTATAGTAGTTAAAACTTTGGACCCAAACTTCCATTTCACCATCTGCTTCATAAATCACCGTGGCGAAATATCTTGTTCACGATTCACCGTGGCTTTTAATAATAAGGTTTAAAATTGATCATGCGAACTTTCGTTTTGCCATCTCGTTTACTATTCATCATGGTCAAATAAAATGATTAATGCAAGCTTGAAAAATCAAGCTTGTAAGCAGGATTGCTGTAATAAAGATTTTTATTATGTTTAAGTGTATTATAGTAGTTAAAACTTTGGACCCAAACTTCCATTTCACCATCTGCTTCATAAATCACCGTGGCGAAATATCTTGTTCACGATTCACCGTGGCTTTTAATAATAAGGTTTAAAATTGATCATGCGAACTTTCGTTTTGCTATCTCGTTCACTATTCACCGTGGTCAAATAAAATGATTAATGCAACCTTAAAAAATCAAGCTTGTAAGCAGGATTGCTGTAATAAAGATTTTTATTATGTTTAAGTGTATTATAGTAGTTAAAACTTTGGACCCAAACTTCCATTTCACCATCTCGTTCATAAATCACCGTGGCGAAATATCTTGTTCACGATTCACCGTGGCTTTTAATAATAAGGTTTAAAATTGATCATGCGAACATTCGTTTTGCCATCTCGTTCACTATTCACCGTGGTCAAATAAAATGATTAATGCAAGCTTAAAAATCAAGCTTGTAAGCAGGATTGCTGTAATAAAGATTTTTATTATGTTTAAGTGTAGCCTATTATAGTAGTTAAAACTTTGGACCCAAACTTCCATTTCACCATCTGCTTCATAAATCACCGTGGCGAAATATCTTGTTCACGATTCACCGTGGCTTTTAATAATAAGGTTTAAAATTGATCATGCGAACTTTCGTTTTGCCATCTCGTTCACTATTCACCGTGGTCAAATAAAATGATTAATGCAAGCTTAAAAAATCAAGCTTGTAAGCAGGATTGCTGTAATAAAGATTTTTATTATGTTTAAGTGTAGCCTATTATAGTAGTTAAAACTTTGGACCCAAACTTCCATTTCACCATCTCGTTCATAAATCACCGTGGCGAAATATCTTGTTCACGATTCACCGTGGCTTTTAATAATAAGGTTTAAAATTGATCGTGCGAACTTTCGTTTATGTAAGAATCACAAATATTGCACACATTAATTTACAAATACTAGCAAAATTTTTATTCTACTTCTGGTATTCAGGTAAAATTTTTTATCAGTTAATAATGTAGGCAACTTACGAATGAACAGCTATTTTCTATTTGTTGTGTATTTTTTCACAGAATCAAGCTTGATCATTGCATAGTTTAACAATGGCATTATAATTTATTTACTATTATTTTTGTGACATTAGTAAAAACAATAAAAGAAGTAATACATTTTTTTATTTTTTAATTTATATGCAACAACATTTATGTCTTATCTATCTGCTACTTCAATTGAATGTTACTACTGAATAAATTCTTGAATTTAATACAATTAGTACATTTATTATTGAAGCACATAATTGCATTTTAAAGTTTAGTGTTTTTCTACTTTATTTTTTGATTATCTTATTTTAAAAGTGTATTTAAAGGTTATTATTTTTTGGTTATCTTATTTAAATTTAAGGAAAAGGCATTTTTTTAACCTTTTAATCACCTTTTTTTGCATAGAAAAATATTTATTTAAAAAATGGTTTATAAATGTGCTGCCATTGATTGCAAATCTGGATACTCTTCAGAAGAAAAAAAGTTAAATGTTACATATCATTCATTCCCTTTAAAAAATGAAGAACTTTTATGTAATTGGTTAAAAAACATAGCTAGGAAAAATTTTAAACCCTCAAAATACTCAAAGTTGTGCTCACTCCATTTTAAAGCAGATGATTTTATTAAAGTTTCTCATGATTCAAACCAAAGACGCAAAAGAAAAAGAGATAGTGAGCACTTATGTTATAGAAGACTAAAACCTGGTGCTGTTCCTTCAATTTTCAAAAATATTCCTTTGTATTATACAAATAAAGATATACCTTTAAGAAGCGGTAATGCTCTTTCAAAAACTAGGCATGATAATGAATCAGCAATACAGCAAAAACAGTGTGAAAATTTTTTGCAGTCTGACAATTTAAAAAATTTTGATGATTTGTTAGAAAAACTTTCATGCACAGTTTTGTCTCCACAGTTTGTTTTATATAAATCAGAAGCAGGAATTTCTTTAATATATTTGTCTATTGAACAACCATTCTCAATTTTGTTTTCCATAAACATTGATAAAGATCTGCATGTGCAAATCTATCATGAAAAAAAACTTATTCCTCCTTCTTGTTACCATCACATTTTGTCTTCTGAGAAAGTAACACTATTTTCTGAAGTAGAAAATTTAATAGCCTTTGCAAAAAATTTAGACCAAAACATCACAACATTAATGGAAACAATTAAAGCAAAATTATTAAATCTAATAGAAAAATACATTGATTTGTGGCAGGATGACTATAAAAAAAAACCATTGAATTTTATATTGGAGCAATTGAAATTACTTTTTATTACTAAAAAACAACGTCGCTATTCAGTAGAAATGTTGGTCATGTCTTACATAATGCATGCAACCAGTTCTAAGGCATATGAAAGGCTATGTCAAGAGCAAATTATTATATTACCTTCAGTGAAAACGTTGAGAAAAATAACAATGAATCTAGACCAAAGAACTGGACTTGATGATTCTGATTATCTTAATATAAGATTTTCAAAGTTAAACTTTTTTGACAGAAATGTTCTCTTGATGATTGATGAAATATATCTTTCAAAACGTGTCGAATCAAGTGGAGGACAGATTTTTGGCTTGACTGAAAGTTGTGCTGTAGCTGCCACAGCTTTGTGTTTCATGATTAAGTCTTTATCTAGTGGCTATCAAGATATGGTAGGAATTTACCCAATTAAAAATTTAAAAGCTGAAACACAAAAAGCTTGTTTTGATAAAGTTATGCTACTTGTTCATGAAATTGGATTTAATGTTATTGGAATCTGTGTTGACAATGCTTCTGCAAATAGAAAGTTTTTCAAAGATTTTCTTTGTAATGGTGCATGGAAAGCATCCATTCCAAACAAGTATACAGATGGAAAAATCTTTTTAATATTTGACCCTACTCACATAATTAAGAATATATATAATAACTTAGTGAACAGAAGAGTGTTTGAAATGCCTTATATGACTCCCATACTTGATACTCCACTTACAGCCAGTTTTGCAGATATAGAGAAAGTTTACAATCTTGAATGCCAAAAACCTTTAAGGATTGCCCATCGTCTAACAGAAACAGTTTTAAAACCCAATAGTATAGAAAAAGTTAATGTTAAACTTGCTCTGGCTGTGTTTCATGAGTCAACTGTGATTGGATTAAAGGAATATGGATTTCATGAAACTGCTTCTGCTATTGATTTGTTTTTGAAGCTGTGGAATATTTTAAATGTTTCAACATCAGAAATTGGAAAGCATAAACGGGATATTTCTCGTGACCCAGTTCGATCCACTGCTGATTGGAAGTTGAAATTTTTGACTGACTTTGGCCATTATGTTAGTTTTTGGAAAAATTCAAATGTAAGTATGTTTTGCAAACTTTTTTTGTTTAAAAATATAAAACAGATTTCATACCTATATCTGATATGTTAATTTTCAAGAGTAGTGTCATAACGTAAGTTTTTAATTGAAACAAAATTATTAGATCAGCTGCTTGCAATTTATTGTATTCACATCCGACTGGCTGTTTGCAAAATCTTTGTATTACTTAATGATCTTTCTGTGATTTTCTTTGTTACAATGTTTTCATTGTTATGTTTATATGGGTATTTTCTTAATATCTTTTTTTTTTCTATTCAGCAACCTGGATTAACTGAACACACTTCCCGTGCTTTGCATCAAACATGTGAAGCAATAACGCAGATGTCAAAATACTTGTTGGAAAACTGTGGCTTCAATTATGTGCTGTTGGGAAAAATTCAATCAGATATGATTGAACGAAGATTCAGCCGAATTCGTCAACTCAGTGGAGCAAATTATTATATTTCTATGAGACAACTTCAAGAAAGTGACAGGAAAATCCGCTCAATCTCGTTGTTGAAATATTCGCAAATATCTATCGCTGAGATTGATATCATAGTCAAAACAAAATGCACTAGTAACAATAAATTAATGGCCACAGCAGAAGCCTTGCAAGCTGAGCTACTCTTTAATATATTGCCGACAGAAAATGATGCAGCTGTTATATTTTATGTTACCGGATACTGTTGCAAATCACTGGTTAAATCAACAAGATGCGTTGAATGCAAAACAGCTACTGTTGCAACCATAGTTGAATATGTTCCTCCTTTAACAACAACTATGCATGAGTATGCAAACAAATTTTTTGATGGCATAAATCGTGGGGGTCTTTGGAAACCAACAACCGAGTTATATGAAATTGGTTGTCTTTGTTGGAAGGTTTTTGCTGAACTTTGCAATAGTGACTTGAAAAAGTCATTTTTAAGTGCCGAAAATCAGCAGGAAATTTTTAAAGAAATTGTAAACATATCTTATTTTAATGATGATGTTGCTTTTCGGTCGCTTCCAGTATTGTGTAGCAACGGGCACAATATTGTAGAAGGAGTGTCAATACGTTTCTACAATTGCATGTGCAAAAATTTAATTCGCCAATTAACGGAAAAGGGGCGTAGAGGTACTAGTGCCAAAATTAGAAAACTTAATAGTAATTAAACTGTAAATACTCCCAGTTAAAATTATTGATTTTTGCAAATATTATTACTAGTTTTTTTTAGATAACGTCTAGCTATGCGTAAAAATAATAATTCGTTTGTTGTCCGGATTTAAACATTTAGTAATGTTACTGTTTTTTATAAACCATTTAAACTCGTCAAGCTTCTAAAATTTGCCGAAATTCATTAATGTTTTGCTTTTTTTAAGTTTAGGTTTGTGTTACTTTGTATCACATCCTGAAGTATATTTTTGTTAAAGCTACTGTTACATAAACCACCTTAAAACGTTGCAAATGAACTGTAAATTGCAGTCCAGTTACTTATAAAATATTGTTACGTAGTTTTTTCATTCTTCTGTTTTGGTCTTTCATTTTGTAGTACTTGTGTACATATCAAACGTACTTTATGATTGATCTTAGTTACCTACAAGCTTTCTACAAGCTTCTCCCAAAACCAAGCTTGTCACAACGTTTATGCGTTCGATAATAGTTTTTACTTTACTCATGTATGCATTTTATTTTTTCATATATATTTTTATCTAATTGTTTATTACATATTTTTGTTATTCTATTTTAGAAGTTGATGTTATTCTACTGTTTGTTTTTCAATATAGCCTTTTAGTTTGATTGTAGCTTTTTAAATCATGCTTATACCAAATCAGAGAAATAGTCGCTAGACTAAGATGATGTTTATCATAGAATCTCATTCGTACTAAATTCAAGTCGACTAAAAAAGAACATTTTTGGTTCAACTAGGCTGTGGGCCGACCCAAACGTTTCCTCTGCAAATATCAATCAAGTAAAGCTTTAATTTAACCAATTTATGCTTTTAAAAAAAGCATCAATATTTTTTTTCTAAAAAGACAATTTTACTGCAATGGCCTACTTTTGTACACTCGTAATTTCTCGTTTCCAGTCCAGGTTCTATTATTTAGGAGTCCATGGCTTATCTTATGATTTGATATAACTTATGACAGCTGAATATTTTTCAGTGGGCTGGAAGCTGACAGCTGTTGTCGGACAACTGACTGTTTTGAAAAATTTCCTTTATTGTCGTTCAACTGGCGGTTTGAGGGAATTCCACAAATTCTGGCGGTCAAATGACGTCCACTTTCTAAATATCTTTGATAATTATTAAATACTTTAAAAAATTTCAAGTATTTTAAACCAGAAAATAAAAATAAAAAATAAAAAACGAAACAAATATTAAAACTCTGTTTTATTCGAAAAAAGAAAAACACATTTCAAGATCTAGTTTCAAGTACAAAATAATAGTTTAAATCAGGGGTGTGCAAACTGCGTCTCGCGAGCCAAATGCGGCCCGCGTAGGGTTGCGAATTTTGAATAGAGTGCGGCCCGCGAACGTTTCACACGTTTTTTTGAGGTGCTTGATAAAATCAATGTCACAAATAAAGCGTTTTGGTTTCGATTAGAATGAATATCATAACTATTTTATAAGTTAATGTTATAAATACAGCGCTCTTGATTTGATAATTCAATAAACGAGTAATATTTAAGATATCTTTAAGTTATTGCAATGAATATAGCGCTTATAATTTGATGAGTAAGTTTTAAATCGATAAAATTAAATACAGTAATTTAAAAGTTAACCGCTTTGCAAGAATATATTTCAATTAAATGCTGCTCACTGCGCAACAAAGATAATAAAAAATAAGGTTTTTAGCTAAATATTGTGCGCTTGTGACGTTTAGACAAATACTATTGCGTGTGTTTTTGCTAAAACGTTCCATGTATTGTAATTGGTTAATTTTGCTCTATTTTTGTTCTTCTCGCCTCTTGCGAAAAATTCCAGAATCTAGTGAGATTTGTATAAATACGACGAAGAAAATTATTAGTTAATCGGAGAGATTTGTCCTTTTGACGATTTGCTAATCTTTAGATTAGATTAATATGTTCATCGCTTGAGGAATTAGCGCGTAGCCAATTTGTGGTTGATAGTTATGCTCGCGAATCAAGTGGAAGCTAATTTTTTTACTTTGTGAATTTTGGTTTCAGTATATCTGTTGATTTTGTCTAATTTTAATCAACCTATATACAAGAGTTTAGCAAATTTAAACCTTGGTTTCAATTAATTCATCACTCCGCAATGGTAAGTTTCGCAAATTTGAAAGAGACAAGAATGAGGAAAGTAGAGGAAGAGATGCGAAACTTTAATGAAAAAGCGACTTTTGAATATTTTTTTATTGAAATAGCAGACAATAGACCCTTGTGTTTGATTTGCAATCAAACTGTAAATGTTAATAAAGAGTACAACATTAAACGACATTATGACTCAAAACATGCTGAAGGTGTTTATGAAAAGCTAAAGGGACGTGACAGAGAGCTGAAAGTTAAGCAATTGAAGGAACAATTGAAGAGCCAGCGTTTCATGTTTCAAAAAATGCATACTAACAATGAAAAAACAGTTCGATGCGGTTTCTTGATTGCACAGAGAATAGCTCAAATTACGAAGCCGTATTCTGAAGGTGATTTTGTGAAAAAATGCCTTGCTGATGTCGTAGAAGAAATGTGTCCTAAAATGGTACAGGAATTCGAGAAAATAAGTTTATCGCGTTGGACGGTAGCAAGGCGCATCGATGAACTTGCTGGTGATATTTATGACACTCTTAAAGACAAAGTGAAAAACTTTTTATCATGGAGCTTTGCAATCGATGAAAGCATCGATGTGAAGGACGCGGCACAGTTGGCTATATTTACAGTATAAAAGAAGTGGAAAAGGAGTTGAACGAAACCTAAGAACTTCTGTCACTACAGTGTATAAAAAATACTACAACTGGTGCTATTATCTTTTCTGAAGTTCTCAATGCTTTTGATAAGTTTGGTTTGGACCTATCCACCCTATGCGGAATCGCAACTGCTGGTGCTCGAGCCATGTTCGGAACTGGGATTTGATTTGTAGGTCTCTTGAAATCTGCTTTGAAAGAGAAAAATATCAGTGACATTATAGCAATTTTTCACTGTATCATCTATCAACTGCGAAAAGAAGTCGCACTATTTTTAAAAAATAAAGGGCGACCAATGGCTGAAATGGAAGACGAAAGTTGGTTGTGTGATCTAGCTTTCTTGCTCGATATTACTACTCGCATGAATGAACTCAATACAAGGCTGCAATGAAAAGCGCAGTATGCGAGAGTAGTATATAATGTTACTTTTGGTGACCGTTTCCGCTAGTGGCGCTAGAGAGCAGAGGAGGTGAGGAGGTTTTTGTCCACTAGAGGCGCTAGAAAAGAGGAGGGTTTTTTCCACTAGAGGCGCTAGAGAGGAGGGTTTTTGTCCACTGGAGGCGCCAGAGAGACAGAGAGAGAGAGAGAGAGAGAGAGAGAGAGAGAAAGAGAGAGAGGGAGGGTTTTTATTCACTGGAGGCGCTAGAGAGGAGGAGGTTTTTTTGGTCCACTAGAGGCGCTAGAGAAGGGGGTTGGTCCACTAGAGGCGCTAGAGAGGAGGAGGGTTTTTTCCACTGGGAGCGCCAGAGACGAGGGGGGTTTTGTCCACTAGAGGCGCTAGAAAGGGGGAGGGTTTTTGTCCACTGGAGGCGCCAGAGAGAGAGAGAGAGAGAGAGAGAGAGAGAGAGAGAGAGAGAGAGAGAGAGAGAGAGGAGGTTTTTATCCACTGGAGGCGCTAGAGAGGAGGAGGTTTTTGGTCCACTAGAGGTGCTAGAGAGGGGGTTGGTCCACTAGAGGCGCTAGAGAGGAGGAGGGTTTTGGTCCACTGGAGGCGCTAGAGAGGAGGAGGTTTTTGGTCCACTGGGGGCGCCAGAGAGGAGGAGGGGTTTTGTCCACTGGAGGCGCTAGAGAGGAGGAGGGTTTTTTGTCCACTGGTGGTGCCATAGAGGAGGAGGGTTTTTGTCCATTGGAGGCGCTAGAGAGGAGGAGGGTTTTGTCTACTGGATAGATAAGATAATAGAAAGTTTAATCCTAAGAAAAACAGTGGTCCTGAGTTTGATTCCCCACCAAGATAATAGAAAGTTTAATCCTAAGAAAATCGATGGTTCTAAGTTTGATTCCCCACCAAGATAATAAAAAGTTTAATCCTTAGAAAATCATTGGTCCTGAGTTCGATCCCCAACCAAGATAATAGAAATATAAATCTTTAGAAAAACAGTGGTCCTGAGTTTGATCCCCAACCAAGATAATAGAAAGTTTAACCTTAAGAAAATCGATGGTCCTGAGTTTGATTCCCCACCAAGATAATAAAAAGTTTAATCCTAAGAAAATCGATGGTCCTGAGTTCGATCCCCAACCAAGATAATAGAAATATAAATCTTTAGAAAAACAGTGGTCCTGAGTTTGATCCCCAACCAAGATAATAGAAAGTTTAATCCTAAGAAAATCGATGGTCCTGAGTTTGATTCCCCACCAAGATAATAGAAAGTTTAATCCTAAGAAAATCAATGGTCCTGAGTTCGATCCCCAACCAAGATAATAGAAATATAAATCTTTAGAAAAACAGTGGTCCTGAGTTTGATCCCCAACCAAGATAATAGAAAGTTTAATCCTAAGAAAATCGATGGTCCTGAGTTTGATTCCCCACCAAGATAATAGAAAGTTTAATCCTAAGAAAAACAGTGGTCCTAAGTTTGATCCCCAACCAAGATAATAGAAAGTTTAATAGTAAGAAAATCGATGGTCCTGAGTTTGATTCCCCACCAAGATAATAAAAAGTTTAATCCTTAGAAAATCAATGGTCCTGAGTTCGATCCCCAACCAAGATAATAGAAATATAAATCTTTAGAAAAACAGTGGTCCTGAGTTTGATCCCCAACCAAGATAATAGAAAGTTTAATACTAAGAAAATCGATGGTCCTGAGTTTGATTCCCCACCAAGATAATAGAAAGTTTAATCCTAAGAAAATCGATGGTCCTGAGTTTGATTCCCAACCAAGATAATAGAAAGTTTAATCCTAAGAAAATCGATGGTCCTGAGTTTGATCCCCAACCAAGATAATAGAAAGTTTAATCCTAAGAAAATCGATGGTCCTGAGTTTGATCCCCAACCAAGATAATAGAAATATAAATCTTTAGAAAAACAGTGGTCCTGAGTTTGATCCCCAACCAAGATAATAGAAAGTTTAATACTAAGAAAATCGATGGTCCTGAGTTTGATTCCCCACCAAGATAATAAAAAGTTTAATCCTAAGAAAATCGATGGTCCTGAGTTTGATCCCCAACCAAGATAATAGAAATATAAATCTTTAGAAAAACAGTGGTCCTGAGTTTGATCCCCAACCAAGATAATAGAAAGTTTAATCCTAAGAAAATCGATGGTCCTGAGTTTGATTCCCCACCAAGATAATAAAAAGTTTAATCCTTAGAAAATCAATGGTCCTGAGTTCGATCCCCAACCAAGATAATAGAAATATAAATCTTTAAAAAAACAGTGGTCCTGAGTTTGATCCCCAACCAAGATAATAGAAAGTTTAATCCTAAGAAAATCGATGGTCCTGAGTTTGATTCCCCACCAAGATAATAGAAAGTTTAATCCTAAGAAAATCAATGGTCCTGAGTTTGATTCCCAACCAAGATAAGATAAAGTTTAATCCTAAGAAAAACAGTGGTCCTGAGTTCGATCCCCAACCAAGATAATAGAAAGTTTAATACTAAGAAAATCGATGGTCCTGAGTTTGATTCCCCACCAAGATAACAAAAAGTTTAATCCTTAGAAAAACAGTGGTTCTAAGTGTGTTTGCCAACCGGGCGAGTTTGGGCAAGTCAGTTTTGCTGCACGATAAGCAGTTGTTTCGTGGGGAATTCCCTAGGTTTTTACCAGGTTTGTTTGTATAGGTTTTTTTGCAAAACTATGATGTAATTCATAACGGTAGGTATATAAAGCAACGTTTTTGTATATTTTATCACTCTAAAAATATGGATCAAGATTGTGTTGATGCTGCAGCGATATCTGATACTCAAAACTCCGAAGCTATCAAAAGAGAATGGGAAGCGCAAATGTTTCGTTGTTCCTCTCTGCAAAATCCGCTTATGTGTAATGAAGAGGATCGCATGAGAACCTTTCCTGCCTCTTGGTGTGATGAGGAGCGCCCAACGCCACGTGAAATGGTGGATGCAGGTTTTTATAATAAAGGTTCTGGCGACCGTGTTCTTTGTTTTTATTGTGGTGGAGGTTTGTTTTACTGGAAACCGCATGACAATCCTTGGTACGAACATGCAAAGTGGTTCCCTATGTGTGAATTTGTTTTGAAAAAACAAGGAATAAACTATGTGGAGAAAGTATGTCAGAAACATTCGGATTTGCATCGACCAGGCATAAAAAATCCAACTCAAACTATTGCAGTGAACCACTTACGTAGTATGTTGTTTGATCAAATGCGAAACAATGCGGCGACAAAGCAAAGAAATAAAAAATTAGAGGATCTTATGCTGTTTGATCCTCATGTAAAATATGCAAAAAGTATTGGGGTGGAGGACACCAAGATCCGTTATGCGCTATTAAATCAAATGGAAAAAAATCAATGCAATTTCTCCAATCGTCAAGAATTGTTAAATGCTGTATTAGATTTTAAAAAAGACGACAAATGTTTAAAATGTAAAAATGCAGAAAAAAATGCAGTATGCATGCCATGTGGGTACATGGTGCTTTGTTGGACATGCGTTCAAGACACCCCCTCTTGTTGGTTGTGTTCCCAATGGATCTCTGAAAAAATTCGTGTCTTCCAATGTTGAATATGTACGATTAATGTGTGACGTAAGACTATTTCAAAACGTTGCGCAAGATTAGTGTGACGTAAGTCTATTTCAAAACGTTGCGCAAGATTAGTGTGACGTAAGTCTATTTCAAAACGTTGTGCAAGATTAGTGTGACGTAAGTCTATTTTAAAACGTTGTGTAATATCCGTTTTGTTGGTTATAAAAAGAGACGCATTTGCAAAACCTCACATTATGGAAACGTATACGAGTCAAGCGGACGATCTTTATTAAGAAGCAAACGAAATCGAGTACCCCGACTACGTTTTTCCTTATACAAGTTGTTACGAAAGTTTGTTAGAATTTGAAGAGATTATCACCAGAGCAAGAGAAATGGAAAGTGCAGCTAGAGACATTCGAAAAAAATTTCAGGAAATTGCTGCATCTGGACTGACGATACCCACTTCATCACTATTGCGAAAAGCGATTATTAGTGTCAAAAGAGGTAAAGTCATGTTTTCGATGGATCAACTTGTTCAAGTGGTTGATGTGATGATGGAGAATCTTCCTTACATCCTTTTTCGTCCCAAATCCGAAACAAAAGAATATGTTGTTTTACTATTCTGGTCCACCAATATGGACGATGCTGCTTGTGAAGTACAAAAAAAAATGGAAATCATCAAACAAGGAATAGCAGTGGATCAGTTTCAATTGCGTTGTGTGGTGGAAAATGTACCAGCTGCAAGACGTCAATTCCTCTACTTACTCAACAACTACATCTTTTTAAAAGTGCAAAAAGACGATGTCTGCCACCTGCCTCCAGACAACCACGAACAACTGGAGACCTTTGTCAAGCTTTTAACTGAACCTGAACCAAGGAAAAAGCAAAAAGTGGATTTTATTGCAAGCACGCCTTGATTTGTATTTTGTATTTTATTAATAAACGATATGTGTACAATCAATGTTGTGATACATCATAAATAAAGCGAGAGATAGAGCGATCGTTTTCAGTTAGATTTGACGTAAAATCAGATACAATAACATGCAAAGGTACGCCGCAACAACGAAATAAAATAAAATAGACACAATAATGACCACAAAAACTGGAAAAGTACGCTTGTAAGGTTTTGCGATTGTAAATCCATCCTGATAAGGAGTAGGCATCCATGTAAGACTCGAGACCGACCAAGGTAGGGGGTAGTCCATAAATATCAAAATATTCCCCTCGATTGCGCTTGTCGAAATAAACCGCAACCCAATGTTCTCCAGGTTCACTACTCGGGTCCGAGTTGATGACGTAAGCAGACGGAAAAGTAGGTTTTTCCAATTGATCCAAAGCACAGACTTTTTTAAAGATGTTTTTGGTTTTCCAATCCTTCTTGAGCAAGCGTTCGATTTGCAACGTGTTCATGCCGTATAGTCAAAAGCAACGTTTCTGTCTTGATCAATCTCCAGCAGGTTGTCGTGTTCGGCAAACACAATGACCGTAAAAGTACGTGCAGTAGCAGTAGCAAAATGAATTTCGATGCGTATGTTACCATGCTTTATCAATTCAAAACCGACCTCGCTTGTTCTCGCGAAATAGCATTTCCTGTGTCACGATAATATTGACCCGTTTGCGTAAACAAACGAACGTAACTTCGAATAAAACGATCGTTGGTGAAATCTGGTTGCAGTGGTTTGGAAGGGATTTGAACTCCGTCACAGTAAATTGTCATGAAATTGATGCTGTTGTGTTTGAAATTAAAAGGATATTTGGTGATGACACCGTTGTAAGCGTCATTGTCCACTACACCGACCACCATTCGTGTGGGCAATTGACCCAAAAACAAATTTTCTTTGGTGATGCTTCGATTCCCGGTCGGCACAGTAAAGCTCTTGACTTCCACACGTCGAAGCGGATATTTTGCAGTGCCGTGTTGCAAAGCTTTGACATGAGCAAGCTGTACAGCGGGATTGGGTTTTACTTTACGAACAAACAAGGTCACTTCTTTTAAAGACACTTTGTTATCTGCTTGGTTTGCGTTTCCATGCAAGCAAAAAAGATCGTTGGAACGAATCAAACGCAAACGCACTTCGACTCCGTTCAACAAATATCGATTTTGAAAAAACAAATCAAGATGCAATTTCCCCATCATATCCATTTCTTTGCTTTCTTCAGCCAAAGCTTTTCGTTTGGTGTAACCTAGGTTGGTAGCTCCACGAGTATCGAAATGTTCTGATGTGTTGCGGTGCCACAACAGAGCAGAAAGTTGGGAATTTTTTGCTTCTTGTCCAAAACTAAGCAAGTTTTCAATATAAGCTCGATAAGGATAGTTGTTGTTGGATTGTGTCACTAGCGAACCGTTCAAATAAACATCCACTTGCGTCCATAGTGTATGCAGAAAATTACATTCAGGCGCAATTTCCGCGTTCTTTTCCAAATCAGCTCCGGCTGCAGTAGTCACGCTTGCACGCACATAAAGAAAGCTATTGGCAAGGTCGATGTAGTTGGAGTTTTCAGCACTAATCGTAAATTCAATAGGACCTGTGGAGGTCAATACAGATACAGGGTGGTATTCGGTGAAACTTCCTTCCTCCAAACTAGTTTGACTTGGTGGCACCGAAAACAAATCCAGTTGAGAAGTGGTGGATTCTGCCGAACTGGGATGTACTAACGTCGCCATGGTTTACGAGAAAATGTCGTGATGCCTCTTGCATTTCTTCTTTTGTACTTTTCTCGGCGCTGCTTTTCGCTTTCCTACTTGTTGTTTAGCTGCTTTTCGCATTCCTATTTGTTGTTTAGCTACTTGTAAGAGATTGGAACCAGCAGCTCTTGCTTGATCGATGGCAGCTTGTTTGGCGTTTTTACCTTGTAAGACATCAGAAGCAAACTCGACACCGCTTTGTAAAACTTGTTTTCCGAGGGTTTTGGCACCTTTTTTGACCAAAGGAAGAACGCTTTTGGCAATGGAGCTAAACAGATTTCCTAATCCATAACCTTGCTGCACTCGTGCCCCAGCAAAATAAGGCATACCATGACCAACTTGAGACAAATAATAGTTTTCATAAGCTTTTGCATCACAACAATATTTGACACGCATGTTTCTACTACCGTCGATTTCTTACAATAAGCCCGTTTTCCTTTGCATCTGGTTTTTATAACGAATTTAACTTTTTGGGTCGTAAATGTAAAGTCACAATCACTTTTCCCTTGCGAAAACGAATTCGCTTTCCTTGATCGTCACGAAGCGAGATGTGAATGTCACTAAGATTTTTCTTTAAGACGGGATGGTATTGTATTTTGTCATATCTTTTGGAAACATAGGCACCCGGCTTCCCTGTTACAGGAAGGACACCAATCAAGGGTGCAAGAGTATGACCAACCGTTCTGTGTTCGATGACATTGCAGTAGACATAGATGGCGTTCACGGTGTCTACGTTGGCAACGCTTACCGAAGTGTACTCTCCGATTTCCCGATACCATGTCTCTCGAAAACCCAAAATAGAAGCCAACTCATTCGAAAGCGTCACCACCACATCCGGTTTCGTGGTACCATTGCGGTCGGTCGTAGGTGCTCCTTTTCTGTGTTGGATGGACATGGTGGTTAGTTGTGTTTGAGGATTGTAAGTGAGATCAAAGAGAAAGTCAATTGGTTGCGTCAACACTCCTTCACTGACAAGCGTTTTGTTTTTATCTTGAAACTCTCGTCTCATTTCTTGAAGTATCTGACGCACGATATATTGAGGTTGTTGATAATAACCTGATGGAAGCACTGCTACAAACTCCAAATCACCGCGTTGGTAGAAAATGTAATATTGGTTGGTGTCAATGTTGTACCAAGTGTTGGGGTACAGAATCTCGGACAAACCCATCTCCCACGATCCAGACAAATTGATTTCTTTCGGCAAGTGAACCATGTAATCCGAAAGTTTGTTTTCAGGATAAATGTCCATAGACGAGTTACTGGGGAGGGTGAGGAACATGTTTGGTAAGAATAGGTGACGGGAGCAAATAACCTACAGAGCTACTAAGCAGACTAATCCAGAGTTCTTTGTTGTCGTTGCTTTGTGTTAAATTGTACAAACTGATCGACACGACTACGTAAATCACCAAAACTTGAGCACCAAACAAAACAATGTCAAAGGTTCTCAAAGGAGACATACCATGTCTTTTTCTGACACCCAAGAATTAAAAGAAGCAGGATATCCAAACCACTTTACTAAAAATTCAACACCTTTCTTGCGCTTGCGTTGTTGGAGAATACGCTCGATTCGAAACACGTCATCCTTTTTATAGATTTTCTGCAACTCTTCTTCGTAAAAACTTCCTTCCAACCATTCGCCTTGTAAGTCTTTTATTTTGTAATAAGGAGGATTGTCTCGAAACACTTGAGCAACTTGAAACAATTCGTCTGTCCAACCGGGTAAGTAACCTTTGCGGAACCGCATTCGAGTCATGGACAGTCTGACTTGAACACCTACTTTCAATTTTGGTTTTCTTAACTCGGGGTCGGCATAGAGCGTGAGCCAAACCGCTTCTTGATTTTCAGAGTTGACTGAATTTGGAGCACGTCGAATGGATCGGTGATAGGTGTTGTTGTAAGATTCAACCAGAGCAGGCAGCACTTCCACATATCTTCGGCTGTTGGTGTAGGTAAAGTAACGCCATAGTTTCTCTTTCAAAGTGCGTATAAATTGTTCAGCAATGGATGCTTTAGTGTCAAAATTTTGAGTGTGAAAATGTTCTATGTGATGTTGTTTCAACCAGGTTTGAAAGGGTCGATTCAGAAACTCACGTCCCATATCCGTCTGCAATTTTTGAAACTTACCAATCTCAGGCATTAACTGCTCAAAAACTTGGATCATGTCAGAGCTGGTTTTGTTTTTCAAGTAAGCAGTAAAGGCTTTTTTGGAGAACACGTCAATGACCACCAAAATGTATTTATATCGGTCGTTGTACGACTTGAGCAAAGAAAAATCAATGAGATCGGCTTGCATTTGAAAGTTGGCGCCAGGAACAATTGTTTTTCGGCGCTTGAAATTTTTTCGTACGGGTTTGTGAAGCGTATAAGTGTCTTGCGATTGCAACCATTCTTGGGTTGCTTTTGGAAAACGGTGGGCTCCCGAGAAAGAAGCTTCTTTTTTAGGGACGTAATAATCTAAACGCTCTCCCATAGCATCGATTCAAACTCGCGTGCACCGGGTAAAGTTGGGTCTCGTTTCTTTAGAGTAGATTGAAACAAATCGTCGATATGGGATCCCGGTACCACTCGATCGTCTAAAAGTGTTTGTCCGTCTTCATTCCAATCTAAATTCTTTTTGCTAGTGGCGTCTTTGAACAGTTTTTTGGCTTTGGTTCGCTTTTTAAAACGCTTTAACACTGCACTTTCAGACAAGGGTTTTTTCACTGTTTTCGGTTGAAACTTTTTCAGAAATAACTTTGATTTTTGCAACGCCTCGTTATATAGAGTTACTTTCTCGCTGTCGGGTCGGTTGGAAGTTAAGATTTCTTGCATTTTAGCATCCAGCTCAGAAAGTACTTTTTTATCTGTGACTTCGTGTTTGTTTTTGAGTTTTTCGTACACTTCAGGTTCCAACGCAATTAATTTTCTCATTTTATAAGACTCCCTACCACACCACTAATGACCGGAGCGAGTGCAGACAACAAGATGGGTAAAAATCCACCTTTTTGTATAATTCTTCGTTTTGTTTTTAACGCTACCTTACGATCAGCCAACTTCTGAAGTTTGGTTTTGTGCGATTTTAATTTCCGCTTGTGATGATGCGATATCTCGACGTTTCCTTGCAGCACGTTGTGAGCACAGTCACAAAGACAACGTATTAACTCGGGCGATGCTTTGTCTAAAATACGCTTTTGCAAAGGTGCTGGGGCTTTTTGTAGCAAACGCAAGGTGGGTCCGTTTTTTCGCAAGCGGTTCATTGATAGAGATAATGCGTGTCTTCTGGAAAAATCCCTGAACGCAGACATTGGTTATCGTGTGTTTCGCAGCGTAAGTCAATCACCAAATAACCTCTGTCGGATGATACAGCATTTTTATAGGCCTCCAGTGCGTTTTTATATGTTTTGGGGTAGACCTGACGTAAGAAATGCGCAATTTGATTCACATCCCTACAACTTTTAAAAAGCAGCATAATTTGTGCATTGAGACTTATTTCACGCAAACCTTTATGAAACAAATTTTGCACGGTCATGAGAACACTGAAATGAAAGTGGTGGGAGTAGACGCTATAGATTTTGGATAAGAATTCAGAATTGGCAAACATCAAATCGTCTAGTACTAGAAACGCGTCTCGACTTTCTTTTAGATCTTCAAGACTTGGCATGCCCTGTTTAAAGTTTACTTTATCCGTGTAACGATGAAACATTGCTTGCCACACCTCGTAATGATAAACAACCTGCTTGATTTCAGGGCAAAGTTGTTTTAGACTGTCTATAAAACGTAGGACCCAATAAGACTTTCCAACTCCGGAAGGTCCGCTTACCACAAAACTAGTTGGATTTTGAAATCGCAAAGACATTATGCTAGCTCTTCGTGAGGCAAAATGAAAGCAAACGTCATCACATAACCTTTTTGTAATAAAAAAATACATTGACAAAAAATCACGATACATAACAATTCGAAGCATAATAACTACCACCACGGTGCGTGAGCTTTTTTTGATGAACTAAAATTTGGAAAAAAAATTATAGATTTAGCGGCACCGTATGAACCCCATCGCTCAACACCTTTCTCTTTGGATAAAAATTACTTAATCCTCTTTTCTTTTGAGTGTAGCTAAAAATTTTGTGTTTTTTGGAGCGAAACCCGCGGTTTTCCACTAGGAGTGGTTCACCGGTCTCCAAAACACGCACATACTGATCAAAGGTGAGAGGGTTTTGAGCGATGGACACCCCTTTACACACTTGCTTTTTTGTTTCCCCTTCGCAAAAGTACGATTTTGAAGCCAAACAAATTTGGTTGTCCCCTTCGTACTCCAACTTCATCTTGCCCAAAGTTCTTTTATCAAATAATTCGAATGAAGTGCAACAAGGCTGTGCGTCCCACTCCCGACCTTCAAGTTTTCTCTGGATGAAGGTTTCTTCGTGGTTGGGGCATACCTCCGAAGTCAACCATTTTAATTTATCGCGAAAGTAACTCGCCTTCAAATGGGGAGGGACACAGTCATTCAGATTTTCTTTACTAAGACTAAAATAAATAGAGTCGGTATCGGTTTCTAACAGTTCAAAATGACGATCCGGAATGTATTTTTTGAGAAACAAATAAAAAAATTTTAACATGTGTAGTTTGGAATTTAAATATACGTACATTGAGGCCAATTTGGATTGGAAGATCATTCACAATTTTGTTCTTTAAACTTTTTACTTCGTAGATATCTTCTTTAATTTGGTCCAAATGAATGAAACGAGGGTCGTTGATGGTTTTGTTGACTGTGTCCCCCGAATGGTATGTAATATTTCTATGTTTTTCTTTATTTAACAAACTAGCAGAATAAAGGGAATTCCCAGTTAATTTATCAGTAAGAGCTATCACTGTTTTGGATTTATCTGTATCAGCCAATCTTCTGGAGTTTACAATTTCTTGTGCCAGAGGAGCAAAACATTTTTGCGGAAAAAATTCGATGAATTCATAAATTCTGGTAATTTTTAAACCCATTTCTAGGTAAAATTTGGCCATTTCCGAATTAATTAAAAATTTCTCTCCAAAATAACTACTAATTAAATATTTTTGTTCTTTCTTTAAAAGGTCATGCTCCTCTGTCACACTCTTCATATAGTCACCAATATCATCCAGAGAAATAAAACTATTTTTAATAATTAAAGGAAAATCTTTAAATTTTTCTTTTAACTCGTCGGGAGTATGGATGTCGACGATAAGAAAACCATACAAACTCTCGTTTCGAACGCCGTCTAAAATTTTTTCAAAACACAATTTACTTTTAGGTGTTACCGATTTTAAGGTTTTTAAGAAACGAGAGACTTCCGGCTGTTTTCTTATCTTCAACCATTCACACTCCCTCATCTCCACCACGCGAAACCCTTCTTTTTCCAACCTTTTTTTATTGTTTTTTGTCTCTTCCCGAATATTTTCGTGGGGAATGTTTCTAAGAGGATGTGTAACTTCCAAACTACCGTCAGAGTTTCGATTCGTTTTACATTTATCACAAGAATGAAAAAAACAACCAAGATACTGATACACAGTGTTTTGTTGCTCAGAATAACCGTCCACTGGCAAACTATACTTACTCACTCTTCTCTCCCCCATATTAAATCTAGTTTGCAAAAACGTATTTTCTTTGTATGCAACATAACTTAACCACTGATACGACTGAAAACCGAATTTGGAACAAGGATCAGGCCGAAAGTCTTCTTCTTTATACTGACAAAAATAACCAGTGGGGTTATTCTGAGCAATAGCATGTAAATACAAAGAATTAGCGTCCAAACCGATCACTTTTTTTACGGTTTCGGGATTTTCGATTTCGTGGGAGCGAATTTTGGTTTCTCCCGAAATCGCAAGTCTACAAAAAATCAAACTTAAACCACCCGTCAATTGAAAGCGAAGTGATTTATACAAATCCCCATGCCGCTTAGGGAAGAGACAAAAGAACGCATTTTTTTCAATTTTTTTCATCATTTGGAGTTTAGCTACCCCACTAACCGAAAAAGATGTTTTAAAAATATCCAAACCTTGGTCAAGATAAGGTTGGAGTAGGTTTTCAACTGCTTGTACGAAAGGCACACAATCGAGTAAGTTGTAATATATTAGCATTTCACGTAAAGAACTCCAACCTTTCTCCATCCAAGTTTTCACCACAAGATCGTATTCCTCTTGGGTGATATTGGACTTCGAAAGTGAAGAATAAAAATCACCGTGTTCGGGCAATCCGCTTTCTAATTTGTCAAGATTAGTAATGAACTCGTAAGGAAAGTAAAACTTTCTGAGTTGTGCCCCATAAGCTACCAAAAATTTTCGATAACTAAAACCGGGAGCCAAAAAGTTTTTGATGTCCAAAAATCGCAATTTTGATGTTTTCAAACAAAGATAACTATTTGTTCTTTTAATTACAAATTGAATGTCTTTCAAAAGAATTTGAATTAATGTGGGTTTGATAAGATTTAAATTGTATGAAGCCGAATTGAAACCAAGTACAACCAATTCCTTACAATAACAGTGAAATTCATTTAAAATTTTTTCTTTCCTCACGTGTTCACTCCTGTCCAATTGCTCGAACACATAATCGAATTTTTGTACAAGCAGTTGATAACAAATATCGGAGAGGTTTTCCAGATAGTCAACTAATTTTTGAACCAAACGCTCTTCATCTCCTTCAGTCACGAAGCAAACACCTGACTCATAACCAGGGATGTTGCTTGCGACTGCAACGCTCAAAGGAAGGTGGCAAGCGTCTAGTGTTAACATCGAATTATTAAAAATTTTAGTTTTTGAAAAATAGGCTTCAAAATCGTAGCAAGCAAAAAAAGGGAAATGCCGATCACACCGTGGAACAACAATCCCTATTTCCTCCAATTTTTCAAAAATAGTGGCAGGATTTTTGTGAATACCCCCAGGAAAAACCTCACGCACCGTGGTAGTACAACTTTTGGTATGACGATTGTAATGTTTGACATTAGTCCACAACTTATCACAGTGTACGCATTGGTACACACCGCAATAGCGCTCAAAATCTACAATGACACTTAGATGATTTTCAAAAACGTTCAACCGCATGGTCTCCTGGTACAACTCACGGCTACGTTGGACCAGTTTGGCAACCTTACCGTCAAGTTTATACGCAATGAGGTTGAGTTCAAAAAAATCCTCTAAGTGGACAAAATCAAAAAGTTGAACGCCTGCAAAATCTGCAGGCGCAACGTCAAAATAAATACAATATTTATAAAATAAATTTTTGACAGTCTTCTCACACTTGTGAGGGTTTGCACCCCGGTGCACTGCCAAACAACGAAAAAAGCACAAATTGTCGCTAGAACTTACATTCCTTAAACCATGGTTGTTCATAATATAACCAGGAAGAGAAATTGGGGCGCCAAGTGGGGCATCTTTTAAGTGGTTGATATAAAAGGTAATATTGGGGATGTCTACCACTTTCCATTTGCTGTCAGGGCAGTTAATTTTTTCAAAAAAGGATTCTTCTGATAACGTATTCAAAAACTCTATTAATTCTTGGCGGTTGCTAATTAAACGCACAGTTTCCATCATCACACTGTTGTTGAACGATGCGTGGTAGTATCGTAATTCATTATCATTAATATTTTTTAAAATATAACCGAAACTGTAATTAATTTTAAAACGGTGGAATTGAAATTTTAAAATTTGGTCGACAATTTTTCGAATTAATAGTTTTAGATTTTGATTATAATAAAAATTAAATATGGATTGCACTTTCCCTTTTTTGTAGAAAGTCCGGATGCTAGAAAAATGCTTTCTCATGAGGGCGTTGATCTCCTCATCTTCCGCTTCTAAGACAAATCAAAATCAATTTCAAATCAAACTCTTTTTTGTACAAAAACGTACCGTTTGAGTTTAGCTCTCCAACTTCAAATAAACTTTTAGCAGAATTCTGGGGTTCTACAACATAAACAAGAATTATTTCAAAGTTAACTCACTTTCTATAAAAACTTACCATTGGTATTCTGAGAATCAATTTTTGCCTTTTTGGTTGGGGGTGTTTCTCCACTATCTATGAGAAACAACAATCTTTAGGTTACAAACAAAATAATTATTAAATATAGACTTACTATTTGCGATCTCAACCAGATTTTCAGCCGGAATTTTGGATGAATTTTCCGGAGAGGTATCAGTTTGTAACCGATCTAACAAAAACCGACATTAGTTTTAAAACAAAAATTTTTTATCACAACGTACCGTTTGAGTTTAACTCTCCAACTTCAAATAAACTTTTAGCAGAATTCAGGGGTTCTACAACAAAAAAAAATTATTTCAAAGTTAACTCACTTTTCATAAAAACTTACCATTGGTATTCTGAGAATCAATTTTTGCTTTTTTGGTTGGGGGTGCTTCTCCACTATCTACGATAAACAACAATCTTTAGGTTACAAACAAAATAATTATTAAATATAGACTTACTATTTGCGACCTCAATCAGATTTTCAACCGGAATTTCGGATAAATTTTTCGGCGAGGTATCAGTTTGTAACTGATCTAACAAAAACAAGTATTATTTTCTATTTCATTGAACACAAACTAAAAACTTACCACCAACCAACTCAGAAGCAACTTCACGAGGACTTTCTAATAAAGTTGTCTCTCTAGCAACTAAAATAAAAATTTAAATTACTTTAAAAATCTAATCAAAAGAAAATATAAAACTTACCACACACTTTCTGGTGTCTTTTTAAATTATCAACTCGGCTGAAAATCTTTTTGCAATTTTCACACCGAGCCTCTGTTTTCCTCTCATGCACGTTCTTTTTGTGACGATTTAAATTATCGACACGTTTGAACAACTTTTCACAAACATTACATTTGAATAACGCCATCTCATCAAAATCAACAAAATCAACCTTCTCGATGTAACTCTTAAGACTAGAATAACTGAGTGCCCACACCCACCTGTTTATATAGCCACAGAAAGCAGCTGCATAATATCTTAACATATTGTGACTTTCTTCACGATTTAGTTA
Source organism: Diplosoma virens (assembly GCA_963680785.1). Lineage (NCBI taxonomy): Eukaryota > Metazoa > Chordata > Ascidiacea > Aplousobranchia > Didemnidae > Diplosoma > Diplosoma virens. The sequence goes on along the minus strand of OY796880.1, from coordinate 24,217,886 downwards.
TTGTATGACGACAAACAGGAAAAGCTTTGACGGGTTTTTGTCTCATCAATTTATATAAATCCAGACAGCAGCTGCATAATATCTTAACATATTGTGACTTTCTTCACGATTTAGTTATTGTATGACGACAAACAGGAAAAGCTTTGACGGGTTTCTGTCTCATCAATTTATATAAATCCAGACAGCAGCTGCATAATATCTTACCACATTGTAACTTTCTTCACGATTTAGTTATTGTATGACGACAAACAGGAAAAGCTTTGACGGGTTTCTGTCTCATCAATTTATATAAATCCAGACAGCAGCTGCATAATATCTTACCACATTGTAACTTTCTTCACGATTTAGTTATTGTATGACGACAAACAGGAAAAGCTTTGACGGGTTTCTGTCTCATCAATTTATATAAATCCAGACAGCAGCTGCATAATATCTTACCACATTGTAACTTTCTTCACGATTTAGTTATTGTATGACGACAAACAGGAAAAGCTTTGACGGGTTTCTGTCTCATCAATTTATATAAATCCAGACAGCAGCTGCATAATATCTTAACATATTGTAACTTTCTTAACCTTTGACGAGCTCGCTTATTGTGCGCTTTAAGAAAACTTTTGACAATTAATTTAAAATCGAGTACGAATAAAAACCAAGATTGTAACGAAAAACATCCAACTTAGGTATAACAAAAAAATTGAAGATGAGTAACTAAAATTCAAGGTTGTCAAGAAAAAAATTAAGCAAAGGTATATCAAAATCAAGGTTGATTGAAAAAAATTGAAAAAAAAAAAATCTTAAAACGATAATCACGGTTGTTCGGAGAAAAAGTTTTAAATTTGAACATAGTTAAAGCAAAAATAGAATTTATCTAGAAAACAAGGTTGACCAAGAACAATTTTTGACTAGATAAAAATTCAACAAAGTTATAGTAACAATCACGGTTTTTTAGAGAAAAAAAAAGTTTTAAAATTGAATAAAAATATCTGAAAACCAAACTTTTTTAGGGAGGACCACTGATTTTCTAAAGATTTATATTTCTATTATCTTGGTTGGGGATCAAACTCAGGACCACTGTTTTTCTTAGGATTAAACTTTATCTTATCTTGGTGGGGAATCAAACTCAGGACCATTGATTTCTAAAGATTAAACTTTATCTTATCTTGGTTGGGAATTAAACTCAGTACCATCGATTTTCTAAGGATTAAACTTTTTATTATCTTGGTTGGCGAACAAACTTAGAACCACTGTTTTTCTAAAGATTAAACTTTCTATTATCTTGATTGGGGATCAAACTCAGGACCATCGATTTTTAAAGATTAAACTTTCTATTATCTTGGTTGGGGATTAAACTCAGGACCATTGATTTTCTTAGGATTAAACTTTCTATTATCTTGATTGGGGATCAAACTCAGGACCATTGATTTCTAAAGATTAAACTTTATCTTATCTTGGTAGGGAATCAAACTCAGGACCATTGATTTTCTAAGGGTTAAACTTTATCTTATCTTGGTGGGGAATCAAACTCAGGACCATTGATTTCTAAAGATTAAACTTTCTATTATCTTGGTTGGGATCAAACTCAGGACCATTGATTTCTAAAGATTAAACTTTCTATTATCTTGATTGGGGATCAAACTCAGGACCATTAATTTCTAAAGATTAAAATTTATCTTATCTTGGTAGGGAATCAAACTCAGGACCATTGATTTTCTAAGGGTTAAAGTTTCTACTATCTTGGTGGGGAATCGAACTCAGGACCATCGATTTCTAAAGATTAAACTTTCTATTATCTTGGTGGGGAATCAAACTTAGAACCATCGATTTTCTTAGGATTAAACTTTATCTTATCTTGGTGGGGAATCAAACTCAAGACCACTGTTTTTCTTAGGATTAAACTTTCTATTATCTTGGTGGGGAATCGAACTCAGGACCACTGTTTTTCTAAGGATTAAACTTTCTATTATCTTGGTGGGGAATCAAACTCAGGACCATCGATTTTTAAAGAATTATATTTCTATTATCTTGGTTGGGGATTAAACTCAGGACCATCGATTTTCTTAGGATTAAACTTTCTATTATCTTGATTGGGGATCAAACTCAGGACCATCGATTTTCTTAGTATTAAACTTTCTATTATCTTGGTGGGGAATCAAACTCAGGACCACTGTTTTTCTAAGGATTAAACTTTCTATTATCTTGGTTGGGGATCGAACTCAGACCATCGATTTTCTTAGGATTAAACTTTTTATTATCTTGGTGGGGAATCGAACTCAAGACCATCAATTTTCTAAGGATTAAACTTTTTATTATCTTGGTGGGGAATCAAACTCAGGACCACTGTTTTTCTAAGGATTAAACTTTATCTTATCTTGGTGGGGAATCAAACTCAGGACCACTGATTTTCTAAGAATTAAACTTTTTATTATCTTGGTTGGGGATCGAACTCAGGACTACTACGTTTCCCAACCCACCTCCTCTCTGGCGCCCCCAGTGGACAAAAAACCCTCCTCATCTCTAGCGCCTCTAGTGGACCAAAACCTCCTCCCTCTCTAGCGCCTCCGGTGGATAAAAACCCTCCTCTCTGGCGCCTCCAGTGGACCAAACCCTCCTCCTCTCTAGCACTTCTAGTGGACAAGCCTCCTTCTCTCTAGCGCCTCTAGTGGACAAAAACCTCTTCACCTCCTCTGCTCTCTAGCGCCACTAGCGGAAACGGTCACCAAAAGTACCATTATATACTACTTTCGAGTGAAATGTACGGCCACATAAAAGGCTTTATGAACACGTTGAGGCTTTGGCACACACACATACAAAATGCGAATCTCTCTCACTTTCCAACTTTAAAAGAAATGGGAATGCGCCCAGAGAAGACCGAATTTACAGATCAACTTCAAAAATAGTTTGATGAATTTTCGGCTCGCTTCAAAGATTTCAAATCCCATAAACATTTATTTGAAATATTTTCTTCACCATTTCACACAGACATTGACCAAGCCCCCACTGATATCCAAATGGAACTGATTGATCTTCAGGAGAGGACTGACTTGAAGGCCAAGTATGTGGAAATGAATCTTGGGGATTTTTGCCGGAAACGTCTTGACCAAGATAAGTTCCCAGATTTAAGAAAGTTTATGTCTTCTAAGATGGCACTTTTTGGCTCAACTTATTTGTGTGAACAATTTTTTTCTAAAATAGGTTTCATGAAATCTCCTTATCGATCAGTAATGACAGACGAACACTTGGAAAATGGACTTAGAGTTGCCAGCACCTCAATTAAAGTAAATTTAAATAGAGTGGTTCAGAAAAAAAGCCACCTGCATATTTCTCACTAAATTGTTTATACAAAGATTAAATCGTATTGCTATGCTCTGATTATACAGTTATGTCGTTTTGTTTTTTAACCAAACGATTTTTTTTCGAATAATACTGGTATTACTGTTTTTCATATTATTGCAGTTTTATTTTTATCGCTGACAATATCAATAGTCAGTAAAATATTTACAGGTGCTGCCCGCATTTTCGGTAAAATATTTAAAGATGCGGCCCGCAGAATATTGTGCTTATTGGTATTTGGTCCGCCATTAAAAAAGATTGCACACCTTTGTTTAAATTTATGTTAAATCGAGTTTAAGGTTTCAATTGGACTATTGTAGACTTTTGATAGACCTATTTTGCTATAAGAGCTAAGGATTGCATACTGCTTAAAATAGCGATGCATTATTTACATTGCCACGTGCTTTATAAAAGGATTCCTGGAGTTAGGACGGTTTCTGTATAAAATAACAAACAAAATCATTCGGGTAAATCTGATCAGTCTGCAAACCCAAAAAATCACAAAGCATTGAAGTTCAACGATACAAAACTTCAATTAAAAGCTTTTGTTTATTAGAACCAGCTTAGTTTAGTTGAGAAAATTAGCGGTTTGTGATTGACTCGATTATTTTCTCACACATTTGTCGCCACTCCGCCAAGATGACTGTATTCTGCATGAATATTTTTGTCGTTATTCCATAGTTTCTTTTATTTTCTACGCTAGTAAGTCAAGACTAGTCTCCCGAGGGCATTAGGCTGCTTTGGAATAGCTGATACGTAAGCAAGTTTTTTACAAACTTTTTAAAACCAGAAATCACAAAATGTGAAAGAATAAATATTTGTTTTACTGAACAAAATTCCCATTCGCACAAGATTTTAAAATTTGATTGTGGTTGATAAGCAAAAACGACTGGAGCAAGTAACCAGGCAATAAGCTTTCTGTTCTTAACTTGCTGGGGAGATCTTGTCTTGCAGCCGTGAAAAGAGGCAATTGCGTGCAGTATTAAAAAAACGTTTGAAAGTTTGGAGTTTTAACTTTGGATTTTATCAATATGCCGATTTTTAAGAGAGATTTTTTTTCTGAAAAATAGTAAAATTTTTCTCACTTGATCAAAATTGTTTCATTGATTGATTCGAAACAATAACAGCGTTTGCGGAATCTTTTAAAAAACCGTATGGTTCTTAAAGCAAAAACTGGCTAAACTGGTATCCACAAGTTAAGAATAAAAAAATAATAAACCGCTTGAACATGTTTGAAATTTATTTTTTAAGTTTAAGACAATTTTGTTTAAAATGTTTTAGATGTGGTTGGTTTCAAGATATTTATTAATTACAAGTAAGACAATATTTTATTATTGAGCTTCATTTCGCACTCGTCCGTAAAACATTACATTTTGATGACGTCAAATTGCTTGTCGTATCACATGATATCGTTTTCTTCGTAAATTAATGTTTGGTAATAAGTAGTTATGTAGAAAAGTTTATCATATGTTTAGCAAAAAGTTTTATGAAAAAAAGAAGCCAAATTTATTTACTGTATATTGAAAGCAAGCTAGACTTATTCAAAGCAATTATGTTGCAAAACCTTTAAAAAAAAGCTCTCTCCGAATTAATGCACACCTCATAATAGAACAATAAATTAAGACGTGATATCACGGGAAAATTTGCAAACCCGCATCGATGCGACAAAACATTAAGCCTCGGGCGGTGGAAATTTCACTCGACGTCTTTAATTATTTCATGCCAAAACCAAATTCGTTGCTCAATTAATTTTTTATTAATTAATAGGATTCTTTTTAATGCAGCAAATTAACTAGAATGAGTCCAATCAATAAAATCCAGCAAAGTTTTGTTGGTATTTTTCAATTCAATACAAGTTTGAAAACAAAATTTTACAACTTTGTATTGTATTTGCTTAAAATATAAAATAACATCGATTAAAAGTTTTGCCATAACAAATCAAGTTTTGTTTTTTTTTAAATAGCAACTAAAGGATAAAAGATGCAAACATAAATTAAGTGGCGCTGATTTTATATAAAATTGAAACATCACAAAACCAGTTTGGCATGCAATCTCAGTTGTGGTCTGATTAAACGTGTTTACTTCCTACTTTATTGTACGATGAGCGTTTTTTTTTTAAATTTAATATGTATCATTAAACTCTTTTAAAGAAATATTAAGCCTACTAGGATTTGGTTAAGGTTAGAGCTAATCATGAATATATTCTTCTTATATGGTATCATAAAAGTATTAAATGATATTATCTTTTTACGTATTAGAACCCCAAATCAGCCGCTCAAGGTAAAGCCGTTGCACATAACAATCGAAAGTTCCCAGTTCCAAACATTTCAAACTAAGACTTTTAACTTGCTCAACATCTACCTCTTGGTCGTCCTATAGGCTTCTTTCACTTACTTGGAAAAATAAAGTTTGCTTGGGAAGTGTTTTCTGGAGCATCCAGAAAACAAGATTAAACCATGCAAGCGGAGGTTTTTTAGCTTGAAGTAGCTGCATGTTATTTTAGAACTTCAGCGTTACAAGCCGTTTTAAGTGAAATAAAGGTTTTACTTCTACTTGAAAACCTCATTTTGGATCTTTGGACTTGTGATCGCACTCTTACTCCAGACGGATGATTGTGGGAATGTTGACATTGATAGATTGAAGTAAAGTCTATTCTCTAGTTGACAATCTTGTTTCATGACAACTGCACGACGCAACGCTGCCGTCGCTCACTTGCTTTCCCAGTCTTTTCATTGTGATTGCGATTTCGAAATACTAAGGTTTCTACCTTTTTCAGTGTAACTGCATCCACTTGCAAAGAACAACTAAATGTTTTTCCAAGTGTGAATGGCGTTTGGCGCTTACACTTCTGACGAAGTTTCAGCGCAAATAAGTGAGGTATAAAATTTACTCAATTTGATAAGTTATTAATGTATAATAAGGAATAATAATAATGCTTCCAAATGAATCTTGAAGTAATTTGAATCGAATTGATTGTGCTTGATTGAAGAAGCAAATTGTTGTCATTTGTTTATATATCATGTGAGTAAACCATGTGCTATTCTGCTACTTCGAGAACAATGCAGGTTTGAGCTAACTTGAATAAAAATGTAGAAAATAAACGCTATCGAAAATCTTTTTTGAAAATTGACAAAAACTAAGCTCGTCTATTGATTATCCTGTATGTTGCAAATCAGATCATGGAAAAAGACAAAGTTAATTACCTAATGATTGATGAAAAAGATTTTCTATTTTTTGAAGTTACGTAAGTCCTTTTAGCGTGCGACGAAAAAATGAGTTTACTTTCAAGAAAATTTGTTTCAACTAACAAGTTTTGTCCCGAAAAAAGATTTTAAGCTGCCTTCTTTTATTTTATTATATAATCTATATTATGCTACTGGATCTTCTTCTTGGATCTTCTGCACCAGATCCTGATAAGTACATCATTAACAATATATATCAGGTGGGTAGCTCCGCGTGGTAACATTATTGCTTGCTAACAGATGGATCCGGGTTCAATGCTCATTCTATTAAATAATTTTCAGTGTATTCTTGAAAAAGGCATATCATGGCAGATTTGTAAATGAGTTCATGTTGCTTACCTAAAATGATGACTCCGTTTCAAACAAAATACAGCGAGCAGTCAAATAAAACCATATACTTAGAAGATCGGTATCTTTTTATTTAACAAAAAAGCTTTGCCCATTTTTAAAAATTTCCATAATGTTTTTTATTTTAAACCAAAATGGTCGATAAAAATGCATTTTGACTTGAATTTAAAACAAAAAATGGTAAAAAACAAAATTTATTCGGCCAATGACATATTTGCAAACGAAATAGCATTCTTATATAATTATAATTAATAAACCTTTTTTAATTAAATTTTATTTTTAATCGTTAGTCACTCAAAAACTTTTCAACCGAAATTTTGTTGTCCTTGAAAGATCAAAGACAGAGGTTTTCGACTAGAAGCTTGGTCGAGTGGTTGAAGCACCGGACTGATAATCAACATGGTCTGGATTCAAAACCCACTTGCGCCATTCTATTGTGTTTTTGGGAAAGACACTTTACGGCACTTTCCCCTGCTTGGTGGTCTTGACAAGCAGTTCTAAATTACAATAATATCTCTACTAAATTTACTAGCGGAGAGCAATATCTTGGCATCTCCGGAAGCAGGTTGGGGTAATTTCCTACCCTATATATAGTGCCTCCGTCGCTTTCCTGCGAGTCAGGAGGATAAATATAGAGATAAAAATAAAAAAAATAAAAAAAATAAAGCTAAAATGCTTCTGTGCAATACCTAATTAACTCAAATCAGTTGCCTTTTATGTCTACTGTGGAACTGCTGTTTAGCTACCAATAATGCAGGTTTATTGCTACCCATTACTTGTTGAAACAAAGTTAATTAGTCTTTTTATTGGCTCTGTCCAGACTTGCTTAGGCGGCCATAACGTTGATACATCCTCACTTTTAGTAGCTTTAGGGCATGTAGAAAATAAATTTTTATACGATATGTATAAGTAGCTTCAAGAAATCTTTTTCTATTAATCAGCAAAAGAATAGGTTTTATTAAGACAAATAATAAACCATGAGAGCTTGAGATTTTTGGGCTTTCAATTTTGCGAGGCTGCATTGCTTTGGTAAACTCTCTAAGTTACCAAAAATACTGTAGCTTTAGGCCAAACTAATTGCGAAATGCTTCGTATGTAATGTTTGCGAGCTTAAAGTTAAAAGATAAAAAGTACTTGATGCACTTACATGCCGCTTCAATTCTTATTTTGTTATTGCTCTTAATTTTGCTGTAACAATCACACTTTCTCATTGCTCTTACTTCTTAAAGGTATAGCAATCATGCAAAACTAAACTTGTTTGTTCAATAGCATTTACTACGTTTGTCCATGAGCGATTAAACAGTGCTTCTCAACCCCTGCGTCGCGACCCAAAAACGGGTAGCCGACGATTGCAATTGTGTATATGTTGAATCAGCATTTTTTACAAACGAAATTCGAGAAATCCAAGATAGATTCAAAATAAAGACCTTTTTTTAGAGATCATCACAGTTTGTCAAGGAAAAGAGAGATTTTTAGGTTCGTAATAAATCCGGTAAAAAAGATTGGATCGCCAAAGGTTTCTTGTCTATTTCTGGCTAAGATTTTGGTCGCAACAAAAACAGGTTGAGAAGCATTGGATTAAAGTATGTCTTTCTTGACCAACCTTCGCAGACATCGGAGATTGAATGGTTAAACGTGGACGTTGGTGGTTATAAAATAGTCAACGTCTACAAACCTTCACCAACAAGACTGCAATTCCTGGATTTCTTAAATTTTTTTTTTCCAGTGCTTCTATGCAGGCAATTTCAACAGTCACCACGTTTATAGACGTACTTTTCCAACGGGTTCTTTTGTGTCGCCATCTCTTTTGTAGCTAGCTGTTCTGCATTACCTCTTTTGTGCTATAACCACTTTACTCACTATGTATTTCTTCGTTGGCAGCGTGGTCGAGTGGTTGAAGCGCCGTAAATGTGATCAACGTGATCTCGGTCAAAACCTACTAGCGCCATTCTGTTGTGTCCTTGGAAAAGACACTATGCGGCACTTTCCCCTGCTTGGTGGTCTTTGCAAGCAATTCTAAATTTCAGTCATATCTCTATTAAATTTAAAGCGGACAGCAATATCTTGGCATCTCTGGAAGCATTTATGGGTAATTGTTTACCTTGTTTCGGGGTATTAGCGCCTCCGTCGCTTTCCTGCAAGTCAAGAGGATAAATATAGAGATAAAATGAGGTAAATAAATTCTTACTAACTTATGTACATACTTTAAAAACAAAAAAGCTACTGATGCAATCAAGTTTAAAGCAGGGCAATTAGTTCTGCACAAGTTCATTATATTATTTCATTCTCGGTTAAATGTCAACTAAATTTTTTGTGAAAACTATGAGTGATGCAAGCATGACTAAACCAACAAAAAGTGTTCTATCATACGAGTTTATCGCGATAGAACCAAAATATCCTCAAATATCTTTCAAAAAAAAAAAATTTTTAGTGGGGAATACCCAAAGTAATATCTTTCTAAAACCTGACCAAAATATTTGGGCAAGATTTAATACAGACTATTCTTAGCTGCAAGTTGGATAGCAAGTCAATATATTTATTTTTTGAAAACTTGGAATACAATAATTTTGATTTTTTAAAGTTAATTTAAATTACTTAAGGTACGAACAGCAAAGTTTGTTTGTTTTTTTTTCAAAAAAAATTGTAAAATTAAATTTTAGGTCATCGCTTCACTAGCTGTCTCTGTCTGACCCAGAGTGGATGACCTTCCATAAAACGACGACAAACACAATTTTTAAGAAAAAATTTACTAACCTAGTTTATTATTACAGTTGGTGATCTTGCTTTTAGATGAAACCGGCATTTGCTTTTTCTTTCTTTTGTCATCCATAAATTGATCATTTTGACTACAGGTAAACGTCTAAGTCGCTATGCTTAGGAAAACCTCATTGCTTCAGGAGATGCCAAGATATTGCTGTAAAGTTCAAATTGTTTTATGTTCTGTTAGCGGCTTGCTCAGTCCATTAAGTATAAAAAAATGCCAAAAGAATATTTTTCTTAAGGGCACAACAAAATGACGCTAGTAGGTTTTGAACTGAGAATGTGTCAGCTGCTTCAGCTTTGTACAATACAAAGACATGCAGCTTATTGTGATGTCGTAAAGCAATATTGCAACAAGTAAAAATATTTTCATAATCGCATGTCAGGATACCAACTTTTGTTTACAAATTCTGGATGATAAGCAAGACGTTTAAATGTTGATGAAAATAAACCTCCATATTTCCATACCCTCCTCAAAAATTTTCGGCTGGTACGGCTATGATTTTATGTGCTGCATGTTTAAAGCTTTCAGTGCCGGAAATTCAAAAGCAGTCTGCCTGAAGTCAGCACTCTCACACTCTGAACTTGATTCATTTAAAGTAAACCTTTTTTTGTATAGGTTGAATTGAGTCCCAATTTGCAAATTCTTGATCTAAGCCTTTACAATTATACGTGTCTTCTCTTTCACCTCGTGTCATTTTCTGTCATTTTCTGAAATTGTGTTCAGCTGAGCTAGAGAATAGAAAGTGCTATAACTTTCTGGGTGTGACATTCACTCAAAAGACACTAAATTTTGGGACTAGCATGGCTAGTACCTAACTGTCAATTGCTACGGTAATTTTTTGTGTTTGTTTTGAAACAATAAAGAAATAACCTTTATTCTAAAACTTTACTTTTATCAAGAGAAATTAGAAATTGCCTTATTGTCAAACTGATGGTAAAACTGATGGTAAAACTGTTAAACTGACCATTCACGGTAATTTAAAGTAAATTGCTTCCAACACCTCACTGTGGCTGTTCTAATGCAATAAAAACTAAAATGCCAAAAATTGGGCGAGGTTTGCGATTTGCGATCGCGATGAAAATTCAAGTAATTTTTTTATGAGATGCAGAAAATTCTTTTATTGCTTTTGTAATTTAAATTAAGTTTTATTTTTTGCCGACCATATCTTTTTATGTTGCTCTTTATGGTTGGGATAAACAACATTCTCTTTAACTGGCTCGGAGGTGTACATTTTATCATCAATCATTACCACTTTTTGGGCTCATAAACAAAATGTAGATTCTTTTTTCAAAGTAATTTATCTTAATCATTTTCTTTTTTTTTCTTTTCGTTAAATTAACTTAGCAACTTCGTTTTAAGCGACCGCGGACAATTGACGTTTTACGGTAAAACGTAATCGCTTAGGTGCTGTTTCCTATTTCTGTTCAACAATATTAACACATAACAAAAGGTTAAAATACCGTAGGCCAGACCCGTAGTTGGCGGGGGGGGGCTTGGTGCTCCTTTAATATTTTGAAACCTATTTTTTTAAATATTCAAATATATTTTTGCTCCAAAATCTAAGTCAAGACAAAAAATAACAATTTACGGTCGGAACGTTGGGGCCGACGTGGTCATGCTCTCAGTCTGACATCGGGTCAACCTTGGAGGACCGACTGACGTCTATCCGACTCATCGTATGTCGCAAGTAATGCAAATCTTGTTATAAACAACAAAAAAACTTTGTGATTCTTAAACATGCATTGTGCAGCTAAAAGAATCATCTGTATCAATTTTCACACCGAAACCATTTATTTGCAGCTCACTGCTTGGCTGTAATTTTAGTTTTAACTACGCAGTTCATCGTTGTGTTTGGTGAATCCAGAAACTCAGAAGGACTTAAACGCTCCACCCTAAATTTCGGAAAAGTTTTTTTTTGATGAGAGTTTAAAACTCGAAGCCATGGTCGGGCAGTGAGCTCGGGTTCGGCGTGCGTGATGCATAATGCCACAGGTGGTACTCTCTAGTGCCATCTGTCCCAAACTCGATATATTACAGCATCTGGTCATACGGCGTGCGCGATGCACAATGCCGTTCCTACCAGTGCAGTCTTGCACTTGGTAGGAACCACAAATCTTAAAAGTTTTTTTGTATAGACTTATCCATAAAGACATTTTTTTGGTGTCTCTTAATATTTTTTTCACTTTACTTCCATGGCAAAGTCACTTTCCTTTCAATCAAAATCTTTACTTTTTGACTTTTAACCTCAAGAGAGTTTTTTAGTTTACTTTGATAAGAATAAATGAAATTAGCAATGCCAGAAAGTTAGTTCTTTCTAAAAAATTTGCTAAATTTTGAAAATCATTGTCGATATAACCAGACTAATGTCCGAGTCCATTTTGTAATATTGTTTTTTACACCACATGAACATTAGTCAATTTATTTCAATATTTAGACTTTCAATTTCAATTGCAAAAAAAACAAACAATACATTAAAAAATTACAAATAAAAGATTTTTTACTATAAGTTGATTGTTAACAACGACAAGTTTTCCCACTAAAGTTACTAAATACTGTACAGTGTACACGATTCAAATAATAGAAAAACTGATGTTTTTAAAGTAATGAAAGTTTAAATTAAGAAATTATCATAGCCTAATTCTAAAACCAAACCTTTAAATGTTTTTACAGATTACGTAAATCAAAGCAAAAAAGGTTTTACAAGATTTACACAAAATAATATTTTTAACATTTCAAACTATGAATAAAAGAGAAAATCGGGTAAAAAATAAGATTTTGCTAGATATCTGTATTTATTATATTTTGGATCATTAAATTTAGGTGAATACTTTGCTGAGATCGAATTTAGGTGAATACTTTGCTAAGGTTTCAGTTCAGTTCAGTTTTCTGTTATTTCTGTCATTTCAGTTCAGTTCAGTCAGTTCAGAGCAAATTAAAAAGCTTTTTTTCAAATTCAAATAACATTTTTAAGATAAACTTGTTAATTGGTTATACCGACAAAATCAGAAAAATTAGAAAAGAAAAAACAAAAATTCCAATGCTTTTTATTGAAATTAAAGATCGTGAAACTGGAATGACGTAATCATCTTTATGGGTTCACTTGGCTTCCTCGAACACGCATGAAATTTGTACCTGGGATAGGCTCGAAACGATTAATGTCCGCTTCTTCAAAAAGCAATGAAAGTCTGTTGCTAAAGAAAACAACAATATATAATTAATCAAAGTCGTTGAAAAGTATGAAAACAAATTTTTAAAATAGAATTAAAATTAAAAAATATTTAAAAAAAAAAGTTAATAATTAGGTTACCAAACTCCGTTCTGACAGAATAGATTGCAAAGCAACTTGAACGTGGCAGTTACTTTTCACTTTTTTCTTATAAGGCATTTTAATTTTCACACAAAGTCTTGATTTTCAAATACGTCATAGGGGAAAATTAAACTCTAGGCTACTTCTTACTTGTAGCTTATTGCTTCTCTAACTAAGGTCCGTATTTCACTCATAAGCTAGCCAGAAGCCAGTTTTTTCTAACCTTTATTGAATCGATCTGCTAATCTGCGACACCACGCTGGAACGCTTGACTTAACAAACATTTCTACTGTACATCACAACTATGCCTTCACAAAGTGTACATAAAAAATTATTTTATCATTTTAAATAGCTAAGTACTCTTTGTGTTTTGTCAGCTGTAGCAATTTGTGGCCTAGGAACTATATAGTTTGTGTTTACAATATATAATTTTTTCATATCTTGCTCTTGCTTGTGCGTACTCAACGATTTTCTTGCGTGTTTTGACGTTTGTTTTTCCCACACCGCTCAGAAAAAGTTGTGCTGAATGTATTCTGTATAATGACGCAATATAAACCATTTATAATTAATTGTAATGTTTATAATTTTTCTCAAAAGCAAGTTTATAATAGGATTTTTGTCAGGTAATCGTGTTGTTATGGCCATAAATCAAATATTAATTTTAATAATTTTACATACACATTAATACAATAATTATGAATACTGTTTTCTTAAATATTATACTTTTTATATTGTTTATCGAAAAAGCTCTCGCGATTTCCATAAAAAATCTTAACGATCCACACTGGGCTCACAAACCTGAAGTTAAAAACCACTATTTTGGTCTGATCATTGTTCTGAAAGATTGCGATCTCTATCTTTTTGAGTAGATATGAAGGTGTATTAAGATAATAAAGATCTATAAACAGTATGTTTATGTTTGCACTTGTGTCAGTTGCATCAGTTACAGCTTGAGATGGATACTTATTAAAAAAAACCCACTTTATTGTGCAAGCGTCAGCGTTTGGGTGAATTTGTTTTTCATGCCGCATAAAATAGTGATCGTACAAAAAGCATAATTCCAAAACATTAAAAAGAAGCCAGTGTGATATAAGGAATACTAGGGTTCGGATCTCGGTTTTGAAAAATCCCAGGATTTAGTACCATTTGGTATTTCCCGTTTCCCGGTTTTAACAAAAAAGATTTCCGATTTCCGGTTTTTCAAAAAATAATTCGCAATTATTTACCCTCAGAAAAAACCGAGAATTTTTTCTGATAATAATTAATGTATAATAAAACTTTTATGATTTTTTTTTGCTTTTGATTTGATTAAAATTCTTAATACAGTCAAACAGTGATATTACTAATAAATTTCATTTTGACTTGATTTGACTGATTTGCTGCATCACTGTTATTATTTTCGATGTTTCGTAAGTCGTTTTTAATATGGAAGTTTCTGTTCTACGTATGTAAAGTAGTGAAACGACGTGATAACTATTGTTTTTATCTTGCTTACTTTTAAAACTTGTTTAAAGTTAATAAATCAATCTTAAATGCTTTTTGCCTTGTTTAGTTTAAAAGTTTTATACTCTTTATGTTTTATATGTAAAATTTCCAGGATCCCCAGATTGGATTTGAATTTTTTCATTTCCTAGATTTTATTCAAAACCAAAAAATTGGAAGCCCTAATATACATACAAGATTGACTTGAATTTCATTAATTATTAACCTAAATTTCATAAAATATACGAAACAGTAAAATTCATTTTCTATAATTTATATTTTAAAAAATGACGTTTATACATGAATATGACGTATTACCATCCTGCGTTGACGATACGAACTCCGGGAGGACACGTTCTGTTGGCCAACAGCCATGGTTCTCCACACCCGTTTCCTCGATAACGCAATTGAATAATATCCCGTGTTACTGCTGGGGGTGGCGGGATACGACAACAAGCACTCCATCCACTCCACTCGAAATCACAGCAAGGACCTTAATGCCAAAAAATCTCATCATCGTATTAACTACATTATTCTCCTTCTTTCAAGTTAAGGCGGAATTAGTTAAACCTAAAATTATCATAAAGCAATCACTTCGATACGTTTTCCATTGCATTCGCGTTAAGTTTAGTTTTATAACTACATGGCTAACCAAGAAGTCACCAGAGAAAAGGTCAAATTAAACTAAATTGATGGTTAAGTCTATCAAAGATCAGAGAACTTTTTGCAAGATAGTTTTGTTTCGGCTTCAATATCGTAGATTCATGCTTTTCAACCAGGTTTACTGTACAGTTACACCCCAGGGTTTACAAAAACTTTAAAGGGTCTACTAGGATGTACCACATATCACAGGGTCGATGAATCAATTTTTGATCATTTTATGAAAAATTATTAACTATAAACATAAGTCTTAAATAAGGCCTTGTCTACACTAGCCTTAGTTTCTTAGCTTAAAAGTATTTATTTATTTTATTTATTAAAATTTGTTTTCGCGTAAAAAATTTTTTACGCCAATTTACAAATTTATTTTTGCGTTATTTTTGAACATAAACGTTCAAAATTTTTGCGTTATTTTTGAACGTTCAAATTACAATTGTCGATTCGAACAATTGTAATTTGAACAACTGTTTTCAAACAATTGTCGATAAACCAGCTTTATAGATTGAAGAAAAGAACTCGTTCATTGTTTGCCATTACTAACCTCGCAGGCTTTGAGATTTCTTTAAAATTTAAAAGCTTATTAAGTTGGTTGGATGAATAGTGAAAAAAACCGGAAACAGAAAAAGTTCTGATTATTATTGAGGAATTTTTTGCGGAGATTTGTCGTCGTTTGGAAGGGCATCCACCCCGGGTCAGACACAAACAGGACTGGGGCCGAGGGTTTATTCTTTTACTACCACAATCTGCTGTACTGCCCGGACCAGATGCTGGCAGTCATGGTGCTAAGCCAGAGTATCGAGTTTTGTCATCCAAAGCCGTCAGACCTCGTGCTCCATATAGTGCTCAATGTATTGGGCACGTTATTAAGACTTGGTCTGCGATTTGTTCAATGGCGCCTCGCTTACAATTTGGTGATTTCTGAGATTATCAAGTGTTAACCTAAATTATTGTTGGCAAAAGATTTGTTAAAGTTTGCAGTTGTTGAAATGTGAGAATTGAGCTATTATTCGAGAATATTAGTGAAGTTTTCATTTATACGCACTGTAAGTAAAGTTTGGTGTTTTGACGTGGATTGGACAAATTAAAAGTCAAAGACAGAGTAATTGTGATTTTAAAAAGATAGTTTCCGTAGACTTTGGTTTGCATTAGTAGAGGTTGTTCGTGTCATATAGTGTAGTTTTCTTCGTGCGCCCCACTCCACATTTTCAGCAGTTCAGTTTTTTTTTCATTTCAAACAACATACTGATAATAAATTCTAAATTTTAGGTTATATTAGTGAACAGTTGATTTACATAATGTTTTGTCATAAAATAAATAACAATGAACATACGTAATTTTTTTCAAGACGCCTTTGTAGAAAATCAACACAGAAATAAATGAAGGAAGCGTGATCAAGTTGTCAAAGCATATGCTGAAGTTAATTTGAAATAATTTTCTAAATGTATTAAAAGCAAGAAGGAAATGCAGTGTTCTGTGACAAGGAAAACTATCCAATAACAAAAGACTGAGACCACAAAATGCAAACGGAATGACTATAAGATTATGAATGGATTGTATCGGACAGAAAAAGAAATGTTAAACCCTTATTTTTCAATATGCTTTCTGTTTTGTCGTGCCATTCTTGGTAGTAGCAACTTGGAACCATTGCTGTCTCACAACATTTGAAAACACGCCATCCTAATTATCAAAATAATTCAAAGTCATTTTTGAGGCATCTCTGCATAATAAACAGAATCAGTTTCTCTTTTGGAGAGTGAGATAAAAAAAGGAAATATTTTATTCTTATTTCTATCTTTATCCTCCTGACTTGCAGAAAAGCGACGAGGCGCTAAAATATAGGGCAAGCAATTACCTTGACCTGCTTCTGGAGATACCAAGATATTGCTGTCCGGTTAAAACTTTTTTATTTTATTTTTTTATTTTTATAGAAATATGACTGAAATTTAAAACTGCTTGCCAAGACCACCAAGCAGAGTAAAGTGCTGCATAGTGTTATTCCCAACGACACAACAATGGGGCAAGTAGGTTTCGAACCGAGATTATGTCGATCACTATTACGGCGCTCTTACCACTCGACCACGTTGGCGACAGGTAAATTTAAAGGTATAAAAGTTATAATGGGATAAAGGTTTAGTGCTTGCTTATCTCATAATGACTCATATAGTCATGAAAAAAATTCATACAATGAGTTGAAATTTACTGTTTATTCTTGTCTTGAAATTCCTGCTGAGATTTTGCGTGGAGGAAAAAAGCTGTCAGCAAAGTGAGGAAAATTTCTTTATCATACAACACAGCCAAACTTGGTGTGATTTTATTTCAAATACTTTCTAAAACTTGTTATTAAAGCTCAAGAAGAATCCTGCTTTTGGCTAAAACTCGATGAAACCACCAATATTTCAGATGAAGCCCAGGTGATTTTGTATTGTTGGTTCGTTGATGAAGAAGCCAACAATATTGTCGAGCATTATTTGTGTTGTGTAAAAGTTGGAGTTTCTGCAATAGCTCAAGCCATCTTTGATAAGTTAAATCAATTCATTGAAAATCATTATTTTGTATTGAACAAAGTGCAATTCTTTTACTACCGATGGAGCAACATCTCTGCAAGATTCTATCAATGGAGTTGTTTCATAAAATTAAAAAATGTTTACCTGATTCTGTTTCAAACCATTGTATGATTTATCGAGAGGCACTTGTAGTAAAGGAATTAAACCGTGAAAAAAGTCAGAAGCTGTGATTTGAAGTTTGTTTTTTGCGATATAATAAAAATTATAAATTTTAACCGCTCTGCACAACTGGCTAATAAAATTCGACAGTAACCTTCACATTAGATGAATCATGAAATATCGTGTTGATATAAATGGGCTTATTGTGCTTTTAACCAAATAAAATTAGTACATTTTTATAATGAGATGACTGAAGTGTACAAGTTTTTGAGTAAAGAATAAAAGAGTGTACCATTTTAAAAAAGGTTGACCAGATATTGTCTTAGATTTCCTATTTCTTAACATTTCGTTTTCACCTGAATCGCAATCTCTTGTTTCAGTTGCACCAATTATTGATGTGAAGCAAAATCCCTCTCCAGGTAATCCTCCTTGGCAATTTCGGGTTCGCACCTTCACAAAACTCGAGTTTAATCTTGAAAACTTGATTAAGCATTAATTTCATATTTTTAGTCACTATCTCTTCTTTGCCAATCACAATTTTTTTGTCCCGAGCGAACTTAATGATTAAAATTAAATTTTTGTGTAGTGGCTTTCGATTAAAAGTAAAATCAAGTCAAAACAATGTTTGTCACTGACTCATTTAAAAGCCTGGTACGGCTACTTTTTTCGGGTCGTTAGTATCTCAAAATATTATTCTAAAGAAGCGCCGTCAAAGAAAGTTTAAGAATCACTATTCCAAACGGCAGTTAAAAACTTTTTCTTTCAGACTCAATCATATTTAACTTCTACAAACTATTAAATGTTTATTATTGATTTTTATTCATAAAATTTTTATTAATCATCGATTTACTCATCTGCTTGTATCTTTCTGCAACTAATCGCTAACAGCATATTGGTGTTCGTGTTTGTAAGGGCGAAACTGATTACTTCAACTAAATGTAGTAAAAATTTTTTGCTACCGAGGTTCCGGATCCACAAGATGAAGAGCAAGGCCCCCATGTTGTCCAACCTCCCCAAATTGCGCAAGGATTTACGATGCAAGGTTCATTTTCTGCTTCTCGTTCTCCCGTGCAAGATTGAAAGCGTTCTCTCGACCTAGTTCCGAATCCACAGGTTGCACTGCAAGAAGCCCAGTTTGACCAGTTTGACCAAGTACCTGTAACATAGAACTTGTAAATCAAATTTATAGTAATTTGCTTTATATAACAATGTCTAAAAAAACAATAAATTGGCAAGAAAAATAGAAAAATTTTGATTACCAGTAAGTCTACTGAATATTTTCATTTAAAGTTTGAAAAAGTTGTATAGAAAAATGCACGAAATAGCATAATCAGTATTTTAAAGCAGGTAATATTCAACACTTAATCTTATAAAATTCTGTTCTTGATTTGGATCCTTGACATTAAAGTTAAAAAATGATTAAAGAAAAATGTTTATTCTTTATGTTAAAATTGAAATATTGGAAATAATGACCCAAAAAGACAAACGGATTTATATACTTATTTTGTTTGTACGTAGCTTCCACTAAACTTTTGCATTAAACATAAAAATTGTCAAGCGAGCGACATGAAATAAAAATTTTAAATCTATATTTAGGCTCCATTTTTACTTTCTCGGTCGCTTTGCTGATTACTTTTAATTTTCTAACTGTTTCTCATTGTCTATTCAAAAGCAATATGTTTTTCAACTTCTAATATAATAGTTGAGTCAAAGCTAAATGTTTTCACAAATGTCTTGCCGAGAAATAAATTCATGCCAAGGCATAATGGGAACATAAGTCCTACCCGAATCTGTGTTGCACAGCACTGTTTGAAACATATCGGGAAGTCCACATGTATGAGACCTTTGACGAGTGCGTGAGCCTCTTCCACAAGTCGCTGTGCATGGGCTCCAAGATCGCCATTCGGTATATCGACCTGGGTTAGTGTTGCATTCGATTGTGTCTGATTGTAAGCCAGTGCATGGGTTGAACCTGGTTCTGTAATTTAATTAAAATATAAGTCAACAATCAGCAAAAATACTGTGAAATAAAACTTTCATAAATACATTTTAACGCTTTTGCTAATTAGAAACATTTTTTGACCTAAAAAGTATTTTGACTTTATTTAAACCTAGTAATTTTTGCCTGTCATAAAAATTTAATGAAGAAATTTCGGTTTAATTTTGTAGAAACGACAATTCACAACACTTTGGAAAAAGAATTATTGTATTTTTTGGTCAAAATGCGTTTAGTTTGAGTAAAAAATCATAATAACTGTTATTTCACTTATTATTGTTATCAAGCAATAATTTTTAACTCAACTTCACAATGTTGTTGTTGAAGAAAATACAAATCTTTATAACTAGTCTACATCAGCAGTTTATGCATTCACCAAACAGAATAACTAATAAAATATGTTTTTAATTCTGAAAAAAGAGTTTAGGTAAGTAACAGGCATCAAGGTTAGAAGCCGCTTTTACTATTTCATCAACGATTTATTAGTCAGTGCAAAGTCTTGTTTGCGTTTCAAAATAGCCATAAATAAAATCCAACTAGAGTATCTTACTGTCATTATCAAAACTGAAATCATTGCTTAAAATTTTAAAAACTTTTAAATTTTTAACTCGAAATGATTCTTTAAATTACCAAATTATTAAATCTCGTTTTTATGTTATAACGGACCTTGTCGCTCTGCCGCCACCACACGTGGCGGTGCAAGAAGAATATTCTGTCCATTGACCATCTTCTTGTAATGGAGCGGTACAAACTCTTTCCTGCGTTGTCTCACCCAGGCATCCCAGTACTCCTGCAATTCCACCAATACAAAATCTAGCGCGGGTTTCTATGCCATTTCCGCAGGATGCAGAGCATGTTCCCCATTCTGTCCATGGAGACCATCGACTGCAAGAAACTGTTGCGCAAGCCTGAAAAATTATGTAATAAATTTGCAAAACGCTCGTATAAAATCGAGACAACTTATATTTGTAAAATATAATACAACAATAGAATTGCCACAAGTTGTAGGCCAAGGTCTAGCAATAAGCAATTACCGGCAGGCTGATAGAACGCAAATCTTTGTCCAACCAGAATAAAATTTTATTTCAAAGTGATTTTCTATGTCGGAGAAAGTAATCAACTGTTCTATTTCAAGACTAAGCTTAAATTAAGTCTTAAGTTGAACTTTTTTGATTATTGACGTATCATGCATATTATTGACGTATCATTATATCATGTGACTTTATTAAAATTCAATGCTTTTTAAATTTGACGTAAAAAATGATTTTTCAAAAAAACAAACAAAAGTATTTAATCTTTTTTTTCAAGTTTTATGAAGCAAAGCTATATAAAAAAAAATGAGCAATTAATCATTTTATGAATAATTGCTAAATTTCCTGCAGCAAAGTTATTATTTGAGACAAGTAGCATATTTTTTTCTCAATTCTAAAAGCAAGTCTACATCTGTGCGAGCGCAGCGTAGAGAATTTCAATAAACAGATAAACGTACCCTAGCCTTTACATTATAAATGTAGATCAATCTTTAAATGCAATTCTTTGGAAATGATTAAGCAAAATCAACGGTTTTCAACAAAATTTAATTCACTAAACCTCAATACAACGGATAAAGCTTTGTTTACATATCTCGTCACAAGACACTTTTAAAAAATTAATCTTCACTTTAATTTTCGTCGGGTTCAAAAATGAAGTTTCCTTATAGCTTCTGCTAAAAGGTTAGTCCTGAATTTTGAAAATCAAATAAAAAAGAACTCAAAACAAAAAATGTATTGTTTTCAGTGCACCAATTGTGTAATTTTGAAAGAATAAAAATATTTTGAAAAATAAAATTTAAAGCAAAGGTTGGTTGAATTTTATCGAGACTGCCAAGAACATAAAGCTTTCACACAAAATAAAATTCAACTCTCGTAGTTGCGTTTGGCCATTTATATCAGAAACACTCTTGCAAGCATGATTATCATTGGTGGGTTTTCGTGTATGCTTTCAATAATGAAATACTGCATGCTGCATCCATTCACCTTACATGAATTCAGAATACAAAAAACAGAAAAATAATCAAAATAGTCTACATCTGAAGTAAGAAAAGATCTAAATTTAATGTTTCCAATTTATTTGTTGGTAAAAATTTAAAGTTTTAACATGGGCAAGAATTAATTTGAGTGCATTATAAAAATATTTTTTTGGTAAATCATGGCAATTTTGATGTACTTCTCGATGTGCTTTGATTTAACAAATATGAATCAATAGATAAATAGTAAAAACAAGAATAGTAGCTGAAACATTATAATTTATAAGTAAAGTTTGTTAAAATTAAAAATCTTTTTGTATTCTTGAAGCATCGATATAATTTTTAGTTTTAAGCCTCAGCTATGTTCAAGCCTTAGACCAGAGTCTACGCTTGAGACAAAACAATTGAGAATAGACACCAAAATTAAATAAAAGCAAGCAAGAAATTTTGACCAGGTGTAGGCCAGATCTTATTCTCGAAAATAAACCTGCAAAAAATTGAATATGACGTCGTTTTCTATGGTTCAACGCTAAACCGCTGTTCGAAACAAAGCTGTTCAGTAATTTCTTTTTATATCTTGAGAAAAAAACTTATTTGTCTCACTTCTTCTTCGTTTTCATTTGGAAGTCCGCAGTTGTGAGTCCTAAGTCTAGTTCTTGTTCCTCCGTTGCAGGATCTTGAGCATGCTGTCCACAATGACCAGTCACTGTAAACTCCTGTTTGAGTGTTACAAAGTTCCGTTTGTAATTCGTCGTCCAAACCACAAGTGTGTGATCGTGTCTAAATAATTTAGGTTTAGTGTTTGTCATACTGTATACAAAAAAACAAAGTTAAACATAACGAATAACTAAACACAAGTGTTATTTTTTTCTAATAATATTGATAGCAAAAATAGCCGGAAGATAAAGAAGCAAATCGGAAGAATTTTGATGATTGTGAAGGTCTTGTTGCAGCACAGTAAACAATTTTTCTTGTGATCAGAAGCTGCTGTTCACACATTGTTTGGCCCAGATGGCAGTAGCTTTCTCGCAGCCTGGGCCGTGAATATGTCTGCTCTTGTTGCTGTGCATGACAGACCGAAACCAAAACTGCCCAAACTGAATAGTACTATATCCATCCCAACCGATGACCTGTTAATCGGAAAGCGATTTTTTCACAGCGGTCAATGTGCAGTATGTAAACAACTTTTCTTTTCAAGGCAAACTGCCAATAAATTCCAAAATCCAATTATTTTCCAGTTGGACATTGAAGGTCCTACAGCCAACAAGACGAACATTTTTCATTGTTTTTCTTTACACTATGAGTGTGGCTGCTTCCGATTTACTGGCTAAATTTGACAGTTTAAAAGGACGATGGTCTGAACAGCTTAAAACAACAATATACGTTACGGTCGTTTAAGTGGGTCCACAAATGGTTTTCGAAAGAGACTAATATCTAGACGCTCGTTTGTGTCAGCTACGCAAAAATTACTAAACAAACTAGAGGAACAAGGCATCCACTGTGCCAGTGGACGAATCATAGATAGAACGCGGAGTTTTATAAAAGTAAATCCAGGCTCGGTACTTTCATTCTTATGACAAGTACCAAGCCTGTTGTAATAAACTTGTCCCGAACAGCTTGGGTTAAGCTCAATTGCACACGGACTAGTGTTAGACAGTTCTATTCCTTCTTGTTCAAATGGGGTCTTGCTGCACATTGCGAGTGCGGTGCCACTAAACAAACCGCAAACCATGTCTTAACCGCGTGCTTTATACATTGGAAACTACACGGAGCACGACGTATGATAGTTTTGAATGACGAAACCCAATGCTGCTCAACACCATCGCTGTCATGATCTGTTCGGGCAGTACATTAATTTTTGGTAGTAAAATGATAAACCTTCGGTCCCAGTTTTGCTTTCGTCTGACCTGGAGTTAATGCCCTTCCAAATGATAACGACCGCACATTGTTTATCGGAACTTGTGGTTTCCATATTATTGTAAAAAGGAGAGAGAGAGAGAGAGAGAGAGAGACAAGAAAGAGACAGTTTATAAGCTATAGCACACACTATATACATATAATAGATAAAATTAATGGGAATTTAATGGATCATTGATCAGTTAATAACTATCGTATTAGAGTTGTATGCAAGCGGTCCTTGAAGCAGTTATTTGATCAGAGTTCGGCCTGGTTAGAAATGAATACAGTCTGCTATTTTGCTTAGTTAATTCCGGCGTTTATCGACATTGATGAACTTAATCTCTACAGCAATTCAAGCAGAAGATGTTTAAGCGACTTACTCGCGTGCGTGTTCCTCCTCCGCAGGATGAACTGCACACAGTCCATGCATTCCATGTTGTCCAAAACCCTGGACTTGTATTACAAGGTTCAGACACTCTGTCGATGAAGCCCGTGCATGTCTGTCGGCGCTCACGATTTCGAATACCGCCTCCGCATGTTCGAGTACAAACTGACCAGAAGGACCAGGGAAGAAAAACTCCTGCAAAGAATTTGGCTTCACAAAAAAACTTTCTTTATAATGTAAAAAAATTGATATCAATAAATAAAAATGTTTATACATGTATATGAAACGTTGATATCAATACACGAAAAGGTTTAATTTGTGTGGATTTTACATTTTCTCAAAGATTCTATTTTTTGAATTAATCAATCGCACTACTTAAATATTTTTCATTCAAAATATAGCAGTTTTATCTGTGCATTTAACAATTTTTTTATACATCAGCAGTATTTGATCAAATATCAAAGGTTGACTTTACCGTAAAAATTGTAAATTTTACTATAAGTAATTAATAAATACTGTAAAAGTCAAAATTGAAGTTTGTAATTAAAAAAAACAAAACAAGATAGTCTGCTAACTATCTCTCATGAGGGTTTGAAATATAAAGCCTTTGTCGGGGAGTAGGCAATGAACTTCAGGTAATATCTAATGTCGCGAAAAAAACATCACGGAAATCTTGTTTTTTCTTTTTCTTAATAAAGATAGTTTTAAAAGTTTGTAGTCGGATTAATTAATTAAAATTAAAAACTTAAATTGTTTTTTTTAATCTTGGTCAATTTTGATTTAAAATTTCTTTTTTTCACCTGGATTGGTGTTGCAGGTTCGAGTCTCGTCTTCTCGAGGCAATCCACAAGGGTGATCTCGTTGGCGGGTCTGAATTCCTCCACCACAGGTTGCCTGGTTAAAAAAGTCCAATTTTAAGAAAACTGATTGACTTTCCTCTTCTGCTTAATGTTGTGTCTGTGATGGCAAATCACCAGAATTTTCTGGGATTGCCTATTTTTACAAACAATTTTCAACTATCTTTATATCACTTTGTCCAAACTGCAAAGTCAAATAAAAATTTGGCCCGGAACAAAATCTGGGCTTTTCCAAAATACGTTGAAATAACTGCTTGAGGATTGTCTAAGTTTAGTCGTTCCGCCGCTGTCCATTAAGTAAAAAGAATCAAAGTAGATACGAGCATGATGAGGAAAAACTAATGAAACAGCAAAACATAGCAACTTAACAAATTATTTACCGTGCAAACTGTCCAAGTTGTCCATGGATTCCATGGTCTAGGTGGAGCGCTGCACTCAAGTTCTTCCCTCCCATTTCCTAAGCAATCCTGGCTAGCAATACCACCGGAACAGACCCGAGTTCGAACGATTACACCTAAAAATACCGTTTGGAGAAAATATGCTATAAAGCATAGTTTTTAACTGGGGGTCTATGTAAACTATAAGGTCCGTTCCAAATAACATGTGAACCTTTGTTTAACGTTGAAGTTTTGTTCAACTCATATTGACTTTTGCTTATCGTTAAATTTCAACATAACGAGTTGAACTTGGGTTCACATGTTATCTTGTGTTGTGATCTATTAAGGCGTCCACAAGTTTTTTCTATAAAATAATAATTTGTAATAAACATTGTATTTGATCAAAAACCATTTCTAACATCGAAAAAACTTGTTTGTGATATCTGCATTTAAAAATCTAGAATTGTAAGCTAACAAGGTAGAACTATCATTTAATGGTTGTTTAAACTTTTTGTGCGTTTTAAAATAAATTTAATGGTTTTTTTAACGCTGTCTGCGATATACGTCCAATTTGTTATATGGCTCGATACATGTATCTTTTTCTTTTTTTTTTTTTTTTTTCTCTTTGTATTGACGTAATATGTTTTTGACTAACGTCATTGTACTGGAAAATTCGCGTATATTCCACTTGATTCGCGTAACGAACTCTCCAGGGGTTTCTGGCTGAATCTTGAATTTACGAGAAAGTTTACGTCACGTGATTTTGTTTTCTATATAAAGCCGATGCGTAGCGAGAAATTATTATGATGATTATTATCGTTGTGAGATAATTTGAAGCGACTCGAGTGGCGGCTCGAGCGAAGGTGATTTTGTTTGGCCACAGGAGGTGGACCGTTAGATTTTGTGTCGATGGACAATTGTTGAATTTATTTTGTGCCAGTGGTTGGCAGTTTTGTTCTACAGAGGTAGAATTATTAGTGTTGATTTCGCTTTGCAGTTTGGCAAAGCGTGGAATAGAAGTTTCGTCGGACGTGATATTTTTGTAATACATCTGTTTTTATTAGAGACAAGGGTCTCTGTTTGTTGTGAAAAAAAAGAGTCTTTAACGAAATCAATCCGAGCTTTCGTTAACCAACTGTATAAACCGTCAGGCTCATAGCAAAAGTACTTCTTGAGCCGGAATAAAATAAAATTTAGACACAGCTTTGTTTCAGCGCAGGTATTCGGGTTACCTAGCTCAACTG
This sequence comes from Diplosoma virens, assembly GCA_963680785.1. NCBI lineage: Eukaryota > Metazoa > Chordata > Ascidiacea > Aplousobranchia > Didemnidae > Diplosoma > Diplosoma virens. Next base: position 24,191,327 of record OY796880.1, on the reverse strand, counting down.
GTCCTTTGGGATTCCCGAACAAAGTTTGTGACACTAACAAGGTAGAACTATCATTTAATGGTTGTTTAAACTTTTTGTGCGTTTTAAAATAAATTTAATGGTTTTTTTGGTTTGCAGAGTTTACTAAAATAGCCTGGTGGGGCACGTACTCAAAACCAGTTCAGAAATCCTTTTTAAGAGAATAGAATATTTAAAATCCAGTTTGATTTTTGGTAAGAATGTGACGAAAACTATTTGAAATTGTTTTTGGAATAAATATCATTCTAAGCTTTAGCTGGTATAGAACTCTAGTCACGGTCATCGACCAATAAATTGTACTTTTTACAGTGGCTCAGCAGTTTTTTCCCAAGCAATCTCAGCTTTTATACAATCTAATTCATAGAGTCTATGTTGACAAATTAAAATTCCTCTGAAATTAAGCGAAGCTGTGGAGCGATCAGCGCTTGATTAAATTCGTAATCGCTTGATTGTCAGTTTAATTAGCGTTCAGTAAGTTTGTCGTGTTTTGCCTTTAAAAAAAATAATTTATGAAAACTTTCTCATGCAAATGGGGTTTTGACAAGCAATTCTAAACTGAAGCCGTATCACTGTAAAATAAGAAAGGCGAAGTAAAATAGTCATCAATTTAGCAAATGATTGCATTTTCAAACCCAGATCGAAGTAATTAATTTTTGTTCGAGGCGTCCTCCTTTGTTTTTCTAGCCAAAAAGACAAGCTAATACACACAAATTGACCGTTCTTAACACTAAATATTGATATCAAAGGCCGAACAAACATAAAGTTAATTGCTTCATAAATCTTAAACTTTTTTTCTCATTATGTCATTTGTCGTACTTAAATATTGTATATTGGATTCAAGAAAATAGTGCGTCATGATTGCGCTTTTCTAGTTTAAAAAACTCTGTTCTAGTTGCCATTTTCTACTTGGGTTGATAAAAAAATAAAACTTTAATAAAGAAACAACAACAAATTAATAATGTCCTAACTCTAGAATCTAGACTATTGTTATTATTATTTTTTAACCGTTAGACAGCCTACAAGCCATTACTAGTTTTTAAGTTACCTCTGAAACATGTTGCACTGCAAGTTGACCAGAATGTCCAAGATGACCAAACGATCCAACGTTGAGTGTTGCAAGGTCTTTGCTCGATGGTGGGATTGCTCGAGCAAGTGTTAGTTCTGCTCCGTCTTTGGAAACCACCTCCACAATCTGCCGAACAAGGCTCCCATTCTGTCCATTGGGATGTCACTCCACCTTTATATAAGTACCATTCGTTGTCGTTACACAGTTCACACATTGTCTCACAAAAATTTTTTCGATTAAGTTAAAGTCAAACAAAGTCTGCTATTACTACAGTCAGGACCAGATTGAGGTTACTGCGAACCTCAGGCCGTTTGCTTGAAAAGAACCAATAATTTTGCAAACTAAACCATAAGAAGCAAACCTATTAGAAATCGTGCATATTGATGAAAAAAATATGCTGAAAAACTCGAACGTAGGATAAAAATCTGCTGTAATGTAATTCAGTGTCATCATGTTAAAAATTTCATTTTTTATAGTGTTACAACTGGCAAACATATGAATGATCTCATCTACTTTAAACCTTAAACAAAACCAGCTTCTATACTAAAAAATTATAATGCATTAAAAAAAAACATTCAAACTATTATTTTTCTAACTTTGTTAAATGTAAGATTAAATGGAATAAACTTGCAAATAAATTGAATTGGTTTATTAGTGAGATCAGATATTTTATCAGATTTAATGAATTTTGAGATCGTAATTCTGTAGTCACTCTTAATCAGGGGTTTCCAAACTGGGGTACATGTATCCCTAGGGGTACATTTAGGCTTCTCAAGGGGTACATTATTATGTGACAGAATGTCCTTATTTAAGTTAAATTCCGTGTCCGGAAGAAATAATAGACTCAAATGTCTAGAAATTTCGAATCCGGTTGATTGTAATACGTTAAACAGGACAATTAAGAGGGAAAACTTTTTTTTACAGATCACCGTGATTTTGGGTTTGAATGGGGAAATTTTCTGGCTGCTGTAAAGTGAAGACTTTTCTTTCTTTTTTAGAGATCACTTTGATTTTCGGCATAAATTGGGAAAATTTGTATCTGATTTAAAGTGAAGACCTTTTTTTTTCAGAGATCACCTTGATTTTTGGCATGAATAGGGAAAATTAGTGGCTCATTCTAACTGAAAGCCTATTTTTTTAGAGAAACGTCACAAAATTTTGGGGGTACATGCAAACCTGCTACAGTGTCCAGAGGGTACCGATGAACTAAAAGTTTGGGAAACCCTGCTCTTAATAAAAGCAATAAACCAAACAAAAAGAATAAACAATGCTGAATATTTAAAGTCAAAACTTTTGGACTCAGTAGCTTATTGTTTAATTCGACTCTGAATAAACTAAATAAGCTTAACTGTTTAACAATTTTTGAAAAGATAATAATAATGAAAATTTACTTCATTACTTATGTAGATAAAAACCATTTTACAGACTTTGTGATAAACTTGCTTTGCTATTTAATTTAAAAAATGTGTGAGTTAAAAAAAACTAATCTTAAAAAAAGGCTAGAAATTCACAATATACAGGTAAAGTAACAAAAATATGACATCAATTGAAGGCTTGGTATCCAAAATTAATCAGCCAAATTTGAAAATTGAATTGGAATTTTGAAAATTGCAGAAAAAATCTTTTAATCTAAAATATTAAAACACTTATTTTAGATTTAGTATAGTTTCATGGTTAGTAGGTACTAATGTAGACCAACTTAGCAACTAAAGTATCCGTAAACTTTGTAAAAGTCTGGTTTATTCCCAATTTTATTATTATTTTTAAGCAAAAGAAGACGAAAAAGCTTACACTTGATATCTTCGGGCGACTTAAACCTTGTACAAAAGTGAAAAAAAAAAGAAAACATAAAAAATAATGACCCAAAATTTGCTTTTAATTAAATGTTTAGACCACAAATAAGAAAGTTTAAAAACGTATAAAATCTATTTAAAGAGCACTTGTATTGTTTTGACAAGTTTAAAACATTAAATTTTCAAACTCAACAAGCCAATGGTAAAACTGTTAAAAACTTATGTCTTGTTAAATGCATAAAATTTCTGCAAAGCTACAACTATCTATTAATCGTAAAAACGTTTGATAATTGTTGAATGGCTTATAAATACAGAGACGTAACGGGTAAAAAAAATCCGCTTTTATATAAATTTGCAAATACAAACTAACTTCCAGCGTTGCAATTCTCAGCTTCAGAATTGGCAGAAACGGTCGGAGCACAAGTGCTGAATCGTTCCCTTATTCGTTGGCCCACAAAGCACGAAACGGAACATGGACCCCACGACTGCCATTCTGTAAGGAAGCAGCAAGGACCAATCGAACATTCAATGGTCTAAAATGTAAGGAAAAAAATCTGTCATCATAGGAATTGTGATTGACATGGTCTCGGTTCAAAACCTACGCGCATCATTTTGTTGTGTTCTTGGAAAATATACTCTACGGCACTTTCCCCTGCTTGGTGGTCTTGGTAAGCACTTCTGAATTAAAGTCATATCTCTATTAAATTTCAAGAGTATAGAGTATAGCAATATCTTGGTATCTCCGGAAGCAGGTCGCCTCCGTCGCTTTCCTACGAATCAGGAGGATAAATATCGAGATAAAATAAAATAAATAAAAAAATATTAATTAAATAAAAGTTTTTTGCGTGCCTTTTATATAATTTAATCTGCTGCTCTGAGTTTTCATTGAGATCTTTACTAACAATCTTACCACTTATATTGTAGAATTGCCTACTAAACAACACGGTTTCACTTAAAACACAAACACAATTTTAAAGTTAAACCTCTTGTTCGTTTCGATTCCCGCAAAATCCTACGCGGTTCCTAGTTCGTGTTCCCGTTCCACATGTCTGCGTACAGGAACTCCACATAGACCATTCTCCGTAAAATGGTGGTCTTCCACAGTTCTGATTCTCAACTTGTGCATCGGTGCAAGTGTTTCTTCGACTTCGACTTCGTGTGCCTTGGTAAAAAAAAAAAAATTAAAAAAGTTACAAACCTTTCGATTTTCTGTTCTATTAAAATATTTTTGTTGTTTTTAATATTTTGTTTTTATTATTAAAGAAGATATTAAAGATAAAAAATGTAAAATTCGAATAAAAGTACTTTATTCTACGTAAATACCTTATTCTACGCAGATTGTTTACAAGTGATGAATGTTAAAATCAATAGTATTTTTTGTGGTTCAGGGTCTCTTTAGGATTTTCATAGAACTTTCAAACCTCTTCCAACTCTCATATCTACTGACATACATAATTTCAATTATTATCTTGACTTTCACAAATTTTCTTGAAATAACTTGCAACCTCCGAATTGAACTTGAAGTACTATATATAAATATAACAATGAAAAGAAGTGAGCGTAAATGAATAACGCCTAGATCAGTGGTTTTCAACCGATAAGGAATTTCATAATTTTAGGTGAAGAATTTATGCGTTTAATCTTTTGAGTTATATCAAAAAAATTCAGTTTAACTTTTTCGCTGGAGTTACTTTTTGAAATTTTTGATTGATGGTATTCAATTCTATTCTTATGTAACAGTAATGCATAGACACCCCGAGGCCAAGTTGCGAATTTTTATATTTATTACAAATTATTTTTTCCTTCAAAGACCTATACATTCGTAGCAATGGAGTAATTTGACGATCATGCGCAGAAGACTAAGTTGTCTCAGAGAAAGAACAGTGATTTAATAGTTATTTAACATTTTGAAGTGGATCTGAAGGCGTTAAATTTATTAGTGTACTTTAATACAGGTAACTTGTTGCTTAACATTACTGATTGTAGTGGTTACTGTTTAGCCAGTTAACTATTAACTAAGATGAGTAATAAAAACGAAGTATGATATATCTTTAATGCAGTATGGTTTTACTTTTATCATGATTAGTAATGAGGAAAACCACAGTGTGAATAAACAAGGAAAGGTATGCAACCAAAAAGGTTGAAAACCACTGGCCTAGACACTGCTAAAACCAATTTTTCAATAGGTTTCCCATTCCTGTGATAAACCATGTAGCAAAGGAAACCTCTGTTTTCTAAAAACCTAACTCCGTGCAAAAATAAAAGATTTGTCAGAACCACATCAAATAAGGGTCTTAATATAATGGTCCTCCTAACAACGGAATCATTACCATTAACATCGAGGCATTTTTTTCAACTTTAATTATCAAAAAACACTGATTGTTGTGAATTAATATTTCGAAACATTTCATACCACATAATCACAGTAAACCCTTCTTAAAAAGATATGATTTCAAAACAGTTGTGATTCTCTGCTTCGTTGACAAGAAAGCTTTTGTGTAGTCTACTTGGCTTTTTTAATGAGAAAAGTTAATTTGGTCGATTCTGTTTTAATTAATTTCATAACATAATTATTTTTGTAATTTTTTAAAGCAGACTAATTTCTGCAAAATCACCTCCTGCGCAACTTTGTGAACAAGCACTCCAAAGCGTCCAGTCGAGGAATATTCCAGAAGAACCACAAGGTAGCGTTTCCATTTGCAATTCATCTGTACACTGATGTCGTCTTCTTCTCATCTAAAAAAATCGACAAGTTTAAATATAATTTTAGTATTCAGCAATATATTATAATAAAAAAGGAAATGGTTTCAGGGAACAAAAATACAAAAGAAAAAAAATTGGAATCCTATAAACAATTTGTGTCAAACACTAGGCACTGTTTTGTTGGTAGTCCGTATACTCCCCACCGGTAACTTCCACACCTACACCAAAAGTGCTGAAAGCAAGGGGACAGGGGGCAAGTCTCTTCAAAGTTATGCTTTTGAAAAAAGGAGGGCGCAGGTTGGCAGATACAGAAGTATTGGGTTAGATTTGCCCCTAAAATCTTAGAAACTCGGTGAAAATATTAGATGGATTGAAAGTAAAAGCATTTATTGTGGTTCTTATCCCTCCCTTAAAATTAGGACAAAAATAGAAATTTGGGACACCGATTGATAGTGATAATTTTTTTTTAGAGATTACTAGATATTTGCTTTGAAAACGGTCACTATTAGGAATTGGTAATTTTGCAAAAGTATCTTTTTTAAAAAATCAGGTGCTTTTTTTATTTATGCCTTCCCTGATATTTGGCTTTCCCGCGCAAGTTAGCATAATTGCAAAGGGCGCTTTCCACAAAAAATGGAGTGCCCTTTTTTAAATTTTGCCCTCTCCCACCGGCATCTCTGGGCTACACATAAATGCACAAATGCTTTTTTGAAAATATTTTGTTCCAATGTGCTGAACAAAAAACGACTTAACAGTCAACACGCATGTTAATCATTAAAAAAAAATATTTTCTTACTGATATTCCTCCAAAACAAGATTGTGAACAACCACTCCATTCACTCCACGGTAAGAAGTCTCCTACAATTCCACATTCGTCATCTCTCTGGAGCGTGCTTGGAAGACCGCAAGTATGAGTTCGACTTCGTGTTCGCGACCCTTGACCTCTGCATACTGCTGAGCATGGTGTCCAATCACTGAGGATGTATCGGCCGGGATCAGTGTTGCATTCTCTGTTTTCAAAAATATTTTATGAGTTTTATAAATATTGTTTAAAATTTCAAATAATGTTTTTAACAAAAAGTTTATACTGCTTTGGGCCAGTTATAACAGGATTTTCTAAACTCGTTAGAACGCGTGGATTCTTAAGCTAATTTTGCAAAACTCTTTGGACCCCAAGTCTAAAAGTTTTTTTCAAAAGTCGATTAAAGAACAAAAAAAACGTTACCTAAACTTTAATCAATTGCTTTTTTGTTTTGATTTGACTTTTGGAAACATTTGTACGACGTTTTTGAATAATGCTCTTACCATTGGCAAGTTTTTACGATCTTAAAAATGCTCTTGGATAAGGTGGAATAGAGAAAGCAAACGAAGTTATTACTTTTGTCACAACTTTACTTGAAAATCCAAAAGGAATAGTAGAATTAGGTAACCCAAATATCTGCGCTAAAGTAAAGCTGTATATATTTTTATTTATGCCGGCTCTAGAAACAGTTTTCCGAAATACTGAAGTTTTTAAACAGTTAATTCTGGCTGAGTACGAATGGATTAAATAGAAAATTATCTCGATAGACGGAAAGAAACCACGATTTCTGACTGTAAAAAATGTATTCATCAAATCAAAAAATTCGATTAATTCTTGTAAAACGTGGCTCTCAAGCTTCACAAAACTTTAAAGCCAATCACAGCGCCAACAACTGCGAAAAATCACTCAACAACTTTGTACTGACAAGCTATACAAATAAATCAGAACCCCGATGGCTAATATTACAATTAATAGTTTATCGAGCACACAGGCTAAAACCATTCTATCTCACTATATAGAATTAACTTTCAAGACGTCAACACCGACCGTCAAACAACTGCAGTCACACAGGCAACAACAACACGAAACGATTCTAAATACTATAGCAATCGAATAAATGAATAAAAAAATGCAACGCTGTTTATATACATTGACCAACGCTGCGAGAACAATCGAAGTTACGGACTCGGACCAGAATTCTCAAATTAATATCACATTAAGTTTACAATCGGAAAAAGCAATTTATGATGTTGTAGTACAACTAATCAAAAGGCACCCCAGTATACAATTAACTAACTTGTAATGTCGAATCAGCTAAAGTTTAGATAAACGCTTATCGAAAATTTCATTTAGTCTTTCTTGCATTTATCAAAAAACTGATTTTGGGCAGTTCCATTTGTCTGTGCACAAATGATGTCTCGCTCCTTCACGAACTTGCGAGTGCGCCGCGTCTAAACAAACCGCAGCCCATGTTCTAATAGCGTACCCCATACATCGGGCATTTGATTCGGGCATTACAGCAGCCTGGGGAAGTAAAAGATAAACCCTTGGCCCCATTCCTGTTTGTGTCTGACTTGGAGTGGATGCCCTTTCAAACGACAACGACGAGCTTTTCTTAAACGTTTGAGGTAATTGAGTTGGACCCCTAGTTTAGAAATCCTGAATTATGATAACAAACAACCGATCAATGCTTAGCTATGATTATCATTTTAGAAAAAGCAATTACTTCTAAAGCAAGTTTGTTTGCTTGAAGACATAAATAGGAAATGTACAATGACGGTTGCTATCAACAATATCACATCTAAGCTGCATAATTTATATCAGGCAAGTAAAGTTTATTGGGAGCAACTAAATAAATTTGAACCCAATAAAAAATAAATCTTAAACTAAGTTTTGGACCGCTATGCCTTGAATCTTTACCTGCTTTGATTTAGTCTTGGAGCAACCGCAATTGGATCGCATGCTAACGCTTGATATCGCGTTTGTATTCCTCCTCCACAGCTTCTCGAACATCGACTCCATTCACTCCATTCGAGATATCTTATTTCTCCGCAAGAACGAGTTTCTGTTTCTTGTTCGGTTAAGCAAGAGTGAGATCTGCTACGAACTTGAGTCCCGTTACAGGCCGCGGAACACAAGCTCCACTGACTCCAATTGTTCCAGGCTCCGCTGCCTACTTGGCAAAACTAAAAAGTTATTACTTTGTTTATGTTGTAAAAAAATAGTAGGTTTTTTAAAAGAAAAAAATTAAATTTCTGTAATGTAAATCGTTAATAAATATTTTTATTGCAAATTATTGCTTTTAATTTTTTAGACAACTAAAATTTTGATATCAACAAAAGTCATAAAAAATTTTCATCACTTTTATTCAAGTACCTTTCAAAAAGTTTGAAAAATATGGAAACGCATACTTTGTAGAGCAATTTTGCTTTTTATGCCAATTGCCGTTTAAGCACTTTGTTTTCATAATGATGGTGTGAAGATTTTTTTGAAAAAAAACACGTTTAATTCTTAATGGGTACCTTCAAGACAAAAGCTATAGTTCGCACTTGCAACTTTCGTCGGCTGAATTTTTGAATTTCATTTGTGTAAGAACAAAGTCGTAATCTTTAACTCACCCTTCGCTCAACAATCGGATTAACATCTGAACAAGTGCTAATTCGTTGATTCGTTGACGAGTAACAAATCCAAAATTACACGTGACAGGACAATCACTCCAGGTAGACCACTCCAAAAACGTACAACAATTTGGTAGGTTGCAGACTTGTTCTTCAATTTGCGGACTGACCACTCCAGGAAAGTTCGCTAGACATATCGTACGAAATTAGGTTGTTGTTTTTTTAAGTATTAACAATTTTCAAGATTACATTACTAAAATACATTTTTTATTTTTAAGCCTAATTGTTTTATGTCCTGCCTTTTGAGAGTTTCAAAGTAATGAAGATTATTCAAGTCTTATTTTGAACGCATCTGAAGCAAATATTATTTAATGAAACATTGATGAACACACAACACTAAACATCAAGGTACAGCGCGTTTTTCATCGGAGGGGTAAATCACAAGGATAACAAAGGGTGTCATGAATCGAATCCATTCGATTGAACGCTTTTTCATCAATGCCTTTTGTATTTTGCTTAATCGCTGCATGCCCTTTAGTTCGTTATAACTTTTTGTTTAAGAACATTCTTTTGTTGTATTTTATTTAAGCAGTATAAGTTTTAGTTGAGGTTTTGTTCTATACAATTAAATTTATATTTATAATATTAAATTGTAGGCTACCTTTTGTTTATAGATTTTAGTTGTTTAATGTGAATAATGCCAAATTTTACTTTTTGTTAACAATTTATTCAGATTAAAAAATTGATGGACCGTCTACTGAAACCTGGCGAGCTCGAAGTTTTATCTGAAGAGCCTGACGCTACAAAAATTTTCGACTACTGATTAACATTTTCTCTAAAAGCTTGCTTATTGTGCGCGGAATGAAAGGCCGTGTGAGCAGTGGTGGATATTCGAATTTAGGGACCCGAGGCAAGGATTTTTAGAAATTGATGTTCAGTAAAAAAGAAAAGGAGTTTTTCGATCTCGTCTTTCAGTTTTTTCTCCCAAAATCAAGGTGTTCTCTAAAAAGAAAACAAAAAGGTCTTCACTTCGATTTCATCTCTAATTTTACTATTTTGTTCCCGAAATCAAGGTGTTCTCTAAAAAAAAGTCTTCACTTCGATTTCATCTCTGATTTTCCTATTTTGTTCTCGAAATCAAGGTGTTCTTTAAAAAAAAATTTTTTTCGAGGTTTCGTGCTATTTTCGAGGTGAAGACCTTTTTTTTCAGAGAACACCTTAATTTCGGGAACAAAATAAGGAAATCAGGGATGAAATCAAAGTGAAGACTTTTTTTTTTAAAAAACACCGCGGGTTTGGGAGGAAAATAGGGAAGTCAGAGATGATAACAAAGATATTATCTTGTTTTTTTTAGTGATCACCATGATTTTTAAAGAAAAAACTGAAAGATGAGATGAAAGCTATTTGAATATCCACCTCTATGTGGAGCTTGCTTCTGATTGAAAGCATGCATTTAGCCGCGCAGCCGCGCAGCTTAGAGGGAACGTTGCTACTGACAAAAACATTTGTTATTTTTAAAACCAAAGTTTCAAAAAATCCGAAGATGCAGATTTATTGAATAAACAAGGTTTACTTATAAATTTTCTTACTCATAAAGCGTATGCCTTCGTCGTGGATACAATTATACAACTATATTTTTATTTAATCTTTATATTTATCCTCCTGAATTTCAATAGAAATGTGGTTAAAATTTAGAACCTTGCAGCGGCTTTTCTAACAAGCTTGTATGAGAAACTATCATTTGCAGTCCAATGCGATGACTCAGAACATACGCTTGCTGCTACTTTAAATCAAGGAGGAAAACCGGTAGAATCTCGCTGTTCAATTGTAGAAAAAAAAGACTGCAGCTATAATATTCGACGCGGTAAGGAAATGGAGTCACTTTTTACGTGGAAGAAAATTTACTCTCGTAACAGACCAAAAAATCCGTGTCTTTTATGCTAAATCCAAAACGTTTAAAAAATATCAAAAACAACCAAATTCAAATGTGGCGTGTTGAATTAGGTAATTTCTATTATGATATGAAGCATCTTCTGGAAAAAGTAATTTGGCACCTGACGCTTTGTCGCGAGTTTGTTCAATGATTTCTTTTGCAGAGAACCTTTTACAATTGCACAATAAACTAGGACAGAGTGGCACAAGAGTGCGAGCATGAAGGGCCACATTTCGGTTCAAGAAAAAATTTGCGGGCCGCAAACAAAAATATTCCATTGTGAAAAACTCGTTTGCTGCATCTGCACGCAAAACACAACTTTAGCTTAGGGTAATTTAAAGCTTTCTGTTTGCCTGTGACTCAAAGTATTATTGCAAAAAAAAAGACAAAACACACGAACTAAATAGCAAAACAATTCATTGTATCTCGGTTTTGATAATCGTTTCAATGTCCGCTTTGATTTCGCTAGTCGACAGACGTAAACCGGAATCCAGGGTCTCATCTGCCATTCTGTTCCGTGTGTTGCTTTTTATTCGCTTCATAATTGAAAAAGCGCTTTCACAAATCTACGTGCTACCGAACATTGAGTACATTTTTTGTGCAAAGTCTCTTAAGTGGGAGAACTGCTTTTTGCTTACAAGCTGAGGATAAAGTGGTTGAGACTCTGTATCTATTTTCATCAGATTGTTGAAAAGCTCCACATTTGCTTTCAGCAAATCAAAGTCAGCGAATCTATCATTAAATTCATCACTGATTTCACCAATCTTTTCAAAAAATGTAGAAAAATTAATGCTTTTTTCTTTAGCAAGTAATTTGTTGCATGAAGAAAAATAGGTCGCATCATTCCTTTACCATGAAACCCTAAACTGCACCAGTTTTTGCAAAAACCTTCAATGTGTCCAACCAGTTAAAATATATTTTGTTTTTTTACCTTGCAATTTCATGTTTAGGATGTACAAGTGATTACTAATATCTGTCAAGAATGCCATTGAACCGATAAACTTGTTATCGCTCAATTTAAGCTGGTATTTCGCAGTAGTTCCTTTTGTTTCGTTCTTCAGAAAATTTAATATTTTTTTTGCAAATGACCAGCCTATAATGGCCTGCACTATGATCCTAAGCGACTTACTAGAGATGTGCGGCTAGTAATAGCAATATCATATATTTATGATTTTATAATTATACGACATTTAGAAAGTGTTCGTGGGTTGCATGCAGCTTGCGTGCCAGTATTTGGACCATACTGAACTGGGAAACCCCGGTATTTCTCGAGTTTTTCATTTTGTACGTTCCAAAAATCTATCATTTTTGACAGAAGATGTAGAAAAAGGCTTGCTTCAAGTTGCAAACTCTGCGCCAAGTTAAAACCTCAATTTTGCCGAAGACCACCTAAGCAATTGATAAAATTTTTGCGACTTTGGAATAGAAGAAGCATAAACTTTAAAGAAGCTCTTTCTGGCAAACATAAGTATCTGATAATAGTTGTAGACGAGTTCAGTAGATTTCTTTTTGCGCTTCCATGCTCTGATATGACGACTTAAGACTGTCATCCAATGCCTAAGTAAACTGTTCTGTGTATTTGCTTATCTCTTATACGAGCATAGGGATCGAGGTGCTTTTGTTATGTCACAGGAGCTTAAACGTTATCAACCAAACTATATGGAGAACCGTTAAACTGTTTCTACGGACGTAAAAGAAATGCGAAAATTGCTGGAAGACAGTCTTACTTGAAGCCTTACACGCCTTGAGTTCTCTCCTATGGACTGCCACTAACGCCACTCCTCATGAACGCTTTATAGGATTCAATCGATGAAGTGTGTCAGGTAGAGTATTGTGTAGTTTTTTGATTCAACCAGGGCTTGTACTACTGAGACGTTTTTCCCGGATCAAAAGTGCTCATTCAATGGAAGAAGTCAAAGTTTTGGATGCAAATCTGAGCTTTTCTCATGTTTTTTTGCAAACAACTGAGAATCGGAGGTTTCAACCGAGGACCTTGCTCCGAAACCGGTAGACGATTCCAAAGCTATTAATGTCAGACAAATGATAACTACTGAGCCTGAACCTTAGAATGAAGAACTATCCAATCCTTGTACCAACAATAGCGAAAGTCTCCCTAATCGTTCTTTTAAATCCTCGCCTACTCTTCCTAAATCTAGTACTTTACCAACTGAACCGACCGTTTTTAGACGTTCTACTAGAACCTGCAAAGTTCCACAAAGATACGGAAATAATATATTTGACTCGTAATTAGTTTTAATTGATAAATTTAATTACTCGTCTATTTTTAAAGAGGAAAGAATGTGATGAATCGAACCAGAACAATTGAACTCTTTTTCATCAATGCTTTTTGTATTTTGCTTAATCACTGCGTGCCCTTTTAGTTCGTTATAGCTTTTCTTTTTAAGAAAATGTTTTTGTTGTATTTTATTTGAGCAGTGCAAGTTTTAGTTGAGGTTTTGTTCTATACCTTTAAATTTGTATTTATAACATTAAATTGTACTTTTTGTTTATAGATTTTAGTTGTTTACTTTAATGTGAATAAAACCAAATTGTACTTCCGGTTAACAAAGGGTTTCTGATCAAATTTTTTTATTTTTTAATTTTTTCCTTATTTATTCTCCTGACTCGCAAAAAGACTTCAGAAACGTTATACTTCGGTCAATCGTCAAGCGATTATCCCGACCTTCATTCAGAGCTTCCAAATATCGCTGTCCGGTTGAAGTTATTTATTTGTTTTGTTTTTTTTAAATTTTATTAAAGATAAAAAAGAAATTTAGATTTGCTTGATAAGACCTCCGAGCAAAGTATTGTGCCCTCAAATGTCTTTTTCATAGACACAACAAAATAACGGGGGTAAGTTTTGAACCACGAATTTGTTGATTGAAACGTCATCAAATTAGCGCTCGTAACCATTTGACTACATGCCGACAATTGAAATATTTCTTACAACACGCTCTAGACATCGGCCATGAACAATAAATTAGTGTATACATATACATTGTACAGCATTTCCAATCAAGTTATTTTTATTGGAGTGATAGGCCTATATGATTTTGTAAGTTATTAAATGGATGATATGATAACACAACTTATTTGCAATGGGAAATATTCGTTTCTGATTTGCATTGGCAAAAAAAGGAAGCCTAATACAAAGTATTTTTATATGAAAATAGATTTTGAAACTCGGGTTGTTTTAATAAAACAAACAAACTTTTGGACATTGTTGCATAAAAAGGAAAAATTAAACCAACTATGTTTTTGCTGCAATCGTTACATCGCTTCCAGTAATTTAAATTTCGACATTACTTTTAATATCTACTCACGACATGAGTGGATTCTGAATCTTGTTCTTGTTCCTTCCCCGCAAGTTGCACTACATGAAGTCCATTGCGAATAATCTCCATAAGCTCCACGACTTCCGCAGTTTCGGGTTTCAGACTAAATGTTTCAAGCTTGATTGCACTAACTATGTATTAAAATATACCATGAAAAACAACGTTCAACATAGTCAATTTTTAAATGAATTTTTGGACTTATTGTAATTTTTTGTTCCTTTTACAGTATGTATTTCGAAATCCACATTGGCAATTTATATGCTATAATTTAAAACGATATATGACATATTTATGTTAGAAATTTTTTAAACAATGCAAACTTAAAAGTCTATGAACAAGTTACTAAAATTAAAAATTAAAAGATTTTTATTGACGGGTTTTACTATCATACATGGCCTTGGTATGCGCAATCTAAACTTGTTTCCTTCCAATAAGTGTCAAACAAACAAAAATATAACAAAGAAAAATGTTTAAACGTTAAAAAAGTTGATTGTGTCGCGTCAAACCTCTATTTGGCCGGTACAGGGCTGCATTCGAGTTCGAGTTTGTGTTCCTCCTAAACACGTTTGCGAACATGCTCCGTATGGAGTCCAGGCAGTCCAAAAAGCTACGACAACAATATTTGTTGATTAGATATTACTTACATTATAAAATATTTGTAAACAATCAACAGTCGTTAAGTCATTGTATATAATTTACATTTGCTATAAGTTGTGCCGAGAAAAGGTTGGCACAAAAATGGCGTCACTATATGGAGTCATACGTAAAACAAGACTGTCAATCAATTTTTTCTTAACTCAATTCTCTAATCTCCTATTTGAGTGTAAGTTTAGAATTGCAGTTGACTTTATTTGCCGAAACACAAGCTGCTACGATCAGACGGGTAAAGTTTCTGACAACATTTTAAGGGATGCACAATAAATGTGGTCATGGATGGAACAGGTTTTATTCGTTGGATAAAAAGGTCATGGACAGATTTTATTCGTTGAACATCTGGAACTATCTGTTTTTTAAAAACTTCAAAAAAGCGGCAATGCCATATTCTCACTTCTAAACCTCTTACTTTATGAATTTTAAGAGAAAGTAAATTTAGATTTAAATCCACTTTATACGTTCAGGGAATTCCTCTCGTTTATTTGCTTTGATTACTTGCGTTGGGGTATCAAAAGAAACGAATCTATAAATAGGTTCATTTAGAGTCACTCACAGTTGGAGCCACACGTCTCCTCTTCTCTTTGAGGTTCAAGACAGGGATTGAACCGCTGTCGCACTCTTCTTCCGATGCAAGAACTACTGCACTGACTGAATTCAGTCCAGGGCGTAAAGTCGGCCACGACACCACACGAAGTCTCCTGACTCTGAACCTCATTTGAGCACGTGTGTCTGCGTGTTAGCTGCTGGATTCCACCGGGACATGAAGTAGAGCACGGACCAGAAACAGTCCTAAAATGTTGTCTATGTCTTCACTTTCAGTATTTTTAGATATAAGATGGAGAACGTATAATCGGACTTTGTCCGGCACATTAAAACTACCAAGAGTATTTCTGTTTTGTGTTCGTGAACTTACATTAAATCGGAAACTTTAATAACAGGAAAGCAATAACTTGTTTTTTTACCATTGCGTCCATCCTCCTGGATTTCCACAAGATCGTTGTTCTACTTCGTCAGCACTAACACAAGGGTTTGATCTTCGACGAGATAAAAATCCTCCTGGACACGTCGTACTGCAACTTCCCCAGGGCGCCCAATCACTCCAAAATCCACTTCCTGTTGAAAATAAAACGAAACGATTTCCATTTTTTGGGAAAGAAAGTAAATATTTTAATAAAAGATAAAAATTCTAAAAATTCTTTTAGTGACAAAAATAGTTTTTTATTAAAAAAGTTTGTTTGTAAGAATCCAGCTGCTGATTCTTGCTATTTTTTTGCTACTTTCTTGTATATATTTCTTGAAATATTTGTTATTTGTTATTTTCAGAAAATGATTTCAATAAAAAAAACTTAAATAGCAAAAAAACAGTAAAAAGTACTGTTTTTTTACAACTTTAATCTTGCTCTCACTATTGTTTTTCTATGTTTTATCGTTTTAATTTATTTGGTGTTAATATTCAAACACAAATGAGCCTGAAACTTTACCGTTTTATTGCTCAAAATTTTCAGATTCTAATTTGACTTTAGACCAAGACTACAAATTCTAAATAAGTTATATCTTAACCAGCGAAAAGCTCCAAAACAATTTGTTATTATAGACCTACAATGTTAGAAATGAGAAAATTTGTTATGTAGGAAAAAAGTAGACGCGTGCGACAAGATGTGATTTTTCCGTCACACCTTTAACAAAGATTCTACTATTTTAATATTTTTTAAAATAACTTTTATTACTCATTTCCTTATCATTTATGATAAACTTTTACTGACATGTCATGCACATAAAGCGATAAATTAAAGTAAAAAGGAATTTTTGTTCGTCCGTAATTGTGGCCCATGCTCGAGGCACAATGCTCGTAACCAAAAACCTGAATGCAACAAAACATTTTAAAGCTGACAAAACACATTAAAAGATTTTATTCAACAAAAAACATCCTTGCTTTTTGACTACAATGATGATGAATATTCAGCAATACAGGGATTGATAAGTGAACTTGTTGTTATTAAAATGAACAAGTAGGGTTATCGTGTCAAGAATTTAAGTTCTTTACAAAAAGTTTCATAAGTCAAACAATAGAGGACTGCTCATCCAACTACTTGTTTATATAACAGTCCAAAGCTTATAGCCTACTACGTAAATAAGGACTGGGGAGCACAATAAAACACCGTCACATTGTGCCCCTCCCTGGCAATTAAAGAAATATCTATTGTTTGGTTTTTAACCTTAGTACATATTAATACTAACCAGTCAAGCTATCTTTGAAAGAAATATGTTAACAGCAATTTAAAACGCAATAAACCTAAACTCATTTAAATTTAACAACGAACATAAAATTTGGTTCGATAAAACTATTTGAAAAACTCACTATAGATAAAAATAATATAAAAATAACTCTTTTTTTAAGTAAATGAAATCAAAGTAAAATTATGTCAGCAGTATGGTTGTTCAAAGACAAATTTTTTCTTCATGCTTCAAAACTACATTTTAAAATGCTCTTTCTATTCTACTCTTTCTCTCTCTTCTAAATGTTCAATAGGAATCTTAAAGTGTTGCTGTAACATTTTTTATGAAAAGTTTTCGAATTTATACCTACGTTTTCTGCTATGTTGTGCACGTGCGTGCGCTCACATTTGTTTGGCCTGCAACTAACGGACGAAAAAAGCCCATAAGACTTTCAAATCACTTTTTATGAATTTAATTTTAATTTATTTTTAACAAATTTAAATTTGTTTCATGCGCGAAATATTGTGCAAAAAAAAAGATTTGTGCTCTTTTAAGCAAGAAATGAATGTTAATCAAAAAACATAAGTCTCAAAAGCTTTTTTAAATGACCAATCAATGTTTTTATTTAGTTTGTAAAATCTCGTCAACTTTCGCACCAAATAATTAAAATCACTTAATATTTTAAAAAATGTACTGGTGGCTAATCGATAAATTCCAATTAACCAGTTTCAACGGTTGAATAGAACTAAGTGTTTTAATGTTTTATTTTAAATCTAAACTGAGAATCTTACAGTTATACAGTATATTGCTACGTTGTTATTTTCCACTCTTCAAACAGTAAGAATAAAATTTTTTAGACTTACCAAGATTACAAGGTCGTGTTTCTCTCTCAGCAGGAATAATTGGACAAATATTTGTTCTTGTTCTTTGTTCTATTCCCTAAAAATATGAAATTATTAAGTCCGGCAATTACAATGTACTATATTACAGTACAATAAAATTGTATGAAAGGGTATTTTTTAAAATCAAAATCGTTTCAAGATATATAATTTTTTAGGTTGTCTTGTTCTAACCCACTCAACAAAAAAAACAAACAAGTTGAAATTGCAAATTGCGTTTGACCGAATAAACAACACATTTCCCCACCGTTGTGGCTCAATATTTCCACACTCAAACTGTACCTCCATGGTATGGAACATTATCAGAGCTTTTAAATACTTAAAAAAATAAATAAAAACGTTTTGTTGTTGAAAGCCACTTACTTGCCCACAAGAAGTTGAACAACGAGACCATCTTGTCCAAAGTTGATAACCACAGCAAGTTTGAATGTTACAAATTTGTGTTTCCGATCGTGCTTGTTCTCTAAAGCAAGTATGAGCCTGAAAAACCAATAAAAAGATAATGAGATACCACAAGAAAATTACAAGTTAGATTTTTCAAATAAAACTTTAAAAGTTTTTTATCGTTATTAACTATTATACAATCGGTCAATGTTTCATTGTATTTTTATGTTTTAAATTCTCACTAGAGTTTAATGATAAGATCAGATTTGATAAAAGGTGAGGCTAAAATTTAAAGAAAAATGTGTTGGCACAAAGTATGCTGCTTTCCAATATTGCTTTCAAATGTCGTTCAGCCGAGATATACCTGAATCAGTATTTTTATCTTTCAGCTCTACCATAAAAACAGAAAAAAAAAAAAAAATTGGGTGATGTTCAAGAAGTAGAAAGTTAGACAAGCTCCTACAATGATCAAAAGATGTCGCTAATTTAGTAAACCTGTCTTCGTATCTGACTTCCTCCACCGCAGCTGACTGTGCAAGCCGACCAAGGTCCCCACGATAGCAGTCTCCCACTTTCTTCAGGGCCAGTGTTGCAAGGAATGCTTTCTTGGGCGTTCCCTTGACAGCCTGCAGTGGAAAATATGTTCTTATTTATTCTTGCTTTTTAATTTTTATGTTTGAACACAAAATTTGTTCACAAAATTTTGACAAACAGCAAAAACAACTCAAGCAAATAAAAATCATTGAAGTTTATATAATACAAAAGTAGCAGTTTTTTTCGTTTGTTTGTTCTTGGCAATAAACTTGCAATTTTGCATAATAAGAAATAAATGTAGAAAAAGGAACCTCTTATTTGTTTTCAAAATTTGAAACAAGGTTATATCAAACAAATTAAGTGGAAATTACATTAACAAGTCTATTGTTACATATAAATTAAATTTATCATTTTAAGCGAAATTCCTAAATATTCGTTTTAAATCTAAAAAAAATAAATCAAAGTTTTTAATCAAATTGCTTTCAAAAAGCATCAAAGTGCTAATGAGATTCCCAAAATTTCACCAAATACTTTTAAATTTAACACAAAACAAGTTTTTTAATTTTTCAAATTTAAATCCACTAGCTTTAACTGTACCACATAAAGAAACGAGGACAATCAACAAAAATAATGCTTTTACACAAAGGACGCGTTTCTAAATATTAACTTAAAACAAAAACAACAATTTCAACGTTCGTGACCAACAAACCATTTTTTCTTACCTACATCCCCAACGGTGCCACCATTACATGATCGCCTTCTTATTACAATTCCAGGACCACATGAAGTGCTACACGCTCCAAACGAGCTCCATCCGCTCCAATAGCCGCAAATTTGTCCTATAGGATTCGCGCAACGTCTGAAATCATTAGTTCGTTGCGATAATACAAATGACTCGAAATCAAATATGTGCATCGCGTAATTATTTCAAATGAAAAAAAAACAAAAATTCTCTTGCGAAACAACTCCGTGACGCGAACCAGATGAGAAAACATCGATGACAACAATATTTTTATCATGGATGTTTACTTTTGGTATTTACGACTTTGACATTTTTATATTATCAAACAACCTCAACACAAGAAACATTTTTTTCGGTCTTAACTCTTTAGAGAATGTTTTAATTTCTTTGAAACATCACTCTCACTGAAAATCTATTCTTATCAAATTGGAATTGGTCATTATGTTTTACCAAATTGAAAACTATTTAGTTTATTTTTAACTCAATTAGTGTTTCTTTTAGTCAAGTAAACCTTAATACAAATTTCAATCAGGAATATAAAAACAAAGAAAATTAAAAATACCAAATTTTTGAAAAAAAACACAAAACACAACTTTGGGTGTAATCAAACTCAACATCTAACTGTTGGTTTATTTAGAAAACAACGTTGATTTACATCAATTAAATATTGGTCACCGTAAATCTGAATCTGAAACAATTTAATTATTTTTGTTGTAACACTATTTACTTAGAATCAATTGTTCAGTTATAGGTTAAAAAGATTCATAACTTAATGCATATAAAGAGTGAAAAAGATTTTTGAAATTGTATTGGTCGAAAATATAGAAAATATGAGGCTTTAGCTACAATATCGAAAAAAAGCTTCTACCACATTTTCCTCATAAAAGCAGGAAAAAGTTTTATAATAGCACTTGAGTTTTGTTTTCAAATTGTTTGAATTTATAACTGCTAATAGGATGTGCAAACAAAAAAATTTGTCATTCATTGTATTTTCTGAGAAAAACAACAGATGGAACACAAAATATAAATGTCGCAAAAGCAAATCAGCAATTGCCAATACAAAAAATCTTATCTTAAACTTTAAATTTGTGCTAAAATTAGTCAAAAATTAAAGTTGGTTTCTATGTTCTGTGAACAACCAAACTTAACTTTTTTGTTTTTAGAGCTAAACCAGTTGCAAATTAGGATACAAATTTTTTCACCTTTTTTCAACGCACGCTCCTATACATCCTTCTGTCCCAGGCACGCAGTTTTGACAACGACGGAAACGAGATATAATTCCAACTCCACAAACTCCTTGGCAATTGCTCCATGCACTCCATAAATGCCAAAAGCAACCTGAACAAATTAAAAGTTTTTAATATTCTAGTATTCATACATGCTTTCAAACAAATGTTATCTTTGCCGACTGGTTTGCATGAATTCGCAAAAACGTTTTTTGCAAAACCTAACAAAGCCAACAATTAGACTCTTTAAATATTTTAAAATAGAATTTTAGAAACATTAAAAAAACTAACAAAAATCAATTATTTACCCACCAAAGCTAACTCTGAAGCCAGTCGAAGGTGTCGTTGTAATAGGTGGCAAAACTAAAGGTGTCGTTGTGGTAGTTTCGATAGTATTACATATGTCCACTAGGCCAAAGAGCTCATAAAGTTGGATTGCCTGATTTACTGTGATTATCCTGACGTTGAAAAGGGCGTCAATCAACGGCCGACCCAAGCAGACTAGTATGCGTTGCGCTGTTGCATTACCGTTGAGTGACTGCATAATGAGCTGCAGGATTCGTTCGTTTGCCATTAAACTGTTGAATACCACTGAAAAAAAGAAAACCTGTTGATCTTTTGTTTTTGTTAGACTCTTTTTAGAGAACCGTACTACAATTTTTGTTGATGTTTTAATGTAATATTGAGTTAGTCTAAATATAAAAAAAGATTAATCTGATTAGACCAATCAAACCGCCGAATATGTAACAGCCTATTAAAGTGAAATTAGTATATTGACTTTAATTTGTTAGTATTGGTTGCTTTGATCATGGTTTACAGGGAACAAGGGCATAAAAACAACTTTATAGCAGTTTTGAACCTCGTTTTTCAATAATGCTTTATTTGGAACAATATTTTAAAATTTTTTATCATTTTAATCAGCATTAACTTCTAAAAACAAAACGAACATAAAAAGATCTTTTTTAATTGTCTTGTCATACAAAAATGATCTAATAAAAGTAAATACTTCAGTTATATCGCTAATAAAAACTCAAGACCAAATAGAAAACTTCAACCGGGCTTTAGAATTTCTGAAAGTAAGCCGAGGTAATCGCTTCAGGGTTGCCTTAAGTATAATGTTTCTGAATTTCTGGCAAATCAGGAAGACAAACATACAGTAGATTAAAAATTAATCAAGCTGTTTTCACTGAGAGTCCGTGAACTGTTGAAACTAGATGCCGATGAAATGAGTTAAATAACAGCAACAAATGAGGTAATTGCTTCAGGGTTGCCTTAAGTATAATATTTCTAAAGTTTGATCGAGTGGTTAAAGCACCGGGCTGATGATCAACATGGACTCGGTTCAAAACGCACTTGCGCCATTCTGTTGTGTCCTTGGAAAAGACACTTTATGGCACTTTCCCCTGCTTGTTGGTCTTGGCAAGCAGTTCTAAATCACAGTAATATCTCTATTAAATTACCAGCGGACAGCAATATCTTGGCATTTCCGGAAGCAGGTTGGGGTAATTGCTTACCCTATGTATTAGCGCCTCCATCGCTTTCCTGCGAGTCAGGAGGATAAATATAGAAATAAAAATAAATAAATAAAAAGTTTTTCTGGCAAGACAAAAAGACAAACATAGATTAAAAATTAATCAAGCTGTTTTCACTGAGAGTCCGTAGACTGTTGAAACTGGATGCTGATGAAATGATTTAAATAACTGCAACAAATGTGCGGAAAAAACTTACTTGGGCAATCAAAATCTCCATTGGACACACAACTAATAAAGGATGCCACCACTGCTTGCAAATTGCCTTGTTTCCTTTGAGTGCCATTCACACTGGGATTTTTAAGTAATTCAAGTTCATACAGTTTTTCGATGATGTAACTTGATCGTTGCCTCTTGACACAAGTCACTGGTTCGCCGTCAAGCTAAAAGTTTGTTCTTTATCAGAAAATAATCGAGATTGAGGTTCGCTTGTAAAAACTTTATAAAACAAAGCTATTTCAGGCACAAAGTATTAAGCGGATTTAGCACCTCAATATCGTCGAAATAACAACAGCTGTCCGGACAAGCCTGCTCCGAGGCGTTTCCTTTGCGACACGGAGTTGGAGGAGAAAAGAACTCGCTCTCGTCATCACTGATTTGGCATGAAAATCCTAAAAAAGAGGACAATGGTTTACGTAAGCAAGCAATTTATTACTAGCAAGCTGTAACAATTATTTATTTAATCTAACAAGATGGTGTAAATCAGCGTTTTTCAACGTTTGGGTCGCGACCCATGTGAGGATCGATAAATACTTTCATGGGGAGTCGCAAAGATATTTTATAGCATGTTTGTCAAATCTGTATCTAGGATCTACAATAAACAAAGCAAAAAGGCAGTTGTGAGCTATATGGAAATTTTAAAAGAGATCACAAGCCAGAGGGATTTAAATTTTCACTGTTGCGATTTTAAAATTTAAAAATTTTTATGTGTAATGTTTTACCTTAATAAATAAATACAAGTTACCTTTGAATATGTATGTATGTGTATCTTTATACTGTATATATAACGTCGTAAATTTTTCATTTTTAAAAGTTGAGACGTTCTTGTTAAAAATTGCTTAGGAATTGTTTGTGTTACAGTCGCCAGCATGGCATTGTTTTAGTGTTGAAGTAAGCCTAGTGTTGACGCCTTGGAAGTTAATTCTATAGTGAGATAGAATTGTTTTAGCCTGAGCGGAGGACGAAATATTAATTTTAATATTAGCTATTGGGGTGCTAATTTGTTCTTATAGCTCATTAGCGCAAAGTTGTTAAATGATTATTTGCAGTTGTTGGCGCTGTGAATTGCTTTGAAGTTTGGTGAAGTTTGAAAATCAAATTTTACAAAAGTTGATCAAGTTTGTTTGATTTATAAATAATATATTCTTTATAGTGAAAAACCGTGGTTTCTTTCTCTCCGTCGAGAAAAGTTTTCTGAGGAATTCATTTGTATTTAGCCAGAACTTACTGCATAAAGAGCTTCACTCTCGCCACAAACTGTTTCTAAAGCCAACATAAATAAAATGAAACACTGATTTACTTCAGCCCAGGTATTTAGATTACCTAGTTAAACAATGGTCCTTCCGGATTTCCGAGTAAAGTCGTGACAAGTTGTTTAGCCGACCAATTAATATGGACTTTTTGGTTTTACAGTTTTATGATTTCTTACTGACTAGCTACCATGAAACTTTTTTAAACTTTGTACCCACCATTAAAAGAACTACTTGAGAAAACGGAATAATAAGCGACGGTAAATACTATGAAATACCAATCATAAATTGAATAAGGTTTGTTCGTAATTAAATGCGATGAATTCATACTTCACTTCAAAAATAATCATTTAAAAAGGAAGATAACAAATAATCATATCAAAAGGTGGTCTTCGAAGGTCAAATAAAGACGAAACAGAGTCTTCACTTGTTTCAAAGATAAAAATTGACTTTTTTTGACTTTAAAAATCAGGTGAAGATTGAAACACGTCTTACTGTTTTCAATTTCAAGTGAAGAGCATTTTTATCATTGCATTTGAAGACGGTTCGAAAAAATGGTTATTTCACGAAAAATTTAAGGCTACAAAATCAAAATATACACCTGAAAAAATAATCCTTTTCCTTGTATGTAGAGAAACTTGAGTTTTAAAAGATTAACAATTGTTACAACAATCAAATTTGCCGAATTTACCGAACTATTGGTGGGAGAGCAAGTTATTTCTAATAAGTTCAACATCAGCAAAAAGTAACAACGTCACTTACTGCGCACAGCAGCTTGGAACTGATCCAGTTTAATCACGGCTTTTGAGTAGAGATCGTCGTCATCTGGTTGGGCCCTGACACTGCAACAGAGCAACAAAACTACTCCTAATATAGCAACTAAGGATTTTTTCATTTCTGATCCTTTAAAAAGTTTGCTACAAAACAGAAAAATATATTTTTTTAGAGTTGATTTGTGTTAGTTTACATAAGTTAATAAACAAACTATTATTTATATAATAGTTTTAATTAATATGTGAGTGTGTCATCAACATAAATAATTTTGCAATTACCGAGTAAAAAATTATAACTTCTAACATAAATGAAGTCCTACTCACAAACCATTTGTTTAGCTGTGGTATTGTAAAAAATCTTAAACCGCTAAAATCGATTTTATTAACAAAACCATATTCATTTTTAATTTCATAAAAATTGTTTAGATAAAAAACCATTTGTTTAACCAAAAATTTAAAAATTTGTTTAAAAAAAAATATATATATATTGCAGAAATGGCAAAACTATTGGTAAAATTCTAAATATCCAGAGTAAAAAAGAAATATTACAGGAGACCGTGCAGTTGCGTGCTGTTATCAAAAATGAAGATCACAAAAAATCTTGATAAGCCGAAAATAAATATTTTGAGCGAAAAAGTCTTCATGTAGCAAAATTCACGTTCAAAATTAGAAACATTTGATATTGCTTAATTTTCTAATTCGCCCTCCAGCAACCGTTTCTTATTTTACTTGTAATCGAGTAAATTCCCAAACAAAATTGAACCTTAGGTCGCAAACTGCAGCAGTTGGCGAGCGATTGAACAAACGTTTGCAGTTAACTAAAAAACCTTTTTTACTAAATAAAGCTTTAAATAATTTATTCAACAATAAAATTTTGAATACTCTCTTATATTTTTAAGTTTTTGATTTTATCAGACTTGAAACTGCCACTTTTTGAAGTCACGCCTCTACTCAACCACTCGGAAAATTTCAAGACTTTTGCATTAAATTCAATTCTATGCATAGCCATACGAGTCGGGGAGCAGGGGAAGATGGGACAATTTCCCCCCAACTAAAAAAAATATGGGCAAAAGTTGTGGAGCAGCGACAAGTTATTGTAGTTTAGAACAATCTATTGATCATTGAAAAAACACAATCATTGAAAAAACACAACTAAGATTTGATTTTAAGACCTTTTTTTCTTTGGTCTTCAGCTATAATTTGGCACAAAAATGGAGAAATCAAACACAAAATGGAAGTGAAGACTATTTTTTTTTAATCATCACCAGATTTTTGAGACGAAAATGTGTGACATTTTGTCATATCTATTGCAACTTGAAAAAAAGAAAAACTATCTGAATTTTTAAAAAATATATAAACAATTTAACTTTAAAAAACAGATTTTTGATATAAAAATCAAGTTGAAATACAAAATCACTTGCGGTCAAAACAGTTTAATTTACTCTATTTCCAAAATTTTTTTAAAATACAACTAATCAACTTTTTAAATTAACTTGATACAGGTCTAAGGCAAATTCATGTTTACTTTAAAAAAATTGAAATAATGCTAGACGCTTCAGAACAATAGTTTTTGTTTTAAAGTTGAACCTTTAACCTCACATAATAAGGATTCACTAAGTGCGGCTGCATCGAAGTACAATAAGTCGTCGACGAAAAATCAAGATAAAGATCATTTATGACGGCTTTTACATAAACAAGTTTGATAAATCCCAGAAGTTCATTGCTATATAACTCCGATTGACCGCCTAGAAAAATTATCAGCGTTTTCAAAGAAACTTATTATTAGAAGACTAATTTAGATGGCTGCTTGCATGAAATACATTTAATTGGAACTCAATGAAAAAAATAACTTGAATGTTTTTATCAGAGCTCTTTGTTGCTGCTGTTGTGTTTCAGGTAATTGCTTGTACTTTTAGCGCCCATTTAATTTGAGTGTGCATAACCTGAATAAACTTTGTGACGCTATTGTAGGCTTGGAGTAAGCTCACAAATGATGGTATGGCATCTTTGTTAAAAAATTAGTCTTTCCAAAAAATTTTTTTCAAAAGTTAGTTTATATTTTTTGCCACAATTTTTAACTTTTTCCACAGCGATACGAACTGGTGGGGCAAGAAGAAAATTTCCCCCCAAGACGCAAAACATTTAGATTTTTTGGGCGTCGGGAATAAACTATTTGGGCAAGAGAAAAGCTACTCAATTGGAAACGATATAGATCAGTAAGCAAAAACAATAATAATTTAATGTGAAGGTCTTTTTTTCTATCTGGGAAAAACCAATTGTTTCTGCTCCTTTTACAACTAAAAAAACAAGGGAAGACCAAAAAAAGCCTTCATATAAAATCTAAGTAAAATTTTACAAATCTCCATGAAATGATGAAAAATCATAGTTCAAAGCAGTCGTCAAAAAGATTTGAGTAAAATGTATTGCCCCTCCCCAAAATCTTTTGGTCCGGTATGGCTATGATTTTGCAATATTTTTTGTCATTACTATGCTTTTCATCTTGAAGAGTCTTCAAAATTAGAAATCACAAAAGGCAGCAAAAAGCATCACCTGTAGACTAATGCTGACTTTCTTAATTAGTGTCTGATTAAAAAAAATAAAGCAAAACATGTCATTTGAACTTTTTATGTCCGTGCTCTCTGCTTAAAACATTGAAAAAATTACTTTAAAGCCTGTTTTTCGGTTGAATGCCAAATGAAGACTTTTTGAATTTTTGAAAAAAAATAAAACAGATTTTTGAAAAAAATAATGTTTGCCATTTTGTCATATCTATTGCAATGCTATTAGATTATGATTCGGGCAATCGTCAAGAAAATTTGGGCAAAATTGAATGGTCCCCCAAAAATGCTTTCGGCTGGTACGGCGATGATCTCATTATTTACGTATTCAAAGCTTTATAAAGGCATTCTCAATTGCTTGCACCTATAGAAAATATTTTGTTTGATTTTCAAAATCTTAATAGGCTATACTAAAATACACAAAAAATGATTTGAATACATTCTTAGTTTTACAAAATTTTAAAATAACCAATGGTATTGACAGAGCCATTTACTCTTTCAATTTTGGTAGTCTTTAAAAAGACTGTTTTCTTTAGAATTCTTTCGGCCAACTTTTGTCAAAAGAAATTGTTGGCAATGATGAACTACAAGAAACGTGGTTTATATAGGGTTGAAAAACATTGAAAGTAACGGCGTCTCTGATTGGTTTAGAAAAAGAGAGCACGCGATTGGTTGCGCGCTCACTTGCGCCGCAAGCAAAAAAGCTTCAGTCCAAAGACAAATTTTTTCTGGCGACAAAAAGAAACTTAAAAAAATTCTATGAAAGGGGCTTCGAGCGTTGCCAGTTAAAAAAATAATTGTCCTGTAGCTAAAAGTGAAAATCAGTTAATATCGAATTTTTCGGCGCAAATTTTTTGTTATCTAAAAGATGTTGACCAATAACCAAATCCGACAAAGGTGGACTTTGAGTTAACTTTCATTGACGCTAGGGAGAAGTTTAATTTAATTTTTAATTACATTTGGAATATGTTGTCAAATTCGTATTTCACTCATGTTATTTTGATGAACTTTTATATAGATATATGGCAACAAAACCGTATTATGAGTTCTGAAAATTTTTATTGATTATTATATTATTTCAAAAATTTTAAGTATTTTAAACCAAAAAAGAAAAAAATACTAAAACTTTGTTTTATTTGAAATATAAAACACATTTCAAGGTCTAGTTTCAAATATAAAATAATAGTTTAAATCTATATTAAATCAAGTTAAGGCTTCAATTGGACTATTGCAGACTTTTGTGAGAGCTTTTTTGCTATAAGAATTAAGGACTGCATACTATTAAAATTGCGATGCTTGGTTCACGTGTATACTCAATGTCACGTGTTTTCTAAAAGAATTCTTGAAAATAGCACGGTTTCCGTAAAGAACAGGGGTGGGAAACCTGCTGCTCGTGGGCCGCATTTGACTTGCGAGAGTTTTTAAAGTAGCCCGCTTGTGGTTGGGTGAAAGTAAAGCCAATAGTTGTTTTTCGAGACAAAAGTCGAGAAATCAGAGACAGATTCTAAGCGATGTACTTTTTTTTCTTTATAGAGATCACTATGTTTTTGGGACAAAAATAGAAAAATAGGAAATAGATTTTAAACGAGGATTTTTTAAAATTAATATGTTTTGAGAACAAAAAATTATTGTAATCCCAAACTTTTATCCAGCCCACCCAATTTTTTAATTTTTGCATCTGGCCCGCGAATGCAAAAAGGCTCCCCACCCTTGGTATGGAACAACAAGCAAAATTGTTCGACAAAATCTAATTTGTCTGCAAACTCACAAAGCATTGAAATTTAACGATAGCAAGACTTCAATTAAAAGCTTTTGTTTATTAGAACCAGCTTAGTTTAGTTGAAAAAATTAGCGGTTTGTGATTGACTTGATTATTTTTCTCACACATTTGTCGCCACTTTGCCAAATCCCAATTTTCTGCATGAATATTTTTGTCGTTATTCCATAGTTTCTTTTATTTTCTACACTAGTAAATCAAAACCAATCTCCCAATGGCATTTGGTTGCTTAATGGGGAAGTTGATACGTGACCAAGTTTTTTACAAACTTTTTAAAGTCAGAAAACACAAAATGTCAAAACATATATATTTGTTTTTCTGAAAAAAATTCCCATTCAGAAAAAATTTTAAAATTTGATTGTGGTTGATAAGAATAAATGAGCGTAATTGTGCCAACTGGAGCAAGGAACCAGGCAATAAGCATTCTGTTCTTATCTTGCTAGGGAGATCTTGTCTTGCAGCCGCCGTGAAAAGAGGCAATTGCGTGCAGTATTAAAGAAAAACGTTTGAAAGTTTTAACTTTAGATTTTATCAATATGCCGATTTTTAAGAGGGATTTTTTTTCTGAACAAAACTTTCAATATGATAATTATCAAAATCGTTTCATCAATTGATTCGAAAGATTAACAGCGTTTGCAAAATCTTTTAAAAAGTGTATGATTCTTAAAGCAAAAACTGACAAAACTGGTATTTTCAAGTTGAGAATAAAAAACTGATGAACCGCTTGAACATGTTTGAAATTTATTTTCTAAGTTCAAGACGATTTTCTTTGAAGTATTGTAGATGTTGTTGGTTTCAAGATACTTATTGATCATAAGTAAGATAACATTTTATTATAGATCTTCTTTTCGTGGTCGTTCGTAAAACGTACAACTTGATGACATCAAATTGTTAGTCGTATCACATGATATTGTTTTCTTCGTAAATTAATGTTTACTAAGACGTAGCCTAGTTATATGGAAAAGTTTATCATATGTTTAGCAAGAAGTTTTATAAAAAAAAGAAGCCAAATTTATTTACTGTATATTGAAAGCAAGCTGGATATATTCAAAGTAATTATGTCGTAAAACTTAAAAAAAATAGCACTCTTCAAATTAATGCACACTTCATCATAAAACAAAAGAACACGTGATATTACGAGAAAAGTTGCAAACCGGCATCGTTGCAACGAAACATTAAGCCTCGGTCGGTGGAAATTTCACGCGACGTTTTAAATTATATTATGTCAAAAAAATATGTGACACGAATGTTCCACGAACGAACAGCAAAGCAACTAATGGATGCTTTTCCGAGTGGCAAAAGGCCTTGAAGCGACCCAGAACTCGCTGGCGGAATTATGTTAAAGATCTGGCCTGGTTACATCTTGGAATTTCACCGGCGGAATTGCCACTAGTTGCAGGAGATCAGGATGCTCGGAGATCCCAACTTGAGCTGCTGCCCCGCAATCCCAAAAGGACAAGCAGGCAGAGGAAAATACACTGAATTAATTCAATGTTTTCCCCAAAAATAATAATGATGATAATGTCAAAAACAAATTTCTTGCTCAATTAATTTGCTATTAATTAATAAGATTCTTCTTAATGCAACAAATTAATAAGAATGATTCAAATCAATAAAATCCAGCAAAGTTTTGTTGGTATACTTCACTTTAAATTAAGTTTAGAGACAAAAATTTAATATTATGTAGTATATTTGCTTAAAATTTAAAATAATATTGATTGATATTTTGCCATAACAAATCAAAGTTTGTTTTTCTTATAAATACTAACAAAATGATAAAAAATGAAATACAAATTAAATACGTAGCACTAGTTTTATAAAAAATTGAAACATCACAAAAGAAGTTTGTGATTCAATCTTAGTTGTGGTGTGATTAAACGTGTTTAGTTTCAGATTTATTGTAGGATAGCTTTTTTTTTATTATTATGTAACATTAAACGCTTTTAAGGAGATATTAAGCCTACTGGGATTTGGCTAGGGTTATGGTTAGGTTGATCACTAATATACTGTATATTCTCCTTATATAGTCTCATAAAAAGTTTCAAATAGTATTATCTTTCTATTAGGACCCTGAATCAGCAGCTCAAGATAAGGTCGTCAACATAACAATCTTCCCTTAATATATGCTACTTCACTGGAAAGTTCCAAGTTCCAAACATATCAAACCAATTTTTTATAAAAAAGATTTTAAACTGCGTCTTATAACTTTACAGTAAAATATAATCTATATTATGCTCAACGTTTTTCATTGGTTGGCTTTGCATCTTCTGCACCAGGTCCTGATAAGTACGTTATTAACAATGTGGCCCAGATGGTAGGTGCTTTCACGCAGCCTGGGCTGTGAGTAAGTCTGCTCATTGATTTTAAAATGACAGACCGAAACCGAACCTACCAAAACGGAAGGGTATCCACCCATTCCGATGTTCAGTGTGGGTCTGCTAATCGGCAAACATCCTTTTCAGGACGGGGCAATGTCAGGATAAAACTGCCCTTTTCAGGGCACATTGCCAACAAGTTCCGAAGACCCACTATTCTTCAGCTGAACATCGAAGGCTTCACTGCAAGCAAGATGAATGTTCTTCATCACCTCGCTATGCAGTCTGAAGCACTCGTCATCCTACTGCAGGAGACCCACTGCACTGATGCAGAGAAGTTGGTGCTACCACACTACCAACTAGCTGGGTCTTCTTTAAGCAGGAAGCATGGTCTTGCCACGTTTGTCCACGAGCGACTGAGATACACGCTTTTGGACCAATCTCCACCGACATCGGAGATCGAGTGGCTGTGTGTGGACGTTGATGGCTATAAAATAGTCAACGTCTACAAACCACCGCCAACGCGATTGCAAACCCTGGATCTCCCAGTGTTTCCTCACCCCTGTCTGTACGCTGGCAATTTTAACTGTCGTCATGGTGACTGGGGTTATGATGACAACAGTCCGGACGGTGAGTGCTTGGCTGGCTGGGCAAGTATTAATTGTCTTGCCCTCCTATATAATGCCAAGGACGCTGCCAGTTTTTATTCCGGCCGCTGGAACACTGGCACCAATCCAGATCTAGCTTTCGCTAGCATAGGTCCAAACAGTCGCTTACCGGATAGACGTGTCCTTGAGAAGTTTCCCAGGTCACAACATCGATCCTCGCTTATTACACCACCAAGGTTTGCTATGGCAGTGCCAAGCATGCCTGTTAAGCGATGGAACTTCCGCAAGGCCAAATGGAGTCACTACATTGCTTTGACGAATAAATTCGCAAAGACTTTGTTGCCGCCTGATTCACTTGATGTGGATGCGGCTTACCAGGACTTCTGTAACACCATTAAGAAAGCAGCCAAAAAGACTATCCCACGCGGGTATCGAAATAACTATATTCCGTGTTGGGATGCAGAGTGTGAATCCCTCTATAAAACCTTTCTGCAGTCTCCTCAGGGAGACGACTCAAGTTTGGCTGCTACAGCTCTGCTTGCCAAGCTTGACAGAAAGCGGAGGAATTGATGGTCCGAAGCAGTACGGTGCATTGACTTCTCACACTCTAGTCGAAAAGCGTGGAGTATTTTGAACAACCTTACTGGTAGGTCACGACACTCTCCTCGTCACTGTCCCGTTTCAGCCAATGCTATTGCATCTCAGCTGGTTAGAAATGGGAAATACGAGGCTGTTGATCGCAAGTCATCTCGACTTGTCTTTCAAGAAGTGTCTGACCTTTGGAGGGCCACAACATCAGACGCAGTAAATATCTCTGACAAATTTTCACAGAGAGAATTTGCTGCTACCCTTCAGCACTTAAAACCAGGTAAAGCTCCGGGTCCTGATTCCATCTGCCCCGAGCTTATACTCCATGCTGGAGCTGCTTTGAAGTCCTGGTTACGTGACTTCCTTTCTTCCTGTTTACGCCGACTCAAAATTCTCAAGATCTGGAGAAAAGCGCTTGTGGTCGCGATCCCAAAACCAGGAAAGCCCGTGGGGGATCCAAAGAGTTATCGACCGATATCTCTGCTCTGTGTCCCCTACAAGATCCTCGAGAGGCTTATCTACGCCCGCGTTGAACCATTAATCGATCCACTGCTCCCTAAAGAGCAGGCTGGGTTCCGACGCGGGAAGTCAACCGTAGATCAAGTTGTTCTGCTAACCCAGAACATCGAGGATTCTTTCGAGGCTAAAAAGAAGGCCGGTGCCGTATTTATCGATCTGACAGCTGCTTATGACACTGTCTGGCACCGTGGCCTTACCTGCAAGCTGCTGAGACTACTTCTGGATAAGCACATGGTCAAAATGATCATGGAGCTTGTCCGAAATTGAAGTTTCACCCTTACCACCGGTGACAGCAAGCAAAGCAGGCTACGCCGTCTTAAAAACGGCGTTCCTCAGGGATCGGTCTTGGCTCCCCTCCTATTTAACATCTATACGTACGATCTTCCTTCCACGATTTCCAGAAAGTTTGCTTATGCTGATGATTTAGCATTGTTGCACTCTTCTGGAAACTGGAAGGACTTGGAGGGGACTTTAAGCCAAAACATGTCCACACTGTCAGCGTATCTCCAGACTTGGAGGTTGAAGCTCAGTCACACTAAGACGGTGACGACAGCCTTTCACTTAAATAACCGAGAGGCCAAACGTGAGCTAAAGGTCTACAACAATAGTAGACTTTTACCGTTCTGTCCAATCCCTACATACCTTGGGGTAAAACTGGACAGATCGCTCACGTTTCGTCACCATTTAGTGGCATTGCGCAAAAAACTATCATCGCGCGTCACACTGCTGAGGCGACTCGTGGGCTCGGGATGGGGTGCTGGTGCTAAAACACTACGCATAGCCACCTTGTCTCTAGTCTACTTAACAGCTGAGTACTGTGCGCCAGTCTGGTGTCGCAGTGCTCACACTGGCCTTATCGACAGTGTCTTGAATGACGCCTTGCGCATAGTTACTGGATGCCTGCGTCCCACTCCAACGGACCACCTACCTGTACTTTCAGGCATCCAGCCAGCTGAGCTTCGCCGACTGGGAGCGACACTCTCCTTGGCTTACCGTGGATCTCTGGACCCCGATCATATCTTGCATGGTCTGTTAAGTGGGTCCTCAGATACTGGCCAAGTGAGACTAAGATCCAGACGCCCGTTTGTGCCAAGTGCGCGGAATCTATTGGACAATCTTGCCAGACTTGGCATCCGCGCCTCTGAATGGACGAATCACAGATGGAACGCGGAGTACTGTAAAAGTGCTTCCAGGCTCCGTGCTTTTGTGCCCGGGACCAGTGTCAGGCCTGTTGAGATGGGCTTACCCCGAGCAGCTTGGGTTAAGCTCAACCGCCTGCGGACTGGTGTTGAGCAATTCCATCCGTCCATGCACAAATGGGGTCTCGCTCCTTCACCGAATTATGAGTGTGGCGCCTCAGAGCAAACCGCAGACCATGTACTAACAATGTGCCTCATACATCGGGCACCACATGGAGCACGCGGTCTGACGGTTTTGGATGACGAAACTCGATACTGGCTTAAGAACATCACTGCCAGCATCTGATCCAGGCAGTGCAGTAGTCTGGGGTAGTAAAAGGATAAACCCTCGGCCCCAGTTCTGCTTGTGTCTGGCCTGGAGTGGATGCCCTTCAAACGACGACGACGACGACGACGAACAATGTACTTTGAATTGGGTAGCTCCGCTTGGTAACACTCTTGCTTGCGAGCAGAAAATAATTTTTATAAATAATTTTAAGTAAACAGAAAATAATTTTAGGTAAATTTTTGATGTTTTCTTGAAAAAGCCATATCATGGCAGATTTGTAAATGGGTTCATGGTGCTTACCTAAAATGGTGACTTCGTTTCAAACAAAATGCAGCAATTAGTCAAAGAAAACCATATAAGTAGAAAAACGAAATTCTTTTAGTATTTTGAAATAAAACTTTGCCCATTTTTAAAAATCTCCATAATGTTCTTTATTTTAAACTAAAATGGTTAATAAAAATGCATTTAATTTGACTTTAAAACAAAAACTAATAAGAAACAAAATTTATTCACCCAGTAACATATTTGCAATCGCAATAGCACTCTTATATATTTATGACAAATAAACATTTTGGGATTAAATTTTATTTTCAATTGTTAATTACTCAAAAGCTTTTTAACCAAAGTCTTGTTGTCCTTGAAAGATTAGAGACAAAGGTAAGATAGGCGTCCATAACGTTGATGTATTCCTCACTTGCTTTAGAGCAAGGATATATAACCTGGGGTTCATTGCTCACTCACACTGTTTATTTGTATTTTATAACTGTACTATTTTTCAATATTACTTTTTTTATAATTGTAATTTTTTTTATAACGGTACTGGGAAAGCAAAATTTTGAATAAATCTATATTCGATTTTTAGATTGATTTTCAATATCCATAGATGTTCCATTTTACTGGGTCACTGTCAAAAAAATTTTTTGCGGAAAAAATGTTGAATTACAGTATAGGCCTAACCGCATTCTGAATTGGTTAGAAATACATTAATCACGATAAAAGGTTGTTTTACTGATTTACTACTTTTATTTGTGTTTGTCACTTAGAGCAAAGGGTATCTTGAAAGAAAAATTTTTTTGGTAATTTGTTTACTTGGGTAAAGCTTTTTTTTAAAAAATTTTGTTCTTTAAAGGTTTCTTTTTAAATTTTCTTTTTAAATCTTTAAATTTTTGTCGTGCGAAAAGTACTAAACAATTTCGCCGAACTAAGTTGACAGAACCCATTGCCCAGTGGACAAATTTCAAATGAAAGTACATAAAGATACATCCAGGGTTTGTGCGTTCATGTCCGATAACAATAATACTAGGCTAGTTAAATGGGCTTGATCAGACTGCTGCAATTCGTTGCTACACAAACGTAATCTCGCTCTTCCACCGAATTGCGAGTGCCGGACCACTAAACAAACAGCAGATCAAGTCGGAAACTAATGAGGTTGCCCCAAACAGCTTGGGTCAAGCTCAATCGCCTGCGGACTGATGTCTCGCTTCTTCACCAAATTGCGAGTGCACTGCCTCTGAACAAACCGCACACTACGTTCTAATAACGTGTCCCATTTATCGGGCACCACATGGAGCACGAGGTATGACGGTTTCGAAGGAAAAAATTTGATACCGGCTTAACAAAATCACTGCCAGCATTTGATCTGGGCATTACAGTTACTGGGGTAGTAAAAGGATAAACCCTCGGTTCCAGTCCCGTTTGCGTCTGACCTGAGTGGTTGTCCTTTAAAACGACGACAACGACGATAACCAAGTCGAAAACTACATATATGGAGCACGATGTTTGACAATTTTGGCCGACGAAACTCAATGCTGGCTAAACACCATTGCTGCCAACATCTAATTTAGACAGTACAGAAGCCTTGGGCAGAAAAAAGATGAACCCTTGATCCCAGTACCTGTCTCTGTCTCTCTGTGTCTCTCTCTGACACAGATCTAGACCCAAAGTGACTCAGACCACAAACAACTAATACCTTTTAACAACAAATGCTTCATTTAAAGCTCTTTTGTTAATTAAGTAGCCTTAAAAAAGGCTGTTTTGAAAACCCGAACGTTTTCGTCTAGCTCTCTTCAGGAGGTTTCGCTAGAATGAATTGCAGAACTGAATGTAGTATTTCAAAAGTTATAAAGCTGATTCTGATTGGCTAAAAATTAAGGTTAATAATAGTTATCATAATAATTGAAAAGTATTAATAAATAAAATCACGTTTCGTCAGCGTAAGAAATTTTTTTGGCAAAAAAAGGAACAAAATTATGCAAGCTTTGTGTTAAAATTTGGAACTAAAAAAGAAAATTTTTAAATTATGCTAACAATTTATGTTTGTAAACAAACTCTTTCTGTCTACACAAATTAGGTTTTCGAAGAGTGATGAAAATTGATTCTAAGACTGATAAGTGGAAATCGGATCGTGCTTTCTCTCTAAAGCACGATCCGATTTCCACTTATCAGTCTTAGAATCAATTTTCATCACTCTTCGAAAACCTAATTTGTGTAGACAGAAAGAGTTTGTTTACAAACATAAATTGTTAGCATAATTTAAAAATTTTCTTTTTTAGTTCCAAATTTTAACACAAAGCTTGCATAATTTTGTTCCTTTTTTTGCCAAAAAAATTTCTTACGCTGACGAAACGTGATTTTATTTATTAATACTTTTCAATTATTATGATAACTATTATTAACCTTAATTTTTAGCCAATCAGAATCAGCTTTATAACTTTTGAAATACTACATTCAGTTCTGCAATTCATTCTAGCGAAACCTCCTGAAGAGAGCTAGACGAAAACGTTCGGGTTTTCAAAACAGCCTTTTTTAAGGCTACTTAATTAACAAAAGAGCTTTAAATGAAGCATTTGTTGTTAAAAGCTATTTTAAAATTTTGTACCAACAAAAAACTTTTTAACAACTAATACCAAAAAAACTTGTGCTATAAAATAGATGGCTACAAAAGAGCTATAATAATTACATAATAATTGGGTGTTTATTAATAACAGTTTATTGATCAATATTTTTGGTGTTAATTTAGCGTGAGATTTACCGCCATATGTGGGCTATTCAGGTGGAGTGTGAGGTCTACTGCATCAAATATGTAACTTGTCAACGTGATTCTCTAATGATCTGTCCAAGTGATCTGCCCATATAAAAGGGCCTAAACCGGTTGTTAAGAGGAGAAGTACTCTCGCCTCGTGCAGATTTATTGCCTTATTTTTTCATGACTGCTTTAAGACTATCCGATCGCTTTCTTTTTGTTTTGCTTGGCGTATTAGAATTAATATTTCTGTTTGTACTATACTGTATATATCAATGTCCACAGTAACGAATCTCACAAGAAAATCTACCAGTACTGTAACTGACTGGTTTAACATGTGTTGAGAGGTGTGACAGCCATAGTTTCTCATCAATGACGAGGAAAGATGTTAGGAACAACAGATAAGCTCATACGAATTGATAAGGCAAGATTTGCTGGTCGACGGGAGTACAACCGAGGAAGTATGCTGAATGGCGACAACGCTCCTTTCTCCGTGGACAATGACGCAGAACAAAAAAAATAGAAATCATTGGCGTAGAATTGATGTGCCTTAAGTTTTTGGTCTTAAACGAGGCTCAGACTTTCGGTACTTTTGAGTGAAACGGCGTGAGCACATACTTTAACTCCTATTATTCAAAGGAAGTGTGAATATAGTTCGTTGGTTCATTCAGATTAAGGGCCTACTTATAGCAATCTAAATGTCATTGGGTACCAGCAACATTTTTTGGATTCGTTGTCAGGAGCACACACACACAGACAATTGAGCAATTGTGGACGTGATTGGACGCTGAAACGTGATTGTCAAGAGAATGCGAGGTGTTGATGGTCAAATGTTCCAGTCTCATTTTGATCATTTGTGCTGGAAGGTTATGAGAAAAAATTCCAATGATTTATTTGTGTCATTCTTAGAAGTACGAAACGTTTATTGCTAGAATAAATGTATGGAAATGTATGTTAAATAATGCAGCGGTTAAATGTATGAAAATGTATGTTAAAGATATGGATGTTAAAGGAAATGGATGTAGATCGCACGCTATGGTGTGGTAGACTTCACGCAAAAGTAGCACCAAATTTTGATAATTCTAATAAGTAAATGTAATAATTCATACTATGACTAAGGCAGCCAGGTAAAAGAGTTAAACTTTTAAATACTGGTAGCTAGAATTTTCCAGATTTGTTTTTTATTTTTTTTTGCATTTTATTTTTATTATTTAATTCATTACTAATATTGCAAATAATGGAAATCTGTTTTTAAATATTGTTACAAAATAAAGTTGTCGTGTTAGCATGAAAAAAGTATTAAGTTTTTATTTTTCTGTTCTTATACAGCTTTTGTGTTTAGTGTCCGGTTAAAATCACCAATTCCCAAGGGATCAATGGATCCCTGGTTGAGAACCACTGCGTTGAATGAAAATTAAACTTTTCTTTAAATAAGCTTAATATGATTGCTTGATAATTAAAATGAACAAAAGCCTCAGTGATATCATCATGAAATAAATCAGTTTTTAAAGACAGACTTAAAAATATCAGTTTGGAAACTTCTTAGAAACCCTCTGGCTGGCTGAATGCAAACAGCAGAAGTTTTGAAAAGTTCTGCTATATTTTAAAGTTTTTGATATGACTAGATTTGAAACTGCTGCTTTTTGAAATCATGCCTCTACTCAACAACTCGGAAAATTTCAAGACTTTTTCATTAAATTCAATTTTATGCATTGTCTTACAAGCCGGGGGGAAGGGGGTCAGAACAATTGTTCCCCAAACTCAAAATATTTGGGCAAAGCAGAGTTTTTGAATACTGGCAATAAATTGTTTGGGCAAAATCAAATATCGAGGAAAAGCAGAAGTTTTTGGGGAGCATCAAATCAAGTTACTGCAATTTAGAATCATCCAGATTATTAAACGAACACAGCTAAGATTCGATATGAAGATCTTTTCTTTTCTGGTCTTGATCTATAATTTGAGACAAAAATTGAGAGATTGAACACATAATAGAAGTGAAGACCTTTTTTTTAGTCATCACGAGATTTTTGAGATAAAAACGTGTGACATTTTGTATATGTATTGCATTAGTGCAAGATTATGATCCGGGCAATCGTAAAGAAAATTTGGGCAAAATTGTATGGCTCATCAAAAAAATTTTTGGCGTGTTTGGCTGTGATTATATGTGTTGTGTATTTAAAGATTTATAAAGACATTCTCTAATGCTTGCACCTATACAAAATAATTTTGTTTTTTTGAAAAATTTTCTAAAATACAGAAAAATCTTTTTCTTGAGTAATTTTTTTTATTTAATAAAAAAGGATAAGGCAAAACCAAAACTTCTATATATTTATACTCGCGACTTGCAGGAAAACGACAAAGGCGCTAATACATGGGGCAGGCAATTACCCCGAACTGCTTCCAGAGATGCCAAGATATTGCTTTCCGCTTAAAAGCTAATAAAGATATGACTGAAATTTAGAATTGCTTGCCAAGACCACCCAGCAGGGAAAAATGCCGTAAAGTGTCATTCCCAAGGACACAACAGAATGGCGCGAGTAGATTTTGAACCGAGACCATGTTAATTACAATCACGGAACTTTAACGACTTGACCACGCTGCCGACAACTATTACATAAAAAATAGACTATTAAGAAAGCAACTGTTGCGACCAAATCAATGACCTAGTTTCGTGACCTAGTTTACGGTTGAATAATTAGGACGGTACACGTCATTCTAATCGGGACCACGTTTCACACGCATAAGATTCCTTTCATTCAGTGAAGTAGCAGGTTTGATTGCGCACGGAAATTTTGGCTCGCTCGTTTAATGAAGAAAGTTTCCGCTATCTTGAATAATTTGGTAAGTCACATCTTATTGGGTTTATGAATAGTTTTAATATATGACATTGCTTTAGGTGACCTATAAAATTTTTGAGTCGCAACTATTGCATCGGCGTGTGTTTTCGTTTTTCTTTGCTCGTTGTTGGTGTGCTGGAGCAGGCAGCATAGTGCTTCGCATTTCTCGTCTTTTATATTAAATGATTTAGCTATTTATTCGCTGGTGTAATAATTTCGCGCATTCGAAATTATTCATAGTCTCTTAGATTTAAGATAGCGGTAGTTGGGCCATTCGTCCCTCCCCCCCTGTAGGTTTTGGAGCCTACAGCAACTATTAAGCAACAATAAAAAATGGATCGTTTCTCTTACGCTCTGAATACGAGGACCGTCACTTGACTGACAAAAAAGAATTACGCAAAAACGTCACTTGTCCGACAAAAGTGAATTATCCAAAAACACCACTTGACCGACACAATAGCTGCAGCTGTTACATATTTCCCTCCTTGCTTCCTGCCTCTTGCTTATGAGAGTAGTATGAGATAGTAGAACCCATTGCCTTCATAAGTTTTCCCGCTGTAGTGCATGAAACCAGAGAAAACTTCAAAATTTTGGGCTGGTCTAGCAAACATAAGTATGAATTTATGATAATAGTTATATTGAATAAATTGGCTATAAGGTGTTTCTTGTTAGGAAGTTCAAAAACAACTGGTACAGAAACAGATCAATGTGTTTATCTTATGATTTGATATAACTTATGACAGCTGAATATTTTTCAGTGGGCGGGAAGCTGACAGCTATTGTCGGACAACTGACTGTTTTGAAAAATTTCCTTTAGTGTCGTTCAACTGCCAGTTTGAGGGAATTCCACAAATTCTGTCGGTCAAATGACGTCGACTTTCTAAATATCTTTGATAATTATTAAATACTTTAAAAAATTTGAAGTATTTTAAACCAAAAAATAAAAATGAAAAATAAAAAACGAAACAAATATTAAAACTCTGTTTTATTCGAAAAAAAAAACACATTTCAAGATCTAGTTTCAAGTACAAAATGATAGTTTAAATCAGGAGTGTGCAAACTGCGTCCCGCGAGCTAAATACGGCCCTCGTAGGGTTGCGGATTTTGAATAGAGTGCATCCCGCGAACGTTTCACACGTTTTTTTGAGGTGCTTGATAAAATCAATGTCACAAATAAAGCGTTTTGATTTCGATTAGAATGAATATCATAACTATTTTTATAAGTTAATGTTATAAATACAGCGCTCTTGATTTGATAATTCAATAAATGAGTAATATTTAAGATATCTTTAAGTTATTGCAATGAATATAGCGCTTATAATTTGATGAGTAAGTTTTAAATCGATAAAATTAAATAATTTAAAAGTTAACCGCTTTGCAAGAATATATTTCAATTAAATGCTGCTCACTGCGCAACAAAGATAATAAAAAATAAGGTTTTTAGCTAAATATTGTGCGCTTGTGACGTTTAGACAAATACTACAATATTACGTGTGTTTTTGCTAAAACGTTCCATGTATTGTAATTGGTTAATTTTGCTCTATTTTTGTTCTTCTCGCCTCTTGGGAAAAATTCCAGAATCTAGTGAGATTTGTATAAATACAACGAAGAAAATTATTAGTTAATCGGAGAGATTTGTCCTTTTGACGATTTGCTAATCTTTAGATTAGATTCATTCGTTCATGGCTTGAGGAATTAGCGCGTAGCTAATTTGTGGTTGATAGTTATGCTCGCGAATCAAGTGGAAGCTAATTTTTTTACTTTGTGAATTTTGGTTTCAGTATATCTGTTGATTTTGTCGAATTCTAATCAACCTATATACAAGAGTTTAGCGAATTTAAACCTTGGTTTCAATTAATTCATCACTCCGCAATGGTAAGTTTCGCAAATTTGAAAGAGACAAGAATGAGGAAAGTAGAGGAAGAGATGCGAAACTTTAATGAAAAAGCGACTTTTGAATATTTTTTCATTGAAATAGCAGACAATAGACCCTTGTGTTTGATTTGCAATCAAACTGTAAATGTTAATAAAGAGTACAACATTAAACGACATTATGACTCAAAACATGCTGAAGGTGTTTATGGAAAGCTAAAGGGACGTGACAGAGAGCTGAAAGTTAAGCAATTGAAGGAACAATTGAAGAGCCAGCGTTTCATGTTTCAAAAAATGCATACTGACAATGAAAAAACAGTTCGATGCGGTTTCTTGATTGCACAGAGAATAGCTCAAATTACGAAGTCGTATTCTGAAGGTGGTTTTGTGAAAAAATGCCTTGCTGATGTCGTAGAAGAAATGTGTCCTAAAATGGTACAGTAGTTCGAGAAAATAAGTTTATCGCGTTGGACGGTAGCAAGGCGCATCGATGAACTTGCTGGTAATATTTATGACACTCTTAAAGACAAAGTGAAAAACTTTTTATCATGGAGCTTTGCAATCGATGAAAGCATCGATGTGAAGGACGCGGCACAGTTGGCTATATTTATAAAAGAAGTGGAAAAAGAGTTGAACGAAACCTAAGAACTTCTGTCACTACAGTGTATAAAAAATACTACAACTGGTGCTATTATCTTTTCTGAAGTTCTCAATGCTTTTGATAAGTTTGGTTTGGACCTATCCACCCTATGCGGAATTGCAACTGCTGGTGCTCGAGCCATGTTCGGAACTGGCATTAGATTTGTAGGTCTCTTGAAATCTGCTTTGAAAGAGAAAAATATCAGTGACAATATAGCAACTTTTCACTCTATCATCTATCAACTGCGAAAAGAAGTCGCACTATTTTTAAAAAATAAAG
The DNA here is from genome assembly GCA_963680785.1 of Diplosoma virens. Lineage (NCBI taxonomy): Eukaryota > Metazoa > Chordata > Ascidiacea > Aplousobranchia > Didemnidae > Diplosoma > Diplosoma virens. The sequence goes on along the minus strand of OY796880.1, from coordinate 24,148,150 downwards.
GGCGACTAATGGCTGAAATGGAAGACGAAAGTTGGTTGTGCTATCTAGCTTTCTTGGTTGATATTACTACTCGCATAAATGAACTCAATACAAGGCTGCAACGAAAAGCGCAGTATGCGAGTGAAATGTACGGCCACATAAAAGGCTTTATGAACACGTTGAGGCTTTGGCACGCACACATACAAAATGCGAATCTCTCTCACTTTTCAACTTTAAAAGAAATGGGAATGCGCCCAGAGAAGAAGACCGAATTTGCAGATCAACTTCAAAAATAGTTTGATGAATTTTCGGCTCGCTTCAAAGATTTTAAATCCCATAAACATTTATTTGAAATATTTTCTTCACCATTTCACACAGACATTGACCAAGCCCCCACTGATATCCAAATGGAACTGATTGATCTTCAGGAGAGGACTGACTTGAAGGCCAAGTATGTGGAAATGAATCTTGGGGATTTTTACCGGAAATGTCTTGACCAAGATAAGTTCCCAGATTTAAGAAAATTTATGGCTTCTAAAATGGCACTTTTTGGCTCAACTTATTTGTGTGAACAATTTTTTTCTAAAATGGGTTTCATGAAATCTCCTTATCGATCAGTAATGACAGACGAACACTTGGAAAATAGACTTAGAGTTGTCAGCACCTCAATTAAAGTAAATTTAAATAGAGTGGTTCAGAAAAAAAGCCACCTGCATATTTCTCACTAAATTGTTTATACAAAGATTAAATCGTATTGCTATGCTCTGATTATACAGTTATGTCGTTTTGTTTTTTAACCAAACGATTTTTTTTCGAATAATACTGGTATTACTGTTTTTCATATTATTGCAGTTTTATTTTTATCGCTGACAATATCAATAGTCAGTAAAATATTTACAGGTGCTGCCCGCATTTTCGGTAAAATATTTAAAGATGCGGCCCGCAGAATATTGTGCTTATTGGTATTTGGTCCGCCATTAAAAAAGATTGCACACCTTTGTTTAAATTTATGTTAAATCGAGTTTAAGGTTTCAATTGGACTATTGTAGACTTTTGATAGACCTATTTTGCTATAAGAGCTAAGGATTGCATACTGCTTAAAATAGCGATGCATTATTTACTTTGCCACGTGCTTTATAAAAGGATTCCTGGAGTTAGGACGGTTTCTGTATAAAATAACAAACAAAATCATTCGGGTAAATCTGATCAGTCTGCAAACCCAAAAAATCACAAAGCATTGAAGTTCAACGATACAAAACTTCAATTAAAAGCTTTTGTTTATTAGAACCAGCTTAGTTTAGTTGAGAAAATTAGCGGTTTGTGATTGACTCGATTATTTTCTCACACATTTGTCGCCACTCCGCCAAGATCCCCGTATTTTGCATGAATATTTTTGTCGTTATTTCATAGTTTCTTTTATTTTCTACGCTAGTAAGTCAAGACTAGTCTCCCGAGGGCATTGGGCTGCTTTGGAATAGTTAATACGTAAGCAAGTTTTTTACAAACTTTTTAAAACCAGAAATCACAAAATGTGAAAGAATAAATATTTGTTTTACTGAACAAAATTCCCATTCGCACGAGATTTTAAAATTTGATTGTGGTTGATAAGCAAAAATGAACGTGATTGTGCCAACTGGAGCAAGTAACCAGGCAATAAGCTTTCTATTCTTAACTTGCTGGGGAGATCTTGTCTTGCAGCCGTGAAAAGAAGCAATTGCGTGCAGTATTAAAAAAACGTTTGAAAGTTTGGAGTTTTAACTTTGCATTTTATCAATATGCCGATTTTTAAGAGGGATTTTTTTCTGAAAAAAATTTCCAGTAAAATTTTTCTCACTTGATCAAAATCGTTTCATTGATTGATTCGAAACAATAACAGCGTTTGCGGAATCTTTTAAAAAACCGTAGGGTTCTTAAAGCAAAAACTGGCTAAACTGGTATCCACAAGTTAAGAATAAAAAAATAATAAACCGCTTGAACATGTTTGAAATTTATTTTTTAAGTTTAAGACAATTTTGTTTAAAATGTTGTACATGTGGTTGGTTTCAAGATATTTATTAATTACAAGTAAGACAATATTTTATTATTGAGCTTCATTTCGCACTCGTCCGTAAAACATTACATTTTGATGACGTCAAACTGCTTGTCGTATCACATGATATCGTTTTCTTCGTAAATTAATGTTTGGTAATAAGTAGTTATGTAGAAAAGTTTATCATATGTTTAGCAAAAAGTTTTATGAAAAAAAGAAGCCAAATTTATTTACTGTATATTGAAAGCAAGCTAGACTTATTCAAAGCAATTATGTTGCAAAACCTTTAAAAAAAAGCTCTCTCCGAATTAATGCACACCTCATAATAGAACAATAAATTAAGACGTGATATCACGGGAAAATTTGCAAACCCGCATCGATGCGACGAAACATTAAGCCTCGGGCGGTGGAAATTTCACTCGATGTCTTTAATTATTTCATGCCAAAACCAAATTCGTTGCTCAATTAATTTTTTATTAATTAATAGGATTCTTTTTAATGCAGCAAATTAACTAGAATGAGTCCAATCAATAAAATCCAGCAAAGTTTTGTTGGTATTTTTCAATTCAATACAAGTTTGAAAACAAAATTTTACAACTTTGTATTGTATTTGCTTAAAATATAAAATAACATCGATTAAAAGTTTTGCTATAACAAATCAAGTTTTGTTTTTCTTTTAAATAGCAACTAAAGGATAAAAAATGCAAACATAAATTAAGTGATACAGATTTTATATAAAATTGAAACATCACAAAAGCAGTTTGGCATGCAATCTCAGTTGTGGTCTGATTAAACGTGTTTACTTCCTACTTTATTGTACGATAATCTTTTTTTAAAAAATTTAATATGTCTCATTAAACTCTTTTAAAGAAATATTAAGCCTACTAGGATTTGGTTAAGGTTGGAACTAATCATGAATATATTCTCCTTATATGGTATCATAAAAGTATTCAATGATATTGTCTTATTACGTATTAGAACCCCGAATCAGCCGCTCAAGGTAAAGTCGTCGCACATAACAATCGAAAGTTACAAGTTTCAAACATTTCAAATTAAGACTTTTACTTGCTCAACATCTACCTCTTGGTCGTCCTATAGGTTTCTTTCACTTACTTGGAAAAATAAAGTTTGCTTGGGAAGCGTTTTCTGGAGCATCCAGAAAACAAGGTTAAACCATGCAAGCGGAGGTTTTTTAGCTTGAAGTAGCTGCATGTTATTTTTGAACTTCAGCGTTATAAGCCGTTTTAAGTGAAATAAAGGTTTTACTTCTACTTGAAAACCTCATTTTGGATCTTTGAACTTCTGATCGTACTCTTTACTCCAGACTGATGATTGTGGGAATGTTGACATTGATAGATTGAAGTATAAAGTGTATTCTCTAGTTGACAATCTTGTTTCATGACAACTGCACGACGCAACGCTGCCGTCGCTTACTTGCTTTCCCAGTCTTTTCATTGTGATTGCGATTTCGAAATACTAAGGTTTCTACCTTTTTCAGTGTAACTGCATCCACTTGCAAAGAACAACTAAATGTTTTTCCAAGTGTGAATGGCGTTTGGCGCTTACACTTCTGACGAAGTTTCAGCGCAAATAAGTGAGGTATAAAATTTACTCAATTTGATAAGTTATTAATGTATAAAAAGGAATAATAATAATGCTTCCAAATGAATCTTGAAGTATTTTGAATCGAATTGATTGTGCTTGATTGAAGAAGCAAATTGTTGTCATTTGTTTATATAACATGTGAGTAAACCATGTGCTATTCTGCTACTTCGAGAACAATGCAGATTAGAGCTAACTTGAATAAAAATGTAGAAAACAAACGCTATCGAAAATCTTTTTCGAAAATTGACAAAAACTAAGCTCGTCTATTGATTATCCTGTATGTTGCAAATCAGATCATGGAAAAAGACAAAGCTAATTACCTAATGATTGATGAAAAAGGTTTTCTATTTTTTGAAGTTACGTAAGTCCTTTTAGCGTGCGACGAAAAATCTTTTTGGATTTTCTGCACCAGATCCTGATAAGTACATTATTAACAATATATATCAGGTGGGTAGCTCCGCGTGGTAACATTCTTGCTTGCGAACAGATGGATCCGAGTTCAATGCTCATTCTATTAAATAATTTTTAGTGTATTCTTGAAAAAGGCATATCATGGCAGATTTGTAAATGAGTTCATGTTGCTTACCTGAAATGGTGGTTCCGTTTCAAACAAAATACAGCGAGCAGTCAAACAAAACCATATACTTAGAAGATCGGTATCTTTTTATTTAACAAAAAAGCTTTGCCCATTTTTAAAAACCTCCATAATGTTTTTTATTTTAAACCAAAATGGTAGATAAAAATACATTTTGACTTGAATTTAAAACAAAAAATGGTAAAAACAAAATTTATTCGGCCAATGACATATTTGCAAACGCAATAGCATTCTTATATAATTATAATTAATAAACCTTTTTTAATTAAATTTTATTTTGAATCGTTAGTCACTCAAAAACTTTTCAACCGAAGTCTTGTTGTCCTTGAAAGATCAAAGACAGAGGTTTTCGACTAGAAGCTTGGTCGAGTGGTTGAAGCACCGGATTGATGATCAACATGGTCTGGGTTCAAAACCCACTTGCGCCATTCTATTGTGTTCTTGGTGGTCTTGACAAGCAGTTCTAAATTACAATAATATCTCTATTAAATGACTAGCGGACAGCAATATCTTGGCATCTCCGGAAGCAGGTCGGGGTAATTGCTTACCCTATGTATAGCGCCTCCGTCGCTTTCCTGCGAGTCAGGAGGATAAATATAGAGATAAAAATAAAAAATAAAAAAATAAAGCTAAAATGCTTCTGTCCAATACCTAATTAACTTAAATCAGTTGCCTTTTATGTCTACGGTGGAACTGTTGTTTAGCTACCAATAATGCAGGTTTATTGCTACCCATTACTTGTTGAAACAAAGTTAATTAGTCTTTTTATTGGCTCGGTCCAGACTTGCTTAGGCGGCCATAACGTTGATACATCCTCACTTTTAGTAGCTTTAGGGCATGTAGAAAATAAATTTTTATACGATATGTATAAGTAGCTTCAAGAAATCTTTTTCTATTAATCAGCAAAAGACCAGGTTTCATTAAGATAAATAATGAACCATGAGAGCTTGAGATTTTTGGGCTTTCAATTTTGCGAGGCTGCATTGCTTTGGTAAACTCTCTAAGTTACCAAAAATACTATAGCTTTAGGCCAAACTAATTGCGAAATGCTTTGTATGTAATGTTTGCGGAGCTTAAAGTTAAAAGATAAAAAGCACTTGATGCACTTACATGCCGCTTCAATTCTTATTTTGTTATTGCTCTTAATTTTGCTGTAACAATCACACTTTCTCATTGCTCTTACTTTTTAAAGGTATAGCAATCATGCGAAACCAAACTTGTTTGTTCAATAGCATTTACTACGTTTGTCCATGAGCGATTAAGCAGTGCTTCTCAACCCCTGCGTCGCGACCCAAAAATGGGTAGCCGACGATTGCAATTGTGTATATGTTGAATCAGCATTTTTTAGAAACGAAATTCGAGAAATTCGAGATAGATTCAAAATAAAGACCTTTTTTTTAGAGATCATCACAGTTTGTCAAGGAAAAGAGAGATTTTTATGTTCGTAATAAATTCGGTGAAAAAAGATTGGATCGCCAAAGGTTTCTTGTCTATTTCTGGCTAAGATTTGGGTTGCAACAAAAACAGGTTGAGAAGCACTGGATTAAAGTATGTCTTTCTTGACCAACCTTCGCAGACATTGGAGATTGAATGGTTAAACGTGGACGTTGGTGGTTATAAAATAGTCAACGTCTACAAACCTTCACCAACAAGACTGCAATTCCTGGATTTCTTAAATTTTTTTTTCCAGTGCTTCTATGCAGGCAATTTCAACAGTCACCACGTTTATAGACGTACTTTTCCAACGGGTTCTTTTGTGTCGCCATCTCTTTTGTAGCTAGCTGTTCTGCATTACCTCTTTTGTGCTATAACCACTTTACTCACTATGTACGTATTTCTTCGTTGGCAGCGTGGTCGAGTGGTTAAAGCGCCGTAAATGTGATCGACGTGATCTCGTTCAAAACCTACTTACGCCATTCTGTTGTGTCCTTGGGAATGACACTATGCGGCACTTTCCCCTGCTTGGTGGTCTTTGCAAGCAATTCTAAATTTCAGTCATATCTTTATTAATTTTAAAGCGAATAGCAATATCTTGGCATCTCTGGAAGCATTTATGGGTAATTGTTTACCTTGTTTCGGGGTATTAGCGCCTCCGTCGCTTTCCTGCAAGTCAGGAGGATAAATATAGAGATAAAATGAGGTAAATAAATTCTTACTAACTTATGTACATACTTTAAAAATAAAAAAGCTACTGATGCAATCAAGTTTAAAGCAGGGCAATCAGTTCTGCACAAGTTCATTATTTTATTTCATTCTCGGTTAAATGTCAACTAAATTTTTTGTGAAAACTATGAGTGATGCAAGCATGATTAAACCAACGAAAAGTGTTCTATCATACGAGTTTATCGCGATAGAACCATAATATCTTCAAATATCTTTCAAAAAAATTATTTTTAGTGGGGAATACCCAAAGTAATATCTTTCTAAAACCTGACCAAAATATTTGGGCAAGATTTAATAAAACTATTCTTAGCTGCAAGTTGGATAGCATGTCAATGTATTTATTTTTTGAAAACTTGAAATACAATAATTTTGAATTTTTAAAGTTAATTTAAATTACTTAAGGTATGAACAGCAAAGTTTGTTTGTTTGTTTTTTTTTTTTAAATTGTAAAATTAAATTTTACGTCATCGCTCGTAGTTGTTGTCATCGCTTCACTAGCTGTCTCTGTCTGACTCAGAGTGGATGACCCTCCATAAAACGACGACAAACACAATTTTTAAGAAAAAATTTACCAACCTAGTTTATTATTACAGTTGGTGATCTTGCTTTTAGAGTGAACCCGCATTTGCTTTTTCTTTCTTTTGTCATCCATAAATTGATCATTTTGACTACAGGTAAACGTCTAAGTCGCTATGCTTAGGAAAACCTCACTGCTTCAGGAGATGCCAAGATATTGCTGTAAAGTTCAAATTGTTTTATGTTCTGTTAGCGGCTTGCTCAGTCCATTAAGTATAAGAAAATGCCAAAAGAATATTTTTCTGAAGGGCACAACAAAATGACGCTAGTAGGTTTTGAACTGAGAATGTGTCAACTGCTTCAGCTTTGTACAATACAAAGACATGCAGCTTATTGTGATGTCGTAAAGCAATATTGCAACAAGTAAAAATATTTACATAGTCGCATGTCAGGATACCAACTTTTATTTACAAATTCTGGATGATATGCAAGACGTTTAAATGTTGATGAAAATAAACCTCCATATTTCCATACCCTCCTCAAAAATTTTCGGCTGGTACGGCTATGATTTTATGTGCTGCATGTTTAGAGCTTTCAGTGCCGGAACTTCAAAAGCAGTCTGCCTGAAGTCAACACTCTCACACTCTGAACTTGATTCATTTAAAGTAAACCCTTTTTTGTATAGGTTGAATTGGGTCCCAATTTGCAAATTTTTGATCTAAGCCTTCACAACCATACGTGTTTTCTCTTTCACCCCTTGTGCCATTTTCTGAAATTGTGTTCAGCTGAGCTAGAAAATAGAAAGTGCTATTACTTTCTGGGTGTGACATTCAGTCAAAAGACACTAAATTTTGGGACTAGCATGGCTAGTACCTAACAGTCAATTGTTACAGTAATTTTTTGTGTTTGTTTTGAAACAATAAAGAAATAACCTTTATTCTAAAACTTTACTTTTATCAAGAGAAATTAAAAATTGCCTTATTGTCAAACTGACCATTCACGGTAATTTAAAGTAAATTGCTTCCAACACCTCACTGTGGCTGTTCTAATGCAATAAAAACTAAAATGCCAAAAATTGGGCGAGGTTTGCGATTTGCGATCGCGATGAAAATTCAAGTAATTTTTTTATGAGATGCTGAAAATACTTTTATTGCTTTTGTATTTTAAATTAAGTTTTATTTTTTGCCGTCCATATCTTTTTATGTTGCTTTTTATGGTTCGGATAAACAACATTCTTTTTAACTGGCTCGGAGGTGTACATTTTATCATTAATCATTACCACTTTTTGGGCTCATAAACAAAAGGTAGACTTTTTTTTTAAAGTAATTTATCTTAATCATTTTCATTTTTTTTTCTTTTCGTTAAATTAACTTAGCAACTTCGTTTTAAGCGACCGCGAACAATTGACGTTTTACGGTAAAACGTAATCGCTTAGGTGCTGTTTCCTATTTCTGTTCAACATTATTAACACATAACAAAAGATTAAAGTACCGTAGGCCAGACCCGTAGTTGGCGGGGGGGAGCTTGGTGCTCCTTTAATATTTTGAAACCTGTTTTTTTAAATATTCAAACATATTTTTGCTCCAAAATCTAAGTCAAGACAAAAAATAACAATTTACGGTCGGAACGTCGGGCCGACGTCGTCATGCTCTCAGTCTGACATCGGGTCAACCTTGGAGGACCGACTGACGTCTATCCGACTCATCGTATGTCGCAAGTATGCAAATCTTGTTATAAACAACAAAAAAACTTTGTGATTCTTAAACATGCATTGTGCAGCTAAAAGAATCATCTGTATCAACTTTCACACCGAAACCATGTATTTACAGCTCACTGCTTGGCTGTAATTTTTGGTTTCAACTACGCAGTTTATCGTTGTGTTTGGTGAATCCAGGAACTCAGAAGGACTTAAACGCTCCATTCTAAATTTCGGAAAAGTTTATTTGTATAGACTTATCCATAAAGACATTTTTTAGTGTCTCTCAATATTTTTTTCACTTTACTTCCATGGCAAAGTCACTTTCCTTTCAATCAAAATCTTTACTTTTTGACTTTTAACCTCAAGAGAGTTTTTTAGTTTACTTTGATAAGAATAAATGAAATTAGCAATACCAGAAAGTTAGTTATTCCTAAAAAATTTGCTAAATTTTGAAAACCATTGTCGATATAACCAGACTAATGTCCGAGTCCATTTTGTAATATTGTTTTTTACACCACATGAACATTAGTCAATTTATTTCAATATTTAAACTTTCAATTTCAATTGCAAAAAAAACAAACAATACATTAAAAAAGTAAAAATAAAAGGTTTTTTTACTATAAGTTGATTGTTAACAACGACAAGTTTTCCCACTAAAGTTACTAAATACTGTACAGTGTACATGATTCAAATAATAGAAAAACTGATGTTTTTAAAGTAATGAAAGTTTAAATTAAGAAATTATCATAGCCTAATTCTAAAACCAAACCTTTAAATGTTTTTACAGATTACGTAAATCAAAGCAAAAAAGGTTTTACAAGATTTACACAAAATAATATTTTTAACATTTCAAACTGTGAATAAAAGAGAAAATCGGGTAAAAAATAAGATTTTGCTAGATATCTGTATTAATTACATTTTGGATCATTAAATTTAGGTGAATACTTTGCTAAGATCAAATTTAGGTGAATACTTTGTTAAGATTTCTGTTCAGTTCAGTTTTCTGTTATTTCTGTCAGTTCAGTTCAGTTCAGTCAGTTCAGAGCAAATTAAAAAGCTTTTTTTCAAATTCAAATAACATGTTTAAGATATACTTGTTAATTGGTTATACCGACAAAGTCAGAAAAATTAGAAAAGAAAAAACAAAAATTCCAATGCTTTTTATTGAAATTAAAAATCGTGAAACTGGAATGACGTAATCATCTCTATAGGTTTACTTGGCTTCCTCGAACACGCATGAAATTTGTACCTGGGATAGGCTCGAAACGGTTAATGTCCGCTTCTTCAAAAAGCAATGAAAGTCTGTTGCTAAAGAAAACAACAATATACTGTATAATTAATGAAAGTCGTTGAAAAGTATAAAAACAAATCTTTAAAACAGAATCAAAATTAAAAAATATTTTAAAAACAAAAAGTTAATAATTAGGTTACCAAACTCCGTTCTGACAGAATAGATTGCAAAGCAACTTGAACGTGGCAGTCACTTTTCACTTTTTTCTTATAAGGCATTTTAATTTTCACACAAAGTCTTGCTTTTCGAATAAATCATAAGAAACAATTAAACTGTAGGCTACCTCTTACTTGCAGCTTATTGCTTCTCTAACTAAGGTCCGTATTTCACTCATAAGCTAGACAGAAGCCAATTTTTTCTAACCTTTATTGAACCGATCTGCTAATCTGCGACACCACGCTGGAACGCTTGACTTAACAAACATTTCTACTGTACATCACAACTATGCCTTCACAAAGTGTACATAAAAAATTATTTTATCACTTTTAATAGCTAAGTACTTTTTGTGTTTTGTCAGCTGTAGCAATTTGTGGCCTAGGAACTACATAGTTTGTGTTTACAAAATAATTTTTTCATATCTTGCTCTTGCTTGTGTGCGCACTCAACGATTTTCTTGCGTGTTTTGACGTTTGTTTTTCCCACATCGCTCAGAAAAAGTTGTGCTGAATGTATTTTGCATAATGACGCAATATAAAACCGTTTATAATTAATTGTAATGTTTATAATTTTTCTCAAAAGCAAGTTTATAGTAGGATTTTTGTCAGGTAATCGTGTTGTTATGGCCATAAATCAAATATTAATTTTAATAATTTTATATACACATTAATACAATTAATTATGAATACTGTTTTCTTAAATATTATACTTTTTATATTGTTTATCGAAAAAGCTCTCGCGATTTTCATAAAAAATCCTAACGATCCACACTGGGCTCACAAACCTGAAGTTAAAAACCACTATTTTGGTCTGATCATTGTTTTGAAAGATTGCGATCTCTATGTTTTTGAGTAGATATGAAGGTGTATTAAGATAATATAAGATAATAAAGATCTATAAACAGTGTGCTTATGTTTGCACTTGTGTCTGTTGCATCAGTTACAGCTTGAGATGGATGCCTATTAAAAAAACCCACTTTATTGTGCAAGCGTCAGCGTTTGGGTGAATTTGTTTTTCATGCCGCATAAAATATTGATCGTACAAAAAGCATAATTCTAAAACATTAATAAGAAGCCAGTGTGATATAAAGAATACTAGGGTTCAAATCTCGGTTTTGAAAAATCCCAGGATTTAGTACCATTTGGTATTTCCCGTTTCCCGGTTTTAACAAAAAAGATTTCCGGTTTTTCAAAAAAGAATTCGCAATTATTTACCCTCAGAAAAAACCGAGAATTTTTTCTGATAATAATTAATATATAATAAAACTTTTATAAATTTTTTTTGCTTCAAACAGTGATATTACTAATAAATTTCATTTTCATTTGACTGATTTGTTGCATCACTGTGATTATTTTCGATGTTTTCGTAAGTTGTTTTTCAATATGGAAGTTACTGTTCTACGTATGTAAAGTAGTGAAACGACGTAATAACTATTGTTTTTATCTTGCTTACTTTTAAAAACTTGTTTAAAGTTGATAAATCAATCTTAAACGCTTTTTACCTTGTTTAGTTTAAAAGTTTTATACTCTTTATGTTTTATATGTAAAATTTCCAGGATCCCCAGATTGGGTTTGAATTTTTTCATTTCCCAGATTTTATTCAAAACCAAAAAATTGGAAGCCCTAATATACATACAAGGTTGACTTGAATTTCTTTAATTATTAATAACTAAATTTCATAAAATATTCAAAACAGTAAATTTTATTTTCTATAATTTATATTTTGAAAAATGGCGTTTATAAATAAATATGACGTATTACCATCCTGCGTTGACGATACGAACTCCGGGAGGACACGTTCTGTTGGCCAACTGCCATGGTTCTCCACACCCGTTTCCTCGATAACGCAATTGAATAATTTGCTGTGTTATTGCTGGAGGCGGTGGGATACGACAACAAGCACTCCATCCACCCCACTCAAAATCACAGCAAGGACCTTAATGCAAAAAAATCTCGTCATCATATTAACTACATTATTCTCCTGCTTTGAAAACACACTTGAACACAATATTTGAAAACACACCATCCTAATTATCAAAATAATTCAAAGTCATTTTTGAGGCATTTCTGTATAGTAAACAGAATCAGTTTCTCTTTTGGAGAGTGAGATAAAAAAAGGAAATATTTTATTCTTATTTTTATCTTTATCCTCCTGACTTGCAGGAAAGCGACGAGGCGCTAAAATATAGTGCAAGCAATTACCTTGACCTGCTTCTGGAGATACCAAGATATTGCTGTCCGGTTAAAACTTTTTTATTTTATTTTTTTATTTTTATAGAAATATGACTGAAATTTAAAACTGCTTGCCAAGACCACAAAGCAGGATAAAATGCTGCATAATGTTATTCCCAACGACACCACAGAATGGGGCAAGTAGGTTTCGAACCGAGATTATGTCGATCACTATTACGGCGCTCTTACCACTCGACCACGTTGGCGACAGGTAAATTTAAAGGTATAAAAGTTATAATGGGATAAAGGTTTAGTGCTTGCTTTTTTCAAAATGACTTATATTGTCATGAAAAAAACATTTATACAATGAGTTGAAATCTAATGTTTTTTCTTGTCTTGAAATTCTTGCTGAGATTTTGCGTGGAGGAAAAAAGCTGTCAGCAAAGTGAGGAAAATTTCTTTATCATACAACACAGCCAAACTTAGATGTGATTTTATTTTAAAAAATTTTCTAAAACTTGTTATTAAGCTCAAGAAGAATCCTGCTTTTGGCTAAAACTTGATGAAACCACCAATATTTCAGATGAAGCCCAGATAATTTTGTATTGTTGGTTCGTTGATGAAGAAGCCAACAATATTGTCGAGCATTATTTGTGTTGTGTAAAAGTTGGAGTTTCTGCAATAGCTCAAGCCATCTTTGATAAGTTAAATTAATTCATTGAAGAGCATTATTTTATATTGAACAAAGTGCAAATTTTTTACTACCGATGGAGCAACATCTCTGCAAGATTCTATCAATGGAGTTGTTTCATAAAATTAAAAAATGTTCTCCTGATTCTGTTTCAAACCATTGTATGATTTATCGAGAGGCACTTGTAGTAAAGGAATTAAACCGTGAAAAAAGTCAGAAGCTGTGATTTGGAGTTTGTTTTTTGCGATATAATAAAAATTATAAATTTTAACCGCTCTGCACAACTCGCTAATAAAATTCGACAGTAACCTTCACATTAGATGAATCATGAAATATCGTGTTGATATAAATGGGCTTATTGTGCTTTTAACCGAATAAAATTAGTACATTTTTATAATGAGATGACTGAAGTGTACAAGTTTTTGAGTAAAGAATAAAAGAGTGTACCATTTTAAAAAAGGTTGATTAGATATTGTCTTAGATTTCCTATTTCTTAACATTTCGTTTTCACCTGAATCGCATTCTCTTGTTTCCGTTGCACCAATTATTGATGTGAAGCAAAATCCTTCTCCAGGTAATCCTCCTAGGCAATTTCGGGTTCGCACCTTCACAAAACTCGAGTTTAATCTTGAAAACTTGATTAAGCATTAATTTCATATTTTTAGTCACTATCTCTTCTTTGCCAATTACAATTTTTTTGTCCCAAGCGAGCTTAATGATTAAAATTAAATTTTTGTATAGTGGCTTTTGATTAAAAGCAAAATCAAGTCAAAACAATGTTTGCCATTAACTCATTTAAAAGCCTGGTACGGCTACTTTTTTTGAATCGTTAGTATCTCAAAATATTATTCTAAAGAAACGCCGTCAAAGAAAGTTTAAGAATCACTATTCCAAACGGCAGTTAAAAACTTTTTCTTTCAGACTCAATCATATTTAACTTCTACAAACTATTAAACGTTTATTATTGATTTTTATTCATAAAATTTTTATTAATCATCGATTTACGGATCTGCTTGCATCTTTCTGCAACTAATCGCTAACAGCATATTGGTGTTCGTGTTTGTAAATACGAAACTGATTACTTCAACCAAATATAGTGAAAAATTTTTGCTACCGAGGTTCCTGATCCACAAGATGAAGAGCAAGGCCCCCATGTTGTCCAACCTCCCCAAATTGCGCAAGGATTTACGATGCAAGGTCCATTTTCTGCTTCTCGTTCTCCCGTGCAAGATTGAAAGCGTTCTCTCAACCTAGTTCCGAATCCACAGGTTGCACTGCAAGAAGCCCAGTTTGACCATTCCGACCAAGTACCTGTAACATACAACTTGTAAATCAAATTTATAGTAATTTGCTTTATATAACAACGCCTAAAAACGATATGTTGGCAAGAAAAATAGAAAAATTTTGGTTACCGGTAAGTCTATTGAATATTTTCAATTAAAGTTTGAAAAAGTTGTATAGAAAAATGCACGAAATAGCATAATCAGTATTTTAACGCAGGTAATATTCAACACTTAATCTTAAAAAATTTTGTTTTTGATTTGGATCCTTGACATTAAAGTTAAAAAATGATTCAAGAAAAATGTTTATTCTTTAAGTTAAAATTGAAATATTGTAAATAATGATCCAAAAAGACAAACGGATTTATACACTTATTTTGTTTGTACGTAGCTTCCACTAAACTTTTTGCATTAAACATAAAAATTGTCAAACGATTGACATGAAATAAAAAATCTAAACCTACATTTAGGTTCCATTTTTACTTTCTCGGTCGCTTTGCTGATTACCTTTAATTTTTTAACTGTTTCTTATTGTCTATTCAAAAGCAATATGTTTTTCAACTTCTAATATAATACTTGAGTCAAAGTTAAATGTTTTCACGAATGTCTTGCCGAGAAATAAATTCATGCCAAGGCATAATGGGAACATAAGTCCTACCCGAATCTGTGTTGCACAGCACTGTTTGAAACATATCGGGAAGTCCACATGTATGAGACCTTTGACGAGTGCGTGAGCCTCTTCCACAAGTCGCTGTGCATGGGCTCCAAGATTGCCATTCGGTATATCGACCTGGGTCAGTATTGCATTCGATTGTGTCTGATTGTAAGCCAGTGCATGGGTTGAACCTGGTTCTGTAATTTAATTGAAATATAAGTCAACAATCAACAAAAATACAGTGAAGTAAAACTTCCATAAATACTTTTCAACGCTTTTGCTAATAACTAGAAACATTGTTTGACTTAAACAAATCTTTTAACTGTATTTAAACCTAGCAATTTTTGCCTGTCATAGAAATTTAATTCACAAATTTCGGTTTAATTTTGTAGAAACGGCAATTTACAGTACTTTGGAAAAATATTTATTGTATTTTTTGGTCTAAATGCGTTTAGTTTGAGTAAAAAATCATAATAACTGTTATTTCAGTTATTATTGTTATCAAACAGTGATTCTTAACTGAACTTCACAATGTTGTTGTTGAAAAAAATACAAATCTTTATAACTAGGTCACCCTCAGTCTATATCAGCAGTTTATGTATTCACCAAATAGAAAAATTGGTACTTTTTTGTTATTGTCTCACCACCAGAAAATAGTGGACAAAAACCCAAGACTTTTGGGGTCTTTTCAAGAAATCACCGTAAGAGATTTTTTTCAGTGAAACTAATCCGAAATGCCCTTTTCAGCATCAAGATAAAATAAAAAAGAAATCAAGAGAAATGTATTTAAAATAAAAAGAAGTAATAGATGGTGGGGCGATAACAGGAAAGTACCGAAAAATTCATAAGAAATTTTTTAACTTTAAAATAGAGTTAAGGTAAGTAACAGGCATCAAGGTTAGGAGCCGCTTTTACTATTTTATCTACGATTTACCCGTGAGTGCAAAGTCTTGTTTGCCTTTCAAAATAGCCATAAATAAAATCCAACTAGTGTATCTTACTGTCATTATCAAATTTGAAATCATTGCTTAAAATTTAAAAAACTTTTAAATTTTTAACTCGAAATGATTCTTAAATTACCAAATTATTAAATCTCGTTTTTATGTTATAACGGACCTTGTCGTTCTGCCGCCCCCACACGTGGCGGTGCAAGAAGAATATTCTGTCCATTGACCATCTTCTTGTAATGGAGCGGTACAAACTCTTTCCTGCGTGGTCTCACCCAGGCATCCCAGTACTCCTGCAATTCCACCAATACAAAATCTAATGCGGGTTTCTATGCCATTTCCGCAGGATGCAGAACATGTTCCCCATTCGGTCCATGGAGACCATCGACTGCAAGAAACTGTTGCGCAAGCCTGAAAAATTATGTAATAAATTTGCAAAACACTCGTATAAAATCGAGACAACTTATATTTGTAAAATATAATACAACAATAGAATTGCCACAAGTTGTAGGCCAGGATCTAACAATAAGCAATTACCGGCAGGCTGATAGAACGCAAATCTTTGTCCAACCAGAATAAAATTTTACTTCAAAGTGACTTTCTATGTCGGAGAAAGTAATCAACTGTTCTATTTCAAGACTAAGCTTAAATTAAGTCTTAGATTGAACTTTTTTGATTATTGACGTATCATATATATTATTGACGTATCATTATATCATGTGACTTTATTAAAATTCAATGCTTTTTAAATTTGACGTAAAAAATGATTTTTCAAAAAAACAAACAAAAGTATTTAATCTTTTTTTCAAGTTTTATGAAGCAAAGCTATATAAAAAAAAATGAGCAATTAATCATTTTATGAATAATTGCTAAATTTCCTGTAGCAAAGTTATTATTTGAGACAAGTAGCATATTTTTTTCTCAATTCTAAAAGCAAGTCTACATCTGTGCGAGCGCAGCGTAGAGAATTTCAATAAACAGATAAACGTACCCTAGGCTTTACATTATAAATGTAGATCAATCTTTAAATGCAATTCTTTGGAAATGATTAAGCAAAATCAACGGTTTTCAACAAAATTTAATTCACTAAACCTCAATACAACGGATACAGCTCTGTTTACGTATCTCGTCACAAGACACTTTTAAACAATTAATCTTCACTGTAATTTTCGTTGGCTTCAAAAATGAAGTTTCCTTATAGCTTCTGCTAAAAGGTTAGTCCTGAATTTTAAAAATCAGATAAAAAAGAACTCAAAATAAAAAATGTATTGTTTTGAGTGCACTAATCGTTAAATTTTGAAAGAATAAAAATATTTTGAAAAAATAAAATTTAAAGCAAAGGTTGGTTGAATTTTATCGAGACTGCCAAGAACATAAAGCTTTCACACAAAATAAAATTTCAACTCTCGTAGTAGCGTTTGGCCATTTATATCAGAGACACTCTTGCAAGCATGATTATCATTGGTGGGTTTTCGTGTATGCTTTCAATAATGAAATACGGCGTGCTAAAAACAGAAAAATAATCAAAATAGTCTACATCTGAAGTAAGAAAAGATATAAATTTAATGTTTCCAATTTATTTGTTGTTAAAAATTTAAAGTTTTAACATGGGCAAGAATTAATTTGAGTGCAATATAAAAAAATGTTTTTGGTAAATCATGGCAATTTTGATATACTTCTCGATGTGGTTTGATTTAACAAATAAAAATCAATAGATAAATAGTAAAAACAAGAATAATAGCTGGAACGTTATAATTTATAAGTAAAGTTTGTTAAAATTAAAAATCTTTTTGTATTCCTGAAGCATCGATATAATTTTTAGTTTTAAGCCTCAGCTATGTTCAAGCCTTAGACCAGAGTCTACGCTTGAGACAAAACAATTGAGAATAGACACCAAAATTAAATAAAATCAAGCAAGAAATTTTAACCAGGTGTAGGCCAGATCTTATTCTCGAAAATAAACCTGCAAAAAATTGAATATGACGTCATTTTCTATGGTTCAACGCTAAACCGCTGTTCGAAACAAAGCTGTTCAGTAATTTCTTTTTATATTTTGACAAAATAACTTATTTGTCTCACTTCTTCTTCGTTTTGCTTTGGAAGTCCGCAGTTGTGAGTCCTAAGTCTAGTTCTTGTTCCTCCGTTGCAGGATCTTGAGCATGCTGTCCACAATGACCAGTCACTGTAAACTCCTGTTTGAGTGTTACAAAGTTCCCTTTGTACTTCGTCGTCCAAACCACAAGTGTGTGATCGTGTCTAAATAATCTAGGTTTAGTGTTTGTCATATACAAAAAAAACAAAGTTAAACATAACGAATAACCAAACACAAGTGTTATATTTTTCTAATAATATTGATAGCAAAAATAGCCGGAAGATAAAGAAGCAACTCGGAAGAATTTTGATGATTGTGAAGGTCTTGTTGCAGCACAGTAAATAATTTTTCTTGTAATCAGAAGCTGCTGTTCACACATTGTTTGGCCCAGATGGCAGTAGCTTTCTCGCAGCCTGAGCTGTGAGTATGTCTTCCTTTGTTGCTGTGCATGACAGACCGAAACCAAAACTGCCCAAACTGAATAGTACTATACCCATCCCAACCGACGACCTGTTAATCGGAAAGCGGTTTTTTCAAAACGGTCAATGTGCAGTATGTAAACAACTTTTCTTTCCAAGGCAAACTGCCAACAAATCCCAAAATCCAATTATTTTCCAGTTGGACATCGAAGGTCCTACTGCCAACAAGACAAACATTTTCCATTGTTTTTCTTTACACTATGAGTATGGCTGCTTCCGATTTACACGATAAATTTGACAGAAAATGGTGCAATCGATGGTCTGAACAGTTTAAAACGACCATATACGTTACGGTCGTTTAAGTGGGTCCACAAATGGCTTTCGAAAGAGACTAAAATCTAGACGCTCGTTCGTGTCAGCTACGCAAAAATTACTAAACAAACTCGCGGAACAAGGCATCCACTGTGCCAGTGGACGAATCATAGATAGAACACGGAGTTCTATGAAATTAAATCCAGGTTCGGTACTTTCATTGTTATGACAAGTACCAAGCCTGTTGTAATAAACTTGTCCCGAACAGCTTGGGTTAAGCTCAATTGCCCACGGACTGGTGTTAGACAGTTCTATTTCTTTTTGTTCAAATGGGGTCTTGCTGCGGATTGCGAGTGCGGTGCCACTAAACAAACCGCAGACCATGTCTTAACCGCGTGCTTTATACATTGGAAACTACACGGAGCACGACGTATGATAGTTTTGAATGACGAAACCCAATGCTGCTCAACACCATCGCTGTCATGATCTGTTCGGGCAGTACATTAATTTTTGGTAGTAAAAGGATAAACCTTCGGTCCCAGTTTTGCTTTCGTCTGACCTGGAGTTAATGCCCTTCCAAATGATAACGAACGCACATTGTTTAGTCGGTACTTGTGGTTTCCATATTATTGTAAAAAGGAGAGAGAGAGAGAGAGAGAGAGAGAGAGAGAGAGACAAGAAAGAGATAGTTTATAAGCTATAGCACACACTATATTTAATGGATAAAATTAATGGGAATTTAATGGATCATTGACCAGTTACTAACTATCGTATAAGAGTTGTATGCAAGCGGTCCTTGAAGCAGTTATTTGATCAGAGTTCGGCCTGGTTAGGAATGAATACAGTCTGCTATTTTGCTCAATTAGTTCCGGCGTTTATCGACATTGATGAACTTAATCTCCAGAGCAATTCAAGCAGAAGATGTCTAAGCGACTTACTCGCGTGCGTGTTCCTCCTCCGCAGGATGAACTGCACACAGTCCATGCATTCCATGTTGTCCAAAACCCTGGACTTGTATTACAAGGTTCAGACACTCTGTCGATGAAGCCCGTGCATGTCTGTCGGCGCTCACGATTTCGAATACCGCCTCCGCATGTTCGAGTACAAACTGACCAGAAGGACCAGGGAAGAAAAACTCCTGCAAAGAATTTGGCTTCACAAAAAAACTTTCTTTATAATGTAAAAAAATTGATATCAATAAATAAAAAGGTTTAATTTGTGTGGATTTTACATTTTCTCAAAGATTCTATTTTTTGAATTAATCAATCGCACAACTTAAATATTTTTCATTCAAAATATAGCAGTTTTATCTGTGCATTTAACAATTTTTTTATACATCAGCAGTATTTGATTAAATATCAAAGGTTGACTTTACCGTAAAAATTGTAAATTTTACTATAAGTAATTAATAAATTCTGTAAAAGTCAAAATTGAAGTTTGCAATTAAAAAAAAACAAAAACAAGATAGTCTGTTAAGTATCTCTGATGAGGGTTTGAAATATAAAGCCTTTGTCGGGGAGTAGGCAATGAAGTTCAGGTAATATCTAACATCGCGAAAAAAATATTACGAGAATCTTGTTTTTTCTTTTTCTTAATAAAGATAGTTTTAAAAGTTTGTAGTCCATACTGCAAAGTCAAATAAAATTTTGTCCAAACTGCAAAGTCAAATAAAAATTTGGGCTGGAACAAAATCTGGGCTTTTCCAAAATACGTTGAAATAACTGCTTGAGGATTGTCTAAGTTTAGTCGTTTCGCCGCTGTCCATTAAGTAAAAAGAATGAAAATAGATACGAGCATGATGAGGAAAAACTAATGAAACAGCAAAAGATAGCAACTTAACAAATTATTTACCGTGCAAACTGTCCAAGTTGTCCATGGATTCCATGGTCTAGGTGGAGCGCTGCACTCAAGTTCTTTCCTCCCATTTCCTAAGCAATCCTGGCTAGCAATACCACCGGAACAGACCCGAGTTCGAACGATTACACCTAAAAATACCGTTTGGAGAAAATATGCTATAAAGCATAATTTTTTAACTGGGGTTTTATGTAAACTATAAGGTCCGTTCCAAATAACATGTGAACCTTTGTTTAACGTTGAAGTTTTGTTCAACTCATATTGATTTTTGCTTATCGTTAAATTTCAACATAACGAGTTGAACTCGGGTTCACATGTTATCTTGTGTTGTGATCTATTAAGGCGTCCACAAGTTTTTTCTATAAAATAATAATTTGTAATAAACATTGTATTTGATCAAAAACCATTTCTAACATCGAAAAAACTTGTTTGTGATATCTGCATTTAAAAATCTAGAATTGTAAGCTAACAAGGTAGAACTATCATTTAATGGTTGTTTAAACTTTTTGTGCGTTTTAAAATAAATTTAATGGTTTTTTTTGGTTTGCAGAGTTTACTAAAATAGCCTGGTGGGGCACGTACTCAAAACCAGTTCAGAAATCCTTTTTAAGAGAATAGAATATTTAAAATCCAGTTTGATTTTTGGTAAGAATGTGACGAAAGCTATTTGAAATTGCTTTTGGAATAAATATCATTCTAAGCTTTAGCTGGTATAGAACTCTAGTCACGGTCATCGACCAATAAAATGTACTTTTTACAGTGGCTCAGCAGTTTTTTCCCAAGCAATCTCAGCTTTCATACAATCTAATTTCATAGAGTCTATGTTGACAAATTAAAATTCCTCTGAAATTAAGCGAAGCTGTGGAGCGATCAGCGCTTGATTAAATTCGTAATCGCTTGATTGTCAGTTTAACTAGCGTTCAGTAAGTTTGTCGTGTTTTGCCTTTAAAAAAAATAATTTACGAGAACTTTCTCATCCAAAAGGTTTTGACAAGCAATTCTAAACTGAAGCCGTATCACTGTAAAAATAAGAAAGACTAAGTAAAATAGTTATCAGTTTAGCAAATGATTGCATTTTCAAACCCAGATCGAAGTAATTAATTTTTGTTCGAGGCGTCCTCCTTTGTTTTTCTAGCCAAAAAGACAAGCTAATACACACAAATTGACCGTTCTTAACACTAAATATTGATATCAAAGGCCGAACAAACATAAAGTTAATTGCTTCATGAATCTTAAACTTTTTTTTCTCATCACTATTATGTCATTTGTCGTACCTAAATATTGTATATTGGATTCAAGAAAATAGTGCGTCATGATTTCGCTTTTTTAGTTTAAAAAACTCTGTTTTAGTTGCCATTTTCTACTTGGGTTGATAAAAAATAAAACTTTAATAAAGAAACAACAACAAATTAATAATGTCCTAACTCTAGAATCTAGACTATTGTTATTATTATTTTTTAACCGTTAGACAGCCTAAAAGCCATTACTAGTTTTTAAGTTACCTCTGAAACATGTTGCACTGCAAGTTGACCAGAATGTCCAAGATGACCAAACGATGCAACGTTGAGTGTTGCAAGGTCTTTGCTCGATGGTGGGATTGCTCGAGCAAGTGTTAGTTCTGCTCCGTCTTTGGAAACCACCTCCACAATCTGCCAAACAAGGCTCCCATTCTGTCCATTGGGATGTCACTCCACCTTTATATAAGTACCATTCGTTGTCGTTACACAGTTCACACATTGTCTCACAAAAAAATTTTTCGATTAAGTTAAAGTCAAACAAAGTCTGCTATTACTACAGTCAGGACCGGATTGAGGTTACTGCGAACCTCAGGCCGTTTGCTTGAAAAGAACCAATAATTTTGCAAACTAAACCATAAGAAGCAAACCTATTAGAAATCATGCATATTGATGAAAAAAATATGCTGAAAAACTCGAACGTAGGATAAAAATCTGCTGTAATGTAACTCAGTGTCATCATGTTAAAAATTACATTTTTTATAGTGTTACAGCTGGTTAACATATGAATGATCTCATCTACTTTAAACCTTAAACAAAACCAGCTTCTATACTGGAAAGTTATAATGCATTAAAAAAAACATTCAAACTATTATTTTTCTATCTTTGTTAAATGTAAAATTAAATGGAATAAACTTGCAAATAAATTGAATTGGTTTATTAGTGAGATCAGATATTTTATCAGATTTAATGAGTTTTGAGATCGTAATTCGGTAGTCACTCTTAATCAGGGGTTCCCAAACTGGGGTACATGGGGGTACATTTAGGCTTCTCAAGGGGTACATTATTATGTGACAGAATGTCCTTATTTAAGTTAAATTCCGTGTCCGGAAGAAATAATAGACTCAAATGTCTAGAAATTTCGAATCCGGTTGATTGTAATTACGTCAAACAAGACAATTAAGAGGGAAGACTTTTTCTACAGATCACCGTGATTTTGGGTTTGAATGGGAAATTTTCGGGCTGCTGTAATTTGAAGAGTTTTCTTTTTTTTAGAGATCACTTTGATTTTCGGCATAAATTGGGAAAATTTGTATCTGATTTAAAGTGAAGACCTTTTTTTTTCAGAGATCACCTTGATTTTTGGCATGAATAGGGAAAATTAGTGGCTAATTCTAACTGAAAGCCTTTTTTTTAGAGAAACGTCACAAAATTTTGGGGGTACATCCAAACCTGCTACAGTGTCCAAAGGGTACCGATGAACTAAAAGTTTGGGAAACCCTGCTCTTAATAAAAGCAATAAACCAAACAAAAAGAATAAACAATGCTGAATTTTTAAAGTCAAAACTTTTGAACTCAGTAGCTTATTGTTTAATTCGACTCTGAATAAACTAAATAAGCTCAAATTGTTTAACAATTTTTGAAAAGATAATAATAATAAAAATTTACTTCATTACTTATGTAGATAAACTTGCTTTGCTGTTTAATTTAAAAAACGTGTGAGTTAAAAAAAACTAATCTTGAAAAAAGGCTAGAAATTCACAATATACAGGTAAAGTAACAAAAATATGACATCAATTGAAGGCTTGGTATCCAAAATTAATCAGCCAAATTTGAAAATTGAATTGGCATCCTGAAAACTGCAGAAAAAATCTTTTAATCTAAAATATTAAAACACTTATTTTAGATTTAGCATAGTTTCATGGTTAGTAGCTACAAATGTAGACCAACTTAGCAACTAAAGTATCCGTAAACTTTGTAAAAGTCTGGTTTATTCTCAATTTTATTATTATTTTTAAGCAAAAGGAGACAAAAAAGCTGATACGTAGACACAGATCTTCGGGCGACTTAGACCTTGAACAAAAGTGAAACAAAAAAAAACAAAAAAAAAACATAAAAAATAATGACCCAGAATTTGCTTTTAATTAAATGTTTAGACCACAAATAAGAAAGTTTGGAAACGTATAAAAACTATTTAAAGAACACTTGTATTGTTTTGACAAGTTTAAAACATTAATTTTCAAACTCAACAAGTCAATGGTAAAACTGTTAAAAACTTATGTCTTGTTAAATGCATAAAATTGCTGCAAAGCTACAACTATCTGTTAATCTTAAAAACGTTTGATAATTGTTGAATGGCTTATAAATACAGAGACGTAACGGGTAAAAAAAATCCGCTTTTATATAAATTTGCAAATACAAACTAACTTCCAGCGTTGCAATTCTCAATTTCAGAATTGGCAGAAACGGTCGGAGCACAAGTGCTGAATCGTTCCCTTATTCGTTGTCCCACAAAGCACGAAACGGAACATGGACCCCACGACTGCCATTCCGTAAGGAAGCAGCAAGGACCAATCGAACATTCAATGGTCTAAAATGTAAGGAAAAAAATCTGTCATCATAGGAATTGTGATTGACATGGTCTCAGTTCAAAACCTACGCGCATCATTTTGTTGTGTTCCTGGAAAATACACTCTACGGCACTTTCCCCTGCTTGGTGGTCTTGGTAAGCACTTCTGAATTAAAGTCATATCTCTATTAAATTTCAAGAGTATAGAGTATAGCAATATCTTGGTATCTCCGGAAGCAGGTCGGGGTAATTGCTTACCCTATGTATTAGCGCCTCCGTCGCTTTCCTACGAATCAGGAGGATAAATATCGAGATAAAATAAATAAAAAAATATTAATTAAATAAAAGTTTTTTGCGTGCCTTTTATATAATTTAATCTGCTGCTCTGAGTTTTCATTGAGATCTTTACTAACAATCTTACCACTTATATTGTATAATTGCCTACTAAACAACACGGTTTCACTTAAAACACAAATACAATTTTAAAGTTAAACCTCTTGTTCGTTTCGATTCCCGCAAAATCCTACGCGGTTCCTAGTTCGTGTTCCCGTTCCACATGTCTGCGTACAGGAACTCCACATAGACCATTCTCCGTAAAATGGTGGACTTCCACAGTTCTGATTCTCAACTTGTGCATCGGTGCAAGTGTTCCTTCGACTTCGACTTCGTGTGCCTTGGTAAAAAAAAAAAAATTAAAAAAGTTACAAACCTTTCGATTTTCTGTTCTATTAAAATATTTTTGTTGTTTTTAATATTTTGTTTTTAATTATTATTTTGCTTCAAACCCTTTCCCTCCAAATAGCAGAGAAACACTTTTCTAAGTATTTTATCCATTTTTTTGGGGAAGAGGGTGAATTAATGAATAATCTACGATTGTAAGATATTAAAAATAAAAAATGTAAAATTCGAATAAAAGTATTTTATTCTACTTAAATACCTTATTCTACGCAGATTGTTTACAAGTGATGAATGTTAAAATCAATAGTATTTTTTGTGGTTCAGGGTCTCTTTAGGATTTTCATAGAACTTTCAAACCTCTTCCAACTCTCATATCTACTGACATACATAATTTCAATTATTATCTTGACTTTCACAAATTTTCTTGAAATAACTTGCAACCTCCGAATTGAACTTGAAGTACTATATATAAATATAACAATGAAAAGAAGTGAGCGTAAATGAATAACGCCTAGATCAGTGGTTTTCAACCGATAAGGAATTTCATAATTTTAGGTGAAGAATTTATGCGTTTAATCTTTTGAGTTATATCAAAAAAATTCAGTTTAACTTTTTCGCTGGAGTTACTTTTTGAAATTTTTGATTGATGGTATTCAATTCTATTCTTATGTAACAGTAATGCATAGACACCCCAAGGCCAAGTTGCGAATTTTTATATTTATTACAAATTATTTTTTCCTTCAAAGACCTATACATTCGTAACAATGGAGTAATTTGACGATCATGCGCAGAAGACAAAGCCGTCTCAGAGAAAGAACAGTGATTTAATAGTTATTTAACATTTTGAAGTGGATCTGAAGGCGTTAAATTTATTAGTGTACTTTAATACAGGTAACTTGTTGCTTAACATTACTGATTGTAGTGGTCACTGTTTAGCCAGCTAACTATTAACTAAGATGAGTAATAAAAACGAAGTATGATATATCTTTAATGCAGTATGGTTTTACTTTTATCATGATTAATAATGAAGAAAACCCACAGTGTGAATAAGGAAGGAAAGGCATGCAACCAAAAAGGTTGAAAACCACTGGCCTAGACACTGCTAAAACCAATTTTTCAATAGGTTTTACCCTTGTTTGGACTCATTAAAAGGACTTGGCGGTCTTTAAACTGAACATTTGTGAATGGAGTTTTTTGATTGCTTTAACATCATCTTGGTTTTACGATAATTAAATTAAATTTTGCCAAAGTTGGATCACGCAGTATGACTATTTATTAATTAACAATATTTTGCCAAAATTTAATTTTAATCTTCATTAAACTGGTTTTGGTAAAAATTTCAAAAACTTGTATAAATAGTACAAAAGTAATCTTAAAAACGTTGATTTTCAGACATCAATGACATCACTTTGAGTAAACATTGTTTTCTTCAGCCAGTAAATTGTTCTACTTGCAAGATATGGGCATATACAAAATTTGATAGAATTTAAGCTTTGAAAAAGCTTCAAGCTAACAATTTTAAAGAAAAATAAATATTTCTAATTATGGAAAATATAAGTTTTGCTGTTTAATTGACAAATTTTTTGACGTAAAACTTGGAAACTTTAAAATTTAAAATTTAATCATTGTTGCTGTTTTGGTTTAAACAAAGAACACTTTCTATTTTGAAGTAATCTAAAACTAAATTTCCTTTTAATTTAAAACACAATGATTCGAACTGCGACCAATTCGCAACGGTATAATATTCCATTTAGTACATTATAGTTTGTCATTATCTAAATTCCTTTCGCCCTTATTACTTTCCTTCTAATTTAAGAAACAATGACTTGACACATACGTATCCGTCCTTTTGTCCTTATCAATTTCTCATCCTTTAACTTTTTTTTTATTTTAATTAACAAAAAACCCTCAAAATATAAATAACGTTCGTCAGAGGAAAAACACTCATTTTATTCGTCATCTAAGTGGTAAAAGTAATTTTGGCCGAAGTGCAGCTAATTGTTTTTGAACTTCGGAATCGCAATCGTCTACTTAAAGTTATTTGGCTCTCCACATTCCTAAACTTTTAATTACTGTTTTGGATTTAGATTGTTTATCGCGAATCTCTCTCCCCACGTAAAAACTTGATTGACAAATACAAAATAAGAGTTATTTTGTATTTGTTAATTAAGTTTTTACGTGGGGAGAGAGATTCGCGATAAACAATCTAAATCCAAAACAGTTGCACACGATCTTATTGGGTTTGGTGATTTAACAATTTTGTTTTTTATTTGATTTATACATAAATAAAAGTAATTAACTGCAACAAGCTTTGCAGCGCATTTTGCATTTTTGAAAATCTCAAATTTTTCTCATTATATTTGACTCTGTTTGTTTTTGAAAAATATTTAAATTTATGAAAACTTGCCGGGCCGAGTGTGGCTGGAAAAAAAGCAAAGCCATCACTAGTTTTTTGTACGTAAACGAAAAATTTTTAGACAGTTTTCAATTAATGACAATTCTTTTAGAGATGTACGTTGTTTGGATTAAAATTGAGAAAACAGAGCTATAGAATCTAAGTGATGGCCGTTTTTTTAAAGATCATTATGTTTTTGGGACAAAAATCAAGAAAACAAAGCTAGAATTTAAGTGATGACTTTTTTGTAGAGATCGCTATGTTCTTGGGATCAAAGATAGAACGTAAGTGATGACCTGTTTTTAGGTGTTTACCATAAATTAATAATAAAATTCTTTCTCATATCGGTGAAGTGCTAAAAGGTTATGATTCAGAAAAAACTATGTTGCACCCAAAATTTTATGCGGCCCGCACCAATTTTTTAATTTTAGGATGCGGCCCGTAAGTGCACTGAGGTTCCCCACCCCTGTGATAAACCATGTAGCAAAGAAAACCTCTGTTTCCTAAAAACCTAACTCCGTGCAAAAATAAAAGATTTGTCAGAACCACATCAAATAAGGGTCTTAATATAGTGGTCCTCCTAACAATGGAACGTTTACCATTAACATCGAGGCATTTTTTTCAACTTTAATTATCAAAAAACACTGATTGTGTGAATTAATATTTCGAAACATTTCATATATGATTCCAAAACAGTTGTGGTTCTCTGCTTCGTTGACAAGAAAGCTTTTGTGTAGTCTACTTGGCTTTTTTAATGAAAAAGTTAATTTGGTCGATTCTGTTTTAATTAATTTTATAACATAATTATTTTTGTAATTTTTTAAAGCAGACTAATTTCTGCAAAATCACCTCCTGCGCAACTTTGTGAACAAGCACTCCAAAGCGTCCAGTCGAGGAATATTCCAGAAGAACCACAAGGTAGCGTTTCCATTTGCAATTCATCTGTGCACTGATGTCGTCTTCTTCTCATCTAAAAAAATCAACAAGTTTAAATATAATTTTAGTATTCAGCAATATATTATAATAAAAAAGGAAATGGTTTCAGGGAACAAAAATACAAAAGAAAAAAAATTGGAATCCTATAAACAATTTGTGTCAAAACACTAGGCACTGTTTTGTTGATAGTCCGTCTACTCCCCACCGGTAACTTCCACACCTACACCAAAAGTGCTGAAAGCAAGGGGCAGGGGCAAGTCTCTTCAAAGTTGTGCTTTTGAAAAAAGGAGGGCACAGGTTGGCAGATACAGAAGTATTGGGTTAGATTTGCCCCTAAAATCTTAGAAACTTGGTGAAAATATTAGATGGGTTGAAAGTAAAAGCTTTTATTGTGGTTCTTATCCCTCCCTTAAAATTAGGACAAAAATAGAAATTTGGGACACCGATTGATGGTGATGATTTTTTTTTAGAGATTACTAGATATTTGCTTTGAAAACGATCACTATTAGCAATTGGTAATTTTGTAAAAGTATCTTTTTTAAAAAATCAGGTGCTTTTTTTATTTATGCCTTCCCTGACATTTGGCTTTCCCGCGCAAGTTAGCATAATTGCAAAGGGCGCTTTCCAAAATAAATGGAGTGCCCTTTTTTAAATTTTGCCCTCTCCCACCGGCACCTCTGGGCTACACATAAATGCACAAATGCTTTTTTGAAAAATATTTTGTTCCAATGTGCTGAAGAAAAAACGACTTAACAGTCAACATGCATGTTAATTATTAAAAAAATATATTTTCTTACTGATATTCCTCCAAAACAAGATTGTGAACAACCACTCCATTCACTCCACGGTAAGAAGTCTCCTACAATTCCACATTCGTCATCTCTCTGGAGCGTGCTTGGAAGACCGCAAGTATGAGTTCGACTTCGTGTTCGCGACCCTTGACCTCTGCATACTGCTGAGCATGGTGTCCAATCACTGAGGATGTATCGGCCGGGATCAGTGTTGCATTCTCTGTTTTCAAAAATATTTTATGAGTTATATAAATATTGTTTAAAATTTCAAATAATGTTTTTAACAAAAAATTTATACTGCTTTGGGCCAGTTATAACAAGATTTTCTAAACTCGTTAGAACGCGTGGATCCTTAAGTTAATTTTGCAAAACTCTTTGGACCCCAAGTCTAAATGTTTTTTTCAAAAGTCGATTAAAGAACAAAAAACGTCGTTACCTAAACTTTAACCAATTGCTTTTTTGTT
Organism: Diplosoma virens; assembly: GCA_963680785.1. Classification (NCBI taxonomy): domain Eukaryota; kingdom Metazoa; phylum Chordata; class Ascidiacea; order Aplousobranchia; family Didemnidae; genus Diplosoma; species Diplosoma virens. The sequence goes on along the minus strand of OY796880.1, from coordinate 24,118,628 downwards.
TTGATTTGACTTTTGGAAACATTTGTACGACGTTTTTGAATAATGCTCTTACCATTGGCAAGTTTTTACGATCTTAAAAATGCTCTTGGATAAGGTGGAATAGAGAAAGCAAACAAAGTTATTACTTTTGTCACAATTTTACTTAAAAATCCAAAAGGAATAGTAGAATTAGGTAACCCAAATACCTGCGCTAAAGTAAAGCTGCAAAAGTTTTTATTTATGCCGGCTCTAGAAACAGTTTTCCGAAATACTGAAGTTTTTAAACAGTTAATTCTGGCTGAGTACGAATGGATTAAATAGAAAATTATCTCGATAGACGGAAAGAAACCACGATTTCTGACTGTAAAAAATGTATTCATCAAATCAAACAAATTCGATCAATTCTTGTAAAACGTGGCTCTCAAGCTTCACCAAACTTCAAAGCCAATCACAGCGCCAACAACTGCGAAAAATCACTCAACAACTTTGTACTGACAAGCTATACAAATAAATCAGAACCCCGATGGCTAATATTACAATTAATAGTTTATCGAGCACACAGACTAAAACCATTCTATCTCACTATATAGAATTAACTTTCAAGACGTCAACACCGACCGTCAAACAACTGCAGTCACACAGGCAACAACAACACGAAACGACTCTAAATACTATAGCAATCGAATAAATGAATAAAAAAATGCAACGCTGTTTATATACATTGACCAACGCTGCGAGAACAATCGAAGTTACGGACTCGGACCAGAATTCTCAAATTAATATCACATTAAGTTTACAATCGGAAAAAGCAATTTATGATGTTGTAGTACAACTAATCAAAAGGCACCCCAGTATACAATTAACTAACTTGTAATGTCGAATCAGCTAAAGTTTAGATAAACGCTTATCGAAAATTTCATTTAGTCTTTCTTGCATTTATCAAAAAACTGATTTTGGGCAATTCCATTTGTCTGTGCACAAATAGTGTCTCGCTCCTTGACGAACTTGCGAGTGCGCCGCGTCTAAACAAACCGCAGCCCATGTTCTAATAGCGTACCCCATACATCGGGCATTTGATTCGGGCAGTACAGCAGCCTGGGGAAGTAAAAGATAAACCCTTGGCCCCATTCCTGTTTGTGTCTGACTTGGAGTGGATGCCCTTTCAAACGACGACGACAAGCTTTTCTTAAACGATTGAGGTAATTGAGTTGGACCCCTAGTTTAGAAACCCTGAATTATGATAACAAACAACCGATCAATGCTTAGCTATGATTATCATTTTAGAAAAAGCAATTACTTCTAAAGCAAATTTGTTTACTTGAAGAGATAAATAGGAAATGTACAATGGCGGTTGCTATCAACAATATCACATCTAAGCTGCATAATTTATATCAGGCAAGTAAAGTTTATTGGGAGCAACTAAATAAATTTGAACCCAATAAAAAATAAATCTTAAACTAAGTTTTGGACCGCTATGCCTTGAATCTTTACCTGCTTTGATTTAGTCTTGGAGCAACCGCAATTGGATTGCATGCTAACGCTTGATATCGCGTTTGTATTCCTCCTCCACAGCTTCTCGAACATCGACTCCATTCACTCCATTCGAGATATCTTATTTCTCCGCAAGAACGAGTTTCTGTTTCTTGTTCGATTAAGCAAGAGTGAGATCTGCTACGAACTTGAGTCCCGTTACAGGCCGCGGAACACAAGCTCCACTGACTCCAATTGTTCCAGGCTCCGCTGCCTACTTGGCAAAACTAAAAAGTTATTATTTCGTTTATGTTGTAAAAAATAGTAGGTTTTTTAAAAGGAAAAAAATTAAATTTCTGTAATCTAAATCGTTAATGAATATTTTTATTGCAAATTATTGCTTTTAATTTTTTAGACAACTAAAATTTTGATATCAACAAAAGTCATAAAAAATTTCCATCACTTTTATTCAAGTACCTTTCAAAAAGTTTGAAAAATATGGAAACGCATAATTTTGTTGAGAAAGTTTGCTTTTTATGCCAGTTGCCATTTAAGCACTTTGTTTTCATAATGATGGTGTGAAGATTTTTTTAAAAAAAAATACGTTTAATTCTTAATAGATACCTTCAAGACAAAAGCTATAGTTCTCACTTGCAACTTTCTTTGGCTGAATTTTTGAATTTCATTTGTGTAAGAACAAAGTCGTAATCTTCAACTCACCCTTCGCTCAACAATCGGATTAACTTCTGAACAAGTGCTAATTCGTTGACGAGTAACAAATCCAAAATTACACGTGACAGGACAATCACTCCAGGTAGACCACTCCAAAAACGTACAACAATTTGGTAGGTTGCAGACTTGTTCTTCAATTTGCGGACTGACCACTCCAGGAAAGTTTGCTAGACATATCGTACGAAATTAGGTTGTTGTTTTTCTTAAGTATTAACAATTTTCAAGATTACATTACTAAAATACATTTTTTATTTTTAAGCCTAATTGTTTTATGTCCTGCCTTTTGAGAGTTTCAAAGTAATGAAGATTATTCAAGTCTTATTTTGAACGCATCTGAAGCAAATATTATTTACTGAAACATTGATGAACACACAACACTAAACATCAAGGTACAGCGCGTTTTTCATCGGAGGGGTAAATCACAAGGATAACAAAGGGTGCAATGAATCGAACCCATTCGATTGAACGCTTTTTCATCAATGTCTTTTGTATTTTGCTTAATCGCTGCATGCCCTTTTAGTTCGTTATAACTTTTTGTTTAAGAACATTCTTTTGTTGTATTTTATTTAAGCAGTATAAGTTTTAGTTGAGGTTTTGTTCTATACAATTAAATTTGTATTTATAATATTAAATTGTAGGCTACCTTTTGTTTAGAGATTTTAGTTGTTTAATGTGAATAAAGCCAAATTTACTTTTTGTTAACAATTTATTCAGATTAAAAAATTGATGGACCGTCTACTGAAATCTGGTGAGCTCGAAGTTTTATCTGAAGAGCCTGACGTTACAAAAATTTTCGACTACTGACCAACGTTTTCTCTAAGAGCTTGCTTATTGTGCGCGGAATGAAAGGCCGTGTGAGCAGTGGTGGATATTCGAATTTAGGGACCCGAGGCAAGGATTTTCAGAAATTGATGTTCAGTAAAAAAGAAAAGGAGTTTTTCGATCTCGTCTTTCAGTTTTTTCTCCCAAAATCAAGGTGTTCTCTAAAAAGAAAAAAAAGGCCTTCACTTCGATTTCATCTCTAATTTTATTATTTTGTTCCCGAAATCAAGGTGTTCTCTAAAAAAAAAGTCTTCACTTCGATTTCATCTCTGATTTTCCTATTTTGTTCCCGAAATCAAGGTGTTCTTTAAAAAAATTTTTTTCGAGGTTTCGTGCTATTTTCGAGGTGAAGACCTTTTTTTTTAGAGAACACCTTAATTTCGGGAACAAAATAAGGAAATCAGGGATGAAATTGAAGTGAAGACTTTTTTTTTTTAAAGAACACAGGGGTTTGGGAGGAAAATAGGGAAGTCAGAGATGATACCAAAGATATCATCTTGTTTTTTTAAGCAATCACCATGATTTTTAAAGAAAAAACTGAAAGATGAGATGAAAGCTATTTGAATATCCACCACTATGTAGAGCTTGCTTCTGATTGAAATCATGCATTTAGCCGCCGCGCAGCCGCGCAGCTTAGAAAGAACGTTGCTACTGACAAAAACATTTGATATTTTTAAAACCAAAGTTTCAAAAAATCCGAAGATGCAGATTTATTGAATAAACTAGGTTTACTTACAAATTTTCTTACTCATAAAGCGTATGCATTCGTCGTGGATACAATTATACAACTATATTTTTATTTAATCTTTATATTTATCCTCCTGACTCGCAGGAAAGCGACGAAGGCGCTAATACATGGGGAACCAATTACCCGCATCTACTCCCGGAGATGTCAAAAATAGGTCGCATCATTCCTTTGCCATGAAACCCTAAACTGCACCAGTTTTTGCAAAAACCTTCAATGTGTCCAACCAATCAAAATATATTTTGTTTTTTTACCTTGCAATTTCATGTTTAGGATGTACAAGTGATTACTAATATCTGTCAGGAATGCCATTGAACCGATAAACTTGTTATCGCTCAATTTAAGCTGGTATTTCGCAGTAGTTCCTTTTGTTTCGTTCTTCAGAAAATTTAATACTTTTTTTGCAAATGACCAGCCTATAATGGCCTACACTATGATCCTAAGCGACTTACTAGAGATGTGCGGCTAGTAATAGCAATATCATATATTTATGATTTTATAATTATACGACATTCAGAAAGTGTTTGTGGGTTGCATGCGGCTTGCGTGCCAGTATTTGGACCATACTGAACTGGGAAACCCCAGTATTACTCGATTTTTTCATTTTGTACGTTCCAAAAATCTATCATTTTTGACAGAAGATGTAGAAAAAGGCTTGCTTCAAGTTGCAAACTCTGCGCCAAGTTAAAACCTCAATTTTGCCGAAGACCACCTAAGCAATTGATAAAATTTTTGCGACTTTGGAATAGAAGAAGCATAAACTTTAAAGAAGCTCTTTCTGGCAAACATAAGTATCTGCTAATAGTTGTAGACGAGTTCAGTGGATTTCTTTTTGCGCTTCCATGCTCTGATATGACGACTTAAGACTGTCATCCAATGCCTAAGTAAACTGTTCTGTGTATTTGCTTATCTCTTATACGAGCATAGGGATCGAGGTGCTTCTGTTATGTCACAGGAGCTTAAACGTTATCAACCAAACTATATGGAGAACCGTTAAACTGTTTCTACGGATGTAAAAGAAATGCGAAAATTGCTGGAAGACAGTCTTACCTGAAGCCTTACACGCCTTGAGTTCTCTCCTATGCACTGCCACTAACGCCACTCCTCATGAACGCTTTATAGGATTTAATCGATGAAGCGTGTCAGGTAAAGTATTGTGTAGTTTTTTGATTCAACCAGGGCTTGTACTACTGAGACGTTTTTCCTGGATCAAAAGTGCTCATTCAATGGAAGAAGTCAAAGTTTTGGACGCAAATCTGAGCTTTTCTCTTGATTTTTGCAAACAACTGAGAATCGGAGGTTTCAACTGAGGACCTTGTTCCAAAACCGGTAGACGATTCCAAAGCTACTAATGTCAGACAAATGATAACTACTGAGCCTGAACCTTAGAATGAAGAACTATCCAATCCTTGTACCAACAATAGCGAAAGTCTCCCTAATCGTTCTTTTAAATCCTCGCCTACTCTTCCTAAATCTAGTACTTTACCAACTGAACCGACCGTTCTTAGACGTTCTACTAGAACCTGCAAAATTCCACAAAGATACGGAAATAATATATTTGACTCGTAATTAGTTTTAATTGATAAATTTAATTACTCGTCTATTTTTAAGGAGGAAAGAATGTGATGAATCGAACCAGAACAATTGAACTCTTTTTCATCAATGCCTTTTGTATTTTGCTTAATCACTGCGTGCCCTTTTAGTTCGTTATAGCTTTTCTTTTTAAGAAAATGTTTTTGTTGTATTTTATTTGAGCAGTGCAAGTTTTAGTTGAGGTTTTGTTCTATACCTTTAAATTTGTATTTATAACATTAAATTGTACTTTTTGTTTGTAGATTTTAGTTGTTTACTTTAATGTGAATAAAACCAAATTATACTTCCGGTTAACAAAGGGTTCTTGATCAAATTTTTTTATTTTTTATAATTTTTTTCTTATTTATTCTCCTGACTCGCAAAAAGACTTCAGAAACGTTATACTTCGGTCAATCGTCAAGCGATTATCCCGACCTTTATACAGAGCTGCCAAATATCGCTGTCCAGTTGAAGTTATTTATTTGTTTTTTTTTTAATTTTATTAAAGATAAAAAAGAAATTTAGATTTGCTTGATAAGACCTCCGAGCAAAGTATTGTGCCCTCAAATGTCTTTTTCATGGACACAACAAAATAACGGGGGTAAGTTTTGAACCACGAATTTGTTGATTGAAACGTCATCAAATTAGCGCTCGTAACCATTTGACCACATGCCGACAATTGAAATATTTCTTACAACACGCTCTAGACATCGGCCATGAACAATAAATTAGTGTATACATATACATTGTACAGCATTTCCAATGAAGTTGTTTTTATTGGAGTGATAGGCCTACATGATTTTGTAAGTTATTAAATGGATGATATGATAACACAACTTATTTGCAATGGGAAATATTCGTTTCTGATTTGCATTGGCAAAAAAAGGAAGCCTAATACAAAGTATTTTTATATGAAAAAAGATTTTGAAACTCGGGTTGTTTTAATAAAACAAACAAACTTTTGGACATTGTTGCATAAAGAGGAAAAATTGAACCAACTATATTTTTGCTGCAATCGTTACATTGCTTCCAGTGATTTAAATTTCCACATTACTTTTAATATCTACTCACGACATGAGTGGATTCTGAATCTTGTTCTTCTTCCTTCCCCGCAGGTTGCACTACATGAGGTCCATTGCAAATAATCTCCATAAGCTCCAGGACTTCCGCAGTTTCGGGTTTCAGACTAAATGTTTCAAGCTTGATTGCACTAACTATGTATTAAAATATACCATGAAAAACAACGTTCAACATAGTCAATTTTTAAATGAATTTTTGGACTTATTGTAATTTTTTGTTCCTTTTACAGTATGTATTTCGAAATCCACATTGGCAATTTATATGCTATAATTTGAAACGATATATGACATCTTTATGTTAGAAATTTTTTAAACAATGCAAACTTAAAAGTCTATGAACAAGTTACTAAAATTAAAATTTAAAAGATTGTTATTGACGGTTTTACTATCATACATGGCCTTGGTATGCACAATCTAAACTTGTTTCCTTCCAATAAGTGTCAAACAAACAACAAATATAACAAAGAAAAATGTTTAAACGTTAAAAAGTTGATTGTGTCGCGTCAAACCTCTATTTGGCCGGTACAGGGCTGCATTCGAGTTCGAGTTTGTGTTCCTCCTAAACACGTTTGCGAACATGTTCCGTATGGAGTCCAGGCAGTCCAAAAAGCTACGACAACAATATTTGTTGATTAGATATTACTTACATTATAAAATATTTGTAAACAAACAACAGTCGTTAAGTCATTGTATATAATTTGTATTTGCTATAAATTGTGCCGAGAAAAGATTGGCACAAAAAAGGCTTCACTATATGGAGTCATACGTAAAACAAGACTGTCAATCAATTTTTTCTTAACTCAATTCTCTAATCTCCTATTTGAGTGTAAATTTAGAATTGCAGTTGACTTTATTTGCCGAAACACAAGCTGCTACGATCAGACGGGTAAAGTTTCTGACAACATTTTAAGGGATGCACAGTAAATGTGGTCATGGATGGAACAGGTTTTATTCGTTGGATAAAAAGGTCATGGACAGATTTTATTCGTTGAACATCTGGAACTATCTGTTTTTTAAAAACTTCAAAAAAGCGGCAATGCCATATTCTCACTTCTAAACCTCTTACTTTATGAATTTTAAGAGAAAGTAAATTTAGATTTAAATCCACTTTATACGTTCACAGAATTCCTCTCGTTTATTTGCATTGATTACTTGCGTTGGGGTATCAAAAGAAGCAAATCTATGAATAGGTTCATGTAGAGTCACTCACAGTTGGAACCACACGTCTCCTCTTCTCTTTGAGGTTCAAGACAGGGATTGAACCGCTGTCGCACTCTTCTTCCGATGCAAGAACTGCTGCACTGACTGAATTCAGTCCAGGGTGTAAAGTCGGCCACGACACCACACGAAGTCTCCTGACTCTGAACCTCATTTGAGCACGTGTGTCTGCGTGTTAGCTGCTGGATTCCACCGGGACATGAAGTAGAGCACGGACCAGAAACAGTCCTAAAATGTTGTTTATGTCTTCACTTTCAGTATTTTTAGATATAAGATGGAGAACGTATAATCGGACTTTGTCCGGCACATCAAAACTACCAAGAATATTTCTGTTTTGTGTTCGTGAACTTACATTAAATCGGAAACTTTAATAACAGGAAAGCAATAACTTGTTTTTTTACCATTGTGTCCATCCTCCTGGATTTCCACAAGATCGTTGTTCTACTTCGTCAGCACTAACACAAGGGTTTGATCTTCGACGAGATGAAAATCCTCCTGGACACGTCGTACTGCAACTTCCCCAGGGCGCCCAATCACTCCAAAATCCACTTCCTGTTGAAAATAAAACGAAACGATTTACATTTTTTTTGAAAGAAAGTAAATATTTTAATAAAAGATAAAAATTCTAAAAATTCTTTTAGTGACAAAAATAGTTTTTTATTAAAAAAGTTTGTTTGTAAGAATCCAGCTGCTGGTTCTCGCTATTTTTTTGCTACTTTCTTGTATATATTTCTTGAAATATTTGTTATTTGTTATTTTCAGAAAATGATTTCAATAAAAAAACTTAAATAGTAAAAAACAGTAAAAAATACTGTTTTTTTATAACTTTAATCTTGCTCTCACTATTGTTTTTCTATGTTTTATCGTTTTAATTTATTTGGTGTTAATATTCAAACGCAAATGAGCCTAAAAATTTACCGTTTTATTGCTCAAAATTTTTAGATTATAATTTGACTTTAGACCAAGACTACAAATTCTAAATAAGTTATATCTTAACCAGCGAAAAGCTCCAAAACAATTTGTTATCATAGGCCTACAATGTTAGAAATGAGAAAATTTGTTATGTAGGAAAAAAGTAGACACGTGCGACAAGATGTGATTTTTCCGTCACGCCTTTAACAAAGATTCTACTATTTTAATATTTTTTAAAATAACTTTTATTACTCATTTCCTTATCATTTATGATAAACTTTTACTGACATGTCATGCACATAAAGCGATAAATTAAAGTAAAAAAAAATTTTTGTTCGTCCGTAATTGTGGCCCATGCTCGAGGCACAATGCTCGTAACCAAAAACCTGAATGCAACAAAACATTTTAAAGCTGACAAAGCACATTAAAAGATTTTATTCAACAAAAAACATCCTTGCTTTTTGACTACAATGATGATGAATATTCAGCAATACAGGGATTGATAAGTAAACTTGTGGTCATTAAAATGAACAAGTAGGGTTATCGTGTCAAGAATTTAAGTTCTTTACAAAAAGTTTCATAAGTCAAACAATAGAGGACTGCTCATTCAACTACTTGTTTATATAACAGTCCAAAGCTTATAGCCTACTACGTAAATAAGGACTGGGGAGCACAATAAAACACCGTCACATTGTCCCCCTCCCTGGCAATTAAAGAAATATCTATTGTTTGGTTTTTAACCTTAGTACATATTAATACTAACCAGTCAAGCTATCTTTGAAAGAAATATGTTAATAACAATTTAATACGCAATAAACCTAAACTCATTTAAATTTAACAACGAACATAAATTTTGGTTCGATAAAACTATTTGAAAAACTCACTATAGATAAAAATAATATAAAAATAACTCTTTTTTTAAGTAAATGAAATCAAAGTAAAATTATGTCAGCAGTATGGTTGTTCAAAGACAAATTTTTTCTTCATGCTTCAAAACTACATTTTAAAATGCTCTTTCTCTTCTACTCTTTCTCTCTCTTCTGAATGTTTAATAGGAATCTTAAAGTGTTGCTGTAACATTTTTTATGAAAAGTTTTCGAATTTATACCTACGTTTTCTGCTATGTTGTGCACGTGCGTGCGCTCACATTTGCCTGCAACTAACGGACGAAAAAAGCCCATAAGACTTTCGAATCACTTTTTATGGATTTAATTTTAATTTATTTTTAACAAATTTAAATTTGTTTCATGCGCGAAATATTATGCAAAAAAAAGATTTGTGCTCTTTTAAGCAAGAAATGAATGTTAATCAAAAAACACAAGTCTCAAAAGCTTTTTTAAATGACCAATCAATGTTTTTATTTAGTTTGTAAAAACTCGTCAACTTCCGCACCAAATGATTAAAATCACTTAATATTTTAAAAAATGTACTGGTGGCTAATCGATAAATTCCAATTAACCAGTTTCAACGGTTGAATAGAACTAAGTGTTTTAATGTTTTATTTTAAATCTAAACTGAGAATCTTACAGTTATACAGTATATTGCTGCGTTGTTATTTTTCCACTCTTCAAACAGTAAGAATAAAATTTTTTAGACTTACCAAGATTACAAGGTCGTGTTTCTCTCTCAGCAGGAATAATTGGACAAATATTTGTTCTTGTTCTTTGTTCTATTCCCTAAAAATATGAAATTATTAAGTCCTGCAATTACAATGTACTATATTACAGTACAATAAAATTGTACAAAAGGGTATTTTTTAAAATCAAAACCGTTTCAAGATTTTTAATTTTTTAGGTTGTCTTGTTCTAACCCACTCAACAAAAAAAACAAACAAGTTGAAATTGCAAATTGCGTTTGACCGAATAAATAACACATTTCCCCACCTTTGTGGCTCATATTTCCACACTCAAACTGTACCTCCATGGTACGGAACATTATCAGAGCTTTTAAATACTTAAAAAAATAAATAAAAACGTTTTGTTGTTGAAAGCCACTTACTTGCCCACAAGAAGTTGAACAACGAGACCATCTTGTCCAAAGTTGATAACCACAGCAAGTTTGAATGTTACAAATTTGTGTTTCCGATTGTGCTTGTTCTCTAAAGCAAGTATGAGCCTGAAAAAACAATAAAAAGATAATGAGATACCACAAAAAATTACAAGTTAGATTTTTCAGGTAAAACTTTAAAAGTTTTTAATCTTTATTAACTATTATACAATCGGCCAATGTTTTATTGCATTTTTATGTTTTAAATTCTTACTAGAATTTAATGATAAGATCAGATTTGGTAAAAGGTGAGGCTAAATTTAAAGAAAATGTGTTGGCACGAAATATGCTGCTTTCCAATATTGCTTTCAAATGTCGTTCAACCGAGATATACCTGAATCATTATTTTTATATTTCAGCTCTACCATAAAAACAGAAAGAAAAGAAATTCGGTGATGTTCAAGAAGTAGAAAATTAGACAAAAACAGGAATCCACTAAACTTTGCTAAAAAGTGCTAACTATAAAATTTGAACATTGATGAATGCATGGTAACTATGGGATCATACAGTAATTTTTAATTATTATTTAAATGCGCAGGTATAGAGAGGTATATAAATTGATAAACATCTAAGTAGCTTGGAAATCTAAACAAAGTACAACTATATAAAGCTTTTTATCCTGTGACAAAAAGTCGTCGTCGTCATCGTTTGAAGGGCATCCACTCCAGGCCAGACACAAACAGAACTGGTGGCGAGGGTTTATCCTTTTACTACCCCAGACTGCTGCACTGCCTGGATCAGATGCTGGCAGCGATGTTATTAAGCCAGCATCGAGTTTCGTCATCCAAAACCGTCAGACCGCGTGCTCCATGTGGTGCCCGATGTATGGGGCACATTGTTAGTACATGGTCTGCGGTTTGCTCTGAGGCGCCGCACTCGCAATTCGGTGAAGGAGCGAGACCCCATTTGTGCATGGACGAATGAAATCGCCCAACACCAGTCCGCAGGCGGTTGAGCTTAACCCAAGCTGCTCGGGGTAAGCCCATCCCAACAGGCCTGACACTGGTCCCGGGCACAAAAGCACGGAGCCTGGAAGCATTTTCACAGTACTCCGCGTTCCATTTGTGATTCGTCCATTCAGAGGCGCGGATGCCAAGTCTGGCAAGATTGTCCAAGAGATTCCGCGCACCTGGCACAAACGGGCGTCTGGATCTTAGTCTCACTTGGCCAGTATCTGAGGACCCACTTAACAGACCATGCAAAATATGATCGGGGTCCAGAGATCCACGGTAAGCCAAGGAGAGTGTCGCTCCCAGTCGGCGAAGCTCAGCTGGCTGGATGCCTGAAAGTACAGGTAGGTGGTCCGTTGGAGTGGGACGCAGGCATCCAGTAACTATGCGCAAGGCGTCGTTCAAGACACTGTCAATGAGGCGAGTGTGAGCACTGCGACACCAGACTGGCGCACAGTACTCAGCTGTTGAGTAGACTAGAGACAAGGTGGCTATGCGTAGTGTTTTAGCACCAGCACCCCATCCCGAGCCCACGAGTCGCCTCAACAGTGTGACGCGCGAAGATAGTTTTTTGCGCAATGCCACTAAATGGTGACGAAACGTGAGCGATCTGTCCAGTTTTACCCCAAGGTATGTAGGGGTTGGACAGAACGGTAAAAGTCTACTATTGTTGTAGACCTTTAGCTCACGTTTGGCCTCTCGGTTGTTTAAGTGAAAGGCTGTCGTCACCGTCTTAGTGTGACTGAGCTTCAACCTCCAAGTCTGGAGATACGCTGACAGTGTGGACATGTCTTGGCTTAATGTCCCCTCCAAGTCCTTCCAGTTTCCAGAAGAGTGCAACAATGCTAAATCATCAGCATAAGCAAACTTTCTGGAAATCATGGAAGGAAGATCGTACGTATAGATGTTAAATAGGAGGGGAGCCAAGACCGATCCCTGAGGAACGCCGTTTTTAAGACGGCGTAGCCTGCTTTGCTTGCTGTCACCGGTGGTAAGGGTGAAACTTCGATTTCGGACAAGCTCCATGATCATTTTGACCATGTGCTTATCCGGAAGTAGTCTCAGCAGCTTGCAGGTAAGGCCACGGTGCCAGACAGTGTCATAAGCAGCTGTCAGATCGATAAATACGGCACCGGCCTTCTTTTTAGCCTCGAAAGAATCCTCGATGTTCTGGGTTAGCAGAACAACTTGATCTACGGTTGACTTCCCGCGTCGGAACCCAGCCTGCTCTTTAGGGAGCAGTGGATCGATTAATGGTTCAACGCGGGCGTAGATAAGCCTCTCGAGGATCTTGTAGGGGACACAGAGCAGAGATATCGGTCGATAACTCTTTGGGTCCCCCACGGGCTTTGCTGGTTTTGGGATCGCGACCACAAGCGCTCTTCTCCAGATCTTGGGAATTTTGATTCGGCGCAAACAGGAAGAAAGGAAGTCACGTAACCAGGACTTCAAAGCAGCTCCAGCATGGAGTATAAGCTCGGGGCAGATGGAATCAGGACCCGCAGCTTTACCTGGTTTTAAATGTTGAAGGGCAGCAGCAAATTCTCTCTGTGAAAAAGTGTCAGAGATATTTACTGCGTCTGGTGTTGTGGCCCTCCAAAGGTCAGACACTTCTTGAAAGACAAGTCGAGATGACTTGCGATCAACAGCCTCGTATTTCCCATTTCTAACCAGCTGAGATGCAATAGCATCGGCTGAAACAGGACAATGACGAGGAGAGTGTCGTGACCTACCAGTAAGGTTGTTCAAAATACTCCACGCTTTTCGACTAGAGTGTGAGAAGTCAATGCTCCGAACTGCTTCGGACCATCGATCCCTCCGTTTTCTGTCAAGCTTGGCAAGCAGAGTTGTAGCAGCCAAACTTGAGTCGTCTCCCTGAGGAGACTGCAGAAAGGTTTTATAGAGGGATTCACACTCTGCATCCCAACACGGAATATAGTTGTTTCGATACCCGCGTGGGATAGTCTTTTTGGCTGCTTTCTTAATGATGTTACAGAAGTCCTGGTAAGCCCCATCCACATCAAGTGAATCAGGCGGCAACAAAGTCTTTGCGAATTTATTCGTCAAAGCAATGTAGTGGCTCCATTTGGCCTTGCGGAAGTTCCATCGCTTAACAGGCATGCTTGGCACTGCCATAGCAAACCTTGGTGGTGTAATAAGTGAGGGTCAATGTTGTGACCTGGGAAACTTCTCAAGGACACGTCTATCCGGTAAGCGACTGTTTGGACCTATGCTAGCGAAAGCTAGATCTGGATTGGTACCAGTGTTCCAGCGGCCGGAATAAAAACTGGCAGCGTCCTTGGCATTATATAGCAGGGCAAGACAATTAATACTTGCCCAGCCAGCCAAGCACTCACCATCCGGACTGTTGTCATCATAACCCCAGTCAGCATGACGACAGTTAAAATCGCCAGCGTACAGACAGGGGTGAGGAAACACTGGGAGATCCAGGATTCGCAATCGCGTTGGTGGTGGTTTGTAGACGTTGACTATTTTATAGCCATCAACGTCCACACACAGCCACTCGATCTCCGATGTCGGTGGAGATTGGTCCAAAAGCGTGTATCTCAGTCGCTCGTGGAAAAACGTGGCAAGACCATGCTTCCTGCTTAAAGAAGACCCAGCTAGTTGGTAGTGTGGTAGTACCAACTTCTCTGCATCAGTGCAGTGGGTCTCCTGCAGTAGGATGACGAGTGCCTCAGACTGCATAGCGAGGTGATGAAGAACATTCATCTTGCTTGCAGTGAGGCCTTCGATGTTCAGCTGAAGAATAGTGGGTCTTCGGAACTTGTTGGCAATGTGCCCTGAAAAGGGCAGTTTTATCCTGACATTGCCCCGTCCTGAAAAGGACGTTTGCCGATTAACAGACCCACACTGAACATCGGAATGGGTGGATACCCTTCCGTTTTGGTAGGTTCGGTTTCGGTCTGTCATTTTAAAATCAATGAACAGACTTACTCACGGCCCAGGCTGCGTGAAAGCACCTACCATCTGGGCCAAAAAGTGATATCAAAAAGTGATATCTGACAAAAAGTGATATTTGAATTCTTAATATTTTCTTGTTAAAAAGCGCAAAAAATATTGATCCAAGTTTTCTAGTGAATTTAACAAAGAAACACTAACGTGTTTTTGTTCTAAAATCATCAATAATAGCTCTTGCTAAAACTCCTACAATGATCAAAAGATGTCGCTAATTTAGTAAACCTGTCTCCGTGTCTGATTTCCTCCACCGCAGCTGACTGTGCAAGCCGACCAAGGTCCCCACGATAGCAGTCTCCCACTTCCTTCAGGGCCAGTGTTGCAAGGGATGCTTTCTTGGGCGTTCCCTTGACAGCCTGCAGTGGAAAATATGTTCTTATTTAATCTTGCTTTTTAATTTTTATGTTTGAACACAAAATTTGTTCACAAAATTTTGACAAACAGCAAAAACAACTCAAGCAAATAAAAATCATTGAAGTTTATATAATACAAAAGTAGCAGTTTTTTTCGTTTGTTTGTTCTTGGCAATAAACTTGCAATTTTGCATAATAAGAAATAAATGTAGAAAAAGGAACCTCTTATTTGTTTTCAAAATTTGAAACAAGGTTATATTAAACAAATAAAGTGGAAATTACATTAACAAGTCTATTGTTACATATAAATTAAATTTATCAATTTAAGCGAACTTCCTAAATATTCGTTTTAAATCTAAAAAAAAATAAATCAAAGTTTTTAATCAAATTGCTTTCAAAAAGCATCAAAGTGCTAATGAGATTCCCAAAATTTCACCGAATACTTTTGAATTTAACACAAAACAAGTTTTTTAATTTTTCAAATTTAAATCCAGTAGCTTTAACTGTACCACATAAAGAAACAAGGACAATGAACAAAAATAATGCTTTTACACAAAGGACGCGTTTCTAAAAATTAACTTTTTTCTTACCTACATCCCCAACGGTGCCACCATTACACGATCGCCTTCTTATTACGATTCCAGGACTACATGAAGTGCTGCACGCTCCGAACGGAGTCCATCCGCTCCAGTAGCCACAAATTTGTCCTATAGGATTCGCGCAACGTCTGAAATCATTAGTTCGTTGCGATAATAAAAATGACTCGAAATCAAATATGTGCATCGCGTAATTATTTCAAATGAAAAAAAACGCAGATTTTCTTGCGAAACAACTCCGTGACGCGAACCAGATGAGAAAACATCGATGACAACAATATTTTTATCATGGATGTTTACTTTTGGTATTTACGACTTTGACATTTTTATATTATGAAACAACCTCAACACAAGAAACATTTTTTTCGGTCTTAACTCTTTAGAGAATGTTTTAATTTCTTTGAAACATCACTCTCACTGAAAATCTATTCTTATCAAATTGGAATTGGTCATTATGTTTTACTAAATTGAAAACTATTTAGTTTATTTTTAACTCAATTAGTGCTTCTTTTAGTCAAGTAAACCTTAATGCAAATTTCAATCAGGAATATAAAAACAAAGAAAATTAAAAATACCAAATTTTTGAAAAAAAACACAAAACACAACTTTGGGTGTAATCAAACTAAACATCTAACTGTTGGTTTATTTAGAAAACAACATTGATTTACATCAATTAAATATTGGTCACCGTAAATCTGAATCTGAAACAATTTAATTATTTTTGTTGTAACACTATTTACTTAGAATCAGTTGTTCAGTTATAGGTTAAAAAAATTCATAACTTAATATATATAAAGAGTGAAAAAGATTTTTGAAATTGTATTGGTCGAAAATATAGAAAATATGAGGCTTTAGCTACAATATCGAAAAAAAGCTTCTACCACATTTTCCTCATAAAAGCAGCAAAAAAGTTTTTAAATAAAACTTGAGTTTTGTTTCCAAATTGTTTGAATTTATAACTGCTAATAGGATGTGCAAACAAAAAAATTTGTCATTCATTGTCTTTTCTGAGAAAAACAACAGATGGAATACAAAATATAAATGTCGCAAAAGCAAATCAGCAATTGCCAATACAAAAAATCTTATCTTAAACTTTAAATTTGTGCTAAAAATAGTCAAAAATTAAAGTTGGTTTCTATGTTTTGTGAACAACCAAACTTAACTTTTTTTGTTTTTAGAGCTAAACCAGTTGCAAATTATGATACAAATTTTTTCACCTTTTTTCAACGCACGCTCCTATACATCCTTCGTCCCAGGCACGCAGTTTTGACAACGACGGAAACGAGATATAATTCCAACTCCACAAACTCCTTGGCAATTGCTCCATGCACTCCATAAATTCCAAAAGCAACCTGAACAAATTAAAAGTTTTTAATATTCTAGTATTCATACATTCTTTCAAACAAATATTATCTTTGCCGACTGGTTTGCATGAATTTGCAAAAACGTTTTTCGCAAAACCTAACAAAGCCAACAATTAGACTCTTTAAATATTTTAAAATAGAATTTTAGAAACATTAAAAAAACTAACAAAAATCAATTATTTACCCACCAAAGCTAACTCTGAAGCCAGTCGAAGGTGTCGTTGTAATAGGTGGCAAAACTAAAGGTGTCGTTGTGGTAGTTTCGATAGTATTAGATATGCCCACTAGGCCAAAGAGCTCATAAAGTTGGATTGCCTGATTTACTGTGATTATCCTGACGTTGAAAAGGGCGTCAATCAACGGCCGACCCAAGCTGACTAGTATCCGTTGCGCTGTTGCATTACCGTTGAGTGACTGCATAATGAGCTGCAGGATTCGTTCGTTTGCCATTAAACTGTTGAATACCACTGAAAAAAAGAAAACCTGTTGATCTTTTGTTTTTGTTCGACTCTTTTTAGAGAACCGTACTACAATTTTTGTTGGTGTTTTAATGTAATATTGAGTTAGTCTAAATATAAAAAAGATTAATCTGATTAGACCAATCAAACCGCCGAATATGTAACAGCCTATTAAAGTGAAATTAGTATATTGACTTGCACCACAAAACATAGCAGTCTTCTAAATTATAATTACTTTATTTTTTTCAGCAAAATTAATTTGTTAGTATTGGTTGCTTTGATCATGGTTTACAGGGAACAAGGACATAAAAACAACTTTATAGCAGTTTTGAACCTCGTTTTTCAATAATGCTTTATTTGGAACAATATTTTAAAATTTTTTATCATTTTAATCAGCATTAACTTCTAAAAACAAAACGAACATAAAGAAAAATCTTTTTTAATTGTCTTGTCATACAAAAATGATCTAATAAAAGTAAATACTTCAGTTATATCGCTAATAAAAACTCAAGACCAAATAGAAAACTTCAACCGGGCTTTAGAATTTCTGAAAGTAAGCCGAGGTAATCGCTTCAGGGTTGCCTTAAGTATAATGTTTCTGAAGTTTTTCTGGCAAATCAGAAAGACAAACATACAGTAGATTAAAAATTAATCAAGCTGTTTTCACTGAGAGTCCGTGAACTGTTGAAACTAGATGGTGATGAACTGAGTTAAATAACAGCAACAAATGAGGTAATTGCTTCAGGGTTGCCTTAAGTATAATGTTTCTGAAGTTTGGTCGAGTGGTTAAAACACCGGGCTGATGATCAACATGGACTCGGTTAAAAACGCACTTGCGCCATTCTGTTGTGTCCTTGGAAAAGACACTTTATGGCACTTACCCCTGCTTGTTGATCTTGGCAAACAGTTCTAAATCACAGTAATGTCTCTACTAAACTACCAGCGGACAGCAATATCTTGGCATTTCCGGAAGCAGGTCGGGGTAATTGCTTACCCTATGTATTAGCGCCTCCGTCGCTTTCCTGCGAGTCAGGAGGATAAATATAGAAATAAAAATAAATAAATAAAAAGTTTTTCTGGCAAGACAAAAAGACAAACATAGAATAAAAATTAACCAAGCTGTTTTCACTGAGAGTCCGTAGACTGTTGAAACTGGATGCTGATGAAATGATTTAAATAACTGCAACGAATGTGCGGAAAAAACTTACTTGGGCAATCAAAATCTCCGTTGGACACACAACTAATAAAAGATGCCACCACTGCTTGCAAATTGCCTTGTTTCCTTTGAGTACCATTCACGCTGGGATTTGCAAGTAATTCAGTTTGATACAGTTTTTCGATGATGTAACTTGATCGTTGCCTCTTGACACAAGTCACTGGTTCGCCGTCAAGCTGAAAGTTTGTTCTTTATCAGAAAATAATCGAGATTGACGTTCGTTTGTAAAAAATTTATAAAACAAAGCTATTTCAGCACAAAGTATTAAGCGGATTTAGCACCTCAATATCGTCGAAATAACAACAGCTGTCCGGACAAGCCTGCTCCGAGGCGTTTCCTTTGCGACACGGAGTTGGAGGAGAAAAGAACTCGCTGTCGTCATCACTGATTTGGCATGAAAATCCTAAAAAAGAGGACAGTGGTTTACGTAAGCAAGAAATTTATTACTAGCAAGCTGTAACAATTATTTATTTAATCTAACAAGATGGTGTAAATCAGCGTTTTTCAACGTTTGGGTCGCGACCCATGTGAGGATCGATAAGTACTTTCATGGGGAGTCGCAAAGATATTTTATATCATGTTTGTCAAATCTGTATCTAGGATCTACAATAAACAAAGCGAAAAGGCAGTTGTGAGCTATATGAAAATTTTAAAAGAGATCACAAGCCAGAAAGATTTAAATTTTCACTGTTGCGATTTTAAAATTAAAAAATTTTTGACGCCCTGGAAGTTAATTCTATAGTGAGATAGAATTGTTTTAGCCTGAGCGGAAAACGAAATATTAATTTTAATATTAGCTATTGGGGTGCTAATTTATTCTTATAGCTCATCAGCGCGAAGTTGTTAAATGATTATTTACAGTTGTTGAGGTGTGAATTGCTTTGAAGAGTTTGGTGAAGTTTGTTGAAGTTTGGTGAAGTTTGAGAATCAAATTTTACAAAAGTTGATGAAGTTTGTTTGATTTGTAAATAATATATTCTTTATAGTGAAAAACCGTGGTTTCTTTCTCTCCGTCGAGAAAAGTTTTCTGAAGAATTCATTTGTATTTAGCCAGAACTTACTGCATAAAGAGCTTCAGTCTCGCCACAAACTGTTTCTAAAGCCAACATAAATAAAATGAAACACTGTTTTACTTCAGCCCAGGTATTTAGGTTACCTAGTTAAACAATGGTCCTTTCGGATTTCCGAATAAAGTCGTGACAAGTTGTTTAGCCGACCAATTAATATGGACTTTTTGGTTTTACAGTTTTATGATTTCTTACTGACTAACTACCATGAAAATTTTTTAAACTTTGTACCCACCATTAAAAGAACTACTTGAGAAAACGGAATAATAAACGACGGTAAATACTACGACATACCAATCGTAAATTAAATAAGGTTTGTTCGTAATTAAATGCGATGACTTAATTCATATTTCACTTCAAAAATAATTATTTAAAAACGAAGATAACAAATAACCATATCAAAAGGTGGTCTTCGAAGGTCAAATAAAGACGAAACAAAGTCTTCACTTGTTTCAAAGATAAAAATTGACTTTTTTTGACTTTAAAAATCAGGTGAAGATTGAAACACGTCTTACTGTTTTTAATTTCAAGTGAAGAGCATTTTTATCATTGCATTTGAAGACGGTTCGTAAAAATAGTTATTTCACAAAAAATTTAAGGCTACAAAATCAAAATATACACCTGGAAAAATAATCCTATTCTTCTATGCAGAGAAACTTGAGTTTTAAAAGATTAACAATTGTTACAACAATCAAATTTGCCGAATTTACCGAACTATTGGTGGGAGAGCAAGTTATTTCTAATAAGTTCAACATCAGCAAAAAGTAACAACGTCACTTACTGCGCACAGCAGCTTGGAACTGATCCAGTTTAATCACGGCTTTTGAGTAGAGATCGTCGTCATCTGGTTGGGCCCTGACACTGCAACATAGCAACAAAACTACTCCTAATATAGCAACTAAGGATTCTTTCATTTTTGATCCTTTAAAAAGTTTGCTACAAAACAGAAAAATATATTTTTTTAGAGTTGATTTGTGTTAGTTTACATAAGTTAATAAACAAACTATTATTTATATAATAGTTTTAATTAATATGTGAGTGTGTCATCAACATAAATAATTTTGCAATTACCGAGTAAAAAATTATAACTTCTAACATAAATGAAGTCCTACTCACAAACCATTTGTTTAGCTGTGGTATTGTAAAAAATCTTAAACCGCTAAAATCGATTTTATTAATAAAACCATATTCATTTTTAATTACATAAAAATTGTTTCGATAAAAAACCATTTGTTTAACCAAAAATTTAAAAATTTGTTTAAAAAAGAATATATATATATTGCAGAAATGGCAAAACTATTGATAAAATTCTAAATATCCAGAGTAAAAAAGAAATATTACAGGAGACCGTGCAGTTGCGTGCTGTTATCAAAAATGAAGATCACAAAAAATCTTGATAAGCCGAAAAGAAATTTTGAGCGAAAAAGTCTTCATGTAGCAAAATTCACGTTCAAAATTAGAAACATTTGATATTGCTTAATTTTCTAACCCTCCCTCTAGCAACCGTTTCTTATTTTACTTTGTAATCGAGTAAATTCCCAAACAAAATTGAACCTTAGATCGCAAACTGCAGCGGTTGGCGGCGAACGTTTGCAGTTAACTAAAAAAACTTTTATACTAAATAAAGCTTTAAATAATTTATTCAACAATAAAATTTTGAATACTCTCTTATATTTTTAAGTTTTTGATTTTATCAGACTTGAAACTGCCACTTTTTGAAGTCACGCCTCTACTCAACCACTCGGAAAATTTCAAGACTTTTGCATTAAATTCAATTCTATGCATAGCCATACGAGTCGGGGAGCAGGGGAAGATGGGACAATTTCCCCCCAACTAAAAAAAATATGGGCAAAAGTTGTGGAGCAGCGACAAGTTATTGTAGTTTACAACAATTTATTGATCATTGAAAAAACACAACTAAGATTTGATTTTAAGATCTTTTTTTCTTTGGTCTTCAGCTATAATTTGGCACAAAAATGGAGAAATCAAACACAAAATGGAAGTGAAGACTTTTTTTTTTAATCATCACCAGATTTTTGAGACGAAAATGTGTGACATTTTGTCATATCTATTGCAACTTGAAAAAAAGAAAAACTATCTGAATTTTTAAAAAATATATAAACAATTTAACTTTAAAAAACAGATTTTTGATATAAAAATCAACTTGAAATACAAAATCACTTGCGGTCAAAACAGTTTAATTTACTCTATTTCCAAAACTTTTTTAAAATACAACTAATCAACTTTTTAAATTAACTTGATACAGGTCTAAGGCAAATTTATGTTTACTATAAAAACTTGAAATAATGCTAGACGGTTCAGAACAATAGTTTTTGTTTTAAAGTTGAACCTTTAACCTCACATAATAGGGGTTCACTAAGTGCGGCTGCATCGAAGTACAATAAGTCGTCGACGAAAAATCAAGATAAAGATCATTTATGACAACTTTTACATAAACAAGTTTGATAAATCCCAGAAGTTCATTGCTATATAACTCCGATTGACCGCCTAGAAAAATTATCAGCGTTTTCAAAGAAACTTATTATTAGAAGACTAATTCAGATGGCTGCTTGCATGAAATACATTTAATTCGAACTCAATGAAAAAAATAACTTGAATGTTTTTATCAGAGCTCTTTGTTGCTGCTGTTGTGTTTCAGGTAATTGCTTGTACTTTTAGCGCCCATTTAATTTGAGTGTGCATAACCTGAATAAACTTTGTGACGCTATTCTAGGCTTGGAGTAGGCTCACAAATGATGGTATGGCATCTTTGTTAAAAAATTAGTCTTTCCAAAAAATTTTTTTCAAAAGTTAGTTTATATTTTTTGCCACAGTTTTTAACTTTTTCCACAGCGATACGAACCGGTAGGGCAAGAAGAAAATTTCCCCCCAAGACGCAAAACATTTAGATTTTTTGGGCGTCGGGAATAAACTATTTGGGCAAGAGAAAAGCTACTCAATTGGAAACGATATAGATCAGTAAGCAAAAACAATAATAATTTAATGTGAAGGTCTTTTTTTCTATCTGGGAAAAACAAATTGTTTCTGCTCCTTTTACAACTAAAAAAACAAGGGAAGACCAAAAAAAGCCTTCATATAAAATCTAAGTGAAATTTTACAAATCTCCATGAAATGATGAAAAATCATAGTTCAAAGCAGTCGTCAAAAAGATTTGAGTAAAATGTATTGCCCCTCCCCAAAATCTTTTGGTCCGGTATGGCTATGATTTTGCAATATTTTTTGTCATTACTATGCTTTTCATCTTGAAGAGTCTTCAAAATTAGAAATCACAAAAGGCAGCAAAAAGCATCACCTGTAGACTAATGCTGACTTTCTTAATTAGTGTCTGATTAAAAAAAATAAAGCAAAACATGTCATTTGAACTTTTTATGTCCGTGCTCTCTGCTTAAAACATTGAAAAAATTACTTTAAAGGCTGTTTTTTGGTTGAATGCCAGATGAAGAGTTTTTAAATTTTTGAAAAAAAATAAAACAGATTTTTGAAAAAAATAATGTTTGCCATTTTGTCATATCTATTGCAATGCTATTAGATTATGATTCGGGTAATCGTCAAGAAAATTTGGGCAAAATTGAATGGTCCCCCAAAAATGCTTTCTGCTGGTACGGCTATGATCTCATTATTTACGTATTCAAAGCTTTATAAAGGCATTCTCAATTGCTTGCACCTATAGAAAATATTTTGTTTGATTTTCAAAATCTTAATAGGCTATACTAAAATACACAAAAAATGATTTGAATACATTCTTAGTTTTACAAAACTTTAAAATAACCAATGGTATTGACAGAGCCATTTACTCTTTCAATTTTGAAAGTCTTTAAAAAGACTGTTTTCTTTAGAATTCTTTCGGCCAACTTTTGTCAAAAGAAATTGTTGGCAATGATGAACTACAAGAAACGTGGTTTATATAGGGTTGGAAAACATTGAAAGTAACGGCGTCTCTGATTGGTTTAGAAAAAGAGAGCACGCGATTGGTTGCGCGCTCACTTGCCCCGCAAGCAAAAAAGCTTCAGTCCATAGACAAATTTTTTCTGGCGACAAAAAGAAACTTAAAAAAATTCTGTGAAAGGGGCTTCGAGCGTTTCCAGTTAAAAAAATAATTGTCCTGTAGCTAAAAGTAAAAATCAGTTAATATCGAATTTTTCGGCGCAAATTTTTTGTTATCTAACAGATGTTGACCAATAACCAAATCCGACAAAGGTGGACTTTGAGTAAACTTTCATTGACGCTAGGGAGAAGTTTAATTTAATTTTTAATTACATTTGGAATATGTTGTCAAATTCGTATTTCACTCATGTTATTTTGATGAACTTTTATATAGATATATGGCAACAAAACCGTATTATGAGTTCTGAAAATTTTTATTGATTATTATATTATTTCAAAAATTTTAGGTATTTTAAACCAAAAAAGAAAAAAATACTAAAACTTTGTTTTATTTGAAATATAAAACACATTTCAAGGTCTAGTTTCAAATATAAAATAATAGTTTAAATCTATATTAAATCAAGTTAAGGCTTCAATTGGACTATTGCAGACTTTTGTGAGAGCTTTTTTGCTATAAGAATTAAGGACTGCATACTATTAAAATTGCGATGCTTGGTTCACGTGTATACTCAATGTCTCGTGTTTTCTAAAAGAATTCTTGAAAATAGCACGGTTTCCGTAAAGAACAGGGGTGGGAAACCTGCTGCTCGTGGGCCGCATTTGACTTGCGAGAGTTTTCAAAGTAGCCCGCTTGTGGTTGGGTGAAAGTAAAGTCAATAGTAGTTTTTCAAGACAAAAGTCGAGAAATCAGAGACAGATTCTAAGCGATGAACTTTTTTTTCTTTATAGAGATCACTATGTTTTTGGGACAAAAATAGAAAAATAGGAAATAGATTTTAAACGAGGATTTTTTAAAAATTAATATGTTTTGGGAACAAAAAATTATTTTAATCCCAAACTTTTATCCGGCCCACCCAATTTTTTAATTTTTGCATCTGGCCCGCGAATGCAAAAAGGCTCCCCACCCTTGGTATGGAACAACAAGCAAAATTGTTCGACAAAATCTAATTTGTCTGCAAACTCACAAAGCATTGAAATTTAACGATAGCAAGACTTCAATTAAAAGCTTTTGTTTATTAGAACCAGCTTAGTTTAGTTGAAAAAATTAGCGGTTTGTGATTGACTCGATTATTTTTCTCACACATTTGTCGCCACTTTGCCAAATCCCAATTTTCTGCATGAATGTTTTTGTCGTTATTCCATAGTTTCTTTTATTTTCTACACTAGTAAATCAAGACCAATCTCCCAATGGCATTTGGTTGCTTAATGGGGAAGTTGATACGTGACCAAGTTTTTTACAAACTTTTTAAAGTCAGAAAACACAAAATGTCAAAACATATATATTTGTTTTACTGAAAAAAATTCCCATTCAGAAAAAATTTTAAAATTTGATTGTGGTTGATAAGAATAAATGAGCGTAATTGTGCCAACTGGAGCAAGGAACCAGGCAATAAGCTTTCTGTTCTTAACCCCAGAAAACCCACGCTATTAAGCAATTGTAGAAAAAAAATAATTTTCACGTAATTGGGTAATTTGTACCTTCTCTATTTTAAAAATTATTTTAAAAATTGTGTTGGGGCTCATTTTAGTTGTTTTTGGGGATGTGACATATATGTCACACTGAGCCTTTGTGTATGTTTTAGCGGCAAAATCGTAAAATTTTTTTAACTTTATTTGACACAGTAAAACAAGATAACAAAAAAAAAGTATTTTTTAGAAATATTGACAACTGCTATAGACTCTGATCAAACAAAGAAAGTAAAATAACGCAATTTAAAAGGTTTGAAAATTTCGTGCTTTCAGCTACGAATTTGATAATTTTCGCTGTAGCCGAAACCATGAAGCCAACAATTTTTGAAAGAAAACTGTAGTCATATGACTTTTAAAAACCAATAAAAATCAGTTTAGAATTATTGCATATGGATTACATTAGGTGTTGCCAATTGTTTTCATTTCAAAAAATTAAAATTTTAAGAGTTAAAAACGTTTAAAGTTTATGTTACACATATGTCACAGTGGGTTCTCTGGGGACTTGCTGGGGAGATCTTGTCTTGCAGCCGCCGTGAAAAGAGGCAATTGCGTGCAGTATTAAAGAAAAACGTTTGAAAGTTTTAACTTTGCATTTTATCAATATGCCGATTTTTAAGAGGGATTTTTTTTCCGAACAAAACTTTCCATATGATAATTATCAAAATCGTTTCATCAATTGATTCGAAAGATTAACAACGTTTGCGGAATCTTTTAAAAAGCATATGATTCTTAAAGCAAAGACTGACAAAACTGGTATTCTCAAGTTGAGAATAAAAAACTGATGAACCGTTTGAACATGTTTGAAATTTATTTTCTAAGTTCAAGACGATTTTCTTTGAAGTATTGTAGATGTTGTTGGTTTCAAGATACTTATTGATCATAAGTAAGATAACATTTTATTATAGATCTTCTTTTCGTGGTCGTTCGTAAAACGTACAACTTGATGACATCAAATTGTTAGTTGTATCACATGATATTGTTTTCTTCGTAAATTAATGTTTACTAAGACGTAGCCTAGTTATATGGAAAAGTTTATCATATGTTTAGCAAGAAGTTTTATGAAAAAAAGAAGCCAAATTTATTTACTGTATATTGAAAGCAAGCTGGACTTATTCAAAGCAATTATGTTGTAAAAGTTAAAAAAAAAAAATACTCTTCAAATTAATGCACACTTCATCATAAAACAAAAGAACACGTGATATTACGAGAAAAGTTGCAAACCGGCATCGTTGCAACGAAACATTAAGCCTCGGGCGGTGGAAATTTCACTCGACGTCTTAAATTATTTTATGTCAAAAAATATGTGACACGAATGTCCCACGAACGAACAGCAAAGCAACTAATGGTTGCTCTTCCGAGTGGCAAAAGATCTTGAAGCGACCCAGAACTCGCTGGCGGAATTATGTTAAAGATCTGGCCTGGTTGCATCTTGGAATTTCACCGGCGGAATTGCCGCTAGTTGCAGGAGATCAGGATCGGAGACCCCAACTTGAGCTGCTGCCCCGCAATCCGAAAAGGACAAGAGGGCAGAGGAAAATGCATTGAATTAATTCAATGTTTTCCCCCAAAATAATAATGATGATAATGTCAAAAATAAATTTCTTGCTCAATTAATTTGCTATTAATTAATAAGATTCTTCTTAATGAAACAAATTAATAAGAATGATTCAAATCAATAAAATCCCGCAAAGTTTTGTTGGTATACTTCACTTTAAATTAAGTTTAGAGACAAAAATTTAATATTATGTACTATATTTGCTTAAAATTTAAAATAATATTGATTGAAATTTTTGCCATAACAAATCAAAGTTTGTTTTTCTTATAAATACTAACAAAATGATAAAAAATGAAATACAAATTAAATAGCACTAGTTTTATAGAAAATTGAAACATCACAAAAGAAGTTTGTGATTCAATCTTAGTTGTGGTGTGATTAAACGTGTTTAGTTTTAGATTTATTGTAGGATAGCTTTTTTTTAATATATTATGTAACATTAAACGCTTTTAAGGAGATATTAAGCCTATTGGGATTTGGTTAGGGTTATGGTTAGATTGATCACTAATATATATATTCTCCTTATATAGTCTCATAAAAAGTTTTAAATAGTATTATCTTTCTATTAGGACCCTGAATCAGCAGCTCAAGATAAGGTTGTCAACATAACAATCTTCCCTTAATATAAGCTACTTCACTGGAAAGTGATGATGATGATGATGATGATGATATTTTATTCACGCTTAGTAACAATATTTAAGTATATGCAATGTACATTAAGCAAAGCATGAAAAGGAAACGCGACACAACAACGAACGTTAAACATGCAGAAAGTAGAGAGAGGGGGATGCAAAAGTTGCAAAGCATGCAAAAGTTCCAAGTTCCAAACTTATCGAACCAATTTTTTATAAAAAAGATTTTAAACTGCGCCTTATAACTTTACAGTAAAATACAATCTATATTATGCTCAACGTTTTTCATTGGTTGACTTTGCATCTTCTGCACCAGGTCCTGATAAGTACGTTATTAACAATGTACTTTGAATTGGGTAGCTCCGCTTGGTAACACTCTTGCTTGCGAGAAGAAAATAATTTTTATAAATAATTTTAAGTAAACAGAAAATAATTTTAGGTAAATTTTTAATGTTTTCTTGAAATTCGTAAATGGGTTTATGGTGCTTACCTAAAATGGTGATTTCGTTTCAAACAAAATGCAGCAATTAGTCAAATAAAACCATATAAGTAGAAAAACCAAATTCTTTTAGTATTTTGAAATAAAACTTTGCCCATTTTTAAAAATCTCCATAATGTTCTTTATTTTAAACTAAAATGGTTAATAAAAATGCATTTAATTTGACTTTAAAACAAAAACTGATAAGAAACAAAATTTATTCACCCAGTAACATATTTGCAATCGCAATAGGACTCTTATATATTTATGACAAATAAACATTTTGGGATTAAATTTTATTTTCAATTGTTAATTACTCAAAAGCTTTTTAACCAAAGTCTTTTTGTCCTTGAAAGATAAGAGACGAAGGTAAGATAGGCGCCCATAACGTTGATATATTCCTCACTTGCTTTAGAGCAAGGATATATAACCTGGGCTCCAGTGCTCAATCACACTATTTAGTTATATTTTTATAACTGTACTTTTTTTTAATATCACTTTTTTTTATAACGGTACTGAAAAAGCAAAATTTTGAATAAATCTATATTCGATTTTTAGATTGATTTTCAATATCCATAGATGTTCCATTTTACTGGGTCACTGTCAAAAATTTTTTTGCGGAAAAAATGTTGAATTACAGTATAGGCCTAACCGCATTCTGAATTGGTTAGAAATAGTACATTAATCACGATAAAAGGTTGTTTTATTAATTTACTACTTTTATTTGTGTTTGTCACTTAGAGCAAAGCGTGTCTTGAAAGAAAAAAATTTTTTGGTAATTTGTTTACTTGGGTAAAGCTTTTTTTTAAAAAATTTTGTTCTTTAAAGGTTTCTTTTTAAATTTTCTTTTTAAATCTTTAAATTTTTGTCGTGCGGAAGGTACTAAACAATTTCGCCGAACTAAGTTGACAGAACCCATTGCCCAGTGGACAAATTACAGACGAAAGTACATAAAGATACATCCAGGGTTTGTGCGTTCATGTCCGATAACAATAATACTAGGCTAGTTAAATGGGCTTGATCAGACTGCTGCAATTCGTTGCTACACAAACGTAATCTCGCTCCTCCACCGAATTGCGAGTGCCGGGCCACTAAACAAATAGCAAATCAAGTCGGAAACTAATGAGGTTGCCCCAAACAGCTTGGGTCAAGCTCAATCATCTGCGGACTGGTGTTGGGCGATTCCATTTATCCATGGACAAATGTGTCTCGCTTCTTCACCAAATTGCGAGTGCACTGCCTCTGAACAAACCGCAGACTACGTTCTAATAGCGTGTCTCATTTATCGGGCAGCACATGGAGCACGAGGTATGACGGTTTTGAAGGAACAAACTTGATACTGGCTTAACAAAATCACTGCCAGCATTTGATTCGGGCATTATAGTGACTGGGGTAGTAAAAGGATAAACCCTCGGTTTCATTCCCGTTTGTGTCTGACCTGAAGTGGTTGTCCTTTGAAACGACGACAACGACGATAACCAAGTCGAAAACATATGGAGCACGATGTTTGAAAATTTTGGCCGACGAAACTCAATGCTGGCTAAACACCATTGCTGCCAACATCTAATCCAGAAAGTACAGAAGCCTTGGGCAGAAAAAAGATGAACCCTTGATCCCAGTACCTGTCTCTGCCTCTCTGTGTCTCTCTCTGACACAGATCTAGACCCAAAGTGACTCAGACCACAAACAACTAATACCAAAAAAGACTAGTGCTATAAAATAGATGGCTACAAAAGAGCTATAATAATTACATAATAATTGGGCGTTTATTAATAACAGTTTATTGATCAAAATTTTTGGTATTAATTTAGCGTGAGATTTACCGCCATATGTGGGCTATTCAGGTGGAGTGTGAGATCTACCGCATCAAATATGTGACTTGTCAACGTGATTTCTCCGGTGATCTGTCCAAGTGATCTGCCCATATAAAAGGGCCTAAACCAGTTGTTAAGGTGAGAAGTACTCTCGCCTCGTGCAAATTTATTGCCTTATTTTTTCATGACTGCTTTAAGACTATTCAATCGCTTTCTCTTTGTTTTGCTTGGCGTATTAGAATTAATATTTCTGTTTGTACTATACTGTATACAGGTATATCAATGTCCACAGTAACGAATCTCACAGGAAAATCTACCAGTACTGTAACTGACTGGTTCAACATGTGTTGAGAGGTGTGTACAGCCATAGTTTCTCAACAATGACAAGGAAAGATGTTAGGAACAACAGATAAGCTCATACGAATTGATAAGGCAAGAATTTCTGGTCGACGGAAGTACAACCGAGGAAGTATGCTGAATGGCGACAACGCTCCTCTCTCCGTGGACAATGACGCAGAACAAAAAAAATAGAAATCATTGGCGTAGAATTGATGTGCCTTAAGTTTTTGGTTTTAAACGAGGCTCAGACTGTCGGTACTTTTGAGTGAAACGTGAGCACATACTTTAACTCCTATTATTCAAAGGAAATGTGAATATAGTTCGTTGGTTCATTCAGATTGATGGCCTGCTTATAGCAATCTAAATGTCATTGTGTACCAGCAACATTTTTTGGATTCGTTGACAGGAACACATACACACAGACAATTGAGCAATCGTGGACGTGATTAGACGCTGAAACGTGATTGTCAAGAGAATGCGAGGTGTTGATGGTCAGATGTTCCAGTCTCATTTTGATCATTTGTGCTGGAAGGTTATGAAAAAAAATTCCAATAATTTATTCGTGTCATTCTTAGAAGAAGTACGATACGTTTATTGCTAGAATAAATGTATGGAAATGTATGTTAAATAATGCAGCGGTTAAATGTATAAAAATGTATGTTAAAGATATGGATGTTAAAGGAAATGGAGGTAGATCACACGCTATGGTGTGGTAGACTTCACCCAAAAGTAGCACCAAATTTTGATAA
Source organism: Diplosoma virens (assembly GCA_963680785.1). Classification (NCBI taxonomy): domain Eukaryota; kingdom Metazoa; phylum Chordata; class Ascidiacea; order Aplousobranchia; family Didemnidae; genus Diplosoma; species Diplosoma virens. The sequence goes on along the minus strand of OY796880.1, from coordinate 24,087,908 downwards.
TTCTAATAAGTAAATGTAATAATTCATACTATGACTAAGGCAGCCAGGTAAAAGATTTAAACTTTTAAATACTGGTAGCTAGAATTTTCCAGATTTGTTTTTTATTTTTTTTTGCATTTAATTTTTATTATTTAATTCATTACTAATATTGCAAATAATGAAAATCTGTTTTTAAATATTGTTACAAAATAAAGTTGTCGTGTTAGCATGAAAAAAGTATTAAGTTTTTATTTTTCTGTTCTTATACAGCTTTTGTGTTTAGTGTCCGGTTAAAATCACCAACTCCCAAAGGATCAATGGATCCCTGGTTGAGAACCACTGCGTTGAATGAAAATTAAACTTTTCTTTAACTAAGCTTAATATGATTGCTTGATAATTAAAATGAACAAAAGCCTCAGTGATGTCATCATGAAATAAATCAGTTTTTAAAGACACACTTAAAAATATCAGTTTGGAAACTTCTTAGAAACCCTCCGGCTGGCTGAATGCAAACAGCAGAAGTTTTGAAAAGTTCTGCTATATTTTTAAGTTTTTGATATGACTAGATTTGAAACTGCTGCTTTTTGAAATCATGCCTCTACTCAACAACTCGGAAAATTTTAAGACTTTTTCATTAAATTCAATTTTATGCATTGTCTTACAAGCCGGGGGAAGGGGGTCAGAACAATTGTTCCCCAAACTCAAAATATTTGGGCAAAGCAGAGTTTTCGGATACTGGCAATAAATTGTTTGGACAAAATCAAATATTGGGGAAAAGCAGAAGTTTTTGGGGAGCGTCAAGTTACTGCAATTTAAAACGATCCAGTTTATTAAACGAACATAGCTAAGATACGATATGAAGATCTTTTCTTTTCTGGTCTTGATCTATAATTTGAGACAAAAATTGAGAGATTGAACACATAATAGCAGTGAAGACCTTTTTTTAGTCATCACGAAATTTTCGAGATAAAAAGGTGTGACATTTTGTATATGTATTGCATTAGTGCAAGATTATGATCCGGGCAATCGTAAAGAAAATTTGGGCAAAATTGTATGGCTCATCAAAAAAATTTTTTGGCGTGTAAGGCTATGATTGTATGTGTTGTGTATTTAAAGCTTTGTAAAGACATTCTCTAATGCTTGCACCTATACAAAATAATTTTATGTTTTTTGAAAAATTTTCTGAAATACAGAAAAATCTTTTTCTTGAGTAATTTTTTTTATTTAATAAAAAAGGATAAAGCAAAACCAAAACTTCTATATATTTATACTCGCGACTCGCAGGAAAACGACAAAGGCGCTAATACATAGGGCAGGCAATTACCCCGAACTGCTTCCGGAAATGCCAAGATATTGCTTTCCGCTTAAAAGCTAATAAAGATATGACTGAAATTTAGAATTGCTTGCCAAGACCACCCAGCAGGGAAAAATGCCGTAAAGTGTCATTCCCATGAACACAACAGAATGGCGCGAGTAGATTTTGAACCGAGAACATGTTAATCACAATCACGGAACTTTAACCACTTGACCACGCTGCCGACAACTATTACATAAAAAATAGACTATTAAGAAAGCAACTATTAAGCAACTAGAAAAAATGGATCGTTTCTCTTACGTTCTGAATACGAGGACCGTCACTTGACTGACAAAAAAGAATTACGCAAAAACGTCACTTGTCCGACAAAAGTGAATTATCCAAAAACACCACTTGACCGACACAATAGCTGCAGCTGTTACATATTTCCCCCCTTGCTTCTTGCCTCTTGCTTATGAGAGTAGTATGAGATAGTAGAACCATTGCCTTTATAAGTTTTTCCTCTGTAGTGCATGAAACCAGAGAAAACTTCAAAATTTTGGGGTGGTGTAGCAAACATAAGTATGAATTTATGATAACAGTTATATTGAATAAATTGGCTATAAGGTGTTTCTTGTTAGGAAGTTCAAAAACAACTGGCACAGAAACAGATCAATGTGTTTATCTTATGATTTGATATAACTTATGACAGCTGAATATTTTTCAGTGGACGGGAAGCTGACAGCTGTTGTCGGACAACTGACTGTTTTGAAAAATTTCCTTTATTGTCGTTCAACTGCCGGTTTGAGGGAATTCCACAAATTCTGTCGGTCAAATGACGTCCACTTTCTAAATATCTTTGATAATTATTAAATACTTTAAAAAATTTCAAGTATTTTAAACCAAAAAATAAAAATGAAAAATAAAAAACGAAACAAATATTAAAACTCTGTTTTATTCGAAAAAAAAAACACATTTCAAGATCTAGTTTCAAGTACAAAATAATAGTTTAAATCAGGGGTGTGCAAACTGCGTCTCGCGAGCCAAATGCGGCCCTCGTAGGGTTGCGAATTTTGAATAGAGTGCGGCCCGCGAACGTTTCACACGTTTTTTTGAGGTGCTTGATAAATTCAATGTCACAAATAAAGCGTTTTGGTTTCGATTAGAATGAATATCATAACTATTTTATAAGTTAATGTTATAAATACAGCGCTCTTGATTTGATAATTCAATAAACGAGTAATATTTAAGATATCTTTAAGTTATTGCAATGAATATAGCGCTTATAATTTGATGAGTAAGTTTCAAATCGATAAAATTAAATAATTTAAAAGTTAACCGCTTTGCAAGAATATATTTCAATTAAATGCTGCTCACTGCGCAACAAAGATAATAAAAAACAAGGTTTTTAGCTAAATATTGTGCGCTTGTGACGTTTAGACAAATACTATTGCGTGTGTTTTTGCTAAAACGTTCCATGTATTGTAATTGGTTAATTTTGCTCTATTTTTGTTCTTCTCGCCTCTTGGGAAAAATTCCAGAATCTAGTGAGATTTGTATAAATACAACGAAGAAAATTATTAGTTAATCGGAGAGATTTGTCCTTTTGACGATTTGCTAATCTTTAGATTAGATTAATATGTTCATGGCTTGAGGAATTAGCGCGTAGCCAATTTGTGGTTGATAGTTATGCTCGCGAATCAAGTGGAAGCTAATTTTTTTACTTTGTGAATTTTGGTTTCAGTATATCTGTTGATTTTGTCTAATTTTAATCAACCTATATATAAGAGTTTAGCGAATTTAAACCTTGGTTTCAATTAATTCATCACTCCGCAATGGTAAGTTTCGCAAATTTGAAAGAGACAAGAATGAGGAAAGTAGAGGAAGAGATGCGAAACTTTAATGAAAAAGCGACTTTTGAATATTTTTTCATTGAAATAGCAGACAATAGACCCTTGTGTTTGATTTGCAATCAAACTGTAAATGTTAATAAAGAGTACAGCATTAAACGACATTATGACTCAAAACATGCTGAAGGTGTTTATGGAAAGCTAAAAGGACGTGACAGAGAGCTGAAAGTTAAGCAATTGAAGGAACAATTGAAGAGCCAGCGTTTCATGTTTCAAAAAATGCATACTGACAATGAAAAAACAGTTCGATGCGGTTTCTTGATTGCACAGAGAATAGCTCAAATTACGAAGTCGTATTCTGAAGGTGGTTTTGTGAAAAAATGCCTTGCTGATGTCGTAGAAGAAATGTGTCCTAAAATGGTACAGTAGTTCGAGAAAATAAGTTTATCGCGTTGGACGGTAGCAAGGCGCATCGATGAACTTGCTGGTGATATTTATGACACTCTTAAAGACAAAGTGAAAAACTTTTTATCATGGAGCTTTGCAATCGATGAAAGCATCGATGTGAAGGACACGGCACAGTTGGCTATATTTACAGTATAAAAGAAGTGGAAAAGGAGTTGAACGAAACCTAAGAACTTCTGTCACTACAGTGTATAAAAAATACTACAACTGGTGCTATTATCTTTTCTGAAGTTCTCAATGCTTTTGATAAGTTTGGTTTGGACCTATCCACCCTATGCGGAATCGCAACTGCTGGTGCTCGAGCCATGTTCGGAACTGGTATTAGATTTGTAGGTCTCTTGAAATCTGCTTTGAAAGAGAAAAATATCAGTGACAATATAGCAATTTTTCACTGTATCATCTATCAACTGCGAAAAGAAGTCGCACTATTTTTAAAAAATAAAGGGCGACCAATGGCTGAAATGGAAGACGAAAGTTGGTTGTGTGATCTAGCTTTCTTGGTCGATATTACTACTCGCATGAATGAACTCAATACAAGGCTGCAACGAAAAGCGCACTATGCGAGTGAAATGTACGGCCACATAAAAGGCTTTATGAACACGTTGAGGCTTTGGCACACACACATACAAAATGCGAATCTCTCTCACTTTCCAACTTTAAAAGAAATGGGAATGCGCCCAGAGAAGAAGACCGAATTTACAGATCAACTTCAAAAATAGTTTGATGAATTTTCGGCTCGCTTCAAAGATTTCAAATCCCATAAACATTTATTTGAAATATTTTCTTCACCATTTCACACAGACATTGACCAAGCCCCCACTGATATCCAAATGGAACTGATTGATCTTCAGGAGAGGACTGACTTGAAGGCCAAGTATGTGGAAATGAATCTTGGGGATTTTTGCCGGAAACGTCTTGACCAAGATAAGTTCCCAGATTTAAGAAAGTTTATGTCTTCTAAAATGGCACTTTTTGGCTCAACTTATTTGTGTGAACAATTTTTTTCTAAAATGGGTTTCATGAAATCTCCTTATCGATCAGTAATGACAGACGAACACTTGGAAAATGGACTTAGAGTTGTCAGCACCTCAATTAAAGTAAATTTAAATAGAGTGGTTCAGAAAAAAAGCCAGCTGCATATTTCTCACTAAATTGTTTCTACAAAGATTAAATCGTATTGCTATGCTCTGATTATACAGTTATGTCGTTTTGTTTTTTAACTAAACAATTTTTTTTCGAATAATACTGGTATTACTGTTTTTCATATTATTGCAGTTTTATTTTTATCGCTGACAATATCAATAGTCAGTAAAATATTTACAGGTGCTGCCCGCATTTTCGGTAAAATATTTAAAGATGCGGCGCGCAGAATATTGTGCTTATTGGTATTTGGTCCGCCATTAAAAAAGATTCCACACCTTTGTTTAAATTTATGTTAAATCGAGTTTAAGGTTTCAATTGGACTATTGTAGACTTTTGATAGACCTATTTTGCTATAAGAGCTAAGGATTGCATACTGCTTAAAATAGCGATGCATTATTTACATTGCCACGTGCTTTATAAAAGGATTCCTGGAGTTAGGACGGTTTCTGTATAAAATAACAAACAAAATCATTCGGGTAAATCTGATCAGTCTGCAAACCCAAAAAATCACAAAGCATTGAAGTTCAACGATACAAAACTTCAATTAAAAGCTTTTGTTTATTAGAACCAGCTTAGTTTAGTTGAGAAAATTAGCGGTTTGTGATTGACTCGATTATTTTCTCACACATTTGTCGCCACTCCGCCAAGATGACCGTATTGTGCATGAATATTTTTGTCGTTATTTCATAGTTTCTTTTATTTTCTACGCTAGTAAGTCAAGACTAGTCTCCCGAGGGCATTGGGCTGCTTTGGAATAGCTGATACGTAAGCAAGTTTTTTACAAACTTTTTAAAACCAGAAATCACAAAATGTGAAAGAATAAATATTTGTTTTACTGAACAAAATTCCCATTCGCACGAGATTTTAAAATTTGATTGTGGTTGATAAGCAAAAACGAACGTGATTGTGCCAACTGGAGCAAGTAACCAGGCAATAAGCTTTCTGTTCTTAACTTGCTGGGGAGATCTTGTCTTGCAGCCGTGAAAAGAAGCAATTGCGTGCAGTATTAAAAAAACGTTTTAAAGTTTGGAGTTTTAACTTTGGATTTTATAAATATGCCGATTTTTAAGAGGGATTTTTTTTCTGAAAAATAGTAAAATTTTTCTCACTTGATCAAAATCGTTTCATTGATTGATTCGAAACAATAACAGCGTTTGCGGAATCTTTTAAAAAACCGTATGGTTCTTAAAGCAAAAACTGGCTAAACTGGTATCCACAAGTTAAGAATAAAAAAATAATAAACCGCTTGAACACGTTTGAAATTTATTTTTTAAGTTTAAGACAATTTTGTTTGAAATGTTTTAGATGTGGTTGGTTTCAAGATACTTATTAATTACAAGTAAGACAATATTTTATTATTGAGCTTCATTTCGCACTCGTCCGTAAAACATTACATTTTAATGACGTCAAACTGCTTGTCATATCACATGATATCGTTTTCTTCGTAAATTAATGTTTGGTAATAAGTAGTTATGTAGAAAAGTTTATCATATGTTTAGCAAAAAGTTTTATGAAAAAAAGAAGCCAAATTTATTTACTGTATATTGAAAGCAAGCTGGATTTATTTAAAGCAATTATGTTGCAAAACCTTTAAAAAAAAGCTCTCTCCGAATTAATGCACACCTCATAATAGAACAATAAAGAACACGTGATATTACGAGAAAAGTTGCAAACCCGCATCGTTGCGACAAAACATTAAGCCTCGGGCGGTGGAAATTTCACTCGACGTCTTTAATTATTTCATGCCAAAACCAAATTCGTTGCTCAATTAATTTTTTATTAATTAATAGGATTCTTTTTAATGCAGCAAATTAACTAGAATGAGTCCAATTAATAAAATCCAGCAAAGTTTTGTTGGTATTTTTCCATTCAATACAAGTTTGAAAACAAAATTTTACAACTTTGTATTGTATTTGCTTAAAATATAAAATAACATTGATTAAAAGTTTTGCCATAACAAATCAAGTTTTGTTTTTTTTTTAAATAGCAACTAAAGGATAAAAGATACAAACATAAATTAAGTGGCGCTGATTTTATATAAAATTGAAACATCACAAAACCAGTTTGGCATGCAATCTCAGTTGTGGTCTGATTAAACGTGTTTACTTCCTACTTTATTGTACGATGAGCGTTTTTTTTTTAAATTTAATATGTATCATTAAACTCTTTTAAAGAAATATTAAGCCTACTAGGATTTGGTTAAGGTTAGAGCTAATCATGAATATATTCTCCTTATATGGTATCATAAAAGTATTAAATGATATTATCTTTTTACGTATTAGAACCCCAAATCAGCCGCTCAAGGTAAAGCCGTCGCACATAACAATCGAAAGTTCCCAGTTCCAAACATTTCAAACTAAGACTTTTAACTTGCTCAACATCTACCTCTTGGTCGTCCTATAGGCTTCTTTCACTTACTTGGAAAAATAAAGTTTGCTTGGGAAGCGTTTTCTGGAGCATCCAGAAAACAAGGTTAAACCATGCAAGCGGAGGTTTTTTAGCTTGAAGTAGCTGCATGTTATTTTTGAACTTCAGCGTTACAAGCCGTTTTAAGTGAAATAAAGGTTTTACTTCTACTTGAAAACCTCATTTTGGATCTTTGGACTTGTGATCGCACTCTTACTCCAGACGGATGATTGTGGGAATGTTGACATTGATAGATTGAAGTATAAAGTGTATTCTCTAGTTGACAATCTTGTTTCATGACAACTGCACGACGCAACGCTGCCGTCGCTCACTTGCTTTCCCAGTCTTTTCATTGTGATTGCGATTTCGAAATACTAAGGTTTCTACCTTTTTCAGTGTAACTGCATCCACTTGCAAAGAACAACTAAATGTTTTTCCAAGTGTGAATGGCGTTTGGCGCTTACACTTCTGACGAAGTTTCAGCGCAAATAAGTGAGGTATAAAATTTACTCAATTTGATAAGTTATTAATGTATAATAAGGAATAATAATAATGCTTCCAAATGAATCTTGAAGTATTTTAAATCGAATTGATTGTGCTTGATTGAAGAAGCAAATTGTTGTCATTTGTTTATATATCATGTGAGTAAACCATGTGCTATTCTGCTACTTCGAGAACAATGCAGGTTTGAGCTAACTTGAATAAAAATGTAGAAAATAAACGCTATCGAAAATCTTTTTTGAAAATTGACAAAAACTAAGCTCGTCTATTGATTATCCTGTATGTTGCAAATCAGATCATGGAAAAAGACAAAGCTAATTACCTAATGATTGATGAAAAAGATTTTCTATTTTTTGAAGTTACGTAAGTCCTTTTAGCGTGCGACGAAAAAATGAGTTTACTTTCAAGAAAATTTGTTTCAACTAACAAGTTTTGTCCCGAAAAAAGATTTTAAGCTAACAAACCGCAGACTACGTTCTAATAGCGTGTCTCATTTATCGGGCACCACATGGAGCACGAGGTATGACGGTTTTGAAGGAACAAACTTGATACTGGCTTAACAAAATCACTGTCAGCATTTGATTCGGGCATTATAGTGACTGGGGTAGTAAAAGGATAAACCCTCGGTTTCATTCCCGTTTGTGTCTGACCTGAAGTGGTTGTCCTTTGAAACGACGACAACGACGATAACCAAGTCGAAAACATATGGAGCACGATGTTTGAAAATTTTGGCCGACGAAACTCAATGCTGGCTAAACACCATTGCTGCCAACATCTAATCCAGAAAGTACAGAAGCCTTGGGCAGAAAAAAGATGAACCCTTGATCCCAGTACCTGTCTCTGCCTCTCTGTGTCTCTCTCTGACACAGATCTAGACCCAAAGTGACTCAGACCACAAACAACTAATACCAAAAAAGACTAGTGCTATAAAATAGATGGCTACAAAAGAGCTATAATAATTACATAATAATTGGGCGTTTATTAATAACAGTTTATTGATCAAAATTTTTGGTATTAATTTAGCGTGAGATTTACCGCCATATGTGGGCTATTCAGGTGGAGTGTGAGATCTACCGCATCAAATATGTGACTTGTCAACGTGATTTCTCCGGTGATCTGTCCAAGTGATCTGCCCATATAAAAGGGCCTAAACCAGTTGTTAAGGTGAGAAGTACTCTCGCCTCGTGCAAATTTATTGCCTTATTTTTTCATGACTGCTTTAAGACTATTCAATCGCTTTCTCTTTGTTTTGCTTGGCGTATTAGAATTAATATTTCTGTTTGTACTATACTGTATACAGGTATATCAATGTCCACAGTAACGAATCTCACAGGAAAATCTACCAGTACTGTAACTGACTGGTTCAACATGTGTTGAGAGGTGTGTACAGCCATAGTTTCTCAACAATGACAAGGAAAGATGTTAGGAACAACAGATAAGCTCATACGAATTGATAAGGCAAGAATTTCTGGTCGACGGAAGTACAACCGAGGAAGTATGCTGAATGGCGACAACGCTCCTCTCTCCGTGGACAATGACGCAGAACAAAAAAAATAGAAATCATTGGCGTAGAATTGATGTGCCTTAAGTTTTTGGTTTTAAACGAGGCTCAGACTGTCGGTACTTTTGAGTGAAACGTGAGCACATACTTTAACTCCTATTATTCAAAGGAAATGTGAATATAGTTCGTTGGTTCATTCAGATTGATGGCCTGCTTATAGCAATCTAAATGTCATTGTGTACCAGCAACATTTTTTGGATTCGTTGACAGGAACACATACACACAGACAATTGAGCAATCGTGGACGTGATTAGACGCTGAAACGTGATTGTCAAGAGAATGCGAGGTGTTGATGGTCAGATGTTCCAGTCTCATTTTGATCATTTGTGCTGGAAGGTTATGAAAAAAAATTCCAATAATTTATTCGTGTCATTCTTAGAAGAAGTACGAAACGTTTATTGCTAGAATAAATGTATGGAAATGTATGTTAAATAATGCAGCGGTTAAATGTATAAAAATGTATGTTAAAGATATGGATGTTAAAGGAAATGGAGGTAGATCACACGCTATGGTGTGGTAGACTTCACCCAAAAGTAGCACCAAATTTTGATAATTCTAATAAGTAAATGTAATAATTCATACTATGACTAAGGCAGCCAGGTAAAAGATTTAAACTTTTAAATACTGGTAGCTAGAATTTTCCAGATTTGTTTTTTATTTTTTTTTGCATTTAATTTTTATTATTTAATTCATTACTAATATTGCAAATAATGAAAATCTGTTTTTAAATATTGTTACAAAATAAAGTTGTCGTGTTAGCATGAAAAAAGTATTAAGTTTTTATTTTTCTGTTCTTATACAGCTTTTGTGTTTAGTGTCCGGTTAAAATCACCAACTCCCAAGGGATCAATGGATCCCTGGTTGAGAACCACTGCGTTGAATGAAAATTAAACTTTTCTTTAACTAAGCTTAATATGATTGCTTGATAATTAAAATGAACAAAAGCCTCAGTGATGTCATCATGAAATAAATCAGTTTTTAAAGACACACTTAAAAATATCAGTTTGGAAACTTCTTAGAAACCCTCTGGCTGGCTGAATGCAAACAGCAGAAGTTTTGAAAAGTTCTGCTATATTTTTAAGTTTTTGATATGACTAGATTTGAAACTGCTGCTTTTTGAAATCATGCCTCTACTCAACAACTCGGAAAATTTTAAGACTTTTTCATTAAATTCAATTTTATGCATTGTCTTACAAGCCGGGGGGAAGGGGGTCAGAACAATTGTTCCCCAAACTCAAAATATTTGGGCAAAGCAGAGTTTTCGGATACTGGCAATAAATTGTTTGGACAAAATCAAATATTGGGGAAAAGCAGAAGTTTTTGGGGAGCGTCAAGTTACTGCAATTTAAAACGATCCAGTTTATTAAACGAACATAGCTAAGATACGATATGAAGATCTTTTCTTTTCTGGTCTTGATCTATAATTTGAGACAAAAATTGAGAGATTGAACACATAATAAAAGTGAAGACTTTTTTTTTAGTCATCACGAAATTTTCGAGATAAAAAGGTGTGACATTTTGTATATGTATTGCATTAGTGCAAGATTATGATCCGGGCAATCGTAAAGAAAATTTGGGCAAAATTGTATGGCTCATCCAAAAAATTTTTTGGCGTGTAAGGCTATGATTGTATGTGTTGTGTATTTAAAGCTTTGTAAAGACATTCTCTAATGCTTGCACCTATACAAAATAATTTTATGTTTTTTTGAAAAATTTTCTGAAATACAGAAAAATCTTTTTCTTGAGTAATTTTTTTTATTTAATAAAAAAGGATAAAGCAAAACCAAAACTTCTATATATTTATACTCGCGACTCGCAGGAAAACGACAAAGGCCCTAATACATAGGGCAGGCAATTACCCCGAACTGCTTCCGGAAATGCCAAGATATTGCTTTCCGCTTAAAAGCTAATAAAGATATGACTGAAATTTAGAATTGCTTGCCAAGACCACCCAGCAGGGAAAAATGCCGTAAAGTGTCATTCCCATGAACACAACAGAATGGCGCGAGTAGATTTTGAACCGAGAACATCTTAATCACAATCACGGAACTTTAACCACTTGACCACGCTGCCGACAACTATTACATAAAAAATAGACTATTAAGAAAGCAACTATTAAGCAACTAGAAAAAATGGATCGTTTCACTTAAGTTCTGAATACGAGGAGCGTCACTTGACTGACAAAAAAGAATTACGCAAAAACGTCACTTGTCCGACAAAAGTGAATTATCCAAAAACACCACTTGACCGACACAATAGCTGCAGCTGTTACATATTTCCCTCCTTGCTTCTTGCCTCTTGCTTATGAGAGTAGTATGAGATAGTAGAACCATTGCCTTTATAAGTTTTTCCTCTGTAGTGCATGAAACCAGAGAAAACTTCAAAATTTTGGGGTGGTGTAGCAAACATAAGTATGAATTTATGATAATAGTTATATTGAATAAATTGGCTATAAGGTGTTTCTTGTTAGGAAGTTCAAAAACAACTGGCACAGAAACAGATCAATGTGTTTATCTTATGATTTGATATAACTTATGACAGCTGAATATTTTTCAGTGGACGGGAAGCTGACAGCTGTTGTCGGACAACTGACTGTTTTGAAAAATTTCCTTTATTGTCGTTCAACTGCCGGTTTGAGGGAATTCCACAAATTCTGTCGGTCAAATGACGTCCACTTTCTAAATATCTTTGATAATTATTAAATACTTTAAAAAATTTAAAGTATTTTAAACCAGAAAATAAAAATAAAAAATAAAAAACGAAACAAATATTAAAACTCTGTTTTATTCGAAAAAAGAAAAACACATTTCAAGATCTAGTTTCAAGTACAAAATAATAGTTTAAATCAGGGGTGTGCAAACTGCGTCTCGCGAGCCAAATGCGGCCCGCGTAGGGTTGCGAATTTTGAATAGAGTGCGGCCCGCGAACGTTTCACACGTTTTTTTGAGGTGCTTGATAAATTCAATGTCACAAATAAAGCGTTTTGGTTTCGATTAGAATGAATATCATAACTATTTTATAAGTTAATGTTATAAATACAGCGCTCTTGATTTGATAATTCAATAAATGAGTAATATTTAAGATATCTTTAAGTTATTGCAATGAATATAGCGCTTATAATTTGATAAGTAAGTTTTAAATCGATAAAATTAAATACAGTAATTTAAAAGTTAACCGCTTTGCAAGAATATATTTCAATTAAATGCTGCTCACTGCGCAACAAAGATAATAAAAAATAAGGTTTTTAGCTAAATATTGTGCGCTTGTGACGTTTAGACAAATACTATTGCGTGTGTTTTTGCTAAAACGTTCCATGTATTGTAATTGGTTAATTTTGCTTTATTTTTGTTCTTCTCGCCTCTTGGGAAAAATTCCAGAATCTAGTGAGATTTGTATAAATATGACGAAGAAAATTATTAGTTAATCGGAGAGATTTGTCCTTTTGACGATTTGCTAATCTTTAGATTAGATTAATATGTTCATGGCTTGAGGAATTAGCGCGTAGCCAATTTGTGGTTGATAGTTATGCTCGCGAATCAAGTGGAAGCTAATTTTTTTACTTTGTGAATTTTGGTTTCAGTATATCTGTTGATTTTGTCGAATTCTAATCAACCTATATACAAGAGTTTAGCAAATTTAAACCTTGGTTTCAATTAATTCATCACTCCGCAATGGTAATGTAATACAAATCAACTGAAGTATCGAACTCGAATGTTATTTCAATTGTTCAAATTAATCAACCGTAATAAAACAACTGATTGTTCAAAGTAATCATCGCCGCAATAAAAATTCTGTCCACTTACGAATTGCTTCTACAATAGCTGTAGCTTCTTTTTCCACACTGGAATGGTGCCGCTCATTTTTGGTCAGCATTCTAGAGAAAAAAGCAACTGGTCGGTCATGTTGATTTAATGATGCAGATATGGCATTGTCTGACGCATCAGTTTCCACAACAAATGGCACATTTTCATCAATAATTTGAAGAGCTGCTGAAACTAATTTATCTTTAAGTGACTTAAAAGCATTTAGAGCTTTTTCACCCATAGGAAATTGTTTTTCTAATATCAAAGGTCTTACTTTTTCCGAAAATTGAGGCAACCATTGCGCATAATACGAAAACATACCGATTACTCGTTGTAGCTCTTTTTTATTTGTGGGGTTTGGCAAATTAATTATCGGTTTCACTCGCTCCGGATCTGGGCGCATGACTCCATCGGATATATAGTATCCAAGCAAATTCAACTTTCTTGTAGCAAAGACGCACTTATTTTCATTCAGAGTTAAATTACAGTCAGAAGCAGCTTTTAAAAATTGTTTTAAATTCTTGTCATGTTCTTCTCTTGTCTTACCACAAACTGTTATATCGTCAAGGTACGCAAATGTCCCCTCACATTTATAGTCTGATATTATTTGATTTACCACTCGTTGAAAACATGGAACTGCATTTTTTAAACCGAAAGGGATGCGCTTGAATTGATATAATTGTCCGACGGGCTCAAACCCCGTGTAAATTCGTTCCTCAGGTATCAACGAAACTTGATGATAAGCGCTTTGAAGGTCTAATTTCGAAAACCATGTATAACGTAATTTTGTGCCAACATTTACGATAGCACGCGGCACAAATTGCACGAATCGTTGTGTCATCCGGGCGTTACACGTTTGCATCATTTTGTTCGCGTAAAAAATTTACCGTATTCCGTTAACGAAGTGCGTAATGTTGTTGCAAAGTGTAAAGTTTGCTCTGAATTAAGACCCAATTTTTATAAACCTGAAGTGGCATATGTAATTAAAGCAACCCAGCCTTTCGAAAGGCTTTCCTTAGATTTTAAAGGTCCTTTGCCGACTTCATCCAAAAACCGCTATCTATTGACTATTATTGACGAGTATTCTCGATTTCCGTTTGGGTTTGCTTGCCCTAATGTCAACGCGAAAACAGTTATATCTTGTTTAAACCAAGTGTTTGTAATGTTTGGTATGCCTGCTTATATTCATTCCGATAGGGGTACCGCTTTTATCTCGCAGGAACTTCGAAGTTATTTGCAAAAACGTGGTGTAGCGTGTAGTAGAACTTCAGTCTATAATGCTCCGGGTAATGGCCAGTGTGAACGCTATAATGGTATTATTTGGTCGGCTATAAAGTCTGCTTTAAAAACTCGATGTTTAGATGTTTGTCATTGGCAACTTGTTTTACCAGATGCTCTTCGATCCGTACGTTCATTGCTATGTACCGCAACTAATGAAACGCCCACGAGCGAATGTTTTCATTTAAACGTCGATCAACCTTTGGCACGTCAGTACCAACTTGGTTAAGCTCACCAGGACCGGTGTACTTGAAGCGCCATATTCGCACCAGTAAATATGACCCTGTAGTGGATAAAGTAGATCTCCTGCATGCAACCCCAAATTATGCGATTGTAAGATTACCAAACGGGAGAGAAACAACTGTTTCATTAAAAGATGTGGCGCCTTGTACTAGTGCTAATAGTGATGATATCGTTGATATTGACAACGAAAACGAAGAATCGGAAAATGTAAATGTTAACTTAAGTGATGTTAGTAATGGTTCGAATATGCAAAATGAAAGTATTGAACGCCATGACCAAAAGGAAATTATTGGAGAAGAAGCACCGAATATTAATTCTAATGTTACCCCAGTGCCAAGAAGATCTACTCGTATAAGAAAAGGATAGATACGGAGCTGTTCCATACAATTAACTCAAAGCAATATGTCTACAATTTAAAAAGGGGAGAATGTAATACAAATTAACTGAAGTATCGAACTCGAATGTTATTTCAATTGTTCAAATTAATCAACCGTAATAAAACAACTGATTGTTCAAAGTAATCATCGCCGCAATAAAAAGTAATAAAATGGTTTGCAATCGCAAAATGTTTTAGTTTGTGCTTCAAAGCACGTGTTGTGTTAAACCTACAGTATGTAATCTTATTTCTTTATACTAATTTTTGTTGTTTTGTTTAGAATGGTTTCTTTTCAGTTTAATAAAGCCTTAGTTTGGTTTTTCAATAAAATAAATCTTATAACAGGTAAGTTTCGCAAATTTGAAAGAGACAAGAATGAGGAAAGTAGAGGAAGAGATGCGAAACTTTAATGAAAAAGGGACTTTTGAATATTTTTTTATTGAAATAGCAGACAATAGACCCTTGTGTTTGATTTGCAATCAAACTGTAAATGTTAATAAAGAGTACAGCATTAAACGACATTATGACTCAAAACATGCTGAAGGTGTTTATGAAAAGCTAAAAGGACGTGACAGAGAGCTGAAAGTTAAGCAATTGAAGGAACAATTGAAGAGCCAGCGTTTTATGTTTCAAAAAATGCATACTGACAATGAAAAAACAGTTCGATGCGGTTTCTTGATTGCACAGAGAATAGCTCAAATTACGAAGTCGTATTCTGAAGGTGGTTTTGTGAAAAAATGCCTTGCTGATGTCGTAGAAGAAATGTGTCCTAAAATGGTACAGTAGTTCGAGAAAATAAGTTTATCGCGTTGGACGGTAGCAAGGCGCATCGATGAACTTGCTGGTGATATTTATGACACTCTTAAAGACAAAGTGAAAAACTTTTTATCATGGAGCTTTGCAATCGATGAAAGCATCGATGTGAAGGACGCGGCACAGTTGGCTATATTTACAGTATAAAAGAAGTGGAAAAGGAGTTGAACGAAACCTAAGAACTTCTGTCACTACAGTGTATAAAAAATACTACAACTGGTGCTATTATCTTTTCTGAAGTTCTCAATGCTTTTGATAAGTTTGGTTTGGACCTATCCACCCTATGCGGAATCGCAACTGCTGGTGCTCGAGCCATGTTCGGAACTGGTATTAGATTTGTAGGTCTCTTGAAATCTGCTTTGAAAGAGAAAAATATCAGTGACAATATAGCAATTTTTCACTGTATCATCTATCAACTGCGAAAAGAAGTCGCACTATTTTTAAAAAATAAAGGGCGACCAATGGCTGAAATGGAAGACGAAAGTTGGTTGTGTGATCTAGCTTTCTTGGTCGATATTACTACTCGCATGAATGAACTCAATACAAGGCTGCAACGAAAAGCGCACTATGCGAGTGAAATGTACGGCCACATAAAGGGCTTTATGAACACGTTGAGGCTTTGGCACACACACATACAAAATGCGAATCTCTCTCACTTTCCAACTTTAAAAGAAATGGGAATGCGCCCAGAGAAGAAGACCGAATTTACAGATCAACTTCAAAAATAGTTTGATGAATTTTCGGCTCGCTTCAAAGATTTCAAATCCCATAAACATTTATTTGAAATATTTTCTTCACCATTTCACACAGACATTGACCAAGCCCCCACTGATATCCAAATGGAACTGATTGATCTTCAGGAGAGGACTGACTTGAAGGCCAAGTATGTGGAAATGAATCTTGGGGATTTTTGCCGGAAACGTCTTGACCAAGATAAGTTCCCAGATTTAAGAAAGTTTATGTCTTCTAAGATGGCACTTTTTGGCTCAACTTATTTGTGTGAACAATTTTTTTCTAAAATGGGTTTCATGAAATCTCCTTATCAATCAGTAATGACAGACGAACACTTGGAAAATAGACTTAGAGTTGTCAGCACCTCAATTAAAGTAAATTTAAATAGAGTGGTTCAGAAAAAAAGCCACCTGCATATTTCTCACTAAATTGTTTCTACAAAGATTAAATCGTATTGCTATGCTCTGATTATACAGTTATGTCGTTTTGTTTTTTAACCAAACGATTTTTTTTCGAATAATACTGGTATTACTGTTTTTCATATTATTGCAGTTTTATTTTTATCGCTGACAATATCAATAGTCAGTAAAATATTTACAGGTGCTGCCCGCATTTTCGGTAAAATATTTAAAGATGCGGCCCGCAGAATATTGTGCTTATTGGTATTTGGTCCGCCATTAAAAAAGATTCCACACCTTTGTTTAAATTTGTATTAAATCGAGTTTAAGGTTTCAATTGGACTATTGTAGACTTTTGATAGACCTATTTTGCTATAAGAGCTAAGGATTGCATACTGCTTAAAATAGCGATGCATTATTTACTTTGCCACGTGCTTTATAAAAGGATTCCTGGAGTTAGGACGGTTTCTGTATAAAATAACAAACAAAATCATTCGGGTAAATCTGATCAGTCTGCAAACCCAAAAAATCACAAAGGATTGAAGTTCAACGATACAAAACTTCAATTAAAAGCTTTTGTTTATTAGAACCAGCTTAGTTTAGTTGAGAAAATTAGCGGTTTGTGATTGACTCGATTATTTTCTCACACATTTGTCGCCACTCCGCCAAGATGACCGTATTCTGCATGAATATTTTTATCGTTATTCCATAGTTTCTTTTATTTTCTACGCTAGTAAGTCAAGACTAGTCTCCCGAGGGCATTAGGCTGCTTTGGAATAGCTGATACGTAAGCAAGTTTTTTACAAACTTTTTAAAACCAGAAATCACAAAACGTGAAAGAATAAATATTTGTTTTACTGAAAAAAATTCCCATTCGCACAAGATTTTAAAATTTGATTGTGGTTGATAAGCAAAAACGAACGTGATTGTGCCCACTGGAGCAAGTAACCAGGCAATAAGCTTTCTGTTCTTAACTTGCTGGGGAGATCTTCTCTTGCAGCCGTGAAAAGAGGCAATTGCGTGCAGTATTAAAAAAACGTTTTAAAGTTTGGAGTTTTAACTTTAGATTTTATAAATATGCCGATTTTTAAGAGGGATTTTTTTTCTGAAAAATAGTAAAATTTTTCTCACTTGATCAAAATCGTTTCATTGATTGATTCGAAACAATAACAGCGTTTGCGGAATCTTTTAAAAAACCGTATGGTTCTTAAAGTAAAAACTGGCTAAACTGGTATCCACAAGTTAAGAATAAAAAAATAATAAACCGCTTGAACATGTTTGAAATTTATTTTTTAAGTTTAAGACAATTTTGTTTGAAATGTTGTAGATGTGGTTGGTTTCAAGATACTTATTAATTACAAGTAAGACAATATTTTATTATTGAGCTTCATTTCGCACTCGTCCGTAAAACATTACATTTTAATGACGTCAAACTGCTTGTCGTATCACATGATATCGTTTTCTTCGTAAATTAATGTTTGGTAATAAGTAGTTATGTAGAAAAGTTTATCATATGTTTAGCAAAAAGTTTTATGAAAAAAAGAAGCCAAATTTATTTACTGTATATTGAAAGCAAAGTAGACTTATTCAAAGCAATTATGTTGCAAAACCTTTAAAAAAAAGCTCTCTCCGAATTAATGCACACCTCATAATAGAACAATAAATTAAGACGTGATATCACGGGAAAATTTGCAAACCCGCATCGATGCGACAAAACATTAAGCCTCGGGCGGTGGAAATTTCACTCGACGTCTTTAATTATTTCATGCCAAAACCAAATTCGTTGCTCAATTAATTTTTTATTAATTAATAGGATTCTTTTTAATGCAGCAAATTAACTAGAATGAGTCCAATCAATAAAATCCAGCAAAGTTTTGTTGGTATTTTTCAATTCAATACAAGTTTGAAAACAAAATTTTACAACTTTGTATTGTATTTGCTTAAAATATAAAATAACATTGATTAAAAGTTTTGCCATAACAAATCAAGTTTTGTTTTTTTTTTAAATAGCAACTAAAGGATAAAAGATGCAAACATAAATTAAGTGGCGCTGATTTTATATAAAATTGAAACATCACAAAACCAGTTTGGCATGCAATCTCAGTTGTGGTCTGATTAAACGTGTTTACTTCCTACTTTATTGTACGATAAGCGTTTTTTTTTTAAATTTAATGTGTATCATTAAACTCTTTTAAAGAAATATTAAGCCTACTAGGATTTGGTTAAGGTTAGAGCTAATCATGAATATATTCTCCTTATATGGTATCATAAAAGTATTAAATGATATTATCTTTTTACGTATTAGAACCCCAAATCAGCCGCTCAAGGTAAAGCCGTCGCACATAACAATCGAAAGTTCCAGTTCCAAACATTTCAAACTAAGACTTTTAACTTGCTCAACATCTACCTCTTGGTCGTCCTATAGGCTTCTTTCACTTACTTGGAAAAATAAAGTTTGCTTGGGAAGCGTTTTCTGGAGCATCCAGAAAAAAAGGTTAAACCATGCAAGCGGAGGTTTTTTAGCTTGAAGTAGCTGCATGTTATTTTTGTACTTCAGCGTTACAAGCCGTTTTAAGTGAAATAAAGGTTTTACTTCTACTTGAAAACCTCATTTTGGATCTTTGGACTTGTGATCGCACTCTTACTCCAGACGGATGATTGTGGGAATGTTGACATTGATAGATTGAAGTATAAAGTGTATTCTCTAGTTGACAATCTTGTTTCATGACAACTGCACGACGCAACGCTGCCGTCGCTCACTTGCTTTCCCAGTCTTTTCATTGTGATTGCGATTTCGAAATACTAAGGTTTCTACCTTTTTCAGTGTAACTGCATCCACTTGCAAAGAACAACTAAATGTTTTTCCAAGTGTGAATGACTTTTGGCGCTTACACTTCTGACGAAGTTTCAGCGCAAATAAGTGAGGTATAAAATTTACTCAATTTGATAAGTTATTAATGTATAATAAGGAATAATAATAATGCTTCCAAATGAATCTTGAAGTATTTTAAATCGAATTGATTGTGCTTGATTGAAGAAGCAAATTGTTGTCATTTGTTTATATATCATGTGAGTAAACCATGTGCTATTCTGCTACTTCGAGAACAATGCAGGTTTGAGCTAACTTGAATAAAAATGTAGAAAATAAACGCTATCGAAAATCTTTTTTGAAAATTGACAAAAACTAAGCTCGTCTATTGATTATCCTGTATGTTGCAAATCAGATCATGGAAAAAGACAAAGTTAATTACCTAATGATTGATGAAAAAGGTTTTCTATTTTTTGAAGTTACGTAAGTCCTTTTAGCGTGCGACGAAAAAATGAGTTTACTTTCAAGAAAATTTGTTTCAACTAACAAGTTTTGTCCCGAAAAAAGATTTTAAGCTGCCTTCTTTTATTTTATTATATAATCTATATTATGCTACTGGATCTTCTTCTTGGATCTTCTGCACCAGATCCTGATAAGTACATCATTAACAATATATATCAGGTGGGTAGCTCCGCGTGGTAACATTATTGCTTGCTAACAGATGGATCCGGGTTCAATGCTCATTCTATTAAATAATTTTTAGTGTGTTCTTGAAAAAGGCATATCATGGCAGATTTGTAAATGAGTTCATGTTGCTTACCTAAAATGATGACTCCGTTTCAAACAAAATACAGCGAGCAGTCAAATAAAACCATATACTTAGAAGATCGGTATCTTTTTATTTAACAAAAAAGCTTTGCCCATTTTTAAAAATTTCCATAATGTTTTTTATTTTAAACCAAAATGGTCGATAAAAATGCATTTTGACTTGAATTTAAAACAAAAAATTGTAAAAAACAAAATTTATTCGGCCAATGACATATTTGCAAACGCAATAGCATTCTTATATAATTATAATTAATAAACCTTTTTTAATTAAATTTTATTTTTAATCGTTAGTCACTCAAAAACTTTTCAACCGAAATTTTGTTGTCCTTGAAAGATCAAAGACAGAGGTTTTCGACTAGAAGCTTGGTCGAGTGGTTGAAGCACCGGACTGATGATCAACATGGTCTGGATTCAAAACCCACTTGCACCATTCTATTGTGTTTTTGGGAAAGACACTTTACGGTACTTTCCCCTGCTTGGTGGTCTTGACAAGCAGTTCTAAATTACAATAATATCTCTACTAAATTTACTAGCGGAGAGCAATATCTTGGCATCTCCGGAAGCAGGTTGGGGTAATTGCCTACGCTATATATAGTGCCTCCGTCGCTTTCCTGCGAGTAAGGAGGATAAATATAGAGATAAAAATAAAAAAAATAAAAAAATAAAGCTAAAATGCTTCTGTGCAATACCTAATTAACTCAAATCAGTTTCCTTTTATGTCTACGGTGGAACTGCTGTTTAGCTACCAATAATGCAGGTTTATTGCTACCCATTACTTGTTGAAACAAAGTTAATTAGTCTTTTTATTGGCTCTGTCCAGACTTGCTTAGGCGGCCATAACGTTGATACATCCTCACTTTTAGTAGCTTTAGGGCATGTAGAAAATAAATTTTTATACGATATGTATAAGTAGTTTCAACATCTTTTTCTATTAATCAGCAAAAGAATAGGTTTTATTAAGACAAATAATAAACCATGAGAGCTTGAGATTTTTGGGCTTTCAATTTTGCGAGGCTGCATTGCTTTGGTAAACTCTCTAAGTTACCAAAAATACTGTAGCTTTAGGCCAAACTAATTGCGAAATGCTTCGTATGTAATGTTTGCGGAGCTTAAAGTTAAAAGATAAAAAGCACTTGATGCACTTACATGCCGCTTCAATTCTTATTTTGTTATTGCTCTTAATTTTGCTGTAACAATCACACTTTCTCATTGCTCTTACTTCTTAAAGATATAGCAATCATGCAAAACTAAACTTGTTTGTTCAATAGCATTTACTACGTTTGTCCATGAGCGATTAAACAGTGCTTCTCAACCCCTGCGTCGCGACCCAAAAATGGGTAGCCGACGATTGCAATTGTGTATATGTTGAATCAGCATTTTTTACAAACGAAATTCGAGAAATCCAAGATAGATTCAAAATAAAGACCTTTTTTTAGAGATCATCACAGTTTGTCAAGGAAAAGAGAGATTTTTAGGTTCGTAATAAATCCGGTAAAAAAGATTGGATCGCCAAAGGTTTCTTGTCTATTTCTGGCTAAGATTTTGGTCGCAACAAAAACAGGTTGAGAAGCATTGGATTAAAGTATGTCTTTCTTGACCAACCTTCGCAGACATCGGAGATTGAATGGTTAAACCTGGACGTTGGTGGTTATAAAATAGTCAACGTCTACAAACCTTCACCAACAAGACTGCAATTCCTGGATTTCTTAAATTTTTTTTTCCAGTGCTTCTATGCAGGTTATTTCAACAGTCACCACGTTTATAGACGTACTTTTCCAACGGGTTCTTTTGTGTCGCCATCTCTTTTGTAGCTAGCTGTTCTGCATTACCTCTTTTGTGCTATAACCACTTTACTCACTATGTATTTCTTCGTTGGCAGCGTGGTCGAGTGGTTGAAGCGCCGTAAATGTGATCGACGTGATCTCGGTCAAAACCTACTAGCGCCATTCTGTTGTGTCCTTGGAAAAGACACTATGCGGCACTTTCCCCTGCTTGGTGGTCTTTGCAAGCAATTCTAAATTTCAGTCATATCTCTATTAAATTTAAAGCGGACAGCAATATCTTGGCATCTCTGGAAGCATTTATGGGTAATTGTTTACCTTGTTTCGGGGTATTAGCGCCTCCGTCGCTTTCCTGCAAGTCAAGAGGATAAATATAGAGATAAAATGAGGTAAATAAATTCTTACTAACTTATGTACATACTTTAAAAACAAAAAAGCTACTGATGCGATCAAGTTTAAAGCAGGGCAATTAGTTCTGCACAAGTTCATTATATTATTTCATTCTCGGTTAAATGTCAACTAAATTTTTTGTGAAAACTATGAGTGATGCAAGCATGACTAAACCAACAAAAAGTGTTCTATCATACGAGTTTATCGCGATAGAACCAAAATATCCTCAAATATCTTTCAAAAAAATTATTTTTAGTGGGGAATACCCAAAGTAATATCTTTCTAAAACCTGACCAAAATATTTGGGCAAGATTTAATACAGACTATTCTTAGCTGCAAGTTGGATAGCAAGTCAATATATTTATTTTTTGAAAACTTGGAATAAAATAATTTTGAATTTTTAAAGTTAATTTAAATTACTTAAGGTACGAACAGCAAAGTTTGTTTGTTTTTTTTTTCAAAAAAATTGTAAAATTAAATTTTAGGTCATCGCTCGTAGTTGTTGTCATCGCTTCACTAGCTGTCTCTGTCTGACCCAGAGTGGATGACCTTCCATAAAACGACGACAAACACAATTTTTAAGAAAAAATTTACTAACCTAGTTTATTATTACAGTTGGTGATCTTGCTTTTAGATGAAACCGGCATTTGCTTTTTCTTTCTTTTGTCATCCATAAATTGATCATTTTGACTACAGGTAAACGTCTAAGTCGCTATGCTTAGGAAAACCTCATTGCTTCAGGAGATGCCAAGATATTGCTGTAAAGTTCAAATTGTTTTATGTTGTGTTAGCGGCTTGCTCAGTCCATTAAGTATAAAAAAATGCCAAAAGAATATTTTTCTTAAGGGCACAACAAAATGACGCTAGTAGGTTTTGAACTGAGAATGTGTCAGCTGCTTCAGCTTTGTACAATACAAAGACATGCAGCTTATTGTGATGTCGTAAAGCAATATTGCAACAAGTAAAAATATTTTCATAATCGCATGTCAGGATACCAACTTTTGTTTACAAATTCTGGATGATATGCAAGACGTTTAAATGTTGGTGAAAATAAACCTCCATATTTCCATACCCTCCTCAAAAATTTTCGGCTGGTACGGCTATGATTTTATGTGCTGCATGTTTAAAGCTTTCAGTGCCGGAAATTCAAAAGCAGTCTGCTTGAAGTCAGCACTCTCACACTCTGAACTTGATTCATTTAAAGTAAACCCTTTTTTGTATAGGTTGAATTGAGTCCCAATTTGCAAATTCTTGATCTAAGCCTTTACAATTATACGTACGTGTCTTCTCTTTCACCCCTTGTGTCATTTTCTGAAATTGTGTTCAGCTGAGCTAGAGAATAGAAAGTGCTATAACTTTCTGGGTGTGACATTCAGTCAAAAGACAATAAATTTTGGGACTAGCATGGCTAGTACCTAACTGTCAATTGCTACGGTAATTTTTTGTGTTTGTTTTGAAACAATAAAGAAATAACCTTTATTCTAAAACTTTACTTTTATCAAGAGAAATTAGAAATTGCCTTATTGTCAAACTGACCATTCACGGTAATTTAAAGTAAATTGCTTCCAACACCTCACTGTGGCTGTTCTAATGCAATAAAAACTAAAATGCCAAAAATTGGGCGAGGTTTGCGATTTGCGATCGCGATGAAAATTCAAGTAATTTTTTTATGAGATGCTGAAAATTCTTTTATTGCTTTTGTAATTTAAATTAAGTTTTATTTTTTGCCGTCCATATCTTTTTATGTTGCTCTTTATGGTTGGGATAAACAACATTCTCTTTAACCCTTAGATTACCAGGATTTTTTTATAGCATCTCTTACCGGTGGGGTCCATTTGGACCCCATTCAATATTATTTTCTATTGCTGCAGTGCAGTGGACAAGTTATAGGTTACACTTTCAAATTAGGCTTTAAAGATAAAAGAAACAAAAACTAGAGTAATATTTTATTAACTAGAAGACTTTACACACATTTATGGCACAACTGTTTTAGATGGTTTCCACATATAAATTTTTCACATTTTTCACATTTATCTCTGACTTTTTTATCTTCTGCGCGGGGACAAAATGAACAACGAGCTCGTTTTCTTTGACCTTCTGAACTAGTAGATGAAGTGGTATCTAATTTTCTTTTTGATGCTGGTTCATCATGTTTGTGTATCAGCTCACTTGCGAGCTGACGCAAGAAAAGTCGCCTTTTGTGCGTTTTTTTCTCCCCAAAATTTGGATTCAAATGCATCCAGATTATATAGCTGTTTAGGGCACTGATGTCAAGCATATTGTAAAAAACAATATTAGGCCATCGCCTGCTCATTCGTTTACACGAATATACCCTTACTAACTGATCAGCTGTATCCACGCCCCCTTTTGTTTTGTTATAGTCCAAAATCATTATGGGTTTTTTATCCTCTCGGGTGTTGTCAACCTCAGGTTGATCATGCATTGTGCTAAATAATGTGACCACTTTTCCTTTCCTGGGAACATAAGAGAACATAGTTCCGTGTTCATTGAAAGCAAAAAGGGATGTATTCTTTTGACGTCCTTTTGTAGTCAAAAGTTGTTGTAGTATCTCTTTCCGATTTTTTCTGATTGTTCCTAGAACTGTCAAATTCTTTTGTTTCAAATGGTTTCCCAAAATAAATGATGTAAAAAAGTTGTCACATGTTACATTTCGGCCACTCTTTTCTAAATTTTTCACCATATCCATCACCACTCTTGTTCCTTGATTTTGCTCCCTAGGTTCCCCTCTTTGTTTTCCAGTGTAAAGTTGAATATTACAAACATAAGCTGTTTCACTATCACAGCAAGCCCAAAATTTTAAACCATACTTTCCTGGTTTACTAGGGATGTATTGTCTGAATGGACAATTTCCCCGGAAAGTAACCAGTTGCTCATCGACGGTGACATTCTCTCCAACATTGTAGCACATCTGCAAAGTATCTGTCCACGCTTCAAATACTTTTCGAATGGGACTCATTTTATCAGGCAGTTTTTCCCGGCGCCTCTTTGCTGCATCATCGAAGCGCAGAACTCGAAGTAGACTTGTAAATCGGTTTCTTGCCATAGTTTTATTGAAAACAGGACGTCCATTTTCGTGACTCCATAACTCTGTTACTGCTTCATTTTTTGACTTGTAAACACCAATAAGAAGAAGACAGCCCAGGAAACGATCAAATTCTTTTTTGTCTAGAGGGATCCATTCTTTCTTGAATACCCTGGCACCTTCTTGATTTGTATATTTGATAATTGTTTCACTAATGTTGTTGTTCATAAATAGTTGAAACGCAGATGCAATTGTATCAATATTTCTAATAGCGTATCTGGTTGGCCCTCTTTGTGATCGCACAATATTGCACACGGTTCTTCTTCCAGTTGATTGTTGCAAAGGTTGCCTTTTCCACACAATATTTCCATCTTTAGATATGATTGTGCTTGAATTTTGGTTTTCTTCAAGATGAACAGAATCGTCCTCTGATTCGGAAGATGATAGTTCAGGTTCTGCAACACAAACCATGTAATGGGTTAGCAAGTAATAAAATAAAAAATATAAAAAAATTACATATAATATCATTAACATGAACATTTCTAGTCTTTTGACATGTTTGTAGAAAAATATTTTTTAACTCTCTGTAGAAGCTTGCTATCTTTCTTTCTGTGTACCATAAATTTACATATATGTTACATTTTCAATTTTTGAATTTAAAAATTAACTCTCAAGGTAAACCGAGCCAGTAACTTTTTATTGAAACACATGTGCTCTCACCTCTCATTCCATTTCCCTTATAACTCAAAAAAATGTAATGAAAATACTTTTCAAGCAAACACATAGAATACACACGCAGATGGCTGCAATAGTAAGACTATTTATACATAATATAAATAAATAATTGCCTTGCTTTTACAGCTCTTTGTAAACAAAAATACCCAATTTTCCTTACCTGATACATAATCATCTTCAATTTCATCAGCTGAAAATTCACCGTCAGAATCACTATAATCTTCAGATGTCTCTTCTAACATACGTCTTATGGCTTCTTCGTCCATTTTATGGCTATATGCACAAAAAGCTTACAAAAAAACTGACAGTTTCCTTCGAAACAAGCAGGAGTAATGCAGATCCGCTATGTTGTTGTAATACGATGGAATAGATGATGCAACATTTACTCATTACAAGTCATCCAATTGACAATACAAGATGATGCAATATCTACTGGTTATTACTCAGATGTAATAACGACAAAAAAAAAGAGCAATTCATTGTATTATAGCTTCACACAGTCAGCAAACACGGTTCAAAAGAAATAGAAAAATATCAAAACTGGTTGGGGTCCATATGGACCCCATGGTAAATAATGATATTTTTGTTATTATCTAAACATTCAAAATTAAATATAAAAAACACAAACTGCGATTATGTATAGACTCATAAAACAGACAAAGTCACAAAACATCGTTCTTTTTTATTTGATACTTTTTTCGCTATTTTTAATCAATTTTAAGCTGGGGTCCATATGGACCCCAGTGGTATTCTAAGGGTTAACTAACTCGGAGGTGTACATTTTATCATTAATCATTACCACTTTTTGGGCTCATAAACAAAATGTAGATTCTTTTTTCAAAGTAATTTATCTTAATCATTTTCATTTTTTTTCTTTTCGTTAAATTAACTTAGCAACTTCGTTTTAAGCGACCGCGCACAATTGACGTTTTACGGTAAAACGTAATCGCTTAGGCGCTGTTTCCTATTTCTGTTCAACAATATTAACACATAACAAAAGGTTAAAGTACCGTAGGCCAGACCCGTAGTTGGCGGGGGAGGCTTGGTGCTCCTTTAATATTTTGAAACCTATTTTTTTAAATATTCAAATATATTTTTGCTCCAAAATGTAAGTCAAGACAAAAAATAACAATTTACGGTCGGAACGTTGGGGCCGACGTGGTCATGCTCTCAGTCTGACATCGGGTCAACCTTGGAGGACCGACTGACGTCTATCCGACTCATCGTATGTCGCAAGTATGCAAATCTTGTTATAAACAACAAAAAAACTTTGTGATTCTTAAACATGCATTGTGCAGCTAAAAGAATCATCTGTATCAATTTTCACACCGAAACCATTTATTTGCAGCTCACTGCTTGGCTGTAATTTTAGTTTTAACTACGCAGTTCATCGTTGTGTTTGGTGAATCCAGAAACTCAGAAGGACTTAAACGCTCCACCCTAAATTTCGGAAAAGTTTTTTTTTGATGAGAGTTTAAAACTCGAAACCATGGTCGGGCAGTGAACTCGGGTTCGGCGTGCGTGATGCTTAATGCCACAGGTGGTACTCTCTAGTGCCATCTGTCCCAAACTCGATATATTACAGCATCTGGTCATACGGCGTGCGCGATGCACAATGCCGTTCCTACCAGTGCAATCTTGCACTTGGTAGGAACCACAAATCTTAAAAGTTTTTTTGTATAGACTTATCCATAAAGACATTTTTTTAGTGTCTCTCAATATTTTTTTCGCTTTACTTCCATGGCAAAGTCACTTTCCTTTACAATCAAAATCTTTACTTTTTGACTTTTAACCTCAAGAGAGTTTTTTAGTTTACTTTGATAAGAATAAATGAAATTAGCAATGCCAGAAAGTTAGTTCTTTCTAAAAAATTTGCTAAATTTTGAAAATCATTGTCGATATTACCAGACTAATGTCCGAGTCCATTTTGTAATATTGTTTTTTACACCACATGAACATTAGTCAATTTATTTCAATATTTAGACTTTCAATTTCAATTGCAAAAAAAAACAAACAATACATCAAAAAATTACAAATAAAAGATTTTTTACTATAAGTTGATTGTTAACAACGACAAGTTTTCCCACTAAAGTTACTAAATACTGTACAGTGTACACGATTCAAATAATAGAAAAACTGATGTTTTTAAAGTAATGAAAGTTTAAATTAAGAAATTATCATAGCCTAATTCTAAAACCAAACCTTTAAATGTTTTTACAGATTACGTAAATCAAAGCAAAAAAGGTTTTACAAGATTTACACAAAATAATATTTTTAACATTTCAAACTATGAATAAAAGAGAAAATCGGGTAAAAAATAAGATTTTGCTACATATCTATATTTATTATATTTTGGATCATTAAATTTAGGTGAATACTTTGCTGAGATCGAATTTAGGTGAATACTTTGCTAAGGTTTCAGTTCAGTTCAGTTTTCTGTTATTTCTGTCAGTTCAGTTCAGTTCAGTCAGTTCAGATCAAATTAAAAAGCTTTTTTTTCAAATTCAAATAACATTTTTAAGATAAACTTGTTAATTGGTTATACCGACAAAGTCAGAAAAATTAGAAAAGAAAAAACAAAAATTCAAGTGCTTCTTATTGAAATTAAAGATCGTGAAACTGGAATGACGTAATCATCTTTATGGGTTTACTTGGCTTCCTCGAACACGCATGAAATTTGTACCTGGGATAGGCTCGAAACGGTTAATGTCCGCTTCTTCAAAAAGCAATGAAAGTCTGTTGCTAAAGAAAACAACAATATATAATTAATCAAAGTCGTTGAAAAGTATGAAAACAAATTTTTAAAATAGAATTAAAATTAAAAAATATTTAAAAAAAAAAAAGTTAATAATTAGGTTACCAAACTCCGTCCTGACAGAATAGATTGCAAAGCAACTTGAACGTGGCAGTCACTTTTCACTTTTTTCTTATAAGGCATTTTAATTTTCACACAAAGTCTTGATTTTCAAATACGTCATAGGGGACAATTAAACTCTAGGCTACTTCTTACTTGTAGCTTATTGCTTCTCTAACTAAGGTCCGTATTTCACTCATAAGCTAGCCAGAAGCCAGTTTTTTCTAACCTTTATTGAATCGATCTGCTAATCTGCGACACCACGCTGGAACGCTTGACTTAACAAACATTTCTACATCACAACTATGCCTTTACAAAGTGTACATAAAAAATTATTTTATCATTTTTAATAGCTAAGTACTTTTTGTGTCTTGTCAGCTGTAGCAATTTGTGGCCTAGGAACTACATAGTTTGTGTTTACAATATATAATTTTTTCATATCTTGCTCTTGCTTGTGCGTACTCAACAATTTTCTTGCGTGTTTTGACGTTTGTTTTTCCCACACCGCTCAGAAAAAGTTGTGCTAAATGTATTCTGTATAATGACGCAATATAAACCATTTATAATTAATTGTAATGTTTATAATTTTTCTCAAAAGCAAGTTTATAGTAGGATTTTTGTCAGGTAATCTTGTTGTTATGGCCATAAATCAAATATTAATTTTAATAATTTTACATACACATTAATACAATAATTATGAATACTGTTTTCTTAAATATTATACTTTTTATATTGTTTATCGAAAAAGCTCTCGCGATTTCCATAAAAAATCTTAACGATCCACACTGGGCTCACAAACCTGAAGTTAAAAACCACTATTTTGGTCTGATCATTGTTTTGAAAGATTGCGATCTCTATGTTTTTGAGTAGATATGAAGGTGTATTAAGATAATAAAGATCTATAAACAGTGTGTTTATGTTTGCACTTGTGTCAGTTGCATCAGTTACAGCTTGAGATGGATGCCTATTAAAAAAAACCCACTTTATTGTGCAAGCGTCAGCGTTTGGGTGAATTTGTTTTTCATGCCGCATAAAATATTGATCGTAGAAAAAGCATAATTCCAAAACATTAAAAAGAAGCCAGTGTGATATAAGGAATACTAGGGTTCGGATCTCGGTTTTGAAAAATCCCAGGATTTAGTACCATTTGGTATTTCCCGTTTCCCGGTTTTAAAAAAAAAAATTTCCGATTTCCGGTTTTTCAAAAAATAATTCGCAATTATTTACCCTCAGAAAAAACCGAGAATTTTTTCTGATAATAATTAATGTATAATAAAACTTTTATGATTTTTTTTGCTTTTGATTTGATTAAAATTCTTAATACAGTCAAACAGTGATATTACTAATAAATTTCATTTTGACTTGATTTGACTGATTTGCTGCATCACTGTGATTATTTTCGATGTTTCGTAAGTCGTTTTTAATATGGAAGTTTCTGTTCTACGTATGTAAAGTAGTGAAACGACGTGATAACTATTGTTTTTATCTTGCTTACTTTTAAAACTTGTTTAAAGTTGATAAATCAATCTTAAATGCTTTTTGCCTTGCTTAGTTTAAAAGTTTTATACTCTTTATGTTTTATATGTAAAATTTCCAGGATCCCCAGATTGGATTTGAATTTTTTCATTTCCCAGATTTTATTCAAAACCAAAAAATTGGAAGCCCTAATATACATACAAGGTTGACTTGAATTTCATTAATTATTAACCTAAATTTCATAAAATATACAAAACAGTAAAATTCATTTTCTATAATTTATATTTTAAAAAATGACGTTTATACATAAATATGACGTATTACCATCCTGCGTTGACGATACGAACTCCGGGAGGACACGTTCTGTTGGCCAACAGCCATGGTTCTCCACACCCGTTTCCTCGATAACGCAATTGAATAATATCCCGTGTTACTGCTGGGGGTGGCGGGATACGACAACAAGCACTCCATCCACTCCACTCGAAATCACAGCAAGGACCTTAATGCCAAAAAATCTCATCATCGTATTAACTACATTATTCTCCTGCTTTCAAGTTAAGGCGGAATTAGTTAAACCTAAAATTATCATAAAGCGATCACTTCGATACGTTTTCCATTGCATTCGCGTTAAGTTTAGTTTTATAACTACATGGCTAACCAAGAAGTCACCAGAGAAAAGGTCAAATTAAACTAAATTCATGGTTAAGTCTATCAAAGATCAGAGAACTTTTTGCAAGATAGTTTTGTTTCGGCTTCAATTCGTAGATTCATGCTTTTCAACCAGGTTTAGTGTACAGTTACACCCCAGGGTTTACAAAAATATTTAAAGGGTCTACTAGGATGTACCACATATCACAGGGTCGATGAATCAATTTTTGATCATTTTATGAAAAATTATTAACTATAAACATAAGTCTTGAATAAGGCCTTGTCTACACTAGCCTTAGTTTCTTAGCTTAAAAGTATTTATTTATTTTATTTATTAAAATTTGTTTTCGCGTAAAAAATTTTTTACGCCAATTTACAAATTTATTTTTGAGTTATTTTTGAACATTAGTTGTCGATTCGAACAATTGTAATTTGAACAACTGTTTTCAAACAATTGTCGGTAAACCAGCTTTATAGATTGAAGAAAAGAACTCGTTCATTGTTTGCCATTACAAACTTCGCAGGCTTTGAGATTTCTTTAAAATTTAAAAGCTTATTAAGTTGGTTGGATGAATAGTGAAAAAAACCGGAAACAAAAAAAGTTCTGATTATTATTGAGGAATTTTTGCGGAGATTTGTCGTCGTTTGGAAGGGCATCCACCCCGGGTCAGACACAAACAGGACTGGGGCCGAGGGTTTATTCTTTTACTACCACAATCTGCTGTACTGCCCTGATCAGATGCTGGCAGTCATGGTGCTAAGCCAGAGTATCGAGTTTTGTCATCCAAAGCCGTCAGACCTCGTGCTCCATATAGTGCTCGATGTATTGGGCACGTTATTAAGACTTGGTCTGCGATTTATTCAATGGCTCCTCGCTTACAATTCGGTGATTTCTGAGATTATCAAGTGTTAACCTAAATTATTGTTGGCGAAAGATTTGTTAAAGTTTGCAGTTGTTGAAATGTGAGAATTGAGCTATTATTCGAGAATATTAGTGAAGTTTTCATTTATACGCACTGTAAGTAAAGTTTGGTGTTTTGACGTGGATTCGACAAATTAAAAGTCAAAGACAGAGTAATTGTGATTTTAAAAAGATAGTTTCCATAGACTTTGGTTTGCATTAGTAGAGGTTGTTCGTGTCATATAGTGTAGTTTTCTTCGTGCGCCCCACTCCACATTTTCAGCAGTTCAGTTTTTTTTTTCATTTCAAACAACATACTGATAATAATTCTAAATTTTAGGTTATATTAGTGAACAGTTGATTTACATAATGTTTTGTCATAAAATAAATGACAATGGACATACGTAATTTTTTTCAAGACGCCTTTGTAGAAAATCAACACAGAAATAAATCAAGGAAGCGTGATCAAGTTGTCAAAGCATATGCTGAAATTAATTTAAAATAATTTTCTAAATTTATTAAAAGCAAGAAGAAAATGCAGTGTTCTGTGACAAGGAAAACTATCCAATAACAAAAGACTGAGACCACAAAATGCAAACGGAATGACTATAAGATTATGAATAGATTGTATCGGACAGAAAAAGAAATGTTAAACCCTTATTTTTCAATATGCTTTCTGTTTTGTCGTGCCATTCTTGGTAGTAGCAACTTGGAACCATTGCTATCTCACAACATTTGAAAACACGCCATCCTAATTATCAAAATAATTCAAAGTCATTTTTGAGGCATCTCTGCATAATAAACAGAATCAGTTTCTCTTTTGGAGAGGGAGATAAAAAAAGGAAATATTTTATTCTTATTTCTATCTTTATCCTCCTGACTTGCAGAAAAGCGACGAGGCGCTAAAATATAAAGCAAGCAACTACCTTGACCTGCTTCTGGAGATACCAAGATATTGCTGTCCGGTTAAAACTTTTTTATTTTATTTTTTTATTTTTCTAGAAATATGACTGAAATTTAAAACTGCTTGCCAAGACCACAAAGC
The DNA here is from genome assembly GCA_963680785.1 of Diplosoma virens. Classification (NCBI taxonomy): domain Eukaryota; kingdom Metazoa; phylum Chordata; class Ascidiacea; order Aplousobranchia; family Didemnidae; genus Diplosoma; species Diplosoma virens. The sequence goes on along the minus strand of OY796880.1, from coordinate 24,054,556 downwards.
AGAGTAAAGTGCTGCATAATGTTATTCCCAACGACACAACAATGGGGCAAGTAGGTTTCGAACCGAGATTATGTCGATCACTATTACGGCGCTCTTACCACTCGACCACGATGGCGACAGGTAAATTTAAAGGTATAAAAGTTATAATGGGATAAAGGTTTAGTGCTTGCTTATCTCATAATGACTCATATAGTCATGAAAAAAACATTTATACAATGAGTTGAAATTTACTGTTTATTCTTGTCTTGAAATTCCTGCTGAGATTTTGCGTGGAGGAAAAAAGCTGTCAGCAAAGTGAGGAAAATTTCTTTATCATACAACACAGCCAAACTTGGTGTGATTTTATTTCAAATACTTTCTAAAACTTGTTATTAAAGCTCAAGAAGAATCCTGCTTTTGGCTAAAACTCGATGAAACCACCAATATTTCAGATGAAGCCCAGGTGATTTTGTGTTGTTGGTTCGTTGATGAAGAAGCCAACAATATTGTCGAGCATTATTTGTGTTGTGTAAAAGTTGGAGTTTCTGCAATAGCTCAAGCCATCTTTGATAAGTTAAATCAATTCATTGAAGAGCATTATTTTGTATTGAACAAAGTGCAATTCTTTTACTACCGATGGAGCAACATCTCTGCAAGATTCTATCAATGGAGTTGTTTCATAAAATTAAAAAATGTTCACCTGATTCTGTTTCAAACCATTGTATAATTTATCGAGAGGCACTTGTAGTAAAGGAATTAAACCGTGAAAAAAGTCAGAAGCTGTGATTTGGAGTTTGTTTTTTGCGATATAATAAAAATTATAAATTTTAACCGCTCTGCACAACTGGCTAATAAAATTCGACAGTAACCTTCACATTAGATGAATCATGAAATATCGTGTTGATATAAATGGGCTTATTGTGCTTTTAACCGAATAAAATTAGTACATTTTTATAATGAGATGACTGAAGTGTACAAGTTTTTGAGTAAAGAATAAAAGAGTGTACCATTTTAAAAAAGGTTGATCAGATATTGTCTTAGATTTTCTATTTCTTAACATTTCGTTTTCACCTGAATCGCAATCTCTTGTTTCAGTTGCACCAATTATTGATGTGAAGCAAAATCCCTCTCCAGGTAATCCTCCTTGGCAATTTCGGGTTCGCACCTTCACAAAACTCGAGTTTAATCTTGAAAACTTGATTAAGCATTAATTTCATATTTTTAGTCACTATCTCTTCTTTGCCAATTACAATTTTTTTGTCCCGAGCGAACTTAATGATTGAAATTAAATTTTTGTGTAGTGGCTTTCGATTAAAAGTAAAATCAAGTCAAAACAATGTTTGTCACTGACTCATTTAAAAGCCTGGTACGGCTACTTTTTTCGGGTCGTTAGTATCTCAAAATATTATTCTAAAGAAGCGCCGTCAAAGAAAGTTTAAGAATCACTATTCCAAAGGCAGTTAAAAACTTTTTCTTTCAGACTCAATCATATTTAACTTCTACAAACTATTGAATGTTTATTATTGATTTTTATTCATAAAATTTTTATTAATCATCGATTTACGGATCTGCTTGCATCTTTCTGCAACTAATCGCTAACAGCATATTGGTGTTCCTGTTTGTTAGTACGAAACTGATTACTTCAACTAAATGTAGTAAAAATTGTTTGCTACCGAGGTTCCGGATCCACAAGATGAAGAGCAAGGCCCCCATGTTGTCCAACCTCCCCAAATTGCGCAAGGATTTACGATGCAAGGTTCATTTTCTGCTTCTCGTTCTCCCGTGCAAGATTGAAAGCGTTCTCTCAACCTAGTTCCGAATCCACAGGTTGCACTGCAAGAAGCCCAATTTGACCAGTTCGACCAAGTACCTGTAACATACAACTTGTAAATCAAATTTATAGTAATTTGCTTTATATAACAATGTCTAAAAAACAATAAATTGGCAAGAAAAATAGAAAAATTTTGATTACCAGTAAGTCTACTGAATATTTTCATTTAAAGTTTGAAAAAGTTGTATAGAAAAATGCACGAAATAGCATAATCAGTATTTTAAAGCAGGTAATATTCAACACTTAATCTTATAAAATTTTGTTCTTGATTTGGATCCTTGACATTAAAGTTAAAAAATGATTAAAGAAAAATGTTTATTCTTTATGTTAAAATTGAAATATTGTAAATAATGACCCAAAAAGACAAACGGATTTATACACTTATTTTGTTTGTACGTAGCTTCCACTAAACTTTTGCATTAAACATAAAAATTGTCAAGCGATCGACATGAAATAAAAATTTTAAATCTATATTTAGGCTCCATTTTTACTTTCTTGGTCGCTTTGCTGATTACTTTTAATTTTCTAACTGTTTCTCATTGTCTATTCAAAAGCAATATGTTTTTCAACTTCTAATATAATAGTTGAGTCAAAGCTAAATGTTTTCACGAATGTCTTGCCGAGAAATAAATTCATGCCAAGGCATAATGGGAACATAAGTCCTACCCGAATCTGTGTTGCACAGCACTGTTTGAAACATATCGGGAAGTCCACATGTATGAGACCTTTGACGAGTGCGTGAGCCTCTTCCACAAGTCGCTGTGCATGGGCTCCAAGATCGCCATTCGGTATATCGACCTGGGTTAGTGTTGCATTCGATTGTGTCTGATTGTAAGCCAGTGCATGGGTTGAACCTGGTTCTGTAATTTAATTAAAATATAAGTCAACAATCAGCAAAAATACTGTGAAATAAAACTTTCATAAATACATTTTAACGCTTTTGCTAATTAGAAACATTTTTTGACCTAAAAAGTATTTTGACTTTATTTAAACCTAGTAATTTTTGCCTGTCATAAAAATTTAATGAAGAAATTTCGGTTTAATTTTGTAGAAACGACAATTCACAACACTTTGGAAAAAGAATTATTGTATTTTTTGGTCAAAATGCGTTTAGTTTGAGTAAAAAATCATAATAACTAATATTTCAGTTATTATTGTTATCAAGCAATGATTTTTAACTCAACTTCACAATGTTGTTGTTGAAGAAAATACAAATCTTTATAACTAGTCTACATCAGCAGTTTATGCATTCACCAAACAGAATAACTAATAAAATATGTTTTTAATTCTGAAAAAAGAGTTTAGGTAAGTAACAGGCATCAAGGTTAGAAGCCGCTTTTACTATTTCATCAACGATTTGTTAGTCAGTGCAAAGTCTTGTTTGCATTTCAAAATAGCCATAAATAAAATCCAACTAGAGTATCTTACTGTCATTATCAAAACTGAAATCATTGCTTAAAATTTTAAAAACTTTTAAATTTTTAACTCGAAATGATTCTTTAAATTACCAAATTATTAAATCTCGTTTTTATGTTATAACGGACCTTGTCGCTCTGCCGCCACCACACGTGGCGGTGCAAGAAGAATATTCTGTCCATTGACCATCTTCTTGTAATGGAGCGGTACAAACTCTTTCCTGCGTTGTCTCACCCAGGCATCCCAGTACTCCTGCGATTCCACCAATACAAAATCTAATGCGGGTTTCTATGCCATTTCCGCAGGATGCAGAACATGTTCCCCATTCGGTCCATGGAGACCATCGACTGCAAGAAACTGTTGCGCAAGCCTGAAAAATTATGTAATAAATTCGCAAAACGCTCGTATAAAATCGAGACAACTTATATTTGTAAAATATAATACAACAATAGAATTGCCACAAGTTGTAGGCCAAGGTCTAGCAATAAGCAAGTACCAGCAGGCTGGTAGAACGCAAATCTTTGTCCAACCAGAATAAAATTTTATTTCAAAGTGACTTTCTATGTCGGAGAAAGTAATCAACTGTTCTATTTCAAGACTAAGCTTAAATTAAGTCTTAGATTGAACTTTTTTGATTATTGACGTATCATTATATCATGTGACTTTATTAAAGTTCAATGCTTTTTAAATTTGACGTAAAAAATGATTTTTCAAAAAAACAAACAAAAGTATTTAATCTTTTTTCAAGTTTTATGAAGCAAAGCTATATAAAAAAAAAATGAGCAATTAATCATTTTATGAATAATTGCTAAATTTCCTGCAGCAAAGTTATTATTTGAGACAAGTAGCATATTTTTTTCTCAATTGTAAAAGCAAGTCTACATTTGTGCGAGCGCAGCGTAGACAATTTCAATAAACAGATAAACGTACCCTAGGCTTTACATTATAAATGTAGATCAATCTTTAAATGCAATTCTTTGGAAATGATTAAGCAAAATCAACGGTTTTCAACAAAATGTAATTCACTAAACCTCAATACAACGGATACAGCTCTGTTTACGTATCTCGTCACAAGACACTTTTAAAAAATTAATCTTCACTGTAATTTTCGTCGGCTTTAAAAATGAAGTTTCCTTATAGCTTCTGCTAAAAAGTTAGTCCTGAATTTTAAAAATCAGATAATAAAGAACTCAAAACAAAAAATGTATTGTTTTGAGTGCACTAATCGTGTAATTTTGAAAGAATAAAAATATTTTGAAAAATAAAATTTAAAGCAAAGGTTGGTTGAATTTTATCGAGACTGCCAAGAACATAAAGCTTTCACACAAAATACGTAAAATTTCAACTCTTGTTGTAGCGTTTGGCCATTTATATCAGAGACACTCTTGCAAGCATGATTATCATTGGTGGGTTTTCGTGTATGCTTTCAATAATGAAATACTGCATGCTGCATCCATTCACCTTACATGAATTCAGAATACAAAAAACATAAAAATAATCAAAATAGTCTACATCTAAAGTAAGAAAAGATATAAATTTAATGTTTCCAATTTATTTGTTGGTAAAAATTTAAAGTTTTAACATGGGCAAGAATTAATTTGAGTGCATTATAAAAATATTTTTTTGGTAAATCATGGCAATTTTGATATACTTCTGGATGTGCTTTGATTTAACAAATAAAAATCAATAGATAAATAGTAAAAACAAAAATAGTAGCTGAAACGTTATAATTTATAAGTAAAGTTTGTTAAAATTAAAAATCTTTTTGTATTCTTGAAGCATCGATATAATTTTTAGTTTTAAGCCTCAGCTATGTTCAAGCCTTAGACCAGAGTCTACGCTTGAGACAAAACAATTGAGAATAGACACCAAAATTAAATAAAAGCAAGCAAGAAATTTTGACCAGGTGTAGGCCAGGTCTTATTCTCGAAAATAAACCTGCAAAAAATTGAATATGACGTCATTTTCTATGGTTCAACGCTAAACCGCTGTTCGAAACAAAGCTGTTCAGTAATTTCTTTTTATATCTTGAGAAAAAAACTTATTTGTCTCACTTCTTCTTCGTTTTCATTTGGAAGTCCGCAGTTGTGAGTCCTAAGTCTAGTTCTTGTTCCTCCGTTGCAGGATCTTGAGCATGCTGTCCACAATGACCAGTCACTGTAAACTCCTGTTTGAGTGTTACAAAGTTCCGTTTGTAATTCGTCGTCCAAACCACAAGTGTGTGATCGTGTCTAAATAATTTAGGTTTAGTGTTTGTCATATACAAAAAAGCAAAGTTAAACATAACGAATAACTAAACACAAGTGTTATTTTTTTCTAATAATATTGATAGCAAAAATAGCCGGAAGATAAAGAAGCGACTCGGAAGAATTTTGATGATTGTGAAGGTCTTGTTGCAGCACAGTAAACAATTTTTCTTGTGATCAGAAGCTGCTGTTCACACATTGTTTGGCCCAGATGGCAGTAGTTTTCTCGCAGCCTGAGCCGTGAATATGTCTGCTCTTGTTGCTGTGCATGACAGACCGAAACCAAAACTGCCCAAACTGAATAGTACTATACCCATCCCAACCGACGACCTGTTAATCGGAAAGCGGTTTTTTCACAACGGTCAATGTGCAGTATGTAAACAACTTTTCTTTTCAAGGCAAACTGCCAATAAATCCCAAAATCCAATTATTTTCCAGTTGGACATTGAAGGTCCTACAGCCAACAAGATGAACATTTTTCATTGTTTTTCTTTACACTATGAGTGTGGCTGCTTCCGATTTACTGGCTAAATTTGACAGTTTAAAAGAACGATGGTCTGAACAGCTTAAAACAACAATATACGTTACGGTCGTTTAAGTGGGTCCACAAATGGCTTTCGAAAGAGACTAATATCTAGACGTTCGTTTGTGTCAGCTACGCAAAAATTACTAAATAAACTCGCGGAACAAGGCATCCACTGTGCCAGTGGACGAATCATAGATAGAACGCGGAGTTTTATAAAAGTAAATCCAGGCTCGGTACTTTCATTCTTATGACAAGTACCAAGCCTGTTGTAATGAACTTGTCCCGAACAGCTTGGGTTAAGCTCAATTGCAAACGGACTAGTGTTAGACAGTTCTATTCCTTCTTGTTCAAATGGGGTCTTGCTGCACATTGCGAATGCGGTGCCACTAAACAAACCGCAAACCATGTCTTAACCGCGTGCTTTATACATTGGAAACTACACGGAGCACGACGTATGATAATTTTGAATGACGAAACCCAATGCTGCTCAACACCATCGCTGTCATGATCTGTTCGGGCAGTACATTAATTTTTGGTAGTAAAATGATAAATTTTCGATCCCAGTTTTGCTTTCGTCTGACCTGGAGTTAATGCCCTTCCAAATGATAACGACCGCACATTGTTTAGTCGGAACTTGTGGTTTCCATATTATTGTAAAAAGGAGAGAGAGAGAGAGAGAGAGAGAGACAAGAAAGAGACAGTTTATAAGCTATAGAACACACTATATACATATAATAGATAAAATTAATGGGAATTTAATGGATCATTGATCAGTTAATAACTATCGTATTAGAGTTGTATGCAAGCGGTCCTTGAAGCAGTTATTTGATCAGAGTTCGGCCTGGTTAGAAATGAATACAGTCTGCTATTTTGCTCAGTTAATTCCGGCGTTTATCGACATTGATGAACTTAATCTCCAGAGCAATTCAAGCAGAAGATGTCTAAGCGACTTACTCGCGTGCGTGTTCCTCCTCCGCAGGATGAACTGCACACAGTCCATGCATTCCATGTTGTCCAAAACCCTGGACTTGTATTACAAGGTTCAGACACTCTGTCGATGAAGCCCGTACATGTCTGTCGGCGCTCACGATTTCGAATACCGCCTCCGCATGTTCGAGTACAAACTGACCAGAAGGACCAGGGAAGAAAAACTCCTGCAAAGAATTTGGCTTCACAAAAAAACTTTCTTTATAATGTAAAAAAATTGATATCAATAAATAAAAATGTTTATATATGAAACGTTGATATCAATACACGAAAAGGTTTAATTTGTGTGGATTTTACATTTTCTCAAAGATTCTATTTTTTGAATTAATCAATCGCACTACTTAAATATTTTTCATTCAAAATATAGCAGTTTTATCTGTGCATTTAACAATTTTTTTATACATCAGCAGTATTTGATCAAATATCAAAGGTTGACTTTACCGTAAAAATTGTAAATTTTACTATAAGTAATTAATAAATACAGTAAAAGTCAAAATTGAAGTTTGTAATTAAAAAAAACAAAATAAGATAGTCTGCTAACTATCTCTGATGAGGGTTTGAAATATAAAGCCTTTGTCGGGGAGTAGGCAATGAACTTCAGGTAATATCTAATGTCGCGAAAAAAACATCACGGAAATCTTGTTTTTTCTTTTTCTTAATAAAGATAGTTTTAAAAGTTTGTAGTCGGATTAATTAATTAAAATTAAAAACTTAAATTGTTTTTTTTAATCTTGGTCAATTTTGATTTAAAATTTCTTTTTTTCACCTGGATTGGTGTTGCAGGTTTGAGTCTCGTCTTCTCGAGGCAATCCACAAGGGTGATCTCGTTGGCGGGTCTGAATTCCTCCACCACAGGTTGCCTGGTTAAAAAAGTCCAATTTTAAGAAAACTGATTGATTTTCCTCTTCTGCTTAATGTTGTGTCTGTGATGGCAAATCACCAGAATTTTCTGGGATTGCCTATTTTTACAAACAATTTTCAACTATCTTTATATCATTTTGTCCAAACTGCAAAGTCAAATAAAAATTTGGGCTGGAACAAAATCTGGGCTTTTCCAAAATACGTTGAAATAACTGCTTGAGGATTGTCTAAGTTTAGTCGTTTCGCCGCTGTCCATTAAGTAAAAAGAATGAAAATAGATACGAGCATGATGAGGAAAAACTAATGAAACAGCAAAAGATAGCAACTTAACAAATTATTTACCGTGCAAACTGTCCAAGTTGTCCATGGATTCCATGGTCTAGGTGGAGCGCTGCACTCAAGTTCTTCCCTCCCATTTCCTAAGCAATCCTGGCTAGCAATACCACCGGAACAGACCCGAGTTCGAACGATTACACCTAAAAATACCGTTTGGAGAAAATATGCTATAAAGCATAGTTTTTTAACTGGGGTTTTATGTAAACTATAAGGTCCGTTCCAAATAACATGTGAACCTTTGTTTAACGTTGAAGTTTTGTTCAACTCGTATTGACTTTTGCTTATCGTTAAATTTCAACATAACAAGTTGAACTTGGGTTCACATGTTATCTTGTGTTGTGATCTATTAAGGCGTCCACAAATTTTTTCTATAAAATAACAATTTATAATAAACATTGTATTTGATCAAAAACCATTTCTAACATCGAAAAAACTTGTTTGTGATATCTGCATTTAAAAATCTAAAATTGTAAGCTAACTGTCACACTTCATTCATAATTTTAATCATAACGATGTAGTGTATCCCCGTTAAAAGCAGTTCGTAGTTTTATTATAAGAGAATAAATGCGGCTCTTTGAGCGCTGTCTGCGATATACGTCCAATTTGTTATATGGCTCGATACATGTATCTTTTTCTCTTTTTTTTTCTCTTTGTATTGACGTAATATGTTTTTGACTAACGTCATTGTACTGGAAAATTCGCGTATATTCCACTTGATTCGCGTAACGAACTCTCCAGGGGTTTCTGGCTGAATCTTGAATTTACGAGAAAGTTTACGTCACGTGATTTTGTTTTCTATATAAAGCCGATGCGTAGCGAGAAATTATTATGATGATTATTATCGTTGTGAGATAATTTGAAGCGACTCGAGTGGCGGCTCGAGCGAAGGTGATTTTGTTTGGCCACAGGAGGTGGACCGTTAGATTTTGTGTCGATGGACAATTGTTGAATTTATTTTGTGCCAGTGGTTAGCAGTTTTGTTCTACAGAGGTAGAATTATTTGTGTTGATTGAGTCGAGTTATAATGTTGATTTCGCTTTGCAGTTTGGCAAAGCGTGGAATAGAAGTTTCGTCGGACGTGATATTTTTGTAATACATCTGTTTTTATTAGAGACAAGGGTCTCTGTTTGTTGTGAAAAAAAAGAGTCTTTAACGAAATCAATCCGAGCTTTCGTTAACCAACTGTATAAACCGTCAGGCTCATAGCAAAACTACTTCTTGAGCCGGAATAAAATAAAATTTAGACACAGCTTTGTTTCAGCGCAGGTATTCGGGTTACCTAGCTCAACTGGTCCTTTGGGATTCCCGAACAAAGTTTGTGACACTAACAAGGTAGAACTATCATTTAATGGTTGTTTAAACTTTTTGTGCGTTTTAAAATAAATTTAATGGTTTTTTTTGGCTTGCAGAGTTTACTAAAATAGCCTGGTGGGGCACGTACTCAAAACCAGTTCAGAAATCCTTCTTAAGAGAATAGAATATTTAAAATCCAGTTTGATTTTTGGTAAGAATGTGACGAAAGCTATTTGAAATTGCTTTTGGAATAAATATCATTCTAAGCTTTAGCTGGTATAGAACTCTAGTCACGGTCATCGACCAATAAAATGTACTTTTTACAGTGGCTCAGCAGTTTTTTCCCAAGCAATCTCAGCTTTCATACAATCTAATTCATAGAGTCTATGTTGACAAATTAAAATTCCTCTGAAATTAAGCGAAGTTGTGGAGCGATCAGCGCTTGATTAAATTCGTAATCCCTTGATTGTCAGTTTAATTAGCGTTCAGTAAGTTTGTCGTGTTTTGCCTTTAAAAAAAATAATTTATGAAAACTTTCTCATGCAAATGGGGTTTTGACAAGCAATTCTAAACTGAAGCCGTATTACTGTAAAATAAGAAAGGCGAAGTAAAATAGTCATCAATTTAGCAAATGATTGCATTTTCAAACCCAGATCGAAGTAATTAATTTTTGTTCGAGGCTTCCTCCTTTGTTTTTCTAGCCAAAAAGACAAGCTAATACACACAAATTGACCGTTCTTAACACTAAATATTGATATCAAAGGCCGAACAAACATAAAGTTAATTGCTTCATAAATCTTAAACTTTTTTTCTCATTATGTCATTTGTCGTACTTAAATATTGTATATTGGATTCAAGAAAATAGTGCGTTATGATTGCGCTTTTCTAGTTTAAAAAACTCTGTTCTAGTTGCCATTTTCTACTTGGGTTGATAAAAAAATAAAACTTTAATAAAGAAACAACAACAAATTAATAATGTCCTAACTCTAGAATCTAGACCATTGTTATTATTATTTTTAAACCGTTAGACAGCCTACAAGCCATTACTAGTTTTTAAGTTACCTCTGAAACATGTTGCACTGCAAGTTGACCAGAATGTCCAAGATGACCAAACGATGCAACGTTGAGTGTTGCAAGGTCTTTGCTCGATGGTGGGATTGCTCGAGCAAGTGTTAGTTCTGCTCCGTCTTTGGAAACCACCTCCACAATCTGCCGAACAAGGCTCCCATTCTGTCCATTGGGATGTCACTCCACCTTTATATAAGTACCATTCGTTGTCGTTACACAGTTCACACATTGTCTCACAAAAATTTTTTCGATTAAGTTAAAGTCAAACAAAGTCTGCTATTACTACAGTCAGGACCGGATTGAGGTTACTGCAAACCTCAGGCCGTTTGCTTGAAAAGAACCAATAATTTTGCAAACTAAACCATAAGAAGCAAACCTATTAGAAATCGTGCATATTGATGAAAAAAATATGCTGAATAACTCGAACGTAGGATAAAAATCTGCTGTAATGTAATTCAGTGTTATCATGTTAAAAATTACATTTTTTATAGTGTTACAACTGGCAAACATATGAATGATCTCATCTACTTTAAACCTTAAACAAAACCAGCTTCTATACTAGAAAGTTATAATGCATTAAAAAAAAACATTCAAACTATTATTTTTCTAACTTTGTTAAATGTAAGATTAAATGAAATAAACTTACAAATAAATTGAATTGGTTTATTAGTGAGATCAGATATTTTATCAGATTTAATGAATTTTGAGATCGTAATTCGGTAGTCACTCTTAATCAGGGGTTTCCAAACTGGGGTACATGTATCCCAAGGGGTACATTTAGGCTTCTCAAGGGGTACATTATTATGTGACAGAATGTCCTTATTTAAGTTAAATTCCGTGTCCAGAAGAAATAATAGACTCAAATGTCTAGAAATTTCGAATCCGGTTGATTGTAATACGTTAAACAGGACAATTAAGAGGGAAAACTTTTTTTTACAGATCACCGTGATTTTGGGTTTGAATGGGGAAATTTTCTGGCTGCTGTAAAGTGAAGACTTTTCTTTCTTTTTTAGAGATCACTTTGATTTTCGGCATAAATTGGGAAAATTTGTATCTGATTTAAAGTGAAGACCTTTTTTTTTCAGAGATCACCTTGATTTTTGGCATGAATAGGGAAAATTAGTGGCTCATTCTAACTGAAAGCCTTTTTTTTTAGAGAAACGTCACAAAATTTTGGGGGTACATGCAAAACTGCTACAGTGTCCAGAGGGTACCGATGAACTAAAAGTTTGGGAAACCCTGCTCTTAATAAAAGCAATAAACCAAATACAAAAAAATAAACAATGCTGAATATTTAAAGTCAAAACTTTTGGACTCAGTAGCTTATTGTTTAATTCGACTCTGAATAAACTAAATAAGCTTAACTGTTTAACAATTTTTGAAAAGATAATAATAATGAAAATTTACTTCATTACTTATGTAGATAAAAACCATTTTACAGACTTTGTGATAAACTTGCTTTGCTATTTAATTTAAAAAATGTGTGAGTTAAAAAAAACTAATCTTAAAAAAAGGCTAGAAATTCACAATATACGGGTAAAGTAACAAAAATATGACATCAATTGAAGGCTTGGTATCCAAAATTAATCAGCCAAATTTGAAAATTGAATTGGCATCCTGAAAATTGCAGAAAAAATCTTTTAATCTAAAATATTAAAACACTTATTTTAGATTTAGCATAGTTTCATGGTTAGTAGCTACTAATGTAGACCAACTTAGCAACTAAAGTATCCGTAAACTTTGTAAAAGTCTGGTTTATTCTCAATTTTATTATTATTTTTAAGCAAAAGAAGACGAAAAAGCTTACACTTGATATCTTCGGGCGACTTAAACCTTGTACAAAAGTGAAAAAAAAAAGAAAACATAAAAAATAATGACCCACAATTTGCTTTTAATTAAATGTTTAGACCACAAATAAGAAAGTTTAAAAACATATAAACTCTATTTAAAGACCACTTGTATTGTTTTGACAAGTTTAAAACATTAAATTTTCAAACTCAACAAGGCAATGGTAAGACTGTTAAAAACTTATGTCTTGTTAAATGCATAAAATTGCTGCAAAGCTACAACTATCTATTAATCTTAAAAACGTTTGATAATTGTTGAATGGCTTATAAATACAGAGACGTAACGGGTAAAAAAAAATCCGCTTTTATATAAATTTGCAAATACAAACTAACTTCCAGCGTTGCAATTCTCAATTTCAGAATTGGCAGAAACGGTCGGAGCACAAGTGCTGAATCGTTCCCTTATTCGTTGGCCCACAAAGCACGAAACGGAACATGGACCCCACGACTGCCATTCTGTAAGGAAGCAGCAAGGACCAATCGAACATTCAATGGTCTAAAATGTAAGGAAAAAATCTGTCATCATAGGAATTGTGATTGACATGGTCTCGGTTCAAAACCTACGCGCATCATTTTGTTGTGTTCTTGGAAAATACACTCTACGGCACTTTCCCCTGCTTGGTGGTCTTGGTAAGCACTTCTGAATTAAAGTCATATCTCTATTAAATTTCAAGAGTATAGAGTATAGCAATATCTTGGTATCTCCGGAAGCAGGTCGCCTCCGTCGCTTTCCTACGAATCAGGAGGATAAATATCGAGATAAAATAAATAAAAAAATATTAATTAAATAAAAGTTTTTTGCGTGCCTTTTATATAATTTTATCTGCTGCTCTGAGTTTTCATTGAGATCTTTACTAACAATCTTACCACTTATATTGTATAATTGCCTACTAAACAACACGGTTTCACTTAAAACACAAATACAATTTTAAAGTTAAACCTCTTGTTCGTTTCGATTCCCGCAAAATCCTACGCGGTTCCTAGTTCGTGTTCCCGTTCCACATGTCTGCGTACAGGAACTCCACATAGACCATTCTCCGTAAAATGGTGGACTTCCACAGTTCTGATTCTCAACTTGTGCATCGGTGCAAGTGTTTCTTCGACTTCGACTTCGTGTGCCTTGGTAAAAAAAATTAAAAAAGTTACAAACGTTTCGATTTTCTGTTCTATTAAAATATTTTTGTTGTTTTTAATATTTTGTTTTTATTATTAAAGAAGATATTAAAGATAAAAAATTTAAATTTCGAATAAAAGTATTTTATTCTACTTAAATACCTTATTCTACGCAGATTGTTTACAAGTGATAAATGTTAAAATCAATAGTATTTTTTGTGGTTCAGGGTCTCTTTAGGATTTTCATAGAACTTTCAAATCTCTTCCAACTCTCATATCTACTGACATACATAATTTCAATTATTATCTTGACTTCATAAATTTTCTTGAAATAACTTGCAACCTCCGAATTGAACTTGAAGTACTATATATAAATATAACAATGAAAAGAAGTGAGCGTAAATGAATAACGCCTAGATCAGTGGTTTTCAACCGATGAGGAATTTTATGATTTTAGGGGAAGAATTTATGCGTTTAATCTTTTGAATTATATTAAAAAAATTCAGTTTAACTTTTTCGCTGGAGTTACTTTTTGAAATTTTTGATTGATGGTATTCAATTCTATTCTTATGTAACAGTAATGCATAGACACCCCGAGGCCAAGTTGCGAATTTTTATATTTATTACAAATTATTTTTTCCTTCAAAGACCTATACATTCGTAACAATGGAGTAATTTGACGATCATGCGCAGAAGACTAAGTTGTCTCAGAGAAAGAACAGTGATTTAATAGTTATTTAACATTTTGAAGTGGATCTGAAGGCGTTAAATTTATTAGTGTACTTTAATACAGGTAACTTGTTGCTTAACATTACTGATTGTAGTGGTTACTGTTTAGCCAGCTAACTATTAACTAAGATGAGTAATAAAAACGAAGTATGATATATCTTTAATGCAGTATGGTTTTACTTTTATCATAATTAGTAATGAGGAAAACCACAGTGTGAATAAACAAGGAAAGGTATGCAACCAAAAAGGTTGAAAACCACTGGCCTAGACACTGCTAAAATCAATTTTTCAATAGGTTTCCCATTCCTGTGATAAACCATGTAGCAAAGGAAACCTCTGTTTTCTAAAAACCTAACTCCGTGCAAAAATAAAAGATTTGTCAGAACCACATCAAATAAGGGTCTTAATATAGTGGTCCTCCTAACAACGGAATCATTACCATTAACATCGAGGCATTTTTTTCAACTTTAATTATCAAAAAACACTAATTGTTGTGAATTGATATTTCGAAACATTTCATACCACATAATCACAGTAAACCCTTCTTAAAAAGATATGATTCCAAAACAGTTATGAGTCTCTGCTTCGTTGACAAGAAAGCTTTTGTGTAGTCTACTTGGCTTTTTTAATGAGAAAAGTTAATTTGGTCGATTCTGTTTTAATTAATTTTATAACATAATTATTTTTGTAATTTTTTAAAGCAGACTAATTTCTGCAAAATCACCTCCTGCGCAACTTTGTGAACAAGCACTCCAAAGCGTCCAGTCGAGGAATATTCCAGAAGAACCACAAGGTAGCGTTTCCATTTGCAATTCATCTGTGCACTGATGTCGTCTTCTTCTCATCTAAAAAAATCAACAAGTTTAAATATAATTTTAGTATTCAGCAATATATTATAATAAAAAAGGAAATGGTTTCAGGGAACAAAAATACAAAAGAAAAAAAATTGGAATCCTATAAAAAATTTGTGTCAAACACTAGGCACTGTTTTGTTGATAGTCCGTATACTCCCCACCGGTAACTTCCACACCTACACCAAAAGTGCTGAAAGCAAGGGGACAGGGGGCAAGTCTCTTCAAAGTTGTGCTTTTGCAAAAAGGAGGGCACAGGTTGGCAGATACAGAAGTATTGGGTTAGATTTTCCCCTAAAATCTTAGAAACTTGGTGAAAATATTAGATGGGTTGAAAGTAAAAGCATTTATTGTGGTTCTTATCCCTCCCTTAAAATTAGGACAAAAATAGAAATTTGGGACACCGATTGATAGTGATAATTTTTTTTTAGAGATTACTAGATATTTGCTATGAAAACGGTCACTATTAGGAATTGGTAATTTTGTAAAAGTATCTTTTTTAAAAAATCAGGTGCTTTTTTTATTTATGCCTTCCCTGATATTTGGCTTTCCCGCGCAAGTTAGCATAATTGCAAAGGGCGCTTTCCACAAAAAATGGAGTGCCCTTTTTTAAATTTTGCCCTCTCCCACCGGCATCTCTGGGCTACACATAAATGCACAAATGCTTTTTTGAAAAATATTTTGTTCCAATGTGCTGAAGAAAAAACGACTTAACAGTCAACATGCATGTTAATTATTAAAAAAATATATTTTCTTACTGATATTCCTCCAAAACAAGATTGTGAACAACCACTCCATTCACTCCACGGTAAGAAGTCTCCTACAATTCCACATTCGTCATCTCTCTGGAGCGTGCTTGGAAGACCGCAAGTATGAGTTCGACTTCGTGTTCGCGACCCTTGACCTCTGCATACTGCTGAGCATGGTGTCCAATCACTGAGGATGTATCGGCCGGGATCAGTGTTGCATTCTCTGTTTTCAAAAATATTTTATGAGTTTTATAAATATTGTTTAAAATTTCAAATAATGTTTTTAACAAAAAGTTTATACTGCTTTGGGCCAGTTATAACAGGATTTTCTAAACTCGTTAGAACGCGTGGATCCTTAAGCTAATTTTGCAAAACTCTTTGGACCCCAAGTCTAAATGTTTTTTTCAAAAGTCGATTAAAGAACAAAAAACGTCGTTACCTAAACTTTAATCAATTGCTTTTTTGTTTTGATTTGACTTTTGGAAACATTTGTACGACGTTTTTGAATAATGCTCTTACCATTGGCAAGTTTTTACGATCTTAAAAATGCTCTTGGATAAGGTGGAATAGAGAAAGCAAACGAAGTTATTACTTTTGTCACAATTTTACTTGAAAATCCAAAAGGAATAGTAGAATTAGGTAACCCAAATATCTGCGCTAAAGTAAAGCTGTATATATTTTTATTTATGCCGGCTCTAGAAACAGTTTTCCGAAATACTGAAGTTTTTAAACAGTTAATTCTGGCTGAGTACGAATGGATTAAATAGAAAATTATCTCGATAGACGGAAAGAAATCACGATTTCTGACTGTAAAAAATGTATTCATCAAATCAAACAAATTCGATTAATTCTTGTAAAACGTGGCTCTCAAGCTTCACAAAACTTTAAAGCCAATCACAGCGCCAACAACTGCGAAAAATCACTCAACAACTTTGTACTGACAAGCTATACAAATAAATCAGAACCCCGATGGCTAATATTACAATTAATAGTTTATCGAGCACACAGACTAAAACCATTCTATCTCACTATATAGAATTAACTTTCAAGACGTCAACACCGACCGTCAAACAACTGCAGTCACACAGGCAACAACAACACGAAACGACTCTAAATACTATAGCAATCGAATAAATGAATAAAAAAATGCAACGCTGTTTATATACATTGACCAACGCTGCGAGAACAATCGAAGTTACGGACTCGGACCAGAATTCTCAAATTAATATCACATTAAGTTTACAATCGGAAAAAGCAATTTATGATGTTGTAGTACAACTAATCAAAAGGCACCCCAGTATACAATTAACTAACTTGTAATATCGAATCAGCTAAAGTTTAGATAAACACTTATCGAAAATTTCATTTAGTCTTTCTTGCATTTATCAAAAAACTGATTTTGGGCAGTTCCATTTGTCTGTGCACAAATGATGTCTCGCTCCTTCACGAACTTGCGAGTGCGCCGCGTCTAAACAAACCGCAGCCCATGTTCTAATAGCGTACCACATACATCGGGCATTTGATTCGGGCAGTACAGCAGCCTGGGGAAGTAAAAGATAAACCCTCGGGCCCCATTCCTGTTTGTGTCTGACTTGGAGTGGATGCCCTTTGAAACGACAACGACGAGCTTTTCTTAAACGATTGAGGTAATTGAGTTGGACCCCTAGTTTAGAAACCCTGAATTATGATAACAAACAACCGATCAATGCTTAGCTATGATTATCATTTTAGAAAAAGCAATTACTTCTAAAGCAAATTTGTTTGCTTGAAGACATAAATAGGAAATGTACAATGACGGTTGCTATCAACAATATCACATCTAAGCTGCATAATTTATATCAGGCAAGTAAAGTTTATTGGGAGCAACTAAGTAAATTTGAACCCAATAAAAAATAAATCTTAAACTAAGTTTTGGACTGCTATGCCTTGAATCTTTACCTGCTTTGATTTAGTCTTGGAGCAACCGCAATTGGATCGCATGCTAACGCTTGATATCGCGTTTGTATTCCTCCTCCACAGCTTCTCGAACATCGACTCCATTCACTCCATTCGAGATATCTTATTTCTCCGCAAGAACGAGTTTCTGTTTCTTGTTCGGTTAAGCAAGAGTGAGATCTGCTACGAACTTGAGTCCCGTTACAGGCCGCGGAACACAAGCTCCACTGACTCCAATTGTTCCAGGCTCCGCTGCCTACTTGGCAAAACTAAAAAGTTATTACTTTGTTTATGTTGTAAAAAAATAGTAGGTTTTTTAAAAGAAAAATATTAAATTTCTGTAATGTAAATCGTTAATGAATATTTTTATTGCAAATTATTGCTTTTAATTTTTTAGACAACTAAAATTTTGATATCAACAAAAGTCATAAAAAATTTTCATCACTTTTATTCAAGTACCTTTCAAAAAGTTTGAAAAATATGGAAACGCATACTTTGTAGAGCAATTTTGCTTTTTATGCCAATTGCCGTTTAAGCACTTTGTTTTCATAATGATGGTGTGAAGATTTTTTTGAAAAAAAACACGTTTAATTCTTAATGGGTACCTTCAAGACAAAAGCTATAGTTCGCACTTGCAACTTTCGTCGGCTGAATTTTTGAATTTCATTTGTGCAAGAACAAAGTCGTAATCTTTAACTCACCCTTCGCTCAACAATCGGATTAACATCTGAACAAGTGCTAATTCGTTGACGAGTAACAAATCCAAAATTACACGTGACAGGACAATCACTCCAGGTAGACCACTCCAAAAACGTACAACAATTTGGTAGGTTGCAGACTTGTTCTTCAATTTGCGGACTGACCACTCCAGGAAAGTTCGCTAGACATATCGTACGAAATTAGGTTGTTGTTTTTTTAAGTATTAACAATTTTCAAGATTACATTACTAAAATACATTTTTTATTTTTAAGCCTAATTGTTTTATGTCCTGCCTTTTGAGAGTTTCAAAGTAATGAAGATTATTCAAGTCTTATTTTGAACGCATCTGAAGCAAATATTATTTAATGAAACATTGATGAACACACAACACTAAACATCAAGGTACAGCGCGTTTTTCATCGGAGGGGTAAATCACAAGGATAACAAAGGGTGTCATGAATCGAATCCATTCGATTGAACGCTTTTTCATCAATGCCTTTTGTATTTTGCTTAATCGCTGCATGCCCTTTTAGTTCGTTATAACTTTTTGTTTAAGAACATTCTTTTGTTGTATTTTATTTAAGCAGTATAAGTTTTAGTTGAGGTTTTGTTCTATACAATTAAATTTATATTTATAATATTAAATTGTAGGCTACCTTTTGTTTATAGATTTTAGTTGTTTATTGTATTAATGCCAAATTTTACTTTTTGTTAACAATTTATTCAGATTAAAAAATTGATGGACCGTCTACTGAAACCTGGCGAGCTCGAAGTTTTATCTGAAGAGCCTGACGCTACAAAAATTTTCGACTACTGACCAACATTTTCTCTAAGAGCTTGCTTATTGTGCGCGGAATGAAAGGCCGTGTGAGCAGTGGTGGATATTCAAATTTAGGGACCCGAGGCGAGGATTTTCAGAAATTGATGTTCAGTAAAAAAGAAAAGGAGTTTTTCGATCTCGTCTTTCAGTTTTCTCTCCCAAAATCAAGGTGTTCTCTAAAAAGAAAACAAAAAGGTCTTCACTTCGATTTCATCTCTAATTTTACTATTTTGTTCCCGAAATCAAGGTGTTCTCTAAAAAAAAGTCTTCACTTCGATTTCATCTCTGATTTTCCTATTTTGTTCTCGAAATCAAGGTGTTCTTTAAAAAAAATTTTTTTTCGAGGTTTCGTGCTATTTTCGAGGTGAAGACCTTTTTTTTCAGAGAACACCTTAATTTCGGGAACAAAATAAGGAAATCAGGGATGAAATCAAAGTGAAGACTTTTTTTTTAAAAAACACCGCGGGTTTGGGAGGAAAATAGGGAAGTCAGAGATGATAACAAAGATATTATCTTGTTTTTTTTAGTGATCACCATGATTTTTAAAGAAAAAACTGAAAGATGAGATGAAAGCTATTTGAATATCCACCACTATGTGGAGCTTGCTTCTGATTGAAAGCATGCATTTAGCCGCGCAGCCGCGCAGCTTAGAGGGAACGTTGCTACTGACAAAAACATTTGTTATTTTTAAAACCAAAGTTTCAAAAAATCCGAAGATGCAGATTTATTGAATAAACTAGGTTTACTTATAAATTTTCTTACTCATAAAGCGTATGCATTCGTCGTGGATACAATTATACAACTATATTTTTATTTAATCTTTATATTTATCCTCCTGAATTTCAATAGAAATGTGGTTAAAATTTAGAACCTTGCAGCGGCTTTTCTAACAAGCTTGTATGAGAAACTATCATTTGCAGTCCAATGCGATGACTCAGAACATACGCTTGCTGCTACTTTAAATCAAGGAGGAAAACCGGTAGAATCTCGCTGTTCAATTGTAGAAAAAAAAGACTGCAGCTATAATATTCGACGCGGTAAGGAAATGGAGTCACTTTTTACGTGGAAGAAAATTTACTCTCGTAACAGACCAAAAAATCCGTGTCTTTTATGCTAAATCCAAAACGTTTAAAAAATATCAAAAACAACCAAATTCAAATGTGGCGTGTTGAATTAGGTAATTTCTATTATGATATGAAGCATCTTCTGGAAAAAGTAATTTGGCACCTGACGCTTTGTCGCGAGTTTGTTCAATGATTTCTTTTGCAGAGAACCTTTTACAATTGCACAATAAACTAGGACAGAGTGGCACAAGAGTGCGAGCATGAAGGGCCACATTTCGGTTCAAGAAAAAATTTGCGGGCCGCAAACAAAAATATTCCATTGTGAAAAACTCGTTTGCTGCATCTGCACGCAAAACACAACTTTAGCTTAGGGTAATTTAAAGCTTTCTGTTTGCCTGTGACTCAAAGTATTATTGCAAAAAAAAGACAAAACACACGAACTAAATAGCAAAACAATTCATTGTATCTCGGTTTTGATAATCGTTTCAATGTCCGCTTTGATTTCGCTAGTCGACAGACGTAAACCGGAATCCAGGGTCTCATCTGCCATTCTGTTCCGTGTGTTGCTTTTTATTCGCTTCATAATTGAAAAAGCGCTTTCACAAATCTACGTGCTACCGAACATTGAGTACATTTTTTGTGCAAAGTCTCTTAAGTGGGAGAACTGCTTTTTGCTTACAAGCTTCCAAAACGCATCGTAAAGCTCATTTTTTCTTGACAAGAGAAAAAAATCCGATTGCAATTCACATAATTCTTGCTGAGGATAAAGTGGTTGAGACTCTGTATCTATTTTCATCAGATTGTTGAAAAGCTCCACATTTGCTTTCAGCAAATCAAAGTCAGCGAATCTATCATTAAATTCATCACTGATTTCACCAATCTTTTCAAAAAATGTAGAAAAATTAATGCTTTTTTCTTTAGCAAGTAATTTGTTGCATGAAGAAAAATAGGTCGCATCATTCCTTTACCATGAAACCCTAAACTGCACCAGTTTTTGTAAAAACCTTCAATGTGTCCAACCAGTTAAAATATATTTTGTTTTTTACCTTGCAATTTCATGTTTAGGATGTACAAGTGATTACTAATATCTGTCAAGAATGCCATTGAACCGATAAACTTGTTCTCGCTCAATTTAAGCTGGTATTTCGCAGTAGTTCCTTTTGTTTTGTTCTTCAGAAAATTTAATATTTTTTTTGCAAATGACCAGCCTATAATGGCCTGCACTATGATCCTAAGCGACTTACTAGAGATGTGCGGCTAGTAATAGCAATATCATATATTTATGATTTTATAATTATACGACATTTAGAAAGTGTTCGTGGGTTGCATGCAGCTTGCGTGCCAGTATTTGGACCATACTGAACTGGGAAACCCCGGTATTTCTCGAGTTTTTCATTTTGTACGTTCCAAAAATCTATCATTTTTGACAGAAGATGTAGAAAAAGGCTTGCTTCAAGTTGCAAACTCTGCGCCAAGTTAAAACCTCAATTTTGCCGAAGACCACCTAAGCAATTGATAAAATTTTTGCGACTTTGGAATAGAAGAAGCATAAACTTTAAAGAAGCTCTTTCTGGCAAACATAAGTATCTGCTAATAGTTGTAGACGAGTTCAGTAGATTTCTTTTTGCGCTTCCATGCTCTGATATGACGACTTAAGACTGTCATCCAATGCCTAAGTAAACTGTTCTGTGTATTTACTTATCTCTTATACGAGCATAGGGATCGAGGTGCTTTTGTTATGTCACAGGAGCTTAAACGTTATCAACCAAACTATATGGAGAACCGTTAAACTGTTTCTACGGACGTAAAAGAAATGCGAAAATTGCTGGAAGACAGTCTTACTTGAAGCCTTACACGCCTTGAGTTCTCTCCTATGGACTGCCACTAACGCCACTCCTCGTGAACGCTTTATAGGATTTAATCGATGAAGTGTGTCAGGTAGAGTATTGTGTAGTTTTTTGATTCAACCAGGGCTTGTACTACTGAGACGTTTTTCCCGGATCAAAAGTGCTCATTCAATGGAAGAAGTCAAAGTTTTGGATGCAAATCTGAGCTTTTCTCATGTTTTTTTGCAAACAACTGAGAATCGGAGGTTTCAACCGAGGACCTTGCTCCGAAACCGGTAGACGATTCCAAAGCTACTAATGTCAGACAAATGATAACTACTGAGCCTGAACCTTAGAATGAAGAACTATCCAATCCTTGTACCAACAATAGCGAAAGTCTCCCTAATCGTTCTTCTAAATCCTCGCCTACTCTTCCTAAATCTAGTACTTTACCAACTGAACCGACCGTTCTTAGACGTTCTACTAGAACCTGCAAAGTTCCACAAAGATACGGAAATAATATATTTGACTCGTAATTAGTTTTAATTGATAAATTTAATTACTCGTCTATTTTTAAAGAGGAAAGAATGTGATGAATCGAACCAGAACAATTGAACTCTTTTTCATCAATGCCTTTTGTTTTTTGCTTAATCATTGCGTGCCCTTTTAGTTCGTTATAGCTTTTCTTTTTAAGAAAATGTTTTTGTTGTATTTTATTTGAGCAGTGCAAGTTTTAGTTGAGGTTTTGTTCTATACCTTTAAATTTGTATTTATAACATTAAATTGTACTTTTTGTTTATAGATTTTAGTTGTTTACTTTAATGTGAATCAAACCAAATTATACTTCCGGTTAACAAAGGGTTCCTGATCAAATTTTTGGATTTTTTAATTTTTTCCTTATTTATTCTCCTGACTCGCAAAAAAGACTTCAGAAACGTTATACTTCGGTCAATCGTCAAGCGATTATCCCGACCTTTATACAGAGCTGCCAAATATTGCTGTCCAGTTGAAGTTATTTATTTGTTTTTTTTTTTTAAATTTTATTAAAGATAAAAAAGAAATTTAGATTTGCTTGATAAGACCTCCGAGCAAAGTATTGTGCCCTCAAATGTCTTTTTCATGGACACAACAAAATAACGGGGGTAAGTTTTGAACCACGAATTTGTTGATTGAAACGTCATCAAATTAGCGCTCGTAACCATTTGACCACGTGCCGACAATTGAAATATTTCTTACAACACGCTCTAGACATCGACCATGAACAATAAATTAGTGTATACATATACATTGTACAGCATTTCCAATGAAGTTGTTTTTATTGGAGTGATAGGCCTACATGATTTTGTAAGTTATTAAATGGATGATATGATAACACAACTTGTTTGCAATGGGAAATATTCGTTTCTGATTTGCATTGGCAAAAAAAGGAAGCCTAATACAAAGTATTTTTATATGAAAAAAGATTTTGAAACTCGGGTTGTTTTAATAAAACAAACAAACTTTTGGACATTGTTGCATAAAGAGGAAAAATTGAACCAACTATATTTTTGCTGCAATCGTTACATTGCTTCCAGTGATTTAAATTTCGACATTACTTTTAATATCTACTCACGACATGAGTGGATTCTGAATCTTGTTCTTCTTCCTTCCCCGCAAGTTGCACTACATGAGGTCCATTGCAAATAATCTCCATAAGCTCCAGGACTTCCGCAGTTTCGGGTTTCAGGCTAAATGTTTCAAGCTTGATTGCACTAACTATGTATTAAAATATACCATGAAAAACAACGTTCAACATAGTCAATTTTTAAATGAATTTTTGGACTTATTGTAATTTTTTGTTCCTTTTACAGTATGTATTTCGAAATCCACATTGGCAATTTATATGCTATAATTTAAAACGATATATGACATCTTTATGTTAGAAATTTTTTAAACAATGCAAACTTAAAAGTCTATGAACAAGTTACTAAAATTAAAATTTAAAAGATTTTTATTGACGGGTTTTACTATCATACATGGCCTTGGTATGCGCAATCTAAACTTGTTTCCTTCCAATAAGTGTCAAACAAACAACAAATATAACAAAGAATAATGTTTAAACGTTAAAAAAGTTGATTGTGTCGCGTCAAACCTCTATTTGGCCGGTACAGGGCTGCATTCGAGTTCGAGTTTGTGTTCCTCCTAAACACGTTTGCGAACATGTTCCGTATGGAGTCCAGGCAGTCCAAAAAGCTACGACAACAATATTTGTTGATTAGATATTACTTACATTATAAAATATTTGTAAACAATCAACAGTCGTTAAGTCATTGTATATAATTTGTATTTGCTATAAATTGTGCCGAGAAAAGGTTGGCACAAAAAAGGCGTCACTATATGGAGTCATACGTAAAACAAGACTGTCAATCAATTTTTTCTTAACTCAATTCTCTAATCTCCTATTTGAGTGTAAGTTTAGAATTGCAGTTGACTTTATTTGCCGAAACACAAGCTGCTACGATCAGACGGGTAAAGTTTCTGACAACATTTTAAGGGATGCACAGTAAATGTGGTCATGGATGGAACAGGTTTTATTCGTTGGATAAAAAGGTCATGGACAAATTTTATTCGTTGAACATCTGGAACTATCTGTTTTTTAAAAACTTCAAAAAAGCGGCAATGCCATATTCTCACTTAACCTCTTACTTTATGAATTTTAAGAGAAAGTAAATTTAGATTTAAATCCACTTTATACGTTCAGGGAATTCCTCTTGTTTATTTGCATTGATTACTTGCGTTGGGGTATCAAAAGAAGCGAATCTATGAATAGGTTCATGTAGAGTCACTCACAGTTGGAACCACACGTCTCCTCTTCTCTTTGAGGTTCAAGACAGGGATTGAACCGCTGTCGCACTCTTCTTCCGATGCAAGAACTGCTGCACTGACTGAATTCAGTCCAGGGCGTAAAGTCGGCCACGACACCACACGAAGTCTCCTGACTCTGAACCTCATTTGAGCACGTGTGTCTGCGTGTTAGCTGCTGGATTCCACCGGGACATGAAGTAGAGCACGGACCAGAAACAGTCCTAAAATGTTGTTTATGTCTTCACTTTCAGTATTTTTAGATATAAGATGGAGAACGTATAATCGGACTTTGTCCGGCACATTAAAACTACCAAGAGTATTTCTGTTTTGTGTTCGTGAACTTACATTAAATCGGAAACTTTAATAACAGGAAAGCAATAACTTGTTTTTTTACCATTGTGTCCATCCTCCTGGATTTCCACAAGATCGTTGTTCTACTTCGTCAGCACTAACACAAGGGTTTGATCTTCGACGAGATAAAAATCCTCCTGGACACGTCGTACTGCAACTTCCCCAGGGCGCCCAATCACTCCAAAATCCACTTCCTGTTGAAAATAAAACGAAACGATTTACATTTTTTTTGAAAGAAAGTAAATATTTTAATAAAAGATAAAAATTTAAAAAATTCTTTTAGTGACAAAAATAGTTTTTTATTAAAAAAGTTTGTTTGTAAGAATCCAGCTGCTGGTTCTCGCTATTTTTTTGCTACTTTCTTGTATATATTTCTTGAAATATTTGTTATTTGTTATTTTCAGAGAATGATTTCAATAAAAAAAACTTAAATAGTAAAAAACAGTAAAAAATACTGTTTTTTTACAACTTTAATCTTGCTCTCACTATTGTTTTTCTATGTTTTATCGTTTTAATTTATTTGGTGTTAATATTCAAACGCAAATGAGCCTAAAAATTTACCGTTTTATTGCTCAAAATTTTTAGATTCTAATTTGACTTTAGACCAAGACTACAAATTCTAAATAAGTTATATCTTAACCAGCGAAAAGCTCCAAAACAATTTGTTATCATAGGCCTACAATGTTAGAAATGAGAAAATTTGTTATGTAGGAAAAAAGTAGACACGTGCGACAAGATGTGATTTTTCCGTCACGCCTTTGACAAAGATTCTACTATTTTAATATTTTTTAAAATAATTTTTATTACTCATTTCCTTATCATTTATGATAAACTTTTACTGACATGTCATGCACATAAAGCGATAAATTAAAGTAAAAAAAAATTTTTGTTCGTCCGTAATTGTGGCCCATGCTCGAGGCACAATGCTCGTAACCAAAAACCTGAATGCAACAAAACATTTTAAAGCTGACAAAACACATTAAAAGATTTTATTCAACAAAAAACATCCTTGCTTTTTGACTACAATGATGATGAATATTCAGCAATACAGGGATTGATAAGTGAACTTGTGGTTATTAAAATGAACAAGTAGGGTTATCGTGTCAAGAATTTAAGTTCTTTACAAAAAGTTTCATAAGTCAAACAATAGAGGACTGCTCATTCAACTACTTGTTTATATAACAGTCCAAAGCTGATAGCCTACTATGTAAATAAGGACTGGGGAGCACAATGAAACACCGTCACATTGTGCCCCCCCTGGCCATTAAAGAAATATCTATTGTTTGGTTTTTAACCTTAGTACATATTAATACTAACCAGTCAAGCTATCTTTGAAAGAAATATGTTAATAACAATTTAATACGCAATAAACCTAAACTCATTTAAATTTAACAACGAACATAAATTTTGGTTCGATAAAACTATTTGAAAAACTCACTATAGATAAAAATAATATAAAAATAACTCTTTTTTTAAGTAAATGAAATCAAAGTAAAATTATGTCAGCAGTATGGTTGTTCAAAGACAAATTTTTTTTTCATGCTTCAAAACTGCATTTTAAAATGCTCTTTCTCTTCTACTCTTTCTCTCTCTTCTAAATGTTCAATAGGAATCTTAAAGTGTTGCTGTAACATTTTTTATGAAAAGTTTTCGAATTTATACCTATGTTTTCTGCTATGTTGTGCACGTGCGTGCGCTCACATTTGTTTGCCTGCAACTAACGGACGAAAAAAGCCCATAAGACTTTCAAATCACTTTTTATGAATTTAATTTTAATTTATTTTTAACAAATTTAAATTTGTTTCATGCGCGAAATATTGTGCAAAAAAAAGATTTGTGCTCTTTTAAGCAAGAAATGAATGTTAATCAAAAAACATAAGTCTCAAAAGCTTTTTTAAATGACCAATCAATGTTTTTATTTAGTTTGTAAAATCTCGTCAACTTTCGCACCAAATAATTAAAATCACTTAATATTTTAAAAAATGTACTGGTGGCTAATCGATAAATTCCAATTAACCAGTTTCAACGGTTGAATAGAGCTAAGTGTTTTAATGTTTTATTTTAAATCTAAACTGAGAATCTTACAGTTATACAGTATATTGCTGCGTTGTTATTTTTCCACTCTTCAAACAGTAAGAATAAAATTTTTTAGACTTACCAAGATTACAAGGTCGTGTTTCTCTCTCAGCAGGAATAATTGGACAAATATTTGTTCTTGTTCTTTGTTCTATTCCCTAAAAATATGAAATTATTAAGTCCGGCAATTACAATGTACTATATTACAGTACAACAAAATTGTACAAAAGGATATTTTTTAAAATCAAAACCGTTTCTAGATATATAATTTTTTAGGTTGTCTTGTTCTAACCCACTCAACAAAAAAACCAAACAAGTTGAAATTGCAAATTGCGTTTGACCGAATAAACAACACATTTCCCCACCTTTGTGGCTCATATTTCCACACTCAAACTGTACCTCCATGGTACGGAACATTATCAGAGCTTTTAAATACTTAAAAAAAAAAATAAAAACGTTTTGTTGTTGAAAGCCACTTACTTGCCCACAAGAAGTTGAACAACGAGACCATCTTGTCCAAAGTTGATAACCACAGCAAGTTTGAATGTTACAAATTTGTGTTTCCGATTGTGCTTGTTCTCTAAAGCAAGTATGAGCCTGAAAAAACAATAAAAAGATAATGAGATACCACAAAAAAATTACAAGTTAGATTTTTCAGGTAAAACTTTAAAAGTTTTTAATCTTTATTAACTATTATACAATCGGCCAATGTTTTATTGCATTTTTATGTTTTAAATTCTTACTAGAGTTTAATGATAAGATCAGATTTGGTAAAAGGTGAGGCTAAATTTAAAGAAAATGTGTTGGCACGAAATATGCTGCTTTCCAATATTGCTTTCAAATGTCGTTCAACCGAGATATACCTGAATCATTATTTTTATATTTCAGCTCTACCATAAAAACAGAAAGAAAAGAAATTCGGTGATGTTCAAGAAGTAGAAAGTTAGACAAAAACAGGAATCCACTAAACTTTGCTAAAAAGTGCTAACTATAAAATTTGAACATTGATGAATGCATGGTAACTATGGGATCATACAGTAATTTTTAATTATTATTTAAATGCACAGGTATAGAGAGGTATATAAATTGATAAACATCTAAGTAGCTTGGAAATCTAAACAAAGTACAACTATATAAAGCTTTTTATCCTGTGACAAAAAGTGATATTTGAATTCTTAATATTTTCTTGTTGAAAAGCGCAAAAAATATTGATCCAAGTTTTCTAGTGAATTTAACAAAGAAACACTAACGTGTTTTTGTTCTAAAATCATCAATAATAGCTCTTGCTAAAACTCCTACAATGATCAAAAGATGTCGCTAATTTAGTAAACCTGTCTCCGTGTCTGATTTCCTCCACCGCAGCTGACTGTGCAAGCCGACCAAGGTCCCCACGATAGCAGTCTCCCACTTCCTTCAGGGCCAGTGTTGCAAGGGATGCTTTCTTGGGCGTTCCCTTGACAGCCTGCAGTGGAAAATATGTTCTTATTTAATCTTGCTTTTTAATTTTTATGTTTGAACACAAAATTTGTTTACAAAATTTTGACAAACAGCAAAAACAACTTAAGCAAATAAAAATCATTGAAGTTTATATAATACAAAAGTAGCAGTTTTTTTCGTTTGTTTGTTCTTGGCAATAAACTTGCAATTTTGCATAATAAGAAATGAATGTAGAAAAAGGAACCTCTTATTTGTTTTCAAAATTTGAAACAAGGTTATATTAAACAAATAAAGTGGAAATTACATTAACAAGTCTATTGTTACATATAAATTAAATTTATCAATTTAAGCGAACTTCCTAAATATTCGTTTTAAATCTAAAAAAAAATAAATCAAAGTTTTTAATCAAATTGCTTTCAAAAAGCATCAAAGTGCTAATGAGATTCCCAAAATTTCACCGAATACTTTTGAATTTAACACAAAACAAGTTTTTTAATTTTTCAAATTTAAATCCAGTAGCTTTAACTGTACCACATAAAGAAACAAGGACAATGAACAAAAATAATGTTTTTACACAAAGGACGCGTTTCTAAAAATTAACTTTTTTCTTACCTACATCCCCAACGGTGCCACCATTACACGATCGCCTTCTTATTACGACTCCAGGACCACATGAAGTGCTGCACGCTCCGAACGGAGTCCATCCGCTCCAGTAGCCACAAATTTGTCCTATAGGATTCGCGCAACGTCTGAAATCATTAGTTCGTTGCGATAATACAAATGACTCGAAATCAAATATGTGCATCGCGTAATTATTTCAAATGAAAAAAAACGCAGATTCTCTTGCGATACAACTCCGTGACGCGAACCAGATGAGAAAACATCGATGACAACAATATTTTTATCATGGATGTTTACTTTTGGTATTTACGACTTTGACATTTTTATATTATGAAACAACCTCAACACAAGAAACATTTTTTTCGGTCTTAACTCTTTAGAGAATGTTTTAATTTCTTTGAAACATCACTCTCACTGAAAATCTATTCTTATCAAATTGGAATTGGTCATTATGTTTTACTAAATTGAAAACTATTTAGTTTATTTTTAACTCAATTAGTGCTTCTTTTAGTCAAGTAAACCTTAATGCAAATTTCAATCAGGAATATAAAAACAAAGAAAATTAAAAATACCAAATTTTTGAAAAAAAACACAAAACACAACTTTGGGTGTAATCAAACTAAACATCTAACTGTTGGTTTATTTAGAAAACAACATTGATTTACATCAATTAAATATTGGTCACCGTAAATCTGAATCTGAAACAATTTAATTATTTTTGTTGTAACACTATTTACTTAGAATCAGTTGTTCAGTTATAGGTTAAAAAAATTCATAACTTAATATATATAAAGAGTGAAAAAGATTTTTGAAATTGTATTGGTCGAAAATATAGAAAATATGAGGCTTTAGCTACAATATCGAAAAAAAGCTTCTACCACATTTTCCTCATAAAAGCAGCAAAAAAGTTTTTAAATAAAACTTGAGTTTTGTTTCCAAATTGTTTGAATTTATAACTGCTAATAGGATGTGCAAACAAAAAAAATTTGTCATTCATTGTCTTTTCTGAGAAAAACAACAGATGGAATACAAAATATAAATGTCGCAAAAGCAAATCAGCAATTGCCAATACAAAAAATCTTATCTTAAACTTTAAATTTGTGCTAAAATTAGTCAAAAATTAAAGTTGGTTTCTATGTTTTGTGAACAACCAAACTTAACTTTTTTTGTTTTTAGAGCTAAACCGGTTGCAAATTAGGATACAAATTTTTTCACCTTTTTTCAACGCATGCTCCTATACATCCTTCTGTCCCAGGCACGCAGTTTTGACAACGACGGAAACGAGATATAATTCCAACTCCACAAACTCCTTGGCAATTGCTCCATGCACTCCATAAATGCCAAAAGCAACCTGAACAAATTAAAAGTTTTTAATATTCTAGTATTCATACATTCTTTCAAACAAATATTATCTTTGCCGACTGGTTTGCATGAATTTGCAAAAACGTTTTTCGCAAAACCTAACAAAGCCAACAATTAGACTCTTTAAATATTTTAAAATAGAATTTTAGAAACATTAAAAAAACTAACAAAAATCAATTATTTACCCACCAAAGCTAACTCTGAGGCCAGTCGAAGGTGTCGTTGTAATAGGTGGAAAAACTAAAGGTGTCGTTGTGGTAGTTTCGATAGTATTAGATATGCCCACTAGGCCAAAGAGGTCATAAAGTTGGATTGCCTGATTTACTGTGATTATCCTGACGTTGAAAAGGGCGTCAATCAACGGCCGACCCAAGCTGACTAGTATCCGTTGTGCTGTTGCGTTACCGTTGAGTGACTGCATAATGAGCTGCAGGATTCGTTCGTTTGCCATTAAACTGTTGAATACCACTGAAAAAAAGAAAACCTGTTGATCTTTTGTTTTTGTTCGACTGTTTTTAGAGAACCGTGCTACAATTTTTGTTGGTGTTTTAATGTAATATTGAGTTAGTCTAAATATAAAAAAGATTAATCTGATTAGACCAATCAAACCGCCGAATATGTAACAGCCTATTAAAGTGAAATTAGTATATTGACTTGCACCACAAAACATAGCAGTCTTCTAAATTATAATTACTTCATTTTTTTCAGCAAAATTAATTTGTTAGTATTGGTTGCTTTGATCATGGTTTACAGGGAACAAGGACATAAAAACAACTTTATAGCAGTTTTGAACCTCGTTTCTCAATAATGCTTTATTTGGAACAATATTTTAAAATTTTTTATCATTTTAATCAGCATTAACTTCTAAAAACAAAACGAACATAAAGAAAAATCTTTTTTAATTGTCTTGTCATACAAAAATGATGTAATAAAAGTAAATACTTCAGTTATATCGCTAATAAAAACTCAAGACCAAATAGAAAACTTCAACCGGGCTTTAGAATTTCTGAAAGTAAGCCGAGGTAATCGCTTCAGGGTTGCCTTAAGTACAATGTTTCTGAAGTTTTTCTGGCAAATCAGGAAGACAAACATACAGTAGATTAAAAATTAATCAAGCTGTTTTCACTTAGAGTCCGTGAACTGTTGAAACTAGATGCTGATGAAATGAGTTAAATAACAGCAACAAATGAGGTAATCGCTTCAGGGTTGCCTTAAGTATAATGTTTCTGAAGTTTGGTCGAGTGGTTAAAGCACCGGGCTGATGATCAACATGGACTCGGTTCAAAACGCACTTGCGCCATTCTGTTGTGTCCTTGGAAAAGACACTTTATGGCACTTACCCCTGCTTGTTGATCTTGGCAAGCAGTTCTAAATTACAGTAATATCTCTACTAAACTACCAGCGGACAGCAATATCTTGGCATTTCCGGAAGCAGGTCGGGGTAATTGCTTACCCTATGTATTAGCGCCTCCGTCGCTTTCCTGCGAGTCAGGAGGATAAATATAGAAATAAAAATAAATAAATAAAAAGTTTTTCTGGCAAGACAAAAAGACAAACATAGATTAAAAATTAACCAAACTGTTTTCACTGAGAGTCCGTAGACTGTTGAAACTGGATGCTGATGAAATGATTTAAATAACTGCAACAAATGTGCGGAAAAAACTTACTTGGGCAATCAAAATCTCCGTTGGACACACAACTAATAAAAGATGCCACCACTGCTTGCAAATTGCCTTGTTTCCTTTGAGTACCATTCACGCTGGGATTTGCAAGTAATTCAGTTTGATACAGTTTTTCGATGATGTAACTTGATCGTTGCCTCTTGACACAAGTCACTGGTTCGCCGTCAAGCTGAAAGTTTGTTCTTTATCAGAAAATAATCGAGATTGATGTTCGTTTGTAAAAAATTTATAAAACAAAGCTATTTCAGGCACAAAGTATTAAGCGGATTTAGCACCTCAATATCGTCGAAATAACAACAGCTGTCCGGACAAGCCTGCTCCGAGGCGTTTCCTTTGCGACACGGAGTTGGAGGAGAAAAGAACTCGCTGTCGTCATCACTGATTTGGCATGAAAATCCTAAAAAAGAGGACAGTGGTTTACGTAAGCAAGAAATTTATTACTAGCAAGCTGTAACAATTATTTATTTAATCTAACAAGATGGTGTAAATCAGCGTTTTTCAACGTTTGGGTCGCGACCCATGTGAGGATCGATAAGTATTTTCATGGGGAGTCGCAAAGATATTTTATATCATGTTTGTCAAATCTGTATCTAGGATCTACAGTAAACAAAGCGAAAAGGCAATTGTAAGCTATATGAAAATTTTAAAAGAGATCACAAGCCAGAAAGATTTAAATTTTCACTGTTGCGATTTTAAAATTAAAAAATTTTTGACGCCCTGGAAGTTAATTCTATAGTGAGATAGAATTGTTTTAGCCTGAGCGGAAAACGAAATATTAATTTTAATATTAGCTATTGGGGTGCTAATTTATTCTTATAGCTCATCAGCGCGAAGTTGTTAAATGATTATTTACAGTTGTTGAGGTGTGAATTGCTTTGAAGAGTTTGGTGAAGTTTGTTGAAGTTTGGTGAAGTTTGAAAATCAAATTTTACAAAAGTTGATCAAGTTTGTTTGATTTGTAAATAATACTCGTATATTCTTTATAGTGAAAAACCGTGGTTTCTTTCTCTCCGTCGAGAAAAGTTTTCTGAGGAATTCATTCGTATTTAGCCAGAACTTACTGCATAAAGAGCTTCAGTCTCGCCACAAACTGTTTCTAAAGCCAACATAAATAAAATGAAACACTGTTTTACTTCAGCCCAGGTATTT
Source organism: Diplosoma virens (assembly GCA_963680785.1). Taxonomy (NCBI): domain Eukaryota; kingdom Metazoa; phylum Chordata; class Ascidiacea; order Aplousobranchia; family Didemnidae; genus Diplosoma; species Diplosoma virens. Next base: position 24,020,858 of record OY796880.1, on the reverse strand, counting down.
AGGTTACCTAGTTAAACAATGGTGCTTTCGGATTTCCGAATAAAGTTGTGACAAGTTGTTTAGCCGACCAATTAATATGGACTTTTTGGTTTTACAGTTTTATGATTTCTTACTGACTAGCTACCATGAAAATTTTTTAAACTTTGTACCCACCATTAAAAGAACTACTTGAGAAAACGGAATAATAAACGACGATAAATACTACGACATACCAATCGTAAATTGAATAAGGTTTGTTCGTAATTAAATGCGATGACTTAATTCATATTTCACTTCAAAAATAATTATTTAAAAACGAAGATAACAAATAACCATATCAAAAGGTGGTCTTCGAAGGTCAAATAAAGACGAAACAAAGTCTTCACTTGTTTCAAAGATAAAAATTGACTTTTTTTGACTTTAAAAATCAGGTGAAGATTGAAACACGTCTTACTGTTTTTAATTTGAAGTGAAGAGCATTTTTATGATTGCATTTGAAGACGGTTCGTAAAAATAGTTATTTCACAAAAAATTTAAGGCTACAAAATCAAAATATACACCTGGAAAAATAATCCTATTCTTGTATGTAGAGAAACTTGAGTTTTAAAAGATTAACAATTGTTACAACAATCAAATTTGCCGAATTTACCGAACTATTGGTGGGAGAGCAAGTTATTTCTAATAAGTTCAACATCAGCAAAAAGTAACAACGTCACTTACTGCGCACAGCAGCTTGGAACTGATCCAGTTTAATCACGGCTTTTGAGTAAACATCGTCGTCATCTGGTTGGGCCCTGACACTGCAACATAGCAACAAAACTACTCCTAATATAGCAACTAAGGATTCTTTCATTTTTGATCCTTTAAAAAGTTTGCTACAAAACAGAAAAATATATTTTTTTAGAGTTGATTTGTGTTAGTTTACATAAGTTAATAAACAAACTATTATTTATATAATAGTTTTAATTAATATGTGAGTATGTCATCAACTTAAATAATTTTGCAATTACCGAGTAAAAAATTATAACTTCTAACATAAATGAAGTCCTACTCACAAACCATTTGTTCAGCTGTGGTATTGTAAAAAATCTTAAACTGCTAAAATCGATTTTATTAATAAAACCATATTCATTTTTAATTACATAAAAATTGTTTAGATGAAAAACCATTTGTTTAACCAAAAATTTAAAAATTTGTTTAAAAAAGAATATATATATATTGCAGAAATGGCAAAACTATTGATAAAATTCTAAATATCCAGAGTAAAAATGAAATATTACAGAAGACCGTGCAGTTGCGTGCTGTTATCAAAAATGAAGATCACAAAAAATCTTGATAAGCCGAAAAGAAATTTTGAGCGAAAAAGTTTTCATGTAGCAAAATTCACGTTCGAAATTAGAAACATTTGATATTGCTTAATTTTCTAACCCTCCCTCTAGCAACCGTTTCTTATTTTACTTTGTAATCGAGTAAATTCGCAAACAAAATTGAACCTTAGATCGCAAACTGCAGCAGTTGGCGAGCGATTGAACAAACGTTTGCAGTTAACTAAAAAAAACTTTTTTACTAAATAAAGCTTTAAATAATTTATTCAACAACAAAATTTTGAATACTCTCTTATATTTTTAAGTTTTTGATTTTATCAGACTTGAAACTTTCACTTTTTGAAGTCACGCCTCTACTCAACCACTCGGAAAATTTCAAGACTTTTGCATTAAATTCAATTCTATGCATAGCCATACGAGTCGGGGAGCAGGGGAAGATGGGACAATTTCCCCCCAACTAAAAAAAATATGGGCAAAAGTTGTGGAGCAGCGACAAGTTATTGTAGTTTACAACAATTTATTGATCATTGAAAAAACACAACTAAGATTTGATTTTAAGATCTTTTTTTCTTTGGTCTTCAGCTATAATTTGGCACAAAAATGGAGAAATCAAACACAAAATGGAAGTGAAGACTTTTTTTTTAATCATCACCAGATTTTTGAGACGAAAATGTGTGACATTTTGTCATATCTATTGCAACTTGAAAAAAAGAAAAACTATCTGAATTTTTAAAAAATATATAAACAATTTAACTTTAAAAAACAGATTTTTGATATAAAAATCAAGTTGAAATACAAAATCACTTGCGGTCAAAACAGTTTAATTTACTCTATTTCCAAAACTTTTTTAAAATACAACTAATCAACTTTTTAAATTAACTTGATACGGGTCTAAGGCAAATTCATGTTTACTATAAAAAATTGAAATAATGCTAGACGGTTCAGAACAATAGTTTTTGTTTTAAAGTTGAACCTTTAACCTCACATAATAGGGATTCACTAAGTGCGGCTGCATCGAAGTACAATAAGTCGTCGACGAAAAATCAAGATAAAGATCATTTATGACAACTTTTACATAAACAAGTTTGATAAATCCCAGAAGTTCATTGCTATATAACTCCGATTGACCGCCTAGAAAAATTATCAGCGTTTTCAAAGAAACTTATTATTAGAAGACTAATTTAAATGGCTGCTTGCATGAAATACATTTAATTCGAACTCAATGAAAAAAATAACTTGAATGTTTTTATCAGAGCTCTTTGTTGCTGCTGTTGTGTTTCAGGTAATTGCTTGTACTTTTAGCGCCCATTTAATTTGAGTGTGCATAACCTGAATAAACTTTGTGACGCTATTCTAGGCTTGGAGTAGGCTCACAAATGATGGTATGGCATCTTTGTTAAAAAATTAGTCTTTCCAAAAAATTTTTTTCAAAAGTTAGTTTATATTTTTTGCCACAGTTTTAAACTTTTGCCACAGCGATACGAACCGGTAGGGCAAGAAGAAAATTTCCCCCCAAGACGCAAAACATTTAGATTTTTTGGGCGTCGGGAATAAACTATTTGGGCAAGAGAAAAGTTACTCAATTGGAAACGATATAGATCAGTAAGCAAAAACAATAATAGTTTAATGTGAAGGTCTTTTTTTCTATCTGGGAAAAACCAATTGTTTCTGCTTTTCTTACAACTAAAAAAAAAAGGGAAGACCAAAAAAAGCCTTCATATAAAATCTAAGTGAAATTTTACAAATCTCCATGAAATGATGAAAAATCATAGTTCAAAGCAGTCGTCAAAAAGATTTGAGTAAAATGTATTGCCCCTCCCCAAAATCTTTTGGTCTGGTATGGCTATGATTTTGCAATATTTTTTGTCATTACTATGCTTTTCATCTTGAAGAGTCTTCAAAATTAGAAATCACAAAAGGCAGCAAAAAGCATCACCTGTAGACTAATGCTGACTTTCTTAATTAGTGTCTGATTAAAAAAAATAAAGCAAAACATGTCATTTGAACTTTTTATGTCCGTGCTCTTTGCTTAAAACATTGAAAAAATTACTTTAAAGGCTGTTTTTTGGTTGAATGCCAAATGAAGACTTTTTGAATTTTTGAAAAAAAATAAAACAGATTTTTGAAAAAAATAATGTTTGCCATTTTGTCATATCTATTGCAATGCTATTAGATTATGATTCGGGTAATCGTCAAGAAAATTTGGGCAAAATTGAATGGTCCCCCAAAAATGCTTTCTGCTGGTACGGCGATGATCTCATTATTTACGTATTCAAAGCTTTATAAAGGCATTCTCAATTGCTTGCACCTATAGAAAATATTTTGTTTGATTTTCAAAATCTTAATAGGCTATACTAAAATACACAAAAAATGATTTGAATACATTCTTAGTTTTACAAAATTTTAAAATAACCAATGGTATTGACAGAGCCATTTACTCTTTCAATTTTGGTAGTCTTTAAAAAGACTGTTTTCTTTAGAATTCTTTCGGCCAACTTTTGTCAAAAGAAATTGTTGGCAATGATGAACTACAAGAAACGTGGTTTATATAGGGTTGGAAAACATTGAAAGTAACGGCGTCTCTGATTGGTTTAGAAAAAGAGAGCACGCGATTGGTTGCGCGCTCACTTGCGCCGCAAGCAAAAAAGCTTCAGTCCATAGACAAATTTTTTCTGGCGACAAAAAGAAACTTAAAAAAATTCTATGAAAGGGGCTTCGAGCGTTTCCAGTTAAAAAAATAATTGTCCTGTAGCTAAAAGTGAAAATCAGTTAATATCGAATTTTTCGGCGCAAATTTTTTGTTATCTAACAGATGTTGACCAATAACCAAATCCGACAAAGGTGGACTTTGAGTAAACTTTCATTGACGCTAGGGAGAAATTTAATTTAATTTTTAATTACATTTGGAATATGTTGTCTAATTCGTATTTCACTCACGTTATTTTGATGAACTTTTATAAAGATATATGGCAGCAAAAACCGTATTATGAGTTCTGAAAATTTTTATTGATTATTATATTATTTCAAAAATTTTAGGTATTTTAAACCAAAAAAGAAAGAAATACTAAAACTTTGTTTTATTTGAAATATAAAACACATTTCAAGGTCTAGTTTCAAATATAAAATAATAGTTTAAATCTATATTAAATCAAGTTAAGGCTTCAATTGGACTATTGCAGACTTTTGTGAGAGCTTTTTTGCTATAAGAATTAAGGACTGCATACTATTAAAATTACGATGCTTGGTTCACGTGTATACTCAATGTCTCGTGTTTTCTAAAAGAATTCTTAAAAATAGCACGGTTTCCGTAAAGAACAGGGGTGGGAAACCTGCTGCTCGTGGGCCGCATTTGACTTGCGAGAGTTTTCAAAGTAGCCCGCTTGTGGTTGGGTGAAAGTAAAGCCAATAGTAGTTTTTCAAGACAAAAGTCGAGAAATCAGAGACAGATTCTAAGCGATGTACTTTTTTTCTTTATAGAGATCACTATGTTTTTGGGACAAAAATAGAAAAATAGGAAATAGATTTTAAACGAGGATTTTTTAAAAATTAATATGTTTTGGGAACAAAAAATTATTTTAATCCCAAACTTTTATCCGGCCCACCCAATTTTTTAATTTTTGCATCTGGCCCGCGAATGCAAAAAGGCTCCCCACCCTTGGTATGGAACAACAAGCAAAATTGTTCGACAAAATCTAATTTGTCTGCAAACTCACAAAGCATTGAAATTTAACGATAGCAAGACTTCAATTAAAAGCTTTTGTTTATTAGAACCAGCTTAGTTTAGTTGAGAAAATTAGCGGTTTGTGATTGACTCGATTATTTTTCTCACACATTTGTCACCACTTTGCCAAATCCCAATTTTCTGTATGAATGTTTTTGTCGTTATTCCATAGTTTCTTTTATTTTCTACACTAGTACATCAAGACCAATCTCCCAATGGCATTTGGTTGCTTAATGGGGAAGTTGATACGTGACCAAGTTTTTTACAAACTTTTTAAAGTCAGAAAACACAAAATGTCAAAACATATATATTTGTTTTACTGAAAAAAATTCCCATTCAGAAAAAATTTTAAAATTTGATTGTGGTTGATAAGAATAAATGAGCGTAATTGTGCCAACTGGAGCAAGGAACCAGGCAATAAGCTTTCTGTTCTTAACTTGCTGGGGAGATCTTGTCTTGCAGCCGCCGTGAAAAGAGGCAATTGCGTGCAGTATTAAAAAAAAACGTTTGAAAGTTTTAACTTTGCATTTTATCAATATGCCGATTTTTAAGAGGGATTTTTTTTCCGAACAAAACTTTCCATATGATAATTATCAAAATCGTTTCATCAATTGATTCGAAAGATTAACAACGTTTGCGGAATCTTTTAAAAAGCATATGATTCTTAAAGCAAAGACTGACAAAACTGGTATTTTCAAGTTGAGAATAAAAAACTGATGAACCGTTTGAACATGTTTGAAATTTATTTTCTAAGTTCAAGACGATTTTCTTTGAAGTATTGTAGATGTTGTTGGTTTCAAGATACTTATTGATCATAAGTAAGACAACATTTTATTATAGATCTTCTTTTCGTGGTCGTTCGTAAAACGTACAACTTGATGACATCAAATTGTTAGTTGTATCACATGATATTGTTTTCTTCGTAAATTAATGTTTACTAAGACGTAGCCTAGTTATATGGAAAAGTTTATCATATGTTTAGCAAGAAGTTTTATGAAAAAAAGAAGCCAAATTTATTTACTGTATATTGAAAGCAAGCTGGACTTATTCAAAGCAATTATGTTGTAAAAGTTAAAAAAAAATACTCTCCAAATTAATGCACACTTCATCATAAAACAAAAGAACACGTGATATTACGAGAAAAGTTGCAAACCGGCATCGTTGCAACGAAACATTAAGCCTCGGGCGGTGGAAATTTCACTCGACGTCTTAAATTATTTTATGTCAAAAAATATGTGACACGACTGTCCCACGAACGAACAGCAAAGCAACTAATGGTTGCTCTTCCGAGTGGCAAAAGACCTTGAAGCGACCCAGAACTCGCTGGCGGAATTATGTTAAAGATCTGGCCTGGTTGCATCTTGGAATTTCACCGGCGGAATTGCCGCTAGTTGCAGGAGATCAGGATGCTCGGAGATCCCAACTTGAGCTGCTGCCCCGCAATCCGAAAAGGACAAGTGGGCAGAGGAAAATGCACTGAATTAATTCAATGTTTTCCCCCAAAATAATAATGATGATAATGTCAAAAATAAATTTCTTGCTCAATTAATTTGCTATTAATTAATAAGATTCTTCTTAATGAAACAAATTAATAAGAATGATTCAAATCAATAAAATCCAGCAAAGTTTTGTTGGTATACTTCACTTTAAATTAAGTTCAGAGACAAAAATTTAATATTATGTAGTATATTTGCTTAAAATTTAAAATAATATTGATTGAAATTTTTGCCATAACAAATCAAAGTTTGTTTTTCTTATAAATACTAATAAAATGATAAAAAATGAAATACAAATTAAGTAGCACTAGTTTTATATAAAATTGAAACATCACAAAAGAAGTTTGTGATTCAATCTTAGTTGTGGTGTGATTAAACGTGTTTAGTTTTAGATTTATTGTAGGATAGCTTTTTTTTAATATATTATGTAACATTAAACGCTTTTAAGGAGATATTAAGCCTACTGGGATTTGGTTAGGGTTATGGTTAGATTGATCACTAATATATATATTCTCCTTATATAGTCTCATAAAAAGTTTTAAATAGTATTATCTTTCTATTAGGACCCTGAATCAGCAGCTCAAGATAAGGTTGTCAACATAACAATCTTCCCTTAATATAAGCTACTTCACTGGAAAGTGATGATGATGATGATGATGATGATATTTTATTCACGCTTAGTAACAATATTTAAGTATATGCAATGTACATTAAGCAAAGCATGAAAAGGAAACGCGACACAACAACGAACGTTAAACATGCAGAAAGTAGAGAGAGGGGGATGCAAAAGTTGCAAAGCATGCAAAAGTTCCAAGTTCCAAACTTATCGAACCAATTTTTTATAAAAAAGATTTTAAACTGCGCCTTATAACTTTACAGTAAAATACAATCTATATTATGCTCAACGTTTTTCATTGGTTGACTTTGCATCTTCTGCACCAGGTCCTGATAAGTACGTTATTAACAATGTACTTTGAATTGGGTAGCTCCGCTTGGTAACACTCTTGCTTGCGAGAAGAAAATAATTTTTATAAATAATTTTAAGTAAACAGAAAATAATTTTAGGTAAATTTTTAATGTTTTCTTGAAATTCGTAAATGGGTTTATGGTGCTTACCTAAAATGGTGATTTCGTTTCAAACAAAATGCAGCAATTAGTCAAATAAAACCATATAAGTAGAAAAACCAAATTCTTTTAGTATTTTGAAATAAAACTTTGCCCATTTTTAAAAATCTCCATAATGTTCTTTATTTTAAACTAAAATGGTTAATAAAAATGCATTTAATTTGACTTTAAAACAAAAATTGATAAGAAACAAAATTTATTCACCCAGTAACATATTTGCAATCGCAATAGGACTCTTATATATTTATGACAAATAAACATTTTGGGATTAAATTTTATTTTCAATTGTTAATTACTCAAAAGCTTTTTAACCAAAGTCTTGTTGTCCTTGAAAGATAAGAGACGAAGGTAAGATAGGCGCCCATAACGTTGATATATTCCTCACTTGTTTTAGAGCAAGGATATATAACCTGGGCTCCAGTGCTCAATCACACTATTTAGTTATATTTTTATAACTGTACTTTTTTTAATATCACTTTTTTTTATAACTGTACTGGGAAAGCAAAATTTTGAATAAATCTATATTCGATTTTTAGATTAATTTTCAATATCCATAGATGTTCCATTTTACTGGGTCACTGTCAAACATTTTTTTTGCGGAAAAAATGTTGAATTACAGTATAGGCCTAACCGCATTCTGAATTGGTTAGAAATACATTAATCACGATAAAAGGTTGTTTTATTAATTTACTACTTTTATTTGTGTTTGTCACTTAGAGCAAAGCGTGTCTTGAAAGAAAAAAATTTTTTGGTAATTTGTTTACTTGGGTAAAGCTTTTTTTTAAAAAATTTTGTTCTTTAAAGGTTTCTTTTTAAATTTTCTTTTTAAATCTTTAAATTTTTGTCGTGCGGAAGGTACTAAACAATTTCGCCGAACTAAGTTGACAGAACCCATTGCCCAGTGGACAAATTACAGACGAAAGTACATAAAGATACATCCAGGGTTTGTGCGTTCATGTCCGATAACAATAATACTAGGCTAGTTAAATGGGCTTGATCAGACTGCTGCAATTCGTTGCTACACAAACGTAATCTCGCTCCTCCACCGAATTGCGAGTGCCGGGCCACTAAACAAATAGCAAATCAAGTCGGAAACTAATGAGGTTGCCCCAAACAGCTTGGGTCAAGCTCAATCATCTGCGGACTGGTGTTGGGCGATTCCATTTATCCATGGACAAATGTGTCTCGCTTCTTCCTCAAATTGCGAGTGCACTGCCTCTGAACAAACCGCAGACTACGTTCTAATAGCGTGTCTCATTTATCGGGCAGCACATGGAGCACGAGGTATGACGGTTTTGAAGGAACAAACTTGATACTGGCTTAACAAAATCACTGCCAGCATTTGATTCGGGCATTATAGTGACTGGGGTAGTAAAAGGATAAACCCTCGGTTTCATTCCCGTTTGTGTCTGACCTGAAGTGGTTGTCCTTTGAAACGACGACAACGACGATAACCAAGTCGAAAACATATGGAGCACGATGTTTGAAAATTTTGGCCGACGAAACTCAATGCTGGCTAAACACCATTGCTGCCAACATCTAATCCAGAAAGTACAGAAGCCTTGGGCAGAAAAAAGATGAACCCTTGATCCCAGTACCTGTCTCTGCCTCTCTGTGTCTCTCTCTGACACAGATCTAGACCCAAAGTGACTCAGACCACAAACAACTAATACCAAAAAAGACTAGTGCTATAAAATAGATGGCTACAAAAGAGCTATAATAATTACATAATAATTGGGCGTTTATTAATAACAGTTTATTGATCAAAATTTTTGGTATTAATTTAGCGTGAGATTTACCGCCATATGTGGGCTATTCAGGTGGAGTGTGAGATCTACCGCATCAAATATGTGACTTGTCAACGTGATTTCTCCGGTGATCTGTCCAAGTGATCTGCCCATATAAAAGGGCCTAAACCAGTTGTTAAGGTGAGAAGTACTCTCGCCTCGTGCAAATTTATTGCCTTATTTTTTCATGACTGCTTTAAGACTATTCAATCGCTTTCTCTTTGTTTTGCTTGGCGTATTAGAATTAATATTTCTGTTTGTACTATACTGTATACAGGTATATCAATGTCCACAGTAACGAATCTCACAGGAAAATCTACCAGTACTGTAACTGACTGGTTCAACATGTGTTGAGAGGTGTGTACAGCCATAGTTTCTCAACAATGACAAGGAAAGATGTTAGGAACAACAGATAAGCTCATACGAATTGATAAGGCAAGAATTTCTGGTCGACGGAAGTACAACCGAGGAAGTATGCTGAATGGCGACAACGCTCCTCTCTCCGTGGACAATGACGCAGAACAAAAAAAATAGAAATCATTGGCGTAGAATTGATGTGCCTTAAGTTTTTGGTTTTAAACGAGGCTCAGACTGTCGGTACTTTTGAGTGAAACGTGAGCACATACTTTAACTCCTATTATTCAAAGGAAATGTGAATATAGTTCGTTGGTTCATTCAGATTGATGGCCTGCTTATAGCAATCTAAATGTCATTGTGTACCAGCAACATTTTTTGGATTCGTTGACAGGAACACATACACACAGACAATTGAGCAATCGTGGACGTGATTAGACGCTGAAACGTGATTGTCAAGAGAATGCGAGGTGTTGATGGTCAGATGTTCCAGTCTCATTTTGATCATTTGTGCTGGAAGGTTATGAAAAAAAATTCCAATAATTTATTCGTGTCATTCTTAGAAGAAGTACGAAACGTTTATTGCTAGAATAAATGTATGGAAATGTATGTTAAATAATGCAGCGGTTAAATGTATAAAAATGTATGTTAAAGATATGGATGTTAAAGGAAATGGAGGTAGATCACACGCTATGGTGTGGTAGACTTCACCCAAAAGTAGCACCAAATTTTGATAATTCTAATAAGTAAATGTAATAATTCATACTATGACTAAGGCAGCCAGGTAAAAGATTTAAACTTTTAAATACTGGTAGCTAGAATTTTCCAGATTTGTTTTTTATTTTTTTTTGCATTTAATTTTTATTATTTAATTCATTACTAATATTGCAAATAATGAAAATCTGTTTTTAAATATTGTTACAAAATAAAGTTGTCGTGTTAGCATGAAAAAAGTATTAAGTTTTTATTTTTCTGTTCTTATACAGCTTTTGTGTTTAGTGTCCGGTTAAAATCACCAACTCCCAAAGGATCAATGGATCCCTGGTTGAGAACCACTGCGTTGAATGAAAATTAAACTTTTCTTTAACTAAGCTTAATATGATTGCTTGATAATTAAAATGAACAAAAACCTCAGTGATGTCATCATGAAATAAATCAGTTTTTAAAGACACACTTAAAAATATCAGTTTGGAAACTTCTTAGAAACCCTCCGGCTGGCTGAATGCAAACAGCAGAAGTTTTGAAAAGTTCTGCTATATTTTTAAGTTTTTGATATGACTAGATTTGAAACTGCTGCTTTTTGAAATCATGCCTCTACTCAACAACTCGGAAAATTTTAAGACTTTTTCATTAAATTCAATTTTATGCATTGTCTTACAAGCCGGGGGAAGGGGGTCAGAACAATTGTTCCCCAAACTCAAAATATTTGGGCAAAGCAGAGTTTTCGGATACTGGCAATAAATTGTTTGGACAAAATCAAATATTGGGGAAAAGCAGAAGTTTTTGGGGAGCGTCAAGTTACTGCAATTTAAAACGATCCAGTTTATTAAACGAACATAGCTAAGATACGATATGAAGATCTTTTCTTTTCTGGTCTTGATCTATAATTTGAGACAAAAATTGAGAGATTGAACACATAATAGCAGTGAAGACCTTTTTTTAGTCATCACGAAATTTTCGAGATAAAAAGGTGTGACATTTTGTATATGTATTGCATTAGTGCAAGATTATGATCCGGGCAATCGTAAAGAAAATTTGGGCAAAATTGTATGGCTCATCAAAAAAATTTTTTGGCGTGTAAGGCTATGATTGTATGTGTTGTGTATTTAAAGCTTTGTAAAGACATTCTCTAATGCTTGCACCTATACAAAATAATTTTATGTTTTTTGAAAAATTTTCTGAAATACAGAAAAATCTTTTTCTTGAGTAATTTTTTTTATTTAATAAAAAAGGATAAAGCAAAACCAAAACTTCTATATATTTATACTCGCGACTCGCAGGAAAACGACAAAGGCGCTAATACATAGGGCAGGCAATTACCCCGAACTGCTTCCGGAAATGCCAAGATATTGCTTTCCGCTTAAAAGCTAATAAAGATATGACTGAAATTTAGAATTGCTTGCCAAGACCACCCAGCAGGGAAAAATGCCGTAAAGTGTCATTCCCATGAACACAACAGAATGGCGCGAGTAGATTTTGAACCGAGAACATGTTAATCACAATCACGGAACTTTAACCACTTGACCACGCTGCCGACAACTATTACATAAAAAATAGACTATTAAGAAAGCAACTATTAAGCAACTAGAAAAAATGGATCGTTTCTCTTACGTTCTGAATACGAGGACCGTCACTTGACTGACAAAAAAGAATTACGCAAAAACGTCACTTGTCCGACAAAAGTGAATTATCCAAAAACACCACTTGACCGACACAATAGCTGCAGCTGTTACATATTTCCCCCCTTGCTTCTTGCCTCTTGCTTATGAGAGTAGTATGAGATAGTAGAACCATTGCCTTTATAAGTTTTTCCGCTGTAGTGCATGAAACCAGAGAAAACTTCAAAATTTTGGGGTGGTGTAGCAAACATAAGTATGAATTTATGATAACAGTTATATTGAATAAATTGGCTATAAGGTGTTTCTTGTTAGGAAGTTCAAAAACAACTGGCACAGAAACAGATCAATGTGTTTATCTTATGATTTGATATAACTTATGACAGCTGAATATTTTTCAGTGGACGGGAAGCTGACAGCTGTTGTCGGACAACTGACTGTTTTGAAAAATTTCCTTTATTGTCGTTCAACTGCCGGTTTGAGGGAATTCCACAAATTCTGTCGGTCAAATGACGTCCACTTTCTAAATATCTTTGATAATTATTAAATACTTTAAAAAATTTCAAGTATTTTAAACCAAAAAATAAAAATGAAAAATAAAAAACGAAACAAATATTAAAACTCTGTTTTATTCGAAAAAAAAAACACATTTCAAGATCTAGTTTCAAGTACAAAATAATAGTTTAAATCAGGGGTGTGCAAACTGCGTCTCGCGAGCCAAATGCGGCCCTCGTAGGGTTGCGAATTTTGAATAGAGTGCGGCCCGCGAACGTTTCACACGTTTTTTTGAGGTGCTTGATAAATTCAATGTCACAAATAAAGCGTTTTGGTTTCGATTAGAATGAATATCATAACTATTTTATAAGTTAATGTTATAAATACAGCGCTCTTGATTTGATAATTCAATAAACGAGTAATATTTAAGATATCTTTAAGTTATTGCAATGAATATAGCGCTTATAATTTGATGAGTAAGTTTCAAATCGATAAAATTAAATAATTTAAAAGTTAACCGCTTTGCAAGAATATATTTCAATTAAATGCTGCTCACTGCGCAACAAAGATAATAAAAAACAAGGTTTTTAGCTAAATATTGTGCGCTTGTGACGTTTAGACAAATACTATTGCGTGTGTTTTTGCTAAAACGTTCCATGTATTGTAATTGGTTAATTTTGCTCTATTTTTGTTCTTCTCGCCTCTTGGGAAAAATTCCAGAATCTAGTGAGATTTGTATAAATACAACGAAGAAAATTATTAGTTAATCGGAGAGATTTGTCCTTTTGACGATTTGCTAATCTTTAGATTAGATTAATATGTTCATGGCTTGAGGAATTAGCGCGTAGCCAATTTGTGGTTGATAGTTATGCTCGCGAATCAAGTGGAAGCTAATTTTTTTACTTTGTGAATTTTGGTTTCAGTATATCTGTTGATTTTGTCTAATTTTAATCAACCTATATATAAGAGTTTAGCGAATTTAAACCTTGGTTTCAATTAATTCATCACTCCGCAATGGTAAGTTTCGCAAATTTGAAAGAGACAAGAATGAGGAAAGTAGAGGAAGAGATGCGAAACTTTAATGAAAAAGCGACTTTTGAATATTTTTTCATTGAAATAGCAGACAATAGACCCTTGTGTTTGATTTGCAATCAAACTGTAAATGTTAATAAAGAGTACAGCATTAAACGACATTATGACTCAAAACATGCTGAAGGTGTTTATGGAAAGCTAAAAGGACGTGACAGAGAGCTGAAAGTTAAGCAATTGAAGGAACAATTGAAGAGCCAGCGTTTCATGTTTCAAAAAATGCATACTGACAATGAAAAAACAGTTCGATGCGGTTTCTTGATTGCACAGAGAATAGCTCAAATTACGAAGTCGTATTCTGAAGGTGGTTTTGTGAAAAAATGCCTTGCTGATGTCGTAGAAGAAATGTGTCCTAAAATGGTACAGTAGTTCGAGAAAATAAGTTTATCGCGTTGGACGGTAGCAAGGCGCATCGATGAACTTGCTGGTGATATTTATGACACTCTTAAAGACAAAGTGAAAAACTTTTTATCATGGAGCTTTGCAATCGATGAAAGCATCGATGTGAAGGACACGGCACAGTTGGCTATATTTACAGTATAAAAGAAGTGGAAAAGGAGTTGAACGAAACCTAAGAACTTCTGTCACTACAGTGTATAAAAAATACTACAACTGGTGCTATTATCTTTTCTGAAGTTCTCAATGCTTTTGATAAGTTTGGTTTGGACCTATCCACCCTATGCGGAATCGCGACTGCTGGTGCTCGAGCCATGTTCGGAACTGGCATTAGATTTGTAGGTCTCTTGAAATCTGCTTTGAAAGAGAAAAATATCAGTGACAATATAGCAATTTTTCACTGTATCATCTATCAACTGCGAAAAGAAGTCGCACTATTTTTAAAAAATAAAGGGCGACCAATGGCTGAAATGGAAGACGAAAGTTGGTTGTGTGATCTAGCTTTCTTGGTCGATATTACTACTCGCATGAATGAACTCAATACAAGGCTGCAACGAAAAGCGCACTATGCGAGTGAAATGTACGGCCACATAAAAGGCTTTATGAACACGTTGAGGCTTTGGCACACACACATACAAAATGCGAATCTCTCTCACTTTCCAACTTTAAAAGAAATGGGAATGCGCCCAGAGAAGAAGACCGAATTTACAGATCAACTTCAAAAATAGTTTGATGAATTTTCGGCTCGCTTCAAAGATTTCAAATCCCATAAACATTTATTTGAAATATTTTCTTCACCATTTCACACAGACATTGACCAAGCCCCCACTGATATCCAAATGGAACTGATTGATCTTCAGGAGAGGACTGACTTGAAGGCCAAGTATGTGGAAATGAATCTTGGGGATTTTTGCCGGAAACGTCTTGACCAAGATAAGTTCCCAGATTTAAGAAAGTTTATGTCTTCTAAAATGGCACTTTTTGGCTCAACTTATTTGTGTGAACAATTTTTTTCTAAAATGGGTTTCATGAAATCTCCTTATCGATCAGTAATGACAGACGAACACTTGGAAAATGGACTTAGAGTTGTCAGCACCTCAATTAAAGTAAATTTAAATAGAGTGGTTCAGAAAAAAAGCCAGCTGCATATTTCTCACTAAATTGTTTCTACAAAGATTAAATCGTATTGCTATGCTCTGATTATACAGTTATGTCGTTTTGTTTTTTAACTAAACAATTTTTTTTCGAATAATACTGGTATTACTGTTTTTCATATTATTGCAGTTTTATTTTTATCGCTGACAATATCAATAGTCAGTAAAATATTTACAGGTGCTGCCCGCATTTTCGGTAAAATATTTAAAGATGCGGCGCGCAGAATATTGTGCTTATTGGTATTTGGTCCGCCATTAAAAAAGATTCCACACCTTTGTTTAAATTTATGTTAAATCGAGTTTAAGGTTTCAATTGGACTATTGTAGACTTTTGATAGACCTATTTTGCTATAAGAGCTAAGGATTGCATACTGCTTAAAATAGCGATGCATTATTTACATTGCCACGTGCTTTATAAAAGGATTCCTGGAGTTAGGACGGTTTCTGTATAAAATAACAAACAAAATCATTCGGGTAAATCTGATCAGTCTGCAAACCCAAAAAATCACAAAGCATTGAAGTTCAACGATACAAAACTTCAATTAAAAGCTTTTGTTTATTAGAACCAGCTTAGTTTAGTTGAGAAAATTAGCGGTTTGTGATTGACTCGATTATTTTCTCACACATTTGTCGCCACTCCGCCAAGATGACCGTATTGTGCATGAATATTTTTGTCGTTATTTCATAGTTTCTTTTATTTTCTACGCTAGTAAGTCAAGACTAGTCTCCCGAGGGCATTGGGCTGCTTTGGAATAGCTGATACGTAAGCAAGTTTTTTACAAACTTTTTAAAACCAGAAATCACAAAATGTGAAAGAATAAATATTTGTTTTACTGAAAAAAATTCCCATTCGCACAAGATTTTAAAATTTGATTGTGGTTGATAAGCAAAAACGAACGTGATTGTGCCAACTGGAGCAAGTAACCAGGCAATAAGCTTTCTGTTCTTAACTTGCTGGGGAGATCTTGTCTTGCAGCCGTGAAAAGAAGCAATTGCGTGCAGTATTAAAAAAACGTTTTAAAGTTTGGAGTTTTAACTTTGGATTTTATAAATATGCCGATTTTTAAGAGGGATTTTTTTTCTGAAAAATAGTAAAATTTTTCTCACTTGATCAAAATCGTTTCATTGATTGATTCGAAACAATAACAGCGTTTGCGGAATCTTTTAAAAAACCGTATGGTTCTTAAAGCAAAAACTGGCTAAACTGGTATCCACAAGTTAAGAATAAAAAAATAATAAACCGCTTGAACACGTTTGAAATTTATTTTTTAAGTTTAAGACAATTTTGTTTGAAATGTTTTAGATGTGGTTGGTTTCAAGATACTTATTAATTACAAGTAAGACAATATTTTATTATTGAGCTTCATTTCGCACTCGTCCGTAAAACATTACATTTTAATGACGTCAAACTGCTTGTCATATCACATGATATCGTTTTCTTCGTAAATTAATGTTTGGTAATAAGTAGTTATGTAGAAAAGTTTATCATATGTTTAGCAAGAAGTTTTATGAAAAAAAGAAGCCAAATTTATTTACTGTATATTGAAAGCAAGCTGGATTTATTTAAAGCAATTATGTTGCAAAACCTTTAAAAAAAAGCTCTCTCCGAATTAATGCACACCTCATAATAGAACAATAAAGAACACGTGATATTACGAGAAAAGTTGCAAACCCGCATCGTTGCGACAAAACATTAAGCCTCGGGCGGTGGAAATTTCACTCGACGTCTTTAATTATTTCATGCCAAAACCAAATTCGTTGCTCAATTAATTTTTTATTAATTAATAGGATTCTTTTTAATGCAGCAAATTAACTAGAATGAGTCCAATTAATAAAATCCAGCAAAGTTTTGTTGGTATTTTTCCATTCAATACAAGTTTGAAAACAAAATTTTACAACTTTGTATTGTATTTGCTTAAAATATAAAATAACATTGATTAAAAGTTTTGCCATAACAAATCAAGTTTTTTTTTTTTTTTAAATAGCAACTAAAGGATAAAAGATACAAACATAAATTAAGTGGCGCTGATTTTATATAAAATTGAAACATCACAAAACCAGTTTGGCATGCAATCTCAGTTGTGGTCTGATTAAACGTGTTTACTTCCTACTTTATTGTACGATGAGCGTTTTTTTTTTAAATTTAATATGTATCATTAAACTCTTTTAAAGAAATATTAAGCCTACTAGGATTTGGTTAAGGTTAGAGCTAATCATGAATATATTCTCCTTATATGGTATCATAAAAGTATTAAATGATATTATCTTTTTACGTATTAGAACCCCAAATCAGCCGCTCAAGGTAAAGCCGTCGCACATAACAATCGAAAGTTCCCAGTTCCAAACATTTCAAACTAAGACTTTTAACTTGCTCAACATCTACCTCTTGGTCGTCCTATAGGCTTCTTTCACTTACTTGGAAAAATAAAGTTTGCTTGGGAAGCGTTTTCTGGAGCATCCAGAAAACAAGGTTAAACCATGCAAGCGGAGGTTTTTTAGCTTGAAGTAGCTGCATGTTATTTTTGAACTTCAGCGTTACAAGCCGTTTTAAGTGAAATAAAGGTTTTACTTCTACTTGAAAACCTCATTTTGGATCTTTGGACTTGTGATCGCACTCTTACTCCAGACGGATGATTGTGGGAATGTTGACATTGATAGATTGAAGTATAAAGTGTATTCTCTAGTTGACAATCTTGTTTCATGACAACTGCACGACGCAACGCTGCCGTCGCTCACTTGCTTTCCCAGTCTTTTCATTGTGATTGCGATTTCGAAATACTAAGGTTTCTACCTTTTTCAGTGTAACTGCATCCACTTGCAAAGAACAACTAAATGTTTTTCCAAGTGTGAATGGCGTTTGGCGCTTACACTTCTGACGAAGTTTCAGCGCAAATAAGTGAGGTATAAAATTTACTCAATTTGATAAGTTATTAATGTATAATAAGGAATAATAATAATGCTTCCAAATGAATCTTGAAGTATTTTAAATCGAATTGATTGTGCTTGATTGAAGAAGCAAATTGTTGTCATTTGTTTATATATCATGTGAGTAAACCATGTGCTATTCTTGCTACTACGAGAACAATGCAGGTTTGAGCTAACTTGAATAAAAATGTAGAAAATAAACGCTATCGAAAATCTTTTTTGAAAATTGACAAAAACTAAGCTCGTCTATTGATTATCCTGTATGTTGCAAATCAGATCATGGAAAAAGACAAAGCTAATTACCTAATGATTGATGAAAAAGATTTTCTATTTTTTGAAGTTACGTAAGTCCTTTTAGCGTGCGACGAAAAAATGAGTTTACTTTCAAGAAAATTTGTTTCAACTAACAAGTTTTGTCCCGAAAAAAGATTTTAAGCTGCCTTCTTTTATTTTATTATATAATCTATATTATGCTACTGGATCTTCTTCTTGGATCTTCTGCACCAGATCCTGATAAGTACATCATTAACAATATATATCAGGTGGGTAGCTCCGCGTGGTAACATTATTGCTTGCTAACAGATGGATCCGGGTTCAATGCTCATTCTATTAAATAATTTTTAGTGTGTTCTTGAAAAAGGCATATCATGGCAGATTTGTAAATGAGTTCATGTTGCTTACCTAAAATGATGACTCCGTTTCAAACAAAATACAGCGAGCAGTCAAATAAAACCATATACTTAGAAAATCGGTATCTTTTTATTTAACAAAAAAGCTTTGCCCATTTTTAAAAATTTCCATAATGTTTTTTATTTTAAACCAAAATGGTCGATAAAAATGCATTTTGACTTGAATTTAAAACAAAAAATGGTAAAAAACAAAATTTATTCGGCCAATGACATATTTGCAAACGCAATAGCATTCTTATATAATTATAATTAATAAACCTTTTTTAATTAAATTTTATTTTTAATCGTTAGTCACTCAAAAACTTTTCAACCGAAATTTTGTTGTCCTTGAAAGATCAAAGACAGAGGTTTTCGACTAGAAGCTTGGTCGAGTGGTTGAAGCACCGGACTGATGATCAACATGGTCTGGATTCAAAACCCACTTGCGCCATTCTATTGTGTTTTTGGGAAAGACACTTTACGGTACTTTCCCCTGCTTGGTGGTCTTGACAAGCAGTTCTAAATTACAATAATATCTCTACTAAATTTACTAGCGGAGAGCAATATCTTGGCATCTCCGGAAGCAGGTTGGGGTAATTGCCTACGCTATATATAGTGCCTCCGTCGCTTTCCTGCGAGTCAGGAGGATAAATATAGAGATAAAAATAAAAAAAATAAAAAAAATAAAGCTAAAATGCTTCTGTGCAATACCTAATTAACTCAAATCAGTTTCCTTTTATGTCTACGGTGGAACTGCTGTTTAGCTACCAATAATGCAGGTTTATTGCTACCCATTACTTGTTGAAACAAAGTTAATTAGTCTTTTTATTGGCTCTGTCCAGACTTGCTTAGGCGGCCATAACGTTGATACATCCTCACTTTTAGTAGCTTTAGGGCATGTAGAAAATAAATTTTTATACGATATGTATAAGTAGCTTCAAGAAATCTTTTTCTATTAATCAGCAAAAGAATAGGTTTTATTAAGATAAATAATAAACCATGATAGCTTGAGATTTTTGGGCTTTCAATTTTGCGAGGCTGCATTGCTTTGGTAAACTCTCTAAGTTACCAAAAATACTGTAGCTTTAGGCCAAACTAATTGCGAAATGCTTCGTATGTAATGTTTGCGGAGCTTAAAGTTAAAAGATAAAAAGCACTTGATGCACTTACATGCCGCTTCAATTCTTATTTTGTTATTGCTCTTAATTTTGCTGTAACAATCACACTTTCTCATTGCTCTTACTTCTTAAAGATATAGCAATCATGCAAAACTAAACTTGTTTGTTCAATAGCATTTACTACGTTTGTCCATGAGCGATTAAGCAGTGCTTCTCAACCCCTGCGTCGCGACCCAAAAATGGGTAGCCGACGATTGCAATTGTGTATATGTTGAATCAGCATTTTTTACAAACGAAATTCGAGAAATCCAAGATAGATTCAAAATAAAGACCTTTTTTTAGAGATCATCACAGTTTGTCAAGGAAAAGAGAGATTTTTAGGTTCGTAATAAATCCGGTAAAAAAAGATTGGATCGCCAAAGGTTTCTTGTCTATTTCTGGCTAAGATTTTGGTCGCAACAAAAACAGGTTGAGAAGCACTGGATTAAAGTATGTCTTTCTTGACCAACCTTCGCAGACATCGGAGATTGAATGGTTAAACCTGGACCTTGGTGGTTATAAAATAGTCAACGTCTACAAACCTTCACCAACAAGACTGCAATTCCTGGATTTCTTAAATTTTTTTTTTCCAGTGCTTCTATGCAGGCAATTTCAACAGTCACCACGTTTATAGACGTACTTTTCCAACGGGTTCTTTTGTGTCGCCATCTCTTTTGTAGCTAGCTGTTCTGCATTACCTCTTTTGTGCTATAACCACTTTACTCACTATGTATTTCTTCGTTGGCAGCGTGGTCGAGTGGTTGAAGCGCCGTAAATGTGATCGACGTGATCTCGGTCAAAACCTACTAGCGCCATTCTGTTGTGTCCTTGGAAAAGACACTATGCGGCACTTTCCCCTGCTTGGTGGTCTTTGCAAGCAATTCTAAATTTCAGTCATATCTCTATTAAATTTAAAGCGGACAGCAATATCTTGGCATCTCTGGAAGCATTTATGGGTAATTGTTTACCTTGTTTCGGGGTATTAGCGCCTCCGTCGCTTTCCTGCAAGTCAAGAGGATAAATATAGAGATAAAATGAGGTAAATAAATTCTTACTAACTTATGTACATACTTTAAAAATAAAAAAGCTACTGATGCGATCAAGTTTAAAGCAGGGCAATTAGTTCTGCACAAGTTCATTATATTATTTCATTCTCGGTTAAATGTCAACTAAATTTTTTGTGAAAACTATGAGTGATGCAAGCATGACTAAACCAACAAAAAGTGTTCTATCATACGAGTTTATCGCGATAGAACCAAAATATCCTCAAATATCTTTCAAAAAAATTATTTTTAGTGGGGAATACCCAAAGTAATATCTTTCTAAAACCTGACCAAAATATTTGGGCAAGATTTAATACAGACTATTCTTAGCTGCAAGTTGGATAGCAAGTCAATATATTTATTTTTTGAAAACTTGGAATAAAATAATTTTGAATTTTTAAAGTTAATTTAAATTACTTAAGGTACGAACAGCAAAGTTTGTTTGTTTTTTTTTTCAAAAAAATTGTAAAATTAAATTTTAGGTCATCGCTCGTAGTTGTTGTCATCGCTTCACTAGCTGTCTCTGTCTGACCCAGAGTGGATGACCTTCCATAAAACGACGACAAACACAATTTTTAAGAAAAAATTTACTAACCTAGTTTATTATTACAGTTGGTGATCTTGCTTTTAGATGAAACCGGCATTTGCTTTTTCTTTCTTTTGTCATCCATAAATTGATCATTTTGACTACAGGTAAACGTCTAAGTCGCTATGCTTAGGAAAACCTCATTGCTTCAGGAGATGCCAAGATATTGCTGTAAAGTTCAAATTGTTTTATGTTGTGTTAGCGGCTTGCTCAGTCCATTAAGTATAAAAAAATGCCAAAAGAATATTTTTCTTAAGGGCACAACAAAATGACGCTAGTAGGTTTTGAACTGAGAATGTGTCAGCTGCTTCAGCTTTGTACAATACAAAGACATGCAGCTTATTGTGATGTCGTAAAGCAATATTGCAACAAGTAAAAATATTTTTATAATCGCATGTCAGGATACCAACTTTTGTTTACAAATTCTGGATGATATGCAAGACGTTTAAATGTTGGTGAAAATAAACCTCCATATTTCCATACCCTCGTCAAAAATTTTCGGCTGGTACGGCTATGATTTTATGTGCTGCATGTTCAAAGCTTTCAGTGCCGGAACTTCAAAAGCAGTCTGCTTGAAGTCAGCACTCTCACACTCTGAACTTGATTCATTTAAAGTAAACCCTTTTTTGTATAGGTTGAATTGGGTCCCAATTTGCAAATTCTTGATCTAAGCCTTTACAATTATACGTGTCTTCTCTTTCACCCCTTGTGTCATTTTCTGAAATTGTGTTCAGCTGAGCTAGAGAATAGAAAGTGCTATAACTTTCTGGGTGTGACATTCAGTCAAAAGACAATAAATTTTGGGACTAGCATGGCTAGTACCTAACTGTCAATTGCTACGGTAATTTTTTGTGTTTGTTTTGAAACAATAAAGAAATAATCTTTATTCTAAAACTTTACTTTTATCAAGAGAAATTAGAAATTGCCTTATTGTCAAACTGACCATTCACGGTAATTTAAAGTAAATTGCTTCCAACACCTCACTGTGGCTGTTCTAATGCAATAAAAACTAAAATTTTAATATCGCTTTAAACAAAGTCGATTTTTTCGGAGCCATAAGCTTTTCGTGACGCTTTCATCAGTGGCAATCGCGTCAAAATGGGACGAACCAGAGAAAATCAAGGTATTTATAGTCTCAACAGTTGGGAGAAAGGTGCTGCAGTCTCGGAAAGGAGAAAGCCACAATTGCACAGTGTGGTGCAATACAGGATGTTCTCGAAAAGGAGAAACGCACTATGTGCAATTACCCAGGAGAAACACTGTTACTCGCAACTTAGGTTATTTGAAAAGTTTCAATGTGTAAACAAATTCCTTTTGCTTACATAAAACCGGATGTTTGGTTTTGATAAAAGTTGCCTCGAGTAGACAAAGATGGAACGAGTTGCGTGCCACAGCAAGAATTTTAAAACGTTTGTCGTTATAGTTTGCAGCACATTGCTCGTTGTCAAGCAAATGTTGTCCTATGGCAGAGTCACAATCTGGATTGTTACGTTTTAGCATACAGGATCTGCCAGGTTGAGATGGTGTAGGGCGCTTCGCTTGCTGTTGTAGCCATTTAGGAACATGCTGCTTGATTCTATCTTGTAGTCGCTGTGATGTTCGTCCTACGTACCTACTGTCACAGTGGCACGAATATTCATAAACAACGGAGCTTTTCAGCGTGGTAGGTAAAACATCTTTGCGGGCTACAGGCAACATGCGTTTCGATGTAAATACAACTCTGGTGGTAACGGAGCCATAGCAGCTTTCAACAGCCGTTTTGACGTTTTTATCAAGACCAATGGAAGCTTTCCCTATCCAAGGAACTCTCAAATATACGAGACACTTCTCAGGACCAAATCGTTTGGGCATAGAAAACTGAGCAATTTTCTTGGAAATGTTGCAGTCAATAATAGATTCAGGATAACCATTGTCCAATAGAATGTTCTTGATATGCTTAATTTCTTCGTTTAGTTTAGATTTCGTGCATATCAATCATATTCTTTCGTTTAGTTTAGATTTCGTGCATATTTGAATCGTTGTGGGCCCAATTGGGCCATCACAGAGTTTCATCAGAAAATGATCAATCTTCTTTGAAGGCTAGACTTACAGACCTTGCCCATCTCTACTGTGGTGAAGAGATTGACTCACGTGATTTTGCTTTTCATGGAGAATGCTTTCGAGCACTCAACAACTTGCATTCCAATGAAAACATTGTCATCACCAAACCGGACAAGGGTTCAGGAGTAGTCATTCTGAACAAGAATGACTTTATAAATAAAATGCTAGGAATACTTGATGATCCATCAAAATTCGAAAAACTTGGACCAACCTCAAGCAACGACAACACTGCTAATACGCTCGTATTAAATCAAAACTTCAAAAACGCTTACTAGAACTATTTAAAGAAGATTCAATACCCAAAAGTCTTTACCAAAATATTCGTCCCACCGGATCACAAAGACCCAGAATGTATGGTTTACCCAAAACGCACAAAACAAACGTACCGTTACGACCGATACTATCTATGACAGGCTCATCCCATCATGAGCTCAGCAAGTGGTTAGCAAGCCTCTTGGAACCGGTATTAAAGCGTTTCTCGACCCATTGTATTCGTGACTCATTTACGTTTGCTGATGCTATTCAAAACTCTAAAGAAGCTAACAATCTTTTCATGTGCTCCTTCGACATCTCAAGCCTCTTTACAAACGTCCCACTTGAAGAGACCATTAATATCTGTGCAGATGCCTTATATTGCGATGATTCGGATGCACAACCACTTATTTCGAAGGCTGTCTTCATTGAACTGATGAAAAGTGCCACATCTGGAGTAGAGTTTAGCTTTAACGACATCATGTACAAGCAAACTGATGGGGTTGCAATGGGTTCACCACTAGGCCCAGCCTTAGCTAACATCTTTGTTGGGTATTACGAAGAAAAACTTTTTTCTCAAAAATCAAAACCTTCCACATATTTTAGGTACGTTGACGATACATTTGCTATGTTTCGCAATGAAGAAGAGTCGGATAACTTTTTCAAACAACTAAACTGTCTCCATCCTTCCCTCAAATTTACCTTTGAGAAAGAGAAAAATAATTGTTTACCGTTTCTCGACGTTAACGTGGAACGAACAGCTACCGGTTTTGAAACAAGTGTGTATAGAAAACCTACCTTTACTGGACAGTACTTACGTTGGGAATCTTTCAGTCCCACTAAACAAAAAACAAATCTTATATCAACTTTGGTACACCGGGCACTAATGATATGCACGAAATCTAAACTAAACGAAGAAATTAAGCATATCAAGAACATTCTATTGGACAATGGTTATCCTGAATCTATTATTGACTGCAACATTTCCAAGAAAATTGCTCAGTTTTCTATGCCCAAACGATTTGGTCCTGAGAAGTGTCCCGTATATTTGAGAGTTCCTTGGATAGGGAAAGCTTCCATTGGTCTTGATAAAAACGTCAAAACGGCTGTTGAAAGCT